>CM030008.1:129857760-131245260 GCA_017639485.1 Pluvialis apricaria | reverse complement strand
ATAGTAGTGATTTCAGTTCTTGCGAATAGTAACTTTTCTTTAAGAATTGTAAGCCTGTGAAGCAGGAACAGGTGTTCCAGTCCACATTCTGGTATGATTATGTATTAGCTTATGTTTGTCAGACCATTTCATTAACCACCCACTGCTATCACATATACATATACTTTGTTCTTTCTGAACCATGAAATGAAATGCATATATCTTCACTAATGCTTGCTATCAATGTAAATGAGAAAAGGAGGCTTATTACCAATCACTGCTGCTGTGAAGCACACACCTCTGTACAGTTACAGGTAATAAACATCTTTTTGTAAGTAGGAAGCAAGATATATTGAGTTCTGCCTACAATAAGAAGCAGACGTGCCTTCCACCGTACTCCAGTATTAATAGATTGCAATTCCCAGCCATGTTTACACATTCAACAGGGCATCCGAAAGCACATCTCTGAACCTATTCCTTTTCATGCTCATTTATATCTTGCAAATGTTCTGAAGCTAGCAAAACTTTGCTGGCCAACGGTTAATGGGCAGCTTCTCCGAGGAAAATTAGAGTGTGTTTGCACCATTGAGCAAGTGCTGGTTTCTGGATCAGCGGTCACTACTGTCAGAGGTGGCAGCGGCGACGGCGGCAGCAGCTTTATTGGCCCTTTGAAAAAGTGTGTGGAAAAGTGATGTCCCTGCTTGGGGCGGGGGGTTGAACCAAACGGTCTTTGAAAGGTCCCTTCCAACCCAACCCATTCTATACGGTTCCACGAACCACAGGCCAGCAAGCAAAGATGACACCAGAGACAGTAAATGCGGAAAATCTGGAGTTCCAAACTTGATGTAAATGCCGTATTTTGCTAATGCTTACTTGACTATGCATGAAGCGCCTCTTTTCCTTCTCCAAGTTTGTGTGTGTGCGTGCTTCATATTTCCCAATGCTCTAAAAGCCACCTAAGGCGTTGCACATGGGCATTTAGCCTCCTTATTTCTAGAGATCTATACAGTGTTAGTAAACTCCTTTGAATTTAGTGCTGATGGCAATTGCCTATAGCAAAAGGTATGTGAGACAGAAAACGTTTCTAGATCTGCACTAGTCGTAGTGTTCCAAGTATGTGATTCTTTCTCGAAATTTGATTACGTATAATTTGAATGTATATAGTCATGTATCATAACCCACTTATTTTCTGTCTCCTTTGAAGAACTATTTAAAAGATTTATCTGTAATGGAAGGTCCAGTGATGGTGGTGGTGCTCCTGTTTTCTTTTTTTAATTTAAAGTAATGCCTCGATATTACTAAATCTGCTGCCTGTAATATAGCATTGCATTAGGGTTGTGCAATCGACAGACTAAGTAGAGATGATCAAAACTGATTGGAGAGGAAATACAAAATTAATCCAGTTGTAGGATTCTGCGAACCCAAGAAACACACACAGCAGAGTACTTTTATTTCTTTGGAGCCAGATGGTTTGTCCTATTTTAAGCTGATAGATTCTTCATGCATTTCTTTTGGATGTCATTGGTTTTAACTGCCAGACAGTATCTACTGTTAGAACTTTCCTTATTCCTGGATTATTTAAAGAGTATTTTTGGCACATTCAAATGATCATACTGTACACCAAGTTAATTTTTCCTTACACTTAGCTCATACGTGAAAAAAGTGTTTATATAATGAAAAAAACCCTCTAAAATGAACAGTTCTTTTTTTCCTTCTTTTGACATGATGTTGACAGAAGTCGCTTTGATGTAGTTTAGAGTCATGAATTTTCTATCTGTTCTGTTTTTCCTGGGGCTCCATCTATTCAGACATCCTGATCTGTCATTTTGCAACACTTTGTGAAGTGCTTGACAGATAGCGGTTTTGACAAGTGCTGGACATCAGCAGCAATTCAGAATAAGCAGTGTATATTTCTCCAGGTAAAGTGACAAAACGTCTAAAAGCGTAAGAAGAACTGTACAGTCTTCAATCACATTTAATGTTACAAAGCAAGACTTTTTCTGCTTTCTCCATTTGTTCTAGTAGCGTGCAGTGGCTCAGACTTGAGTATCTGCTGGAATTTCAGATTGAGAACTTTCTGTTTGCTTTTTGTATTTCCTAATGCACAACTAATTTCTCTGATCTGATTAAAAAATGAATGCGCTTGCTGAGACTGAGATCTGGAAGAGTGCAGCACAACTAATGTTTTGTGTAATAATAATTGCCGGTGTCTTCTAGTATTTGACATAATCAATATGTGCGGGATCAATTATCCCAGGTTTTTTTGGTTTTTTTTTGTAATGCCATTTTAATTCTACAAATAGGGTGTATAAAGAACATAATTTGTGAAAGTCGCCATTATTGATTAGTCGTTCTGTTTCCTATTCCACTTCCCAAATCCCTTCTGGATGGTGGTTTATGCTGTATCACCCATAAGTACTCATAGATCCCATATTTACATTATGTAGTATATTGAAAATGTAAAACATTTCATATAATTATTTTGCATCTGTATTCACTCAAGAAACAGCTGTTGAAAGTTGAGGGGGATGCAAAATGGCACAGCCTGAAGATGTTCTTGTTCATTCAGCTAACTCCTTTTTGATGTGATACCTACTGGCAGGGTTGTGTGGTGAATTCAACTTCTTTGACAGCCATCAGCCCCACTGACCAGTAGTTTCAGTTTTTGTAGTTAGGGGAAAGATGAGAAAAAAATATTTCCATAATTTAGATTTTTTTTTCAGCTGCTGGATCGAAAGCCCCTGCCAACAGCTATCTAAATCAACACCATGCCAACATGTTCTGTAGTCCGAAGGTCACTCAAACATCTGGCCCCACAGTCTTGTTCTTTAAGGTTTGTCACTGGGCAGCATCTGTTTATAGATTCTTTCTCAACCTCTCTTTGATCACTTTGACAGCAAAAAGAAGCTTCTATCACCCTTGATGTGTTAAGATAAAAATATCAGGAACATCGGACCATTGTAAAATTTGGTGCAATTTTGTATAATACTGTATCTGCACTTTTAGTTTCTCAAGTTTATTTTTTTTTCCTTGGCTGAGTTAGAGGGAATTATGTACTACTCTGCTGTTGAGATTAAAAAAAAAAATATTGTCAGAGCTGATATGTTCAGTGGGAATGTGAAAATGACTACACTAAGCAGGTCTTGCCCAGCTGAGCTTGGTCAGCATTTAAAAAAAAAAAGTTTGGAAAGTGAGCAGAGACGGCATATTTAGCGCTGGTCTATTTTGAGTAACGTGTTATCTAACTCTCTCTACTATGTCTGTCCTATGTACTCCTACAAAAAGCTACCTATTTCATAAAGGTTTATATATGTTCCTATCTCTTTAGATGTTTCTCTTATAAATAATCATGGGGAAAAAAACAGAAATATCATTGCTTCCCTGTTTCCCTTTACTAACTTTTGGTTAACTTTTAGATTTACCATTTCAAAGCAATGCGGAATTTCTTGCTTTATTCCAGACAAGAATAAATAGGCTCTCTTTACCCTGGTCTTTTGCTTTAAAAAAACACTTGGTAGTCTTTGACAGTGTTAGAATGATCATATTTATGAACATTACTCAAGTCTAGTTCGTACCATGATGGAAAAGATCTCAGGTGACATGTTGTCTCATGGAATCTTATGGTTCTATCCTCAGCAAAGACACTTTGTTTAAAGATGTATACAACCCAGGGACAGACACAATCTGTAATACGAATGCAGAAAATTATGTATATGTAGAACTATTTTTTATTTATGCACTTCCAGAGCTTGTGGCAAGTGCTGCAGACAGCCCTAGTGTCCTTTGTTACTCCATGGAATTGTTACAGCGTGGTATCAGTCATTTAGTCTTTGTTATCTTCAACAGAGAGAGGACTCCGCATGAGACCTTAATTAAATGTACACTTAAAGGCCTTAATCCTGGACATCTACCGTGGACAGTCACCTCAGCTCTGTAATGGTAGTTTTATTGATATATATACATCTGTTAGACAGAAATGAGCCATGAGTTCATTTCACCTGGGCTATTGGCAGCCAATAGATACCTAAAACTTTTGACCATCAGCAGCTGAATGTGAGAAAATAACCATGTGTGAAAACTGGGAGCAGACGCGTCTTAGTTGGGCTCTGTCTAGCTTTGTAAAATGGTATGGGAATGCATATATCAAGCGGCCCAAGTGAGGGAGCTGCATCCCTGCTGTTCTCTCAGGTGCCATCATCCTGAGCATTGGGTGAACTGCATGGACCAGTCACTTCCCAACTGCTGGTAGTGTAAGAAGAAATGGACACTTGAGCAGCGAGGGGTGGCACTGTTGGCAGACTGGAGCTTTAGTTGAAAATTATTTTCCCCAAGAATAGGGCTAAGCCGTGAAGAATCATAGCAGTAGAGAAGATAAGTTTGTACCCAACACAGGGGAGAGAAGAAAGCCAAAGGGCAGGTGCGGCCTCCTTCCCCACCAAAACCCCCACCTCTGAGGTTCTCAGAATGAAGAAGAAAGAACTTAATCCTTACTGAAGCATGTCCAGTAGCTTTGAGGGGCAAGATGACATGGACGCTTGATGAGATTTCTAGTTGTATGAAAGAGGAGAAAGGTTAATCTTTAGAGATATTTTCAGGAAGGAGTGGCAACATTTTGTTATAATCTCTTATGCAAAGAAGGCCAAGTCTAAGACTGTAGATCTGAAATATAGAGAGGGTAGGCGCTTCCATAGTAACTGTGAAAGAGATGTAGGCTTTGAATTTAAATTCCAGCTAGCACATTTAATAGTGTACGAACTGTTTAGGATAGATTACTTCAGGGTAATTCTGCCCAGAATCTTGCTTTTTATTAGAACAATGTTGTGAAATGGGTTGATTGCACGATCCCACATCTTCTGTGTTCTCCTGTCTCTTACTTGGTGTCATGATGTTTTCTTCGCAGCTTCTCTGCATAATCTTTCAAGTCCAATTGCAAGTATGATCCGTACTCCTTTTCCTGCACCTTACTGCTTTTAACTGTACATGGCTTAATCCCCCTCTTCTTGTCTTTCCTCCTTCAACTCTCCTTTCCTTTGCAGCAATCTTTTATCTGTTCTCTTTGTCTACTCTAATAAAATCTCATTGTTGAAGGGCTGAATTAGTGACAACAAGTCATAGACCCCTCCATTCATTTACAGACAGTATTTGACTCAGGAAATATCTCAGCTGAAGGAGGCGACATAAGAAAGCAAGGGTGGGAATTTTGCACCATAATGTCTTTGTAGAACAGCTGCAGTCAGTATCACCTACAAGAATCAGAAGGTTCCATCCTATTACTAGTGCTAATATCAGGAAGACATAGGCACTTTCTGAGAATAATAAAGCAGGTGTGGATATCCAAAAACCTGCTGTATGCTCTGAGGTGAGTTGTGGAGAGTCCTTCTCAGAGGCGGTACAGGTTTGAGCAGAAGGAAGGCTGCATGCTAGCACTAATTGCACTGAAAGATCATATTAGCTAGAACTAATAGTCTTTCTTTATTTAACCCACAAGTTGCTTAGTTTTAAGTTTTAAGATGAACAAGTAAATAGTCGCACAGAAACTCACAGGAATATGAAGACCTGAAAGAAAGGAAAGAACCAGGTAAATCTTATTCCTTGTGTACGGCTCAAATATGGTTAAAACTTCAGTCAAAACTTCAACTGGTGAAGTAAAAAGCTAGCTAGGAATGAGTTTATGTGAAAAATAACATTGTGAGCAGTGCAGTGAGAACGCACATGAAGCAGTACCGTTTTCAGCACGACGGCTGTGAGATGAGACCTCTGCTTCACTAGCTGAAAAAAAACATATATTGGCTTGTGTGTTTTTATCTAGTATTTCTCTTTCGCAAGTAGATTTTTACGATGCGTTAATACAGAACAAGCAAGCTTTTGGTCTAGGGGTATATCTGAATGAAGACTATGCAGTCTCTTGTGTCTGTTTCTGGCTTCCTTCCTCCCCTCCCCAAGTCAGAAACGTGATTTATTAACATGTTGTGTTTGTCATTTTTATGTTTAAAGGTAAGAATGGTCAAGATGAGACTAACAGCTTCCCTAGCTGGGTTTCATGTTGAGTCCAGGACCAGGAGCGGGTGTGTGCCACGGAGTGCATGGCAGGAGAATGCCTTTTGCCTCTTCCAGTTTCTGTGAATCTGTGACCATGGGGTTTTCTGGCCTACAAGCAGTATTTTTGTAATTTTAGGCTTTCCATCCATGGATTTCACTAATTGTTTGGTTAACATTTCAAACTTTTAGTTTCTACAGTACAGTTTCCACAGACACCCTGCCAGGCTCTAGTTAAATGACAGCCCTTTAAAACCTATGAGTTCTGGACCAAGTTGATAAAGATACTGCTTTCTTGTTCCCCGGAGTTCAGCATTTTTATTTCTCTTGTTTTCTGCCTTCCTATATCTTTGGGTGACTCCCAAATCTATTCCTTTCTTTTTCAGTTTGATGTTCTCTGTTGTTTTGTTCTTGATCCTGTTCTTTCTCCCTCTTCCCTTTCTTTCTTCCCTCTTCAGGAACTTACCCCAGGCAGCTCTGCCCAGCTGGCCGGTTGGGAAGGTGTCTGCTGGGCTTTCACACAATAGAGACGGGACCCACTCGCCGAGCGCTAGGTGTTCTGGGCACATCGTGGATGGAGCCAGGGCCACCTGCGAGCATTTCTCTTCTCAGCCATGATGTTGAGCTGGGCAGGGAGGACGAGCATCCTACCAACACAGCACCAAGCATGTACTGGTGGTTAGAAAACTGGCATTTTAGTGGGATTGTCAACTCCATTTTTGAGTCAAGAAGGGCTTCTAATTAAGAACACGGGCCTTTGATATGTCAGTGATGTCTTTAAAATGAGATGCTGGCATTGCTCTGTGTTGTCTGGGAGCGCAACTGGTTTAAAGCCCCTAGGAAGAGATCCCTGACTCACCGGCTGTAAAACAGTTGAACTGATGGCTGATGTTTGTTTTCTGTGATGAAACTTCCCACAGATTATATTGAAGGCTGAAGAGCCTTTCCAAGGCAGACCAGAATATTCTATGTAAACAAATAGGTGGACTGAATGCTGTACAGCACAGCATATTACAGAGGCTGTAAGTATTTTGCCACATTTCTTGCACAACCAGGCTTATAACCGTTTATGCCACCCGTAATTAAAAATGAGATAATCCCAGCAATTTGAGAAATTCTTATATAATTAGTATCCATTTCCTAGTTGCTTGCTGCAATGAAAGATAATTAATTGTAAAGACATTTGTAGAAGCAATGCAACAATCTTCTCTAACCAAAAGCAAATGTTTAAAAAGTAAGAAAATTGATAATGCAATTAGTTATGTGGATATTACAATAATCTAACTTCTTTGTTAGAAAGTTGGTGCCAAGGGACAGTATTAGCCACACGTTAAGTTGAAATGAACAATAACATTCTCTTTATCACTGCAGTCTAGGAAATGACAGATGTAACATAGCTGCAGCCCTGCAGAGTTGCTTAGGTTGACTTTTCAGAGCAGTTCTTGAAGATGCGGAGCTGTATTCATCAGCAGGTATCCATAGAAGGTCTGTCTCTATATATCCTAGAAGGATGTTTCAGCTGGAGATTTTAAGACTTACCCTAAATGTATTCGTAGGCTTTACATTGTAAGAATGCTCCCACATTTCACAGGTGGATTTGTATCTAGGTGATGGGTTAATGAGCTGGGTCCACCTCCTTTCCAGTTTTAACCGGTGTTTTTAAATACATTAACTCCACAAGTAAGCATTCATTGAACACGGATTTTTGTTAATTTTAAGCATTGTATTTCAAACTTAGCCACATTATTTCCAAAACAAACCTTAATGAAGGAAACAATAAACATAAACACTTAATTTTTTAAATGCCAATTTACAAGAATATAAATAAAAGGCATTGTTGATAATAGGTACGGAAAATAATACACAGAGTTTCTGCAAGCTGTTTTGCTGAACATTTTCTTGAAGAACTGTAAACTCTTAACCAATTGGGTGTGTGGTTATAATTTACCTACAGTAATTTGCTAATATTACAGATGGCAGTAGAAGCTCAAGATTAAATTACTTATCTGCTATTCAATTAGACTTCAACAGGTTGCTTATAATGTAACAAGAAAATGAGCATTTAAAGTCATATCAGTTGTAACAGTAAAATAATAATGCACAAGTAGGTAAAATGCAGCACTGATAGTAAGGAAAATGGCAGGAATTGAATTAGCTCTGTAGAGATGTGTGTAATAATGTGTATGTTATTATATATAATGTGAATGGGTGCTTTGTTATTTATTCATTATAAAGGAGAGAGGTCAACGTGAGCTTTTTTAGTAAAAATGAAGAAACTTAATGTATCTTTTGCCAGTAGTAGGAAAAAGTTTGCATGAAATATAGAGGGGTAAAAGGAAGTTTTTGTGTTTGACGTGTTGGTTGTTGATTTATTTGTATGTATATATACATAGATATTTCTCTAATCTTAAGTAGTCTTTACAGACACATGAAGTGTCTGCTGTGTGATTCTTTCCTATGGAGAATTGATACGCCATTCAGAGGAAGAGTATGATGTGTCAGGTGGAGCCCTGTTGTTGGGATGCAGAGCAGCAGAGGCTCAGAAGCTGAAGGCATCATGAAGGAGTGGGGATCTATTAAATAGTTGCTCTGTAAGAACTTTGCAGGACGAGTTTTGAACTCGATACCTGGTTTCTGCTGCCTTCCAGCTGACTTCACGTTGAGGCACACACAGTGCCTCCTGGGCTCTGCCTCTGCCTAGGGGAAATCTGGACTTGCAAGAGCTGCTGTGGGTTTCAGCAGGTGTTTGTCAAGAGAACCTGTGATTCTTCTTGTTAGTGTTGAATTGGGGCCCAAGCAAAAAAAAAAAAAGTCATTTTTTACCCTTCTTTGGAAACCATCCCAGATTCCTGGATTAGGTGAATGACATCAAGCTTGTTCTTAACTTTCTTTTTATGGTGTGTATGTGGCCTTGTGCTGGGCTTGAGTCGTGCAGGCTTGAGCTAGCTGAGCCGTAGCAAGACTCATCACTGTGAGCAGAGTGCGTGTTTCACACGGTGCAGCCCCTCAGCTGGATCAGGAGGTCATCACCTGCAGCAGGCAGTTCAGAGGTAGCTACATTTCATTACTGTTTCCTTATAAACACACTTGGAGCAAGAACTCTTCAAGCTACCCAAGCATCAAATCACATGAAAATAAAAGCGAACCAAATAAAACACCAAAAACACCACCACCAACAACAGCAATCCACCTTTGGACATTTAGATCCATAATCTGTAAATAGCTGCATGCTTAAATCTACAGTGTGGTTTGAATTAAGCATTTGCTTGTGTTCTGCAGGGTTTGGAGCCGTATATTGCACAGTGCTTAAATTTGTTGCTGGCATGTTGAGACCATGATATTCTAATGTACGTGTCCTGAATTATATAATACTACTGAGCACCCTTTCTAATTTTCTTAATGCTGTGAGTCATTCAGCTTCTGGGCATTAGTTAAGTTGTTACATAGATGATTTCCCTCATAATTGTAGACGGTTTTGCTGCCTTGTTTTTCTCTTTTTCTTTGGCAAACAGGGTTGTTTCACTAGTGGTAATAGAGTTGCCTGTTGCTATTGCAAGTTTAGCCAGCTGTGAAGCTGCGCTTAGGTTTGTTATTACCCTGCACTTGGTTATGAAATGCAGCCTATTAATTATTTCACTAAAATCTAACCACTGGGCCCGATCCTGGAGGATATTCTGCTTTCTCCTGCTGCTTTACATTTCCATTCATTTTAATGGCAGTTCAGGCTGTTTCTTTATGTTTATGTGTAATTTCCCTTGGCTGTCGCTGCCTGTTCCTTCTAGATATTTCAGTCAGTATTTTCCGCTGTTGATTAAATTCAGGTTTCTGCTCAGGAGCTGTCGTTGTAACTTCTGATCTCTTATTTCCCCCTCCATGCTATAATTGAACACTGAGATGTATGGGGATGGTGGTCAGGGGTACAACACTTCTGATTCACCGTGGAGCAGCTTTCCAGAATACCCATCTTTAAGCATTAAAACGTTTGACCCGTAACTCGCCTTGGTTGCTGCATTTGACATAATAGCTCCATTTTGGTTTTTTGTTGGTTTTTTTTTTTTCCTTTGGCTCTGATTGGTATTGCAGTGGACTTCTTGGGAAGTTAATAGCTATCATGACAATTTTTATTTTCTAAATGAAACAATGCCCCCTGGTGCTCTAGGATTCGAGAGGTCTGATTTTACAGTCAAAATAAAAATAAAACCAAATAAAATCTTTTCAGACAGATACTTGTCCCTGGATCTGCCAGCTACCACTCAAATGCTGTCACTGTCACTCACGGGATAGGGAGGAACACTGTCAGCACTGAGCAACAAAGAGAAGTCACAAGGAGAGTAACAGGGAATCAAAGCACACTTGAAAAGAGATACACGTCAGTTAGGCAGGGTATAAGCAAATTACAGAAGAGAAAACTAAAATGAAAGGGTCAGGACAAGAAACAGTCTAATGAAAAGAACAGTCAAGAGAAAAGTAAAATTAAAACTGCTTAATGAAATGTAAAATCTAGATAATGATAGAGAAGAAGCAATAATATTAAAAAATGAAAGTACTTTTTTATAAAAAGATTGAATTTAATAAAGGTATTACAGAAGAAAAGGACAAAGAGGGTAAGTGTGAAAAATATGCAATCAAGAGCATTAAATTAAAATGGCAAATCTAAAAAGGAAGAGAAAATAGAAGGTATATATTAAGTGCATGAATGCTGCAGAAATAAGTAGCATAAATATAGTTTGATATTTTCTGTGCACTAACAAAATAGATTATCAATGCAGAAATTTAAACCAAAGTCCCTCCGGAGTAAAAATATAAGCAAAGCTGATAAGCAGTGAAAAGAAACAGTTGATCTCTCTTCACTTTAGCCTGTCAGTAGCATTTGGGTTTTTTTAAAAAATTAAGATGCTAAATTACAAAATTATTCCTGATGGCACGGCACGCATGTGAACCACAAGAACATTGCTCGTCCTGTTTGCAGACAGCAAACTCCAGTGCAGCGTGCCTTCTCGCAGCCTTGCAGCTGACAGGAGCCTCAGCTTTTGAAGCCCGGTCAATAGAGCAGAGACTGCCATGAATCACCGTTTCTGATGGACCGCAGGGGCTACGAACGCGACCAGAGGTATCTGTAAAGCCAAAACAGACAGAAAAAATGAAGGCAGAAGAAAGGTAAAGGAACCCACCCCATTGCTGCAGCTGCAAGACTTGTAAACAACCCGTGCTCTTAGGTTGTTTTTTTTTCAATCACAGGCAAGGATAAAATAGCACAGCTCAGAAGCAGGGATGTCTGAAAATGGCTTTAAGGTAACTTTATGTTCCCACAGTCCTGGAGCAGCAATGAGTCAGTCAAGTCCCTCACTGTAAGTTAGAATAGCCTGAAGGCTGCTCTAAATCATCCTGGCTGCCAGTGACCCTGTAACAGCAGAGAGGGGTTGCTGGGGCATAGCAAAGTCTTGGCTGTACTTCTTTTCCTTTGGCCATGTCCTCTAGCCCGGCCAGAGGAGCTGTCGGGAGGGGGGCGAGGGGGAATCGGGGGAGAAGAGAAGAGAAAGCATAGAAATGGCCGTGATGCCTGTTCTGCTGGAAGATCCCCGCTCGGGCTGTGGCTGGCAGAGGTCCAGCGGCTGACTGGTGGGAACCGATCCCAGCACGGGCAAGAGAGATTCTGTGGCTCTGCCACGGCCGGGATGCAGTGGTAGGGTTTCTGTTTAATAATCTGCTTTTGAAAGGTGTTTTTGGAGAGTTCTTCGGATGACACGGAGTCCCCTTTCCCTGGGAATCCCATCGTGATGGTAACTGGTGTGTAGGTCCTACACGTTGGTGGGTGTTCATATTCTGTGACCACCGTGGTCAGTTTTGTTAGTGTAACGATGTTAAGCAGATACTATCCCTTACCCAGTATTATTTGGCTTAGCAATAAAAATATTTAAATTGATGCTGCTGTGGGGATTTATACCACTAGTCTAGCTCATGATTTTAATTTAGTTTTTATTTACCTGCCCTTATAAACTAAATGCATATTCCAGATTGGGAAAAAAACATGAGACTGTGATTTGATTTTTTTCCTTTCTTTTTTTTTCTCTTAAGAGGAAATTTCTAAAGAATATAAATACCAAATATCAGCAATAATTTTTTGTTCAGTAATCCTAACTCCAAATACTTATGTCTTGGATTTGGGTGGTTTGATGCTGTTTTCAGTCACCTCTGAGGTGACCCTGTATGTGATGGAAGCTGCATTTAAGTGTGATGTGTTTCCAAACTCTTCCGTAAATGTCGCAATCTTGCCACTTCAATGTGAACAAAACGTTTGTGGCTTAGAAGAGGATCATGATGCTTTCCAAGTCAAAAAGCATACATTCTGAAACCTTCCCTTTCTGCCACTAAGCAGTGAAGAGCCCAGCCTTACTAGTGGGGAGCCGTCAGAATTGGAAGGCTGTCGGACTGATTAATAATGGCAGGTAACTGAGCAGGCTCTTAAAGGAGGTCCTGTGGCAGAGGAAAAATTATTGTGCCTTTTAGTAATTCTTTAAAAGCAGTTCCCAAAATTTTGTTTTCAGTCAACTGGGTATTACATGGTGTGCAACAGAAGTAGAGTGATTTTTTGAAGTATTGAGCAAGACCACTGGTCTTATAAGTAGTAGACATCTCCTATCCTGCATATCCCTGCAGTTACGCACAGACGTATGCATACCCTGCACATCCAATGCAAAGGGTATAGTTTATCCTTCCAGATCTATTTTAATAAAAGTATAAGGAGGTATCTTCACCGCTGACTAAACCTCCGTGAAGGCAGAGATAGAAGGTCACAGAGATTCAGCCACTCACTGCCGCTAGTTATCTGAAGCAAAAGGATACAATCCCTTGACCAGCAAATGGTGGAAGAATGGTAGTTTGTGATCATGTGTGGTGTGCATGTGAGCGAGCATAGATGCTATAATCCATGATTAAATGTAATGCTGTTGATACTGTAGCTGATAATGGCTTGGCTTTTTTCTGATAATTTAGAACAGAAGTTTTTAGAGGAAAAAAGAATGATATACGTGTTGGTTGGACGTATGTCAACACTGGTTGACACAGTCAGCAGCTGAGGACTAGATCTTCAGGGTGTAAATTCATTTAGCTCAGTTGATGCCAGGAGAGCTGTGTCAGTCTGCAGTAGTTTAAGCCCTGTCCTGAGGACACCCAGTACCATCGGCAGAAACCTCTTACATGGGATCAGTGGAGCTCCTTGGAAAGGATTCAATGCTTTCCTGCCAGCAGCTTCAGCACCGACAGTGGTCCTGAAGAGCCAGTGCTGCAAGAAAAGACACATAACCTCTGTCTGTTGCCTTTAATCACAACTGAGGGGAAAACTGTTTCATGTTATCTTCAAGTCTGAAAATTGCTAACATCCCAAAATATTGAAGATCGTCTGATTCTGTGGGATTGGCCTGCTGCTGTCTTTTCCCTGGCCTTTTTAGGTAGGACAGATTGCAGCAATTAATGCTGGCGCGTGGGAGATGATTGTTCCAGAATCTCACCTATGCCCATCCAAACATAAAAACCTTCCTACAATGGTGAGCATTTCATCCCATCCACAGTATTGTCTTAAAAATACCTATCAGTTCACCAGGTTGAGCAGTCATTGCAGCTAGTTCTGGTTCACAAAGCAGAGGAACGTTTACGGTATCTTGGGGGTAGTGGTGAAAACTGGATATTCTCTGCACACCCAATTAATGCATGGGGCAGTACTGGAGAATACTTACAGCTGTATTCCCTTGCATGGGAGAGCCCACCGAGCAGGTATCTTTGATTTAGCAGCCGGATGGAGCTGAAATCATGTCCTGACATGCAAGCATTTTGGATTATTTAATAGCTTAATTTTTTCCTTGAGGATTGATGGCTTAGTCTGTCGTTTATTTGTTTGAGATATTTTATGATCTGATGATTTCTCCTCACATATTTTAGTCAGGCACATTATGTATCATTGTTGCTTTATGTTTTCTATTACTGGGAATTAATTTTTTCACACAGTATCTTCATTTAATTATATAATACAATCACACATGCCTTTTGCATGAATAGAAAGAATCTGTTTTAATTTAACCATTATATATTTTGCTATCTTGGGTTTTCCAGTTAAAATTCCCAAGTTTTTTGTTTTAGCATAACAATAGTCATATTCATTGCTTCTTACATTGCAACAAAAGCTCTCAGATGTCAGTTCATAGATTGACATAATCAGCTTTGTCTCTTAATTAGAAAAGAGAATAAAGCTCTTTAGGGGTGTCAATAAAATGACAGATGTATCATTAGCAGAAGGCTATATTGGATCAGAATGGTGCAAATGCTTGGAATTGAAATGTTAAAATTTTTTAGTGATAACCTTTCATTTCTAATTTTCATTTTCTTAGGGTTTTTTCTAATTGAAAAATAGTAACGTCAAAGGTACATAATACAGCATATAAATGGACCAATTATTGGTGCTGGAGAACTTTGATTCCTTCTGTAAAGACTCAAGTTTATAACCAAAGTAGAGCTATAGCTAGGAAAACCTGTTACTCGGGATTCCTGTCTACCCTCAAAACAAAATTCAGCATGGCCAATGCACCCTTTGGCCATGCCTTTGATGCACTCTTCGGCATCCCTCTGGTGTCACCAATTGTTTATGAACAATGGGACAGCATGTAGATTTTAGTGTGAAATTCAGGACACACCCCACACCTGACTTCTCGGTGCAGCACATGACATGAAATCTTTTCACAATTATTCTGAACAGTCAGGCTAATATTGACTTCAGTGACTCCGTATTTCACACATTTCTCCATCAGTTTATGATGCTGTTGATGTCCATGTTTTGGTATAATGAAAGTCCATTATACTTGTACGACACAGTGGCGTTCAGTTGGAACAAATAAAAATTGCAGAATCTGACTGAATTCCAAATATTCAAGTACTGGGACAATGGGAAGTACATGTTTTGGGATTCAGGCATACAGATGGAAATAAGATTGCGGGCTGCATCTATGATCTATCTGAGGTGACTTGTCGCAGCAGGGTCTGACATCCAGGGCACCCACAAGACCCAGCATCTCCTATCAACTTTACTGGCAACATAAGCTAGAGGATTTTCAGACTTCCTACAGATCCAACTGTCTTCTGGCAAGCAATATTAAGTTCCTTCCAGGAGGAAATCTGGGCTGTTTTGTCTATTCAGCATCAGTCATATGATAAAATTCGAGGTGCAAATGGGCTAGCTGCTGGGCCATGTAGCCAGCCACAGGAGAGAGCATCCTTGAACATACTCTAAGACACCCACACCTACGGCTTTCTGTACCAGACGAGTGGCTGTACAGCCAGTCTCGGAGGCGTTTCAGCAAGGGGAGTGGTGTATGGGTGAGCCACCTGGCCGTAATCCCAAGTTTGCATCCGTTTCTGCACAGTAATATTAACATGGATGGGGTGTCCTGAATCTTTGTCTCTTTCTCTGGCTACATCTACTTGCTTTTCATTAGCAGCTATAAAGCTCATTATCTCCCCAACAGAAATGTTTTAAACTTTTAAGATTTCATGAAGCTTTGACACTTTGATGAATTTTGTGTCCTATGTATAGACACCTGCCTCATCTGCTGTTTGGGATTCTGTATCTAATTATGTGGGGCTTCAAAACAAGTATAATAGTACTCAGTTGGAATAGCTGGCTGAAAAATACTGAACGTTTCTTAAATGAAATTTCTAATTTTCAAATTCAAGCCTTTTACTTGACAGAAAATGGAAATTATACTGTTACCTGCATCCGGGACTATAGATCTATCCTATACCCTTGAACCAAAGTAGGAAATTATGCAATTGGACTGTATCTGTTTTTGTAAAAAAAAAGAAAATAATATATTTCAGTAAATATAGGACAGGCAAGGCTTGGACTCTTCAGAAAGGTGATCCTTTTACAACCCAAGTATTACTTTGTGCAGGAAACAGCTTAGGAGAACAATGAAACAAGTATCCTTTTCAATTGTAACTTCTCTGATTACAGTCCCCAAGTTGACATTTACTCAATTTAATTAAAAAAAAATGAGAAATTTATTTATATTTTCTACTCCATCATTCACAGCAGAGGGATTTAAAACATGTTCAGACCTACAATGTCCCAGATACTGGTCCATCTTATGAACTTCAATTAATAATATTTTGGCTTTCCATGACTGCAGAATGAATATGTGTTCTTTATTTACCTAAAACTGGGAGGTTTTAGGTAAATAGGTTTAGGTTACTTAAAACCAACAAGGATGCTGTACATTCCAGAGAACTCAAACAAATATAAGGCCAGAAGTTTCATGTAGGTTTAACCCTTGTGCCCTTGGACACAACAGAGTTTACATAAATATTTAAGAAGGGCAGCTGCAGACCAATTAAAGGAATATATTTTCCAAGCATCATACCATTGTTTTCAGGCAATACACTGAAGCTCTTAAATTAATACATATTAAATCTGTTACAGGCTCAGAAGAGTTTTAGGCTCAGGAGAGGGAAAAGCAGATGAGAGCACCCCAGGGGGAGGTCGGGCAGAGATTGTCTGTGAGTCTCTGTCGCGGTTTGGGCTGGGCTGACCACTAAAATGAACGACAGATGCTCTCTTTTACTTCTCTCCCCTTCAGAGAAGGCAGACCATCTCCCTTCAGGGAGAGGAAGGTGAGAGAGAAAAGGGACTTATGAGTTTAAAAAGAAACTAAACTACTTTAATGAAAATATCGATAAAATAATAAAAAGAAAATAATGAAATGTATACAATATGTACAAAACCATATCAATCTCCCAGGATGACAATCATGTTACTACCAGCACTGGGAAAGTCCCAGATTGGACTCAGTGACAGACGGGAGCTGGATTCTGGATCTAGATTCAGGAATGCATGGATGAGGATGAAAGGAACAGAGAGAGTCCTCCTTGGACACCGGCCATTGAATAAAGAGAGCTGACCCTTTGATCCCTCAGCTTTTATACTGAGCATGAGGCAGATGGGATGGAATACCCTGTTGGTCAGTTTTGGGTCACCTGTCCTGTCCGCTTCTCCCTGCAGGTGGGACACCTCTACGCTTTTCCGCTTCCAACCCTCCAATGGGGCAAATAACAAAGTGAGCTGCCCTCGGGTGTTATAGCAGTAAGTATAAACAAGAGCCTCTCTGCATACCATC
The DNA here is from genome assembly GCA_017639485.1 of Pluvialis apricaria. Lineage (NCBI taxonomy): Eukaryota > Metazoa > Chordata > Aves > Charadriiformes > Charadriidae > Pluvialis > Pluvialis apricaria. The sequence goes on along the minus strand of CM030008.1, from coordinate 131,228,086 downwards.
CCTTGGTATAAATTGTAAACAAGTAGGTCTTGTCACTCTGGAAGCAGATACTGTCCGAAAAACATGCCGTTAATTCAGAGAGTTCAGTTAGTTAGAAGAGGCTTAGCTGAAAAGTAAAATTACTGAAAAGAAAATGGGTTCTGTTTTACCTCAAACCAGGACAGACGCATGACCCACCGCCCGGCTCACAGGGTGGCTGCATGGGCTGCCAGAGGCTGCAGGCAGCTCCACAAATCCACCCAAGGAGGAGAGGGCACCACCGTCCCTCTCATCAGGCCTTTTGGCATCCTAGGAAAAGCTGTGGGCATTGTGGGCTGAGAAGGCTGCGACTGTCTTCATTCTGATATTTGCTAAATAAAATTGAGGAGCAGCTGTGTTGTGGGAAATATATTTAAGATTATTAAAAAAAAAAATCTTTAAAAATAAAAATGTTTTAAATACTTCAGAATTTCCCTCATAACGAGAGGTCTGCTTTCAGGCTAGTCCTACCCAGGAATGCTCAGCAAAAAACTGCACTTCATATCCGCTCACTTCAGACTAGATACTCCATTGGGCTGCTGTTACATACCATGCCGCATGCATTATAGAAGGGTGCTGCTCATATGCATGGGAATGTGAAAAGTATCACTACCCAGCCCTAGGAAAATAAATTTGCAAGTAAATCAGGTTTGTTGCTCCCTAACTGTGGCAACATGTTAAGGCAGGAACAGGATTTATCCAGCTATGAACTGGGAGAAAGTCCGGCTTGAAAAAGATCCATGTGTGCTATTGCGGGCAGGGGCAGAGCCAGGGCAGAGCTCAGGGGAAGAGGAGAAGGAGGGAAAGGGTGCAAGTAACATGGAAAACAGAGTGGCGAGGTTTTGGAAGAAGAGGAGGGTTTTGAGGAAGAAGCGTAGAAGCACATCTAGGAAGAGGGAAGAAAAGGAGAGACATTGCAACTAGTGAGGAGCAAAAGAGGACGAGTGCAGATTGCAACATGTTTTCTGCTGAAGTAAATCACCTATGGTCTCTGCTGAGAGAAGTAAAATCAGTTCAGGTGGGGAAACTGAGGTATTAATCTAGGCTGGTGGCAGAAGGAGGTGAAGCAGGAGAATGAGTGTGTAGTGGAGAGTCCAGTTACAAGACTGTTTCACTTAACACGTGCAATAAACTTGTGGTTTTATGGAAAGAAAAAGAGAGAAAGGAAGGAAAAAGAGAGAAAACAAGGGTCTGGGAAGCAAGTATGTATAATTCGTTAAAAGGGAAGAAGACCTACTAATACTATGTTCATCTTACAAACATTAAGGTTTTTGAAACATTCACCTGAGTACAGTATTTGGTTGCTGGTTTACTGCGATATATGCATTAATGACAGGATTAGTTAACTTCTCTCAGTATATCATGTCAACTTCAAGTTGTATTTACAAATAAGAGGACTAAATAAGGTACCTGGGGTATTTTTGTATTTATTCAGCTGTTCAGACTATACTTTGGAATTTTTCAATACATTTTTGAGCAAAACATGTATGTCCTGACTTAATTCTGTAATACAATTCATGAAATGTCTGACATCTGAAGCTCATGGGGGAGAGGAGGGAAATTGCTTTCAGATCGCCATGTGATGCTGTGCTTCCACTTGGGGAATACATGCCCATAACTGTGGGAGTCATGAACTCATTAATTAAAGACTTCATGGCTGTGTGGCATCCTTTTTTAAACATAAAATGCAAAATTTTTTATTCATGTAAAGCTATGTGCATGCAGATTTTAAGACAGAGTAAGTGGCCCCATTTCTCTAGTTAATTACCTCGATAAATCAGGAGTGGGCTGCTGGTATTTGAAAATCCTGTGCGTGGTAGACAGAGTGAGGGAGAGAAGAGTTTTCTGCAACGTTCTGTTGTTGGCCTATAACGGTATATAATGCACCCAGGTCAAAAGGGTGGTACTGATACTCACAATACCACCATGGCTATAGCATCAGAATTCTACTGCAATAAAACTAAATATTGCAATAAAGCTAAATGTTGGTGTTACCATTACAAAAAAAAAATTGCAACAACCACTCAAGTTTTCCAATGGTGAAATTACTCTCTGTTTCCATATATGCATATGTGTGTGCATATATAGAAATAAGTATGCTTGTAGACACATAATCTGTGTTCATAAATACATGTACTCACACACGTATTCTGAATGAATTGTGCTTGCTTCTTGAAAATGGCTAATATTCTCTGGAAGGGGAAATGGAGAGAGGGAGTTGATCTCACAAATGAAGATCAATTTTGCAATGAACAGCGTAGACATACACTGTAGAAAGGCTGTTTCTATCTCCATCTAAGACAGGAGACAACAGATGTGTATAGGCAGGCAGGAGAGCATGGTGGGGAACCTGGGCAAGACTCACCAACAGCCTTACGCATTCTCTATGCCAACACAGTATGTATCTGCTCCACAGTGGTGACACTGGTGGTTGGGATTGGGGAAGGGATTTGACTGAGGACAAACTGGAATTGGAAGCAGGTGGACAATATTTGGACTAAGAATATATTGCAGGAGGTGAGCACAGAGGCTCCCCAGGTCTGAACAGGAGCTTGGTTTGAGAAGGAAGTTAACAGTGGGTGAACAAAGGGGCTGAATGGTGGTAGCAGGTCCACAGAGCCACCCCTGGAGGGTTGGGTGGCCAGGGTGGAAGTACTCAGAGGGATCATGGGGAGAAGAAAAAAGTTTGCAGATGAGTGGGCCAGGAAAACTGACTTAAAAAAACAAATGTGGGAAGAGACATGACAGAATTAGGTAAATGTAGGGGACTCATCCTCTCTTTGTTACTAAAGTGAGCAACTCTAACCTATCTGTACTGTTAATTAAGACCAATACTTCCAGAAAGCCTTTTCACTCCTTTTCTCTGTAGTTGTTATAGAGCACGTAAAAGGTGTCCAGCTTAACCAAGATGCCAAACTTCTGGACAGCTCAGTTACATGTTTAAGGTTGTCCCGCCTGTGAAATCATAGAATCATAGAATGGTCTAGGTTGAAAGGGACCTTGAAGATCATCAAGTCCAACCATTTACCTAACACTGCTGAAACCACCACTAAACCACGTCCCTAAGCACCACATCTACACGTCTTTTAAATACCTCCAGGGATGGCGACTCCACCGCTTCCCTGGGCAGCCTCTTTCAATGTTTGATAATGCTTTCACTGAAGAACTTTTTCCTAATATCCTTCCTAAACCTACCCTGGTGTAACTTGAGGCCATTTCCTCTTGTCCTATCACTTGTTACTAGTGAGAAGATGTCGACCCCCACCTCTATACAACCTCCTTTCAGGTAGTTGTAGAGAGCAATAAGGTCTCCCCTCAGTCTCCTTTCCTCCAGGCTAAACAACCCCAGTTCCCTCTGCTGCTCCTCATAAGACTTGTGCTCCAGACCCCTCACCAGCTTCGTTGCCCTTCTCTGGACACACTCCAGCACCTCAATGTCTTTCTTGTAGTGAGGGGCCCAAAACTGAACGCATTACTCGAGGTGGGGCCTTACTAGTGCCGAGTACAGGGGAATGATCACTTCCCCAGTCCTGCTCATCGCACTATTTCTGATAGAGGCCAGGATGCCACTGGCCTCCTTGGCCACCTGGGCACACTGCTGGGCCATATTCAGCCGGCTGTCGACCAACACCCCCAGGTCGTTCTCTGCCAGGCAGCTTCCCAGCCACTCTTCCCCAAGCCTGTAGCGCTGCACGTGGTTGTTGTGACCCAACTGCAGGACCCGGCACTTGGCCTTGTTGAACTTCATGCCATTGGCCTCGGCCCATCAATCCAACCTGTCCAGATCTCTCTGTAGAGCCTTCCTACCCTCAAGCAGATCAACACTCCTGCCTAACTTAGTGTCGTCTGCAACCTTACTGAGGGTGCTCTCGATCCCCTCATCCAGGTCATTGATAAAGACATTAAAGAGAAATGGCCCCAGTACCGAGCCCTGGGGAAAAATGAAGGGTCTATTTTCGTTACCCTTTTTGTGCTAATGAACATCCTGCATTATTTAGCATTCTTACATTTTTATATGAAATAGTATTTGATTTTTACAATTAATTTTTTTTACTTCTGAAATGAGGTACTACATACTCAAAGAAAATGCAGTTGCTGCACACAGAAGCAGCAATATCTTTCCATCGAACATTCTCCTCTCTTTCCTTGTTACCAGGGTTTTTTAAATGTGATAATGTCCCACCACTGTTTCTGAGATTTCCTGAATTTATTTGTCTGCTCTTTATTACGTAAAGAATGATTTCTGCCTGTTTGAATATATTTCTGTGGGGAGTGCTGACATCCTTATCCACACTTCACTTGTCATTTCTAGGCCAGACGGTTAATATGATTTCCTACTATGAGCTACTTACTGCGTACAGTTTTAACATGTGTTGCAGCGAGGCAGTATATTAAAGTGCAGAAATGGCTTATGAAAGAGATGGATATTAGGTGAGAGTTGTTGGGTTCTCTTAGGTAAAGACAGTTAGGGTGCTGCATAAATATGTTGCGGTAGTGGTAAAAGGAAATACAGATGGACTTCACATTCTGATCCCATCCTTCTCACATGAATACAGGAAAAAAAGTGTTTATGTTTGTGGATAATACCAAAAGACGAGCGGCTGCAAGCCTGCAAAGGAAGGATTAGCGTTCCTAATGGCGAACTGGAAAACACAGAGGACTAATCAACAGCATCTGGACAGGACCACGATCTTTTCTCTGGGAAAAGGCTGAGTGCTGTAATGTTTCCCAAGCTGGGTTTTTATCATTTTGCAGAGAAAGCCGAGGTTGTGCTGGGAGGCAAAGCCGGGTGCATCGCCCTCAAGATGGGAGAGGTAATTGCTGTACTGAGCTCAGTGCAGGACACTGCCATAGGGAAAGGTGTGGGCTAATGTTAAAAAATCAAGAGGTGAGTGGCATAAGTATGAAGAGGTCTAGAAAATAGTTATGAGGAAATAACTGCAAGAAATTGAGGTTGTTTAATCTAGAGAAGACTAAGGGAGAACATGGTAAGTACCTTTAAATACGTTGAGCGCTCCTGCAGAAGTGAAGGGAATCATTTATTCTCTTATCCTTCACAGGCAGAATGAGAAGTAGTTGGCTTCAGGTACAACATGAAAATGAAATGTGAGGAGAAACTTTCTGATAATAAGGACAGATTGCTTGGGGGGACTATAGATACTCCATTACTGAGTATCTTCAAGAACAGCATAGACAAATATGAGGGAAGATGTCGATGCACAGCACCCTACCTAGGATACAAGGCATGGCATAAGTAACCTCTCATCATCCCTTCCTAGCCTACTTTTCTTTGATTAAAGATGAATTAAGAAAGGAAGTGATCTCAAATGTAAGAGGTAATAAAATAATCTTGGGCTTGATTATGCAAAGTGTCGAGTAGTCGTGGCTGCTCTTATTGACCTCACGCAGAGCAGAAACAAAGTAGGATTTCAAGGATGGGGCCATAAGCACTGAATTTATATTAATTTTTAATATTGCTGAATTATTGTTGCATTGGCCAGGTCTTGTCTTCGCTGTGACTCCTATCCTGGCTGTTATGAAACTTCACATTTTGTGTAGGACTTTCTGGGAATTTTCAGCCTCTGATAAAATCTGAGCCAAAAGGGCTTTTTCAGTGCATTTCCATTTTAAAACTGTTCAGATTACTTTCCCACAATGGTATTTATTTGCCTTTTGGCCTTTTAGGCCGTGTCCCAACCAGTCAATGCAAGTAGTGGTTGAATTTGTGGATGTGTCCTTCAACACACAGGTTTGAAGTGTAATAGAAGAGGTGATATGTACAATGTGAACTTACAGTTGTTGAGATAATGTAGCCTAAAAAATGGCAAAGGAATATTATTTCTAGAGAGTGGTATTTCAGAGCTATTGAATGAGTTGTTGAGTACTGGTATTTTTTTTTTATATTTGGGGATGACCCAAATGAAATTACTAGAGGAGAGGAAAAAAGAAGAGGCTTCTGTGATGAACCAGTTACAACACAATTTAGAGGTCTTAGCAACAAAAAGCTTGTATGCTTTTACAGAAAAAAAAATGTATTTTTATTAAAATCCCAGAAGTTCTTGGCATGAAAAGCTTTCAACAAAAGGTTTGCATTTTTCTGTGAAAAAAAAAATAATCACTATATTCACTGGTTGATTGGTTTGTTTTTGTCAGCATTTCTCCCAGTTTGTCTCACATCACCACTAGAGTCTGTCTTTGCTGCACTGCTCTTTTTGGGAGCACAGATACTCTTCTCTCCTTGATGTGCTCAAAAGTGTATTTGCTATTTTTCCTTTTCTTTTATGAGTGATCTTTATCCTAATGAAAAAGAGGAGGTTATCAGTACTGCAGCATGAAATTGCTTCACCTAGATGAAAGTATAGGCAGCGGCAGCCGTGAGTTTTTTTCCATGCCAGGGCTCTTGTTTCTTCTTCTGCGCTGAGTCAATCTGTGTCTGCATCTCTCTGTCAAGGCTTGGCCTGATTTACTCTACATAAGCCTCCAAATAGTGATCAGATAGGAGCGGCATGTGGTCCTTACCTCTGTAGGAAGTGTTTAAGCTGAGAATTCAAAAGTAGAAGACTGTATATTGCTAAACCTTTCGTCTGGCTTGTTCTGCAGGGAATACTTTTTCATACTGTATGTATTCAACCTGGAAGATTCAGAGTTCCAGGAAGGTCACTGAGGCAGATAATCTAGTCGGGGTATTTAAGGCATGAATAATTTTATAAGTATCAAAAATTGTGTTGTGGACAAATATTTGGAAGATAATATTATTTTTTTTTGTCCTTATAGGTACAAAACACCTAATGGTCTGAGCAGGTCTAGGGGAAAACTGTAGTTGCTAAATTAAAAAAAAATAGGAAGATAGACTTACTGGCTTTCTCCTGTCCTAAGTTTCCTGTGTCCTCTCTCTCGTAATACAAGAAGACACTCCAGACACCACATTTCTGGGGATTACCTTTCTGGGGGTTGAAGCCTTTGGCCTCATTCTTTTCCTCACAGTTAGAGTGTTCATAAGCCCCTGGAAAGACACTGTCTGTCATGTCTCGTTGCTTAAATATTGTGATCGAGCCTGTGAATAATCTCAAACTGCTTTGACATGTTCATAATAGCTTTTGTTCTACTTCTGTACCCATCCATTTCCATTCCTTAAAGTCCCCTGGCACGGTGTCTTCCGGCTTGGACGTGATATGTGATGGTTTGACCAGAGATGCTATTGGGAAAATCAGACCGATACCTTTAATTTTTGCAGATGGTAACTATGGTTTGGAAAGTTAAAATGTCTAATCTGTGGCAAACGATATTAATAGGCCTTTTTCTCCCTGGCTTGCGTTTTTTTTTCCCACTTTGGTGAAAGTTGCTGAGAGGTGGTCAGCTGAACCGGCGGTAGCCTGCAGAGTGACATGTTCACGTCGGGCTTTTTCAGCTGTGCCGTGTGCAGTGAAGGCTGCGTTAACACCAGATGCCAATCATACACCACCAGTGGATTTGCAAGATTATAGGACAGGAAAAAAAGATGAAGGTTAAGCACAGGGCACAATAGAGATTACTTATGGTAATGAATTGTATAATTTTTCTAGACAGATCTGGATTAATGTTTATCCCAGGCAAGAGATTACTGTATGTCTGATTCTAGTTGTAAACAGACATTATTAAACAGAAGGTTTATGTTCATGAAATGCGACTATGGGTGTTAAAGCACTTATGATTTATTATGTGCAAAGAGAAAAATTAACCTGTTCATCTGCTATAGTACGAGTTGCGCTGTGGATTTTTGCATAATTTGGAAGGCATCTGCTCCTTTGGAATACAAATAACCAGTGAAATGAGAAGGATTCTCCTCTCATTTGCACTGATCCTATGCCCTACACCGCAGAGGAGCTGAAGTGGTGTAACCAGCAAAAGAATAGTCTTGTGTGGTTTTATAAAGCAACAATATTTCTATGAGGGATAATGTTGACAAAGTCTATTTGTTTGTGAATCTTCAGGGTATTTTCTTTACAATTTAAAACATTTATGTTAATGTTCAGAGAGCTTAACAAATTACCTTATTTGGGTTTCCCAAATAATTCCCTTTCACTAATTGGAAACAGAATGTTTAGAGATGTTGAATTTAAAAAATATACTTTTAATCCATTTTTCACATAATTTGTGTTGCAGCAAATGTTACTCCTGCTTTGTTGCATCACTGCTGCTTAGCATAAGTGAGACGTAGGCACAACATCCACATTTTTTGATACTGCCTTACCTCAGCAGCTAAATAATCATACCTGAGTGACTTCTATGTTTTGCGTGAGATGAAAAATCTCCCTTAACGAAACTGTAAACAAACTCCAAAACTTTCCTTCTTTGATCGAGTAGACATTTCAACTTTATTACTTGCTAACAAGGAAGTATCTTTTCTCTGTGAAATCAAAGAAAAATTACAGTTATCAAAATCTGTTCATTCTGTTTGTGGGCTGTATTTGTAGCCATCTGATTTTTGCATAATGCCATTTGAAATTATCCATTTAACAATGATGGATGATACAACTGTGTTGCTTTCCCTCCACTTTGTAACTGATCCGTCTACTTATAGATTGCATTGGACATGTTGCTGATGCTTTATTTGTAAAATTCACTCACATATGTGAGAAATTTGTTCATTGAGTCTTACTGACTTCAGAGAGGCTTATCAGATAAGTGAAGATATTCCTGTATATAAGCAAAACCAGCCCAATCTCTAAAAAACAAAGGAACGTGGAGCGAAAAGGCCTGGAAATATTACAAGGTGTGTTACGTGAATTCTTTGATTCTATGAATTAGAATTTGAATATAATTAGAATTAGAATTTAGAATCAGAATTAGAATTTAAGCAGTTAAACCAGGATTGAATAAAACGTAATCTGGTAAGGTGTTCTGAACGCTTCAATTTAAAAAGTTTCAGTCTTAAATTGCCATCAAAACACTTCACGGTGCTTTTTTATATTTCTTAACCATATTTTACATTTGATACAAAAATATGTATTATATAATGAGAAAAATTTAACTTCAACATTTGTAATATTTTGCCTAATTATCAAATTTTACAACAGCTGTGAAGTGTGAGTCCAAAGTTAAAGTTTGTCAACAAATTAATTAACCATTAGAAGTTTCTGTGGGCTTTCTTAATGGTTCAGTGTAGCATCTGAAGGTGATGGGAAGTTCTGGAGCGAGCCGAGATGCGAGTGAGAGTCCTGAAGGAAGCCGAGGTCAGCTGCACTGCGCTGCTTAAAAGTTTGTGCAGCCAAGCATTGTATTTTGGGAGGCACTAAAATATCCACGGCGCTCTTTTCTTTGCTGTGTGTTGGCAGGCATCTATAAGTCATGAAGATGACCTCCATCTTCCAAAGAGAAGGAAAGCTAGAAATGAAGACACATTTCTGTTATCAGTCTGCTGTGGGTCGTAAGTTGAACTGGTGTTATATTTTCCTCGGAAAGCCATGTAGCCTTGACATGGTGTTTAACAGTGTTAAGCTTATTGCTGCTGAGCTAAACATGTCTGAAGCGAACGATGACCCTCACGTCTTTGCGATGGCAAAATGTCTCCCTGATGTGATCCCGCAGACTTGGAGCATTAAGTTAATTTTCCCCTGGATTTCTGAGCTGCCTCCTTTTTACCCGGCAGAGAGCTTGTGAAGAATACAGCTTCTGACCGAATGACAGAACGTGGAGGGTGAAATTAGATGCATTCAATTAGAAGATGACAAAAAGCCTATCTAAATATTTGTCAGGATGCTACTTATGGGATGCGGTGTCCAGCCCGGGAAGTGAAAGGAGGCTGCTCTTGGGACTTAATAGTCTGGGAGGGAAAAAAACTGGGTAAATCATCCAGATTCTTTATGGGCTTGGAGAGGATAATTGAGGGTATCGAGTGGGCTGTTATGTTTCCAGGGCTGGTGATCCCTCTCATGTAATCTCAGATTAGTTCTTTTCTTGTATTCTCTTAATACAGAATTAACCGTTACAAAGTTTTCTGGACCGCTTAAGTAAATAGTGGTGTTGTTTGACCGCTAGAGGATGGATAATGCAGTGGTTTATGGGAGATATTAAAAAAAAAGGCACTCCACCTTCTCCACAATAAAAAACAGCATCACAAAACAAACAAAAAAAAAACCCAAGCCACAAAACCGAGGGCAAAAGTGTCAGCTGTGAGATTGTTGGGTTTGGACCGGAAGGTTTACTAGTTTTCCGGAGGACAAAGGGATGTTCTTGAAAAGTAACATTCAGAATTAGTAGTCAGTTAAACAGAAAGAGATTGAGATATGCAACTGAGTTTGGCCACATCTGTTTATCTATAAATTAAATTTATAGCAACTTTTTAAAGTAAGAGATCAAATCCCTTGTAATTTCCTGCTCAGAAAGTTTTAATTAAGAAAATAAAAATTTTAAATGCAGCATATCATGTTGACCTTTTTTTTTTTCATTTGTGTTACAGCAGTTCAAGGGAGAATGTGACCATGACAGGGTTAATCCAGCTACATAAAAATCCATGCTGTGTATGATAGTAGTAAAGCTGGTGATCCCTTGATCTTTGATTAGATCCAAGCTAGTAAATATCTTGTGTTTAATCAGAATGAGTTGTTCTGCATGTAGTATAAGTCACCTTCACAGATGGGATGTAGCAGCAGAGTTGTTCGTGAATATTTGTTTTAATCCTTTCCAGAGCAAGCACGCTTTATGTTTCTTTGTTGTAAATCAGATTCAAGCAACTAAAGACCAGCACGAAGGAAAGACATGTACTTGCAGTCAGGAATAGGACAGTGTGGAAACCTTTTTTCCTTTTTAAAGAAAAATGTAACTTGTTAGATTCTTAAAAGGTATTTTATACTATTGCATAAATATAACTAACACACCATGGCTGCTTTTTTAGACTGCGATGCAAATATCATTATCTAGAATTTCATCTTAAACTGTTCATACACATTCCTAGCTTAGAAGACTATAAATATACGGAGAGTAAGATTTATTATGGTAAATGTTCGGCCTCTGTTATTATTCCGTATTTTGAAGATATTTAGTTAGCATGGTAGCTTATCTGTGTGCTGGTAAACTGAAATTCTTAAAATATTACCTGTAAAGCTAGTTGTTTTGTGTGGTATGTCGGCGTCCTATTTACCTAAATCTGTCATAATTGCCTTCCGATACATCTTCCTCTGACACGCCAAATATTGAAAAGGAGAGGACTCTTTGCTGGGAGATTTTCTACCGAATGTCATTTTTCTGTGTTCGTAACTTGACGGTAATAACTGGACGACCTGTAGTTAAATGCATCTCAATTTCTCTCACTTATTTTTCCTAATCACCACACAGAGCCTTCTGTGCTCAGAGGTGTGATTAGATTTAACCTGCCGTCATATCTGAAGAACTTGCAAGAATTATATATGTAGACGGTGGGTCTAGGTGTAATATCTAAATAGATATAAAGATGAGTTGCTCTCATGCCAAAGTTAATTCCTGATGATTTCTTTTTTTCTGTTTTTAACAGGAAGACTGGAGAGCCCCCGCTAATAAATGGCTGGATTCCTTACCTTGGGAAGGCTTTGATTTTTAGAAAAGATGCTTTCAAATTCTTACTGGATCAGCAAAAGAAACTTGGAGATATTTTCACTGTATATATTGCTGGTGAGAAATATTTTGGTATTTCTCTTGATTTTTTCCATCAGTGAAGTTAAATACTAATTCAAATATTTAATTTAGAATCTTCCTTAACCAAAAGCATTTTTGTGTAGCATAGGCCAATAAAAAATACTTAAATTCACTTGTATTGTATGCATAATAAGTATCCATAGGATATAATTATGAGCATGTCGATTTCTATGCATCTATAGGTATATATGCATAATGACAGAATTTGTAGGCATGTAATGTATGAACATAGATTTTGCCAGCACGTTTAATTGTGTATTGTGGGTTTTTTTCCTGAGAAAGGGAGAACTAACATAATCTTGACACCGTACAAAAAAATATCAGATTAAATTTAGAAAACACTTAAGAAAAAAAGTGCAGAATATGTTCTCACACATTTTACAACTGGTTGACAGGAACACAAGGGAATGAATGACACATTGACTCAGTGATACAATCAGGACTGGAACACAGAAACTTCCCGTTGCCAGCCTCTTACTCTGATCATGCTTGCTGAAAATAACAATATAATAAAGTATGATATAACCTTGCTGCTTTCTGTATTTGTAGCTGTATTACTACACTAGCTCAAATACAAATGTTTGAGTGAGTTCACATAGACGCTTAGCTGTACAAGAAAAACATAGAATTAGACTGGAATCTTGAATGAAACTTAAATATATAAATTCACATATATATATACACACACACAGATGTACTATTTACTAAAATCAATTTAAAATTCAGTATTTTCCTCTGTTCGGAAAAAGGCAAACTCTTATTAGTGTGGGTGGATGTAATAGATCTTTTGCCCCTTTACATACTGATATCCTTGTTCAAATGATCAACTTCAGAGTTAAGTCTATCTCAGTTTTAGCTATGCCTGTATTTTTAGGGAGTTTCAAATAAAAATGTAAAGTGTAAGTATAAAGTTTGCTTTGTAATTTCTTGGCAGTAGCGTTAGCTTTATATTTCCATATAAGCAATATTTGCAATAAAAATGACTTTTTTCTTCAAAAGTCAATTAATTAAATTGCAAGCTGTATGTTTAATTAATACAATTTTTCTTCCTCTTACCAAATCTGTTCTTTTTTTTCCTTTGGAAGGGCATTTTTACTGCTATTAAATGTGTTCTTTTTTTATTCATTCAGTTTTTTTTCTTTGGAAACTGGTATGCTTATATTTTTTTCCATCTTGAAAGTGAGTTTGACACATTACAAGACCAACTTTTATTGAAATAGTCTTTTTTATTGTTAATGTACATTCACACTATATATACAGTCGTGGCTTCTTACGAATACAGATTAATAATTGTAATTCAGAGACTACCTTACTACATTCATAAAACCAGATACAGTCATACTTCAGAATCCTTAATGTGTTTAATCAAGTATTTATTTCTCTTTCACCTCTTTATGATTTTATGCAAGACTGTGTTTAGAGATTTGTGTGTTTAAGCAATCTATGAGTGTAATTTATTTTCACATATTTCTATTTGCATGGTAAACAAAATTGTGTTTCAACTTATCTCCCTGTGTTCAGGTATTTTGAGGAAACCTTCCTTGATAGAGACTGAGGTAAATGGAGTGGGTTCTGGGTGTCATTTCAGCCTTATGCAGAGAAATCTTTGATTTTGTGAATTTGTCATATCGGAGATACCACCTTAAGTTCTCTCTTTTCGGTATAAAAACACTGACCATCAAGACTTCGCTAAAGAGAAACAGCTTGTCATCCACAAGTCAAGGAAGAAGCCGGAGCTAGTTAGTACCTCTGATTGTGTCCTGATCTGAAGATGTACAGGATTTCTACATGTCTTACTGATTTGACAAAGATGATGTTTATATGTTCGGCAAACATAGCGTAGCCTGCTGTATATGGACTATCATTACTTTACCCCCCTGGTGGGTGTCTAAAGGTCCTGTCAAAAAATCCTATCGATATATATTGTTCTAATTATTGGTTCTCAAACTAGTTCATTTGGAAAATGCGGAACGATGCTTGGAGTTTCTGGCGTTGCCCCGTACCGGTAATGCGATTTCGCTGATTGTACTTTCCCATGTGATGAGCAAATGATTGTCATCCCTAAAAGTCGCAAGGGACATGGATGTCATCTTAATAAAGAAATTAAAAAGCACATCTTTCTATGAGAAACAATGTAAATTCCTGACCTGTCGCAGAAAATAGTTCTCTAATTGGTTTTGTGTGGTGGTGCAGCAGAATCGTTTTCCCCAAACGTCACGCCAGCGAAGCACCACTGTACATCATTGTCAGCAGTTCAGCAGAATCTCCCTAATAAGAGGACGATTACGTAAATGCGATAGTCTTCAGGGGGAAAAAAAAAAAAAAGATAAAAGAAAAGAATAAGGAGGGGAAAGAGAGAGAGAGTCTGTTGTGTTGAGATGATCGTACTTCCCAAGCCAACCTCTCTGCTTGTTAAGGGTCAGCAGTATAGGCAGACGGCTAGGTAAGAACTTAAAAGAGCTAGAAACAGTTTTGTCATTGTTTCTCGGGATTAAACTTTGTCTCCTTTTCTTGACAAGTTATTAGGAATGCTACCAAACCTTACAACACTCTCTGAGACTAACTTAACTTTTAATAAAATGGTCTTAGGTTTTTTTACTAAGGACACTTGCCTTTTAGAATACTGCTGCTAAGTCATTCTTTTCTTTTAAATCACGGTACATCTACAGTAACATATCACATTTTTCTCTCTTAGGCAAAAGGTAATTTACATTAACTCCTTACCAAGCTGAAACCCGCTGCAAGCATTACCGAAATAACATCCATCATTAGATGCCATCTGAAATGCTTGTCTTTCATCATTAGCATTAAAAAGCTCCAGAATGCATTATTAGAGTAATTTCTTAACTATCATACAAATACTGGCTTCTGTGCTCAGATTTACCAAAGTTGACAATTTTCATATTTTCCACATCAATCTTCTATTTCTGGGAGACTGTATAAACTAAAGGGAGATAACCAAGCTATTTGCAGCTCGGGTGTAATGCAGACTGAAGGACTGGATGGGGAAGTATGAATTCTCTGTAGCCATGTTTTAAAAAAAAGTCAGAGGGCTTTTAACAGAAACAAGTATACATCTCTTATTTTGACTTGTTTCTACGGTACTAAATAAAATAGCTCAGTGACTTAACCTACTGGGATTTGGAGTGTGACATTTCTGTGTGGACATGTCTACTTAGTGTTTCACGTTGAAGGATTTTTTTACAATCTAACAAGGAAAGGCTTGGTGCCCAGTGGCTTTTGTATAAGTACCTTCAATATTTAAGGCTTCCTGATTTGTGGAGTGTGTGATATGCCTCCACTTTTGGCTGATCTGGCGCTTACCTTCACCAGTACTCTGATGGAAACTCACGAGCATCAAAATTTTAGTTCAGTTTCAGAAAAGGCTATTTTTAAGAGATGGCTCTTGGCATTAACTGCAATGGAAAGGCATGGGAGAGGAGGGAGGAAGCTGCATTTTAAAATACCAAATAATAACTGGAAACTTCAGGAAAGATTTGCATTTGTTGGTCTCTGACACCACCAGGGACAATAAGTGGGAAGAGACCTCATCAGGGAAAACGGCAGGATTTAAAAAGCAAAATTAAGGAGCATATTGACACTCACAAAATATAAAATCATAACTTGAGGTGAGAAAGTTTGTTCCAGTTCGGATGTTTGCTGCTCAGGGTAGAGGAGGTGTTGGGGCACGGTTTTGTAATTAGCAATCTGTTCCTGTATGGAAGAGACTGGGGTAACCGGTGTAGCCGCGCAGTGCATCTGTGTGTGAGTATGACTGTAATTGCTAAAGGCTCCCATACCCGCTCTCACAACAACAACTTTCTAACTGCCGTTAATTAGCCCTAGATTTTAGTCTTTTTCTAATTAAGAGATCTAAAATTAGATTCTCAATGAGGTATGTAAACAAGCTGCCTTTGTTATAGAGGGGTTCCACTTTTCTGACTATATAGACCTTTACTAAATGCAGTAACAAAAGTATTTTGGTTTATGTATTTATATATATTGTTGGCGTGCAGTGATGTGGTCTGGACCCTGAATTGATTCTACAAAATGAATTATATTTTGGTACATACTTACTTTTTGCGACCAGGAACCTGATGAGAATAATAAAAATCAGGATCTGCAATATTCTGTTTCTCAGAGATTTTTTTTCAAAGTGTGTGCTAGTGTTGAGTGAATTTTGATTTAAAATTATTGCTAAAATAGTTTGTCTGAAAACTCACTTGCTGAAAATCATTTTCTTACTTAAAAATGTTAAGAATTGATGTGCGTTTGCTAAGTGTCTGATTAAAGATCACAAAGAAACTCATATTTTGCATCAGAAATAAGCAGATGGTGGACAGATGGTTTAAATTAATATTAATTAAAAATCTTAACTTAAATTGTTTACCCTGTAAACGCAAAGTTAGGAAGCCAGCTTTCATCTTTAGGGTTAATAACACTCCAAATCTATTTATTAAAAAATGCTCCAATGGGCATTCTTTCCAAGTTTTGATCGCAAAGATGGTAGCCTCAATAAAGAGCATGACAGTGGGTGAAAGCTGGAAAGAGAGAACAATTCTAGGACTCCTAACAAATATCCTGCAGAGGTCGAGACTAAAAATTCCTGCCAGCCTCTGTGATCTGGGAAGGAAGAAATGGTCAGAAAAGAGGACTGGGAATTAAATATCTCCTTTTCATGCTGGTTTCTCGGTATTTTTATTCTTTAAAAATTAATTTACATCTATGGCTGCTTGTGTTACAGTAAAGCGAACTATAAGTACCTTAAAAACCTTCACACACCGTTGACAAAAAAAGGGGGTCGAATTCTGTCTCAGTTTGTCCCTTGTGTTTCCTTACTGATTCACTGGGATTGCAGTGAATGTAATTGGGAGGGAAATTGTGGCACCTGGTAATTGCAAAGGAAGTCCAGAGCACACCCAGATTTACCACAGAGCACTGTGTGTATATACAAATCAGAATACGGAATAACTATGATAACTCAAATATCACTATATGGTAACCATGGATACTTCTTGACATTTTTAGTGGTAGTGACTACTTTATCTCAGGACATCTGTCACAGAGCCAAATTTGGTCCTCAGTTAAGCATGTAGTGTTCCCATTAAAATCAAAGGGGATTTGTCCCTTTAGTGAGATGGAATTAGACTGTAAGTGCTGGAAGCTTTGCTATTTTCCTGAGTTTATAGCTAGGATATTTCACAGAGGATGTGTACATTTTAACGGGTACCCTTTTTTCCCTAATGCACCTCTCCATTCAAGTAAAGGATGGGGAACTCTTAAATTAAGACTTAACATGGGAATCATCTATAAAGAGTTAAGATTTAATTGAGCTTTGGGAGCGTTAGCATTTTGATTCATGATAGCTCACCAAAATGCGCTTCTTTAGTAGTTGACTTAAACTTTAGGGACAAATTGCAGGATTTTTCTGGCATGGACAACTTGAAAAAGCATCAGACGATGCAGTCCTGTTCCTCTGTACAAGCAGCTGAAGGCACGGCTGTGTCACCTCACTGAGTACCGTCAGGAAGGGTCGGAAGTTGTTGGTGCCCTCTGGCACAATGCATGATAGCACTGGGACAGTGTGTACCCCCAGATGGCACCCATGTTAAACATAGTAGCCAGCTCCATTGTAATCTACGGCTTCAAAATCCAATCCCAAAGTAGTCATTTTATGGATACTAAGCACATTCTTACCAAAAAGTTAGCAAAACTTCAGGAAAAAAACAGATGTGAGAGAGACTTTAAAAGCTGGAGGCTTGCAGTGTGCAGTTAAAGCAGCAACCAGCAGATTTTGAGTCTGTGTGTCATCTGCTTGAAGAAAAGCTGCCTAGGTGGCATGTTTTCCACTCCAGCCCCCCGCATTCACTTTCCTCCATCTAAGTGAAATGTGTGTGTTTCTCCCTTTCTGCTAAAAAACTACAATTTTCAAATGCTGCTACGACTCCACATTGTATTTTCATGAATTATACCAGAGTAGTAAATGATTTATTCCAGAGTGCCACAGTTGCAGGTCATGCCCTACTGTTGGCAAAACCAATAGCTCAGTCTACATAGAAATGGCTTCATGCTGGTTTTAGAAGAGCCATAAAAGTGTACGCAGGTGAAATCTGCATCCTGACAAAGAAAATCTCAATAAAACTTGTTGCATCTTCCTTTTTTTTTTTTTTGGCTTTGCATATTTCTTCACAGATCTTTGCTTTAGGGATTTTCTGTGTGTTTTTCTTCCAGACTTTGGCTGGGTTTATTTTCTTCTTTATTTCTGAAAGTATTACCAGATTATAAAAGCATGCATGTCTCTCTTTTTTTCTTTTCTTCTATTCAGGTAGATATATTACGTTTATCATGGACCCATTTCAATATGTCTATGTCATCCGAAATAGCAAGCAACTTGAATTTCATGAATTTGCTGATAAAATGGCTTCCAAAACTTTTGACTACCCAGCCTTGTCGAAAGGAAAATTCCCTGATCTCAAGGAAAACCTGCACAGAATCTACCAGTATCTACAAGGCAAGCCTTTGGATATCATTTCTGACCACATGATGAAAAATCTCCAGGATATATTTGAATGGAAATGCTCACAAGCAACAGATTGGGAAACAGAAAAAATGTACAAATTCTGCTGCTCTGTAATGTTTGAAGCCAGTTTTGTAACACTATATGGAAGAGTTCCTGCTGCAGATGGCCACAAAGTTATTAGTGAAATCAGAGACAAATTTATCAAGTTTGATGCCAGCTTTCCCTATTTAGCTGCAAACATACCGATTGAGTTGCTAGGAGCTACCAAGAAGGTTCGGAAGGAGCTTATACATCATTTTTTACTTCAGAACATGACAAAATGGCTGGGAGGGTCAAAAGTGGTCCAAGCCAGACAAGATATATTTGAGAAATATGAGCTGCTTGGAGATTATGACAAAGCAGGTAGGAAACTTATGAATGATTGCTTGTCTAAAATAAAATAATTTACTATAGACCTTTGAAATAAAAAGGCAAAATGGCGACCTTGAAATTTTTTTATGTTCTTTCTAATTGGCTAATGATAAAATGTTTTACTCTGAAACAACCCTCTATGATAATTGATTTTTTTTTTGTGCTGAGGTGGTAAAACAAGATACTTAATGGTGATAATGAGAAAGATTATAACTGAGCTGCATTTCCTCCCCTTATTCCCCCCACCCCCCCCGACATTACATTTCAAACTATTCTCATTAAGCAGAAAATTAGACTTCAGAAGCCTATTGGTCCTCATTAGCATTCACTGATCCTTGGCTGGGTCTGTGTCCTAACATCTTTTAATTAGCACACTGCAAATCTAATCAGTGTAATAAACGCTATTAATCTTCCTTTTCACTTATTTTCTCCCAGCACATCATTTTGCCTTCCTGTGGGCCTCTGTGGGAAACACGATTCCAGCTACATTCTGGGCCATGTATTATCTTCTGCGGCACCCAGAAGCTCTTGCAGCGGTGCGTGACGAGATTGACCATTTGCTGCAGTCAACAGGTCAAAAGAGAGGGCCCACGTATAACATCCACCTCACCAGAGAACAATTGGACAACCTGGTCTACCTAGGTAATTTATTTTTATCTGTTAGGAAGAAAAGAGGGGCTCTCCCGGCAAACTCGGTTTATCGCTCATTTCTGTTTACTGAGAAGGTGGAGGACACAGCTGCCTAATTGACATAATAACACCCATTTACATCAATTATAAATTATGTAGTTTATAGCTGTAGATACTCTCATTGCATGTAAACATTAAAGCCTAGGTAATTAACTATGCAAGGTATGCAAAAGGCTAAATCGAAGCTTTGCAATTATTTGAAAAAAAGTTGATGCCTATTAAGTTGTTTGATTCTGAGCATCTGCCGAAGTGTTAATGCATTTCAAATACTTCTGTGTGGTACTGCCAAGAAAGACCCTTTTCTGAAATTAAAGTGGGATAATGTATTTAAACTGCAAATGTAATTTTTTCACAAGCGGTTTCTTTCTTTCTCTCTCTCTCTTTAACAAAACAAAAAGATTTCTAAAGCGAGCTTCACTTCAGCAATGCCTGTGAACAAAATCTGAGAAGGTAAAGCTTTACCGAGCAGAGATGGCATTTCCTGTACTGAACGAAGTACCTTGACTCAAAATAAGGGAGCTTTAAGTGCGATACAGATCTCCCAATCCTAGATCAGTGTTTCAGAAGGAGACCCTTGCCAGTCGCCATTAGAAGGTGTGTGATCCAGGAGCTGGATAGGCCTTCAGAGCATCAGCTGATGGTTTCACTTCATTTGCTAGTGAACAGGCACTGGCAAAATAAATGCTAAAATTAGTCCAAGGGAGGAGAGAGGGTGTAGCGGGTAGGAGCCTAACCTTTAAGCACCTGAAAGTCTCCATAGGCAGTGTTTGCAGGATAAACAACAGCTGAACAAAAGCATAGAGGTTCAATATTCTCTCTTTAAATACTGAAAACAGTCCCCTGTTGAAACTGAGCTGATGACTATATGTTTTGGTAGCTCATGGCCTGAACTGATGTTCCACTCTTAAAAGAAGCTGTGTCAAGACAGGGTGGTGGAGCAGAGCAGTCTCTGAGCCTGGTTTGGATCTCAGTAGTAGCTGCCTTCTCCAGGACCATCCAGTGTGGCACATCTCAAGAACCTGTGTTCAAACTTGAATTGTTTCTCATAGTACAAATAGAAAGTCAAGTTTGATCCAGTTACTTTTTGTTAGATCATTAGGGTTAATCTTACATAGCATGAGTCTAGTAAGTTGGTTTCATCTGGAGTCCCAGTTGTTTTGGTGCAGGTTTATCTCTAACTGATGGAGGATGCTTCTGAAGTAGGGGAGATATCAGATGACAGGGACACTTCTGAAGAATAACATGACATTCTAAGCATTTGATGTAATTTTAAGGACCACAAGTAAAATTGCTTCACATCAGAGTTAGCATCCACCAAAAAATAGTAGAAAAGGAAAGTTACTGAGCATCAAGAAGAGTAAGAGAGAATTTATTTTGTATTTGGAGACAGAGATAGGAATGGCAAAGGGAAAAAAAAAAAAAAAAAGAAAACCAAAAGCACCCCAGAAGTGTAGGAATAAGGAAAATAAAGGCATGTACTTCACTCAAACCATCTGGTGCAAAATGGTATGAACAGTTTAAAACATTAACTGTGTCATTCCTCTGCTGCTCCTTGCAATGTTGAAGTACCTTGGTAACGTTTGATTTATGTGTTGAGGGGAAAGTGCCACATCCTACTTTGTAGTATTCTTGTAACACTTTTGTTAAATTTTATAATCGCGTTAAACGTAATGTGATATGAACAGAAGCTAGATTTCAATTCTCCTGGCACTTAAGTCATAAAGGGCTGGATACTGTCCCATAAAGTAGTAATATAGAAAAAAAAATCTGTACCATAAGAGAATTAAATCCATGCTTCAGTGGAAAAGGATGTTTTGTTAATAAATGTGTAGGAGGGACAGAGGTCCCAATTTGCTTTGCTTGCACACCAAAAATCCCCACGTCGCAGGGAGGTTGTGGGCCAGCACTGCCTTTGCCCTTGCGGCGCACTGACCCCAACCTCTGAGACTGAGCTTCTCCTCTTCCCCCTCACACCCTGTGCCAGCCCAGAGCACGGAAAACCAGGATTTGTGTCCCTGCTCTTGAGTAAGGCAGACCAGGTGGGATTCTTGTACGCTCATCACCTTGTCATCTCATTCTCCTGTTTTAAGCGCTCTGATTCTCCGTCCTCTTTTTGGCCTACTGTAACAAGAGCCTTTTTTTGGATTCCTCATGCTATGGAGAGCAAGCAAGTATTGCTGAAAAGCCTTTCTCAGGAAGCAACGTTTTTATTATGGTCAGAATCTTTGGGTCTAGGGAACAACTTAGCCTCATTTACTTCCAAATTCAAAGGACAGGTATATGATTTTTTACAATAATAATAATAAAAAAAAGGCTTTCAACCCACAGCAAAACTAGCAAATTTTTTCCCTGATTATGTTTTTTCCGATGGCATTTCTGGGGCAGCATACTTTGTTTTGTCTACATCAGACTTTTCCCGAAACCCAAATGCACGTATTTGTGTGCGCAGAGTAACATACATTATTAGTCCTTATGGCTCACAGCGGAGCTCTAATATGGTAAACGACACATGAGAATGGTCTGTCGGTTTTTATGGTTATAATGGAAATGCAAAGGGTAAAGCAGAGATATACTTAGTGCATGTTTAATGCTAGGCATGTTTAGTCAGTTCGTTTGTTTAATATTGGTCCATTCATTTATGTGGTGAAGTATTCTTGCCCCAGGTCATTGCTGAATCCCAGATATTTCCTGCAAAAAGAGCACAGCTTGAAAAAAATGTTTCATACACAGAAAAGGTTAGGAACCCAAAACCAGCTAATACGGAGTGCATAGTCGTAACGCAAATGCTAAGCATGAAAATTGTTGGTTGGATTGCGAGAAATAAATATATTTTCCTGGGATGGGCTGGGCAGTACCATTTAGTTCTTAGTAAGATGCAAATGTACTTGTTTCAGATCATCATTTGTGTTGGCACACCGTGATGCCTGTGGGTAAATGACCCCCCCCAAATATTTGCATACTCGATAGCTATTTTCCTACAATACACTCTAATAATTATAGTACCCTATTACCTGCTATGTGTTAGTGTAAAATTAACAATCCATTATGCACAATAAGTTTTATAAAACATTTACAGATAGAGATCATGTTTAATTAAAATTAACTTGCCTACGAAAGCCAAATGCACTTATGATTCGCAATGACCTTTTATTACCTGCAGTCCCTTGTTTTGGCTGGATGATTGACAGCTTGCTGTTTGGCTACCATGTTGTATTTCAGCTGACAAGACTTTTCATTTTAACTCAATTTGCCTGCCTATCACAAGCTGGTGGCAGGCCAGGCTCAAGTCACCCAGCTTTGCCTCAGCAGCTTGCTCTATTTCTCATTAGTACGCATTTATTCAGTGGAAATTGGAAGACAAATGCTTGAAGGCATGTGAACTAAGTATAGCAAATTAGGGTTTAAAGACTGAATATTTATAAGTATATTGAAACAGTTTTTAAAAAAAAAAAATCTAGAATGAATTGGAAGCTGAGTGCTAGCTTTAGTATAAGAGAAACGAAGAGAGAAGTGGGAGGATTCTAAGAATAACAATACTATGAGAGATATCTCTCTCTCTTCCCCCCCCCACTTTCTCTCTAGAAAATATGTAAAATCTCTCTGACAACACCTTATCAAACAACAGCCTGGCTTCTTTATGTAGCGCTCGCACAGTGAAGTTTAGCTTCTCATGTGTGTAAGAAGGGGGGGAAAAAAAATGAGGGTCATGTTCATTTGCTGCTTGGTTATCCCTTGGTATGCTTTAAATTGCCTTGTTTGTTCGGCACAAGCACAGAAACAGATGTTGCTCTACCGTGCTGGATAATTTACTGTACCTCACGGTGCAGAATGGAAGGCCTCCCAAGCTACCCAGCTGGTCTGTCAGCGGCGATGGCTGGTGTCTGCTGAACTATGACAACTGCAAGTAAAGGCTGCAGTTTTATTGTGCAGTTGTCATTCCTCTCAATGTATAGCTCCGGCATTTGTGGAAAGCTGACTGTCTATTTTTTTTAATGTGAGCCCGCAAAGCCATATAAGCTCCATTCTCCTTTGTAGATCATAATGTGACTCATTACTTTTGTCATCTAATGATTATCGGCATGATCGCTCAGAGCGAGAGCCAAGCTCGCCTTCCACACATAACTGGTACTGGAAGGTAAAACAGATTTGTCATTTACGATCTGACCGCTAAGCCACACTTTGTGCTCCATTATTGTGATTAACTTCTGCATAAGATATGCTGCCCAATTGTCATTTGGGATCCGGCAGCGGGCAGGGACTGCCACACTTTCTGGGAGGATGTCCGCCGATAGGATGTGACCGCATCGCTTGGGCGGTTAAATGTAAACCTGCTAGTTTGCAGCGGTGCTTTAATAATTATTTTTCTTTGGTTTTTTTTTTTTTTCTCCCCTCCTTCCCTCTTCCTCATTTGATTTCTGGTGTCACTACGTGTGTCACCACCATTTCCAAATGGTGAACCGGTGCGGAGTTACCAGCCTCATTTTCCGCAGATTGAAGACAGTCTGGGAGCGGAGGCTGGACCCTTTCTTTGTACCACGTAAAGTTTTGTTGCCAGAGCGCTGCCAGTTGAAATCTATCGTGTCAGGTGCCTTGTGGCTATCCGCAGTAGAGGCCATCTTCTGGAACCAGGGTTCTTTTCTGGCTTCGTCACCAACAAGCCGATTTGACTCTGCCTGATTATAGTAACGAAGGCAGTCCAAAAGAATATGCACAGACTCACTGTACGTCACATTGAATCACGGCGCTGGCCACACAAAGCTGACCGCAGCCTCATTTCTTTAGACAAATGCATGCTTAAGGAAAAACCTCCTGCAAGAAAGCATCCAGGGCCACTTTATTTGCTATGCATGCTGCACCAGATTTAATTTTTAGTGAAAGAACATTTGTTATTATTTTTTTTCAGAGGCATCTACACTGGGTAGCTACTGC
The DNA here is from genome assembly GCA_017639485.1 of Pluvialis apricaria. Taxonomy (NCBI): domain Eukaryota; kingdom Metazoa; phylum Chordata; class Aves; order Charadriiformes; family Charadriidae; genus Pluvialis; species Pluvialis apricaria. Next base: position 131,203,869 of record CM030008.1, on the reverse strand, counting down.
CTCTAATAAACTAACCTTTTGGGTGCAGCAGTTACAATGCCTTGGTGAACACTTAGAGAAGGCTTATTTGATATCAGAGAACATAAATGCAGACACAAATGGATTATTATGTGCAAATGAAACCCTATTTTAGGCTATTTTTCACACTGATGATTAGAAGGAATCAAGTCACATATAACAGCGCCCATACACGCTGGTGGAAAAATAGTCAGTTTTGATTACAAAGTGAGAGATGCAGCCCTAGACAGGAGCTACATGCTGATATACATGCTATCAGAATGATTTATGCAAATTATGCATATTATTCCCAAAGGAATTCCTCCTCAAACTGCCAGGATAAATTGCCGGAAATTAGCCATAAAATCTGTCGTGCTAGGAGCAAAAGGTGAAGGCCACTGGGAAAGCAAGGACATTCAGCTTCTGGAGCCTTCCAGGATGTGATGGTGGAGACAGAAATCTTGCTTTCCCTAAGCCTGAAAGGACTATGTTTTGTTTTCTCTTGGCCAATTAAAAGTGTCTTTCTCTCTTAAAATTACCAGGCAAATAATGAATTGCTTTCATTCACTCTGACCATAACAGACACTATCATTTGGCAGCCTAGCGCAATGAAAACAAAATAAATAAATTTTAAAATCCTCAGAATGACTACGGAATTAACAACCAAAATTATTTCTTCAAACATACAGTCCTGCCATTACATCCAACAGCTTTTGAAAGGCAAGCTATATAGCTCCGTGGATGCTTCGGCTGGTATTTGCTTGTAACCTCTGAAGTATATGTAAATGCGTAAAGCGTTTGTGTCTTTTGATGGCGTTGTTTTCAACGTGATGCCTGAATAATGACTTTCCACCCCAAAATCAGTGCTGCCTACAGCCGACAGGATTTCTCAGCACCATCAGTGAGAATCATATCGGGAGGTTCAGTGTCGTGGCTCCCCGCCCCAGCCCTGCGGGGCTGTTTATTGCCTCCTCCTGGTCTCTGCTTTATGTTTGGTTTGTGGGTTTTTTTCCTTTTTTTTTTTCCCTTTAGCCTGCCCTACTAAACCTGTCGAGATTCAGCAGCTGTAGCCCTGTATAACTTCCAATCATCTTCCATATTTCTGACGCTTCCCCCCCCCTCCCCGCTTTTGTTTAATCGCAGAGAGTGCCTTAAACGAGAGTTTACGAATGTGCTCGTCCTCCATGAACATTCGCATCAGCCAGGAGGATTTTGTTCTCAAGCTTGAAGGGAATCAAGAAGTCAGTTTGAGGAAAGGAGACTGGATAGCCCTTTACCCGCAGATTTTGCACATGGACCCTGAGGTCTATGAAGATCCTAAGGTAAACATTCAGCTGGTGCTACTCTTCCTACTCCAGGCGCATCGCAGCAGCCAAGCCTTTTGTGATCTGAGTTCTGGTTGGTTTTTGGTTTTTTTTTTCTACTGCTGTTCCTTCTTGTGGAACAAATCTTCCTACTTTCAGATGTATTTTCTAGAGCCCTATAGGTCAAAGGATTCATGGCCTGAAGAGAGAAATATGGTGATGAGACTGACTGCGACTGCTTTCAAAGGAATTGACAATTGCACATTGACTACCATAAACTTTAGGCTAAATGTGGGTTTTGTTTGGCAGTGGATCATTTGATACCCAAGGAGGGCTGAATAATAGAAGGTGGTTTAAATAGCAAATAATGTGGGCCATTTAGCTAAGTGCCCCCAAAGCGTCATTGACTCTCTGAAGCCCTATAATAGCAGTGTCTTACTTGAGCCTTATGCTTTTTCACCTCCCTTCGTAGGGATTCACCCCTTCTTGATCAATTAGTAGAGTGTTGTGAACTTGAGACTGTAAAGCTGTTGCTCTGCAGCGAAGCTTGGAGGGTAATTGTGTCATCTCCTTGTATTTTTCTCTGATGCTCGAGTTAATGAATATCAAAGACTCGAAATTAATCCATCCTGCCTCAGCCTTAATACGGCTTTAGAAGTTCACCACCTGCATGCAAATTGAATAGTCCTCAGCCTGGCTAGGTTGCTCCCCTGGACTGCTGTCCCAAGCCCAGGGTGCCACGGAGGAAGAACGAGGGTGCACGCTGAGGCTGGTAAATGCCTCCTCTGCCTAAGAGGCAAGAGCTCGTACCTGATCCATTCTTCATTCCTGCTTTCCTAAGCAAGTGGCTGTCTCCCAGCCATGCTGACTTCCATCCTTGGCGTTTGAGGCAAAGAAGAAGGGAACTGGACTGTCTTACATGCTTATAGAAAACCCATGTTAGAGGCATTGCTCCTTGAGACTCTCCCTTTCAGGAATTTAGGGATACGAGGTTGCAGTGGAAAAATGAGATTCAAGTGCCTTGTTGGTGAGGGACAGTGTCCTGCTGTGCAGGAACTCCACCAGCCTCGGTGAGAGGAGGTGTGGAGTGTGTTGGAGTTAGCAGGAGTAAGGTATAGTCACCAGGATGAACGCTGGAGCTGTGAAAATGGAAATAACGTCTAGGAGCTGGCTGTCCCCACCCAAAACTAAGGATAAAGCCCGCTGAGAAAATTAGGGTTTTAAAAAATAATCCATGTATTGGCAAATAGTTGATTGATACTTCTATCCTTGAAAAGTAACATCCATATATTGGCAAATAGTTGATTAATATTTCTATCCTTAAAAAGTAACAACTAACAAATAAGCTCTTTCTCATTTTATTCTTAACACTTTATTTTGGAGAACATTATTGATTTGTCAAAAGTCCATCTGTTTGTTTAAGTTCTAGACCAAAAGCATCAGTGTGGAAACCGATCCCCTCCCTTATCCAATAATTGCCGGAATATATTACCATATTTCCGTTGCTTGAATATATCTGCTTAGTATCAGCTCTGCTCAGCTTTCACAGTACAGCTTTAGTTCATATATTTTATCTCTTTGATAGTGAATGAGCAATCCACACATTGCAGTACATTGATTTCAGCACATGGGCCCTCTCGAAAAGTGGGGAAATCACTGTTCTGTTTGGTTCTTAAAATATGCAGTGTGCTTTCAACAATAACTACTGAGGATCAGATAGAGATGAAGAATGAATTTTTTGAAAGGTGCAGTCTTGAGCTTGTCATGTATTTAGGGAAAACTTTCCTGGGAAAACAGGCAGCTTGACGAGATAATTTTGTAGCAATGCTTTTCTCCTGGATACATAAATTTAAGTTCTAGCTATCTTCTGCTTTGGCACCATATTGTATAAGTGTAAGTACGTACTGTTGACCTCTTTCTCCACTCATCAAAACCTAAATAAATGAGTCGGTTTTCTATAAAGTGGATATAACCCTAAATCCTAACTCAGCTGGTTACAGAGCTCAGTAAATGAACTCTGCAAATCCCATAGGGTGAAATATCAGGAAACCCTGCAGGAAACCCTACATGTTGGCTTCCCAAACAAAGGTAAATACAAGATGTGGCAGAGAGAGACTTATATCAATCACAGGAGATATTGTTCAATTTTCATAATACTCTTAGCAGGCTGTCCACACAGAACTTCTTCACCTGTTCTTGCTCAGTGTCATCACCTTTTCCTTGCCATGAGCCACAATCTCTCTTTCAAGGAGGCCTTGTGCATGCCTGAAAATTCCCTTATTGTCAAAAATTAGTCTTTATTTAGCCAGAGAACTAGCTTTTAAGGAAACGCTGTCCAACCCGAGGGGCTTCAGCAGCACAAGCCTGAGTTTGATGTCATTGTCATTGGCTCCATTCCTGTCTCACACTTGTTTTTTGCTTTCCCAATTCTTTAGACACCAATTTATTTTTTGTTAAAAGCAATTACAACTCTCAGATGGCTCTTAAGATGACAAAGAAAGTGTAAGGTTTGACCCAGTATGTCTATGATTTCAATAGCACGGTTCCTAATTGCTCCAGACGCCAGGAGTGCACGTTGTGGAAAGATTCCAGAAAAGTGAAGAGCTCTGGGTTGAGTTGGGTTGTTTTTTTAAGCTATTGCAGTTCATATATAGCAGTGCTTTTTTAGACCGGCAGGATTTACATTTCAGGAAGTGAATTTTTAAGGAAGAAGTGGTATTCTGGGCTTTGATTTCTTACTGTGCTTCTTCAAATGAAACAGTAACTTACCGGGGGAAAAAAAAAATGGCATGCTTCCTTTGGGCTGGGGTGTTCAAAGAGACTGAAAAGCATTACTTGTCAGTGGAAACACATACATAATCACCTCTATCTTTGTGGAAAATCCAGGCCTCTGCCATTTAGAGAAACAAGCTCCTGTTCTTCAACCCCCAAAGTTACATCCCCTCCAGTGCACCTTGTACTTGTTCCCTTTCTCATAGACCACCTCCCCTGCCACTGTTTTTTCTCAACAGCAAGACCTGCAGTACATGGTTTTCTGAGCCTTTAATCTAATGGGTAGATCAGTATCAGTGTATTTTTCATCGTGGTGTGGGTTTTTTTAATCAGTTGAGGTTGGTTTCTGTCTGACTGACTTGTTCCCAGCCAGCTCCAAATGGCTGCTGCTATAGCAGATGTATGCAAAGCAGGACAAATGCTAATGAGTGACCATAAGCAAGAAGTGTCTGTCATTTTTATTCAAAGCATGCAGGAGGATTTTGTAAGTGGTTAATTTGCCGTTGACTGAGTGAGGATGCCAGATCTCCTTCATTCAAAAACATGAATTATCTCTAAACAGGGATCCTGCTACTGGAAAATAGTCAGAAAGATGTTCAATTTATGGAACGTAGGTTACAAGTGCAACTTGAAAGCACCTTCTTTGTAATGGTCAGTCTCTGGCGGTTGTCCTGCTTTGCGCACAGCTTCCGGAGCAAACTGTTTGAAGGTCAGATGTGGCAAATTAAGCAGCAACCATCTCCAGCTGAAGGGAAAATTGACTGCAAAGCATCGGGTCTGGTTTTCGAATAATCTGCACCACTGGGTGCAAAAGAAGGATGGATTTTGCTCTAGCTTGCAAGAACAAGATCAGTGCAATGCATTAATTTATTCATAGGCATTTGCAGAATTTGGCAGATTATCCTTATTCATGATGTATGTACCACACTGAGCGCGTATGATGCTTTACAAGAAAATTGTCCTTCCACTAAGGTTCATTGTCCCTGCTACAAAGCGGTCAAAATCTAATTACAATCAATATAGGCCAGACACTCCGTGGATGAGACGTGGAAGTTGAAGGAGCTTGATGTAAAAGGGCTAAGCTAAAGTAAGTGGATTTAAGGAGTGTTCTTTGCAGGGAAGATAATGAGAGTTAATGAAACTTGAGGGTACCAACTAAAAAGGAGAAGCTGTCAGCTCCTTGTCTTCCTCTTTATCTTATTTTCTGGGTTTCAGAAGCGTTACCATTGCGCAAACAAAGCAACTCATGTAACTGCCTTGTTAGATATCACGCTCCCTCTCTCTTTTATTTTCAGGAGTATAAGTTCGATCGATACATAGAGAATGGCAAGAAGAAAACCACGTTCTACAAGGGAGGAAGAAAACTGAAGTATTTCCTAATGCCCTTTGGCTCTGGGATCAGCATGTGTCCAGGGAGGTTCCTCGCAATGAACGAGATGAAGATGTTTCTCTTCTTACTATTGGCTCATTTCGATGTAGAACTAGTAGAAAACAAAGCTGTCAGACTTGATAACAGTCGTATGGGCCTTGGTATCCTCCTGCCAGACGTTGATATTGACTTTCGTTACAAGCTAAGGTCCTTAAGAAAGTGAGTGGCTGCCTATATGCCTTCTACTAATCTCCACGTTTGCCCTGTTTCATCACTCAGCTTTGTATTTTTGGAAACATTTGCTTTTCCCTCTCTGCTTTTACCTCCTTCCTCTTTGTTGCTAAGGAGAAAATCCCTTGGGCTTGAGGTAGATACCAGATGTGGGGACACACAACCTCGATTTGTCCTGCCTGAGTTGTGACTAGTGGGGTGAGATGACAAGAGTTTGGCCAAGTTAATAGCCCAATGTCCTTACAAGAGGTCCCTACAAGTCCCCATACACTTGGCCATGAGTTGAGTAGGATTTACAGGGAGGATGACATCAAGCTGAATCCAGGCCATTTATATGGGAAATGGGCTCAGCAGCCCTCTGTCACAGGGGTTAGATTGGGAGGTCCCGTACACCCACCATCTGGAGACGTCTCTGCATCTGCTCATGGAAGCATAATAGTAAGAAGGGGGGAACTTAATTCTAGGGGGTGAAAGAATTTTTAGAATTATTATTCTAACTTTTTATTTACTCTGTTTCCTTCATGGTCTTGAGTATCTTAGCCCTTAGTTGGGAGATGTGTTGGAAGCTGTGTGGGGTGGTGGGGGATGATTTGCAAGAATGTCTTACTGACAACTTATTTCTGACTTCACTTTTATGTACTGAGGGTGAATGCTTCGCTTTCCTTCTTTTTGTTTTGGGTTGGGGTTTTTTTTGGTGCAATGCAAAGAAATCTGTGATTTTTTCCTGCAGTCATTTAAAGTCAGAAGTGAGGTTCTGTTGATTTTAATAGGCTCTGGATCAAGCCTAAATTATCTATTTTGGCTTTTGAGCCAAAAAAAGTATATTCTTCAGGGGGGAAATGTATGAGCCTGTTTGAAATTATTCTATCATCTCAAAAATTACCTTCTGTTTGTCTCACTGTCTTCATAGTAACATGTTTGTGTGTTTATTTTGACCATTTCTTGTGTTTGTTTGTCCAAAAAGGCAAAAGAAGAAGAGGGCTTCAAGGGGAAGCATGATATCTAAAACTACTTTTTAATAGTGTTTTAACTGTGCCTAAGTTATGCATAGGCAGAGTAGTGTGACCTGTGTTTGGAGACTTGTCCAGCTACAAATTGGAAAATAGGCTCGTCCTGGGGCCAAAATGTGAGCAATTGAAAACCCTGGGCAGCCACAGAAGTTCTCTGTGTACTGGCTGCCCAACCTGCTTCACTGGGTGAACAGCTCTTGCTTCAAAAATGAATTTCCTAGTGCACGAGATCTGAGATTTTTAGACCCTGTCTCTCTTCCTAGCCATCACTTCAGAGACTGATGAGGATTCTTGTGGCTGTCCAGTCTCAATTTGCCAAGATGATAATTGTGATGGGAGAGTAGCCATGTCTGTGGGCCTTACCTTGTGTTCCCAAAAAAACATCCTTCTTTGGGATGTGCCAGCGTAAATCTTTTAAAATCAGAAATTTTCTTCATCTCTGAAGCATTTGATGGCCTATGGATGGAAACTCTTACGTACATACTAAGGATTAGAATTATTTATTGTTATTTCTGTAGAAGCCTGTTTAGTTATTCCTGTAAAGCACGTACCCTAAATAAGCATCAGCATCAGTAGAAAGGTTTTCAGAGATTGGCACAGCCACATTCCAAATCCTCCGAGGAGGAAATTGTGGTTTTGTGAGATGTATTGGATAAACATTTTCTCTTCATATATAATATCAATAATGTCTACAGTGTTGGAGTACGCTTACATTAAATGGGCTTTGCAGTTGATTAAATGCTTTAACTTTGCTTCAACATTTAATCAACAGCAAAAGCTGATTATTGCTTTGTGCCACAGAATAAAATTTGTTTTTATGGAGAGATTCTTGTACTCAAGTTACTTACTGCTGTAGTTACTCTGTAGGAGCTATTCTGTACTCAGCCATAGCTCACAATCCAGTTTGGACATTAGAGCCTGCTTTATTGAGAGAGGAAACGTTGATATCATTATACTGTGGACTGTATTCCATTATTGCTTAAATGTAAGCTGTAAAATGTCTCATACCACAGTTATGATAAATCTTTCTTTGGCATGCAACTTTGAAACAAAGCTGAAGCAACTGCGAAAATAACAGTAGGTATTTGTTTTAAACATAAGACTTTTTTTTATAATTGTATTCTATTTTTAGGATTTTGAATTAGAGTGTTGCAGGCTGCTGCATAATTTGGTAGGACATAATAGGACTGTGCCAAAAGTACATGAAAATCATTAGTAATTTCAGATTAGTTGCTGATCAGTTTGTATAGTATCTATTCTGAAATTAAAAGAAGAGCTAGATTGTCTCCAAAATAGCAAATTAAATCTGTAGGGCATACTTCCATTTAAAAAAAGGGTCAGAATCTTTCCCAGGAGTTGCAGGAAACCTCCATGAACACACTTGGAGGCCTTGCGGCAGGGTCGGAGCATGCAAGAGGCCAATGTTTTAGAATCATAGAATGTTTTGGGTTGGAAGGGACCTTAAAGATCACCAGGTTCCAACGCCCCTGCCATGGGCAGGGACACCTTCCGCTAGACCAGGTTGCTCAAAGCCCTATGTAGCCTGGCCTTGAACACTTCCAGGGGGATACACTTTGCTGGAATAAAAGTTAGTTGCTCTTTTTGCTCAGGGACCAAAATAATCAAACGTACAGCAGGACCTGCCCTGGCTTGTGCTGGAACTGTGTCCCTGGTAACCCATGCTCCTGGTGGGTTAGTTTTGCTGGTAAGCAGTGCATCACTGCTTTAGCATGCCCCAGCTGCAGAGGAGGTAGGCCTTGCACCCCTGCAAGGTCACGAGTGCTGGAGCAGGACAGAAGAAATGTTAAGCCCTTCTGGTCCATGGACCCAGCAGCTGAGGAGGTCACTTATTGAGAGTCAGCAGCCGGTCTGACCAGGAGTGACTCGGTCTCCACAGAGCGGGGAGTGAAAGGCCCATGGTGTCAGTATTCCTGGTCAATACGCCATAGCAGCACGACAGGATGAGAGTGCACCACCCCTGGAGGTCCCAGCTGGAGCCAAACTGGCTGCAGAGTGCTGCGCCAAGGAAAGCGTGCTTCCTGACCGAGGGAGCAATACGGTTTTTGATGACCTCCTCTGCCGCAGAACCCAGGAGCGACCAGCTCTTAGTGTCTGTCACTGGGGCACTGAGATGGCAAAGTCGCCTAAGCAGAAATGGCGGTGCCGTTTGGAAGCGTTCAGGTGCCAGTGGTGCTGCAGAGGTGAGTGGTGGGAGGCAGTCGGACCTTGTGCTTCCTTGTCCCTCCTCTCCACTTCAGGAGGGGGGGGTCTGCCCTGCAAACCCAGCAATGCTCGTCTCATCCACTGACCTGGCAGGCGTAGGGTCAGGCAGGAGGAGTGCACGGGTGCCCCCAAAATTTCTCTGCTGATCCTCTAGTGAAATGGTGCACTCAGTGATCAGTTTGAGAGGTGGCTCGGCTGGTCAGTACCAGCCTCTGACCGTAAGCTGTTGCTGCCTATGGCTATACCGATAGTATCCTCTGCCATGAAAAAAAAACAAAAATCACTTTTTTTCTCTTATAAAATAGGTTTACTTAGTCAGTAGGACCCTTTATAGCACCCAAGAAGAAAAGCGAATTCATCATCAACTAATGTGAATGCTAAAATGTGATTTTTTTTTTTGTTAGTCTTCTTTTAATTTACAGAGTGTATGTTGTCCATTTTCATGCTGGCATTCAGTACTGCTATAAGCTATTGTAAACTTTTTAAACTGTTACATTACTTAAAAGACCATGCTAGTCTATGGGTACCTGTTTGCAAATTAGACTTTCACATCTCTGCCAATATGTCTTAATGTGCTAATATAAAACCGTGTAAGAGTTGTGTTTTAGTTTATGCTTTTAAGCCAGTTGCATGTCACTATTTTTGGCATTGCTATTTTTATGAATAATTACTGGTCTGTGAATTTCTCTTGTAGAATTATAAATGATCTTTTATTTCATCATTATTGAACTTTCTGACATTCAAAAGGTTATGAATTGCTCTTAATTGTGCAAACTGACATTTTGTATATAGATGAACAACGGTTAAGTTCTACTTTAATAGTTAATGTCTATCATTAAGGCTCTTAGATCAAATAAGGTATATTGTGAATTTCTGAGCAAGAAAATTGAAACTTCATTATTTTAGTAATCTAACATCTTAAGTGAATTTTGTATTTCAAGGACACAATAAAAATGAATCTATCTATTTTAATATTGAACGACTGTCCATGGTATTTTTTTCCAGCTTACATTTACACTTTTCTCACAGATTCACCACTATTGCTTTCATTTTTAAATTATTTATTCAGCATACTGCATTTTTCTGTTACTTGATCTTGAAAGGTATTTCTGCAATGAAAAAAAAGCCTTGAGCATGGAGCAACTCCTTTGAATTTAGGAAATTATCAAGTCTGTTTTACCCCACATCAAACTTAAGCCAATTCTTATCAGATGAGAAAAAAAAAAAGTACTTGTGACATTCTTAGGACATTATTCAAAATTGGTATAAAGATTGCAATCTACTGGTGGTTGCCAAATACAGCTCCTAGGCTTTTCCTTTTGCAAACCCCTGTGTGGTACAAGATGTAAAATATTCTGTCCTCTCGGATCATTCATTTTAACAGGGGAAATGAAGGAAAATTGTTACAATACTCTGCACTGCACCAGCAAAGCACGACTTGGCTTTACTAAGTATCACTGTAGCTACTGAGTTCTACAAGTAGCTATTTAATATGAAGGTTGTACCCTAAAGACATCAGTGTTTCTTCATTCCTTCATGCAGAAATGCTTGTCAGGTATGCTGTGAGAGTTGCTGAAGATACGTGGCAGAGAAGATACAGACCTGCAGCGTTTTTCTGGGCTTGATAAATGTGTTTGTAACTGTGCAATTGCTTTAACTCTACATTATATAGAAGTTACTGAAGTTTATAAATAAAAAGTGGCATTGTTCGAGATTTCTCGAAGGACGCATTTCTGAGTGAGTTTTTCGTGATGATCTGAAAGATGGCTTTGTGGGGAAATTAGTAAGACCTCCTAACACTGTGTTTTATCTAATATTTGTTCTGACACTAGGCGCTTTCTTGATGTTACTTATATTGCACTGTATTTTAAAATTATTCTAGACATCAATTTATGCATGGCATATGCTTAATTCATATGAATGGACCTATTTTAACTGTCAGACCATAGAGAGTGAAGTATTTTCCTGCCCATTACCTAAAGCAGCCCATATACCCAGCTAGTCATGTCCCGATAACCACAACATATCAGAAAAATGATCTTATTACAATAACAACTTTTAAAACTACACTTGTGAAAGTATTGTGAGCCTTAAGTTATTGTCTATGTTTATAAATAGCAGTAAGTATGAAGAAATGGTTGCTGCATATAAAGAAGCATGTAAAAAATAGAAAATGTTGCTTTTTCATTTGAAAGCAAAGAATTAAACTGTAGTGGGATCTTTATCCTCATATAAACCAGTACTGTGTCTGCACAGCCTTTGCTACGCATCAGGCTTGCCTGGGACCTCAGGTACTGAGGTTGTGTGAATACATCATTTGTAATAGCAGAAATGTGCTTATCTTCAAAACTATTTACAGCAAAATAAATAACCAAGAGCAGCCTAAGCTTCAGCTGTTTCTGCTAAGAGCCTTGGGAGGATTCCAGCTTGCAAGATTTTGTTAAACCGATTTTGACACTGATGTGTTGGTTTGTATTCCCCCCCCCCCCCCCCCCCCCCCCAAAACAGCAGCTGTGAGTACAGCAAAGTTGACTAAAAGTCTAGGTTCCGGCTACAGCGAGGGTAAAAGACAGTAAGTAAATACCCCGGAATGACTTTTGACGGTGACTTCTTTCCTATCAGCTCATCTTTCCAACTACCTCTTTCTTCCGAATAGTTTAGTCGCTAACCTCCTACAGGCAGCACGTCTTTCCCTGTCTAATTCCCATCTTGCCGGGCAGTGAATCCGCTATCTTCTCAACGTATTTTTCAGCCGCCTTCTAAAAAAATGAAACCTTTACAGGCAGCCTCTCGCAAAACCGGCGTCGCAGGTAGCTACAGCTGAGGGAAGTGCCGCGTCGCTAAAGCTTTGAACCTGAAAAGTGGATGGCCATTAGTTGAGCTGGGGCTTAAAGAAGGCGTTGAAGCACGGGGAGGGGATGCCGCCGCTCCGGGATGCCTCCGCTCCGGGATGCCGCCTCGCTGCGGGGGGGACCCGCCCGCCCGCCCGCCGGGCTCCCGGCGCCGGCTTGCGCTCGCCGCGCTCCCGACATCCCCGACCCCCTGCCAAAAAAAAAAAAAAAGGGATGGAGAAGGGGGAAGGGGGGGGGTGGATGAGGACAGACTCCTGCCTCCCCTTCCTGCAAGTAACGCGTGCTTCCAGGGATGCTGGAGTGGGAAAAAGGGGACAGGACCCCCGAGGAGGTTCCTAAGGGAACCGGTCTGGGTGTTAGGTGGGTTTGGAGGGCTTCGGCTGGTGGAGAGGAGGTTTACTCCGGAAAGGCGATTGTTTGCCCCTAATCTTCAATTATGAGGATTTAAAAATAGTATTAGAGGGGCAATCTGCTCTGCAACTTCTCAGAAGAAATAATTGTTGATTTAGATAAGCACTGATCCCTTCAGCGTTTGATGAAGACGTTAATTTATGGCTGTCTAGCAGTTTATGGCTGTCATTAGATTTTCAGCTTTGTCTCTGTTAGAAATGTATCTTTCTTTTTATTTTAATCCGAGACAATTATGTAAGAAAATGGTTATGTTTGATCTAAAATGCATCATTTTCCTATAGCATTTCAAATTATTCACAGATCATAGTTCTTATATGTGCATATATGAATTTAAAAATACAGCAGTAAAGTGCTTGAAACAGACCATAAATCTGCTTCATATTTTATTACACGTCTCTGAATCAGGTTGAGAGGACAAGGGCAACTAGGGGCTTGGGGAAGGATTTAACCCTTCCCGAGGCTGGAGAAGCAGCCAAACCAGAGCAAATCCCCCCTCCGGAGGGCTTCGGGGGGCGGCGGGGGGGGGGGGAGGCTGGGTGACACCGAGCTGATGAGTGAGTGACCACGGGGAAACGGGGCTGGCTGCAGCTCTTCGCTCATTTAGCAGATGTCCCTCCGTGCGGCGTGGCCGGCTGCTGGGAGCCCCCGAGCCAGGCTGGCAGCCGGGGTCGCCGCCTTGGCTGCCGCTCCCGGTGGCGGCTCCCGCCTTCGCTCCTACCCGGGACGGGGTGGCACCGGGGCGGCGGGCAGGAGCGGCTTAACCCCTGCGGCGCCTGCCTCCGCCAAGCCCAGTAATTCCATAGGGAACCAGCATTAAGCCCTCGATGGACTCCGGGAACCTACGGTGTGGTGGGGACCCCGCGGAGCCAGCGGCGGAGGACCGGGACCGGGACCGGAGCGGAGCCCAGCGCCACTTCCCCAAAGTTTTGTCCCGCTCCGGGAAGGAGCTGTTCCGCCGCCTGATTAAAGGCTGAGGATCCCTCCGGCCTGGTGGCAGCGGGTGCAATCAGAGTTACAAATGATCCTGGAGAGAGTCGCGGAGCCCTGGCTCATTTGTTTTACCCTTCCCCCCCCTCCCCCCCCAACAACTCCCCGCCGCCGCCGCTACCACCAAAAAAAGAAAGTGTTAATTGCTGTAAACTTTCCGCGCACGTGGATAATTCACTTTGACTGCTGCGTTTTAATTAAAAGCAAACTTATTTATGTTTCTGATGTTTATATTACGCGATTTAATTACGTTTAGAGGCAGCGTCGCACTTTTTTTCCCCCCTTCCACCCTAAATCACATTTTCATTAAAGGTTTTAATAAGAAAACTCACTTGACCACTATTCATTATCTAGTCCCCTCCATGCACACAAGTTCACTTACCCATTCATTTATTCACTTACTCATTCCAGCAGATCCGCTGCAACTGCTGCTAGCAGGGATGTGAACACTCATAATTATTTGTCAAAGTCTGGAAAGTGTATTATCCCTTCTTCTAGTGGTAATTAGTTACCATAGCATCTAATACGTAAATGTGCCCAGAGCACACCATTAACAGTTAAGCGGAGGATTCAATTTAACACATGATTATATCTTTCATAAGTCATTACATTAGGAAAGCCAATGTCACTCATGCTGGGACCATTCCAGGCTCAGGGCCGGGGTAAGGGGCCGGGGGCCGGGGGCAGGGAGCCGGGCGGAGCGGCGGGGGCAGAGGGAGCCTTCGGAGGAGGCTGGGGGACATCCCGCCTCGGTGGGGCGGTTGGAAACGGGCAAGAAAGCTCCTTTGAAGGGCGGGGGGGGGGGGACACGTTCATTTCTGGTTAAGTGATCTATCAAGCGTTAAGAGGGGCGGGGGAGCCTCTCTCCTCCCCCCATCCCCCGGCACCCACGGCGCTGGCATCGGCAAGACCTGCCCAGGGACCGGCCCGGCGCCTTCCTGCCGCTTCCCGGCGAGGCTGCTCGGTGCGGAGGGACAGGGGTGAGGGGCCGGGAGTGACAACACCCCTCTACCCGGCAGACACCCCTCTCCCCCCCCCGCAAAGCAAGCAAGGAGGCAGCAAGCGAGCCCAAAGTCGGGCGGCAGCGGTAGCCGGGAACGAGAAGCCTTTTTCATTCCTCTCTCCCGTCGCTCCGAGGCAGAGGCGGACGGGAGAGAGGCGAACGGAGAAGCCGCCCGATGTGCCATAGACGGCAGCGGCCGCCCGCGCTGCTCCGAGCCGGCGGGGAGCGACCGCACGACGGCCCCGCACACGCCGTCCGCGCCTCGGCCCCTTCCCACCACGGGAGGCAGAGCGTGGGCCTCCCACAGCCCTTTGCCTTCCCCCCAGCCCAGGTCCCGGCCGCTCCAGGAGTTTGCTGGGACCTCGTGTGCCTCCCTCCCCGTCCCACGCCCCGGCAGAGCCGAGCAGCGCCCGCGCCTTCCACGGGGAAGCTCTCCGGGCAGCCCGTTCGGTAGCCGGAGATATTAAGCGGTAAATCTTGCAGCAAATGTGTCCTGCGATGTTATATGCACGAACACACACTCTCACACACACACACACACACACACACACACACAGACACGCACCACGCCAAGCTGGTGGCGGTGGTTAATTCCTAATCAGAATGATGGACAGCAGAGACAGAACAATACAAACTAATGGCTGTGTTGCTGATCACTTTACCCCTTGATTAAAGACACCCAATTATGGCGCAGAACAGTGTCGTAATTATGTTCCTTAATCACATCCAGGAGGTTTAATTGCCTTAACGATGTGTTTCATTAAATGAATTTAGGTATTATAGTCGACAGTTTTCATACACAGTTGTTTTCAAATTAACATAATATTAGACATCGTCATGGAAATTGTTTTAATAATCATAATTAGACGCACCCAGCCTTTGTCTAGTAAATGCTGAGAGACGCTTCTCCTTGCGCCTGGGGGCTGATCTGCCCACCCTCTCTGGGCTGCCTTCCCACAGCTCCGTGGCACTTTACAGTTATGTTTCCTGAAAAGTTACAGGTTCTGATTAATCTTTTTTGATGGGAAGTGGAGCAGAAAATATTTATCCCCTTCCCCCGCCTGTGCTGCTGCCGCCGTTGGGAGAGGCGGCTCCGCGGACACCCAGCACCGGTCCGGGCCGCCCGAGGGGACGGGGGACACGGCGGGGACGGGACCCCCGGCCCGGGTCCGGAGCAGGGAGGACAGATTTGGGGAGCTGCCTGCTCCCCCTGCCCTCGGGTTTGGGGCAGGGCGGAGGGTCCACTGAGGGGACAGGCGGCTCCAAAACTTGGGGAGTAGGGAGGAGGCAAGGGGGGCGGTCCTGCAGCTCCTCCCGGGGCGCAGGCAGCCCCACGGGAGGGGCGTGCGTGGAGCCGCGGGAGGGGCGGGCAGGGCCCGGCGCTGCCCCACGGCTGCCCCGCACCGCCGAGGTCCGCCCGCCACGGGCGCGGGGGAAAAGCACCGTGGGGAAGAACTTCTCGCCCCCCTCCCTGGGACATCCTCAGCCCGTAGTGGGGTGCCGGGGAGCATTCAGAGCAAGGCAAAGGAAAGGAAACTACTTTCCCCCCCCCCCCCCCCCCCCCCCTTAAATCTGGAGATATATGCTTAACAAAGCACAGCATAATACAAGCGTTTGTTCAAAATATTTTAATAAAGATTCTTTCCGACATAGATACACATACAAACGATCGTACATTGCTGTCATAATCTGATTGACCTATTTAATATATATCACTCTTTACACATCCGTGACCTGCCAACAGATCCATCATGGCTCCTATTTTGCCATCCAACCTGACAGTCCGAATTTGTATTATCTGCAAGTAGTGGAAAATAGCAGGACTCGTTTTTGAAAAGAAAAAAAAAAAAAAGAAAAAAGAAAAAAAAAATCTTGATTTACAAATGGCAGAGAGACAGTCACCCAGCCATGCAAACTCAAACTGAAGGCTCACTTTGGGTAAATAGCTACTTCTTGCTTTTCATCTCTCATTTTTCTTCCAAAAAAACCCCACCCTCCCCCCCACCCCCACCCGAAAAAAAAAAAAAAAAAAGAGAAGAATTCCACGCGTTCTGTAAATCAGCCTAAAGTATTTTAAAGTATTTCAACTTAAATAATCATCCACAGTCAGAATAATTTACATACACATTAAAAGCGGTTTAAATTATACCTTTGAAAACACAGCGCCTGGGAAAACATTGGCTTGGCAAGTGTTCTTGTAGCAGCTATTGCTCTGATGCCTTGTAAAAGTAATTAGCTATTACCTGTTATAATGCAAAGAATACCCTTTCAAAAATCAGTTGGTTGAGCAATTAAGAATACACCTTTCCTGTAATTTTTGGACTGAAGCAATTTATTAAAGCTCAATTTAAATACAGGGATGATGCAACTTAAAATCCAGATGACCTTTCATAAACCTAAGCAGCTCGGATACATCAACATTTCTGGTTATACGTTGTTGGCAAATAAACGTTTTAAACACTTGGCACACAGTTTAAGTTAATCCATAAACAGAATTTTAGAAGCATTTAAAGTAACTGCACATAAGACCCGTGACCTTAACACATGATAAATATTGTTGGCGTGGAAGGGTCATTTAAAGAATAACAAATAAATAGCATGTCTTGTTTTATACATCATTGCAAAGTGGAAAGAAACAAGGTGCACATAAATATTTCTTTTAAAAATGCGATACTTTCAGCCACACGGAATAGGGGGTTTGATCGGTTATTTTTTGTCTTTTTTTTTTTTTAACTCTCTCGATTTTTTTTTTAAATCACTCTCACCAAACTTTGCGCATTTTCACAGGATCAAAGTTTAGAGACGATAAAAAATACAAAGTCTTCCATAGCAATGGTCCAGTCTCTTTGTTTCTGCGAGTCGCTTAAATAATAAGTTTACATTTCAAGTTTGTTTGTTTCCTGGCTCAGAATAATAATAATAATACTGCTAATAATAATTAAAAAAAAAAAAAAATCTATGTTCAAGTGCCCTCTCTGATTTGTCCCGTCCACCTCCGCGCCCGGGGTCGCTGAGGCCCCTTCCCCTCGCCGGGACCGGGGCCGGGGCCGGGCTGGGGGCCGCTCTCCGTCCCTCTCCCCGCCGCTAGCCCCCGGCTCCCAGCCCGGCCTGCTGTTTCCCGGCCTCTCCTTTGTCCGGACGCGCAGCGGTCGCCCGGCGACAGCGACCACCCCCCCTCCCCGACATGCCCCCCCAGCACCCCCCGGGCCGGGGCTTCCTCCCCGCGGCACCCCCGGCCCCGCGCCCCCTCCCCGGCGCCGCACGCAGACCGGCTCCCGCCGCCGTCCCGTCTCGGCAAAACCCGAGGAGAAGAGGGAGGCGAGGCGAGGCCGGGCGGAGGGCGGCGGGGGCCGGGCAGCGGTCAGTCCCTCCGCCGCCCCCGCGCCCCCCGACCCGGAGCCGGGGCCGTGTGCGGGCCGCCGGCTGTCGCCGCTCCCCGGGGCCGCGGCGGCGGCGGGGGGGCGGCAACGGCGGCGGCGCTTAAGGCTTCTCCGTGCACTGTTTGCAGAGGCTGGAGGAGACGCTGTTGAAAATGGCACATTTCTCCGGGCAGGAGGTGGCGGGGGGCAGCCCGGCGCTGAAGGGGTAGCCGGCCGCCTGCTCGTAGGCGCCGAGGGCGGGGTGCAGCGCCGCCGCCGCCGCCGCCGCCGCCGCCGCGGAGCTGGGCAGGGAGGCGGCCGAGATGGCCTGGCCCTGGTTGAGATAAGCCACCAGGCGCCGCATCTCCTCCAGGGCCTGCGCCTGCATCAGGATGTAGTTCTTGGCCAGGAGGAGCGTGGCGATCTTGGAGAGCTTCCGCACCGAGGGGCTGTGCGCGTAGGGGATGACCGCCCGCAGCTCGTCCAGCGCGTCGTTCAGGTCGTGCATCCGCCGCCGCTCCCGCGCGTTGATGTTGAGGCGCAGCGCCTTCTGCTCCTTCGACTTCTTGCTGCCGCCGTGCCCGTGGCTGTTGGAGCAGCCGCCCTCGGCCGCCTTCAGCCCCCCGCCCCCCCCGCCGCCGCCGCCGCCGCCGCCCGCCGCCGGCGAGGCGACGCGCGGGTCCCCCCCGGCGCCGCGCAGCACCAGCTCGCAGCGGCCGTCGCTGTCGTCGTCGGGGCTCTGCTCGCCGCCGCTGCTCTCCGCCACCGAGCTGCGGCTGGCGCTCTCGCCGTACTTGACGCAGACGGAGCCCGGCGGCAGCGCCAGCGGGTCGCCGCCGACGCCGGGCTGCAGCAGCGCCTCGGGCTCCGCCGCCTCGTAGCAGGCGAGCGGCGAGGGCTGGCGGTCGCGGGGGTGGGAGAGGTCGAGCCCCGGGGGCGAGCGGAAGGCGGACTCCATGCGCTTGGCCGAGGCGGCGAGGCTCTTGTGGAAGAGGTCCTCTTCTGCGGGCAGCCCCAGCGCCCGCTCCATCGGCGCCCCGCTCGCCTCCGCCTCCGCCTCCTCCGCCCCCCTCAGCTCCCGGCCCGCTCCTCCAAGGCTCCGCGCCGCGGCGGGCGGCTCCCCGGCGTCCCGCTGGCAGAAATCGCCTCCCGGCTCCCGCCGGGGCTGCGCCTTCCCCGGCGCCGCGGTTGTCCCTGCTCCGGCTCCGGCTCCGGCGGCGGCTGCGGCTCCGGCTCCGGCGGCGGCTGCGGCTCCGGCTCGGGCTCGGGCTCCGGCTGCGGCTCGGGCTGCGGCTCCGGCTCGCCCTCAGCAGGCGCCGCGCTGGGGCATTGTGCGCTGCCAGCGGAGCCGCTTCCACCGTTTATCTTGCTTGGATTCACCTTCAAGAGATTTCCGGACCCATCAACCAGCAGCCGCCGCAGACGGGGGAGTCTTTTACATCATTATCTCTGAGAGTAGGTTATTATGAAGAAGACTCGCCTGTTGGGACAGAGCTTTCTACCCAATCAGGTTAACGTTTTAATTAATAGGATTAAAACGGTAACAAACAATCCCAGGCGCTATCTGGCCCTGAGTCTGAATAGTTTCATTTCCCAGGTCTGAAGACAGGCAGCAGCTAGAGCTTTATAAGAGGCGCCTGCTCCATTATTCTCCCTGCCATCTGTATACACAGCTTAACGCATATGTTTGCAAGACGTTGTGTCCTGTTAGTAACCCAACAACTGCCTTTAGCTTGACATGTGTGGCGACTTTCACTCATCAATGAGCACACTAAAAGCCCTACTTAGATCGAAGGATGTTCTTTGCCTCCTTCAGCAAATTACAGCCCTGCACTGCAGAAAAGCCCGCTTCAACACTTCCCCTTCCGAGTGCTGCCAGCAGACTTCTGCTAACTTAGCCGTGGAGTCAGGAGTGACACCCTCTCCCCCCCACCCCAGCCCACCCACCCCCTGCATTTACATTAACTTATAGCCCCCTCCCACCCCCACCCGTCTTCCCGAAAAGCATCGCCTGGGAAAGAAGAAGAAAAAGAAAAAAAAAGAAAAAAAAAGATTAGAAAACCTGGACCAACCCGAGCGGCCGTGCCCACTCCTGCCCACCGCCAAAGTCCCCCTTGCTTCCCTGGGAGGCGAATGGTCCCCAGCCCCCCCCCCCCCCCCCCCCCCCCCCCCTCCCCCCCTTCCAGCAAACGGAGACCAAACTACGGGGAGGTTCCCCTCCTCCTCCCCTTAGCTGTTTTCAAGTAGCAGATTGCCGCTTTCGAGTGATTATCCCCCGTGTCCCTATAAAAAATATAAAGCCCCATCAGTTACCTTGAAAATGAACCGATCTGGGGAGAAGGGAGGGCGGGGTGAGAAAGGGCAAAACCCACCAAACTTTTTTCTTTCTTTCTTTCTTTCTTTCTTTTTTTTTTATTTTTTTTTTATTTTTTTTTTTTTTTTAATTGTGATTGACCAACTCTTTGCACCTCCCTCCCTCCGGCGAGCCCGGGAGCATCCCGGCTCCGCTCCCAAACCCCGGGGATGCCGCCGCCGGTGTCAGGGCGAGAGCGGCCCCAGAGCCCCGGTTACCCCGGGCGTGCCGGCCCCCTGCTCTCCTCCCGGGGCTTCTCCTCGGAACCGGGCACGCTCTCTTCTGCGTCCTCCCAAAAGCTGAAGTGGCAACCCGAGGGTTGGTCCGAATTTTGTCCCACTGCTCCTATGATGCTCGAGGCGAGCAGCTCGCTCTCGCTTTGCTGTAAGCGCTCCGAGTATTTAGTGGCAGGTTTTCATTCTTATGACATCAGTAAAAACAATATTTCCCAACACTTCCAGTAAATCATTCTTATGTGGCAGAATTACTGAAGGCTATGAAATTTTTTGGTTTCTCTGGTTTCATTAAAAACCTTTTAATTGTGTCTTTCAGAGTTGGCCCCAGGTGTTGGACTCTTTTCATTACATTTTGCTCTAATGTGATGAAATTCTAATTCTCTCCTTACCATATGGTTAAATTTCCCCACTGAGAATTAGTTGAAAAAGGAGAAATAATCTATTAATCTCTGTAATAGATTCACAAATGAGGTTTGCCACAGAACCTGTTTTTGAATGGTAATATCAGAACAGTTGGGTGCCTTGTTTCGGGAAAGAAAGGACCAGGCGACAACAGAAAACGTTTGAATTTTCACCTGGAAAGAATGAAAAGAAGCCAAGCTGCAGATTTCAAAGTAATTGACTGAGATTTCATCTAGCGAGGACATGAC
Organism: Pluvialis apricaria; assembly: GCA_017639485.1. NCBI lineage: Eukaryota > Metazoa > Chordata > Aves > Charadriiformes > Charadriidae > Pluvialis > Pluvialis apricaria. The sequence continues at coordinate 131,183,112 of CM030008.1, read as the reverse complement.
TACAATACAGACCTTCCTCACCTCGTGTCTCCGGATCAGAGGCGAACATACAAGCCGAGCCCTCGGAAGAGGGGGGGGGTCTCACCCCCACCTCCCCCCTCCCAGCCCCGTTTGGCTGCTGCGCTTGTCCCTGGTCGCCGTCCAAGCGCACAGTTACCGAGCGCCTCGCTCCCCTCCCCCTTTCCAAGGGATGCCACCGTTAACCTCTATCATTATTAATCCAAAGGCATTTTAGGTTTATTGTTTTCCAATTAGCAACTTCATTGTCCCCGCGATGACAAACAAAGGGCTTTATAATCGCAATAGGGATTTTTCTTCTTTATTTTTTATTATTTTTTTTTTATTTTATCTGTTTAATATCCAACTTGTAAAACTCATGTGGTCATTTAAGGATGACGGATACTGTCGTTATAATTTGATGGTTACGGGGAACATCTCATCCCTCGCAGCTTGTCTCTTCGAAGACGGAGGTCTCCGGCTCGGTCCCTCCCGCTGATCCGTGGGTTCACTAGTGCTCCCCCCCCCGTCTTTTTGCCTGCAACTTTGGGGACGGCGTACGCTCCCGCTCCGCCGCCGGCGGGGCCGGTTGCCCCGAGGCTGCGGCCCCCGCGCTTACCCGGAGGGGCGGCCGGTGCTGCCGGGCCGCACCGTCGGGGCGGGGGTTGACGGGGGCATCGCGGCGACCTCCAGGAGGTTCCGGCCGCCTCTTCTTGTCCTCGGCTGCGTTCGCTCAGATTTGCGCTCTGCCTCTGAAATGTCTCTCTTTTCGTCTGAGCTTTCTGCTCATCCCTGTCCACCCCCCAGCCTGTCTGCTGCTGATCTGTCTGGGGATCTGTTCATGTGCTTGTCCCTGCTTCTACCCGTCCATTCATCCACCTCGCTTTTGCTTTTATTTCTCTTCAGCCTTTCCTTTCCCTTTCTTTCTGGGTCTGTCCCCTGTTCTTGAGACATCGAGGTACCCCAGGCATCTTGCCGATGCGTTCACGTGTGACTTGCCGTGCTTTACTGATGCCAACTTTCTTCCAAACTTTAGCTTGGGAGGGAAAGGAGTGGGTGGTAGGCAGGGGAAAGTGGAGGGGACAAAAACTCCCTCTCGCCCCCCTCCCCTCCTCCCCCCCCCCGTTGTGATCTGTCTCTCCCCCCCTCCCGAAGAAGCGGCTATTTAATAGTCTACGGGAACTTTAGTTTGGAAGCAGGCAGAAGAATTTATAGAAGCTTTAAATGCGGGGCTTATAAAAATACCGAGGAATGGTCTTTGAGGTTTATGCACTCGTAAACTTTTGCTGATTGCTTCTGGGAAGTTGTCAGGCATTTAACACTGCGTTTATCTTACAGCGCAATGAAAACACATCTGCCCAGCGTCTCGTTACCTGGTTTAATTGTACCGCAGCCCTCTGCCACCGGCTCCACTCCACTCGGGTCATTATTTCGGGAAACGAGCAGCCCCGGAGCCGAGCTGCAGAGGGGCGGTGCGCCGGCCGCCCTGGAGCATCGCCGGCCTCCACCGTGAGCCGCCGGGCTCGGGCCGCCCCGGCCGGGGCGGGAGGCAGGGACGGGGGGTGCGAGGAGGCTCTGGGGGGGGGGGGGGGTGTCCCAGAATACGGATGAGAACTGACAGCACAGCGATTGCAACTTTTCCGGGGTGTCTTTTGCAAGATCTACTCGAGAATCATTTTGTTCTGCTCCCCACCTGGAAGAGAAGTTTAAAAAAAAAAAAAACCCTTCCCTTTCCTCAAAGCAGGGCTTCTCCTTTGCTGAAAAGCCTCCAGGAGGAAGGATGCTTTCCAAATTCTCCCTGAAGGCGCCCAGGAGCGGAATGCTAGCGAGGCAGATTTTAGGCAGATGAGGGCAGCTTCTCCCTGCCTGCTCTGGGCAGGGACACGGCGTGCCCGCTGCGGCAGGACGACCCTCGCAGCAAGCTGAGGGCTTGGGCATCACCTTCAAGTTCCCGGTCCTTCTTCCAGCGGCTCAGCCCCGACTCCCTCCTGCCTGCGGCACGCCGGGCCTGGGACAGAGCAGAGCCGGGCGCCGAGCTCCCCTTGCAGCGGGGGGCAGTCCCGGCTGCAGGATCTGCACGGCTTTTCCAGCCCTAAATCAGGTGTCGGTGAGCGCTGTCGTTCTCCGCAGCTGCTTCTGTGCTGTCTTCACTCTCAGGCAAACTTTGTTTAAGTTCAGGGTGAAGAAAGGACGGTAAAAAGAAAGAAAATGACACCCCCCCATTGCATTCGCTTCTAGTGCAAACCTCCTCAGAGGTGTCTTTCCAGAAGCGGCCCCAGGAGGCCGGTGAATTCCCAGTCTGGGAAGCGTTTCCAGCAGCAGAGAGGGGCTCGGCAGCCCACCGGGGTCTCGGGGCCGCGTGTAGGGGAGGAGAAGGGGGCGATGCTCTCAGCCCCCCGGGGCGGCATCCTCCTCCCCGGGGCCGGGAGGGTCGGGGAGCGGTCGTGGCGGTGGGACTGCCCAGTGTGCAGCTGGACTTGGGGGAAATTTGTGTGGCGAGGGGTTGCGAAACGGAGAAAATCTTTCCTCCCGTCCCCGGTCCTTTGCAAGAGGAGAAAAACGGCATTGATGGCCTTGACCCGACAGCGCAGCAGAGATGAGGCATCTCGGGGTGAGGGATGCCACCCACAGACGGGCGGCCCTGTGCACCTCGGAAGGGGACGGCTGAAGATGGAAAAGAAAGTCTGGAGGGATGCAGAGGGACCAACAGCATCTGAGGGGCCCTGCTAAGCCCCGCCGGGTGTCCGGGAGGTCCCCTCCGGGATCTGCGGGGAAGCGCGGCGGCCGCCGCGCTTCCCCGCAGATCCCGGAGGGGACCTCCCGGACACCCGGTCCCAGCCGCGGCCCCGGTCCCGGTCTCTGCTCTCCCGATCCAAAATCCACAGCACCATCTCCTGGGCAGTGGGAGAAATGCACGGCCCGCCTCGGAAGCGAGGGGGTTTGATGTCGGCGGTGGAAGGAAGGAGCGACGTGGGGGCTGGAGACATGGAAAATTACATGGAAATGGGAGGGAAAAAAAAAATAAAATTACATGGGATTGTAAAATAGCCCTGCAGCGTGTTTTGGTATGGGAAAGGAAATGATTATTCTTCTGGTCTGCTTTTGAAGCTGAAGCCTATGGGCTGAGGGCTGCGCTTGGACAGGAGTCAAGAGGCTCTCAGGAGGTATTATGTATTCATTTACATAGGCACACACAAGGAAATATATGTACTTGAAATAAATTATGGCTAGAAAAGCCTCATGGTATCCCAGTTTCAGGGACAACACTGGGTGTATATGCAATGATAAACCCATTGAGGCGTTACACTGAGGTTTGCGGAGAAAGACTGGAAGATCCTATCACACTTCAGTGTGCTATGTTTTGGTTTGGGGAAGTTTGACATCTTCCTTTCTCCTTCCTTCCTTCCTTCCTTCCTTCCTTCCTTCCTTCCTTCCTTCCTTCCTTCCTTCCTTCCTTCCTTCCTTCCTTCCTTCCTTCCTTCCTTCCTTCCTTCCTTCCTCCCTCCCTCCCTCCCTCCCTCCCTCCCTCCCTCCCCTCCTTCTCTCTGTCCTCCCCTTTTTTCCTCTCCCTCTCCCTCTTGTCTTTCCTTCCTTTCATTCCTTTCCTCAGAGAAGCCTCTGTAGGCCCTCCAAGCCATTCCCCTCCTCATGCACATGGTTCCCCATGCTTGTGCACTTCTGCTTTGGCCAAACCAGGGTTACTGGCATAGGTCCCCTTAGCAAACCATTCCCTGGATCGGCAGAGCTACCTGTTATGCTTATTTATCTACTTCAGTCTGAATTCTGCCTCATGCAGCTCCGTCTAACCAACTGCTCCCCTCTTGTTTCCAGCTCTCAGAGGTCGTCATTCTCTCTGCTCCTTTCAAATACCCCCCAGCAAATGTCCCTGTGGGTCTCAGCAGGAGCAGAGGGCAGAGCTCTGGCTATGTACAGTTAGTACTTACTCCCTGCTCAGCTTTAATTCTCACGCTTGACCCTATTTTCTTTATACTGGAAGCTTTCCACTGAAAGGAATGTGGCACTGATCTTACTCTTCACACCCTTGTTTGGCCAGGCTATAGATGTTTATTTTCAGTTAATATTTCATCACCAAAGAGTTTCTACAGGTCTTTCCTTTTGCTTCCATGCTTTTTGAACTCTTTCCAGTTCACCTTTATTGGTACTGAAAGTACTTAAATCTGAAAGCAGTAGTCGAGGTGCTATCTCATCAGTATTGTGTACTGAGAGAGACATTTATCACTTCCCAGGTACATGACATGATGCCTCTGTGTTAGAAGCCCAAAAATTATATTGGATTTTTTTTTTTTTTTGTCGCACTGCTAGATCCTATTTAATTTACTGGAGCCCATACATCCAAATCTATATGTTAGTAGGCACGTATATTACACCTACTGTATTCCCTTCAGTCACCACTTTGCAATTATAGGAAGAAAAAAATGCTAGCGTGTGCCTTTCTTCCCTTCTTTATAAATCCATGCTGTTTATTGGTTGTGGATCTGTTGTCCCCTAAGTGCTTAGGATTTTTACCTTTTAATATTTTTTCCACTATGTTATTGCAGACTGAAGTTAGGCTTACCAGATGGTAGATGACAGGTTCACTCTTTCTCTTCCTCTTCCCCTGCCATTTTTAAAGACCAGTAACATGCTCCCCTTTCTTTTCAGACATCTCTTAGAGCTCACTTATTCTCCAGAACACTTTAAAATAATTGTCAGTAGTTTGGATAAGTTCATTAGTTAATTCCCTTTCCTCCCCATGCCGCACATCACAGAGATATGCTCAGTTTCACATCCTTAGTTTTCTGCCCCTCCACCTTGCTTATGACCTTCTCTCAAGAATTCTAACTACAAGGTCATTTTTCCTAATTGTACTTTATATTTCTTAAAAAATGCAATTCAATACTTTTGCTAATTTAGAATCATCGCTCCTTTTTCCCCCCTTCTTTGTAGAATAACAAACCTTTTATTGCTAGCAATTCCTTTCTTCCCCTTGTAATTAAAAGATCATCTAGAATCTATGCACATCAAAATGTTGCTACATTGAAAAATGGAGGCTCTGTCGCTAGCAATGCAGTTATACTCTATAAATAAGGTAATTTTATATGTTTAATAACTTATCATGTGCATAAAATATAAAAATGTGTTGAAATACACTTCAGTAAGAGTCAAAATCCATATATTTAACAGTGAAAAATAATTTTGTTCTCAGATTCTTCCTATATTTCAACTAATTTTGAATTAAAGTATAAGCTCGTTTCCCATTACATCCCTTCAGTTGCCATGATAAGTAACAAGAAAGAACAAAGAATTTCCTTCCTGGATTACTTTGCTAAATTCATACTTTAATCTTTTGGTAGACGATGTTTTTCAAACACACTCAGATGTCTGATTGTCAGCTTTATGTCTTAGGAAGTATTCCCAGCAATTCAGGTACAGTAAAGTATCTACCTCTAGCAAGTCTCTGTGTACTATATAACTTTTATAGTCATTATAAAAAGTAATTTATTGAAAAAACTTAAACCTTTTCCAACTCAACTGACTTTTGATTTAAAGGTGTGTGCTCCTGGTTATGGTAATCTGGTGTGGTAGGTGCTTTTTTCAGAATTAGGTTTGCTGTTTATGTCACAAAGTTTAGAAGCTCTGAGAGTAACATCCTCTAAAACATAGCGTCTTCACAGAAACAGAGATATCAGCTCATGTTTCACTGTTACTGTGCCTGGAATTGCACATAATACAAGGCAGGAGAACTTTTCCCTTTTTTAGACCACATTTTTTCTCCTGGCTATTATTTCTATTTGCCTTCACTGTAGTACAATGCAGTGATTCTGGCCACAGGCTGGGTCTGGCGAAATGACATATAGCAATAAAAGGGGAAGTAACATAGCTCATTGGTATGCGACTGTATGCTTGCTTGCTTGCTTTCTTCCTTTCTTTATTTTCTTTCTTCCTCTCTTTCTTTCTTCCACTCTTTCTCTCTTCTTTTCCTCCCTCCCTCCCTTCCTTCCTTCCTTCCTCCCTCCCTCCCTTCCTTCCTTCCTCCCTCCCTTCCTCCCTCCCTCCCTTCCTCCCTTCCTTCCTTACTTCCTCTCTTCTTTCCCTCCCTCCCTCCCTTCCTTCCTCTTTTCCTCTTTTCCCTCTTTCTCTCCCTTGCTTGCTTGCTTTTGCTTTCTTTCTTGCTTGCTTACTTTCTTGCTCCATACGCCATATGTCCTTGCTTCATTTTAAAAGTGACAGGATCCTCTAATAACAGCAGAGATCACAACCAAGAAGAAAGCTCCTTGTAAGAGTGCCTAGCTCTGATTAGCGCTGTGCCACACACACACGATATTTTTGAGCCAAACCATTGCAATGGGATTTGAACCTGCTTTTCCATCCAGAGAGGAGGATGCTGCCAGCTACGGTCCCAGTCCTGCCATTGGTTCTGCGTGGGCAGAGGCTTGCTGGTGCAAACTAAAGGACTTCACCTCACTGCAGCCTCATCGGCAAGGGAAGGAAAAGCAGGGAGGCATGAGCAGCTGAGGCAGGGACCCTGCTGAGCTCTGACACCTGAGGGTGCCCACAGCAGCCTTGACGTTGCACTGCGTTGTGCTGGTAGCCCAGTTAGTCCTTCCTTCAAACCCAGGATCAGCACACCAACTGCCAGACCTCAGCCAGAATCAACGTGGGGTAAGAGCAGAGGCCAAATGCTACCCATGGGAAAAAAAAGACCAAACCCAACTACAGAACCTACAGTTCAGTTTTGTGAGGAACTTTGGCTTTCAGAGTATTTTGCAACACAGCCTCAGTTCTCACGAACAGTCCAGGTACCACAAAGCTTACACACAGCTTCCTTTCTGAGGGTAAGACCGAGTGACCAGAGAATGCTTGAGGGCTGACAAAAGCTTTTAGCGTCCTTAGTCCTGTCTTTGGCTGTCACAGAGACTTACGGATGTTTCCTTTGCAGAGTTATTTGATTATTCCAGGAGAGGACCACTGGAGGCAAGGGGCTCCATGCACCTGCAGGCTGAATCCACCAAGGTGACAGTCATCTTTGAAGAGGCAAGTTTGCATGGAGATCTGAACATATTTCAAACTGATTTACTTCATTACTGTCCCATTTCTCTCGCTGGCCATCCACCTGGGCAACGGTTTGATTTATTTGAGTGTAAATGGGCATGAAAACTAACGGCACGGCTTGAGGCAAGGCTTGGTGCGTCTGAGCTACAAAACACGTAAGATCACATCTGGGCACTTGTGAGCTGAGGCGCTGTCAGGGAAAGGGCGTAGGCAGCCTTTTCACATCCCTGGCCCTGCACACACCTATGCATAGCGGCAGACCAGGTTAATACAGGAAAGAAGCCCTGTTTAATGTGCTGGTTGGTTACCTACTGCTCATCAATAATCCTGAATTAAGAGTTTAGTGAAGAACAACATGCTGTTTTCTGAGAGGTGGGTTCATCGACATCAACTTTATACTAGTCTGACCAGCCATCAGACTTGGAGGGATGCTTGCCCGAAGTGCCAGAGGCTCCCTGAGACGCAATTTTTAGACTTCCCAAACATGGCACGGGATTTTCCCTGCCTCCTTGTCTTAACTGTGGCCATAGGAAATTATTCAGGCATTTCCTAGTGTTACGGCAGAAGGATGGGAGACGGAGGCTCCAACACAGACATTTGCTCTGATAAATCCAAGTCACCCTGGAGGCACATGTTCTGTGTCCCATCCTACACATCAGATTTGACCTTTGGGCATCTGGGCTTCCAGCTTCTTGGTCCAAGTTTTGCTTTTCTAAATTTGGCCTTGCTTCTTTGTACCATACCATATGGTTTCCTTCAGGATTCCCCCACTTCTTAGGGTAAGTTCTCAGTATTGTTCACGTGAAGTAAAAAAAAACAAACAAAAACAACTCCACCCAAAGACAAAACAAAGCCTCAAATGCAAAGCTTTCAGCAATGATAATTATTCCTGCGTATCAGATGAAGCCCATGGTGCAGAGGATCATAGCTTCAGTGTGCTCACTAACCTTCTGCTCATGCATGGGATGAATCTGGACCCAAGTGCCCATGCAATACAGGATTTGGGAACCTTTTTCAGCAACAACTTCAGGATTATACTGGCAGTGTGAGACCAGGCACAGTGAGAAGCACGGAGCCTGCAACGCATTGTTATCATATTCACGCTGTTGATTCTGATTCTCTGATAAAGTTAATTGACTGAGTCAGGGCAAATTTGCTCCACACCTGCTCTGGACAGAGCAAGCTCAACCAGCTCTAATCAATCACTCCCACCAGGAAACTGGCACAAATGGTGCTTGTTCAGCTGGTGCCAGTGACTGATCTTGGTGGTACTGGTGCAATCCCAGGGTAAGACTGTGGGATGTGCAAATCACCCTGGGGGAACCACATCAGGAACTGTCCCTACGCCACTTTACTTTTCACTCTTAAAATAGTACATTCCCTGAGCCTTTCTAATAACCTTTGCTGTTCTCAATACCATTCAGTTAACGCTCTGGCAGCATTTCCTTCAGAAAAGGTGTACTTTATTGCATTTGCAACCTGTGCATTATCAAGTTGGTTCTAGGATGGACCAAGGGAGGATCTTTCCCTCTGGTGCCCACACTCAAACTCCTGATTTGAGGACCTTCAGCAAGGAGGGATGGCTGCACTGTGCTCTGTGGGTAGGGCACGTGGGCCAGGAGTCTGAGAAACTGTGCCCTGCATTTTCTAGATTTACTCAAGAGATTCACCCCACCTAGGCCATGTTTAGAAACGGCTATTAGATGCACCCAGAACCTGCCTCATCCTTTGTTTCTGAATATTTCTGTGCCCTTTTACCTGTTTTGCCCTACCCTCCTGCCTGCACACAAAGCACTCCATTCAAAATCTGTGCCTTTTCTCAGAAAGAACATGTATCTAAAGGCTCTGGAACAAGCCCATGGGAGCCCATGTCTGTCCTGCACAGCAGTTCCTGGTGTGGTACATTGGAGCCCCAAGAGGGCCAGCCCCCTACAGCGTGGTTACAAAAGGAGATACAGCAGCTATGGCAAAGCCAGGACCTTGAGTCAGACAGAAGACTGGTTAAAACCCCCAGCAGAGCTGAAACTCCTCCCAAGGCAGCCGCAGAAGGTTAAACTCTGTGTTTGCAGCCAGTTGGTGGCAGGAGAAGGGAAGGGAAGGAGCAGCAAGCCTTATAAATGACAGTGTTCGCTTTTGAAATATTTAAATGTGTTACTGGTTTTCAGTTAGTGGAGAGAGGAGCCTGACTAAGACCCTTCCTTTGGGGTTAAGTCAGACCACACCACAAACCGGTCAGAAGAGGGATAGGGATCATGCTCAAAGATATTTTGATAATGAGAATGGCAGCAGCAATAGCAGCTGCAAAAATCCTATGGGGTAATGGGCAACTCCTTAGCAGGAGCCAAATAGACTACAAAGGTAGCAAAATAAGAATAAATCATAGGGAACGACCATGTATACATTTGGATCCTGTCAGTTCTGCGTTCACATGCTGTGGCTACAGACCCTCATGCTATGCTAAATGTGGGTTTGGGTAAATTACTCGTTATGCATTGTGGGATGAGGAGCTTCAACCAGGGGCAAGGGGGCGCTCAAGGAGGCATTGTGGTTTGTGCTCTACCTCATGATAGCTTGCCTGTGTGTCCAGAAGCTCAATCAGAAAGCAAGGGGAATGTTTAAGATTTTACAATGGACACTAACAAACAAACCAGGGCATGGGCAGAAATTATACTATCAGCCCTCCTGTCCTCACCCCAGCTTTGATGGGCAGAGTAGTGGTGTGCTTCTCTCTGTGTTGGGCTCTGAAGGCATGAGAAGGAGTTCAGCTGTCCCAGTGAATTTAATTCCTTGAACATCTGGTCCCCGTCTGCTACAGAAAAGATGGCAGGCCAGATGGGAACATCCTAGTGGCTACAGTCAGCCTGGGGGGCACCGACTGCATCGTGCTTGAAGATATTTTGAAAATGATAGATCACAGGACCTGAAGAGCTTTCACATGAAAGACCTAACATTACTGTAAAGTAAAATAAGGTGCAAATTTATTTGTTTTTTTTTTTTTGTAAGGGAAAGACATTGACACAGTAAGAGGTAAAAGTAAGAGATATAGTCGCTAGAGATTCGGGTAGACCACGCTTCCAGGAAAAGGAAAATAAAAGGCAGAGAGTGAGCCTGAACACAGGCTGTACACACTGTTCAGTTGTTAGTACAGACCCTGCCTCTGCTTTCCACCATTTCAGCTGGCCATTTCCAAAACAGAGTTTGGGCAGAGACAGGCTTGAGGACTGGGCCCATGTGAACCTCATGAAGTTCAACAAGGCCAAGTGCAAGGTCCTGCACCTGGGTCAGGGCAAACCCCAATACCAGTACAGGCTGGGGGATGAAGGAATTGGGAACAGCCCTGCAGAGAAGGACTTGGGGATCCTGGTGAATGAAAAATTAGATATGAACAGGCAATGTGCACTTGCAGACCAGAAAACCAATTGTATCTTGGGCTGCATCAAAAGAAGGGTGGCCAGCAGGCCGAGGGAGGGGATTCTCCCCCTCTACTCCATGCCGGTGGGACCCCACCTGGAGTACTGCATCTAGCTCTGGAGCCCTCAGCACAGAAAAGACATGGACCTGCTAGAGTGGGCCCAGAGGAGGGCCACAAAAATGATCAGAGGGCTGGAGAACCTCTCCTATGAGGACAGGCGAAGAGAGCTGGAGAAGAGAAGGCTGCAGGGAAACCACATTGCATCCTTTCAATACTTAATTGACACTCATAAGAAAGATGGCAAGATACTTTTTATCAAGGCCTGTAGTGACAGGACAAGGGGTAATAGTTTTAAACTGAAAGAGGGTAGATTTAGATTGGACATGAGGAAGAAATTGCTTACCCTGAGGGTGGTAAGACACTGGAACCTGTTGCCCAGAGAAGTTGTGGATGTCCCATCATTGGAAGTGTTCAAGGTCAGGTTTGACAGGCCTTTGAGCAACCTGATGTAGTGAAAGATGTCCTTGTCCATGGCAGAGGGGTTGGACTAGGTAATTTTTAAAGTTCTCTTCCGTCCCAAACCATTCTATGATTCTAAGAGTCTGAAAGAAGTTCACGCCAGTTCATGCCCAAATGGGAATGACATGGCAATATGGACTGCACCAGGTTTGGCTCCCTTCATGCTACATAGTCTTCTTAGACCATCCTGGAAGGTTTTGTGTTTCCAGATGCCAAATCTATCAGCATGCTCTGCTTTTTCTTAGTTTGATGGTGCACCGGCTGTGTGAGCTGCCTATACCCCATCTCTGACGAAAAGAACACAAACTAATAATGACATCCTAGGGCCACCAGGGACTTGAGGAGACACAGGCCAGATGCTCTGGGCTCTGGGTGAAGCCAGTCTGCTGAAGAGGGGTCTGGCCTTAGCAATGTGGGTATCCATCAGTCTGTGCCACTTTGCCCTGGGGACTAGGGACTGTTCCCCACCCCCTTTACTTAGGAGCACAGATATAGCCTAAAAGCTGGAACCTTCATCACTGGGACAATTTCAGCTGACAAGTGAAAGTTGCAAAATTTCCCTGGGATGTCAAACGGTGAAGGAAAATTTGCCCTACTGAACTGGCCAATGCAGGCAGTACAGAGGGTCAGGAAATTTTAGGGACAAACAGAGACTCGATGTCATTTGTTTCAGCCCTTGGATTTAAATTTTTGTACCTTACCAATCAATAGCAAAGACATTTACACTCAGGGACTGACCATGCATCACTTACTGCCATCACTAAGGAGGGCCTGGCAGCTTCTACCTCGGGATCACAGAAATTTTTCTTTCAGCTCCAAATCAGTGATGCTGCAGATTGAATACAAACCTGACTGAGGTTTGGTAGTTAATAGAAATGCAGTGTAACAAAGTCTAGTGCTAGATCATGTTTATGCTGTGTTGTGAGGAAAACAGAAATCCATCCAATTTTAAATGAAAGGTGGACAACAGCTGCCAGAACTGCTGCTGGAATGAAACCCTGGAAGAAAAAAAGAAGGGTATTAGCATAGGGTAGAGAGAACAGCTTATTTCCAAAAAATATTGTCTCTGTAAGGGACTGGAACAGGCAGGATTTTATTTCACAATATTCGCAATATTTATTTCACAATTTCACAGGATTTTATTTCAGCCTGTATTGTGATTCTTAACCAGTTACAGAAAAGGTTTCTAAAAAAAAAAAATAAATAATCTGGGAACTGGAAAATCCAAGAGAAATGTGAAAAGGATGTTATAACGGCTGCAAAGAAATTGTGAGTGTTCAAACACTGTTAAGGATTATCACTTATACAAGGCATACAGATCGATTAAAGCAAAAGGACATAAAGACTAACTATCCCCATAGATGACCCAGGTGGTGCAGTGAAGATTTATCCTTTTAGATCAAACTTGACATAGATTATTCACTGAAGTGTTTGAGAAACCTCACTGTCCTCGCTGTTCTCACGTCCCTGAGACGGCCTTGCTGCAACTAAACAGGAGATTTTGGTATTTCGGGCAAATTTTGCTGGTCTGTCTGAAACAGCAGCCACAGTTTAGAGTCACACAGTCTCACTACGTGGACATCGCTTTAGTAGTTTGCAGTAAATTGCAGGCTTAGGTGAGCACCCTTTAGTTCCCATTTTCTTCAGTTCATTTGTTGGAAACTATCTCTGAAATAATAACACACCTATTGAAAAAAAAGGGCTACAGAGTCAACTTCTGACTATGTTTAGTACTTCTGTTACAGAATGGTGCCAATGAAACAGGGTTAACAAGACCTTAGATCTTGCTTGCGAGAACAACACAAAAAATCTGTTATAAATCCAGAGAGATTGAATACTTGCAAAAATAAACGGGAGATGAGGCAGGACCAGAAGGCCCTAGGAGCTGCCACCGCTTGATAAAAACAGTCTGCATATCTGTGAGGATATTGGTTGTGTCATGAGAGGTAGCCTGGTGGTCATAGGAGGTTGTAACTCCAGACGGACACATGCTCTGCCAAGAGGAGAGCAGACAAGAGGCATTAAGTCAATTGTTTTGCACAAGACATTTTCAGGCAACAACCAGCAGGTAGAGTTGACTGAGTCTCAAAATATGGCATAGTCAGGAAAAGGTTGTGTCAGGGTAGACTAATTCAGCATCGATTCTGCTAATTAAGTTAATAGTTCGTTTACAATTATTTGAAGGTCTTTGCTGTGTTAACCCCTAGGAAAGTGATGAAGGTGGTGGTGGTGTGTGCCTGGTAAGGGAAGGTGTGGGCAAGCGTGTTGTGAGATGGTGCTGGCACATGCCTTTTGGAAACAACCGTTGAGTTGTGCTCCTGTAGCGCCGTAGCGATCGACTCGTGCACAGGCAACGCGTGGAGCAGACCTCTGTCGGGCTCCTTGGCTCTTAATGAGTCTAAACAACAGCTGTTCTCTCTTTCTGTGGGCCAAAGTCAAGTGCTGCAGCATAAAACATGTGGGTTACGGTGCCATGGAGGGAGTGTGCAATTCATCCTCCTGTAACTGTTGCAGGCATATGCACTTGCGTGAGCCGCATTTACATGCACGTGACAGTCTAGAGGAGGGTGGGAGAGTCACAAAGTACAGATTACAGTTAAAAGGCCTGAAGGAACCCCTGTGAGCATCTAACCTGACCTCCTGTGCAATCCATAAGACTGCACTGAATTAACTTGTGTAAACTAGTTAATGTCTATAGAAAAGAAAATCTTAACGTTTCAGTTTCCTACGCTAATGCACTATGACCTTAGAGAAATTGTACCAATGACAGCTATTCTCACTGTTTAAAACCTGCAACTTTCTCCTGTTTTGAATGTTACTAGTTTCAGCTTTGGCATCGCATTGTTAGACTTTCCTCAGCTGGGCTGAAGATCGCTTTTACTAAACCAACTTGTTAAAGTTGGTTCCTTAAGTTTATGATGATTAAACACCCCTTAGTGACTCTTTCTGGTTTATTTCTGAACCCTGCTTGTATTCTTAGCTGCCTTCCTGAGGGGTGGGCAGCAGAACTGGTCACCGTGCTCCAACTGCACTCGTTCAGGGGGTCAGTGGCTGAGTGGCCGCATGAATGCTGAGCCTGAACATCAGTCTCTTTTCCCCTACTTGATATTCCCTGGTTTTGTATCCAAAGATTTCAGTAGCCCTGGAATTGCACTTGGAATGGTGTTCAGCCCATTGGCCAATTTTTCCCTTAGTAAAACCAGCCTTTTTTCTTTGTCAAGCTGACAGATTTACGATCAGCTCAGGAATTTTGTTTAAGATGTGGGCTTGATATTACTTTACATCTAGTCATCTCTAACTTTTCCAGTATTTCACAGATTATGGAAAAGAGTGAGTTTCTTTGTAGACGCTTCTTAAATTTTTGTATACAAAATTTCTTACAAGGTAATCCTTTTCTGCATTTTGAAAGGGAATTCACATTCATTTAAATGCACCTGCTATATCTCCAAGAATTTGTATGTGCACTTCAAATGTGCTAAAACTTGTATTTAAATATGCATTGCAGACCAGAGAACTCGTTTTCAGCTACTCACAGATTTTAAAATCAGGAAACAGTGTTATAATAATTTAATCTAGGTCTGTCTATGAGGACTCTGGAGCAGGCTCAATGCAAGAAGCAGAGAGAAGCAGCCTGAAATTGAAAACCAAAGTTGTACTTTTGATCTAACTTTTGCCTGACTTAGACTGCAGATTTTTTTTCTGTACTTGCTAGAAAAAATGTCTAATTCCTGTGTGAGCTGGAGCAGCTTTTTCAAGCAGACATTTTCTTTTGATTCAGAGGCTTCAGCTGATGAGAAACTACCAGAATGACTAAAAAATTTCATCAAAGTCTAACTGCCCTCACCATTAACATTTTATATAAATGCATATATATAGTGTCAGTTGCCAGCTATTGGAACTTCACAGAATCACAGAATGGTTGAGGTTGGAAGGGACCTGTGGAGGTCATTGGGTTGAAACCTCCTGCTCGAGCAGGGTATGTTATATCAGGTTAACCAGGACCATTTCCAGTTCCCTTTTGAATAGTTCCACAGATGGAGACTCCAGAACCTCTCTGGGCAAGCTATTCCAATGTTTGGTCAGCCTCACAGTAAAAAAGTGGGGGTTTGTGTTCAGATGGAATTTCCTGGTTTTAGTTTATGCCCATTGCCTCTTGCACTGTCTGTGGGTGCTACTGAGAAGACCCTGGCTCCCTCTTCTTCATTTCTTTCCATCAGGTATTTATACATGTTGATAAGATCCCCTCTGAGCCTTCTCTTCTCCAGGCTGAGCAGTCCTAGCTCTTTCAGCCACTCCTCACGCAAGAAATGCTCTAGTCCCTTAATCATCTTCATAGCCCTGCACTGGACTCACTTCAGTAAGTCCATCTCTCTCTTTTATATTGGGAAACCCAGAACTGCACACATTACCACACATGTGCCTCACCAGTGTTTAGTAGCGGGGAAAGATCACCTCCCTCAACCCACTGGAAACCCTCTTTCTAATGCAGCCCAGGACACTGTTGGGGTTTTTTTTTGCTGCATTGATGGCTCATAGTCAGCTTGTTGCCCACCAGGACACACTCTGCAGAGTTGCTTTCCCACTGGTTGCCCCTCAGCAACCAACTGGTGCATGGGACTATTTCTCCCTAGGTGCAAGACTTGGCAGTTCCCCTTGTTGAACTTCATGAAGTTCCTCTCTGTCCAACTCTTCAGCCTGTCTAGATCCCTCTGAATGGTAGCGTGCTGATGTATCAGACACTCCTCCTAGTTTTGTATCATCTGTGAACTTGCTGAGGTGCACTCTGTCCCAGTGTCCAGGTCACTAATGAAGAGGCTAAACAGTATTGGCACCAGTGTTGAACCTTGTGGTATACCACCAATTATTTGACTTCAAATGAATTTTGTGCTGCTGATCACGACTCTCTGGGCCCAGTTGTTCACTCAGATTTCAATCTATCTCAGTGTCCACTTATCTAACTTGTACTTTCTCAGTTTGTCCATGATGAGATTATATGAGACAGTGTAAAAAGACTTACTAAAGTTAAAGTAAACGATATCAACTGCTCTCCCCTTATCCACCAAGCCAGTCATCTCATTGTAGAAGGCTATCAGGCTGGTTAAACCTGATTTCCCCTTCATAATTCTATGCTCATTACTTCAAATTACTGTCTTAATAAGTAAAAGTAAAAAAAAAACCCAGGAAAGGGTTTCCAAGTGGATTTTTATCATCATCTTCCCAGTGACTGAGGTGAGGTTGACCATCCTGTAGTTCCCCAACTCTTCCTTCTTACCCTTCTTGAAGGTAGGACATTTGCTTGCTTTCAGTCTTCAGGAACTTCCCCCAGTCACCAAGACCTCACAAAGATAATCAAGAGTGACCTCGTGATGACATCAACCAGTTCTCCCAGGACTCATTGTGTACGTTCAACTTGTTTAAGTGCTCCCTAACCTGGTCCTCCTCCACCAAGAGTAAGTCTTCCTTGGTCTGGATTTTCACTCTTGTAGCAGGGGCCTGGGATTCTTGAAGACTGGTTGTACTGATAAAGACTGAGCCCAAGACAGCATTGAGTACCTTGGCTTTTTTTGTGTCCTCTATCACTATGTGCCCTGTAGCAGATACCAACGGCACCCGTGTTGGTCTGCCTGCTAATCTTGACCCATAAGCTCTCAGCTGGCTCTGACCTGTCCCAAGGCTGAGCTCCATGCACTCTAGCCCTCTTTCACATAAAGGGCA
The DNA here is from genome assembly GCA_017639485.1 of Pluvialis apricaria. Taxonomy (NCBI): domain Eukaryota; kingdom Metazoa; phylum Chordata; class Aves; order Charadriiformes; family Charadriidae; genus Pluvialis; species Pluvialis apricaria. Next base: position 131,166,416 of record CM030008.1, on the reverse strand, counting down.
ACTCCCACTCCCTGTCTTCCTGGCCTGTCCCATCTGAAGAGCCTGTATCTCTCCTTTGCAGCACTCTGCCCATGTGAACCATCCCACAATGTCTCTGTGATCCCAGAGGTCGTAGCCCTCTAACTGCATTTGTAACTCCTCCTCTTTGTTATGCTTTTGTCTACTCAACAGAACACATTTCTTACTAATAGAAATCTTTCCCTGGCTCTTAGAGCTCTAGTATATTCTTCTCAGGGAAACCAAATCGAGCTGTGTTAATTCCTCATTGCAAAGCAGGTTTTCCAGAGCATAAATTGTAACTATTTCTTGAACCTTTTTCAATCTGTGTCCTAATCAGCATCCTTTTCCAAGTATACATCTCAGTGCTGGGTGCAGCTATCCAGATGTGGTCTCCCTAATCCTGTGTACTGTGTGAATAATAATGTATCCTTACTATTCTTACTATAATTCTTTGTTTATTGTTTCAAGGACTTAAACTTTATGAGTGAGGAAGGTCAGAAACAACACACAACAGAGAGAAACACGTGCTTTGTGTTTGTTCAGTGATCCCTCTCCATCCCTAAACCTCCAAAGCTGTAAAAGATTGAGAGTGCTCCCTTTGGGTGCTGGGACAATCCCCCATTTGCTCAGTCCAATCCATTAAGACATCAGCCAATATGCAATGACAGTGCAGAAAAAACACACCTGCGTGTAAACTTCTGAAGCCTAGCCTATGAAGGCTGTTGTGAAAAAGGGCTGGAGAAGCTGGGAAATACTTTTAGCTATGGAGAAGTGAGAAGGAAGCCTGTTGTATTTTGTGAGAGTAAGTCCGTCAGTGGAGAGAAATTCTAAGATGTGAATTCAAAGGATTGCCAAGTTTTCTGTCCACCCTGCAGGAATAATTTTGTCCTACAAATACATATGTTAAAATTAAATAATAATGTCTACATCTTAAACCAATATTGATGTCAAAACAGAATCACAGAATCATTCAGATTTGCAGTCTAAAATCCTGCTCAAGTTCTGAAGTCACACACATGTGTAAAGGCCTGGATCCCTCGTCTTGAGAAGCTCCTTGTAGGTACTGGAAGGCTGCTGTGAAATGCCCTCTTCTCCAGGCTGAGCAAGCACGGGTCCCTTGGCTTCCCTTCACAGGACAATTGCTCCAGCTGCTGATCGTGTTTCTGGCCTTCTGCTGAACTCACTCCATTTGATCAATGTCTTCCTCGTACCAGGAGGGGCCAAACTGGAGACAGTGTTCTACATGCCACCTAAGGAGTACTGAGCAAAGGGGGATAATCGCTCCCCTTGATGTATTAGCCTTGCTGCCGTTGATACTGTCCTGGATGCTGTTGGCCTTTTTGTCTGCCAGGGCACACTGCAGGCTCATGTTCAGCTTGCTGTCTACCAAAACCCCAGCGTCCTTTCCAGCAGGGCTGCTCTACAGCCAGTGCATTTCCAGCCTGTATCACTGCAATGAGTTCTTCCTTCCCAGGTGCAGGACTTGGCATTTGTCCTTATTAAATTTCATGAAGTTCTTGTTGGCCTATTCCTCCAGCCTGTCTAGGTCCCTTTGGATGCTGGCCTTGCTCCCGGGCATATGGACAGGCATCAGTTTAGTATCATCTGCAAACAAGATGAGAGTGCATTATGTTGCCTCCTCCAGGCCATTGATAAAGTTGCTCAACAGGACAGGTCTTGGTACAGATCCCGCAGTATTCAACTTGTAACTGGCCTCCAGGTGGAGTTCAACCCATTAACAAGCCCAAACATTAACCAGCTTTTCACGCATCTGCTTGTCTGCTGCCCAGACCAAAACATCCTAACTTGGATATAAGAATATTGCGGGAAGAAGTTTCAAATGCTAAAATAGAGGTAAATGACAATGCGCTGCTCCCACATTGATGACCACACCAGTCATTTCATAGTAAGAGATGATCAGGTCTTTTGGGCATAACGACTTTAGTAAACACAAGCTGACTGTTCCCAATCATCATCTTCTGCATGTGCCCAGAAATGTCTTCCAAGATGACTTGCTCCACAATTTTCCCAGGGACTAAAGTGCAGCTGACTAGCCTGCAGTTTCCTGAATGGGCATTTCAGCCTTTTCTGAAGGGGAGATAAGTACTTTCTGAAGTACAACACTTGCCTTTCTCCAGAAGTCATGGATCTCTTCCAGCCTCCACAACTTTAGAAAAAATGATAGGGAGTCACCTTGCAAGGACATTGACCAGGTCTTTCAGAACCTTGGATGCAGCTTGATCAGTTCCATGGGCTTGTATGGGTCAAGTAGTTTTAAGTAATCCCTGACTGGATACTCAACCACTGCTGGTAGTTCTTCTTCTCAACCTTTCTAAGCAAAAAGGCTTGGAAGACTTTGTTTGTTGGGGAAGGCCGAAACAGAAAAAGCATTGAGTACCTCAGTCTTCTATGTGTCCACTGTCACTAGATCACCTGCTCCATTCAGAAATGGACTCACATTTTCCTTGTTCAGCCTTTTACTACTGCCAAAACAGTGGTAGGAGCTCTTCTTGTTGCCCTTGACATCCCTCGCCAAGGTCAACTTTAGGTGAACTTTGGCTTTCCTAACATCATCCCTACATGCCCTGGCAACATTTATACATTCCTGCTTTGTAGCCTGGCCCAGATTCCACCTCTCATATACTGCCATATACTGCATTGGAGCTCTGTTGTATGTTGACTGTTTAGCCAAGCCCGTACCCTAATACATCTTTTTTTCCTGAGTATTGGGGTAAACGATTCTTGTGCTTGGAGGATGCTGTCCTTAAAGACCTGCCAACTTTCCTGAGCTCCTTTACCTTTCAGAGCTGCCTCCCATAGGATCCTACCTATAAGATCCCGGAGTGAGGTGAAGTCTGCTCTCCTGAAGACTGGTTTTTACTCTACTACTTATCTTCCCCAATGAGTGTGAATTCCTACAGACATTTACTAAATTCATGTATATTTCTTAGAGGGGAGAGAAAGGCCAAGATTCAATAATTGCTTAAGGAGGTAACTTCAGTTTCTGGGGTACAAATGCATATTTTATTTGTGGTTACGCCAAAGTACAATTTCCTTAAAATCAACTTAAGACTTTTTTCCTTTCCAGATCATAAAATGCTTTTTGCAAACGAGGGACAAAAAGATCCATTTTGCCAGCTGGGCTGTTTTAGACATACAATGGATTGTTTTAGAATTTTCCTCAGAGTAGGACAGGGCTGTTTGACAACTAAAGTGTAGCTGAGTTCCTTGTTATTCCAGCTTCACTTAGTCCCATACCTTTGTTACTTTATTAGATATCTGCTGTCAGTGGTGGTGGAAGGCTCACTTCCTTGAATACCATGGGGTAATGGAGGGATCAAATTGCTTCAGAGATCCTTCTCACCTTGAGGTCACTACATGGGACACATCATTTCTTGCAGAGAATGTCTAGCATCAATTGGAAGGTGTCAAGGACTCTCAATAGGCAGTGTGGATGGGCCACCTCAGTTTGGATGGAGAAGAGTTTGGGCACATAGATGGAAACAGTACTATTCCATTTGCTCTCAGGATCATCAAATGGCCATGATTTATTTTGTTTACTGGCACAGACGTAGCACATCTGACACTAGTAAAATTTATTATTGCGTATCTCTGTATTATTATCAAGCTCTGTATAGGTCTCTAAAGGAGATAATCCAATATCTTTTAGATTAAACAGAGGCCTTCCCACATCTTTTTGTTACTGCCCATATCACTACTTTCAGTAGTGGTGACCCTGGTATTGGCTCTGCATAGGGCTAAATTTCATCCATACTTGTAGAGAAGGTAAAAGGGAAAGAGACTGGAGGAAGTAAAGGTTATGGTTTTATTTTTATCTTTTTTTTTTGAAAGTCAAAGTGAATTGTGTGAATTCTTCCCAGGTCTTTCTGAGCTAGCTTGTAAAATAGTGCGGTGCAGTTTTCCGTGGTGTTAACTGAAATCAAATGAACATGAAGTAAAGTTTGCAAGTCTCCAACCAGAGGTCCTGTGTTTGCTTATTTATTAGGGCAGTGTCAGGATATTTGCACTGCAAAGGCCTGCGCTATATATGTTGTATGAATAAACAACATTTCTCTCTTAAAAAGCTAGCAATCTCACACTTTTTAAAAGCACTAAAATTATTTCAGTTATAAATTATTTGTATTAAAAGATTAGAAGCTGAAAAAATCCAAAGAATATATATTCACTAAGCAGGGGTCATTCCTGTGCCTCAGAGAGATATGAATTTTATAACCACACATAAACAATTACAAACTGCACTACGTCTTAGAGAAATACACCAAATGAGTGAAAGGTTCTGTTAAACTGACAAAAGACTATGAAATTGAAAGCAGATATAAACCTTATTCTGACCATTGTTTGTGTTTTGGAAACATGAGGTTTCTAGGGTTTGTAGGTTTAATTTTTGTATCTTTTATTTCCTTTTTTGGAAGTGAACAGTTGACAGTCTGCTTTATATGCAGCATGCATAGCACATAAATAGCATTCAAATTAAATTCTACACCAGCTGTACATACCCCATACATGTGGTTCGCGAATGTTGCTGACTGCAAATGGTGCATATTTTGATTTTCAGTTGATATCTAAAACTGTGAATTATCTTCTGAATATGTAGTGTTTTGCTTTCAATCCCTAGATTACATTTATATCAAGCAAAATAAATACAACTGTCTGATAATCACAACCTGGCTTTCGTCAACTTAGGTAAAGATTAGTTTCTGGCAAAGTGACCCCAAATCTCGTCTTCTTCAAGGCAACAGTCCCATTTCAGACCTGAAAGGGAAGTTTGAAATGAAAAGTAGCCACAGAGGAAAACCCGGTGTGTTTCTACGCGCTGCATCCTGTTAACCTGAATTTTCTTGAATGTAAGGCTGCTTTTACTTCTATAAAGTCCCAGTGTGCCTTTAAGATAGTAAGATTTGGTATTCAGCTATTAGCCTTTTCAGGCATGTTCACACTGCATGACATTTATATAACATTGACTCCCAGCAACCTGTTCCAGCATCCACTGGGCCCAGTATAAAACCTGTGAGGATTTTTTTGGATGTGGCCTGTATCTGGTTCTTCCAATATCCTGGTCAGGAATATGGCAGGGAGCCATCGGAGGGAGGAGAAGTAGCCAGATGGCACCAGTACACTGTTGCTTTGGCATTTTTTTCTGGCCAGCTGACTGGTGCGATCTCTAAGGAGGATTTTTGTTTGTTTGTTCGTTTGTTTTGTATCTTTTCTTTGTGGTAGCCTGTGGACCTGAGTTAAGCTCACTGGTAGCTTGATCACCTTAGAGATTTTCCACCTTTTTCTTTCCTCTTTTTATTTGTTGTACATAGTCTTGGAAGAAATTTACTTTGGTATACTAAAATCTTGCTCTGATTTCATATTCATTTTTCATACAAAAGCCTTGTTGGCTCTAAGGAGAGCCATATGCTTGAAAGACAAGCAACACTGATTTTTTTTTTTTTCCTATCAGCATATCTATGAACATTGTAAAAATTCAAGGCAAACCTCAAAGGGAGATAAGACCCATATAGGTATTTATGCTCACAAACCTCAGAGGGAGATAAGGCCCATATAGATATTTATTCCCACAGCAAAGACTTTATTTTAAATTCTGTCTGAAAGCGGTCCTTCTCACTGGCTGTATCTCGGATGTTGGCATCTTCCTTAACGAGTCAGGGGAGTTCAGGGGAATCTATGGGTGCACCCTCCTGAGGGCAGACGTAGCTGTGAGATTTGTCTCCCCATTCTCTGAGCTGGCCAGACACGAGCCGTTTCTGGTCTATATAACTGTGTTAACATTGCACTGCGCTCAAGTCAATAAGGCCTGGTGACAGGCTGTGTATATTACCGGTTCGTGTCTAAACAGCTTCTAGACTAGAGCTGGCTTGTATCCAGCCATCTGAGAGCACCGACCAAGCAGCCTGCCTGTATCTCCACCTGTCCACGTGGATGTATTATAAATGTGCATGATGCAATATAATTCACTGTTTATAAATGACATATTGTGACACCTCCTCCTTGAAACACATTTTTTTTTCCCCCAAAGCCTTTCAGCAACACAGAAACAACACGGCTAAGAGAATAAGTGCATCACTGGGAGTTACCACTTCTCCTTTGTGTTTGAACCCTATGATCTGCCTAATTGAGAGATTGATCTTGATTGGTTGTGAGCACCCACAGTTCCTTCTGATGGGAGCATATGGTATTGCACTGTATGCGCTTTGAGCCAGGGAACAGATCTCTCACTACTCACTTTACACATAGGACTGACATTACTACAAAGACAGGCGGCAGTAATATAATGCCTTCCAGCAACTGTGAAAACTGTCTGCATGATTCAGATGCTTTTCTACTTACTGATAATTTAGTTCCAATAGTGGTTCGTCAGCCTCCCAAAAGCACAACACTCCTGGGTCGTCTGTCTGCTTGCACCTTTACAGGTGATGATGTTCCTTCTGGTTTAGTATATCAACGGTGAATGAGTGACTTCAATATAAAACGTAACTGTCAAAACATTCCATTTAAAAGCTGCTTTTGGCAAATATCTTTTCAACATACAGGAGGTTACTGAGCCTTAAAAACTCTGTTCAGACTAGGGTGGTTAGTGCTATGCCCATCGTGATGACGGATTTTTGTCTGAGATGGTGGAAGCAGCACGGTTATTCAAAGAGAAGGAGAAGATAGGAGGCAGCTGCACTTGTGGTCTGCAGATGTTCAAGACAACACCAGTCAGGAAACTGCTAACTACCTTTAATTGATCAGCACACCAAAGTGGGGGAGTGAGCTTTCACATCTGTGGCCCATTCTTATAACATGTTTCCCCCTCACTAATTCTTGCTACTGTCTGGAAGCTTTCCAGCCTGCTGCTAGTGATCAGAAGACAATTGTTCCATAAAGAATCAGGCATCCCCAGCTCTTGAAGGGCCTTAAATAACTAAGCAGAGGTGTCTTCTGTCATAATAATCTGTTAAATTAAATAAACTGTACTTAGGGAGGATTTTAGCTTGGTTTTAAGGTTTGCTACTCCTGTAGGCTTGCTAGGCCTTGGTGCTTTGCTAGCTATGCTGAAAATCAAGTGGAGCTAAAAGGCTTGCTAAAACTGAAATAAAGTTATGTAACATAATAACAGACCATTATAAAGTCAGAGGCAAGAAGAAGCAAAAGAAGTTGTGGCTGGTCTGCAGGGCCAGATACAAAAGATCTTTCTCCAGTGCTCTGTTCAGCATTAAAACCACGGATGTTTTCCTAAACCCATGTGGTACCGTGCATACCTCTGCCTCCAGGTAGCACAGAGAGAGGAGCCCTGACTTGGGCAAATAAGCCTGATTTCAGATGCAAACCCCTCCTTGGGGTTTCCAGGGGTCGCATTCAGATTCAAATCTTCTCTTTCCTTGTCCTCTAGGGCTTTGTAATCCTTAGCTCTACCAGGGAGGAGTGCTGAGCTTCCTCCCAGGAGGCCAGGGCTGCCTCTGCCTTGGAAATGCTAATGTCCCCTGGGCATGGTTGGTGGTGATTAGGACTAGCCCAGCCGCTAAACTGGAAATTGGCTAATCCCTAAACAGATTGTTAGCCCGTGGCTCAGGTTGAGAAAGGTTCAAATCCCAGATTCATCCCATATTCTGCATGTCTAAGCATTCTTTAAACCTTCATATATCTTGGGAGATTGCACATAAAACAGGACTGCCTTTGGGGTGATAACGTGACTGCTCCCAACCTTGATATTGACAGTTTCCATGATAAATGTGGTGACAATCGGTTTAGAAAGGTAAAGATGGATTTAGAAATCAGGGTCTTTTCTGTGGATCTGAGAGGTGAAATGTTCAACAGTAATAAAAGGTAACAGATGGTAGAATTCCTCATAATGGGATGTTGTTAGACTAGGAACTTAACTAGGCTTGGATGTTTATAGAAGTAGCAATATCCAGACTTATAAATAGTTAAAACCATAAAATTTTGGTGGGAGACAATTCTTTTTCTTTAGACTTTTGTCACTTGGTGAGGATAAACTTAGTCTGTTTCCTTGTATTGCACACACATCTGGAAACAAAGTTTTATCCTTATCTGAAATTCAGCAGCCTTGCAAGATCTCTGACCAGTGTAACTGCATCAAAGAGCATTGACTGGAATCCGCATGGAAAAAGTTTACTGTTGTGTTATTCCAATATGTTTGTTCCCTTTATATGGATGTCAAGATAATGAATCAAGTGTACAACACCAAAAACATTACCTGACTTAGTTAAAAAGATAAAATTAAGCAATCTATGATGCAAAGTAAAAGTTTTATTTATTTATATGAAATATGAATATTTTTCAGTTTGGAGCACAAATTTCTATGTAATTTTGAACGCCTGGAAAAAGAGGAAATACTGTATTCCTTGTTTTCTGTTAGAAGTGTAGAAGGTATGAATCTAGCCCTTGAACAAGAAAAGGGAAGAGGATTTCTTGTTTCAAAAATGTGAAACTGCTAAACATGAAATACGGGTCTAAAGTCTCACTTGTCTGAGAGGAGCTAATGAGAAACTGCTAGAACTGTCTGGTGCAACTTAAGGATAAAGATCCTGTTGGGGCTCCAGATTAGGTATGGGGAGGTCTCTGAGGGGTACAGCTGACTTGTCACTGCACATACGGCTGCTGCAGAGCATGGGAGTTCATGCCAATTTGGCATGCAAAGGCAAACAGAAGGATGTGGACAAAAAGCCCCACATCTTTTGGCAAAAGCTTGACTTAGCCATGCCTTTGCTACTACCGGAAAAGAGTCCAGGACAGGCTTCTGGCAGTGAGGGCAAGCAACATGATACATTCACGTCCACATGCCTAAACTTGTCCCCCTTGAAACAGCGGGTGGCTATATCCAACCCACCACCTGGGCATGTGCCCTGGCATTTACCATACCTGGGGAGCATGGGCTGCTGCTGCTTGACACAGACCAGAACTGGAGTCTGGTCGTGGGCTTGAGCCTTTGCGCTAAGACTTGCTTTGTTTGTTAGTCTAGATGCTGCTTGAGAGAGCCTGATAGAGAAGCACTGTGTCTCTTCAGCTTGTTCTTCTCGGGTATTAATACTCTGCCCACTGACCTCACCTTTCATATCTTCTTTATGGTTCTCCTCAACTTCCAGTTAATCTTTGAACCCAAACAAATTGTGCTGGGCACTTTTTTTGGTGGCAATTATGGTCCACATTTTGTAAGTGAGGCATTGGACAGAGAGTACCAGCAGCTACTGCTTCATGCCTTGTTCAGTCTTCAAGGATTTCATTGAGCTTTCTGCCTGGGAGCCTCCAAATTTGCAGTTCAAGGTCTAAGGCTGCTCCTGTCTATATATATAAATAGGTTGTATATGTGATCAACCGGCTGGGTGGCTGTTTAGCTGACCAACTGCGTCTGTTCACAGCAAGAGGAGATTTTGGTATCCAGGGTGCTGCTTGAATCCTCTCTGTCACTTATGCCACTTCAATAAAAATCCAGGGTAAATTCTGTAGAATTTGCCCAGCTAATCAACTATCAATGTCACATGCTGAGAAACATCTTAGAATTCAGATATTTTGAATATTCTGCATATTTCTGTATTCCAGATGACTCTGTGTTAAGGTAATTATTCTTTCTGTTACTACTGATGTGTACTGCAAATATTTCCCATGTGTATGCTAACTGATGTTCATGAGAAAATGTCTTTTCCTTGAATGTAGTGTGTACAACAGAGACGCCTAAATGCACTGCCAGGGTAAATTGCAGACATTGAGGAGTAAATGAAAACTCAAAAAAAATCTTGCAGCACTTGACATCCTTGTGGTGTGTTTTTTTTCCTCCTCCTGAAAGCAGAGGACCTCATATGTATGGTTCCTCTTCTGAACAGTCCTGCCTCATTATTTCTCAGTTTCACTTTGGACATATCGAGATTGTCTGCCCACAGCCTGCAACTGCGTAATTCCATGGGATCTTCTGGTTTTAGAGCTCCAAGATGAAGGGTTGATCTATAAATCTGACTAAGAAGTCTCCAGAAGGCCAGTGTGGAATAAATAGCAACAATTTCATGTTGTCCCTTTATTTTGTTATTAGTAAGTGGCCTGATTCTGCACTTTCAGCGAGACTAATTCGGCATTCACATAATTCAGAAGCAGTTCAGTTTTTATGGACTGATGATAAAGTTGGACTGCTGCCAATGTCATACTGGCATCACAGGTTTAAAGATGGACATAAGAGGCATAAACCAAGAGTTATATACCGATTTGTGATTTCCCCCATAAGGTCTATCTATATGTGACCCCACTGTGCCCTTGCTCTGAGTCAACTATAGTCCACCTGACTGAATTAGCCAGAGCCTATATATTATCTCATGCCTCTGACTTGGTAGCTGGTGCTCAGTGTTGTGTCATCTACAGTCACGAGGTTTGGCGTCACCTTAGAGAGCAGAGGGCAAAAGACACACTTCTTTTTGTGCCTGCAAGGTACCACCCCCGTGGCACTGGGCTATTTCGGCAGGGAGTGGTTCTATGCAGCTGGAAACTGCAGTCACTAAAAATAGTCAGGAAGGTTAAAAGAAGCAGGAGTGGGGAAAAACATTTAATGTGTGATAAAGTAAGTGATTTTATAACTGATTTTATTACTTAAAGTTCAAACATTATTTTCACTAGTCTTTGTCTGGTGTAAATGAAGATGAAAGAAGTTGGACAAGGGGAGACTTGAGTACTGCAGGATGCTTCAGGGATCACGTCTTTAAGGGTTATTAAACACAATTTGTTTTTGTCAGATTCCAATTTGTCTGCATTTTAGCAAATCCTAGAAACTTGAGTTCTGACATTTTGTATATCCCTATTAATTATTCATTCTTGAGAAGCTGTACTTGTTTGACCTTAAGAATTATTGCTGTTTACATTGAAGAAGACCCAGTAAGACTTGTCACACATTGTCCTTCACAAAAAATAAAAAAATATCAGAGTCTTTCTCCCTGAGTAAATGAGGAAATAAAACAACCTGGGCTGGGTCAATGGTTTTAATACTGGTGGGAAACTCTTAACGTGCTGCAGAGGCAGCATCTAAGGAATCTGCTGAGGTTGCTGGATCTGCAGTTCTAGGTTAAACTTAGGGATACAGGGCCACACTTTATCAACGTTATGTGGGATGAACTGACCCTTGTGCAGAGTGCCACCAGAGGACTCATGCATCACTTATGTCTGACAGAGCATCCTAGGTAGGACTTTGGTGCTGTATGAGGCTGATGTGGATACTCTTCGCAGCAGCTAAGTTTTAACCATTATAAGTAAGGTTAATGCAATCTCTCTCTTCGTATACACTTTGTTTTTATTGAGACAAACTTCTACTGAACTCAACGTGATATTGAGTGTGTTGCACAAACCCCACTGACTTTGGCAGTTGCAGGGCAGAGCTGGTTGCAGATTTCCAGATCCACCTCCATGAAGCATTTCATGGAAACAATTTACTTTTGGTGATGTCAGTGGTTTTTGCTCAGACTGTGTGGAATTTTTATGGCAGCCTTACTGCTCAGATTACCATGGAGTTGACAAGTCCAGGGCTTCCAGGGTTTGCAACATTAGGGCAGCACAATCACCTAACCTTTCTACAGCCGGTGAGGGAGCAAGCAGAGTACTGAGACATCCTGGGATCTGCCCCTCTAGCCAGGGCTCATATTTTGTCTCTGCAGCAGTATTCTGGGACACAATTTTCACATAAGCCAGAGCTTCAGGGATTCTGGTGTTTCTGTCACTGGACTGAGAGCAAATCATAATCTTCATGGGTCCAGCCTTCCTGCGATGCAGTGGTGAAGAAGGCCTGCATGCACGTTAGTTCTTAATGCCCTCTGGTTTGGGGTTGGGTATTATTTGGACACTGAAGAACTCACTGGGATGTTTGACTTTCCTAGAAATAGCCAGGATTTCAGCTGATGAAAGAGTACTACTCCTTTATCTCAAAGAGAAATATCTGACTGAAATACATATATTTTTCTGAAATTATTTTTACAATTTTCCCTCACAGTATCAACATTTACAGATTTCATATCAGATCAGGGAAAAAATCCTCAATTTGGTCATAGAGATTTTTCTCATAGAAAAGCTTGTGATGGCATTTAGGACTACAGCACTGAAGTTCATCAGCACTTGTCTCCCTCTCCTTGAATGGCCAATGAGCCATTCAAGCTCAGCACCTCACTAAAAATATGAATGATCCCAACTTCCCAAAGGAAAATGGGAGACAAAGGCTAATCAGTGAGCTCAGGAGGTGTAAAAGTCCCCAGCATGAAGCCTAATCACATATTTCTTCCTCTGTACATCTCTAACTCCATTGTCTGTGACAATAATTTTAGTGTGAACTAATTCTAAACCCATACAGGTGAAAAACATTATTTTTTTCTTGGGATCAAAGACCTCAGTTGTTGATATTCCATCACTTGCTGATGGAAAAGTACCTACATCAGAGCTAGCTTCTTTTTTTTGGCCTGCCTTGGAAATAGGAGCTGGACTAGAGCATGGGCTTGGCTATTGTCTTTCCCAAAACTGGGTTAAGGTATGAGAAGAAAGCTGCACAGATATCGTTGTCAGACTGAACTTGTTCTTTGGATTTGTTTATAGCTTCTCAATCGGTAAAGTGTATGTGTTTGGAGAGCACTATGCACTTCTCAAAGTGAGCGGAGAGCAGTACGGCTGCAGAGACTAATTCAGGAAAAGTGTCGAAACAGGGCCTGGGCTAAAAGAACTGAAAGGCAGAAAGTAGCAGATTTTGTTGCCTCATTAGCTATCAACAGGGAATCTTGCACAGCTCTAAATTAAATATGAACACCTTGACTTCTCTAAAGCCTTTGACATGGTCCCATACAACTTACTTGTCACTAAAATCGAGAGAACTGGGTTTGGTGGATGGACCATTCGATGGATAAGGAATTAGCCAGATGGCCACATCCAAAGAGTTATAGTCAATGGCTCAATGTCCAAATGGAGATCAGTTACAAATGGTGTCCTTCCGGGGTCCATATCGAACAGTCCCTGCGTACTGTTCAACAATTTTATTAATGACATAGGCAGTGGGATAGAGTGCATCCTCAGCAAGTTTGCTGATGACACCAAGCTGAGTGGTGAAGTTGAAATGCTTGAATGAAGGAATGTGATCCAAAAGGACCTTGACAGGCTAGAGGAGTGGGTGTTGTAAACCTCATGAAGTTCAACAAGGCCAAGTGCAAGGTCCTGCACCTGGGTTGGGGCAAATCCCAATATCAATACAGGCTGGGGGATGAAGGAATTGAGAGGAACCCTGCAGAGAAGGTCTTGGGGATCCTGGTGGGTGAAAAACTGGATATGAGCCGGCAATGTGCACTTGCAGACCAGAAAACCAATTGTATCTTGGGCTGCATCAAAAGAAGGGTGGCCAGCAGGCCGAGGGAGGTGATTCTCCCTTCTGCTCCGCTCTGGTGAAACACAACCTGGAGCACTGCATTCAGCTTTGGGGTCCTCAGCACAGAAAAGACATGGACCTGCTAGAGTGGGCCCAGAGGAGGGCCACAAAAATGATCAGAGGGCTGGAGAACCTCTCCTATGAGGACAGACGAAGAGAGCTGGAGAAGAGAAGGCTGCAGGGAAACCACATTGCAGCCTTTCAATACTTAATTGACACTCATAAGAAAGATGGTGAAAGACTTTTCACCAAGGCCTGTAGTGACAGGACAAGGGGTAACAGTTTTAAACTGAAAGAGGGTAGATTTAGATTGGACATGAGGAAGAAATTGCTTACCCTGAGGGTGGTAAGACACTGGAACCTGTTGCCCAGAGAAGTTGTGGATTTCCCATCATTGGAAGTGTTCAAGGTCAGGTTTGACAGGCCTTTGAGCAACCTGATGTAGTGAAAGATGTCTTTGTCCATGGCAGAGGGGTTGGACTAGATGATCTTTAAAAGTCTATTCTGAACCAAACCATTCTATGATTCCACGATTTCCTTATTGTATTCTATGTTCCATAATGAAAGAAATGTGAAACTTCAGTGATTCAGACGACAGAATTCCCGTTTAAACATGCTCTTAAGTGATCATAGAGATTATGAAATTTTTTCATTGGGATAAGTATTTTCATTATCTTGCCTGTGTTTTAAGGAAGGCAGTGGGTGCAGGCTGAAATGTTGCAGAGCACAATCTAAAGGCCCCATCCTACACCCTGGTGTTTGGGACAAAGGTCCTGGAAAACTGGTAAAACAGACTCCTTGAATTGGTCTGTCATAGTCATCCTCACAGCAGCTGCAGGGTTGGGGTCAATTTCATGGGATATTGCTTCCTATGCTCAAAATGAAGATCATAGTTTTTAAGCCCAAACTGTCTGAAATCTCATGGTTTCATCTTGGTTTTAGCATCTAAGATGCTGACCCACTATGTTTTCATTTTCTGACTTCATTCACTGTAAATCTTCCCTTGCTTTTTTCCATGCTTGCTCTTCAAACCGCAGCTTTTAAAGCATCACTTTTTGCCTGTCACCCTGAGTTTCTTTTTGTCCCTGACAAATTCCGCTTCCTAATATAAGTCACTCACTGCTTTTTTAATATGTTCTGGTGACATCCTGCTCTCTTCTCTCAGCCTTTGGGTATCCTCAAGGGTCACTATCCCACATCATCTCAGTAAGGCACTAGATGCATTGGTCCCTCTTGTGGCTGTCATATGTCACCAAGGTATATATTTTGATAAAGTTCAGAATGAGAAAAAAGCTTCACACTGAGATTTGGCTGCTGTCTAGACTGATGGGAAACCTGTGATAACAGACTGCCTGAGGCACTGCCAAGCAGTAGCCAGTCGATTTTGTTTACCCAGCAGCAAAAAAACACAAAACGCACATGCCCAGGGCACCAGCTTTCCAAAGCAGGAGAGGGTAGGTGATAATCTGCTGTAAGCAAGATGGAAACTCATTCCTGACTGAGTTAAGGACTAAGAAATCCTTCAGAGTTGAAGGATGTGGGGAAGAGAAAGGCTTGAAACTAGTTAGTCTCCAAAGGAGTTGGAGTACAGAAGAAAGTAAGGTCCCCAGGATCCATGTGAAACAGCAGAGTGGAAGGTGGATCATCTACTAAGAGACTAAGCATGTTGCACCCTGTCAGCTGTACCATGGAGGTCACCTTTGGAGCTAAGATATATGCAGACATATACATGGCTTTCTTTTCATTGCTTTTTTTGTCAGCTTCTGTAAACTATAAACTGTGAGAGGCTGAGGACCTGGGACTCAGTGCTAGTGCCCTGGCTTTTTGGCCATCTTCAACCAATGGGTAGAGCGAGGCTACTGCACGTAGTGAAACCTATCAGTGAATACAATGAGCTGCTTTTCCTGGTGACATGAAAGACAGACAGTTTTCCCCTGCCACAATTCACTTGTTTGCCAAACATTCCTGTATAATGATTTTCATCTTTTTAGTATTAAGAGATGATGATGATGGTAGTAAATTCTCCCGTCTGATGAAATTAAACCTCCCTATTTAGATACTAAAAGCTGCACAAAAAGGCAGCAGGTGAAAATTTTTCCTTAAATATGTCAGTGTCCCTATGAATATGTCATGGGCACTTACATATTTTCAGTCCAAGACAGGAGGCAGTGTTCTGTGTCACAGATATGCACCCTGTGCTCTGCGGCACCAGTGCATCCAGTAAAAAGCATTAAAGGGTGGACCAGATAGTGGGGGTGTCAGGACACATGCTGCCCCTAGACAGACCATGTTCCAGTGAATGCCACCTTACAGCTGCTAAGAAGATTGTTCTGCCAAAATGCTGATGGGGCTTCAGGTGCTAAGGCTGATCCTGATCCTCATTGTGCTAAAGTGAATTGGGAGAGATTTCCAGACAGAAAGGTAGAGGTATGACAAAAAGCTACAGCCTATATTTATAGAACCAGGAGACTCAGCTCCTATAGGTGCCTCTATATAAGTAAATAAAGCAGAGTCTTATTTAGAGAGTGTTGGTGCATTTAAAGGGCCACAGGGGAGGAAACCTGGATTTCTATGGGGTAATTTGGGTTGGTGTCCTCAGCTGCCTTTAGACAGGCTTTTGTACTGAGTGGAAAGAGGGCATGACTTCTCTTTGGGGAAAGAACCCCGTTATTGAAGACAGTAATGGACTGAGCATGGATTTTCTGTGACCACTGGTGGTGAGCAAAGAAGAGGGTGGTAGGAAATGCTCTGAGCCTGGAGGCAGGGCTGTGAGCTGCGGAGAGGACCAGAAGCAAACCAAGGGCTTCCTCAGCGAAAAGGTGGGTATGTGGATTTGTACCTGAGAGTGGGGCTGTGGCTTTTAGAGGGGTCAAATTAGAACAAGCTAGACTGATTAGGTTGTGAAACTAGGAGGCAGCAGATCTAATTTTTATTTCTAACTTGCTGTACGATTGCTGCCAACTCATCTAATTTCTCAGGGCATCAGTTTTTCCACCTGTGAAATGTGGATGATGTGACCACCATCAATAAATTGCACAATGTAAGTGCAACGTGATACCTACCCCCAGTGCCTAATGGACAGATTTTTATTTAGATCCTCCACCACCTTTGAAATCACATTGAATAGGTGATTTAAAAGCTTTGTCGTAAATCTGAATATTGCTGACACATTAAGAAGAATGAAGTGATCAGAGGATGAACTGCATTAGCAAAAGAAGTATGTTTAAATCTGGTATAAATGAGTTTGAACTGCAGTGGTACGAAGGTATTTTTGTTTAGGTATTCTGCCAAAATGTGAGGCATTCATATTTTTATCCTTTTAATGGATCTTCTTGGAACATAAACAACATGTATATTATTGTTACAACTTTGCAGAAGTAAGTGACTCAAATACAATTTGACTATTGTTGATGAATTGTGTAGAAAAGATTTGTCGTAGAGGAAGTAATTTTGCGAACGTAAAATGGAAAAAAACAGAGAGCTGTATGAGGCATCGATCATAGGCTGCTTTTTTTTTTTTTTTTTGCTTTCTTACAATAAACAGATTGAAGGGAAAGCATTTATTTTGCAGAAGACTGTGCACTGATTTGAGGATAGTCTTTGCACCAGCAATGGATGTCAGCCTCCGGAGTTTCCCAAACTCTTCTACCAACTTTATAATTTCAGGAGTTGAGTGTATCTTTATAACATGGAGTAAAAGAAGATTCAGAGAAGTGCAGTTTAGCCTTTTCCGAACAAGCCATTCATGAGTTTTGTGGGAAAAAGGCTATGGGATTGGCCCTAAAAGAGAGCTGAATTACAGCTTCAGTTTCAGTGTTGTAATATGAACCATGCATTTTAATGTGTACGTCGTGCTTGCAGCAGTACGATAATACGGAAACATAACAATTACATTAGTAGAACGAACACATTTCTAATGGTATTTGTGTTATATGGATATATGGCTGTTGGCCTGTATGCTGATACTTTCATTGCTGCCATATACATGCAATCTACTTATGGTTAAGGTTGCCAGGCAAGTAATTACCAGAATGGAGTGCTAAGCAAGCAGTCCCGGTGTCAAAGAATCTGACCTTGTGAAGATAATGAGACAAGGAGAATTCAGAACAGATGAAAGCCAAGAGCACCTACTTTATCTACTGACAGCCAGAGAACACCTTCATGCTCAATCAGTTCCTGCTAATGAGACAAGATGGGGCAAGATGGTAAAACAGCAGTAACGGGCAAACTTTTTTTCAGCTTAATGATCTATAACTTAGTTAGATAAAATTGTCTTTTAAACCAGGCAGTAACATAAGTATGAACAGAGGAATACAAAGAATGTATTTAATACCTTTTGGTTTTGTTTACATTATAAAGGGTAATGATTAATGGGTGGAGAAATATACCCTGCAGTGTGGCTGGGGGTAGCTTAATCCATTTAACTCATCAAAGGGAAGGCAAAAGGGCAACGCAATCACACTCTGAGAGTCCACGTCAGGAGAGGAGCACAGTAATGGAGGGCTTTTCAGCCTGGCTGGCAAACAGACACAGCATATACACTGTGTGGAAGCTGAAGGTGCAGGTGAGAAATGGTGAGCTTTTATCCGTGGGGGGCTCCTTCTTCCTCAATTTAAAAATTTAATTTAATCTATTTTAAATTAAGGCTGGATGCTGTTTGAAAGGTATGTGTGGTTTTTTTATGTGTTTGTGAACACCTGGTGGTCCAGGGGTCACTCTGAAGGCATCTAAGAAAGGTAACTATGAAGTACAAGTTGATTGGCAGTGAGCCTGAAATCCCCATACAGCGTCTTCAAACCTATTGGAAAATTTAAGGGTCTGCAAATTGTAAAAGGTTGAAAACTAATGGACTAGCTAAATTGACTCTTGGACTTGGATCAAGAATTAATGTAGGGGAATTTTAAAGTCTCTCTTACATAGAATATCAGACTAAACAATCACTGTGGTCTATTCTCATTTTGCAGTCTATAAATAGGACTAATATTGTGGAGCCAGACCGAGACTAGGAAATTCTGGCATATGCTGTGGATTACGTCTTCCAGTGCATGTTAGCTAGGC
The DNA here is from genome assembly GCA_017639485.1 of Pluvialis apricaria. Classification (NCBI taxonomy): domain Eukaryota; kingdom Metazoa; phylum Chordata; class Aves; order Charadriiformes; family Charadriidae; genus Pluvialis; species Pluvialis apricaria. The sequence continues at coordinate 131,147,962 of CM030008.1, read as the reverse complement.
AGCCTTATGAGGCGTTTGCAGGACAGCTAGCTGATTTTCTAAATTATCTTCTTGCACTCTCTTTTTCAGGTCATTTTAAAGCTATGCAGGAGTTACAAAGTGTTCCTGATGCTTACACAAAGTTGTAGCCTTATTCTTTCCATTCTCTGTTGAAAACCTCCAAATTTATTCTCTAATGGCCATGGCTTGGTGAGAAGGTGAAATGAGGAGGGAATGGACTCTGGAAAAGAGTTGCCTGAAACTCCAGCCAAAATTATAATTAGCAAAGGTCCTTGGCAGGTTGATGGCAGAAAAGGAATGTAAGTTTGATACCTGAGTCACTGTTTGAAATCCTTTTCTTTTACTGTTTATAGCAAAGAATTTAAGCTACCCAGCATGAAGCAGACCATGTGAAAAGCACAGACCAGAGTTTCTGGGAGTAATTTTCCTGTCCCAGTCCTTTGGGAGCAAAGGGAAGGGCACTGTTCTCTTCTGTGGCTCGGGTGGGGAGGGAACTGAGAGGTTACAGACCCACACTTTTCCTACCCTTGTTTCCCTTCAGAGCTGTCTCCACTCCATATTCAAAGGCCTTTCCATGATTGGCACTGAAGTTCAGACCCATCCCTTCAGTGGGAGGAAAGGACAAGTCCTTGCCTCTGGAAGCTGCTGGACAGAAGTCCTGCTCTTTCTGTACTGGGAGGGAACCGGAGCGTAACTCCAGAGGCCAAAGTCAGGAAGGTGACAGCCAGGAGCACCAGGGGATATTTGGAATCAGTTTCTCTGATCCAGAATTTCACCCAGCAGTTTCTGTGCTGACCCGTGATGAAGCTAGTTGGACCTTTTAAAAAAAAAAACACCTAGTCTTGATTTAGTGTCTCAGAGCAACCAGACCACTCTGGGGACTTGGCTTGCTCTTAATTGAGGCAAAAAAACTAATGGTAGTTCCTAAATGCAAGTCACTCCTGCTGCGATGCTCCCCTCCTTTTCTTACCTCCTCTAATAAGCAATGAAATTCCTAGCAAAGTCGAGACCTCACCCAGATGGTGAGTTATGCTGATTAATTTACAGACTTGTCAGATCTTGCACGTTGCTACCGAGACACATGTTCCTAGCTCCTGTTTTGTTTTCTTCAGGCTTGCCCTACTCCTCAGTGGTTCGTGATGGTGCATGGTGGCCCTGCTCCAGCTGTGGCTTGGGGTGCCTGGTGCCCTGGCTTCCTGGGGCTGTGGGTCAGTGGCCCCATAGGGCTTGGTGGACAGGCTCACCAAACGGGAGGGCAGCTGCAGAGCCCCAGGAAAGTGCTGCTGTTGCAGGCTTGCCCTCAGAAGACCTTCATTAGAAGTCACATCTTTCAGCCACAGCTTTGTGCTGTGGACCCTTTCACCTCCGCTTTGCACAAAGTCTCCCATATGTCCAGAGAGGAGATATTAGAAAGATCCGGAGGTAGTGCTTCTCTTCCTAACATATCAAAACAGGACCGCAGCTCTTGGTGCTATAATTTTAGCCTAGAGCTGTTTAATAAACTGTAAGTTAATGTGTTTTTTTTTCAATTTGGGCAGCTTAAAAGTAAGGTCATGCAAGTTTGTGTGAAGTTTTTTTTTTTTTTCAGAAAAATATATCCTTTTATCTATTCAGTTTGTTCTGCCTTTTTTTTCTGTTCTGCTCTGGATCCAACTGACACAGCTGCTATGGGTACCACTACCTCAGAGGTTCAAAGGATTTTTTTGTTGTTTTAAACCAGTAAGGGTGGAAAAGCGAGCTGCAAGGGCCCAGGTTAGCATAGCTAGAAAAAACAGGTAAGAGTTTTGGTCTCACAAGCCTGTCTGCAGATGAGCAAACCGGACTCAATTCACGTAAAGCATTAGGGAATATTCATCATTCCTATTACTCTTCTCCAAATCCTCTGGTTCCCCCCCCTATTCTTACCATCATCTCTATTATTCTGATGCACAGAGGCTATGGGGAGAGGTACCTTTGCACAGATGCCCTGACTTGGCCCCAGGAAAGCTACTATTGGAAGCAACTAGATGCTCTAAGTCGACCATTGTGCATTGGCTTTTGGTCCTTTAGATTTGTTAAAGGAGAAGCTGCTGCCCGAGCATTCACACACCATTCTTGGTGTCACATACAGACACACACACTTACTCTTGGGCACGTTTCCTCCTTCTTCAGGCTCAACCCTAAGTTTCCCACAGCAGAGTCTCAGTCATCGGATTTTGTAAAATAATTAATTTAATTGAAAGGTACAGCAGCAAGGACAGCCTGGGCTGGGTGCCTCCAAGGAGAGGGACCCCAAACAAAGAAACTCCTGGGAAATTATACCCTTGTGATCCATACACCCACCCCTCACGCACCCTTCATGGGCTGTCCATGCATCTTTTAGACCAATGGTGTTTTTTGGTCTGGGGTCTTCTAACATCTTGGATTCTTTTTCTGTGTCCAAGCAGGCAGGCTCTTACCTTGCTGATTTGCAGTTTCAGCCAAGGGTTGGAGCCTCCCTATCTTCAGGTTTACGCTCCTTGTGCACCTTCACTCTCTGGAAGAACGTAGAGAACTGAAGAGTCCCAGACTTGGGAAAAACACTACCAAAACATCAGTGTGATATCAACATCTTTCCCATACTAAAAGACTAAGCAGCATTGTACCAGCTGCTAGGAAAATTAATAAGAAAAAAAACTCCATTGCAGCCTAAAGGCTTCAGCAAATCTAGCTACTTATGCTAAGTAAAGCTAGGCAAACAGCACAAATCACACCGTGTTATAATCCTAAGAAATTTATTCTAGTTAAAACTTATTTACACTAAACCACTAATATCCCTCAACAAGATTCACCCAGTCAGGAGTATCTTAGTAGTAGCATGGCTCAGCAGTCTAAGCAGAGTGTTATACTTGCACAGTGGCGTTTCTTCTTGCTATGCACATCAGGTTGGTCAGAGCTATCCTGTGCCTCCACTGCTCACCCTGCTGCACCTGGGACTCAGGACCTCTCTCTCCAGGCCTGCACAGTATGGTTGTGCCCCTTCATTATTGCCACCCGTATATCTAAATGTGATTATTTTCTCTAACACTGAACCGAGCTCCCTTCAACATGTTATCTTTGGTCATCTTCAGGGTCTGTTTCCAGGCCTCTGAGCTTAGCCTACGTTTTGTGTTCTAGGACACATGGCCTTGCACTTGACCATCTTAAAAGCGTCTCTAGCTGTGCTCAGACACCCTGATCACTGTGTTTTGCCTCTGCGCACATACACAGTTTAGTGGGAGAATAAGCTCCTAACGGTTATTTAAACTTTTTTTTAACTTAGCTCACTGACGAACATATTTAACCTTTTATATTATATACATGGTACATGCTTTATATATAATTATATATAGTGTACATATTATGTAATATGTATTCTATATATGCACGTGCATGTGTATCTCTATCTTTTAAAACATTCCTTCTATTTTAGTGTAATTTGGGATTTACCTTAGTTGGGACCACACAATTCTGGCTCATGGTTTTCATTTCTTTTCAGAACTATGAGCAGTGGGTTCAGCAAACCCCAATCCTTCCCTTTAAAGTGATGCGTAAGATCTAATTCCTTTTGAGGCAGCGTAATGCTATAGATAATCAGCTGCATTTGGAGTCTGTAACTTCTCATCTGTTCCCACCTTACCACAGCTGCACAGTGGTCATGGGTAAGGCCCATAGCTGACTCATGCCTCTGCTGACCCACGCCTTAGTTTCCCCATCTCCAACAATGAGATAATAGCTTACTTCCCATGCAGAGAGCTGTAAAAGCCAGGTATAAGATGAACGAGAGTTGGGAGAGTGGTATGGACCGAGAACCAATTCCACCTCAGTGTCAGCAGTAGCTCAGCTGGCCAGACAAGCACCAGCACACACCAAGAAAGTTCATTCACCAAAAGGGCTGCTGCAAACAGGTTGCGTGTTTGCTTGTTTTGTTTTGTTTCCCCCAAAATCTGGAGGCCCTAGAGCATTTTCCATTGTGGCTGCTTTCTTTTAAGGTGAAAATAATCAAGAAGCCCTTCACCTGTGGATCAAGTGTGGATTTCTCAGCAGCTTTAGGGCATTCTCTTGCTGTCCCACCAGGGTACTGCCATGACTTCTCTGCTTTTCACCCTCTTGTACCAGAGTCAGAGTACTGCAGCTGGCAAGTCTGGGCCTTTTTATCTAGCTGTGATCTTGCATGGTGGACCTGTCCCCAGGAGGCGTCATGACCCAGGGTGGCAAAACCATTCTGTTTTACACAATCTGATCACACCTGCCCAGCCCTGGCTTGTCCCACTCCTGTCCTATGTGTGAACTGTCTCCATCTCTACTGCATTGTAGATTTTGTGATGTGAAGTCAAATATGCATCTTCTTTAACTTCTTTGGAAAAAGATGTAATTTGAAGTCTCCCCTTCCATCAGTTGTTTTAATGTTTTTCCCATTGCATTTAGAGGAGATGAAAAAAATGTGATTTAAGGAAGAGTGAGAGGTAATTTGCACACCCACTCACACACACCAGAAAAAGAAACTAAGAGAAAACATCTTGTTTTCTTCAATGTTTTTCCCAACTTTAGCCTTACTTTTCTCAGTTGAAAGGGATAAAAAACCCCAAACAATGAAAGCATTTAACACCAATATGTTTTTTTATTGCTGCTGTCATTCTTTTCTTAGGAAAATCATGAGCAAATGTAACTAAATGCTGAAAATGGTCCCTGCCCTGTTATTTCAAACAACTACAGAAATAATTGCATCAAAATTATATCTGGAAATACAGAATTATTACTTTTCTTATAACAGCTGAGCTGCTTTTGGGAAACAATAATTCTACAGTTACTATAGAATAAGGCAAGGAGGTTTAGGGGGTTAGAGATGGACCTGCCCATGTCTTTTAATTCAGCTGTGCTGTGGAAGACGTATTTACTCTCTTACTATTTTTTTCTTTTTAAGTACTTAATGATCAACTTGCAGAAATAATCTGATATTTTACAATCTTTAAAGAAATTGGAGCATGTGTATCTGTGTGTATGTGTGTGTATACACACTTAAAAATTAAAAGAAAAGGAAAAATAACCTTTTTTGCATCTTGGCTTCAGACTATAGTACATATAAGCAAAGGAGAAGCAGCATTGTTATGTCATTTTCTATGGTGCTTTTTTTTAGTATTGCACTTTGTGGCTGGTTGGCTGTCAAATGAAACCTGCTTGTGAAAAATAGAGAGCAACACCCATTTCTTGAGGCAGTCAGGAGTCACTTGAGTCACGCAGGTAGCATGGCTCAGCCGGGTCATTTTGGTCCATCATCTGCACGAGCTGGACTTGATACTGAGTATTTTATGTGCAAAGAAGAGCTTAGAGTCCACAGGTATTTTCTGTGGAGTTGCAAAACAATGGTCCTTAATCTCATAGACCAAAGTAGATAGTGTTTTTCAAAGAACTGGACTATATCACAAATGGTTACTGGGAAATATTTAACTCTAATGTTAACAACATACATTTATTTAGACTATTGTCTTCATCGTGGTGTCATTGCACAGTTAATACTGGATCTTTATAAAACCTGAAATGATTTCTAAAAAAATAGAGTCTGTCATGTTGCTCTGATATACAGCTTCAAGACAGCACGGAGACGAACGCACGGCCAGGTGCTTTGTCCTCGCAGCGTTAGCTTGCCAGTGTGAGAGAGGGACAAAGGCGAGCACTGTGCACCTCTGGTTGGACGTGTGGCATCTCTCACACGAGCTGCATGCGCTCCCTTGGGTGCAAGAGATGCTCAGGGAGGTGCAGCAGCACCGCACCGGTGGGGTGGGTGACTTCTTTCCCCTTTCCCTAAGAAAGCATCTGGGGTGTGGGTACAGCCCATGCGGTTGGTGCTGTGCGTGCCTGGGTGGTGTCTGTCACCCACAGGCTCGGGGGGAGCACACGTTCCATTAGCTCCTTTCCGCAGCCGGAGCGGTGGATCTGAAGTGCCCATACATTGCTGGGCAGCAGCACGCGTTCCTGAGGTGACAAAGCAAAAGGGGGACAAAAGCAGGTGAGAGCGAACCCACGCTGAGAGCTGTGAAAAGGTGCAGGGACTCAGAGCGGGAAGGGGCCGGCTTGAAAAGAAGCGCATAATGAATGAAACGGCTGTTTCTGCTCTGAAGTTTTGGGCTGCCTGTGCTTCGGACGGCTGGGGCTTCCCTCGCCTTGCAGCAACATCATTTCAATTCATTATTTCAGTTCATTGGTCTGTGCTGAGCTGAAGCAGCACCCGCATCCCTCTGCTCCGTGTGCCCCGGAGGCAGGGCTGCTTTTAGGGCAAGCATTGCCATTTCGAAATGCTGCTGATTAGTACAGCTGAGGTAGCAAGCGGGTTTAATCCTGGGAAGAAGTCACATGGGGAGGAATGGAGGAGCCGGTACCGAGGGGTCTAGGAGTGGAAGAAGATCCTCCCTTGGTGCCTTGTGTGCCTACATCCTTCTCCACGCTGCTGACCCTCACTGCAAACCTGCATTTTCCCAGTCCTGAGCGGTCCTGGGAAGGAGCACAGCTTAACCCCTCCAGGGTTCGAGCCTGATCTGGGGGGAGAAGTGGGCTGGCGGTGCGCCGGGGCAGTCAGATGCGCACACTGCAGGACGCCTGTCAGTCAGGGCCATGGGGATGAAGCACAGACGGAGTGAAATTCAGCCTCCTGACAGCTGATGCAGGGCTGACAGCTCTGCAACAGACACCAAAAGTAATTGTTAGGTGCAGCTTTGTGGAAGAAAATGATCTAAGGCTGAGTGAGGAACAAACCGTCACACGGAGAGTAATGTCTGTAGCATCAGCCATCCCGCCGTACAGCTCCCTTACAAAAATACAAAAACTTTGCCTCAAATCCTGTTGTTTCTTTTTAAAAAACCACAACAGATAGTATAAATCGGGAGGTAGGTTCCAGGCAAATCTGAGTTCTTCTGCTGGAGGCTGAATCGTAGCTGAAAGACTGTCAACTGAAGAAACTGGTGGAAGAAAACTTGACAGCGCAACTTTTGTACCTGCTTTGAGAGGCAGAACAACCTGCTTGTGGGGAGAACGGTCCTGGGCAGCAGTGGGATGGGAAAAGCAACCCTCAGACTTGCTAGGTATGAGAAAGAGGTGAAAACCAGGGGAATCTCCTATTTGCTGCTATTTTACTGACAAAATGGTATGTGTGAATGTTCAGTAACAACAGAAATGGTTGTATGATTATAATAGGTGTATTTTAAATATACTTTTCATAGGAGAACTTGGATTAGTGTGCTTTTCAGTCAATTTCTCATTGTCTGACTTCCTTCTGTATCACTTCGTGGCACATTTCACCTTGGTAAGACTGATTTCAAACAAATTGAATAAAATACTCCAATTTACATCAATTGAGCCGTCAGTACAAGTCCAGTGTTCTTCCATGATCTCTACAGGGATGGGCACCTAACTCAGTTAAGGATCAACATTTTAAGCTGAAGATCCTTCACAGCTAAAATCTTCACATTTTTCTAAGTCCACATTTCCTAGGTGTAAATTTCTGATGGTACACAAAGAAGAATTGAATTGCGGTATTGGATGTGAACTCCATATTTTCCCTACTAGCAGTTTCGATTTGGAATTACTGTTTCACTACCTTAGAGTATGAAGAGAGGGAAGACAAGATCTGTGAATATAGCATGATGATCTAACTTTAGATAATATTCAGGTCTGCAATTCTGGTTTGGGAAACTTGTCAAATGTGTATCTTTTCTGGATGTACTCAGATTGGGAATTTTGGATAAAAATACAGAACGTGTAACTCTTGTTAGGAATCTGTTAAACCTTATGGCTATTGATCCATTGCAGTTTTGTTTAAAATAGAAGCATACATAAAGGCAACGCTTATGTGCAAACAAAAAAATTAGAGTTTTTCAAAACAATGAATCTGAATTGAATTTAAAAATATCCATGAACAACTTGACATGATTTTCAGAGAAGTCTCCTGTGTTCTCTGAATGTTTATCCTTTCTCTAATCCCTGGAAGAGTGGCTGCAGTCTACATATATTCTGTTTTCAAAATGTGATGAGACCAAGAAATTTAGAAGCAGAATAGCTATTTAGAATAGCTTTCAAATTCAACACATTTGTATGCTTCATACACAACGAAGAGTCCTTGGACTAGTAAGAGGGAGCTAAAACAGGAGAAAGGGGTAGCTTATGTTTTTAGTGAAGAACTGAAGCTGAGCAATGCTGTTGACTCTGTGATTTTTTAGTTTATCACATCTTCTTGTGTGTTGTCTGCCTTGATAGATAGGAGGATGACAGATGACATCTGCCTGCATCTGAATACAATGTTAAAACACGCAGATGCACTCAGGAAGGATCCATTGTCCCAGTCATGTGCCAGCCCTTGAAAATCTAAAAAAAAAACCAACCCAAACCCAGGGGCTGAAACTAAAGCTTTAAAAAAATTTTTTACTGAAATATCTTAAATTATAAAAATCATATATCTGTACAAGACAATTTATTAATTTTTTGTCTGATGGTTAGACATGCAGGAAAGACTGAATGCTGTGCCAAAGATTTAGCGCAATCTTTTTTTCATCTATTGATTAAACTGTTTCACAACCCTTTTTTATCTGGGCCCCATTATCACCACTTGTTTTCCCTTACCACTTTTCTCCCCTGAATCATTGCAACTGTTTTCGTTTCTATTTCTTGCACTCCAGCCTTACATACTCTTGCTCTCTTGCCTCACTATTTATCAGGACATATATTTTCTCCTGTTTTGACTACATTTTCAAAGAAAAAAAAAAATTAAACCAAAACCACCCAAACCCAACACCTTTTTAGCCATCAGAAGTTCCTATCCGCTCAACAAAAGTAACTGTAGTGTAATTGCTCTTGAATGGTGATAGGACAGTTCCTAGGGAATAATCTTCAGTGAATAAATGAATCTTGTATCATCCCGAGCTTTTCATAATCAAGATGTATACTGCCAAATGTATGAAATTAAATGGATATGTTTTCTACATGGAAAAAACTTTCTCTTTATTTGCCCATTTGGAGTCCTATGGCACTAATAGAGCTTGCATTATTGAATTGTTATAGATGCCAGCCTCATAATGAAATGATTATCATGGACTAGATGGACCCAGACAAGGGAGACAGACTACATGCACCTTCTTCTTTTAGTCTTATTTTCTATGATTATACAACCTGTGCAAATCAGGTAGAACATTATTAAACCTAGGGAAGAAGACATAAGGTTTCTATGCAAATGTTGATCCAGGTGCAAGATTTGTGTTATTACAACAAACCTCATGATTTTTCTGGAAATAGAATCAAAGTATCATGCAGGTTGGAGAGGACACCTGGAGGTCATCTAGTCCAACCTACTGCTCAAAGGATTTTACAAGAAGTAAATAAAATGATCCTGGTGGTCCAAACAAATATGGAATCATAGATTCATAGAATGGTTTGGGTTGGGAGGGACCTTAAAGATCACCTAGTTCCAACCCCCTTGTCATAGCCAGGGATACCTTCCACTAGACCAGGCTACTCAAAGTCCCATCCAACCTGGCCTTGAACACCTCCAGGGATGAGGCCTCCACAACTTCTCTGGGAAACTTCTTCCAGTGTCTCACCACCCTCACAGCAAATAATTTCGTCCTAATAGCTAATCTAAATCTACCCTCTACCCTTTTTCAATTTAAAACCGTTTACCCCTTGTCCTATCACTACACTCCCTGATAAAGACTCCCTCCCCAGCTTTCCTGTAGGCCCCCTTTAAGTACTGGAAGGCTGCTATAAGGTCTCCCTGGAGCCTTCTCTTCTCCAGGCTGAACAAATCCAACTCTCTCAGCCTGTCTTCATAGGAGAGGTGCTCCAGCCCTCTGATAATTTTTGTGGCCCTCCTCTAGATTTGCTCCAACATGCCCATGTCCTTCTTATGTTGGGGGCCCCAGAGCTGGACACAGTACTCCACGCTGGGTGTCATAAGAGTAGAGGAGGAGAATCCCCTCCCTCACCCTGCTGGCCACACTTCTTTTGATGCAGCTCAGGATGTGGTTGGCTTTCTGGGCTGCGAGCACACAGTGCTGATCCATGCTGAGCTTCTCGTCAGCCAACATACCCCAGTCCTTCTCTGCAGGGCTACTCTCAATCCATCTCCACTCAGCCTGTATTTGTGCTTGGGATTGCCCCAACCCACATGCAGGACCTTGCACTTGGCCTTGTTGAACTTCATGAGGTTTGCATAGGCCTACCTCTCAAGCCATATCAAAAAATGCTAGATAGTTACTTTTTTATTTAGATTAATTAAACTTCAGATTTTATAGGCATTCAAAGGTTCAAATGAATACTAAAGTTAAAACTGAATAAATATTACTTTATAGTGTTTGTCAAAATGTTAGCCTCTTTCTCTGCCCATGAATTGTTTGTGATCTTATTTTCACCTGCACAACCGTATTTCTTATTTAGGAATATTCATCAAATACTTCATACAAACAATTCTCTTAAATTACTTTTTGCTGTGTGGTTGATTTACATCACCTGGTATTGCAAACGTTCTTGATTGCATGACTGAAAACCAAAGGCAGAAAAACACCTGAGAGCAAAGAAAACATAATGCCACATGGTACAGTCAATTAACAAAGTCAGGAATTCTGAGACAAGACTGCAACACACAATGTTTGTTCAAACATTTAAGACCTCCAAGGGCTCTTGAGCTAATCTTTGTAGAACATCTTTGCCATGCCTAAGGACAGAAATGTCCGTCAGTTACCTAATCCAAATCTCAGGTTTTTCACTCTCTAGGTTGCATGTCTCCTTCTCTGGAGATATTCTAAACCCACCTGGATGTGATCCTGTGCAACCTGCTCTAGGTGAACCTGCTTTGGCAGAGAGGGTTGGACTAAACAATCTCTAGAGGTCCCTTCCAACCCCTACCATTCTGTGATTTTGTGATGGCGTTTTTAAAGATATTTTAAATGTCTCTTATAGGGCTGACTAAAATTGAGAATAAAAGGAAGAACCTACTCCTAATTTTCAAATAGATGTCCCAAAGAATGTTACAGTAAATCTCCCAAAGGATTTGGCTCAGTGAAGGCCTATGGATGTTGACAGAGTTGCTCATCTTTCTACAAAATAATCCAGTGACTTAAACCCCATATATCCTCATGAAAGCAGAAGTACAGCACTAATAGGTCTAAAGTGACCTAAAGTAATTCTAAAAGTTTCCAGTTACCTAACCATTCTCTTTTGTTTTTATCATGAAAAAAAATCCATGTACCGTGGTTGTTTAAAAATGAAAGACTACTGATTGAGCTATTAGAAGTCAGTAACAATTCATAGTGAACTTGAAAAAAAATCTGTAGGGGTTTTGTTTTACAGATTCTTCAGAACATTAATTTCACATCCTGTTCTTTAAAATGTGTTCCCTTTTGTGGTGATAATTATTGAGGATGTGAGTGAATCAGAGTCTGAATCATTTAAGACCTCTACATCCATGAATAATGTTCAACAGTGACTATTTCTTAGCTCCATATTTATGCAGTAATTCCAACAATGAAGTCTTGTTGTGTTTCAAGAAAACAAACATTAAAGTAAACAGCTTGTTCTGTATTGAGATGATTAGAGCAGGTATTCAACAAAGACTAGACTTCTGTCAGTCCAGTTAGGAGTTTATTATCCAAAGCTGTTGCAATAACAGTGTTATTTCAGTGGATACAGGCTGTTCAAATTTCCTGGGATTTAAAGGTGAATTGAGGTCATTCATTACTTTTGTTGGCACTGTAAATCTGTAGCATTACGAAGGAGTGGAAAGAGATAAATATGCTACAAATAATACACATAAAGATGGAAGAGATCACTTTAATCCCCTAATGCTTCCTGCATGAAAATCTTGCTCCCCTCATGCTGAAATCACAAAAATAAGATGGAAGAAAAACACTGAATTTCCTTTCCCAGCCATACTGCGTACACTGTCTTGTGCATGCAGGACATCTTCTGAAGCCCTCAAGCTTGTGTGCTCTGTGGCTTTCTGTTGGGTTCTTTGAATGGTGGACTTCAACACCACCAGGGCAAACACCAGAGAAACTGGGGAACTTGCACAATAAACTAGTTCTTGAAGAGCATGCTGTGATTTTTAATGACTGTAATATATACTGTGAACGCTCCCTGATTTGAATAAAACTTGTCAAAGAAGCTGTGTTGAAATTTGTGTTTCAGCTGCAGTTTGAGTAGATCTACTCCTCAGCAGCCTTGGATTGAGTATAGTTGGACATATTCCTTCATCTTGAGTACACTCCTCGTCTTTTTATTCCTGAAGGAGGTGAAGGAGTGAAAAAGGTACCTTTTCCCCAAAATTTTCCAAACTGATAGTAGGACTTTCCTCTTTTCTGTTTGTTCCCCTCAGATAACTTTTACCATGAAAAAATGTTGAAAATTCATTTCCTGTTACATGGTGACAAGATGGATAACATCTAAGCGGACTAATCTTGCTTGTTCATCACATTAGTTGATCCCTTTTGCTAAATTTTTTTTGAGTTCATCTACTTCTAATTATAGGATGAAAGCTGTTTACTTCTCTTCCTCTGATTAGACATGGTAGAGGCCTTATATACTTTACTCTTCTCTGTATCAGGGAAAGGTCTGGTGGTTATCTAACGGGCTTAGCTGTTCGTGATGAGTGGAAGGCTACAGGACTCACTGGAAATTTCATGCATGGAGATGAAAGATAAATTTCTGTCTGGAGCAGTGTTAGAAGTACATCTCTGGGCTGGTATCTCATTTAAACATTCTCAGATGCACAAATGGTCAAATGTGAGTCTTAGGAGTGATCATAGAATCATAGAATGGTTTAGGTTGGAAGGGACCTTAAAGATCACCTAGTTCCAATCCCGCTGCCGTGGGCAGGGACACCTTCCACTAGACCAGGTTACTCAAAGCCCTATCCAACCTGGCCTTGAACACTTCCAAGGATGGGGTATCCGCAAGTTCTCTGGGCAACCTGTTCCAGTGCCTCACCACCCTCAGAGTAAATAATTTCATCCTAATATCTAATCTAAATCTAACCTCTTCCAGTTTGAAGCCATTACCCCTCGTCCTATCACTACATGCCCTTGTAAAAAGTCCCTCTCCAGCTTTCTTGTAGGCCACCTTCAGATACTGGAAGGCTCCTATAAGGTCTCCCCAGAGCCTTCTCTTCTCCAGGCTGAACAACTCCAGCTCTCTCAGCCTTTCCTCATAGGAGAGGTTCTCCAGCCCTCTTATCATCTTCACGGTCCTTCTCCAGACCGTCTCCAAGAGGTCCATGTCTTTCTTGTGCTGAGGACTCCAAAGCTGGACACAGTACTGCAGGTTGGGTCTCATGAGAGTGGAGTAGAGGGGCAGAACCACCTCCCTCAACTTACTGGCCATGCTTCTTTTGATGCAGCCCAGGATGTGATTGGCCTTCTGGGCTGCAAGTGTGTGTTGCCAGCTCATGTTGAGCTTCTCGTCAGCCAACACCCCCCAGTCCTTCTCTGCAGGGCTACTCTCAATCTATCTCCACTCAGCCTGTATTTGTGCTTGGGATTGCCCCAACCCACATGCAGGACCTTGCACTTGGCCTTGTTGAACTTCATGAGGTTTGCACGAATCCACCTCTCAAGCCTGTCCAGGTCCCTCTGGATGGCATAACATGATGGAACTGAGTTTTGTTATAAAGAATTCAGGTTGGAGTTAGTTGTTGCTTTTCATTATCTGGAAACCAACCTGAACTTTGTAGGTAGTTTTTAGGATTTTGAAGTTTAATGCCATCAGTACTAAGGTTTTGCTTTGTAATCTTGGAATGGTCATCATCCTAATTATTCCCACTTAAAGGTGTAAGCTCAAAATACCTTGCCCTTCGGGATCTATATAGTGTTTTCATTATCGGATTGCGGTGGACAATGATATACTTAGAAAAGATACTAATAAAAAGGTAGAGATGAAATAGGTAGATACTTACAAAAACATTAGAACATAGAACAGAAATGTCCTGAAATCCTTTCTGTCATGAGCTGTTTTAAACAAGTATTCCTTTTAGAGTGTAAAACAAGGATGCTCTTTCATTTGTAGGACCCAATCTGAAAACTGTTTGAGATCTTAATTTTAACATTAGTTGTCCTGTCTTCAGCATCTGTCTTCCAAAGGACCAAATTCAAAACAATGTGATGATGAGATGAGATGAGATGAGATGAGATGAGATGAGATGAGATGAGATGAGATGAGATGAGATGAGATGAGATGAGATGAGGTGATGCAGCCAGTCAACCCCCCAATAATCATCAGGGGACACACTTTGAAAACAGCTTGAATGCTCAGCTTCCCTCTCTTCTACTCAATGTGTACAGAGTCTGGCAGATGACACATTCACTCAACCCTGTGCTTACTATTAAACACCTTTCAACAAACACAAACGAAAACACTCTACCATAGTAACACTAACTCCCACTTCCAGTGAAACGCTATTGCAGTTACAGGGAGGGAAAGCATCAGCTGTGTGGGGAAAAGCATGCCCTCCTCTGAGCATAGCTGCTGTCAGGATGGTTAGGTGTCTAGCACGAGTGTTTGTGCAGACTGCATTTCAGCGCAGCTGGGAGTCCTGCTGCCCGACGAGCCCATTTAACTGAGGAGAGCACAGGCTGACTGACACCCTTTAAGGCAAATGTAGAAACTTTGCTGTAAAACCTGATATAGTTTTTGACATTGATGGGTACGAATAGTGAGAAATGTCAGTTCAAGCTGAAAAGCTACTGGTGAAACAGCATCCTCCAAACATATTCCCATGGCAGACTTTAGCAGCCTTGATTTTCTTGACATGGAAGCTGGTAACTAAAGGTTCTAGATGTAGCTTCAGTCATATTATTTTCAAACAGTTGCTGGAAAGGCTGTAGCCTGATTTGTAGAGCTCATTTACACTCCTAATGCAGAGGAAGGTTGGTTTTGTACTGTCAGATACATGGAATATAATACATATATATGCATGCATTAAGGCATGCATGTATGTCTGATTTTAACATATAAGTATGGGGGAACGGGATACGTTGCAAAACAATATTCTCTTCCATTGTCTCACTTTTCTCTAGCCAATAATGTAACTGCCTTGGTAAGAGTACAGAAAGATGCCTATTCAAATAATTACAGGTTTTATTTCTTTCCTCAATATATGAAATTTTCTCTTCAAAATTATACTCCCCAGGACTAAGAGTACGAGGCTTGTATTCAACCCTAGGCCTGAGCCCCAACAGACCTACACGGTGCTATATAATGGGCAAAAAGATATTCTTAGTGTTACCACAGGATGCCCAGTATGAGATTTTTGCCCTCGGGGAGATCTGAGATAAAAGTTGAGGTAAAAAAAGCTTTAAAAAACTTTTCTGTTTTGTTTTGGCTGGTGAATGAATTTTGTTTGCTTGCATTTTGCTTGACTGCATTTTTCCTGTTCAAAAATACCTAGGCATTGGCTCCTGACTTGTTCTGAGGCAAGCAGACGCTTTTCATTAACACCTCTGATTTATCAACAAAGTTTGCACAGAAAAAGTCTAACCAATCCTACCTAATGACTTTTTAAGTTATGTTTTTTACAACGTGTTTTTGGTTTTGTTTTTGTTTTTAAGGAATAGACTTTGAGCCCCTTTTTAAAAACATTGTTATTATGCTTGGAGAGATTTCTAAAGGTAAGAACCTGACTTCACATGCAAAAAATTATGACAAATAGTCCTCAGAATACATTTGAAAATTCTTTAAAGCATTTGTAAAACTTTCCTTGTAAATGCTTTTGTTACATCCGTTCCCTACATAGAGCCCACTGTAGAATAGTACAAGAGTTTACGAGTCAGAGCTTATGATACACAGCACTTATCACAACAGGTAAGTGCTGTGTATCTTATCATAGAATCATAGAATCATAGAATGGTTTAGGTTGGAAGGGACCTTGAAGATCATCGAGTTCCAACCCCCCTGCCATAGGCAGGGACACCTCCCACTAGACCAGGTTGCCCAAGGCCGCGTCCAGCCTGGCCTTGAACACCTCCAGGGATGGGGCTTCAACAACCTCTCTGGGCAACCTGTTCCAGTGCCTCACCACCCTTAAAGTGAAAAACTTCTTCCTAATGTTTAATCTAAACCTGCCCTCTTCCAGCTTAAAGCCATTCCCTCTTGTCCTATCACTACATTATCGATGTGTATAAATACCTAGTGGTATATAGGTATATAGGTACATATATATACACCTATATCTGGTAAGATCTCCCTAAGTGTTCTTTTATCCTGGCTGAACAGGCCCAGGTCTCTCCCCATACTTCAGATACTCTGGTCCCTGAATCATCCTTATGGCCCTTCCCCAGACTCTTGTGCACGGGAGTCAAAACCTAGTCCCAGCACAGTCCAACCAGGGCTGAATAGAGGGAAACAATCACTTCCCTTGATCTGCTGGCAACACTGTTCCTAATGCAGAGCCACTGCTCTCAGTTTTGTATCGTCTGCAAACTTGTTGAACTTTCGCTCTGTCTCATTGTCCATGTCATTAATGAGGAAGTTACAGGACTGGACCCTGTATTGACCCCTGGGCTACACCACTGGGACTGGCGTCCAGCTGGACTTTGTGCTACAGATCACAACCCTTTAAGCCTGGCAGTTCAGCCATTTTTCAGTCTACCTCACTATCCACTTACCTAGTTTGTACTTCATCGGTTTGTCCATACAGGTGTTATGGGAGATGTTGTGTCAAAAGCCTTACTGAAGTCAAGGTAAATACTATCCACTGCTCTCCCCTCATCCACCGAGTGACTCATGGCATTGTAGAAGTCTGGCAGGTTGGTTAGGCATGATTCTTCCTTCATAAATCCATGCTAGCTACTCCAAATCACCTTCTTGTCCTTCTTGTGTTCAGAAATTACTTCCAAGATTAGTGGTGCCATTACCTTCCTATGGTTGAGGTGAGAGTGACTGGCCTGTAATTCCTCAGATCCTCCTTCTTCCCCTTCTTGAAGATGGGAGCAATGTGCAGTCCTCCGGAACCTCCCTGACCACCTTGACCTTTTAAAGATAATTGAGAGTGGCCTTACAATGACATCAGCCAGCTTCCTCAGCACCCGTGGGTGCATCCTTCCAAGTCCCATGCAACCATTATGTAAGTTACAGTTTGTCTAAATATTCCCTAACCTGATCCTTCTCCACCAAGGGTAAATCTTCCTTGCTCCAGACTTTCACTCTGGTGGCAGAGGTCTGGGATTCCTGAAGACCAGTCTCACTGGTAAAGACTAAAGCAAAGAAGCCATTTGGTACCTTGGCCTTTTCCATGTCCTTTGTCACTAGGTCCCCTGCCCCACTCAGCAGTAGGCGCACATTTTCCCTAGTCTTCCTTTTGCTGTTTTTGTACTTGTAGAAACATTTCCTGCTGACCTTCACATCCCTCAGCAGATTCAAATCAAGTCAATTATTGGCTTTCCTAACCCCATCACATGCTCTGACAGTGTCTCTATACTCTTCCTGCATGACTTGACCCTGCTTCTACCTCTTGTATGCTTCCTTTTAAGTCTGAGAACTTGTTCATTCATGAAGGCCTTCTGCCACCTTTGTTTGACTTCCTGAATGTGGAAATGGACTATTTCTGATCTTGTTGGTGGTGGCCCCTCAAAATCATCAAGCTCTTCTGCACCTCTCTTCTGTTCAGACCTTTATCTCATGGAATTCTTCCAAGCAGTTCCCTGAAGACATCTAAGCCCGCTCTCCTGAGGTCCAGAGCTGGAGATCCTGCTATTTGCTTTGTTCCCTCCTCTCAGGAACCTGAACCCCACCATCTCCATGATCACTGCAACCAAGACTGCTCCCAATCTTCACATCCCTGACAAGCTCTTTCTTGTTTGTGAGTATGAGGTGCAACAAAGCATGTCCCCTTGTTGTCTCTTTGATCACCTGTTTTAGGAAGTTGTCACCAATGCCTTGCAGAAACCTCCTGGATTGCTTGAGCCTGGCTGTGTTGCCCTTCCAACAGATACTGGGGTGATTAAAGTCTCCCAGGAGGACCAGGGCCTGTGAATATGAGGCTTCTTCTTGTCTGAAGAGAGTAACATTCTGTGCTCTCTAACAGCCAGGTGGCACAGTCTCTCTTTTTTAGAACAAGACATGTCTGCAAAATGTTTTGGTTTCAGGATAGTATATTTGGTTTTGCCAAAAATGTCATGCATGATGGACTTGATTTCTGAGATAGAAAAGTTCCTGGTGTGCAAAAAACCTTGACTTTTGAAAAGATACACATAATTATTTCTGGCATATATGGCTGGGATTCAAAACCATGCCATCAGTGCTCTGAAGGTAATCCAGTATATTCTAGTCCATAAACTCAAGGAGCGAAGGACGAAACTTATCTCTGACTTTGAGTTCCTGTTTGACATCTCCTATGGCTTTATTGGAGTGTCTGTCCTGGACAACATGGTACACCCCTGGCCAAACCCTGTTCCTTGGTATGCAAAGGGATTTTATAGGAATTTACCTATACCTCCTGCATTCAGTTACAAACTCTTTTAAATCTTTTTTCTTGGACAACTTATATCACCTAGACGAAATGTGTCACAAGAGGTTATGGACTATCTCTTGTTTTGTGCTGCCATATTCTTGGAGTAGTTCATAAGAGTCCTTGAATCTGAAGGATTAAACCTGCAATTCTGATGCCACATCAGCCAAGGCTCCTCACTAGGTTAGAGTGGTTCGGTCACATCACCTTTTGTAGCTAGTGCAGGAGTGTAGCTAATATTCTTAGAAGATGGTGTTTTCAACCCTGCTACCTCTGGCTGGGCTTCAGCAGCAGTCTAGCTTGAATGTAGGTCTGTGAATGCAAAACAAAGCCTAAAAGGCTCTGATACCATGCAATGAGAGGCCTTTTGGGGACATCTTTATTTGTATTCTATCTTAAAATATTCTTTTTCATTGTGTTATGCTATAAAAGACTTCACTGCCTACCTTACGGTAATACGCTGTGACATTCCGATTTCTCTTGCAGCAAGTTAAATATCTTTGTGAAGCTTATTAGTAATTCTTAGTTGTATCTATTTATTTTTATTTAATGGCTCATTTTGAATTAAGATTACTTTAGTGATTGCATGTAGATAATTTTTTTGAGGGATTTTGAGGGATTACATTTTAGTATTTTTTTTCTAAAATTTTCCAAAGTAGTAGGCTTAGACCACCACTAAATTTTATTAGAATATGCCAATAGGGTGACTGGTGTTTTTCAAGACATAAAAATGTGGCAAAAAAATCTCTTCTCAGTATCTTATGATCAGACAGAAATTATTTCATTAATTCTGAAATAATTAAGATTGCAGTGTTTGGATTTTGTGTCCTCTGTTCAGGTTCAATTACCTCTAATTGAAACCCTGGTTTTAATTCTGTGTTGATCCCATAGCTTAAAAACACATGCTAATAAAATACTAAAATGGCAGGTGATGTGTCCTTTAACATTTCTGTTGGTGTATCAAATGGGGTCACTCTTGAACTGGGTTACTTCTGAGGCAGTACTGATTTCTGTAGCCGGATTGTAACTGCAGTACTAGATTTTGACCACTGAGTGTCAGACACTGAATAATCTTTTGACATAGTTTAGCCTTTTCTTTTCATCTCTTCCCCTTTGCAGCACAGCGTTAAAAAGAAAAAGTTATGGCAGATCTTCCTGGCCCTGCTTTAACCTCGAAAAGATTCCGATTATTTAATAGATTAAATTCCATCGCTAAGACTGAAAGAGAAGAAATTTGAGCTTGCTCAAAGGAAAACTTTACAACACATGCTACAAAAAGAGGAGTGCCTTGTTGTGTGATTTACTGGTGGCACAGCATAGAAGAGAGTTGTATTTTATCGATAAGAAGTTATACAGGCTGTTCTAATCCTGTTCTTGCTGTAGCTGTTACTTGCTGTTTGTTCTTCCTCAAAAGCAGAGGATAGACATGACCATAAACTACTTCTCAGGATTATTCTGGGGTTTATTATTCTGGGATTGTGAGAGGAGGAAAGCCTGCGCTGCTTGATGACTGTCTCTGTAATGCGCTAAGGGTACGCATCTGTGCTAGAAAGGCTTGTGGGGAGCTTTGTGAGCTTTCTTGGTGGAGACACAATTTAAACAAGCAATAACATCTTTGCTAGCATATTCTGTTTCCTTTTCCCTTGTGCTTTTAACTATTGCAACCATAGAGACAAAACATTGAAGCATAGACCACATCTTATGGCACTATTCTTGCTACCTTGGGGAACCCATTGTCACAACATATAAGTGAGGCAAATGCTTAGTAACAATGAGATAATTGTCGTCTTTGTGTTAAAATGACAAGACACAGTTGTGGCAGCCACCACTGCACCCATTAAAGACAGAGGGGCTAGCAATACTGTCTACTTCAGGTTCTTGAGCACTTTTCATTATAAGTCTCTGGCTTTCAGCTGGTCATAGCTGCTGAACTTACACACCTGGTCTTGCTCTCTTGGTGCTTCCCCTCAATGTGTCTGCACGATAAACAGAGGGACCCGTCACACTGGGTTGCAGGAGAAATGGTAGAAAGGCAGAGGCTGGTAAAAACTGTTTGGAAGAACTGAAAATCTGAGCTAGCCTGCAGGAAAGAGAGGATGATGACCGTGGCTAGGAGCAGAGGGAGAAGCTCAGGTGACACAGGGTAGATGTGAGGGGTGTAGGGGCGGGGGACACAATTGTTAGCTTTGTCTAGAGTGGATGTGAACCCCCTCAGCTTTGCTTCAACTCAAAATACAGTTCTGTGAAATTAAGCTTACTGTAGGGAAATACCTAAATCAGCATTGCCTGTGCAACCTTAAGTCAGTCACTAGTGAATGTGAAGTCTCTAGTCGTGGTCATTTAATGGTTTGTCTGTGTTGTGGTTTAACCCCAGCCAGCAACTAGGACCGTGCAGCCGCTTGCTCAGTCCACCCAGTTCGCAGGAGGGAGAGAATCGGAAGAGTGAAAGTGAGAAAAACCTCATGGGTTGAGAGCAAAAAGCCACTGTCGTGGTTTGGCCTCAGCCGGCAACAAAGAACCACGCGGCCGCTCGCTCCACCCCCACAGCTGTGGGGAAAATCAGAAGAAATAGGCAAAACTCGTGGGTTGAGATAAAGGCAGTTTAACAGAACAGCAAAGGGAAGAGAAAACAGTAACAATAACACGGATAAAGGAATATACAAACGCGATCAGGGCACCGCCGCTCACCGACCGGTCCCGCACCGCCACAGCCCGCGCTGAGCAGCGACTTCCCGCACCCTCCCCCCGGCAGCTCCCCCTACAGCCCGGGCATGGCTCACATGGTGTGGAATACCTGTGTCCCCTCCCATCCTTGGGGAAATTAACCCCAGCCCTGCCGGAACCAGGACAGCCACGCACACAAGCAAAGCAAAACAAGGAATTAATTCACTGGTACCCATCGGCAGGCAGGTGTTCAGCCATCCCCAGGAAAGCAGGGCTCCATCACACCTAATTGTTACCTGGGAAGACAAACACTGTCACTCCAAACATCCCCTCCTTCCTTCTTCTTCCCCCACTTTATATACTGAGCATAACGTCACCTGGTATGGAATATCCCTTTGGTCAGTTGGGGTCAGCTGTCCCACCTGTGTCTCCACCCAACTTCTTGTGCACCCCCAGCCTGCTCGCTGGTGGGGTGGTGTGAGGAGCAGAAAAGGCTTGAGAGCTTAGCAACAACCAAAAACATCAGTGCGCTATCAACATCACTTTCATCCCAAATCCAAAGCATAGCACTATACCAGCTGTTAGCAAGAAAGTTAACTCTGTCCCAATTGAAACCATGACAGTCTGTAAGATCACCTCAGGAATGTCACCTGGACAACTAGGTGGGATCTTTCTGCTACAGAGCTAAGACGTTATGCTGCAGGAGTTATACATATGAAAATTGTTCTAGGTTTCTCTGCCACATGATGTTGTAAAATGTTAAACACTTTGGAAAATGACCTGAAGGACAATCAACTAAACGGGACCCGAATATCCCTGTGCCTCAGCTTTCCTTCTGTGAAGCATCCTTCCTCTCGTCTCTGGGGCATACCAGAGAGACAAATTCATAATGGTTGTGGATAAGTTGTTGTGAAATGACATTGTCACAGAAACTTTCAGAAGGGAATGAATAACTTCATACTTGATAAAATATTGGGCTGTGGCACTGCAAATAATGCCCAAATCATCCTTTGAGAGAAGGTACATGGAAAGGTTGAATAAGAGTTTGTACATCAGCTATTTTGCACACTGAATGAGCCTGGGATATGATGCTGTGGCCGTGTCACAGTACGTACTCTATGCCACACAATAGAGTATTTCATCTCACAATGCTTATAGACAAAACAGTTGGATGAAATTTGCACAGGCAGCTTTTTTCCTATTGTAAAGCACTGAGTGCTTGGATTTTCTAATTTTAGTTTTCTTTTAACACTATTTTTAATCTTACAGCCCAATTGTGAGAAGGCAGCTTCTGCTTTCCTAAAAACAGGCTGTTGGTCAATTTACTGTCCAGTGAGAACAAATGTTTCTGACAGTGCTCTCTTCAGTAGGGATCTCTCTTCCTTTCCTCTTTTCCCCGTCTATCAAACACTAGATAAGTTGCTTTTAGAAATGTAGGCTTTCAATTTATCCTGGTTTATGCAGCACTTTCATCCCATTTTAGTCCATCGTAATCTGATCACTTACAAAATTGCCCACCAAGGCACATTGCTTCCAAGAAGTATGAGTAAGATGCCATTACCAGGATCTAATAACACAACCTAGAGTTTTCACTTAAGAAGGAAATAATCTGGTCTGGCCTGGGAACACTGTAATAAATAGTAAAACTTAAAATCAATCTAGAGGGTTTATGGGTTGTAAGGCTTCATGCTAGTAGGAGAGGACAGAGAAATGCTGCTGGACTACAGGTTTGTCTCCCTGGTGAGACGAGTTTTCCATATAGTCTGCAGCCCATCTGAAGGCTCAATGTGCTAACTTCATTCGGGTGGTTTTGTGGCCTCCTGCTCTGTGAGACAGTTTGCATTTTGCCTTGGCACTCCTTGTAAAAGACTTGCTGCTTAGTGCAAGGTAGAGTCCAAAATACCCTGGGCAGTCCCCAAAAAAGACTGACCCTCTGTTGCACAGCACTATCTAGCTTCTTTCTCTTCAAGACAGAGAGCAGAGCTGAGGTAATATGTAAATCTTGAAATGGACAAAATAATTAACTGAAAAGTAGAAAATTTAATTAGGCAGGAACAGGGCCTTAATGGAGAAATCCTTGCCTAGTAGCGCATCTTCTGACAAGGGTGGTGCTGCAGTTCACATCTCTGTTGGCTGCAGCAGGTGCAATGAAAAGGAAAGCAGTGGTCCAAGGGTGGAAACAGACTACATAGACTTTTAATATCTGAACATGAACTGCAGTGCTTGCTCTCACAGGATCAGATCTGTTTTCAGCAGTGAGCTACAGAGCTAATAACAGAAAACTCCTGGCCGAGCTAAGCAGGACTCAGTTTTACACAGGTGCCGCTGGTTTTTGGTTCAGGTCCACAAGCTATTGGACCCCTCTGGCACCGCCGATCTTTACCTCAAGATCTTGGTGGTCTGGAAAAGGCGATTCAGACCATTGTCCAGAGGGTGGCACACTTACACAGGCGGTGGGGGAAATCTCCTTCCCTAGCTCCCCCATTCCCTTAAACATCACATCTGGTTAGAAGTTCTGCTGCTCTTCGCAGGGTTACCTGGGTCTGTGCGAGCAGACATGGCTCTTTGGAGACAGGAATGCAAATAGATGAAGCAGAGAACACAATAAGCTCTAATCAATTTAATCGGGAGACTGTTGGTCTCTATGGACTATTTCTAAGAGATCTCAAAGGAGAGCTTAAAAAGGCAGCTTTATTGCCTGGAGGCTTGACAGAAGTTAACGCCTCTCCTTGAAAAGCGCAAGTCAAAAAGGATGAAAAACGCTACATCTAAACCATGGATGAGTGAGTTTGGTGGAGGAGTCACTAGGAAAAAACTTTACAAACTGTTACGCAAGAGGACAAGCCTAGAGAGCTCCCTACTGGCATTTAAATAGCTATGAAGATGGTTTTTTTCAGTAATTGTGAATACCGTGATGATGATGTTGAGCCAATTATACTTTTTGCCTTGTAGCATGGGAAAAGCCATGTAAAACTCTGATACTTAGGTACTGCGGACTGCATAAAGTTCCTTATAATAGCATGAATTATGCCTAATAATGTTCAGCCTGTAGTGAATCCTCTAGGTATGGTTATCTCTGTTTTACAAGTAGGTAGCTGAGTAGAGGAGCTGAAGTAGCTTCTTCTGGGGTTATACAGAAGGTCAGCTAGTGGTGTAGGAAAAGGCAGGAAATCTGCCTTGCAATCCCCTCTGCCTTGTCTTACAGCTCTCAAGTGTCTGCATGTAAAAAGGCAGGAAGAAAAGGATAACACTTGTGCTGTGTCTAACTTACTTGGGTGACTGCCTTATGTAGGCATGCACGGTGACATCACTGAACTGTGATGCAAGAAGGCAGGTGATAACGTTGTAAATGACTGAGTCCCAAGGAGGAAGGAGTGATCCAGCATAAGGGGCAGGAGGATGAGCCCTGCAATCACAATCCTGCAATTTTTCCTCCCAGAGCCTCTCTGGTAGAGGCAAGAGGCTGAGTTCAACATATGTGCAGAATACTTCTTCTTGGGGAAGAGAAAAAGTCACCAAGACTAGAAATGAACTACCTCAGACCTGAGGGCTTGAGAGGAGCATCCTGCAGGGTGGGCTGTGAAGGTAGGAGGAGACAGGAAAGGTGACTGTGCCGTCTTTGAAATAAACTCGGTGGTTGGAGTGCTGATGGTGGCTGAACATCTTGGGGGATGCCCAGAGGGGATTTTATATTTCCTACCTGCCATTTTTGGTGGCCCTCTTTCTGAATACTGCATGTACATGCCAGGTTCTTCTGGCATATCCCATGGGCAGTGGAGCCCACCCAGAGGTGCCCAAGCACCAAGCCAGAGGGCAACAGGGTGACCTTGCTCACCGTTGGGCCAGCAGCCTCTGGCAAATCCCATTAGCTCAGGCACTGAGAGGGGTATTGTACTGTAGGATAAGCTGCATGCCTTGTAACACCCAGCCAGTGCTGGTAAAGGATATTTAGCACCTTACAGCTGATGCCGGCTGGCTGTAGGAGAGGAGCAACCAGCCTCTTACTGTCTGGGCAGCCATCTGCTGGAAGAACAACTGATCTACCCTGAGCATGTTCTCTTACGTGTCTTGTTTGTGTCGTGGTCTAACTCCAGCAGACAACCAGGACCATGCAGCTACTCGCTCACTACCCCCAGTTGGGATGGGGGAGAGAATCAGAAGAGTGAAAGTGAGAAAAAACTCATGAGTTGAGATAAAGACAGTTTAATAGGTAGATCAAAAGCCGTGCACACAAGCAGAACAAAACAAGGAAATAATTCACTGCTATCCATCAGCAGTCAGGTGTTCAGCCATCCCCAGGAAAGCAGGGCTCCATCATATCTAATGTTTACTTGGGAAGACAAACACCATCACTCCAAACATCGCTCTGTTCCTTCTTCCCCCCAGCTTTATATACTGAGCATGATGTCATATGGCATGGAATATCCCTTTGGTCAGTTGGGGTCAGCTGTCCCACCTGTGTCTCCTCCCAACTTCTTGTGCACCCCCAGCCTGCTCGCTGGTGGGGTGGTGTGAGGAGCAGAGAAGTTTTGAGAGCTTAGCAATGACCAAAACCACCAGTGTGCTATCAACGCTATTTGTCATCCCAAATCCAAAACATAGCACTACACACCAGCTTCCAGCAAGAAAGTTAACTCCATCCCAGCTGAAACCATGACAATTTGACTTCCTGTATTTTTACTTGGAAATTTTGGGTTATGTGGTAATTAACAGGGTCTCCAGCTATGGTGGTAATTTTTAAAATCCTGAGAGATCTTCCTGTATAGTATAAGTTACAGGGGTCAGGAGGGAGTACACAGAAAGATTCCTGTCATTGCTCCTCTTGAACCCTGTCAGGTTTGCTTCTCTTTTTAAATTTCACTTACCAGCAGTTTGAAGTGTTACAATTTCTGCTTTCTGGACAAGCTTTTTATGTTTGGAAGTATTTTCTTTGCTATGTAAATAGCTAACATTCAGGAAACAACAAGAATTGTTTCTTCTGTCAAATGGTATAACATTTTGGGTCAGCAGACTCTGGACACAGGACACTGTGTCTCAGTCACATCATCAGTGTCCCAGGAGAGGGGATTGACACACAAAATCTAGAAATGTCCAGCCTAAGTCTGTTGCCTGTTCATCTCCCCTCCCTCCCCCCACACCAGGTACCCTGAAGAGCTCTGAGTTGCTGCTGAGCTTCCCTCTTGCAGAGGAATTTCAGGAATGACTTACGGATCAGAGCTAGGTTTCTCACCAAGACCATTTCCTTTAGAAAAGAAATCATGCTTCTCTTCACAATGTCCTTTTCTAGACAGTCTAGGAAATTGTTTTCTCAAAGTTTTTTCAAAGTTTAAACCAGGATGAAAAGTTGTACCTTTGAAAATTTTCAACTGCTCCCATTCAATCTTCCTCAGCTGGTCAACAAACCAACTCAGAAAAACAAACAAAGGCAGTTAATGTTAGGTCAATTAAAATGTGCTTGGATGTTGATTTTTTAAACTTTTAAATTATTTGTGACGCAAATAAAGTCAAATTTCCAAACAAAAAATTTGTCTTCAATTTGGGAATAAACTAATTTGATGCTAAAACCTGCAAAAAATCTTAGAGCAGTTTCAAGATTGGAAACCTTTCAGAGATCAGAAAATTTATAAAATTAGCTTAGGTTCAGTTTTGACTATTTGATATTTCATAAACAAAACTAAATCTGTTAACAGCCTCTCAACTACCTCTGCTTACATTTAGCAGCCAGGATTAGTTTTTTTCTCCTGCTAAGTCTTGCTACTTAAGATGAGATATCATGTGGCAAGAAGCTACGGGCAGATGTGCATTGTGGCTCACACGAGTTTTTATTAATATGAAGTTCCTGCTTACCAAGATTACCAAAATATAATTCTCATTTACAACATATCCTGCCAGTTTACATAAGAGAGCCCACGCCTTAGCAAAGGTAATGTGCAGAAATACCACAAAGTCGTTATGAGGCACAATCAGCCAGACAGACTAGGACAAAAATGGCTTATTTTGCAGTCATTTAATTTGAACAGAAAAATATCTATTTTGGATTGAAATCTAATCAAGTGTTTGAGACAGTTCTGTTTGGAAAGGGCAGATGATTTTCACTTTGAATTGCTTCATTTCAAAATCTCTGCCAAATCATCTCGCTGGCAAGACGGAGCCACCTGGCATTTTTGAATGGCTGCTGGGGGTGGCTGCACGCCAAAAATTTGCCAGACTGAAGCGATTAGTTTTAAAGAACTGGGCCTATGCTGTTTCTTCTCTGTGCAGTGCCCTCGGGCCTCTCAAGCCAGGCAGATTCCTGCACGCCTATCAGGAGGGACATGGAGCTTTTGAAGTTAGGGAGGATGCTCTTGCATTAACAGTTTTGGTCACCAGAAGGTAACATGGCAAATGGCACAGGTGCTCCCAGGAATCTCCTTGCTTTTTGACTTCTGTCTTCCACTTCAGAAGTATTTGTTTGTTGAGAGGCAGAGGTTGTGTAGAGTAATTACACTTCTGCTTGTGCTGATGGTTACAGAGGGACACATGTCCCTGGAAGGAAATGCTCAGCCTGGAAATTATATGTATTATTTACTAACAGCTCTTTTATTGTTCCCTTACTTTGCAGTCCAGGTCCATTTGTGACACGCAAATGAGTTCTGTGTTTTGGCTTTGAAACTAGAAAGAAATTTCTCATCAGAAAAAAATCATTGTTCATATTTAGATTAATTGCCTTTCTTGGAACATAACTGTTCTCTAGGTGCAAGCACTACAGAGATGCCTCATCTAGTTTTAAATGCAGCTGAAGCAGAGTTTGTTCTGACTCTGCAGTGTGGATGTAGTTTTTACGTGTAAAGCAGAGCCTCAGACAAGCTGGGGGTACAGAAAGGGAATGAGCTTTCTGCTTCAGAAATCGTTGCTTCCAACTGGAATCAAAACATATTGCCAGAGTGGATGGAATGGGGAAACTTCTGATGACATGTACCGACTTTATGGTCCAATGGAAAACTTCAGTCTCTGGGTATAAGTTCATAAACACATCATAAAAGACTTCTTGTCCTTGTTATGCGTTTTAATATGAAATTACCCTTACTCCTGCTCTGTTCTCTTTTGTTTAGGGGAAGGAAACAATAGCAGGGATAAACATGAATAGTAATTTATTCCAGAAATAGTCCAGTAGTACCAGTGGGAGTATTTTGGGCATAAATTACTGCTCAACCTAATTTAATGATGTCTTGACTTGGTCAACTAAAACTGAAGAGATAGTTCAGGCAGTGAAATGATATTCAGTGTGAGTGAGAGTGGCAGGTCCTGATCATTAGTGAGAGTCTCTGTATTCTCTCTTTCTTTTCAACGAGCAAATCAGCCTTAGGTGCCATCCAGTCAGTTAATTATAGAGCTTATGTCAATGATTGAGGTGGCCTACAGATACCAGAAAACTTTCACTAGCACTCTTTCCTGATAAGTATGCATTTCTACTGTTTGCTGTTCGTACTTAGAAGCATCTGAATTTATACGTAAAGTATAAAGTAAAAGTAAAACTTTTACTGAGGAAAGCACGCTTCCAAGTCTGACATAGGAAGGGTGTAAGCTTGAAGGGTAACACAGAATATGTAGCCCTCGTTTTGTCTCCTGGGCAGGGGATTAAATACCCCACCTTTAAACAAGGCTTAGAGACAAAGTGGGACACCTAAGAGCAGCCCCTGAGGCACATGAGCCTGAAACTGAGCCTGGAAAAAACCATCTATCAACCTGCTACCTAGTGGGTCCTGGAGCTGCCTCTCTGTGCGTGGCGAGGGCTGCCACAGGCCTCTCCGTCGCCTTACGGAATTTAGTAAATAGATTTTCCACCTCTAACTTGGCTCAGGGGCTCCTTAAGTAGGTGTTTTCAGATGCCACCTGATATGCTCTGACAGTATCGAACATCTCTCAAAATGCAGCTGACAAGAGTTGGTTGCTCTTAAGACAGCGGTAATGCTGCCCCACCTTTTCCTTGGTGTAAGAACATATGCAGCAAGAGGAGAGCCAGGCTCATGTCTCATTTTCTGATGGGATGCACACTTACTATTCCTTCAGCAGTACCTTAAGCGAGAACTTCTCCCTCCTGGTTGCTCCTGTGGAGCAATGAAAAGAGACGGATGCAGCTTCTCTTGTAAGTCTGATTAATTTGTATGCCTACAAAACATGTACGTGTAGTTGTATAGACTGAAAGAAGCTGATGAAATGGTGTTGCAAAGGCTAAGGAGGTTACTGGCATGATGGCTGTATTGTTTATTAATACTCGTTTCTTGTGAAGTAAGGGGTTGCTTTTTAGGCTGTGCTGCTTAGAGACAGAACTGGGTTATGCTCTCAGTCGTATTTTTGCAGCCTCTTTTGCATTGCTGTTGCTTACCTTTCATTTTCTTCTGAGGGCTTTGTTCTTGGCTTCCTTGAGGCTTTCTGCACACCTGACATTGTTTGCCCATGATCATAAGTTACTGCCATGTAAGGGTCCACGTGCCCATAACCCTTGCAAGGTGCGTTTGCCTGTCCCATCCCTCTAAGCACTGCACAGCTCCTGCTGTATAGGAGATGGATACCTGCAGCCATAGTTGGCACATTTGAGCAGAAGACCTCATGGGGTGGAGATAAAACAGAAATGAGAAGGTTGATATGCTGTAAGGCCCCAATGGGAAGCAAAGGCTTTCTTGGCTGTATATCCATTGTGAATGCTCCCAATGAAGAGGTTCGTGTGCCACACTGATTTGGAGTGCCCTTTGTTGCAGGACTTTTTTTCCTTAGCAAATATGTAGGTTTGATAAAGCTCCCACATGCTGAGTAACGAGCTGACGCCAAGCGCCAATTAATAGTCTAGCTTATAAATGGAGAAGGAAACAGAATCTGCCTTTTAGCCTTTGAATAGGAAGCCTGCTTTAAATGGCTTGACTGACATCTCTTTAAATTCACCTAGAAGATCTGGGGTTTTCAGCTCATTCCCTGCACAGATCCTTTGCACTCACAGGCAGGTTTTCCGAGACCTTGGTGTAAAAGAGGCTTAGGCCTGCTATTTGTGTGTTACTGAAAGTTCTTTCAAAACTGCTGTGACAAGTAGAACAGCACCATTATAAAGCAAGAATTTTGGGAAATGTGCCTTTGGAACTTTTTAGGAAGGAGGAGGAGAGACCATCTGTTTTGCTTGTCACAATTCTTGTTTGTTTAAGATGTGAATTGCCAGAAATGTGGAAAGATTGGGTACAACGACAAGTGATAGAGTAATTTTCACACTGGACTTATGGGAAGCATGTGTTGTCCATCTGTGTGATTCTCATTTTATGCAAATTTAGGAAATATAGTCTTATGTCTAATTGTCCAAAGGTACTTCTGAACATTCAAATGGAGGAAAGATATCATGCCATATCGTCAGTCGGCCTCCCTTTGGCTCCGTAACACGCCAATGCAGAATGCTGCTTGCTTGAAACTACAAATCATAATAAACATTTATATTTAGAATCCAATAAAATAATGTTGCAGGGTCTGCAAAACACTTCAGACCCATGCTTGGGTTTTCCTGGAAGTGGAAGAGGACACCACAATTTTCCTGACCCTCCTAAGCAGGTGTTACCAACCTGCCCAGAGCCACATACTGATGCCTGCTGGTTCACGACGCTGGGAGAATATTAAAAGAGGATGATACACGTCTCTTTGGGCTAAAAAATACACAGTTGTGTGTGGTTAAAGCTTATACAAGGAATATCTGAGCTTCTGGGAGGAAGCTTTGATTTAAGGTTTGTTTTGGGGGAGTAAAGTGTTTATTTGACTTTGTAAAAAAAAATCACACTCCACAGAGGGTGATGGAAGTTTTACCTGGAGCATATTGCATTTTTCAGAGCTGGCGAAAATGATACTTTCCCTTACCTACCCTGAGCACTTCCAGTGAATACCTCCCAAAAGATAAAAAAAAATTTTTTTCCTTTTTTATTTTTTCAGTTCATGATTTGTCTACGAACTGCAAATGATCCTGTATTTTTTGACCCAGTATGGCAACTGTAAATTTGACTAGAAATAACTCTTAATTCCACTGTCATTGAAGTGCAAGTACTCCCAATTTAAAATATGCTTTTTGAGATTGTTCAGTCAAGGAATGCTTCGGTTCTTGATCATTACAGAAAGCAAGACAAAAGAGATCCAAACAGTGAAAATGAGGTTCAGTTTGGAATTCTTACCAGAAGTTCACATGAAACATTTTCCCTTGTTGCTAGTTCTTTAAATGGTACAATGTCAGCAATGCCAAAGATTTAGGTTTGTGCAATGTCCATTACTGAACCCTCTTTAGCGAAGGACCGTGGTTCTATATACAGGCTTTCCGATTGTTTTAACTTATGTCTTCTCTTCATTGTTGCTGTTTGGATGATTTCAAGGTAATTCCCATTTGTGACTTCAAAATTATTCTATTTTACGGTATGGTGTATCATTAAGGCAGAAAAAAAACAAACAAGAAGACAAACCTAATACACAGCAATATAGTGATAGTAATTTGTAAAAACTCAAGAAGAAACACTGATTCTGACTCCTTGCAATCCAGCTGGCCTTTGGCGGGAGCTCTGTTGGTTTTGTGAGCAGAGTGGAGACCTTCTTCATAAGGCTCACGGGTCAGCTCTGTGATGGCTGATGTTGGAAAGACTGCCTCTGGATGTTGGAAAAACACTACAGCAGGAGACCCCGGGTTTTGGCTGGGTAAAGAGTACTGCTATAATAAAGCTCAGAAGCTTTTAGGTATGTGAAGTTAAAACAAGGTAGGAGAAACAGACTAACTGAAGGGAAGAGAGAGAGCATCACAGTCAAAGAAAACGAGAAATTAAGCAGCCTTCTAGCTTGCTGCAGGTCTCATATGGTGAAGGGACAGGAGGAAGAGAAGTTGGGTCTTGTGTATCCAGCAAGACAAGGGAGGGCAGCAGAGAAGAGGCTGAAATCCACATTTCATTGATTGAGGTAGAAAACTGTATTTCATAGAGCAGCCCATCAATCAAATATATTTTATGTGTAGCAAACACATACCAGGCCCAGTAGAAGCAGCTCCATAAGTCAGAGGGCTTCTTCTGTTATCAAAGTGTGCAAAATATGTTAAAAAAGATATGTAAATGTTATTTTATAGGTTCCAAGTTTAAAGAGAAATTAATATCTTTAAGCTAAACATGGCAGCCACTTTGCAATAAGCAACGACTTATTAATGTCTTTGGATACTGAAAACTTGGCATCTGAGAAAGGAGTGAACTGCAGTACTAGTTCCGCTTCCTCCTTCTTTGAATTATATAAGGATGCGTTTAAACTCAAGCTGATTCACTGAAAACCCCGGATTTTCTTTTGATGCTTTCATCATGCATTACCTTATTCATGCAAAACAAACAAGGAATTCAGGAGATTCGAATAAACAACTTGTAGCTGTCCATGTTTTCTGCTTGTACGTTTTAATCAACCAATCTTGAGCAAAATGTTGCTATGTTACTGCTTTGTCTTTGCCTGCTTGCCTTCGACAGGACTAATTATTCCCAAAGCTGCACCACGCTCATGCGACGCTGCAATATGCTATATAGATGTGTCCTAAGCGAGTTAGTTGAAGTATGTCTGTGTTGTAAACTGATTTAAGAAAGCAGGAAAGAAGAGGTACACCTCCTCTGTTCCACACCCAAAATATTGTGGAATCTGCAGCAACTTCAGAAATTCTTGCATGTTGCTGGAGGTGGTTTCAGTTTTCACACCAGAAGTAATTTAATTTCAGCACTTAAAACCCAAAACGCTCCAACATATTGCTAGCGTGCAAAAATTCCATGTGTGCTAAAAAACAACAGCATATGGTTGGGTGGGGTGTGACCAAAATGAACATAGTTATCACATTGTGAACTTTCTTTTTACAGACTTGATTAAATAAGTTGGGGGGGGGGGCATCTAGGATGAGAACCTGGAATCCTCCTAGAGTCTGCCTTTTCAAATGTTGTGTAGCTAACGGAAAGGTTCATCTTGCATAAACTGCAGCTTAAAATAGGAGACTGACATTTCCTCTGAACATGAAGAACACACACAAAAGAAAGGTAGAAAGAAGGCAAGATGTCTCTGGGGTGAACCATTGGAGGGGAATGGTACAGAGCATAAGATGGAGGGGGACTTCAGCCCTCACTGTTTGCTGTTAGAAAGTAGGTAGATTGGGATTGTTTGCTTTTTATTTATAATCTATCACCTGGGCTTGAACAGGGTAGAACAAATTTTAAGTGGATTCACTTGGTGGGACTGTATATTTCAGGATGTTTAAACATTGCCACCGATTCTTCTCAGCATACTTTAGTGCTGAGGTAATTGTGGGCACAAACAACCGAAGTCATCTCTGATGTTGACTGTATATATACAGATATCCACAGTCATTTTTTTGACTCTGGTCTTTTTTCTGTTGAGACCAATGGTGCTTAAGACCTTATCAGGTTCTCATATAGGAATATATAAAAATTGAGCAAACCAAAATCAGAAATACTTTTGGAAACCTAGGCCTGGATACCTGACTTATCCTTTTGTATCCCTGGTGGCAAGGTTGAAACCCTTTAAAATAGTAATAAGAAAAAGCTCTGGGACCAATATGAACGTGCAGTTGTTTTGTGTGACTATGTGGTTGCACTTAACGCCACTCACCTGAGTGTACGTCTCTTGGGCCATCATTAGTGTATGCTGCCTGCTTAGTTTGTTTTGCTCTTGTCTGCTCTTTCTGAGCTCTTCTGGGTGTAAATATATCTGGAGAAGCAGAATTCTTATTTTCTGGCACGTGACTTGCTATTCTGTCTGCCATTCAGCTGCGAATAGGACAGTAGCCCAACTTTGCCAGGTAGTAGCTCTTTGCAGGCTGTTTTACTGTCAGGATTTTGGCTATCTGCATGACGAGCACTGTCGTCCTGTGGGCAGCCAGGGAAGATGTCTCCTACTTACATTCCCGGTCAAACTACATCATTTCTTCTGCAGAGGCCAAACACCATCACTGGGCCAAGGGAGCTATACCATGCAAAATGTGCCTTTATTTTCTGCATGCTTGTCAGATGGTTAAAAGTGAAAAAAAGGTCCTAGTATGACTTCTTTTTTTGAATAATTGGCAATTTCCATGAACTCTGTGATATTCTCTGGTTTCTAATGATGAATGTTTTCATACTTTGTGTTGGTCCCCTTGTCTTCTCCAGTGAATGGTCATACTTGAGCAGCCTTAATGTTTACAGCTTGGTCCAATTTTGTTTGCTTTCTCGCGAAGCGGGTCTAACAAACAACAAAATAACTTCACATAAAAGGATATTTTTCCAGTCTCAAAGCTAAGAAATGAAAATGACTTTGCATGCCTTTGCAACTTTGGAAAAACTTTGAATATTAGAATTTTACTCAAAAAGGCTGTTGCTCACGTTGATTAGGTCAGCCAAGAAAGCATCTTTTTCGGAATAAAACTCAGGTTACTCTGTGGAACAATAGGGTCTGTCAACATGTAACAAGGCTTTCATATCTCGAGGGGAGGATCCAGTTGATGCAACAAAGCGTCGATCAGGATGCAGAGCTGTAGGAAGTTAACTCATGCGTACTCCAGGGTTGTCCAGATCAGATGAAGAAAGTGCCAAAAGAGGTTACCCTTCATCACCAGCTGAGAGATGAGCTATATATGAAAGACAGGACAGCTTGAAGGGCCCTGAATGGTGGTCTCAGGAGATGTGTCCCTCAAGAGACAGAGACATGCTTCATGTCCTTGTACAGTCACTTGAGCAACTTGACGTGAAAATACTAAATAAAACATACAGAAACCCCAAGAGGGCATTTCACCAAGAAGCCCGAATGGGAATTATCCAGCCTTTTAGCAGGTGTAGGGCCCTGCCTGAAAGTGGCATCATAGATGTCTCCTGGGCCTTCCCAGTAAGCCAGTAATGGATCTGCAGCTTGCCAGATAGTCTGTCATAGGTTGTCAGCCACGGCTGGGAGGAGGGACAGCAGCCTCTTTTGTTCCCATGTCAAGCATGCAGAGAAGGGACTACTAAGTAGATAATTCAAGGGGAAACAGCTGCTGAGTTCTCAATTCTCCATGACTCTAATTTTGCCGCCTTCTCTTAATGTATTTGCCTGCTGCTGGATGGATACTGCCTGCTGACAATCAGACAAATAGAAAAATGCTGTAAACTTAATTGAAAACTACTGTGAAGTGTGGCTATTTTGATGAAAGTTGAAAGGCTTTCCTGAATGTGTGGGGCCACGGATGGATAATTTTAAACTCCTATATAAGGGCACACTAACTTGATTGCCCTAGTCCTGATTTTTTAAGTCAAACTAAGTATTACAAACTCTTCTGATTTTGTGATTGTGAAGGGATCTTTTTCCCATTTAAAAAGCCACAGTGCCCGACATCACTTGTATGTATAAGAATCAAACACTTCACTTAAAAGCAGATAAACATTTGAATTGTGGCTTGAAAATGTAAAACCTACAGGCACAAAAAGACAGACAGTTTATAAACAAACTTCCCCACCTGATTAATGTCCCATTACTTTTAGGCTAATATCAGGTGCCTTATTCATGGGGTTTGGATAATTTGAATGTGCTTCAGCTTCTGTATCACGTAGCATACAACAAAAGTGTTCACGAACTCCAGTAAGAAAAACTTATCTTGGAGTCTGTCTCTATGAGCAATTAACTGGTATAGCCAGAGCTATATAAACATATCATTGCAACCTTGCAAATAAACCCTCCGTTGCCCTTACCAGCACCGATAGCGCTGTCTGGACTATCCCGTGCTTCAATCCTGGGCCATAGTCTTTGTAATTTGCAATTTGTAATTGGTAATTTGTAATTGGCAATTTGTAACTTGTAGATGTCCAGGGTCTGGTTAGCGCTGATGCTAGGTCATTTCTGGGACTGCTAACTAATCGCATCGTGTAGTAGCTGAATATGGCATGGGGCTGTTTTGCCTTCCTCCTTTGCCACCTAGTTTCTGGGGAATGCTCGCGTCTGTGTTTTTAGGGAGATAAAAGGGATATTTGGCGCCTGCCTTTTAATTTTTGTGGCTTTACCGACGTGTCTTGTTCGCTGCCCGATTTTGGGGTGCCACTGCACGGGTTCCCCACCCAGCGGTAGCTGCGGGGCCGTGGAGAGCCGGGGCGCGGGGTGGTGGGGGGAACGCGGCGGGGACCGCTCGGCTGGGCCGGTGCGGTGCCACCGGTGCTGTACCGGTGGGTGCCAACCGGTGTCGCCATGGTGGGTGCCGTGCCGGTCGGTGTCGGCCCGTGCCGGTCAGTGCTGTACCGGTCGGTACCGTGCCGGTCGGTGGCAATCCGTGCCGGTCGGTGGCAGTCCACGCCGGTGGATGCCGTGCCGGTCGGTGTCGGTCCCCGCACCGGTCACTAGATGGCACCATGCGACCGGGCTGGCGGCGCGGGGATGCGGGGGGAGGCCGGCAGCCCCTGCTCGGTGACACGGAGGCGGGCGGCAGCCGGAGCCGGTGAGCTCTGCCGTTTCCCCTCCTGCCGCTCCGCTTGGCCGTGCCGGGGTCGCACCTCCTCCGACGGTCCCGGGGAGGAGCGGGGCAGGGAGCGCGGCCGCGCCGGGCCGCGCCGGGCAGGGTCGGGGGCTGCGGGCTGCAGTGTGCCCGCCTCCGCCCGGAGCGGCACCGGCAGCACCGGCGGAGCGAGCCCTGGAGTCCACCCTGCCGGGGGGGAAGCTCGTTTTCACCGCGCAGGCCAAAAGCCGAAAGTGTGTGAGAGCAGAGTGCCAAAAACTTCCAGAAGAATGAAACTTCCCCTACGCGTCCGTCGCAAAGGTGAGGACAGGCACAGCACTGCAGCCTGGTTTCGGCTGCATTAGCCAGTTTATTTGCGTATGATTCAGAGGATATGAGGTTGGAAGCTAAAGAGGATGTTCGTATTGTCAAAATGTTTCCTTGTTTGCTCCCGGACATCTGACAGTCTGCATGACTGGAGCCTCTGTTCCAGCATTTTAGTTTGGATCAGGAGTGATATTATGACCTTGGCGTGTTTTGGTACACACCACAGGGTGGTCTCAGAGCACACGAACCGGTTTTCTTTAGGACGAGATGAAGAAATCCTTATGCAAGAAGAACAGAAGACACAGTCACATACCAAACACACATTATCTGCTACAACTGTTAAGGCGTTCAGACCCAGGCCAAGATTAGAGACTAGACTTGAAGAACCCCACCCCCCCAAACTTTCAGCGTGGATGCTCTCGGTTCCAACTGTTTCACTGTATGGATACACTCCTATCAGGCCGTGAGATGTGCTAATTCCGACATCGCCTAAATTCACTGAAGTGTCAGCTGCAAAAGATAGTGACCCACAGGGGAAACTGGATGCCTCCAATTTAGGTACCTGCACTTGGCTCAAGTTGGTGACGTGGATAAACCCAGCAGTGATGAAAGGCTTCTGGTTTGCATACACACCTAGGCAGTGGGCATCTTGTTGACTGTACCACTTGTATTTTGCACTACTGGCTGTTCAGAGAAGAGGTTCAGGAAATAAATTTATTTTGTTTTCTTGCTTGTTTCACTTTTCTGGCATGGCCTCAGGCTTTCTGCACACCCCGGCAGTTGTTTCTGTATGAGTTATGCTGAGTTATGCCAGTTTTGAAGGCCTTTTTCACTGCAGTCTTAGGCTTGTCACTCTTTGAAATCCAAAGCAAAGACTCTGGAGTGCCATTGAGAAGTTCGTTCTCATCCCCCTTCCTTTGAAAAACAGTCTGAAAGTACAGACATCTTGACAGTGGTGGTGCTTTCATTCTGCAAGCTGACATCGCTTACTAATGCTGATATTTTTTGTTATAGTAAGCCCTCAAATATGATATTTCTGGAAATTAAATTTTTAGTTGCTGGGTAGAAGAGAGTTAATAATCCTTTCTTTATTTAAAGTTTTTTTTTTTTTTTTATATTCATGAAAAATTGTACTCAGTGGTGCATAGAGATGGGTGGTAAATGCTACGAAGCATCCAACAACTTGGTGAGTGGGCATCCAGCACCTCCTTTCTAGAACATATCCCAGGATTGTTGCTAAATACATTTGAGGTAATTTGCAAAGTCCAAAATCCTGGAAGCAGGAACTACCAAATTTGGGTTTCCTGCATTACTTTCACTCCTGCTGTCTGAGCTGGCTGCTGCAGTCATGGGTGGGAAAAGGATTTCGCGTGATATTTCCATGACTGTGCTGCCAATGCCGCAAGAAGGATGCAATGAGGCTTCCCAGACAACTGTGATTCTGGCATACTCAAACTTCTTCAAGTGTCTGATTTTTTACTGTAGCTCTTGATCTTTCAACTGAGGGGCTTTGGGTGAAACGGCATTCTGTTTTTACAGCAAAGAAAATTTATAAGAAGCAGTTAAAAAAAGTTTCAACAAGATTTCAGCAGGACTACTCGTGCTGAAAATTAATCTTGTTCATAAAACGTTGAATTTAACCATGTTTTTTATGCTCTGAATAATTTTTTATTTGAAATTATATTGACTGAATTTTTATTGAATGACAGTTTCATTGAAACGTTACTCAGCTTTTCTATCTGGGTATTTTGAAGGACGACAGTAAACCCAGAAAGGAGCCCTGTGTTCAAAATCATGGTTAAATAGTTAGGCTGTTCTCTGTGCTCCTTTATTTAACTGGGTATCTTATCAGGGTGGCTTTGAATTGCTAGAAAATGAGTAAAAAATACAGTCATTTTTCTAAATGCTTTGTTTTTAGTGAATATAAATTGCAAATGAAATTACAGCCTCTGAGCCTAATTTGTAATAGTCAAGGATATGTGACAAAGAGATTGGTTAAAGAAAGGTTCATGTGTTTTATTCTTAAAGATGGATCGAAAAAAATATGTTGAAGGCAAGTTGTGCCAGCACTGCTTAACCTGCTAGTATCTTGGAGATTATTTCTGCTGGCTTTGTGGGTCTTTTCAGTGTGATCCTTGAAAATGCTAATTAATTTCAGGATTGCTGTGTGTGTGATATGCTTTGACATACACAACAAATTAATAATAATATAATAATCTTTCTAAAAGAATTTTGAGGGCAATTTATAGTTCATGCCAGATGTCAGTTGACTGAGTAATTTAACACACTTGTGTAACGGAAACGTAATAGCTTTTGCGAGCTTGCCATGCTGCTTATGGATATGAATGACAAAATTTATGGGGTTTTAGCTATGTGCATAATCCGAAAAATTCACTCCCTGTTGCAGGGAATAAGCAGTATCACAAGTGAATGTGTTTTAATCATCTGAAACATATAGCCCAAATACTATTTTATTTGTTTAAACCAGGAAAAGACATAATTCCTCTAAAGGAAGTGCTGTGAATGCAAGAGCAAGAAAATTGTTTTTGTCCTATCAGTAGCTGCAGAGACCACATCTCCATAAAAGTCGTTAAAGCAGCAAAGACAGCACTGTCAGCTCAGAAATTGCGCTAGAAGATCTACTAAGCCGCTGGCCCTGGAATCAAAAGTGTTTCTTCCTATGTTTGTGCCCAGTGTAATGGCCCTGAATCTTGCAGTTTTTAGACCTGGTTGTGACCCTGGGAATGGGGGTTAGGGAAACCGGAGATCCACCTTGCCAGACCTGAGCTGCCTGGAAACCATTCAGCCTGAGCTGGACCTCCTCTGGAGGGCAGAGAGACACGCACCTCTGGGAGGAGGTTCATCCCCAAGAGGTAGGTAGGTGGATGAATTGCTCCTTGTAGGGAACCAAGTCTAAGTAAGATGAATATCTCTCTCCTTTCATGCGAATGATGGTGAACTACAGAATTGGGTGGAGGGTGTTCCCTTTACCTCTCAGGAAAATGATGGTTTCACATTCATCCTGCAAATTATGACACTGAGCATTTTTAATTTGTTCTGATTTCACAAGAGCCATACTTAGTTGTTTTTGTTTCACCCTTTAAAGCAAAGCATGTCCCTCAGCTCTATGTTCCTTATAAAGTGTCTTAGAAGCTCATGTCCATAGTGCTCTCTGCAATGTGATTGGTTCACCCTAGGGTATTGACCAGTGAAAGCCTTCCTGGCTCTCCACTCTGCTGCCAGCTCCAACTCCTTCACCCTTCTTTTTCTCTCTGGGAAAGGATAAAGCATGCAAGGTGTCATTAAAGTCAACAAAAGTGGGGCTTGCCAAGCTAAATTAAATGGACTAACTGCTTTGGAGCATAAGGAAAGGAGTTGCAAGTTCAGTTCCTGCCTGACTGTCACTGGTTTCCTTCAGCTGAGATCCTGTAATCCCAGCCCCTATAGAAACCGAAGTGCACTGGATTGAATCCTGGGGTTTGTCTTCTTTTTCTGTTTTTTTTTTGTTTGTTTGTTTTTAAAAAGTGTGTTTATGCTTCCCCTTTAGCCTTAAAAATAGCAACTACCATATCCTGAGAATATTACACCCTGGAATTTCCCGTGCGTGGGGTTACATGCCCAAGGACATCTTTGAATCAGAAGTCAACAAGTAGAAGCCAGGGAAATTGAGGGGAGGAGGACTGAAAGTGAATTGGTTTAATCAAGAAGTCAGCAAGTGGTACAAGACCACATTATCTGCTCCACTCGCTCTCCTGCACTGAAATCCCACTGATCTAGAAGAGCTGTTACTCAGATGCGTGAGCAAGAGGGCACACGCCGTCTGTGATGTCTCCAAGAAACCCTACAAGGATTATGAATGTGCTGGGTTGTGATTGCTATATTCTTGCCGTAATTTCCTCCATCTCCTCACAACTTCTGTGTGTATCTGTTTTTTCATCTAAGGTTAGTAGTCAAAAGGCCCTTGAATGTAGCCCACGCATGCAGCGCCTAGCAGGGAGGGACCTTGGACTTGAGGACCTTCCACAGCTGAGGTAAAAAAGAACAGTTACAGTGTGTGCTCAGGCTGTTTAACGAGACGTTTTCCACTTTTTCATAGGAAACATTTGACATTGTTATCCTAATGACACATGCTACGGTAAACTGAGGACTCTCAGAGGGTTGGCTTTCTAGCAGCATTTCTCATCAGTAGTCAAAGAGGAGCTGGTGCTCTATAAGGCATATACACGCCTTATATATCTATATATATATATCTATAAGGTCTATACACGCTGATCACAAACAAGACCCAGGCATGCATTCCCATGCACAAAAGCAAGGGCTCAATATGGGGAAAGTAAGAGTAATCTTGCAAGTGCTGCTCAAATTTTATTGGCTTCTACACGAACCCGATCTGGGCACCATAGCATGAGGCAGTCTGTCTTACTTTTTCTCCTCAAAAGCTCTGCTCCAGAGAATGCAAGTAGGCCGTGTGCATAAGCATTGTAAATCTGTAGCACCTATAAACCTATATGTTCTCACCACAGCTGATGGACAGATCTTGTTGTTTTCAGATGAGATTATCTAGACATTGTTGAAAGAGAGATAGCTAAAGCTCTGGCTCTGACATCTTCATCTGAGGAGGTTTGCCAGCATCACAGTAAAGCTGAGTAACATCTCTAAGGCAAGAACTGTCTTTGGTTTTGATTTGGGATCTTAAATCCAGCTCAGAGGCTCTTCTCATGAAGGCGAGAGAGGAATATTTTTCCTGTCTGTCTGAGACCAAAAAAAGTTAGGAAGTAGACCCATAGTCTACAGGCAGGGCTTTGGTTAGCTCGTGTTGCTCCAGATAGCCTTTACCTACTTTATATCTTCCTGCAGATTTGGCTGAAGTCAGCAGAGATGCCTACAAGTACATCGATGCAAGGTTTCTTCTGCATAACAAAGACAATTTAAAAACAATCATCATTCCTTATAACAATATCTGTTTGCTTAAATTATAAAGTTGCAAGATTCTTGTTAGACACAACATGATTGATAGTTTTGATAACAGACTTGAAAATCTGCCCGATGTAAGTCATGCCTTCTGCATTATTCTGACTGGAACTGTGTGCTGTGGTCCTAGGAAGTAATTTGCTTATTTATTGTAACAACCCATTTAATGGAACTTTAATGAGGAGCAGTCCTTATGGCAATTTTAGGTTTTGTGTGTGTAGGAGGAATATTGGATTGACATAATCTTTAACATTTTTAGCTTGGGATTTTTAGTGGTGTGTTAGTAGAAGGGCTGTGTTTCCAGTCTACTTTTGTGGCAGTGCCACAAACTAAATGC
Source organism: Pluvialis apricaria (assembly GCA_017639485.1). Classification (NCBI taxonomy): domain Eukaryota; kingdom Metazoa; phylum Chordata; class Aves; order Charadriiformes; family Charadriidae; genus Pluvialis; species Pluvialis apricaria. The sequence goes on along the minus strand of CM030008.1, from coordinate 131,105,740 downwards.
GGTTTCTCAAGAGACGAGGATTTGCCAAATGCTGTCCACGTAGAGAAAGAGGCTATGTGAATAACCACAACATCAGACTAACCACGGCTTGCAATGGCATGTTTCATTTTTCACTTCTGAGAGGAGAGGCTGTGCTGGGTTTGAGAAAAGTAGTAGCAAGACTTGGCAATAGTAAGGTCCTCCCTTGGGCATACGTGCGTATGGTGGCTCACCCGCAACCCCCCCGCCAGTAACATATGAGAAGTGTCATTTTTTCCTCTGATATGAAACAAGCATGAATTTGGAAAACTTGGCAATTTTTTCTTTTAAACTTTCTTTCTGGCCAGACCCACTTTATTAAGCTAGCATATTTATACCAAACAGGGAGTTCTGAAGTTGACTATGGATGTCCCTAAGATCGCCACTGCCACTAAAAAGCTAAAAATCTAAAGGAGGATAAATCCCTTTTGTGTGGCAAGTAGAGCTGGTTAGATTTAAATATCAAATGCATTTAGATCTTTTCTTCTGAGCACTTCTGAACTAAGCCTGTTCTGCAGGGCGTTTGTTAAATTATGCCACTTAGGAGCTTACAGATAGTTCCTGGGCCATTGTAAAGTGTGACCAGTTATCAAGCTTTAACATAAAGTCTTATACGCCTTTTCTCAGAGGCAGTGTTGCTTTTTCCCCATCCCCTTACACTGTTCCTTGTTGCTTATTCCTTCCTTGTGCTTTTGTCCTTGTCCTTGTGCAAGTACAACTTGTAGTACTATTTGCTGAACTGTAGGAGCAAAATGTCTGGGTTTCACAACAGCCCTGCAAGTTATGGGTAAGCCCTCAAACAGGAGATTCCTATTGCAGCTCCAGGGCTGAGAGAGAAGTGGGAGAGAGGGAATGCACGGCTGGGGGTGTTGATGGAGAAAGTGGAAATGCCCTCACCCTGCCGCTGTCAGGAAGAGGATAATATCTAGCGCTGTGCTAGAGTGCACCTGGGATCGTTGGGGTGAGGGTCAGGCTGTGAAGGTGGTGGTGATGGTCCTCCTCCCGTGCTGCACTGGCCGTGGGCTGGACCATTTCCACAGCCCCTCCACTGTACCACTGCTGAAATGCTTGGTCACAGAATTTATCCCATTCTTGAATTTAACACACGTGCTTTTTGCAGAAAAGAAGGATGAGTGGTGGAGAGTGTTTTAGGAACATCTCTGTTTACACTCAGGGAGCCTTGTGTGTCTGAGCCTTGTGGAAGTGGAGGACACTTTGCATGGGCAAACACCAGTTTGTGTCACACCCACACATGCGCGCACACACACGGACCAGTTTTGATCAGTTCCAACAACTATTCACAATGCAATCAATGGTTACAGAACCACAGCTGCAAACTGGAAGCTGAGTTGTGTGTTGCTATGGATATAATGGTTTGCCTGGAAGAGTAGGTCAAGTTTTCCAAAATAATTACTGATGTAGGGTGCTCAGAGGACGACTCTTTCATTGTGAACCTGATTTTCTGAAGTGGTGCGCTTCTGAAAATGAGGCTCTTCAAAGCCATCTTAAGCCTTGACTGTCGAATGTGTGGTCGTGTTTCCATATCCTACTATTTGTCGTCTTAGTGGTAAAAGTGGAGAATCATGTGAAAGAATATGAGAGCAGCACTACATTGTGAAGACATATCAAATGGAATTGTTTATTAAGGAGTGTTTATTAATACTACTTTAAATTATGAGGCTGATTGGAGAAGTCACTTACCTTTAAGAATGTACTTAAGTGTATGTTTAAGTGCTTTCCTGAACAGAGATGTTTTTCTGAACTGACTCAGTAACAAAGGAACTGGATTAGAACTAAAGGTAAACACCAAGGATATCTTTAGACTTTAGTAAGTTATATATAGTGGAAGCACGTTTAGTTAGGTGGAAAGAACAATAGAAGAAAACATAGAATGAAGTATTTTGGAAGATTTTTTCTCTTCTTCTTTTGTAAATCCAGTATTTTAAAGCTTCTCTAGACCCCTTTGTTTTAGTAGATGTGTTATAAATGTGTGTGTGTGTGTATGTATATACACACGCATATATACACACTATATGCCTATGATGTCCCAATGCAACATGTGGGAATAAATAAGCATGTAACCTCCAGACATGACGCTGTAGCCCGAAGAGATGGGAGCTGACAGCAAAAATTGGCAAAAATAACAAAACAGGGAAAAATCACAGGCTACCCAATTTATCCCAGTGCTAAAGTGGACTGCGTAGTGATAAGCATTAAATACAAATTTAATTTACATAGACTGCAGATAAATTAGGAGAGTTCTTCACACCGAATATCCAGATTTTCTCATTATGCACATCCCAGTCCCCGGAGCCCTCCTTAGAAGTTCGTTAGCAGCTCTGATCCCTGCAGAGCTCTTAAGCTCCATCTCTGCCCATACAGAATTTAGAAAACGTGTGGCTTTGGATAATTGCCCATACATTAGACTGTCCTGATTAAGCTGTCCCTACTGTCCCTACTTTGCTATAAACAGAGTTGCATCCTGTAAGTAGTAGAGAGCAGCGGAGAGAATCACCCGAATTAGATCCTGAAAATGTAGTGTTTGTAATGCCGCTCCTCTGCCCTGGCAGTGCTTGACCTGCAGAAATATTTGGTCCGGTTTCTTCTTAATCACTTCCAATGAGGGAGCTTCTGTAATAAGCAGTACTGCCATGGTCACAGCTTTCTCATGCTGGGAACCGAGAAACTTTAGCTGGAACTTAAATAAGCTGTGCTAGTGCTTCCCAAACCCTGGCACCGGGGACACAACCTGCTGAAGGGCTGTGCAACATATATACATATAGGCTTATCCACTCCTGCCGGGGTAGGCAGGTCTCAAGAGCTTTAGATAGGTAGTCACTAAAGCCTAGATTGAGTACCAGTACTGAAATGGGGGCTTACCAGCAAGTTTCTCTCCTTGGAGTTCACCATGGTGAGAACCAGCCTCTAGATGGAAAATAATAAATATTGTTGAATTTAGATGCCAATTGTCTGTCTGGCAATTGCTGTGGCTGAGGCTGCTGGTATGGTTCTGCAGGCCTCCCGTGCCGTGCTGTCTTCTCAAGCCCTCCCAGGAGCTGTCTGGAGGAAGAGTGGTCAAGCCTATTACATCTTATTTGGAGGAAAAAAAAGAAGAAAAATGGGTAAACAAACTTCTTAAAATTACTTTTTCTTGTTTCAGTAGCTGGGCACCCCTGAGATGGTATGTTGAAATAATAAATTAAGATCCTATCCACAAAGCTGTAATCTCTTTAGAGATACAGGCTTTTCCCATAAGCAATGATGTTTTCCAGACACTTTCTAAATAATTCATAGTCAGAAGCCAGAATATAGAACACCTTTAGGAAAAGGGTAGCAAGTCACTTTCCCTTATTCATCTTGGTCACATTCTCAAGTTATTGCTGTGCATTTTTGAGGGTTTTATTTTTCTGAAGCTGCTTGTTTGGGAGAGCTCAGACAATTTTGGCTGGGTAAGAATACCTATTTCAGTAGATTTTCTCTCACTGTAGGGCAAACTGAAAAAGTAGGAAATTCAGTTCTGCTAAACCAGCTTTCCAGAACCTCTCCAGCTCTCCTCAGGTTTCTTCTCCAGAACCTTCAGAAAACATGATCCATTAGTGTGATGTCTGCCAAACCCTCCCTACCATTGCAATCCCTTTCTACACATGCCCTCTCTCGGTAGAGATAGGAGGGCATGGCAACTCTGCGTGCAGCTCAGGCATTGCAGCTCCGATCTCTCTCACCGAGGGGTAGAAGGTTCATTTCACCCAACTTTACTCCTGACGCTGAACAACATCGATGGTTAAAACCCCACCCGATGGTTCTCAGCCAGAAGAGCAGTGGTTGCTAGTAGGACAGTTTCTAAAATTAAAGAAAATGTAAGAATCGTGTACTATAGGATGCAAACTCTGAAACCCAGCAGGGAAATGCAGAATTTTGGGTGGGAAACATATGCAATACTGTTGTGCATTATATTGATTTGTGTTATGTTAATTAGTGTGTGTATATGTAACGCAATAATTTAATGTTTCTGTATGATTCTGGCAGATTCAAAGCCAACTTCCTACTGCTCATTCTGAAGGGATTTTTCAGAAGCATTTCAAAAGATCAGCCATCTTTCTCTTTCATTGATAAGGCTGTTCTGAATTATCTCTGACATTTGTAATTGCTTCACAGAAGTCGTTATTGCCTTTTCCTGCCTGGATTCAGCTGCTGCTCTCCTCCTTTACGGGTCTTTCTAAATTCCAGTTCTGAATGTACATAAGCAGAAGGAAGGATTTGTCCTCCTGTTACTTAGGAGCCTCTCGTATCCCTTCCTTCAAGGCAGGCTTTGGGCTGAAATCGTAGTCGCAGTGCCCAAGGTTTATCCCCGCTCTCTATCTCCTCTGCCCTTCATCCTACTTCATGTGGCTCATGGGAGAAATAACGCTGCGGTCAGGAATCCAACAGACACAGCTTCCTCTGCCACACTCAGCAAATATTTCAGTTTTCAGCAGAAAAACGCTTTTCAAAGGCATTCCTTATTCACTTGAGATCTGTCTGTGGTTCTTGCTTGCTGGACAGAATTGTTCTTACTTTCTGAGAGCGTGAGTGCTTTGTACGGAATCTCAGTCCTCATTTCTGCTCCGGACCAGTTGCAATCTTCCTAATAAATACTCAGCTTCTGTATTCCCCTAATATTCCAGGCACTTTTGCAGTTTCCATGCAGATGAGCTTGCGTAGTCTTTCCTCTTTCCTCCTTCACATCCACACACGAGCCGTAGAACAGCCTTCATCCTGCAGGCTCATGTATTACATCTGGCTACGCAGCAGTTTTTGTAGCTTAAGTTGGTAAAAAGAGTCAGGCGTTTTCAGTTCTAACCTCTTGTCTTCCTGTCTTTAGGATTTCCTCAAACTTTTGAATCCTTAGATGATTTTCCTCCAATGCTTGCTTTGTCTCCAAAATTGAGGAAAAATAAAAACATTTTTATTACATGAAGGTTATGTATTGCTGAAGCTTGTAACATGATGTAACATGCCTTTATGGACTGGTAATTGTTTGAAAATGGATTAATGTTAATATAGTTGATACCTGGGCTGTATTTATTTACCCATATTTTTGAATCTCTATATGACTCTGTGTGAATCACCATGCAGACAAAAACAATATATCTGAGCATCCAGGAACCGTGTTCTTTGATTGCCTGCAGTTAGTAGAACATAAACCTTGCTAAATGTTCTTCTTTCAGTCCACAAAATCTATAAACAAATTATCTTTCAATTTCCTTATCCTTTTGCTTAAAATCAGAAAAATTAATAAATAGAAAAGCTTTTGAAGCCCTTGATTTGGAGAATTTATTTCCAGCAATGTTAACAAAGCCATAACATACCTTGTTTTTTTGTTCCTGTAAGCTTACAATATTAGTGACATATTGAAGTCTATCTTATTATGCAAGTTTTGCATAATGACTGAAAGAACACTTCAAAGAAGAAAAGAGGGTTATTTGTATAGCAGTACATTTAGGATTTTTTAATAAATTCTTTTAAGAAAAAAATGCTGATTCAATGAAACCAAACAGTGAAACAGTACATTTTGATAAATTAACCAACTCAAAAATACCTTGAATTAATGAATCAAAACACCCTGTTGTGAACATTTTCTATTTTAAAATATTCTTTCTCTTCTTTCTCTGTTTCTCCCTGTTTCTCTTTGATTCTCTGTCTCTTCTTCTTCCTCTTTCTTGTTTTTGCTTTCTTGTTCTCGTTCACTTTCTCTCTTTCTCTCACTCCCTTTTTCAAAACAACTTTTTATTTTACAATTTTCATAGATTTAGAGCTCATAAATACACGTGAAATATTTTGCTTGATCCAGGCAGAGATCTGTTTTGTTTTTTTCTTCATTTTTTATGAGATTTTATGAGATAGATAGAAAAAAGGATAGGAATAATCTTCCTCGTAAATTAATTCAGCTAGTCACTCTTAAAATCAGGTTTTTTTCCCCCTCCACCAGCGTGTGAGAAGGCTGTTTATGAATTTACTTCCCTTTATGCTTAGATTTGTGTGTTCGGGATTTTTTTCAAGGTAACATTAGTGCTAGCATCCTGTAGTACTTCTTTGCCTATGCCAGTGTTGTTTCTTCTCGGGTATTTGCCAAGAGCCGTCATATACCTCCCCTCTGACTTCACTTTGGTGAGCTGACGAACCAAATTCTTGCAATCACCTTACAGTCTGGAGGTTCTTCATTCTCTTTGCTGCCTTGGCAGCCCTTTGCCTGACCATGACCGATCAGACTGTACATAATATTCCCAAGGAAGTCTTGCCTGCACCTAGGGTTATAGCATAAAATAATTTCCTCTAATAGCATCCCACTGGCCTTTTTTTTTCCAGGTGTATATCACATACCTGGCATACAGATATTATGCAACCAACCTATACCCCAAATCTTTTTCCTCCTGCTGCCTCCAGCCCTTTGTAGTCCTAATTTATAAAATGAAACAGATTCATTAATTCCAGAGCGTGATCTTCTCATGCGACATTTAATGCTGTTTCTATTATTCCCCGTCCTTAAAGTCATTCTACTCTTTCTTACATAGTATTCAAAAGTCCTACATTTTTCATAGATCAGGAAAAGTGGTTCTGGGCCATCTCTGCTATTATTATGCGTTTCTTCTCTTAATGCAGAATTAATGCTCTATTTTGTGCGTGTGCAGTATTAGGAAGGCCCTGGATGCATTTAATTGACTGCACTAAGCGTATAGTGTGAACACTGGCCTCACACATACTCGTGTGAGTAGTATGAACCTTCAGCTCACACGGATTCAACAGTCCCAAAGCCTCTGCCCTGTCCTGGCAGTCAGGGGGACGCTGAGCACGTGGGAGGTCTTGGCCCCGTATGGAGCTGCGGGGCCTGCGCACAGCTGGGGACTGCAGTTTGTCCTGCAGCGCCATCTTAAATTGAGACTTCATGTAGGGAAGGATGGGATTCCTTTTTGAACATGTATTGCATCCTGCGTGCTTCGAATCTTCATCCTGGGTGTTTAAATGTTGCTTAAGAGCGCAAGATCTTGCTAAAAAGTCACGCTTGTTAAAGTCAAGCTTATGAACATATAAGTGCAGAAGATCTATCTGAACAGGCACATGGGTTGTTCTGATTTTATATTGACCATGATAAAATTAACACATCCTTCTTATTTTACCTGGCAGGTTAAAAAGTCAGGATTTCTAAGTATTTCTTAAATACTTGAGACCTGAATCCTATACCTGGTTTCATGGATTTGACTAAGGCAGGGAATCTGACATTCTAATTGCTTGAAATGCAAAGTTGCTTGAATTGCAAAAGAAATGCAAAGAAGCAAAATCCTCTGATTTTTCTGTTTTCTTCTGGGGTTTTGTCACTCTTTTCAAGATTTATTCTGATTTGCCTTTAGAATCCTCTACAGAAGAGAGATGAGGAACTATAAATCTTTAAAACAGGTCAACATCTCACTAATTAATGCTTTAATTAGTGACAGCAACATCAATATTTTTTTTTATTTTGTTCACTCTAACAGGAGTCAGAGATATCCCAATTTTGCTAATTTGAAAGAAGTTGTGCCCTTGATTTTTATTGGACTTCACCCAGCCTGTCAGATTGCCTGGAAGCGTACATGGTAAAAAATACAAAGGCTGTACCTTTAGTTTTCCTGTCACAGCTGCTCTTTTAATTTTATCCACAAATATTAGTAGACTGAACATATATGGTCTAAAGAAAGAACAAATAGCAAAAAGTTCTTAATTAGGTTTGAAAAACAACAGCGTGAGGGTAAAAGCTTTTTACCTGTACACTGACTAAAAAATGTTTTCTCAGTTGATTGCCTTGTCCTCTGGATGTATACAGTAAATCAAATCATAAACCTTTAAATGGTCCAAAAATACTTTAAATACCTCTAACAGCTCTAGTCTGTGCGATCTGAATGGTGTATGGAGGAAGTTTTAGGTTCAGAAGAGACTGAACAGTTCTTCTGTGTGGGTTATACAAATAATGACATAGCACAGTGGTATGTCATAACCCTCTGAACTAGGGAAGACCTATGTATGTCAGGTTTTTCCATGTTCCAAACACTGTAAAGATGTCTTCAAAGAATTTGATAATTCTCTGCTAGAATCGCTAAGAAATTAATGCTATTGCCTTGCTTACTAACTCCTTTACCAGCTGCATTCATTAAGGTCAGTTTAAATGTACACTAGTTAGTTGCTGTGAATAGAATATTTCACCTTGTGTTTTCTTGTACACAACACACAAAAATTGTTTGTGACAGCTAACAATCTTAGATTAGAAGAAATTTTGCATGAGTATTAAGTATGTATTTAAGTTAATGTTATTTAATATGCAACCTGTACTTTCACCGCCTAATAAACAGAATTACTTTAACACAGCAAATTATAAACCAACCTTAACATGAACAGTCCATTAAGTTAATTTGGTAGTATTCTGGTGCTAATAAAATTGTCCTTAAGTTACATTTTCAAATATTTTGTACTAATCGTGTATTTCAAATTTTCTATGCCTTCCCTGTTTCCCGATTGTGAGATTTCTCTAGTCAAATTTTTTTAAGACTACTTCAGACACACAAATATTTAATAGTAAGAAGTGCTGTACTCTTAATACCCACCATGCTATTAAAGCAGTGCCTGATTAAGAGAGAATTAATTCACATTAGACTGCAAATTACTATCTCTATTATCTCACTCCTTAGTTATTGCAGTAATTTATCAGTATCAGTGGAGCTAAGTTAATACAAAAGAAATGTAAGGGAGTTTGTGAAGAGTGTGAAAATGAATCTCATGCCATACCTTGCTAGCTGGCTCATCCACTCTTCTGCACTGGGGCAGTCGCAGTCGTGCGCCAGGCCTCGAAGCGCTGGACGTGGTGCTTCTCCTCTGCATCTCTCAGTGGCGGCATCGGGGGAGACCCTGCTCCTGGGGGAGGCTCTGCAGGGTGGAGGCAGTGGGAGAGACCTTATTCTGCTGGAGGGCTTGCTTTGCTTATCGCCTGACTTACCTGTGCTCTACACCTTTCTTTGCCACCGCCTCGACCGCAGGAGGCCAGGTGAAACAAAATGAAACACTGGCATTTAATCAGCCTGAGTCATAAGCCAAATTAAAGGCTTCGTTTTAACTTTTGGAAGAAGACTGGCCTGGTTCTGTAACTGGGCGATACCCTGACTTTGCCTCTTGCTATGGTAGGACCGTTTGTCCCTGAGTGAAACTGATGGCCCAGACTGCCCCAACAGCTGTAGTGAGCAGGTAGTAACCCAGTTCCCTTCACATTTTTGTGTCACAGCTGGTACTCTACAGCGCTGAATTTACACAAGAAGGACAGCCTTGATTTCCACTGGGCAGTCATGGAAAGATAACTTTTCACATTCTGCGTTGCCAAACGTTTAGCACGGCGTGCCTTGAACGTTTTAAGGCTATTTTTGGTTCCGAACGTTGCTCCCAAATTCTTCATCCTTGGAAGTTCTTCCAGTTCCGGCGCGGAGGCGCGGAGGGGGCGCGGTGCCGCGCTGCTGCGGGCCGGGCTGGGCGCCGGGGGCGGCCGCCAGGGGGCGCGGCGGCGGCGGCGGCTGCCGGTCCGGGGCGGAGGCGGCGGCGGCGGCGGCGGCGGTCGGTCCGAGGCGGAGCGTCCCGCCGCGCCCCCCGCAGCCCGCCCGGCCCTGCCCCGGGGTAGCGCCCGGCCCCGCAGCTCCGGGCGGGTATCGCTTCAGGGAAGGGAAAAAAAAAAAATTAAAAAAAAAAAAAAAATAAAAAAAAAATTAAAAAAAAAATTAAAAACAAAAAAAGGGTGGGTGGGTGGTGGGTGGGGTGTCTTTACCGGTTCTAACCGCAGAGGGGGCTGGCAGGCAGCGCTCCCTCTCGCCTCCCCCCCGGGAAGCCGTGATTGAGTTAGTCTCGGAAATCAGGCTACCCCGAGGAAAAATTGCTGAGAGCAGGGTTTTCGTTCCGTTTTCCGAGCAGGAAGGAAAGCGATGAATATTAAATGCAGGTTACTTTCAGCTGCCGCCGCCACCAGGACCCTCAATATTCCTACGGCAGCAATTTGACATCAGAAGGGGAAATGCACGGCTCTGGGTGGCATGGTCCATCACCTGGGTCTTCAGACCTTGCTTACATCCATTTTTTTAATGTGCTACATCATCATCACTACCGTCATTAGTGCTGCTGCAGTTTAGAAGGCAGCAAGGTTCCCTGTCCCTGGAAGCTTTCCAAAGGAAAGCTCCATGCTCTTCAAAAGAAAGCTCTGTCTATTCCAAAGAAAGTTCCATTTCTTTCCAAGCGTTAAGAAATATTTTAAAGGCTACATTGAGAGATTGGCAGTGGCAGGTTCACTTACATATTTATGTTTCTTTTGCTATGCAATAATACGAAGTTTATAGCAAATCTTTAGCACCGGTTTCCAAGAAGAAAGAAGGCAATGCATCGTAGAGGACATACCGCCTTGATGCAAGGGCGGTCTGCTCATGTTTGTAATCCTGCAAACAGTGTAACTGAGTGCTTCAGGTCGCTCAGGACACACCGCACTTAAAAGCCCTCCCCGCTCTCTACCTGTGTAAGGGTCAGTCACGGCTGCAGCTCATCCTGGTTCACACACGAGCAGGCGAGGATGGACTTTTCTCTGTTCCCTGCGCGGCTCTGAGATCCTGCGAAGCTCTGGGTCTTACAAAGGAAATATAAGCGAGAAGCGATGATGAATAGAAATTATGACAGGCTGAGGCTGCATAGATAAACACGCACAAATGTGCATAAACATGTGTAGGTAGATGCATATCTGCGTACAGGTATATCAAAGCAAGAAATGAGAACAGCTATGCGGCATGGCAGGAGCAGGCAACGCATCAGGAGAGACTCGGCTCCAAATCGCTGAGCCAGAGGGAAATGACGGAGCAGCCCGTGCGCTTCATCTGTCCGCTGGACCACGCAAGGACGGTTACAAGGGGATGAAGAGGCGGGAGGCTGGGGAAAGGGCAAGAATTGTCCCCTTTATCCCCTTGCAGAGAAGGGCGACCAGTCCGATCTGCAATCCGGTCTCTGGCAAAAAAAACACTGCTGTCAGCACTGTCTGCTGAGCGCAAAAGGAAAGAGGGCAAAGCCCTCCGACCTCCGGGCGGATAGTATTGTTACCATTATTGCTCTTGTGGTTATTACTGTTACTTAGTTGGTTTGCCTTATTTAGTGTTGGAGAGCATCCCCTGCCCTTGCTGGCTGTGGCCGCCGTTTGCTAGACGGCAGAGCAGAATTAGGCCGCGGCAGATGGCCGTGGATGGAGCCGAGACGGCAGCGGGACAGACGCCCTGCAGGACCTGCTTCAAACCCGGCTTTTTGAGACGGGGAGCGGAGGCGGATTTGCCGGGAGGGATGTGCCGGGGGGACCCCACCGCGGACGCCGTCGGGGCCGCGGCTCTGCACCGAGCACAAGCGGAGGCGGAGGCCGGGGCCGCTTTCCTGCCCTCTCCGCACCCCTGCCCTGCCCGCCGCTACCTCCCCTCCGCTTCAGCCCCGTTGCGATGCTGCGTTTTTCTTCCGCCGGCAACGCTCCAGGCGAGCCGGCCAAACGCTGCCCCCGGGACGTTCCTGCCCGGGCGGGGACCAGCGGTCCCGGCGGGCCGCGGCGGGAGCTCGGTGCCGCCGCCAGCACCAGGGACAGCGCCGGCAGCGGCCCCGGCCCCCGGCCCCGGTCCCCGCCCGGTCCCCCGCCCGGCCCCGGTCCCCCGCCCGGCCCCGGCCCCGGCCCCGGTCCCCGCCCGCCGGGCCCCGCCGCTCCTTTGTTCCGCCGCCGGCGAGGCCCCGCGGAACAAAGGCTTCCGCCGCCGACGGCGCGGGGGGCCCCGGCCTCTCCCCTCCCCGCCCCCGCACCCTCCTCTCACCCCGCCGAGGTGGCCCCGCCACCGCCGCCGCCTCCACCGGAGCCGCGTCTCCGGTGCCCCCGGTCGCGCATGCACCTGCCCCCGCGTACGCTGCGCTGCCGCCACCGCCGCCCTCCCCCGCCCCTAAGCTGCCCCGCACAGCCTGCCCCGCCGGCCGCCCCCCGCTCCGCGCCCCTAAAGCCGCCGCCTTGAGCCCGGCCCCGCCGCGCACAAAGCCCGCACGCCGCTCCGCTGCCTCCCCGCCGCACCGCTGCCCTCCGGGCACCGCTCTGCGCCCTCCGTGGCCCCCCCGCCTCCCCGCGCAACCTCCGCACACTCCTCTTCTTCGCGCATCCACGCTGCCCCTCCGCACATTGCCCTGCTGCAGTGCACCCTCCGTCCCCCCAATATCGTCGTTCCCCCCCCCCCGTCCCCCCCGCACCGAGCGCACCAACGCTGCGCATGGCTCTGCCGTCCCGCGGCACAGGCGTTGCTGCGCTGCCCCCTGCGCACCGCTCCGCTGCCCCGGGACCCACATTCCTCGGCTTCCAGAGGAGCCCCGCGAGAGGAGGAGACATTACCGAGCGGGCACTCCTAGCTACCGGCTGGGCGATGCGCAAAGAACAATCCTCGCGGTGATATTATTAGAAAATGTATTTATTTCCCATTAATCGACTTTACATGGTTTAGCCCAGGAAGGCGAGAGGTCGAGTCACCGCTACCTTGAAAATCCACCACGGCTACCGCACCGCTCCAGTACCCCCCCCACGGCCCCGTTACCTGCTGCTGACAGCTGCCCCAGCGGGCGCCCATCCCGTGGCAGCGGCATCTCCTCTCCACCGGGCCGAGCCGTCCAGTCCGCCAGTTCTATTTAATCTCGGTTTCCGTAGGTGAGTACAGGCTGTCGAGCTCTTTATTGCTTTGTCTCCTTTTTTTTTTTGTGTGTGTGTGTGTGTAAGTGTGTGTGATTTTTCGCTTATTGCTAGTATTTTTATTATTAGCGTCGTTATTATGCTACGTTCATGCTGCCTTGAGGTTCCGCTCTTGGCATTCACCGCGTGCCTTAATTGTATGACATTAAATCAAGGTCCGCTGTGAACACGGAGAGTCAGAGCCTTGGAGCGCTCGCTCGCTCTCTCTCTCTCTCTCTCTGGAAACAGAATAGCAACTGATACCCGGGGAAAAAAAAAAAAAAAAAAAAAAAAAGAAGAAGAAGAAAAGGTAATTGCCCTCCGCCCTAGTCCCATCCTGGCCTGGGCTGGATGGAATTCATGCTCGAGTTTTCTTACTAGCCCGTCTCTTGTTTGCAATGCCCAGGAAGCTGTTAAATATTATTTTAATGGATTAAAAGAAAAAAAAAAAAAATTGAGCGTGTGCCTATTACACACTTCCAGGCGACAGCTTTAATTTCGCCAGCGTCTTCGCGTGATTTTAAACGTAGGAGTTGGCTCTCCGCGACTCCGACGTCTGTGATTTGGCATCCCTGGCTGGGAGGGACCGTGTGTCTCCGGCTGCCTCGATCCGCCTGGTCCTGCGGCTCCGCTCGGGAGCGGGCGGGGGGAGCCCGCACCCCCAGAGCATCCCCCTTCCTCTCGGCCGGGGGCGGGGGGAGGAGAGGGGGGTCTTTCGGCGGTGAAAAATGAAAGGGCAGGACGTGTCATCTTTCTTTGTAAAGCGGAAAAAAATTTAACTCACTCGCACCTGCCCCTTTCCCGGGAGGGTCTGGGCAGCCCATCTGGCCTGCCTACACCGCGCTGGGCGAGTGAGGAAATGAGGGGTGAAGTCATTACGGCAGTAACAACAAAAAAAATATTAAAAAACGGCCTAAGCTTTTTTATTATTATTATTATTATTATTACGCATATTGCCATCTTTCACCGCTCAGGACGGGGACCATTCCTTTTCGGTGCCGATGGCACGGCGGGGAGGAGCGGGGCTGCCGGGCACCGTGCATCGCCCTCAGGGCTCGACCCCGGCCGGACCCCGGGAACCGGGCGGGCTGACCTCGACTGCTGCCTCGGCGCCAGGGCCCGGGAGAGAGAGAGGAGGCGAAGCGGGCTGCGCTGCGGCTGCCGGCGGCGGCGGCCGGGCTACGGTGGCGAGATGGGCTTCCCGGAGACTTTCCCGTAGTTTGCCGGGGCATCCAGGGGCGAGCTGGGCAGGCGGCTCCGAACCCCCCCCGCCTCGGCACCGCAGCTCCTGCGTGCGGCCGCCTGGAAAACAGACAAAGCGAGAGCGTTAGAAAGGCAGGCGGGGAGGGAAGGAAAGGCAGGCGGGGAGGGAAGGAAAAGCAGGCGGGAAGGGAAGGAAAAGCAGGCGGGGAGGGAAGGAAAAGCAGGCGGGGAGGGAAGGGCGCCGGGAGCCCGCACGCCGCGCGGTTGCCAATGACAAAAGGGAGAGAGGGGGGAGTCAGAGCAGGGGAAGGGCGGGGAGGGAAGGGGAAGGGGAGGAAGGGAAGGGAGGGGAAGGGAAAGAAGGGAAAGGGGGCCACACGGAGCTGAGGCCGGCCAGACCCGAGCCTCTGGGGCTGCTCGCTCCGCGGCCGAGGAAGGGACAAGGCGGAACGCCCATCACCGCAGCGCCGGGGCGAGAGGGCGCTTGGGTCTCTGCAGCGTGATGGGAACCGGCCAGCCGCGGGGAACCGTAGAGAGCAACATCTTTGCCCGCCGCTGCAAAAAATCCCCGGACAGCAAATACAGGGAAAAGCTTGGGGAAAAAAAAAAAAAAAAAAGAATAAAATGGAAGGGGGGAGGAAACAGCAGTTCCCCCTTCTTTCTCGGCTTGAGGAGCGTACAACAGCAGAGAGTGAAATCCATGGGGAGAAATCCAAGCATCCAAATAAAAATAAAAATTACGATCCCACTCCAAATACTAAAAAAAAAAAATAGTAATAAAAGAGGAAATAGTCAAACCTGCCGAGGGCTGGCGGCTCCTCCGCCCAGCCGGAGCCGCAGAGCGCAGGAGAGGAGGAGAGCCCCGCTAGCTGCTTTCGGGGGGTAGGAAGCGGTCCGGTCTCTCCCCCTCGCTTGCTGCTCCAGAATTAGGGATTAATGCCTCTCCAGCCAAACAAATAAGGCATCTGCCTTCAGTACAAGAGGATTACACGGGGCTGCTGACGTCACCAGCCAGGCAGATGTTGGCTCCCAAAGTCCTGATCATCTCCCGTGTCCTTGAAACCCGGCACAATCCCAGCCCCGCGCCGCCCGGCCGGGTCCCTGCAAGGTCGAGGGGGACCTGCTCGGAGGGGACCCCGCCGAGCCGCTCTCCCCCAAAATGTCCTCTCACATCGTGGGGAGAGAAAGGTGTGAAAAGCCGAGCCCGGCAGAAAGTTCAACCCTCCCCCTTCCCTCCGGGTCCTCTCTCCCCCCACCCCCCCCCCACCTTCCTCCCACCTCCCCAACCTCAATGTCACATGAATCTGTACAGTCATAGCGAGGAAGAGGAGCCTGGTCCCCGGCTCACCCAGAGGCCACCTTCCCCGCACGGCAGCCGACCCCCTCCTCACTGCGGCACCGCCGCGCCCCCCGGCCCCGCGTCGCCTCAGCCGCCGGCCCGTCCCACCCCGGAGCCCGGCACCGGGCCCGGAGAGCAGCGGAGCCGGGCCGGGCCGAGATCCCCCCCGGGCTTTGTTCCCGCTGTGCCCGTCCCGGCGGGGCAGCGGCGGGCAGCGGGCAGAGGCGGCTCGCCGGCCGTGCGGGGACAGCCCGCTCCCGCCGCCCCGGAGCTCCGCCGTGCCTCTGCGGCAGGCAGGCCCCTCCGGGCGGGCAGCAAGCCGAGCCGGGTCGAGCCATGCCGGGCCTTCGGGACGACAGAGAGCGCGGAGGTCGCTCAAGGCCTGCTCTCTCCTTGGGGGGCCGGCGGGAGGCACAGAAGTAGGTGTTTGGGTTTGGTTGTTTTTTTTTTTTTTTTTCCTGGCTAAAGGACTTCGAGGTTGCGTTTGTCAAATTCTTAGGTGAAGGCAGAGTGGCTTGTCACGCTCGGAGCTCAGCCCTGAGTTTGCGGATAGCTGTTCTGGAGCTGGGGGGTGGGTTGGAAGTGCCGCAAAGTGCATCTGAAAGGGGAGTCTAATTAGAAGCGTGATCAAAATAAAAAAAGAAATTTGCTTGAGAGCCATGTCTGTTGCCTTTGCTGTGGCATAAAGTCCATGACTCATCATCACTAGTCCCTTTGCATCAAACAATGGTTTCAATCATTTCTGTACCGCAGAAAGGCAAACTAAATGATGTGACATAACGGAGCCGGATGAAGAAGAAGGAATCGCCAGTACCTAGCTCCTGTTGGGTTGACGTTGTTGTTGTTCAAAGAAGCTGTTTTATAGATCTGTTCCATATTATCCTTGTCTGTCAAAGTGGCATTTAATTTTTCCAATTGTGGAACTTGGTCCCTGATAAAATCAATTTAATTTACACCACTGTCATTCAGCCGATCCGAGCAGGAAGATTTATTTTTGGCCCAGACTTGAAGGGGAAAAAAAAAAAAAAAAAAGCAATCGTATGCAGAATGGATGGAAAGATCCTTTGGCTGCTTTTGCGGGCAGTAAGAAGGGAAAACACTAAGCATGGCATTTTAACCGAGCTCGCTCCCATGCAGGAGTATTATAAATGCCATTTCTCGAGTCTTTTGTGTGGAAGCTGGAGCAGCCACACGAAAGGCAAACCAAGAAAGGCAGACCAGCTCGGTTCCCCGCCGTTTTGTCGGGACAGGCAGCCCGATGCACCCCTTTCTTTCCCGGGGTTGACCACCAACGGCCCGGCCCGGCCCGGCCCGGCCCGGCCCCGGCCTCCCGCCCGGTCCCTGTCCATGGTGCTGACCGGGCGGCGGCAGCGCGGCGCTGCTCCCCGCGGCCGTGCGGGCGGCACTGCGCGCCCCGCCGCCCCGAGGGGCCGGGGAGCCGCCGGGCCGCCCCGGGGCCCTTCTAAACACGCCTGTGCTTTATTATTACTTATTATTATTAGTAGCAATGTATATTTTTTCAATTCAGCACCTTGGAAGGAGGTGCGGGGGAGGAGGCGGGGGGGAATTTACCTTTCTTGGGTTTTAATTGATAGCTCGCCTGTTTCAAAGTGCTTTTAATCACGGACGCCGGGGCAAGCCCACGTTATAATGAAAAGCGGTTAATATCGGACAACGGTCTTTAAACCTCGGACTCTCATTTGTTTCCTTAAACGGATTAGCGTGGAAATTCAGATGCGGTTTTCGGTAAGTGGTACCTACCTACCGGCTGACCTGAAAAGAACTGACAGCGTTGCAAACTATTTTTTTTTTTCATTGCATGTTACAACGGGAATAACTTGCACACAATGTTTAAATATGCTCTAAAATCTCACGTTACGTGTATACGACCTCTTTCCGAGCCTGAAGCTCTTTCTTGCTATGTGCCTACATGCATACGCACATACATACACTCACACACACACGTATATATACATAAAGTTTAAATAATTTGGTGGAAAA
This sequence comes from Pluvialis apricaria, assembly GCA_017639485.1. Classification (NCBI taxonomy): domain Eukaryota; kingdom Metazoa; phylum Chordata; class Aves; order Charadriiformes; family Charadriidae; genus Pluvialis; species Pluvialis apricaria. The sequence continues at coordinate 131,088,428 of CM030008.1, read as the reverse complement.
GTCGCCCAACTGTTCGCGAATCTTTTCTCAGATGCTTTCCCCCCCCCAACTGGCTAACATTGCTCTTTCTTAGCATTTTAAAGCAAGGACAGCTCTCGGATTATTATTATTTCTTCGGTCCCATCTCTTCTCATAACCTGCTCCCCTGAGTTGAATAACGAGGGCTAAGACCAGATGAGATTGCGGCTCCAAAGCAAGAGGCTCCGAAGACAGCTGCTTTAGAAATTGTGCACTAGCCCTGAGAGGAGAAATGTGTGGGCTTTCTCAAATGTGAGGTACTACCGGCTGGGGAAAAGGCAGAGCTGCAGCCATTCACACTTCGTGGGCTGGGAGACTTCTTTCAAAAGAGCCCTGAAGTATTTAGGATTTGGGGGAAAACCCTTGTACCGGAAGAAAATGGCCTAAACACAATAGGACTCGCCATTTTCTCCTTCCAAAGCACAAAGCAGCTCCGCGGCTTCAGCACCACACAAAGAAAGCCCGGACCCTCGGAATTCTCTTACACTTTCCCCCACGATTTCAAAAGCCTTCCCCTCTAACCGATCCGCTTTCCCAGGAGCGCTCACACAGAAATAAAGGAAGAAAGGAGGAAGGGGAGGGGGAGAAGCGCGACTAGGCTAGGCGAGAGAGAGACAGTTTTGATGTTAGTTTATTTAAATTAAATCCTGCCAGGGAAAAGTACCACTATCACATGTACACTTGGGGGGGGGGGGGGGGGGGCGGCGGAGGAGGGAATCCCAAAAAAACCAAACCAGCTGGAAAGCTGTTTTGACCACCGCATTCCTTCAAGCTGGGCGGACTCACGTTGCGCCAAAGAGACTCGAGCAGGACCACGCTGCCTGAGGATGTGGATGTCCACACACAGGCGAGCACACCCCCGTGCCAGAAAAATGCATTTTCAGCCCAGCTAAACCCATAAATTGAAAATAGCCCCCCTGCCCACCGCACCGCCGGCACGGGGCATTCCTCCGCGCCCGCGGGAGCCCCGCAGCCCCGGCTGCTGCCCTGCCTCCGCGCCGCGCTCCGCTCCGCCGCCCGCCGCTCTCCCTCCCCGGTAGCTTTATTTTCTTATCTGAGTAACTCGGCAGAAGACTGATACGGAGGGGATGATGTTAAAAAAAAAAAAACAAAAAAAAAACAAAGAAAGAAAGAAAGAGAGAGTGAACAACAAAGAACCGAACCGAACCAAACCCGAACAATCCCAACCTAAATCAAACCAGCCTCTCACTATCCCTCTGAAATGCAGCAAGAGATTTCGTACTTACAGGCAGCGCTAAAGTGAGTAATCCTCATCCCAGCGTGGTTGGGTTTGTTTGTTGTTGGGTTTCTTTTCTTTTCTTTTTTTTTTTTTTTTTGATCTGTTTGTTTTTAAGTACTTGTTTGTTCCCATCGTCCATGGCTCGGAGTGGATGCACGCAAAAACGGCCGGTTGGCAGCAATAAAAATAGAAGTGATTTCATTGTGTAAAAGCAGCAAAGAGACAAGATGCTGTGTTTCTCCTAATACTTTCTGCTTGGGAACCAGCAGCTCTCAGCTCAGGAAAGCAGGACTCTGTGTGAGTCTCCCCCTCCTCTCTCTCTCTCTCTCTCACACACACACACAGAGACACACACGAACACGAACACGCACACACACACATACACACTTACTTTTCTTCTCCTTCCTTTTTTTTTTTTTTTTTCAAAAGAGGGCAGGTCGTTCCCTGAATCCCAATGAGTTAAGTCAGTCACTTTCCTTCGCATGCATCACAGCCTCCTTAGAGCTGCAGGCACAAAAGAGCATTTAGCTGCCTCCAATTTGTGTAGAAGGCCTGTCCTTAATTTGTTTTTTTTTTTTTTTTCTTTTTTTCTTTTTTTTTTTTGTGTTTATTTGTTTGTTTTTTAAAGTATAATTAAATCATGTATTTCACTCAATATGAAAATACCATGTCCCCAACTTCGACAACTGAACCACTAATTGTAACCTTTTAAATAAATTCCTGAACTTGTACGCATACTTTGCTGGTCTGCAGGGGCTTCACAAGAAATTGATGCAAAGTATTTCTCAGCTGTGCAGGCCTGCACCCTGCTTCCTGCAAAGGTCAGAGCTCTACAATCCACAATTACTTTCCAATGAAGTCTTATATCAACAAAATCTCCTTGAAAGGATTACAGGCCTTTCAAAATAAAGCTTTAATCTTAAATATACACGGTGGCATATTCCATTTCAATCAAATATGAGGGATTGTTTTAAAAAGTAACCACACACACATACATGTGTTTTCATGCGGGGTTACTTTTTCCAGGTGGACAGAGAAAGGCGTAAGCACGGTTGTGCTGGCTCCACATTTCAGCGGCTATTTTATGTCAATTCTTTCTTCTAGCCGGTACAGGAACATCCATGTGAGTGTATATATACACACACATATACATATGTATATACAAAATTTATTTATATACCTCTCTCTATATATATATACACACACATATGTATTCGTGTATGACAGAGTGTGGCTAGCCTGGCCATGTCAAAGGCTGCAACCCGCAGGGACTGGCAGCAGCCTGTCATGAGGCAAATGAAGCTCCAAAGCGACCCAGCGGTGGCCTTTGCCCATGTGGAGCTCCAGCGAGAAGAAAGGCAGGTCCCCGCCCGGGCCCGGTGGGCATCGCCCGGCCCAGGGCCGCCCCCCGCCGCCCCGCTCTGCCACCCGGAGGCCGGGGACCCTTGGGGGACCCCAAGGGGGCGGCGGGGGGCAGGGGTCACCCCGACATCTCGGTCACCTCAGGAGTTCTTGGCACTTTCTTTGCATCCTTGTCATCTCCTAATTCGAGCTGCACTCGCTCAAATGGGTGGTAATCCGACTCTAGAGGAGATTAAGGAACCAGAGATAGCTGCATTTAGGATTACCGAAAGGAAATGAAGGAATCTAATCCACTCCCACCCCTTACGTTACTGGGTTTCAATAAGACCTTATACCACCTTTTAGGATTTTAAACAAATGAAATAGCTTGGAGAAGGGGACAGAAAGAGACCGAGTGGTGGAGAGTGTGTTTACCCATTAAATGAATTGAATAGCAAAGGATAAGGTGAATTGCAAAAGCGGCCACGGCCGAGCTGCTTTCTTCTGCATCCCAATAACCACTGCGTTTGAACGGGCCCAAGGCTCGCAGCTTCCTCAGAGCTCTCCTCAGGACCAGGGCAGGTTCGGGAGGGCCACGCTGGACATCCACGTATAAACTGCAAAATCAATCCAGTACTGATCTGAGCTGCAATATGATACCCTTCCCCCCCCCCCCCCCCCCGCCCCCCGCCACATCCCACACCTCAAAAGCCAAATGCCCCCAATATAATGTGAAGCTGTAAGTATGCTGTTTCCAGTCAATAAGAATTATCAGTAAAGCTTAGAACGTCCTTAGATTCAGAGGATTGTTTGTGCTCTATTCTGACTGCATAAAGCCAAGAAGAAAATAACTAACGTTTACTACAGTGATAAAAATAAAGTCCTCTTGTTTTTTCCTAGTTTCACTTTAAACCGAGGAAACAGCATACCCTTTTGCTTCCAAAGGTATGAGCAGTCTACAGAAAGAGGACTGAGCTAACCTGGTCCTGAGACCAGTTCCTCCTTCTTTGGAAAGACTGTAACATGAGCAACACGGGATTAAAAATAAACCAACAAAACCCCAAACCCTGTGACATCTAAAGGTGTTTTCTGTTTGTCATTTAAAATACAACCTTCCCTTTTCTCAGACGACTTTTACATTTGAAATGCTAGACTGCCTACAACAAGCCTCTCTAAATAATCTTTAACATGAAAATGCTTAATTGCCTTGAGAGGCTTCATATACTGATTGTGCTTGGTGCGTTATCGGGGTAGTCTAAAATGCTCTTCGGTTGCAAAAAAAAAAGAGCCTTAATACGGGGGAAAAAAATTGGCTAGTCATCCCTGAGTAAGATTTTGTTTTGTAGAGTGCTTGTCATGGTCCTTTGCAAGCCTGGAAGCACGGTGAATCAAACGCCTCGGAAGAAGACCTACGTCGACAGAGGCTCCATATATAGCAGGCGCTAATTATTAAAGCTCATTCCCTGATTTAGGACTCTATTTTCCTAAGCAAGCCCATCATCCTGACACAACGCAGCTCAGGATGTTTGTTCAAAGCTTATGAAAATGTAACCCAACTCATTGCTAGAAGTTGTTGCTAATTAGTTGATAATAAACTTCTCCGGCCAGGACACAAAAGTCTTTCAGAAGTGCAAGGTGTTCTTTGTGATGCCCTCACAAGGGGAATTAGCATATCAATTCGGCAGGGGAACAATACATCAGGGCGCTTGCCTTCCCCCTTCCCCCCCCCCCTAGTCCTTTTTCTCCCCTTCCTAACGTTTTAAGTGGATGTGGTGGGCATGAAAGTGAAAGGCTGGGGACCCCAGCGCCGCCCCGCCCCGGCCCGGGGCTGAGCCCGCCCGCGCTCATTGCACTTGTAGCCGCGTCCCGCTTTGGAAACGAGCCCCGGGGCGTGCGGGGCTGGCGGACCACCGGGCAGCCCACCCCTCCGCACCGCTGGCTTTACGACCCCTCCTCTGTGGCGCTGACAAATGGAGATAGCCGGGGGGTTTTGCGAGCCCCCGCCCTGCCTCCCCCTCCCCTCGCCACCGATGAAAGGGTTTCAGCCTGAAAGCCTTTGCAAATGGATGTTTTACAACGCCTCCCGCCCCCGCCAAGGTAATTCTGCTACCCAATATCCTTAATAAAGACTGTTGTTCCCCCTTCAGTTGTTAAAGGTTTCTCTGACAGACTGGTCTTTTCTCCCTCACCTCCAAAGGGTGGATTTCTAGACCTCCCTGTGCAGGTGTAAACACCGAGAGAAAGCAATGGTCCTGATAAAAATGTTCAGTCAGTTATAAATTCAAATAACTGAGGGGGAAGAAATCCCATTCTTAGCAATTTAACAGGAGTTTGTCCTATTGATTGCAACCTCCTCCTGCTCTTTTCCTTTTTTTTTTCTTTCCTTTTTTTTTTTTTTTTTTTTTTATGCCTAGCAAATTCACAACAAGACACAAAACCCGCAAACACAAGGCACAACCAAACACCCAAACCTCCTAGCTGCTTGGTGACATGTGTAAGTGGATGCCATAGAGCAATGGAAATCCGTGTATAACAGGCCGGAGAAAGCAATTAAACAAAACTGCGATCCTGAGGCCTCTGATCCATCTAGCCGTGTTCCTACCCAAAGGCTCGACAGCTGCAAGAGTTATTTATCCACATGGTTAGAGCGCAAATAAATGCCTAGGTTAGAATGAGAAATGTGGCTTGGGCCCTACAGGTAAATCAGAGCAAGTCTATGGAGTGGCATTTGCCCTCCTTGGTGGCTGCGGATGAACTCTTTGTTTGGAGCGTGGGGAAGGGGCCAGCCTGCGAGGAGATAAAAGCCAGGCTTGCCTAATCAGGGCAGAAATAAACCAAGAGATTTCAATCTTCTGCTTTTTTTTTTTTTTTTTTTTTTTTTGGAAAGGAGCAGCACTCTCCAGTTGGCTCCCACTCAAAAAAAGAGGATGCTTGAATACAGTTATTTTTAGGAACTGCAGCGATATGTAGTGTGCATTAAAGCATAGTGATATGCTAAGAAATAAAAGAAAAGAAACCTCATTTTTTTTCCACTTAAAATCGCTAGGGAAGCAGTTCCCCAGGAGAAAAAGTATTGTGTAATTAAAAAAAAAAAAGAAAGTATTTATTAAGAGAAAATGTTGGTTTTCTTAGGTTTATATAGAAAGTCTTGAGTGATGAGAATAAAAGCCCAAATCCTAGGAGTTTTCATGAAATGCAGTTTAAGGGAAAAAAAAAATGTTAAGGATGGTTGTTTCCCCAAATGCAAAACATCAGGGAGGAATCTGAAAAGAGCTTTACTTTCTGTGCAAAATCTCCATTGTTGCTTGGCAAACAATGGGAGCTCTGGGCGACTGGAAGGCTGTGAGAATGAATAGGGAATCCGCAGGATGTGTGCGGGTCAGTGCTTGGGGTCTCTGTCCTAAAGCCCCTTTCTCAGCTTGCCACAATAAAGTAGCACAAGGTTTAGTCTTTCCTGGGTCACCGGCCATCTTCTATTATTCAACACTTCACAACAAAAAACACTTATTAATCAGCGCTGACCAGAGGCCCCTTTTGAAACAAGAGAAGGGGAGAAAGAGGGGGGAGAGAGAGAGAAAAGAAGATTGAGAAACCCTGAACAGACCCTCCCAATACAAGAGCGACCATAGGCACTTTCTCAACTGGCCAAAGAGATTTTTTTTTTTTTTTTCTTTTTGCCACAACAAAGTTTCCAATCAGGTCAGAGAGGACTGGACTTTCCCCCCTACCCCCACCCCTGTTTTTCCTCTCACTCTCTTTCCTTCTTGCTCTGAAGATGATGGAGACTTTGTTTTGCAAGTAAGGATGGCTTTAGGTCAAATTGCCAAGGTTTGATCTTAGAGGTGTATGTATCCTTGCTATATTGGAAGATAAGGCTGTTTCTCATCTGGGCCTCAACTCTGGAGATGGCGTAGGAGAGAAGAGGTTTGCTTGTGGGGCGCTGCTCTTGTGCTTTAAGAGCTGATGGATGAGGTGTCAGGGCAGTAGTTGTGTGAGGACTTGGTTCAAAATGGTATGAGAGGGAGTCAAATGTGCCATTTATTGACTCTGGTGAGGGCAATCGTGGGCTTGTTGTTGTTAGTCCTGATTTTCTAGCACTATATATTGCAAAGGGCTTAAACGGTGAGCTTTGGAGTGAAAAGGAACTGATAGATTTAAGAGAAAAACTTTGTATTCCTCTGTGCAAAAAGGGATTCAAAGGCAGCGGTGGAAAGGGATCTTAAAGGAACTAATAAGTGATAATTTAATTTGCAGGGGGAGGTGTCTTTTTTTCTTCTTTGTTGCTTTCTGATAATTTTTTTAGGATGTTTAATTATTCTTAAGTAAGTTGGTGTTTCTGTGTAATGAAATATGCATAGATTGTCACACAGCCCACATTATGATGTTCATGCCTCTTACCCCCTGAAAATTATCTAAATAACTTTATACAGAGAAGTTCAGTTTGTTGGCTAGAACTATTTTTTGAGTGGAGAGCATGACTAAAAAATCGAGGTAGTTCAGACTTTGTTAACAGTACAGGTACAGATGTACCTAAGAGAACAAAGCAATTTGTACTATTTTTTTATTTAACAAATGCATAGAGGCAGCAAATACTGAATCCCCTGTGGATTACCTGAGAAAATGAAATTGTTCTCTCCAGAAAAAAATTAGTCCACAAGAAAGGTAAAAACTTATTTTAACTTTTTTTTTTTTTGCTGACTAAATCGTGTGCGTGCGTGTGTGTTGGGTTGGGAGGGTGGGGGGCTTTTTTGTTTGTCTGAAGTCGATGTGCACATTTTAGCTAGGGTGTATCACTAAATAGCATGAACCTAAGGAAAAGCTGTTCCTTAAGCCCTCTGGATATCGTTCTTTGTGGCATGTAAACTGCGACTAGTACACCACAGAACTCCTCACTAAAGGGTTTTGTTAGTGGAAACCAGAATAAAGTGTTATTTTGGGTGGTAGCCTCAGTGGTGCTTTACCACAGTTTGCATTGCAAACACTAGGCTGCAGTTCACGTTTTGTTCGCAGGAAATGTATTTTACTTAAGTGCTTATAGTAGAGTATTCTCTCTTTTCCCCTCAAATATTGTGTTACTCAGATTTTGCAGAGCTTGACGTTCCAGCAATGGAGTAATCAAGTGTTACCTAAATTATTTAAAGCCTGGGATTAAAGGCCTTAGCTCTGAGTGCTGACAAGCTTTCAAATGTAGCCTGGGAAAAGTTTTGTATCCTTTCCTGTGTGTGTACACTTTGAAAATAATTTGGAAAAGTACAGTGAATTATTCTCAAAATGTATGCACAGAGAGAATGAATAATTCTTTTACAAGTTGCTCTCCAAAGGAGTGAGTGACTATTAAAAATACAGCAGCAATGTATACACAATAATATTGTGGCACCTGCAATGTTATTTTTAACAGATCTATTCCTTTCACTGGAGCTTGCTTAAAGGAGCTCTTTTATTTTAGGGCTTTGGTTTGGTCTGCAACACAGAGCATGCATTAATTCAACAAATCTGACCATTTCAAATGTTAAGTTCCTTTATGTTTCGAGGCCTTACCCTTCTCTTCTTGCTCTTCAGGATGCTCAGTGGCTTCACGCTTCTGTGTACTGAAAATTAATGATGCTAACATATGATTACCTTAGAATGTTGGATAAAATGCACAGAAATGCATTTTCAACCAGCTAAATTTTATTTCCACCTGTTTGTGTATTTGGTGAGCTATGTGCGTATTTATTTCTGTTCTTCATCATAGCTTTGTTTTGTGAACGAGTGGATTGTTGGTGTTAAACAGTTACAGATAATTTATTTCTTCTTTTAGATAATGCACCATTTCTGCTATACTGTAATGTAAAAACAGATGCATAGGTTTGTTCTATTCCGAGATTTCACTGCATCACTATAATATACTTTGGATGATATCCTTTAAAACTAATGTCATTCACAGAAATGAGGATTTTTCTAGTTTGTCAAAAAAGAAATAGCAATGGCAGTTACATTTTTGCAAAGGTTTCATCATTAGTAGGTTGTTCTGTGCCATCAGAAGACATATATTAGAAATGTTACCATATAATGTCAGCTTCTCTTTCCATTCTTGCTAATGGCTGATTGTGTGAATAAGTCCCATTTAAATCAGTGGGACTATTCAAAGGCTGAGATACTGCTCTACATGACAAAGGGAACAACAAAATTTGGCCCACAGAATTGAATGGGACTATTGGAAGCATGAGATAGCACTCAGAGTGAGGAAGGATACTCAAATCTATCTTTAGTATACTGCACCATCTTTACACCGTGCTTTAAAAACAGACATTTCTGCACATGTGAGTTTGTAGCTTCAGCCAAGAGAGGCAAACACAAGCCACTGGGGATAAGTAAGGCATGTGAGGCTGGCAAATATAGGAGGCAGAGAGTATCGATTGCAGGCAGAAGTGAGGGTTAAGGCGGTGAAGACCAGAAGGGAGAGGACACTGGCACTTTGTCCATGGAATATATGTGCCAGGCTGAAGGGCCAATATAGAGCTGGAGATGGGTTTAACAGATAATAGAAGTTTGAGGTAGCTACTCCAAAGTACTCAGAAAACAGACGATGTTCTTCCTATGTGTTTACAAAACATTTGTGGTTTTAAAATAGTTTCATATTTATTTACATTGATATTTTAAGTCAGAAAGTTTTTTAAAATATTGCCTTGTCTGTACAGTACATCCTAGGTTAAAAATGACTTATTTTACGATAACTGATCTAGCTATCTATGGGAATTTGGATGCTTTTCTCATAAATTATCCCTGATCCAGTGAAAACTGCTTTATTCATATGTGAATTGTATCCACTCCGCTTGCTAAAGGTTTTCCAGCCAACTTATTTCAGAGAAGTCTTGGTTACAATTCAAAATATATAGATCAAGGTTTCATAAAATGAGTTCATGAAAATCTGGCAGGGAAAAGCCAAATTTTAGCCTGGTACACATGTACAAATCTGTGTGACATACCCCTGAAGAGCTACACCTTTTACATTTGTTTGCACATATGTATCACTATAGACTGATGAAAAAAAGATCTTGCATACAGATATGTTGGTTTTTGGGTCTGCAATTTGGATGTGTATAAACATCTGTGTGCTTAGTTTAGTAAGTCTGGTCCTTGATACTAAATGCAAAGGTCATATTCGTTCAGGAGGAAGTGTGCTATATTTAAATACAGAGAAAAAGAACATGTGAGTTTACCTCCTAAGGGACTTATTTATTTGTTCACTCCAGAAATGGTAGTATTACAATGACTAAGGGTGTTTTTGGCAAAGACAGGTATAGAATAATCAGTTAAAACTGTGGCAGAGGTATATGACACTTTGTTGGGTGTAAACGCACTTTCAACTAGGTGAGAGAGCAGAATATGCAGAGCCGTGTGGGATGCAACAAAACCTGACGCACACAGGCTCAATGCACCTCCACTCTTACTCACACCGCAAGTTTCCCCCCCAGTTCTGCACAGCAGCGTTGGACCTTCGTGGACATTTTGTCCCATGTTTTAATAAAGGCATTTATCTCAAAGGCCTGTGATATGTGGTTCCATTTAAGAGCAGGCTGAAGGCAGTCTACCTGCTGGAAGGTCTCAGCTCCTTGTAGACCAGGAGTTTGGGACCTGCAATCTCAGCAGTTGGTGAGCTGAAGGCCTGCTGGGTGGAGAGGCAGGGATTAAAGGGCTGAATCTGTTGGTCAGTTTGAAAAATGTTTTTATAACTTTTTTTTTTTTAAGGTGGAATTTGAGTGGTGAAATGTTCACCAAAAATTAATATTATGTATCGAAAGAATTCAAAACTAATGAGTCGTTCTTTATAAGGCTTTGATTATCCTTTTAATAATAGGTTTAGGGCTTGTTTGCCTGTTTTTGAGCCTGGGGGCCTAGTGCTTTCAGACTTTTCATCTGCAAAGGCTGGAAATTCACTTTAAAAACAAGATTCGAGCTTTACTTGCAGATATCTTGATTGCAGCAGCTGGGGCTTTATGAAACAGTGGCTCATGGAAGTGGGAGAGCTGGCAGCGTTAAGAAGCTAAGGAAAGGGCCTGGAATTATTATGAAGTCTTCTAGCTCGGAGAGATCAAATAACTATTCAAAAGGCTTTAAAAAGGCTCTGTAATTCTGTGTGTGGGTGTGGGTTGCTTGTGTAGGGGCGTGAGTTTGTTCACAGATCCTCACTAAAGAACTGTGGAAATCCAAGGAGAGGATGCCGGTGAGAATGAAGTTTGTGGCTGATGTGTTGGGACCGAGGTTGTGTATCGATGGCTGAGCGTCGCAGAGGAGTGCAGGGATGGAGGCAGTAACTCCTTGCAGTGGCAGGAGCAGGGGTTTGTGAGGGAAGCTGCTGCTCATGCGCCTGATGCCTGGTTGCCTAAACACATCAAAATTGATAATCTATATGGCCAAATTCAGCCTGCTGCAGGTAAGAACTGCGCCAGCTTGGCTGCAAAAACTGGAACTCCATGCAAGGTTGAAATTGCTCAACTACATCTTTCACGACAAAAGTGGTTTTTTAATGATAGATGTCATGGCTTGGGGAAAAAAAATACCGGTAGATGGCGTGCAAAAATATTCAGCACCGTTCATGGGTTTTATTGGATAAATGCAAGTTCTTGTTATTATTGCAACTGGCTTCAGCTATGAAGACATGTTAGTAGTGAGTTTAATGAGAAGGTCCTTGGTAAGCACAGAGGATGTGCATGTAAGGGAAAAAAAAAAAGGGTGAGATTAATTTACTCTTCATCTGTTTTCACAAACAGCTTTTCAGCTGCTGCTGCTTCTTCGTTTTAACCCACTCAAAGCATGCACACTTCAGCCAGGGTCATTTCCTCCCCGGCCTTCACACTACAGTCTCCTCTTTTGTAATGCTGCCCAAAATACGTGGTTAGACTTTCTCTCTATCTTGGGGAGGAAAACATAGACAAAGAGGGGAGCTTGTTTCTTTGCATTTTATTCAAATTTACAAATAAAAATAATCTGCAGGAAAATTCAAACATTGAATACCTTATGTGGAAACATCAATGCTTTGGAAAGTTATGGGTTCAGGAAATAGTGTCTCTTTGACATTCTTAATTTTAGTCAGTGTTAGTATTATTGCATGTTGATCTGCTTAATCTTGTGTAACCTTCCTGCAGAACTGGAAATGTTCACTTTAAAATAGTTGTCTGGGTTTTTTTGGTGTGTGTATATAAAGTATTAACAAGAATTATTTTTGTTTATGATGGTAGATTTTGGTAGCTGCCAGTTTACACTGCCCACCTGCAAAGGTAAAAGTAGTATCATGTGAATTTGCTGCCACTATCTCTTACTCTAACATAAAAAGATGCTGAAACTGTTTTTAACTATAGATGATCACAGTTGTTGTAGTGTGTGCATGAAATTATTGTGTTTGATAGGTAACTTTGACCACATTAGTGATGCTCTGCCTCCTGCTCAGTAGATCTCCAAGAATGGTGTTGAGGTTGGAGGTGTTCCCCACCTGCTCCACAGAAAGAAATGACATAGTGTTATCAAACAGAGTCTGATATGGGTGTCAGATGACTACAAGAAAAAATGAAGTTTGTTAGTACTCTGATATACATTTAAAAACCAAAAATTGGGAGTCATTGCTTAAGCCCCCTACCAACCAGCTTTGTGCAAGCATTTACAGTGACCAAACACCTTTGAAGATGCAGGCTTAAAAAAATCTGAGAAACACTGTCTTCCTTTTCCGCTTTTACCCATTTACTGTGGTTTACTGAAGCACCATGAAAGTATACCAAAATTGGCAGGGATGAGATTTCTGTAACAAGGACGTGATACAACTGTGCCCATGTAAATGCTTGAAAGAGAAAGGGCCAGCGAACAAAGCTCAGGAATACGCTACGCTGCTGGTAGGCTTTCTAGATCTAACACAAACTGCTGTTCATGGAGGTTCAGGCTAGAAAATACAAAAATCTAGATCGTTGCTAGGTTCTAACCTGGTGTTTTGCAGAAGTGGAAGCGGGAGTCTGCATGCACTGGAGTCCTTCGCTTCCAGGAGAGAGAGGCAGGCAGATTTTTCTCCTTCTGCAGTTATAACAGATTTGTCGATTAACAGAGATATTTTGGAAAATTTTGCTAGTATTTATAATGCAGGGTTTCCATTTGTCAGTTCTGCTTGTTATTTGCTCACCTATATAAGTAGAAGGACATAAAAACAGGCCTTCTAAATATAAAATAAAATATCCCGTGATGGCTTATTTTTTCCCTATTAGGTTTGTATATTCTGTCTTGCTTGTCTTTCTACAGTGTTCTGTCTTAATTAGAGCTCATGTGCAGCAGTCTGCCTAAGTTGCCTGTTTCTCATGACAGTACTACCATTTAAACCAAACCCAATAAAACCTTTTCATCATGCCATTCCTTCTTGATTTCTTGCTTTTATGTGTGTGGTGGCGATTCCTAGATGAGATTACAGTTTGAAGATGAAGCATACACATAACTCAATTAATTTATATTGTATTTCAGTACATTTAAATGGTCACATCTATTTTATTTTCTTGACAACTGAGTATTCTATGTCTACCGGCAAAATAAGGTATCAGTACACTATGATGGGATGGAAATGGAAGATGCTGAATTCTGCTCTGTTGTATACTTTCCCCACATTTAAAACAAAGCATATAAGTATCCATATTAGATGAAAGGTTAAATGACAAGACTTTAATTTTTTATTACTCACTTGCCCTTTTAGCAGTGGAATTTAGTAGCAGTATATGATCTGAGGTTTCCAGTGTAGAGCTTCAATCTGGTACTTCTCTCTTAATCTGTAATTTTTATTGGTATTTTTTTTTTTAATGTAAATATTTCTGAAAAGTAAATGATTTTTATGTCAAAACATGAACTTTTTGAGGGAAAAGCTGATTTTAATGACTTCAGTTTATTTGAATCAAGATTTAATGTTTTTTACTGGGACACAATTCTGTGAATTGATGAATCCCATCACTCACAGGAACGAATAAAGTATCTTTTAGGAATTAGTGCTTTGTACGATGAACCTTGTCTTGGTTTTATGCTTATCAAGAATCAGTGTTTATTATATGCACTAAGAATAATTTTTTGTGTTTCTGTTGAGAGAGACAATGAGATCTATTGCATGTCCTTTAATGGCTTGACTGGGTGCCTTGAGATACTTATTTTGGAAACACCAGGTAATAGTGATGATGGTGTATATGAAGGAAGATACGCAGTGCTGTTGCAAAACGTCTAATTTAATGAAGTCTAGTTAACTGAAATTCGAAATGAATTGCTTTTTAGTAATATCCAGCCTAGTCAACACCCTCCAAATTTTATGGACTTTTCCTCCCCTCTCTTCCCTTTGAAAGGCAGCCAGTCAGGTCTTTGTGCCAAGTAATAGTTACCCAAAAGTTTTTTGATCTCTGTGTAAAAAACTGTGCACACTTTACAGCATAGCAAGTTTCTGTAAGGAGGCCTGGGACCACTGCTTAGGACAGTAGTCTTAACTCACAGAGACCAATTCAGAGAAGCAGCCAAGCCGAAAACAGCAGAAGACGCAAGGCTAGAAAATTAATACTCTGCTGTGATTTGAAATAGTTTGTAAGTATAACGATATCAGTTCCCTTGTTGAGGCCCCGTTCCTGGAGGTGTTCAAGGCCAGGCTGGACGTGGCCTTGGGCAACCTGGTCTAGTGGGAGGTGTCCCTGCCTATGGCAGGGGGGTTGGATCTCGATGATCTTCAAGGTCCCTTCCAACCTAAACCATTCTATGATTTTATGATTTTATCAACCCCAGAGACGTACTCACCTCCAAAAGTACTGGTTTCAGGGTTCATGTCTCTGTTGTGCTTCTTCTATCCCTTGGGTTGATAATCTGACTTTGGACAAGAGGATCAAAGTGAGAGGGTGGATGGGTGGATGAGCATTTTTTAACATTTCTGTGAATGGCTGGGATGAGTTTTAAATTTTACTTTCAGATTAGTCAGGCTCAAAACCAGTTCTTTGTCAAAGGAGCAAACCAGCACTGTTACATCTAAAAGATATCATTATGAAAATCCCTAAAAGTTTAAGAATGATGTGGGCTTTTCCTGTGTTCTTGCTATATATTCCTGATATTTACCGCTATTGAAAAGTAGGTCTCCATTCTTCAGTACCCCTCTCTGGGATAACATCCTTGACTATATCGTGTATCTAATTCCACTTTTTTTTCTCTGTTCTTGCCTTACTGCATAGAATATCACTCTCTGTCACATTTATTTTACCTATATAAATTATTTCTTTCAAATTATCCTCTGTCCTCCCACGCATTCTCTTCTATAATTTTCTAGAATCTTACAAATACAAAGGTTAATTAGCTAATAGTCAGATGCTGAGTTGACATGGATAAGTGAGTATTCTCTCTTTTTTAGCTGAGGGAGGGAGGTCGGAAGACCTGCCTGGCACGAGAAGAATTTGATTCAGGTATTTGCTTCTGAGGTTCTTTTTCTTTCCTCCTTGACCCATGTAGGTAGTCTGACAAGGTGAAAGTTTGGTAGAAAGAGGGGCTGTGTGGTCTACCCTCTCTATAATTTGACGAAACACAGCATGCTACAAGCCACAATTTCCCCAAACTTTAGCATCTGGGGTACCATGGGATGCCAGGGAAGGTCAGGTCACAGGGCAGGCACAGGATTGTTTGTGTGAGCTATCACAGAGGAGCATGGCTATGTGGAGGGTTTAATCTTTGATCTCAACTGTGGTATGAGCTGTAGCTTTCCCCCAGTTCTGAGACCCGACAGACACAATCAGGAGGGCTGAGAGGGGCTTGGTAAAGGGAAGCCCAAGTCCAGCTACAGCATGACAGAAGAGCCTGTTTCTGGTGCTGTGTGCCTGAGGTCTGCACAAGCATCCCACCAGCAATGGTGAGCAGGGCAACCATCTTGCACATTGTTTTGAAAGTTTAGGGGCTCTTCCTAAAATGACTTGCACAGCGGTTGAGTGCTGACTGTTGCAAGCTGGAGAGCTGGCCCTCATCTCAGCATTACTGTCTGCACTCCACCTGTCCTACTAGGGGACATTTAGCTGGAATTAGTGTTGGTCAGCTTGGTGTTTGGTCCTACAAGGCACAAAGGGAAGGGGCTACAACCATCACGTATAAGAGCTATATCCAGCTGAGGTGTTATATCTGCCTTAAAATGTAGATTTGCCAGAATAAGATTTTGCTCTTTGCTTCTCTTTTGTGATGATATATTATTTAACAAGTTCAATAAATAACATTAGAAATAGGCTTGAAAATGTTACTTCAAGTGATAATATTTACCTAGTCACTTAATGTAAAATATACATTATGTGCTTTGTAAATGGCCTGTGATCAAAAATACACTCCTTTTTTCCCAATCCTCCAACTTTCTTGTAATTTTTTTTTTTTGGTTATTCAGACATGTTATTTAGCATAAACTTGTTAAAGTTGAAATCAGATAGATAAATTCTATCTCTTCTTCATGAAAGAACTGGAAAAATTACAGGCCAGTGAAGAAGGAACCTTCCTGATAGTCTTGCTTGTGCAGTCGTGCTGCTAGGACTAATCATAAGTAACGGTCTATAGATAGACAATTACATAGATAGATGTGTGAATACAGGCAAAAGAAGACAATATTTACTTATGTAAGCCCATACATTTCCTGAAGATGACCATATTGGACAAAGAGATAGGTCTGGCCTAACTAGGGTGGAAGATTTTTTTACCCTAATTCTGCCTTAGCTAAAACCCCTTTGCTATTGCATTAACAGGTCCATTCAGCACCTCTCAAGAAGCAGGCTGTAAATGTGTACAAGATGTTAATATTTTTATGAGAGGAAACCATTCTAGACCACAAACTCTGTGAGGTAGGTTTCTTCTCTAATTATCTTTTCCCTGAGGTGCATATTATACTTCATAGTGGAATAAATTGTATTAATAATTTTATTCATTTAAATGGGAAATAGTTTCTCAAAAGCAGAAACTAAAAGAGACAGCATCAGAAAAGGAAATGAAGGTTCCACATTGATACTAACAACGCTGATTTTTGAATGTCCCGCAGTTATGTATCCCCATATGATACCTTGGGTAAATTCACTTGCTTTATTTCATACAAGAAGTCATACTGACTTTAAATGGGAGCTAATTGTGTGAATAGTCCCTGCAGTATTTTCAAACACCTAGTTTATTTTAAGGTGAGCTCTAGTTATAATTTGTGTTACACTATTAAGGTCTAGATATCAAGTACTATTTTGTTGCATGGTCTAGGTGAGTGCTAATGACTGCATTCTGCAGTAATAATATTTTTAACTTCATTTTAGTCATACTACATAACAAAGAGGACGTTGATAATCCAGTTATGGTAACTTGGCATGGTTTAAGACAGTTAGTATGACAATGTAAAAAGCATCAAGGCTCCACAGTGTCCAGTGGTAGGTAACAGAATGAAATCAAGCAGGGGCAACTCTCCCTCAAGGCACCTCAAGGACTGCCTGGTGTTAACTGAGGGTAAAAGTTGAGGTTTAAAGTGACAAACACTGAACTGATAAATACAGTGTTGTTGACTAATTGAGATTAATCCCAGCTTCTGAGCAAAGGGACTCTATTCACTGTGGTCAACTGATACATCCCCAGTGAATATTGCTATGGAAATGGTGATGATTGGCAGGTGTGGCTACTGTTAGAAATGCGGTCTTGTAGGGATGGCTAAATGCAATGTCTAAGGTTGAGAAGAGGAATTTACCATCTTCTGTCATATCCTGGGAAATATCATGGGAAGGTGAGAAGTCTTTGAAGATGGAGAGAAATTAGATACTGAATGAAAGGCATTTCTGGAAATGGCTACTATGAGATTGCAGGTTTTAGTATGGGCCCGAGGCAGTTGTATGAGCCTAAAATCTGCCAAGCAGTGCAGGGATGAAAATCTCTTAGGAAGCAGCATCTCCTGCTTCTCCCCAAGGCCAGAAAATGTGAACTGAGCTCAGTGTGCCTGCAAATGGCTTCTGCAAGACAGAAGGTGCCAGGGATCAAACAGCATTCACTGCAGGTCCCCTCTGCTATGCAGGTTGACACAATATGAGAGCTACCTATATTCCTGAATCTGTGCTTGGGTGCTTCACAGAGTAACTTTGTATTAAAAATCATACTCTTGCATGCAGAAGGCATCATTATGGTCATGCTTTGGAACCTCACATGGCACAGTGCAGATTCTCACCCTGAAATCCCTGTATCCATCCTACAGAATGGAGCCTATTTTTTAGGCAGTGGTAGTTTCAGGAGGAGTTGAGTATCCGTATGTGGACATACGTGGAGTTGAGCAGCTGTAAAAGTCCATATATAGACTTTGTAGGTTAAATAACCTTGGTCATGTCACTGGATAATCTCAATGGAGTGAGCTTCCTTTTGTGCAGTAAGTTTGCTTTAGTATGCCCTTTCAAACATGGATACCACAGCCCAAGATGGGTTCCAGTAACGATCTGGTTAAGTGTACACCAGAAGCCTCCTACTAATGCTTTGTCTACTTCTACTGCTGTTTCCCCTCGTTATAGACCCAGAAATCCTTTCAGTCAGTGTCACACTGAGAGCTCGAATTGAGCTGCACCAGCAGGTCCTCTTATGGCAGTAGGGAGATTTTTAAAGCATGACTTGAGAGTGAGTGGAGCAACATTGTTGCCTTTTCTGAGAATCCTCTAAAGCAATAGTTCTAAGAGATGTAATTTCCCCTTTTAAGTGGAATTTAACACAGACCTAAAGATGAAAACGTAGTTTTTCTATTGGTTATTTATTTTTTTTATTTTTAAGCTCTTATCCAGCTACTGTACTCATCCCAGACTCCTAAACTGTGGTTCATGACTTTCTGAGTGCACAAGTTCTCCATGTGTATATTCATTTAAAGGTATTGCAGACATTCCAACAAATGCAGCAAATTCAGGGGACAACATGCAGAATTTGTGTCCAGCTTCAGTGCAAAAGCATAAGATTGAGTGGTACCTGAAAACACAAATAAGAGGCTACAACCCACTCTCTGCTGAGTTGGGGCAGGGCTTTGAAAAAAAGCCTTGAGCTTGGCTCTGTTTTTCATCTAATACTGAAATCCCAGTTAAGAATTTGTGACCAGCATGTGAGGATAGCTCTAGTCTGCAGTTGAAGATGCTCACCTCAGAAGTGAGCCTCTGCTGCACTGGATGCTTAGTTATTTATACCAAGTCGAAAAACATCACTAAGGAATAGGTCTTTCTCTGATTCCCTGCCAGATTTTGATAGCATGATGGTTAGGGCACTGTGCTGGTAGGTAGGAGAGGGAAGTCTGTATGTGAGTCTCACAGGAGGGTGCCTATACTGCTAGAGTTGGTACTGGAATTAAAGAGATTACCATTCTTGTAGCTCTCTTCCTGAATTTTCTCACTTCCTCAAATTTGTCCCCTAACTAAAATAATTTGGGGAGTTTTACCAAATCCAGCATAGATGAAACAACACTTTTGGCATATGGATTGTCCACTGAAGAGAATTCCACCAGCTCTGCACATGAATAATTGCCGTATTCTGCTCCATGGAGAACTAATCAACAGCAGCAGAGTAATATTACAGCCTAAGCTGCTATTGCTGGAAGGAATGGGAAAGGGATAGTATGGTAAAGAGATTGCTCAGAGGCTGAAGCTCTTAGTCTTTCAGCTATTAGACTGATCTCTTTTCACAGTGGAATATGGCAAATGTTTTGATTTCTGAGAGATCTATGGTCTTCCTCAGAGATGGGGCCCGATATGTCTTTGAGATCTAGATGTTCTGGACACGTTACTTGCATAGATCATGGATATAAAAATGGAAGTAAGTGAACATTTCTTTCTCTTCCATTCCCTGTAAAGTAAATTGGTGGAAAACCTGTAGAAAGAATTTGCATTATCATCTGGGTACGTCCTTCCATGAAAAACAAGCTGTCTTGAAGTCAGAAAGACTTCTCAGAGTGGTCCACCCCTAAGCTCTTTTCATCTCCTCTGGTTTTGCATCATTTCAGTTGCACAAAACTAAACCATCTATAGCTTCTTTACACCATTTCCAAAAAATGCATCCTCTAACACTTTGCTATACTTAGAGGATAAGACTTCTATTTCTTTCACACCTGACATCTGGACTGAGTCTGCAAAAACTTTACCACTCTCTTTTTAGACTGAAGTCAATAATAACTATCCTGAACAGAGGATTATGTTTACATTATTAAAAATGTATATGATATAGCAGTAATATCAGGTACATCTTTCTCTGTGATTGCCCAATTTGACCTGAGTATGGTAATAAAAACTGGTTATCTTAGAATCATAAAATCATTTTGGTTGGAAGAGACCCTTAAAATCATTAAGTCCAACTGTTAACCTAGCACTGCCAAGTTACCCCTAAACCATATCCCTCAGCACTATGTCTGTCTTTTAAATACCTCCAGGGATGGTGACACAACCACTCACCTGGAAAGCCTGTTCCAATGCTTAATAACCATTTCAGTGAAGAAATTTTTCCTAATATTCAATTTAAACCTCTCCTGGCACAACTTAAGGCCGTTTCCTCTTCTCCAATTGCCTGTTACTTGGGAGAAGAGACCGACACCCACCTTGCTACACCCTCCTTTCAGGTAGTTGTAGAGAGCGATAGGGTCTCCCCTCAGCCACCTTTTCTCCAGACTAAACAACCCCAGTTCCCTCAGCTGCTCCTCATAAGACTTGTGCTCTAGACCCCTCACCAGCTTCATTGCTCTTCTCTGGACATGTTCCAGCATCTCGGTATCTTTCTTGTAGTGAGGGGTCCAAAACTGAGCACATACTTGAGGTGCAGCCTCACCAGTGCTGAGTATAATCACTTCCTTAGTCCTGCTGGCCACACTATTCCTAATACAGGCCAGGATGCTGTTGGCCTTCTTGGCCACCTGGGCACACTGCTGGCTCATATTCAGCCGGCTGTCAACCAACACCCCCAGGTCCTTTTCCGCCGGGCAGCTTTCCAGACACTCGTCCCCAAGCCTGTAGCGCTGCATGGGGTTGTGACCCAAGTGCAGGACCCGGCACTTGGCCGTGTTGAACCTCATACCATTGGCCTCAGCCCATCAATCCAGCCTGTCCAGATCCCTCTGTAGAGCCATCCTGCCCTCTAGCAGATCAAGACTCCCACCCAACTTGGTCTTGTCTGCAAACTTACTGAGGGTGCACTCAATCCCCTCATCCAGATCATTGATAAAGATATTAAACAGAACTGGCCCCAATACTGAGCCCTGGGAAACACGACTTGTGACCAGCTTCTGACTGGATTTAACTCCATTCACCACCACTCTTTGGGTCCAGCCATCTAGCCATTTTTTTTACCCAGCAAAGCATGCACCGATACAAGCCATGAGCAGCCAGTTTCTCCAGGAGAATGCTGAAACAGTGTCAAAAGCTTGTAGAAACTCCTTTTCTGGTGTTTAAAATAAAATAAAATAAGATAAATTACTAGCATTAAAATAAAATGGTTACTTTATTCCTGACCATTGTTCACTTTTCTCTTCTAGAATATGACCTTCCCTTGGAAATGTACTTAAATGACTTTAAGGGCATAGCATATACTATTTCAGTTGGAAGGGACCTACAACAATCACTGAGTCCAACTGCCTGACCAATTCGGGCTGACCAAAAATTCAAGCAAGTTGTTAAGGGCATTGTCCAAATGCCTCTTAAACACTGACAGGCTTGGGGCATCAACCACCTCTCTAGGAATCCTGTTCCAGTGTTTGATCACGCTCTCGGTAAAGAAATGCTTCCTAATGCCCAGTCTAAACCTCCCCTGAAGCAGCTTTGAACCATTTCCACGCATCCTATCACTGGATCCCAGGGAGAAGAGCTCAGCATCTCGCTCTCCACTCCCCCTCCTCAGAAAGCTGTAGAGAGCCATAAGGTCACCCCTCAGCCTCCTTTTGTCCAAACTAGACAAGCCCAAAGTTGTCAGCTGCTCCTCACAGGACATTCCTTCCAGCCCTTTCACCAGCTTTATTGCCCTCCTCGGGATGCATTCAAGGACTTTCACATCCTTCTTAAACTGTGAGGCCCAGAACTGCACACAGTAGCAGTGACTTTTTTTTTTTCATTAGTGGTATTTTTTAGAAGTTAGGTGATATATAAACACAAGTATATGTGGAACTGCACAAAGAAATGAGACAAATCTGTTTTAAAAATATTGATTTAAAAATATTGTCCTTCTGTTTTTCAGGACTATTATTTTTCAGTTGGCAGAGGTAAGGTGAGAAAGAAGAGAATTGTAGCTATACAAAGTGTGGGGCTGAGAGGCAGGAGAGCTGGAGAGGGGACTGTAGAGGCTAGCCACCACTATGAGAAAAGGGAGGGTGTGCCCTGCTGGGGGGTAAGTGAGAGACTTGGAAAGAGAGACTCAGGGTGTAATGAAAAGAAGATTAAGAAGACGGGGAAAGTGAATGAAATAGGATAAATATTTAGACATGCAAAAATACCCCCCCCCCCCCCCCCCCCCATTTTAAAGATTATGAAAAAGTAGCATTTAAAGAAGAGTGAACTAATTGAGGTGGTGTGTACACTTTGGTACCAAGGTGGTTACGAGCAGCAGGTATGGGTTCATTAGCTTTGCAAAGACCCAGACATGTTCACCTTGCCTCATTCTTATTGATTTGATTTCCACAGAGGCTCAGTGCTTAATTAGTCTTTTTTTAATACATCCCCAATGAAGTAAAAAAAAACACCCAAATTTTTGTCCCTGAGCTTCAATCTGCTGTTCTTGGAGAGTAAAACGGGAATAGTATTCTCTTAATCCTAGGAAACTCATGAAAGTGCCTTCATTAGAGTATGTATCTGATTCCCCTTGAAATCAGTGAGGTTTGGGTGTCTGACTTCCTTTGAGATCCTCATCCCAGCTAACTTGGTCAAGGTCACAGAGAAGTGTGGTGGGGAGGTGAGATTTAAGTTCAGTGCCTCTGGCTATTGCTTTTGTCTCTAAGACGTTTTCCACTCTGGGACATAGTAAAGTCTAAAGGCTGTTAACCTAAGGGCTCCCTAGTTCAGGAAGCAAGGAGAAGCTGGCAAGTAGCGTACCTAGTTGACCTAGAAGGGTTATATAAATAGTTATCATACTTAAGCTGAGGAATGTTGGTGTCTCCCTCTCTTTTTCTCTTTCTTACTCATTTCTTTTAGGCTTTGGCTGAAATAAGACGTCCCAAGATTAACATTTTACTGTCTGGTCGAGGCAGGTTGAGAAAAGCCTTGGTGCCTCTGTGTCTGTGCCAAGGCAGAAGAGCACTTCTCCTGGAAGAGCGTGTTCAATGAAGGGGCATAGTGCAGCTTTCTGCTTCTTTTCTCCTTCTTTTCCTTTGTATTTGAGGCTATGACCTTGGAGCACACTAGTATAATAGAAAACTATTCTGAGGGAAAGGATGATAATTGAAAAATAGATGCATTAAGATATTGCAAAGGCATAAAAGAGGATGGTAAGAGACTGTCATCCTGGAAAAAAACAAAAGGTTTATCTTATGAAAGTTTATACCATGAGGTGTTCCAGTGCGTCACCTGGCAAGTGATCTCCCAGTAAAATGTAAACCAGAAATTGTCTTTGGCTCATGGTGGGGCACGCTGAGAGAGCCTGAGGGTCCTTGCACCAAGGCAGGGGCTACTGGGGAAGATTATCTGAAAGCTCAAATGACAGGTACGTAATGTTGAGTGGACACCCCATCCATCACTACAGACTCTTGCTACCAAACTTCATCATGTCCCTTTGAAAAACTAATTTCTATTTTCTGAAAAGCTGGTAGTGAGTGCCTTTTTTGAAAGGAGATTCCTGGAGGCTTTTTTTGTAACTTTGGAGAATGTTCTGTCTCCTGTTATCTTTTGGTTAGTGGGTTTTGGAAACACTGAATGATGTCTCTTTTAAAAACAAACAAACAAGCAAAACTGGCAATTCCTTGTTTTTCTTTTTTCCTGAAATGCAGAAAATGCTTTGTTTTGGTTTGGTTTTTTTCTTTTTTATTTTCTTTTCTAAATAGCTGCCTACAGCAATTCACTAGATTAAGTTGAATTTCTTTTCAAAGAAAATAATATACAACCATTGTAAATTTGTGTGTTGGTTACGGTTCCCAGTGATGACTAGACTGTTGTGTGGAATTCACTTTGTTCTGGCTGCATGAGGGAGCATATCTCAGTGTGAAAGATTTCCAGAGTGAGGAATGATTTATTTTTCTTTGGAAGGGCAAAGGAAGGTAGAGCGAGAGGAGGATTAAAACTGAGTTTTGCTTTTTGATGCTAAGGCCAATTTTCAGTTTTACTGTTGCAGGTTTACACAAGTCAGCTGCCTCATCCAGGAGCTGACATGTCTTTCTTTGTGATTTATATATTGCCTTGGGTTAAAATGAAAATAGGGTTCAGCTGGAAATGTGACGTAAGCCATACTGCCCAAGCTTAACCAAACCACGTGAGCGGAGTTCAAGTTACTCTTGGAAACCCACCTCCACTGTCTATAGAGAGACTGAAATCTTACCTCAGTAATGTGGCTTAACCTAAATGTAGACTGACTAGTGGCTGCATGTTTTGAGGTGACCTGTGTCTGGTCTCCTGGCCATACAAATGAGAAACCTGCCTAGGTATGTTCTGGTTCCTCTCTGACGCTCTTCAGGCTTCTTTCTGGTGGGATTTGGTGTGTGAAGGGCTGGCATGGGCTAGGCTTGGGTCAGGGAGAAGACCTCTCTGTGGGTTCAGGCTGGTGTGATCAGCAGGCTGGCCAAGCTCTGAGCCCTCCTCCTGTGTGACCATGCGCAACATCCCACATGACCATGCACAACCATGTGATCACACACAACGTCCCACATGCTCACAGGGGGCTCTTCCAGGACTGGGTCTGTCTCTGCTTGTCCCCAGTGCAAGAGCACAAAAGGGCTTCACTGGGACTAAAGAGATTGCCCACATCTCACACACACAGTCCTGACCAGGTCCACCCCTTGCAGAGGAGGAAGGACAGAGGGTGGAGGCTGGAGGATGCTGGACTGGTTGTGAGAGCTGGCAGGGGAGGAGAGGAGCCATGGGCCTGCTGACAAAGGTGCTATGTGTCAGAGCAGCAGAGTTGGTTGCACCCTACTAAACTGAGATTTTCTTTTCTGTTAAAGGAAGTGTTTGTAAAATGCAGGTCTCTGTTCAATGTGACCAGGAGCAGATTTATCTTGTTAGCACTTATTTACAACTGACAATTCTCAATTAGTATTTGAGCCTAGATTCCCATTTCTATAAATCCCTAATGAGAGTATAAATTACTAATGAAAGAGCTAAATCTCAGGGCCAAAGTCTTACTTCATTAACAGGCTAATGTAAATCTGAAGTGTTTCTGTTCATCTGAGCAGAGTTATTTCACAATAACAGTGGTGTAAGTGGTATGGGAATGAATCCTTGAATTTTTTGTGGTGGGCAGCATAAAGTGAAATTGTTCTGTCTAATTTTCAAATTTTGTTGCTCTTAGGTGAAATGGCTCAAATGTTTCTGTAGTGCTGTGCTCAAACCCATTTGTCTGATTTGTCCAACTTCAGACTATTTGATTCCTTTAAATGTCTTTTCTTCTTCTTGCACCTGCTGCTTGGTAAATAAAGACTGTGTGGAGCCCAAAAATATTTGTCACCTTTTGGTGTAATCGGTGAGGATTTTATATTTATTTTAACCAACATTTAATTTTTAAATGGCATGGCTCTTAAGAAATAGGTAACAACTTAAACTTCAGAAATGGTAGAACTGAAGTAATTTATGATTGATTTTAAATTTATCATTGTTTTTCAATGTTGATTTTAAATTTATCATTGTTTTTCAATGTCTCTTGCCAAGAATTTGCTAACAGGCTGCTGTAGCAAAGACCTAACAATAAATTCACTGTACTGACTATTCCCTTGGTTTGAACACTTTATAAGAGTGCTGATACTTGGTCAGGTGAGGGTTATCTTACTTACTGTAACCACTAGAAATAGATCCTTGTACAAAGGGTTTTTTAGGAAAGACTTTTAGAAAAGGTCTTTTAGGAAAGCACCTAGGTATTAATGTGCATCCTATCGGTGTCAGTGATGCTGTCTTTGATGTTAATGCCAAAAAATTCAATAGGCTTACCTGGTATCACAATCTTAAAAATACATTAAAGGCACCGGGCCCAGTTCCTATGGGTACAGCTCCGTGTCTGTTCATCACTTGCTGCATTGTAGTGTCTGGCGAGGGCCTTTCTCATCCTGCACTCTCAGTAAAGCTGATGAGGGTCTAGCGTGAGTTAAAAACTACATGATCCAGCTTCATGTTCGATTCATCAGGTTCGATGTTCAGATTTTAAAAGGCTGAATCTTACAGGTAAGGGTTGTACTTGAAGACCAAATATTAATAAAACGTGGATTACAATTTTCTCTGTTAGGTTTGCAAACTCTTCCTCTTAATGAGCTCCTTTAGTTAAGCCTGTTCAAAGAGTTTCTTGAAAAGTGTATGAGGTAAGTAATTAGAAATCCTAACCAATATTGTATTGATGACAAATTATAAAGCTAAAATTGCTATATTTATGAAGAAAGCAAGCTAGCATCACCATGTTGAGTGAATAAGAATTTTCCTATTTCTCCCAGTTTGGGAAACTTAAAACACATGTTTAGTAAAGAAGAAAAGGCTACTAAATATTGAAATGCTGGCACAATTACAGTAAAAATTATCCTACAACTTTTTTGTCATACTTTATAATATATGACAGTGAGTCATATAAGTGAGTTTCTAATATTCTTACAGCATTAGCATTCAATCTTGTAGAATATTGTGTGCTGTATATTACACATGATTGTACTGGCTTACAGGCAATAGAAAAAAGCAAGAAAAATATAACTGCAAATAGATGCTTTTACTATGTTGAAATGAACTTGAAGGAAGAACACACTTATATATCTTATAATCTTTCTTCTTTCTAGAAAAAAATGTAAATAAGCAAAAACTTGCTGCATTCTAGCAGAGGACGCACATATTTAACATATAGCATTAAGCTTTAGTTCAGCAATCACAAGCTGGTTTTCTTATTTTCATGAAGTATCAAGCAAGTAAAAGCTAGTAGGGGAAGTTATCCTCAGCAGAAAGCTGTCTCGCTTGTAGAAGGTCAAATCTGAGATACTTAAGATGAGATTGGTTGTTCAGTTTATAGCTGCTGAAGCCATTGCTGTAGCCAGTTAGATAAGTTAGGACTGTTTGCGTAAGGGCTGTCCGTGAAGTTATGAAGTGATACATCAGCTTTTGCTCTGAACAGCACAAAATATTTATTTCAAACCTCTCCATGCCTGAAGATAAAACATAGATTTGGTGTCACATAGTTGGCAAAGGCAGTTTCAGAATTAGGCATTCTGAATCCTACGTGGCATGCTTTATAAATGGCTGTTTTTAGTCTAAAAACATAGTTGTCATCTTGCTAATATACCAATATGTAAACAGCAAAATGATGATGTGCAAAAATGGAAGAATGAATATAAAACATTTTGTAACAGCTTACTTTATTTCTTGTAAATACTTCTTTTTTTGGTGACATACTAAACCAAACAGTCATAAGTAGAACTGTAACAATTTTTGTGAGCACAGTGATATCTGAATAGAAATGAGGGCTGGAAGAGATTCTTAAGTCTAATGTTTGCCAAGAATTTGTGTTGTAGGGGTATGTGTGGGGGTTTGATTGTTTATTTGTGTGTGGGTTTTTTTGGTTTTGGTTTTGTTTTGGTTTTTTTTTTTTTGTGTGCTGTATACTCTCTTCAACCCATGATTGTTTTGTGGTTATAAAAGTTCAGACAGATGTGAAAATGAAATAAAATTGTTGTTGCATGGTGCCTGAAACCTGTTTTAATTGATTAAATATAATCAAGTTTTCAAAAGAAAAAAGAACAAATGTAACTCTGGCTTTTTCTAGTTAAAAAACAAAACTAATTTGAAACTCACAGAACAAAATAAAAGCAATTTTTTAAAAAATAATCAGAAAAAAAATCAGTTAGTAAAACTGTATTTCATTGTGTGTTTAGGTTTTACAGGAGGCATTTTTAGAGTTAACAGTTTTGTATATACCATAAGTAAATAGATGAGGAAGGATTTCTGTCAGATACTATGGTGATGGGCTTTAGTTTAAATCCTTAAGACAGATAGATAGAAGTAGATTAACTGACCTTAGTTATTTTATGTTCCCTGTCTGAGTGGAAACATGTTTCCATGTTGAGCTAGAGTGTCCTAGCAGCCTGAAGTTGTAACATATTTACCGCCTTTTGATGCATCTTGTTTAACATTTGCTTAACATGTTTATTCAAATGAGGCTGGGCATTTGTTTACGCCTTATCAAATGAGGTGGGACAGCTCCAGGACAGGAGCAAATAGGCAGTATCAGCAGAAGCACCTTAAGACTTCTTTTTTTTTTTTTTTTTTTTTTTTTTTTTTTTTTTGATAAGATAATACTTAGCAAAAAAAATATCAGCACCAGAAGACATGCTCATGAAATCATTTCTTAGCCAAACTTTGGGTAACTTCCACTTAACCTCTTAAAAGGTAATAAACTTTAAAGGCTGCAAGAAAGCAAAAATGCAATAAACAACCTTAAACCCAAATCAAACTCCTCCCTCCCACCCCCAACCTGAAGCAAACCAACTAACTCCACTCTGGGAGCATCTAACCCAATCAAGTAAATAAATAAACTTGAGGATAAGACTTCTAGATGGAGTATGATTAGAGTTTAATTCAAGCACTTGAACGATAAAGCCCAAAATAATCTATCCTGACCAGCAATGGTTTGGATTACCTTGAATAAAGAATCGTGCGTTGTGTAGCTTCTAACTTTAACATGATGGCGACGCATGCATGCTCCGTTCATCACCCATTCTCATTTTCTCTCTCCTGATCTTTTTCATATGGAACTCTATTCTGCCCTGCACTCATCACTGTGATTTGTATAGACAAAAAGTGTACCAAACCAGTAACAGTCTTAATCACAGATGATATTTGGTTCTGGCCTCGTTCTTTAGGCATCTTCTGTCCCTTTTTGTTAGCTGCTTTAAGGATTAAGTGCCCAGACTCCCTCTTAGATCTATCTAGCACAGTCCCACCACGTCAGTAGGTCACACAGGTGTGTTGCGGGGACGGCTGTGGAAGGTAAATGCAGAATACCTCTCTAGTGACCCCTGGGGAAAAATCTGTCCATGTAGCCACAATAACGTCCTGTGCAATCTTTGCTTAGGAACGTTTACTACAAAATCTATGCTTAAGTGTCCTGAACGTGTGAAATGTGATTTTAAATATGAGAGAGAGTACCCCCTCAGAAATTACCTGCTAACCCTATAGCAGTGAGTAGTCTCACATAAACACGCTAATCTCCAGAGAGCACGAGAGGAAAAGATGTCTTAAAAATTATGGTGATTTAATTTTATTTTGCCCTAGAATGACATTCTCCTGAGTATTTGTGAAAATGAAGATGAATATGCAGGGCTACATTTGGTTGATTTCGCGCCAGATGGCCAGTTGCAGAGGCTGAACTAAGCTGAACTGATTGATTCGTTTTTGCCATATTGCATGCTGGCGTTTACCAGAGTTCACATCATTCAAATACTAACATTTTTGGTGCTTTCTCTTTTTATTTATTTCATTATTTTTCTTGGTTTCTTGGGATGA
The DNA here is from genome assembly GCA_017639485.1 of Pluvialis apricaria. NCBI lineage: Eukaryota > Metazoa > Chordata > Aves > Charadriiformes > Charadriidae > Pluvialis > Pluvialis apricaria. Next base: position 131,059,211 of record CM030008.1, on the reverse strand, counting down.
CCTCTGCTTTCATAATGGGTTCTCCCTCTTCTCTTTTCTGTCTCAGTCTTTAAAGGAATCAGTCTTTTCCCTACCAAAAGGTTGTTTGTTTGGTTTTGTTGTTTTGGTTTCTTTTTCTTTAAAAAGATTTAATAAACTGGTCGCAGAGATAGGGAAAAAAGCAAATGCAGAGGGCAAATGTGCATTATGGTACATTTTTTCCTCCAGAGGTCTAACTTTCTCTTGTACTAATTTATCACATGAGAACAGAAAATACAATGTCTTGTATTAAAATGGAAAGCTTAAAATTCTGTAGTTTCAATTTGCCTATTATTTTGGGGATCACAGAGCAAGTCATTTAAATTCTCAATGTTCTAGCTTTCCTGGAGGTGTTCCATTAAAAACTAAAGGAGATGATATCAATAGTTACGCAGAAATTACTACAGAAACTCATGGAATTTAATAGAACAAAAAGTCTTTCGATTTGTTTTAAGACGTCTGATAGATATTTATAGTAAAAAATACATAAGAAAGAGGATATTGTGCGCAAATGTGCACATATGCATCTTATAAATTAGAATAGGTATCTTTTAGGGAAAGATTTAAAAGACCTAACGAACATAGGTTTTCTTGTTAAGTTCTGTGGATTTTGGAGACATTTCAGTAAAACCTTACTCTAGTGCCTTTCTATGAAAGAGGCAGTATATATAGTTTGATTCATTTCTACACATATGCAAAGCCTGTTGGAATATAAAAGAAAGTAAGATCTTCTCAAATGCATTTTAAATTTTGCTTCAAAATACAATAGTTTGATCATTTTGTAGAAGGAAAAAAATAATCTGAGTATATACTAGGAGATAAATAGAAGGAGAGTAGTCCTTTGGCAAAAGAACATCCATGTTTGTGAAAGGAGTCTTTCTTTTCACTCAGTAACCAGCCATAACTCTAAGTGTAATGTCAGGAGTCACCTCTTTGTTAGGCCAAGTGATTTGCAAAGCACAATTCCTCACTGATTTCATACCTTAGATAATGAGGGCTTTGGAGGGTCAGAGGAGAGGGAAAAAAAGTGATGAGATTTATGCCTTATGGACAGCACTGCCCGTTGATTAACAGGAGAAATTTGGATCAAAATGCTGGTCAGAGAAACAGCAAGCGATGGCAAAACCCTACCTGGATAGATGCCAGTAGGGATTTTACTGTGGACCTGAAAGGTAGTGGGATTTTGCAGAGAGGAGTTTGGGGTGTGCTCGTTATGCAGGGTTGGAGCTACAGATAGAGCCATCAGCTTAATCTCTTGTACGTTGCAAAGTCCACCCGGTGCTTTATGGGACAAATCCTTCTCTGGCCAGAGCAGCTGACCTGCGTGATTGACACATGCTCGTGTGGGGCTGGGAATCCTCCAGTTTACTTCAAAACAGATATTTATGCTTGCTGGCTGCTGTTGGCCAGATGATGTCTTCAAGAGCTACGCTTAGGGAGGGCAGAGCTGTCCTCATGTCTTCAGCTCAAATTTGCTGCAGCTTGGTTGGATACTCCCCACCAAAATTTGCTTCCTTCGTGCAGTGAAACCATGTGGATTCCTCCGCTGCACTGGGCGATGTGGAGGCAGGAGCACAGCTTGTCCTGGGTTGCACACCTCTGCTCTGAAACGCTGGCTCTTGGTGGCCCCAGAGCTTGGGCAGAGGCATGCCCTGCTGTATGTACTCGCTGATGGGGGTGAAAAATGGGGAGGAGTTTTTGAAGTGTAGAAATGCACATATAAAACAATGAAAAAATTGATAGAAAGTTATTTTTAAAATATCTAGAGCAGTACGGATTTATTCTTCAGACCCACAATATTCTGTGAACTTTTTCACAGAGTTATTTTACGAGCTGGCAGAGTGAAAAAAGTGCAGCACTGAAGCAGCCGGTCCTAAAGTTTGCCATCTAGCCCACCCCAAACACCTCCTGACACTTGTGCTCAAAAACGCATTATGGGTTTGATACAAATCTCAACTTTTCTCAACAATTCTCTGCACATCTTTGTCACCTATACCAGTTCTGTGAGTCAAACAGAGCAGTCAGAAACCCAGCCTATAGGATTGAGAAGGATTAAAAAGGGTGAACCTACAGTACTTTATTGACCTAGGTCCTCACATTAACCTGATCTGATCCTTTAATTACTATGAATAGAATAGGGCTTACAGTCCTACTTAATAACACCCCATGCTTTTTATTCTATAAAGAGCTTTCCTATTCATGTGGCCTCTTCTTTTCAGATTTACAGATTTGTAGCAAGAAGGAATGCATGTTTTTTTTCTGGCACTCCAGGGGAGAAAGCTACCTAATGTGTATGTGTGGGATACTGGAAAGCAGAACCGCAACATTTCTGTTTTGAAAAAAGTTATTTGAAAATCAGTCCTCATTCAGGTTACTTGTTATTTGGCAGGAAAAGGCGAAAAGGCAACCAAAACATAAGATCTTAATTTTATAAAGGTAGTAGAAAAAGCTTAACATAGTTTCTATGCTAATCGGAACTGTAATCAAATTAGATGCATACTTTTTCCTCTTCCCATGCACATTTCCCCCCCTCCCCATAGGCTCAGAGAACCAGCACGTTACTGTAATCTAGGCAGACTGATATACACACATATGATCATATATATGGGTGATATATGATACTATAATTAATAACTGGTATTTTCTCTGAATTCAGGAAAGCAGCTGCAGCCCACTGATAAGGTACTTTATGAGAATAAAATCAAAGCTGAGCATTAATGATTATAATTTGTTGGGATCGAGAATGGTGAAACAATCATTTTATTTCTTGAACAGAACTGAAATATGAGTGGGCCGCTGGGTTAAAAATGAAAAGGGGATACAGGTTGTGATTAAGAGCCTAAGATATTGTGCTAAAAGTGGTATAAAAAGTAGGAACAGTCTCCCTAATTTTTACATGAACATATTGTGCCTAGCGTCTTGTGTGGATCCGCCCAGAGGCTAGGTTGAGGGAGAGATCCAAAACTGTTTTTGAGTTAAAGATGGAATGAGTGACGGTTGAGAAGTAGAGGGTTTGGGGATTTTTAGGGGGGAAGGAAGGGGAAAGAGAGAAGGAAAAGGAAGAATCTGATGGAAAAAATCAGTGGAGGTGTTGGGAAGAACCCAACCAAAATCAGCTCTTTCTCTTTCAGTCATCACTCCCAGTATGATTTGCCTGAGCACACAATCCTTTGACTATTGTAATTATAAAAAGATTATAGTTGTATACTGCATTTGGAAGAGAAAGGGAGTATGATGTAGTTATTTTACCAATTGGCAGTTTTTCTGCTTATTAAGGAACAACATATTTCAGCATTATTTTAAGGCTAAAACTTGATTAACATGCAGCCATGAAACTGGTCTAATTTTATTTTACTAAAATTGCTGTAAATAACACCGTTAGTAAAATAAATATGGAAAGAATATGGTATTTGACAGCGAAGATGTACTTAAAATATTTTATCGTAATTCCTTAGCTTTCACAAGACAGGTATTGTTAGGAGCCAGTCTGATTAGTCTATCAAAGACACATCGCTGCCTCCTTCTCCCCCACCCTCCGCCCCCTTGAAGATAGAATAATCTTTACTATGCTTTTAAGGAATAAGGATTTAAATTGAAGCAAACCATGAAGCTGCCAAAGCATGCTTATTATTGACAGGTTATATGAAAATGATTGCTTAAAGTTCCACCCCACAGAAAGACAGACAGACAGACGAATATAATCCCTACTTTAGCGTTATAGTCTTTCTCTCTATTGCTATTCTGTACGGCTGTAATCTCAAAAGACCATTTATTAAATGTGAAATATTGTATGTTCCTGTAGCCTCCTTCCTTGATTGTGTTCCTAGGGCCTTGTTGGGCAATTGATTACTCTGTGCACCATCCCGCTGCTTTAGGTATTAATGGCAAAACCCCCATTGTCTTCAGGATTTAGGGCCTTTATGATTTCTTTAAAGTTCATTATATTTTGCAAGCAACTGAGTTTAAAATCTGTGATTGGAAAGACTTACCCCTCACATCTTCCCGTGAAATGTTTTACCTTTAGAATGAAAAAGCATTTGGAAACTGTAGGATGGTTTTGATCTGTGGGATTAAAAGGAATCAGTACTGAAAATGGATTCACATCATTTTCTTTTTGGGTACCTAATACTTGGGGGGAGGGGAGGAGAGAAAAAATAACAGCTGATTTAATTTAAGTGGGCTGAATTCCCTCTCCTGGTGGGTCTTTCAAACCTCCAGTTTCTGTTCTTGCCATCACTCTGTGAATATACCCCTCCCCTTTTTGTTAAAAGGCATTTCCTATGAAAGCCTACAAAAGCAGCTTTCAATCTGATTAAGCTTCTCCCATAAATGTACAAAAATAGGGATACATTTGGGTCAGTATCACCCCTCTATTCAGCTGCCTTAATTTGCCTAGGCTACTTACTAAGGACACCGCACATGAACACGCAAGGCTCCTGCCATCATTAGGGGCCACCCAAAATTTCATTTATGAAATTCCGAGGGGCAACGATCACCATAACCCCAAACCAAATTGCTGGAAAGGCCCAAGCATCTTGCCATAGCTGTGGGCTCACTGCTGGCAGGTGCCAGTTTTCTAGCCTTACCTGGAGTGAGCTGTTGCTTGATGGAGCGAATGGTTGTCCCCTGAGATCCTCATCGCTGGTGATGTCTATCTCTGGGTGTTCCCTCCCGTGCAGAGCTCTCCCTCCCAGTGGTGAAGCACTACTCCATGGGTGCACTTCCAGAGCTTGCTTGCTGATTTACCCTCGATTAAGGCAAACCGTGCCACACCTTACTCTACCTACCTGTAAAATGGGTACAGAATAATTGTTTCTAATGGGTTTTGTGAGGGAGATTCAGCTCCTGAAAAACTTCTCTGGTGATGACTTTCCGCATCGGCATCTCTCACTTGCCCATTTATAGAAATGGGTATAATATTTGGCTCCAGCAGATAAGTATGTGTGAGATATTTGTACAGCAATTTACAAAGGCGCTGCGATAACACGTGTAAGAATTTTAACAGGGTAGCACTGAAAAATAAGCTTGAACTGGAACTGCGATTTGTTTCTGCCCTCACAAGAGGTTTGTAGCCTTTCTTAATAATTTTCTTCTTTAGTGCATGGCAATGTTGAAATGTAATCTTTATTACTAAATGAATGAATGACTGGTGTTGCTTAGGGCACAGACTAAAAACCGTTTTCACGTGAAGCCCAAGTATTGTTGCTGTTGCAGTTGTCCTGTTGTTTTATTAGCTCTGAACAATGTTGGACTACTCTGGAAATCTAATAATCTCCTAAAGTGTCGTCCCTCGGTAGCATCTTTGATAATGGAGAGTAGATTCTAAAAATACAATAAAAGCATAAAAGAGAATATTATGATAACTGCTTTCAAAAACTAGAAAAAAATGAGCAAGTAAAAAAGAGGCAGGCTGCATAGAAAGGAAAAAGAAGAAAAGATACTAAATGTTAGTTTTTAATCATTTTGTGGTGTATTTATGATTTAATCTCCTAACAGCCATGTTAAGTACAGCATAGGATTTGGTGGATATTTCAGCGCCAGCTGCACACACATTTTTTCTGAAGAGAAAGAATTAACCAAAAATGTGATGTGCTTCACTCAAGTTATTAGTTGAATTACAAAAAAACGTATTTTCTTTTTTTCTGTAATGGCCATCAAACATATTTAAATGGAAAATGGTTGTTTTAAGTCTTATAACTGTTCTGTATATTCCTCTTATTAGCTAAGCACCTTATGATCTCTGCAGAGCAGAAATGGCCCTCGAGACAAAAGCATCTTTCCAGCGTGTGTGTGCGCATGCATGTGTGCGTGTCTGCCTATACATATATATAGATATGCATGTGCACAACGCAAAGAGCTTCACAGGTTTATAACTGGAGAACAAACTCCTGTGGTTTTCATTTGATTTTTAAAAGCAAAAAATATGAATTCTGCCTTCAGAATGTCAGAATGCTACAACTCTTTTGCTATGTAAGTGGAAGATATACTTTTTTAATTATAATTTTTTATACCAGTGACTTTTACATGAAGCAACATTCAGATGTTTTATGTTTCATATTTATTTAAACAATCATTGTCTCTCTCAAAATATTTTCCCTGAAACCTTATGTACAGGTAATAAAAACCTCGTATTGGAGCAGGTTCATCTGATAATAGAAACACAAGGTCGTCTGATTATGCCAAAATGATATTGGAGAAAGGAGATTTTATTAACTGGCTTAGAATGAAATCCATAACATCTATGAGCTTTCTCCCTTCCAAATGGACCAAAAGCTTCATTAGAGAACAGAAACCTTTATTTTAAAAGATACATACTCGAATATAAAATACATTTAAATTGAAGCCTAGGGAACAAACTATAACTATTAAATTTCTTTGCCAGGAAGATATTCTTTAATTTTACTTTCCTTCCCCTCCCCATGTTAGCATCTTGATGCGGGCAACATCTACACGCTAAGATTTCAGGCAATTCACTCTCCTGTTTTAAGTAGTTTGAGAGGTAACCTCAGTTCACAGAGCATCCTAAGAGCCAGGTTCAGTGCTACTGGTTGCCATACTTGTTAAGATATCTTTTCTTCTTGTGTCTTTGTAAAGGGCAGTAGTACCTAGGTTCTGCCATCCACACTAGGCTTTTGAAACACTACTCTTCCTGGTGCTTTTGATGTGCATTTCACCTCAGGAAAATACTTGGTCCAGAAGGGATTTGGCTGGGCATGTTCCTATGCAGGAACAAAAAAATGAGTGTTGTTATCTATGTTCCTGTAGAAACATGAGGTTTTTCATCCCTGTGTTTGTGAAGGCAGTTGCCCACTAGCGCTGGCAGTAACTTTTCTCCCTTTTTGACTATCTGCAGGATGACATGTCAGCAGCAGCTGTTGGTAGAGTTGTGTGTAGTCCTCTGCTTGCCTAATAGTTGCTTTTTGTTGGAGCATTTTGCCTCAGATTGGACTCTTTCTGATTTTGTAAGGCAGAAGTTAGCAGAAAGAAGACGCTCACTGGGGACTGTCCTTCAGTCTTTCTTCCTTTGGCTCTGGCATATTCCCCTTTCTACCTCCCAGAAGGGAATCCAGCTTCCCATGTAGGACCTTTACAGGACTTCCCTGTGTGCAAACTGAGGAGGAATCCCAGGCATTCAGGAAGGTTTTTCCCATGGCCACTTCGCTCTGAGCTATTTACCACTGTGCACAGTATATTTTCCAAACAATGTTGCTTGTGGTTCTCATGTTAGAAAATGATTTTTTTTTTTCACAAATATTCTTAGCATTGGTACTTATTAAATTTTTATTTCAAAATATTTTACTTGAAGAGATGAGAATAAGTGATTGTGTTCTATATGTGAAAGTGTATTTTGCTTAAAAACAAACCCTAAAAGCCTTATTACTATTGCAGAAGTTTTAATACGAGCATTTTGGGCAAAGCCTTCAAACACCTAAAACTCTACAAGTCAGTAAACAACAGACTTCTCCCACAAAATGAGATATAAGACCCCAGCACTTTCAAAAAATGAAGAGAATAAATAAGCGAAGTCCATATTTAAAAACAAACAAACAAAAACAAACACGAAAGCTTTGGCTTCGGTCTGTGGTGATTAAAAATAAAGCCACTGTGGGGAAAATGTGTTGATCAATGTGGTGGAAATGGTTGTATGTTGCTGGAACAGAAAACTTTGAAAAATGCTTTATTTTAAATGTTACAGTTATTTAAATCAGAAATAGCTATCTTGTAATTGTCAAAAAATGAAATTGGAAGAAGAATTTTGCAAAACTGTCATTTTAAGTTTGGTAGTTCTTTTCTTGGGAGATATGCTATTCTTTTCACTTGATTTCTGACCTTGCTTAAATACTGAATTCTCAGCAAATTCAACAAAATACCAGATTTTACAGGTGACACACAATAAAATATGAATTCTGAACGTCTGCTGCGAAGGTAATTTATTTTAGACAATTGGATTATTTTGACAAAAATAAAGCATTTTCAGCAGGTAAATAGTTGTTGTTTGTTGCTCAAAAATGTATTTACTTTAGCAAAACTTATTTTCCGTTACATAATGTCATTCCTTCAATTTTGAGTCTTTCTACATTGCATTGCAAATATTTTACTCGCATCTAACTGCTACATTTAGTACAGCCATACAGAGTTGCAGCCTTACATATTTCCCTTGCAGTCATTTCCAGGGCCTTATTCTAGAGATTCTGAATATACCTTCAGCAAGAAATTAGATTTCCCACCTGAGTAAGGCCTTCTCAAATGGGCTTTGTTTCAACCCCCTCTCCCCAAAAATATGGTAAGAAAATTCATAAACTACTCGATCTGCCTAAATTTGTTCAGATACCAGTGAGTCCCCACTATAAATGGAAACAGCAGCAGCCACGCTTGCTTTACCAGAAAAACCTTTTTTGACACTCAGGAGCTAAGTTTGTCTTAACTGCTGCGGAACTGCGCTATTTGAAGAGAGGACTGTGGTCATGGAAGGGTTAAAGCCAGTTTTGAATTTGAGTTAATCCATATGCTAATCTATTTTAAATATCCCTGCATAACTACCAGCGTATTTTTAGCAGCGCAGTTTGTTGTTCCAGTTGCCAGCTATTTTTGATGACACAACAAAATAGGGCAGAATATAGTTTTGAGGTTTATTTTGGCCTCTAACTTTAAAAAGGGCAAAATCCCCCCTTCATCCAAGGATATTTTTGATTTGAATGGTTCTATACCTGCCCTCTGCAATCAGCCAATTATTGTAAGCAGTGTGATGGGCCCGAGGTATTAGCGCTGAGAACATTCCTGTTGTCCCTCGGGTTAGGGATTGTTTTGCAATGATCACCCGTCCTGATTTGAAGATTGCATGACAAGACACTATTAAAGTAAGGGCAAGGAATTCAATTTCTCGATGTCATTTTGCCTGGCCTGGTTTTGAAAATAGGTCACTGTGTGCTATCTGGATTTGTATATTATAACAGCACCTGCTAGCATTTTTGTAGTGAAGGGTCTAGCCATATTTTCATTATAAACCCCTATTTTCAGGGGTTTATAGACTGTAACTTGACCACAGAAAGAAGCTTCTATCTAAATGGTGGCTTGCAAGGTCTCTTCTAAGGAGCATGTTTTTTACCCTGCAAATCTCAACAGATACGTGTTCAGCCATTTCTGCAGGAGTGAAAAATGAAAACATATTTTCAGCTGCAATTTGGTATCGATAGTAGATTCCGTAAGAAAAAGATACCATGCTATGTTTATCTTTTAATTAAAACGATATCTAAAAGAGCTGGATCTCTCATGCAAGTCTTAATAAGAATCTGAGTAAGTATAGGTTATAAACACTGGTGACTGGGCATGTATATTTTAATTATGCAAATCCACATTAATAAATGCCCTTATATAAAGGAAGGATTTAGCAGGGTCACAAACTGGTTGTTTGAAAAGGTTGGTAAATAAATCATATGGATCTGAACGTCAAGTTTATGTTTATATACCCATTTACACCTCTTTTCCCCATAACATGGAATTGTTTCTAAGGGAGTCAGCATCACTCTGTGGCCTAATATTTTAAATCGTGAATAGATTCTCGCTTACACAACTGAATCAGCACAGCTGTGCAAATGTGTGTATTTAACACTGATTAAATGCTTCCACCTATACATTAAAAAATTCAAACCAAAGTCCCTTACTACCGCTAACTGTAGGGTTTTGCAGAATAGCTGTAGAGGTGCATTTCATCACCTGCCATACATTTCCTAACGTGTTTTACTTTTTGTTTTCAATACGATCTGGAGCAGCCAGGCAGCAACAGAGCAAAATGAAACTTCTTCTAAAACAAAGATAAGAAAATACATTCAAGTAACGTTAAAGCATTGGCTGAAGACTGCCGATGTAAGGAAATTCAGGGTTAATGCCGCGTTACTTCATTTTGAAGTCAACCTCATCGCGCCTGTTTATTGCAGGATTCTTCAAACAGGGCCACCGCACAATAACGCATCACAGGCTGCTGCAGCACCCGATGGGCTGAGCCCAGCCCCAAACTTTCAAATGGCTGAATATACAATTTCCAAATTTTTTAATTTTTTTTTGTTTTTTGAGGGGAGAGGTGCCAGGGAGAGGAAGAGGAGGAGGAAAGTCCTGGTCAGCATCGCTGGCCGCGGCCATGCCGTGGGGTTCAATGCAGCGCAAAAGAGAAAGGCAGATAAAACTCCAGTGCCCGGGACCGTGCCCCATTTTGGCTAGACATTAAGATTCCTGGAGGTATTATTTTTACCTAGTCCTCGAAATACTCACCGGTAAACCAAATTCCCCCATCCCCTGCAAAGCCAACAGTTTGCTACTTAAATGGGTTTAGAACTTAATTTTAATGGAAGTGAAACATAGTCGACGGAGGCAAATTAAAACCATATAATTTTGTAATCTTAGTTTAGCTATAATTGCGGCAATAAAACAGTGGAAAGAATAATTGTGGAACATATGTTTGTGAGTGACATTATCTAGGTGACTTCCCTTTTACGGCAATGCGCTGCTGTCCTATTTGTCTCCCCCTCCCTATGCATTGGAATGACAAACCTGCGAGCCCGGAGTTAATGCTGATTGCGGCAGCTGCTTACACACCGAGTCTCCATGGCAACCGGGGACGTTGCCACGCAACCGTATTCTTTTAGGGACAGGGAAAATGCCCAAAGGCTTACTAAAAATACATGGGAAGGGGGGGGGGGGGGGAGCAGAAAAAAAAAATTTCTTAAATTTTCTTACTACTGTTAATGGGTATAAGGGACGGCGCTACTGCTTCCAAGCAGAGGTCGTGCAAATAAAAAACCAGCCCCGACCTTTCAAAAATTGCTTGCCGTTGCTTGAAATCTTGAGCTTTATTGACAAAGATGACTTTTGATCGATTGTAAAATTGGTAGCTAACACGCGGCAGCCCTGGCAGACTGCAAGATGCAGAGCTGGCCCATTGCTATTCCGGAGGGGTTGAAGGTCAGCCGAGAGCCATCAATGCCGTATTGATCAGCGGAGCTGAAAAATGCCCGTGTTTACAGCTCCTCGCACCGTGGGGCTGCGGCCCCAGCCTCCAGCGGGCTCCACCACCCCGGCACACGCCGCGGAGCAAGCCGTCCTCCCAGCAAAAGTGACATCACTTCACTCAGCTCAGCTGTTTCTGCGGTTTTCTATAAATAGCTAGATAAAAAATTGAAGGCTGCTTTTGGAGAATTTAGCCAGCCAATCTTCTGATCGTCAGCAGACGAGACAGGCTGTTTTTTTTGTTGTTGTTGTTGTTTTTCTTTTACCCTACTAATATTGCGCTGCAAATTCTTCTTCCTAGTATTTGGAGCTTGACCCCAAATAACCAAAAATTGTGAATGATATACAGGGCTGCATTCAGGATTGTCCTGGGATGGATATTTAATTCATCATTCATCACCTCTCTAGATGTTAAAATGTGATCAGATAGAAATGAGGGATGGAGGGAGGAGAAAGGGTCGGCGTTGCTGTACAAGACGCACAGGCCTGGCGTTATGCTGATGTGGCATGTTTGCTGAGATCAGTGTCACCCCTCCCTGCAGAAACCCCCACGTGCCAGGCTCCTGGGTGCCCCCCTGAGCTAAACACACCATGAACTGGAGTCAGGGCTACTCCAGGGCTCTTCTTGGTTGTAATAGAGGAGACAAAGTATTTGAAGGAAGCAATTAGAAAAGCAAACAAAAGCGTTCTTAATAAGCACGCTTCCTAGTTTTCCTCAATTCTGATTTTGCCATTCTATTTCTTAATTAATCCTCGAAGATAGCTGATGAAAGAAAAACATAATCTGCCTGGTCTCTAAATAACCCTGTGCTCGATATTACTTCTTTCTGGAAACAGGAGCATTAAAAAGCTGCGAAACACAGGACAAAGTCTTGAAACCGCCAGAAAAAAATGTGCATTCTGAAAGTTTTATGAAGTTTTGGAGACCATGGCAGCTCTTTTGGGAAAAGGAGAGGAAAATAAACTTGTAAACATAAGAAATAACAACCAGTCCATGTGGAGAAAAGCATGTCCTCTGCAGACTCCATCCGCATGTAGCCATCATGGTGAGTTCCTATTGCTTACCATGCCTTTGCCATCCCTGGGATGCATTCCCAGGGGGAAATGAGCATGTGTCAGGGAAGAAGACAGTCTCACACAGCCCATGAGCCCCGCTCAGCTTTTCAGTACCCCCCTTCCGAGCGCAAGTCCGTGCTCAGCATCACACAGGATCAACTGTCCCCATCCTTGTTGATCTGAATAGGGAGCTGAAACTGCTTGGCAACAGAAAAGATGAAAGTACTTGTTTTTCAGAAAAGTTAATGGCACTAGAAATAGAAACCAGACAGTTCCTTGAAGGCGGGGAAGAGGGGACCAGCAGGTTTTCTCTCCCGACTGCAGTACTGATTGCGGTGTAGTGGGTATTGCAAAGTGAAATGCTATGGCCTGCGTAGTGTAAGGCATTAGAGCAGAGGACTATAATAACTCCTGCTGGCCTCAAAATATGCATCTTTCTGTTAGCAATGGAAGTGCGAATGAATTGCAAAATGTATGTAAAATTATTGATATATGGGATTTGAAAATACATCTGTTCTCTACAGAAACTGATCTGTAAATGATCTGAATGTAAAATTCAGAGTCTGGTCTAGGGATGCAGATCAGTGAGGGTATCAGTGAGGCATCCTTAAATATCTTTTCAGTATCTGGGCGCACGTGATCCAAAGCCAAGCTGCAGCTTTTTATTGAAATATATCTGCTGAGGTTAATATTTAGTCTTTTTTAATGGTCAGTACTGATGCTCTGACTTGGAGGGGAGAAGAGGAGGGAAAATGGCAGAATGAGATAAAACCAGTCTATCTTCTTTGCAGAGTGGGCCGAGTGGTATTTGACCCATTTGTTGAGTGGAATGCAAATAAAACAGGCTAGAAGAGGCAAAAATAAATGAAACCTTATAACCTGCTGAATTTCATTTGTTGCAGAGAAAGCTAGAGATTGAAAGACAGAATTTTATTTTACCCATAAACTTGTTAAAACTTTATCCAACTTCCAGAGTAACTACTGGAGCCAAGTGTTGCCACAAGAAAAAACCCCAACAACAACAGAGTTAAAATTATTTAGTGGAATTGTATTTAAAAACCTGAATTCTATTTTAAAATAAAATTATTAAGTTTTGCATATAAATGGATGTCAGACTCTTACAACTTGCTGAATTTTTCAGTAATATATTTATTTTTCAATAATGTTCACCTTCTTCCATTGTCATTAACACATTTTCAATATTGGTGGTTTTCAAATGTATATCTTCCACTGTGCAATAAAGCACAAAAAATTGGGATTTTTGGCGCTGAACCAAGTTAGTGGTCTTCCTCTTAAAAAAAAATCACCTGTTTGGTAAAGGCAGAAAAGAGAGGCCTGAAAATTCCTACATTCCTAAGCCCAGCATCATCTTGCCTTATAAGTCAATGCAACTGGAATGTATTGAATACTGAAAAGCTGGACAACTGTTTTTATTGCCTTTGCCTGATCTCAAGCCAAACACCTTCTGGGGACAACGGTCTTGACTCTGCATTCTGTGACCTTTTCAAAATCTCATACTGAAAATATGAGTGGATTAGCCAAATTTGTGAATCACAGGCCTGCTCACTAAGTCAACAAGAACTCACTAATTTCAATGGAAGCAGGAGCAAAACTGAAGTTGGGTTGTGCTCTAGCAAAACTCCGTTTGACTTCAGGTCAGGATAAAATTAATTCCCATCATCTTTATTGTCCTTTTATGTATTTTTACTGACAGATGGGCAAGGAATTTTACTTTTCCAGAATCCTTTCCCAAAAAAAGAAAAGATGAGTCCCTCACTTTAAGTTCTGAGCACACAAACATCATGTGCTAGGACTTCCTCTCAGTCCACTGCTGGAAGGAGGAAGAAATGACTGATGGTGTGGGTGAGCACTGCTCCAGTGTTTGCTGGTGTGATCAAACCTGGCATTTGTCTGGGGAAGAGAGGGGAAGTGCCCCAGGGAATGATTCCCCAGAGTGCCATGAACTCACGTGCAAGACCCTTGAAAACACTGCTGGGCTCTCTGTTTTCCCTCTCCCTCCCTGGCAGGACAGGGCAAAGCGGTAGCCCTGTAAAGAAAAGGTCTGAGAAAGTGTGTCCTAAAGCACTCTATGACAACATTTGGAAGGACAAGCGGATTCCCTCTGTTGTCTGTCATCTTCTCCTTGACTTTATTCTTTAAGGTATTTATTTATTTTTGTTCAGTGTGGTTTTGTCTTGCCACTCTTGTAACCAGACTTTGAGGATTTCTTCAACATTAGAGGCTGGCTGAATAGGAACAGGGTGTACCTGTGTGTGCACAGACACACACCGGCACATCAGCAAACACGATGCTTCACAAAGCTGTTTACTAGTGGAACTGTACACAGAGCAGCTACATTACTATTAAGTATCTGTTTAGTATCTTACAACTAAAAACAATAGCCTGTCTAAGGCTGAATTTTTCTTTCTTTTTTTTTTTTTTTTGAATGAGATGAAGCCTTTCATAAAAATGCCTTCTTTATCATTTTGTATGTTTGTGTCAAAATATCTCAGGGCACAAAGCCCAGCGGAAAGCCAACTTAAAAAAAAAATATAAAAAAATATCTTTGTAAATGCTTTCATGACAGTGAACCATTAAATCTCCTGAGTAATGTAGGGAAGAGCTGGATCATGCATAGATTGCTCTTTACCCAGGATGCACCGTTGCCTGCAAGATTCTGAATAAAGAGACACACCTGCTAGCTAGCTGATAACACTCTGGGGTCATTTCATTGAAGAAACTGTCAGCCAGGAGGTATTTAAATAAAGCCACAGATGAATTCATGACCTGCACTACTGAGACTGAAAAAAAAAGGTGTTAAAGCAGAAAGAGAATGCAGATAAATGCACATTCCTTTGTATTGCAACAAAACTTCTCCATGTAAATCAACTGAATGGGAGAGAATGGGGAAAGAATGTGTTCCTCCGTACAGTAGCAGGGAAGTGAGATGGTTCAGCTGCACATCTGGCTACCGGCCAAAGCAGTCGTGTGCCATGCTTGTTTGCCTACTAGTGCTGCTTAGATTGGCAAATGCCCATGCAGTTTGAAGAGGGCAGGCGCATGACTGGATGGCTGCCAGTAAGTGTGCGGGACTGATGCCACTGCTGGACGCCATAGCCTGGTAGGAATGAGGAATACAAAGGCATTCAATAATCTGAATGTCCCTTTGCTTCAAGAGAGTGGTGCCAGGCAGCATTTAATGAGAGATTGCTTTGTTACAAAGTCCTCGACATCAAGTGGGCTGGTGAGCTCATTAACCTGACTGCAGCAAATAAAAAAGGCGCACTCAGAAGACTCCCATGATAGCATACTCAATAGTGTAAGAGTCCTTTGCTTCCTTTATGGTGATCCATTAGCAAGCAGCAGTGTAAACACCATAAAGCAAGCCAGTTTTCTGATTGTTCAACTAAAGTCTGTTTTCCCTTGGGGATTATGCCACCAGTTGATGCAGACCCCCCCCCCCCCCCCGCCCTCGTTATCTACTACATAATGACCTTTTATGCAATGAAGGATTTTCCTATATTTCTTAGGAGCGCAACTGCAGCTAAGGAAACTACTGACAATTCACATCTCTGAAAGACGAAAGGCAATGATGTAGGGCACATCAGAAAACAAATAAACCACAAAGTGATGCCAAGGGGAATGGAAAATATGATTATGCTTATGCTTATACAACTTCAGTTAGAACTTATGAAAATGGTACATATCTTTTCTGTGTCGCTTTTGTTCCTATTTACGCAGGGCTCTGTATCCGTAGGAGAGGCAGCCCACTTTGCTTCCCTGACTTGGTTCTCTGCATTTTCCACAAATGCTGTTTGCCCTCAGGAAAATGCATTATAAAGTAGTACTTCCAGAACAAGCGCCTACTGTATCTCCATTCGAAACACAGCCCTTTGCTGATTTACTAATCAAAGGAAAAAGAGGGAAGCAGCAAATCCCCAAAGAATTTCCCCTTTCAAAACAAAGGGGAAAATTCCTTGTTGTAGTTATTCCATTTAATCCACTGGAGCTACACTAGTGAAAGTGGTTTTTTTCAACACCTAAAAAGGTCAAATTAAAGTACCTGTGTTTAATCCCCAGGAACTGCAAAGGACTACGACTTCCCCATAAGTACCCAGCAAACAGAACTAGAAAAATAACTAAACAAGGTCAATGATTTTTTATTTTTTGGCAGGTAGGTGATCGGCATGGATCCAGTGCACACTAGTAGTAATGATTTTTGGTTACTCTGTTGCTCAGTGAAGGTCCTCTTACTCAAGTATCTATCTGGCACAAAATAAAATTTAAAATCCCACTAGGCACTAATTAATACCCTTTTCAGAAGAATTACATACTAGTTACAGTTAAAATGTATTCTGTTCTCAGTAATAAGATTGCTTTTAATTCTTTAAAAAATTGCAGAATTCTTTAATGATTTTCAAGGTGCCGCCACCAATCAGATCCCATTATAGGATTGATTTAAAGTCCCCAAGTGGTAGTTACAGCACCACTGTTTGCATGTGAAATTGTGGAAAAAATACCAAAGGAAATAATTTGACTACCTCTTTCTACCTTTATCTACTGTAGGACAAAAAATTAGCCTGAATTGTGTTTTGTCTGCAATGTTTAGACAGCACTTAGCATTTTTAATTAAAAGATGTTTTGGTCTCTGTTTTCATACGTTGGTTCCCACCATTTTGGTCAGCAAAATGAAGTCTAACTGGTGCAAAAAATCTACAGTGGGTTGCTGCAGTAGATCAGCGCATCTTCTTCCAACTGCGTCTAGAGACCATGAAAGGGAAGCAAAGGAAATTATTTTATCTACTTTTATATGCTCTTAACATTCAGATGTGGATGGAGATGGCACATTGAACTAAGTCCAGTGAAGGCCACCAAGATGGTCAGGGGGCTGGAGCATATAGTGTATGAGGAGATGCTGAGAGAATTGGGTTTGTTTAGCCTTAAGATGAAAAAGCTTTTGAGGGGTCTCACTGCTGTCTACAGCTGCCTCATGGGAGAGCGTAGAGAAGATGCAGTCGGCCTTTCTCTGAAAGGTGGACAGTGATAGCACAGGAGGCAGCAGACACAGGCTGGAACATGCAGCAGTCCTGCTAGATATGAGGGCGTTTTTTTGTATCTTTTGCACCATGAGGGTGGTTATAAATTTCAGCAAGTTGTCTAGGGAGGTGGAATTGCTGTCCTTGGAGACACTGAAAACTCAGCTAGAAAAGACCATAAGCGACCTGATCTGGTTGAACTTACATCAAGTATTGGGTCCAGTTGGGTGTCCTTCAGAGCTCCTTTTCAGGCTAAATTATCCCTTGGTTCTGTGGCTGGTCTGGGAGGCAGATTGGTCAGGCACAAACTGAGGCCCTAGTGAAGAAGGACTGGTTGTTGTGCAGGACTGACCAGGAACAACGAAAGATGGCACCATGGGACTGCTCTGACACACAAGTCCACAGAACCATAGGTCTGGGAGGACACTGTGTTTGCGGTGCTTCACAGTGTGGTTTTATCTCTGGCAGCAAGTCCTTTGCACTCATAAAAAAGGCTACTAAATGCAGGCAGAGATAGCACCTTGTCACTACAGTACCAAACACTTGCATGTGAATTTTTCATTTGAATCATGCAACGGCTGATCCAAAGGCAGTCCTTGAACTGCAAACTCCTGGTGAGAGGACATTGCCAGTGATTTAACCTGACAGTGTGCTAAGATGAAAATCACTAGATCTGCGAGCACTCATAATCAGGCCTTAAGCACAATGCTGAAAAAGAACAAAAGGAGTGGAAATGTAAGAGACTCAGGGCCACCACAGTAACTTTGAACTGAACACTGTGGCAGAATGTAGATCTTTTTCCTTTTTATGCGACAGCGTGTGCTGATGTTGAGAACAGTAAGGGAAAGGGTACGATGAAGTTGGACTGACTGCTGACAGCACAGGAGAAGACAACAGGGAAGAAGCCAAGCTATCTCAGGAGCAGAGGGTTGCCCTGGGAACTGCTGCGTGGCACCTGACCTGCAACAAAGTTTGAAAACTGGGGGAAGTAAGCAAGATAAGCTTTAAGAAAACCAAAATGGAAACATTATATTAAATAGTACCAGTGTAACCTTTAGCCCAGCAACAGAAAACAAACTAACAGGCATTATCATTTTTGGCAAGCAGGATAAGGGCAGGTACAAAGCACAGCTAGATTAGACCCAAGATTACATATTTTTCTCTCTGTTCTCTTGCTGCTGTTACACGAATGTCTCTCCTTCAAGCTTGATCGTGATTATTGATTGATGATTGAACATGCAAAGCACCCTGTGCAGGTCCTCTGAAAAATAACATGGATGTTTGACTATGTCAAGATAACAACTGCAATCATAATGGTAAAAGTCTGATTCACACATGCATTTGGGAAACTGCTTCAAATAGTCCCGAGAGTAGAGGGGAAGGTCCTCATTGCTGCAGTGTATGCTGCTTTTTGCTCCTTTGGCTGTCTTTCCTTCTGTCTTCAAGGCATATTCAATCATTTTGACCTTGCTGAGCTAGGAGTGAAGACGACTGCCTGTTTGGTTTAAAGCTGGACAAAGGATTTTGAGGGAAGGGAGGAAAGGATAAACAGGAAGGTTCAAGAGTCACTCCATCAATGCAGGGTCTGTTTCTCAAATGTTTGATGGACCCGTGCTAGTGAATGAGCAAAGAACTCTTTAACCCTTCTCACAAAACTTTGATTCCTTTTTCTCCACTTTGTTTGCCTTGCCAACTAACCTGATCACACAGAAAGCAGTAAGAGTAGGAACATCCCACAGCATCACTTGTGCTGGGCCAATGGGCACTGCCTTTTAAGCCTTTCATTCTCCAAAAAATACTTTTAAAGGTGGCTATATGACTTGGTAGAGCTTTATGATGAAATGTTCCTAGGATATCAGCTCAACTCACAGGTCTGTTATCACCCAAAGAATTGCCAGACTCTGTAGCCAGTCTCTATAAAGCGATAAATAATTCTCTTCATCAGAATTGGAACTTTCCTCCATGTAAATCATGCTCTGATGCCAGGTTGACTGCTGGGCAGAGACAGCGCAAGTTCATGGGAGATTTTCAGCTATCTTAGATTATTGGGCCATATAATGTCAGGATTGAACAGTGCAGAGGACCTATCTAAAGCTAGTGGACAAGTTTCTAAAAAGGGTCAGGGTAAAATATCCTCCTTGTGCTGCCTAGACACTGTAATACGTGTGTCTCCTGCAGCTGCATCCTCTAGACTTAAGGCATCCTTGTGAATTCTGTTAGTGTGCTGGTTCCGCTCTGGGAATTTAATAGCATTTGCTGGCTCTTTGGTTATAAAACAATGTAGGAACAGCAGCACTCCTCCACTCCACGGTGCTGCCTATTTTGAGCTTCCTACTTGTAGCAGCGATATGTGCTGAATGGTGTAAGGAGTTGAGAAAGATCGTTCTCAAGGGCAGCCTGAGCTCAGACTATTTTGGTGAGCACAAGTAGCCTCTGCCCACGGTAACAGGGTGGTTTTGGATAGGGTTTTCAGAAGTCCAGGAGAGTGCTACTATGAACACAATCCGCATTTTGTATGTGAACAGACCAACATTGCTTTGATAGATATCTCTTCTGGCCCAGATGCACTGAATCATTGAAAGGACAGAGAGCCAGCCAGCTGTTTCAGAAAAACCTAGTCCTTGCCACAGTTGTTTTGGTTTTATTCTTTTTGCTTTTTTGTTCTTTTTGCAAGTAGAAAAAAGTGGCATCCTTGATTTTCCTAGCCTTAAAGTACTGCAGAAGCTAGTGTGATTGATAGTTTATCATGTTTTTCATTTCTCTGTCCCTTCTGGCCCTCCTGATGTTTTTGCTGTTTGTTGTCTTTGACCCCAAATACACAGTCCCACTTCATGCTCCCAAAACATCTAAACAGAACCTGAAGACTCTTCCTCTCCAGATATCAGAAAACTGTCCCTCTTTAATCATTTGGATTTCTCTTGCGTGATAGCCTAGAGCCTCATTCAACACTTGGGCCAATGTGTACGCATCATGGAGGAAGGAAGGCGTACACCATGCCTGCGAGAGCTTTACAGAGTTACTCAAGAGCTGCAGTGACAGGGGCTCTTGAGGTACAATAGATCAGTAGGACAGAGTGAGAGGCAGAATAGTAGCTATAGTAATTCTCTTTTTTTGAGTAGTCAGTGATATTTTTATAATTCTATGACTATTTAAAAGTCTGCGTGAGCTAAGAAGTTATTTAATATATACATGACCTGTCTTGATAGTTAATTTCCAGACACACATTTCACAAATTCTAACTGAATTTTTTTTTCATCTTATATAGGTTTGCTTAAGATAATTAAGTTTTGAATAGTGTAGGACGATATTCTGATGGAAGAGGATTTTTTTTTTCCTCTTACATTTTGCATCTGGTAAGGTGAGCATTAGACATTTTTCTTTTGCACAGGGTAAAATTCTTTCTGTGGCAGTGGCTGGTGGAGGAAACTGAACACAGATGAACAGCATTTGCTCAATTCTAAATAGGCACTATAGGATCGCCTTTTCAAACATAGACCAAATAGGCAATGTTTATCTTTTTCTTTAACTATTATGCCATATCTTTAAAAAGGGGGCAGAGGTCTCATCTTTTCCAGTCACAGGAGGAGCCTAATTTTGATCTTCTTAATGCCATTTATGGAAGGAAAAGATTAAAACTCCTTGTGACGAAGGATAATTTCCTCCCAGGACTGCATGTTAGTTAGGAGTGATGAAGGTCACTAATTTCTGGCAGCACAAAGCACCCAGCATATGTGAGTGTAACTCCAAAATATGTATTTTTCTGTCTTCTGTGCCTGTAGAATAGAAAGAAAAAGCAGATCTTCACTAATACGACCTCAATTCTTGTCTTTCTCTAGCTTCAACTGGCAAAGAGAAGTGGACCTGGTGTGACTGCAGCTTCTCTCACAGCCTCCAAGGGCAGAGGGGACACTGACTACACCGTCATGAGAAGGTATCATGGGACACTGGGGCTCAGCTACCTTGGAAAGCCAGGGTGGTTTTTCATGCCCAACGAAGCTAAGGTTAGCATATTTGCCTAATACTAGTTTGGTTTTTGTTTTTTTTTTTTTTTTTTTTTTTTTTTTTTTTTTTTGTTTGTTTTTTTTGGTGACTGTGCCAAGAATCACACAACATTCTGCAGTATTTTGAATCTTGCCTGATGGCACTGATTAGCAGCTGGACATGCTGGTTCATATCGTGTGTTTGGCTGTACGTTTTGTCTGAAGTTGTTTCTCCATGCCATGAAAACACATTACTGAGAACTGCTGAAAACACCAACTTTCATCCTCAGATAGGTTGTTCTTGGCCTATTTGAATTTTTCTCATCTGCAAGGACAAGATTGGCTGCCAATATGCTCTTTGAACGAGTAGAACTTCTTCATAGCCTTATAAGTCTGTTCAAGAAAGCCTCGATAGTTACAGTATTCAGGTATTTATTTTCCCAAATCTAGAGATAGTGGTCAAGGCAGGCAGAGAGGTGAATTTCTGCCTGGAAAATGTTGTTTGCCCCCCTTCCCTCCCCTTTCCTAATGTCCTCAGATGACAGCAAGCCAGGTATTGATAAAACAATCAGGGTCAACGCCAATAACAACAAGGCATTATATGAAAGAGTTCATATCAAATTCTAGGCCCACATCTGTCTAAATACCAGGAATGACCTTATTGTACCCCTTCTCCTAAATCAGCGATTTTTGTGATAAAGTTAATTTGAATCTGAATTTTGGTTTTTGTCACTTGGACGAACCTTCCCTTGCCTGCAGTAGTGTGTTGTTTAAATTGAGACTTCAATGCAGACAGCAGGGTTTGGCCCTCTACTGTTAATGCAGCGGTTAAAAAACCATAGCTTTCCAAAAGCTGGCACAAAATACATATGAGGTAGTATTAAAAATGGAAGGAAATGTAGGAGTGGTAACTAGCTATGAAATTAGCAAAAGAAGAAAAGAACCATAAATAAAAATGTATTTTTTTTTGAGCACTCTGCTAAGCAAAGTGGGGAGGTTGAAGAAGCTGCGTGTAGCTGTGAGTCAGGAGAAGCAGCTGCATCCTGCAGCCTCTTCCCTTACATCCCGCCATGCCATGCCGTCACCTGTGCCTGCCACAAGCACAGCTCCTACTTCGGCAAAGTGGGAAAATAGATTTTACTGTCCCCAAAATACTCTGCTCGCCAATTGCCACCCGATTTTGAGGATCCTGGTTGCCTGGGAAACATAACCGGGTGTTGCTGTGGAAACTCAGCTTCGCTGACCACCGGGTTTCCCTGCCACCGGGCGAGGAGATGGGGACTCTCCGCATCTGTCTGTGCAAGCAGGTGACAGGACATGGCTTTGCCACTGGCACTATCAATAAAGTTGCAAAACACTGTTAATAGCTTTTACTTTCACTTATCTAAGTCTCCTCTGCTGTTGACTTTGGAGGGGAAAAAAATGAGGATAATCCATTTAGGTAATAGATTAGAGGAACAAGTCGGAGTAGGAGGAGGCATTTGTTTATTTATTTGCTTCAGAAAAGTTTCTAAGACTTTTTGTGCACAAATTACTGGAAAAAAAGAACTTGAAAGCCTCACAAAATGTACAATTTCACATTGCATTAATGCAAGATTTTTGAAGTTAATATAGCCATTTCTTTGCTATTAATGTCCCTGTGTACTGAGTTAGCTTAAACTGTTCGTCTCATAAAAACATATGCTGTCAGTAAAAGTAATAGTTGCTGCAGCGTGCATTAACTCCTTGTTTCCAAGACTCACGCCAAGTAGAAATGACATTGACCGTGCTTAACCCTGGTTGCATATTTTGGGGCAAAAGGGGTTAAGAAATGTCTGAAATAGAATGCTGTAAATTCCTCGATGGCCTCTGCTGGCTTTGGAAACAGAGAGCGAATAGCACGGTAAATAATTTTTCTTTCTCTTTTAAGTAGCAAATTGAAAAAAACCACTATTACAGTTCACATTGACATCAAGGAAATAATAATTAATAATAATAATAATAATGATGTTTTGCACTTATATGGCAGCTTTTATCTCAAGTTTTCAAAGGATTTTTCAAACATTAATGGTATACTGCTTTATTCTCTGTTGGCAAGGTGGTCACATGGTGATGTGGGAGCTGAGGAGACATCAGGCAATTTATAGGGTGGTGGGACACTACTGTAGATTTTAGGAAGCGATGCAACCTACTGACAACAGCTTTATGGCTAAATCGTGTTTAAGATAAAATAGTCTGTCTAATCTATCACTGCCACAGTTTGCTGCAGTAGAAAGGGACGAAATCTCCTCTGTAGTCCATTAATTCTACTGCAGATGCTACAGAGAAGGAAACAGAGTTTAGGCTGGTTTAGTGGTATCTCTTGATCTGTTTACTTTAGCAGATGCTGGTGTTACTTTAGCAAATGCTGGTGTCGGTTTTTTATTCTTCCACGATACTTAAAAATACATGTAAAAATCTGTAGGAGTCTGGTATACATACCAATGTTCACTCAAGGCAATAGTAGAGTAAAAATGCAGAATAACTTAAATAATTGTCCTGATTTTTTACACTTTTACAGCTTCCAAAATATTCTGTGATTGAACTTACTCAAAGAGAGAAATTTTGGCAAGTCAGGGAAAATCCGTCTCTCTCTTCCCCTCCCTTTTTTTTTAATTGGAAAAAGTATTTTTTTCTCGCTGTAATAAATTGTCAAAAATTTGATATTCAAGTGAGGAAAGGAAAAAAAGATTGATCTTTGCTACTGGAAAGGTGACATATAAGCACCCCTTGTTTTAAAGTGCACCCACGTCCAATTTATAAACAGTGCTCTGGAGGCATCTCCTAAGTGACTTTGTGGAGGTAGGGAATACTATGTTATCCGAGGCTCACAGGAAACCCTGTCTTATCTGTAACTAATATAAATCAGAGAAGCTCTGATGAAATCTATGGAGCTACATCAATTTACATGGGCTGAAAATCGTGCTCAACACTTCCCAGACAAACAAAGGCACGCAATTCCCCGTTTGCCTCCACAAAGGCAGATGCTCTGCCTCCTTACCTGCTCCATTTGCTTTAATGAGGTGTTCACAGCAAAGCGTAAATGGCACCATTTAGACGTCAACATTAAGCATGGTGATGTTTTAAGAGTAGCACTTAAGGAAATTAAATGCGTAATCTGAGCTAATGTGAATGGTGTATGACTGTTGTTAAATAAAGTTAAAATGGACAAAGCAAAATTCTCTCAAGTACCTCTAACGAAGGCGTGTTGTATGTTGTCTGAGTTATGGCATAATCTTTGTACGCTGGAAATTTATTCATTCAGATTTTTAACAAGAAAACAAATGATTAAGAAGACTATGTCTGTGCCATGGTGTTAGCAGTTACAACATTAGCACTTGATATGCAAAATGCTAAAGGTGTGGAAACACTGTACATTATGGAAAAGCAACTTTTGGGGAGGGACTGTGGCTGTACTGTGTGTGTAAGGAGACAGGGAGGTGCCCTGTTTTGTGCCTGTTTCATTCCCTCTGTCCCCACAAATTCCAAATAGAAGCAGCAGAGATGTGATTTGGTAGATATACGCCAATGATATATGCCGCGGTGTTGACTGTGCTGGAATTGTTCTAGATTTACTTCTGTGTGAAACCAAAATTGGGATTAGCTAATTTAGTTTAGCGCGCTCATGTGAAATGCAAAGTGAAAATGTCATCATTTGTGTTTCTTCTTGTACTGGAAAACTGCTGGAGGCCTTGTACAGATGGAAATGTTAGTAACAGCAACATAGCACTGCACGCATATATGTATATACTATTTTCAATATAATGATTTTAAAACTGTTTGTAGGAACTGATAAGGCATACCTCTGATTACTGGCTAATCATGTTTATGAGATCCAACTTCTGATTTTTTTGTATGCATGTATATTAACCTGAGGACAAAGTTAGAGCCTTTGCTAGACTCAACAAAGCCCCGTATTCATGGGGAAAGCATTATCACAGATAAAAAAAAGTATCTGATTTAAAATCATTTTCAGACCTTTCTACTACCCTTAGGTTAAAAAAAAAAAAAGAAAAAGCAATGAATAAATTAGTAGCCACATCTTCGTTCCAACAACCTAATTTCAATAGTATCGTAATAAAAGGACAAAGGTCATAGATTAAAGTATTGTAATGGAAATGCAAAATCTATATCTGCTTATAGGTATAGGACTGTATTTTTAAAGATATTACTACTTGTAGTAATTATAATTTGAGCCTAGCATCACTAATAAGAAAATAGTTATTTTTCATTCTGATTCAAGAACCAATATTTACAACTGTGTATATATAAGTAGAAATAAACAGTTAACAACTGCACTGAGAGCATCTGTGTGGAGTTCTGGGTCAGCCGTAGTAGTGTTTGTCTAATGCTCTTATCAAGACACCTGTTACAATTTAATTTTTTTCTCTTTCTCTTAGCAGGGGACAAGTAATAGACTTAGGATGTGGGTAGAATAGGAAAATAGAAATATTATTTTCCTTATTTCTGCCAATATGTTAAAATGTGTCAAATTTATTATTCATAAAATGTCAAAAGTATCCACAATGCTTTGCCTAAAATCACAGAGAATAATGCAGCTCATACCTACCAAAGTCTGGCATACAGAGTCCTCCATCCTAAATAAACAATCCTGTTATACATGGTGAGAGACCCCAAAGAGGCTTCTGCATCAATAAGTGCAGAAACTTAATCTCTCCCTCCACAGAGCAGATAGATAGAATAATTTCCAATACCTTGAATATGAGCAGTTCTCTTCCTTATGCTTACTGTCCCTCAAAGTCAGAGGCAAAAATGCTGGGAGGAGGCTGTCACAAATACCAGATGTATTAAACTTTTGCTTGCAGTATTTTACATGTGGTTATTTAAAGGGAGATAAATAATGGTGGCTTCCCACAATATCTTGCACCTCTCACTTCTTCCCCACCCCATTTCACATATGGTTGAGGATCCATGTAAAAATAACTGACATTCCCTTCACCTAATGTGACGGTACATAACATGGAAAAAAAAATTCATTTCACTTCTGTCATTTCCTAACAAAATACTTAACAAGCAGTTTGTGGTGCCAAGGTAATGCTGTAGGACTCTCACCAGAGCAGAACAGTAGTAAAGAAACACCTGAAGGATGCCAGAACTTTGCGCTCAGGGGATCTGTTCTGTATTGCGCATCAGGCGACAGACCCAGGGGGACATGAGAACATGCTTCGGTGGGAGGACTCTTCTCGTCTTCACCTAGGAACAAAAATGCTTGCAGTCCTGCTTTATTGACTGTCAGCTATCTTGCTGCCAGTTGGAGGACAGTGGAGAGAAAAGCAGCCTTGGGCCTTCCAGGTTGTTTTCATGTGTAGGAGTAGAGCCCTGACTCCTGCGGTGTTGTGATGTCTTGTGGTCAGTGCTAGTTCTCTGCCCTGAATCTCTCTGCAGTAATGAGTCTGAGAGCAGAGATACATAAACTATGGTGTTCGGGTACCATTAGTGGCACACCTGCTGCTTCAAAGCCACACATCTGTACTGTCTGTAGAAACAGTTGGTCCTCCTCAGCAGGCACAGGACACAGCAGCTGCTGCTGGCAGTGGCTCCCAAAGTAGCTCAGCTAGGGAATCATAGAATCATAGAATGGTTTAGGTTGGAAGGGACCTTGAAGATCAAGTTCCAACCCCCCTGCCATAGGCAGGGATACCTCTCACTAGACCAGGTTGCCCAAGGACCCATCCAGCCTGGCCTTAAACACCTCCAGGGATGGGGCCTCAACAACTTCTCTGGGCAGTCTGTTCCAGTGCCTTACCACCCTCAAAGTGAAAAAATTTCTTCCTAATGTTTAATCTAAGCCTACCCCTTCCAGTTTAAAGCCATTCCCCCTCGTCCTATCACTACATGTTCTTGTAAAAAGTCCTTCCCAGCCTGGTCTGGTGCACAGCAGAAGTGCGCAATATCTGCAGGTCTTTGTCCACCTTTGTTCTTGCACTCGGAAGTCTCCTCTGTCACTAGCAGGACTGATCCTTGACTCTGAAGTGCTGCCTTTGCAAAACAGCTCCTCGTTTGCCCTGAGTGCTTCAGAGAGGGAAGGTGGGCAGAGGCCCGGCAGCTTCCCGTTCCTGGAGGCCACCGTGGAGGAATGGCAGCAAATAAGGAGCAGGAAGGTGACAGGGAGAAAGGGGCTGTTTCTCTTCCTGCCTCCAAGACTTGTTTTGGCTGTGTGGAACTGCCTTGGTGGTGACAAGAAAGGAGCTCTGATTTAGAGATTAAAGGTGGAAACCATAAATTGGGCTTATGCAACCTTTTCCTGGGAATGAGCCTTTTCGGAGTAAGAGGCTGCTGTAAATGGATGGGTGTCAATGGTTGGATGCGATGCCCAGACGAAGCACACACTGCACTGGTGTTCGGGCAATGTTTGTTACAGCCTGGGTCTTTACTGGCCTCTCGTGAGACAATCAAGCTACTTTATGAGCCACAGCTATAATCTGGCCTCCTCTGCCCTCCTAAATGTACCTTGGGATAAATACGTTCTGGAGATCACAGAAAGTCACAAATTTGTGTGGTAGCAGCTGGATCTGTCTTTCTTGTCTTCATGCATTTCATGATTTTCAAAGCTAAGCAGATTTGGGCCTCATTAATGCTTGAATGCATAAAAAAATGGATATTGCTCATAGTACAAGCTGCAGCCAGCTATTTTCTGCAACATATCAGTACGTATATCTTTGCAATCTTTAGAGAACAGTGTTTTGTATAGTGATATTTAATTTGAAAATATATACAACTCTTCCGACTCCCTCACGCAGAGGGCCTGCTCCTTCAAACAAACTGTTAAAAGAAATGCTTCCGAAGAGCTAACATTTCTTCTGGATTTATGAGAAGGAAGGGGAGATGTTTTGGGGTTTTTGTTCACAAATGTGGTTCACACTGCGTGAGTTCAAACTGCTTCAGAGCAGGAATGCATTGTGTTCGTTTACCATTTCTTCCCACAAAGGAACATCAAGTCAGAGTATTTCTAATGTCAGTGCAGAAGACACAAATCTGAGTGTGTGCACATGTTTTAAAGGAAAGCTGAATTTTTCCATAGAAACTCCTGTAGTAAACCAGCGCTATGCTCTGTGCCCTGCTTGGCCTCATCCTTCTGTGCAACCACAGAATTCAGAGACGAAAACCAACTTGCACATCATTTTTGGTGTGTTTCTCTCACAATGTCGTTCTGTTCTTTGCACTGTACTGCTCAGGTTTTCCAATTTGTTTTTAAATAGCTTATGGATATGGCTTCTCCTTCTTCCCTTGGGATACTATTCCACAATCTAATGGTTCTCAAAATTAGAATTTTTTCTCCATCCCAGGTGTAAGACTTTGTTTATAAAACACTGAATTCATGCAGTAATGTGCATGGTGCAGATGTTTCACATGGGGACATTTATGTGAAGTGCTTCCATTGAAAAATGGGGATAAAACCAAAAAACCTTATTAAGTGAATTTACAATATATGATGTGTAAACATGCTTTTATTTTGCAATTTCACTACAAAATTAGCGACACTTACAACTGTAATACTGTATTGCCACATAAAAATTAATTACCAAGAATTGTATTTTTGCAAAGCTTAGGATCACAGCAAATTAATTAAAATTCTTCATACAAAAGAAGGCATTTCATAATAAGTTTTTACAAAATATATGTAAAGTACATTTCAACCTTTTAAAATTTGTGACTGTAACATGAGCTTTTTTTCTTTTTCTGCATTTAAATAAGGCGGCAATTGAGATCTATCAAGTCCATAGCATATATCACTGTTTTTATTCAAGAATTCTTGTGAAAATAAAGCACTTCCTTTATTCACAAAAATCATAATTGCAACATACATAAAACCTGTCAAAGCTCCAATTTCCAATATTCTAATGAATATCAAAAGAGTCCAGCATTTCTGACTTTGACAAATTGCAAATGAGGTTTTATTCATTAAGAGGGCTGCTAATGTTTATTTAAATGCAATTTACTGTTGCATTATTGATTAGCTACTGCAAAATTATCTTACAAGGAGCACGTGTAGCAAGAAGATTTCAGGTTGAGAAAGGATTTATCTAGGGAAGGCCTGTAGGCTTGATTTAGGCCCCAGGACATGAGAGTTTTAATTTATCTGGAAAGAAAGGCCTGGTGGAAGGTTTGCTTTGTTTGCATTTAGACAGCAGATGAAAGGGGTTTTGATGTTGAGCTGGGAGAAAATGGCTGCCACTCTTGTTATTCACAGAGAGAATTGAGCAAAAGAAAAATCTATTATAGGGGGCAAGATAAAAAAGTCTCTCCCCCCCCCCAATCATTTTTAGCATCAGGCTGTATGTGGCTTGTTATTCTCCGAAGGAGAAATGAAGAAAATGTTGCTTGTTATCTAAAATCTCGTTTAAAAAATCCATATTGCATTTATTACTGAGCCCTCACTTCTTCTTTCAGTGCCATAAAACTCAAGCGAGGTTGCTGTGTCTGACCTGAGAGTACAAATTAAATCTGGGCCTATATATTTTAATGAAACTCAAATGTATAATGTTTTCAGTGCTTCTCACCATAAACAGACACTTTCTGGCAATGTCTCATGGAACTAATTGATAACAGCTCGAAGTGCTGGAGAGTGATACACAGCCTCTTTGGCTTCCACCTTAAAGAGGGAGGCATTTGCAGTACTTACTTGTTTTAGCACTGGTTTTGTCTACAAGAATCAATTAGTCATGTAAACCACGAGCATGAATCCTATCCTTCCTGAGGGGTACTGCTGCAAGATTAAATAGGACTCAAGGAAAGGCATAGCAGTGGTAGAGATTTAAGAAATTAAGGGTAGTCATCTCATCGATCTAATGAACAGAAGCCTGTGAACACAAACAATGCCACTGGATCCGGTGGAATCCAGTGAGCAGACAGCTTCTAGTCCTGGAATAAATTACTTTAAATTTCCAGCTTGGAGAAAATGTGTTCAACAGAGCAATGTGCTGCTTCAAAAGGCATAGTTCAAGTACACAGTATCAGGACCTGAATGTCCTTTTCTGGACTCATTACAACCTGACAGGGCTTTTCATTTCAAATGACAATCAGGAAAACTTGGAAAGCTCTCAGCCAATTGCAAGGAGGAAGAATTATCCTACTGAAATTAAATCTGAAACTCAAATATTACACCAAGACCTTTCAACTTGCTCATTATTCCATTAAACCAACTGTAAAGGCGCCATTCTTCATCTGAAATGAGTTTAGAAAAACTTTCATTGTGTGACTTGGTCCACAAATGAGAGTGACAGGAGCAGAATGATATTTTCCTTCAGGGTTTATACCTTTAGTGACTCTGATGATGATGACTAAGTATCAGTTCTGACAAGCTGAAGGTTAATTACTTACTCTGTGTTTCAGGTCTGTCAGGGCAGAATATCAGCATCGATTTATTTACCAAAAGTCAGGAGTATTTGGTATTTACTTTGGGCATAGAGAACAGTTGTTCTAAAGACCCATTGTCTTCTGCTTGCCTGCAAATGCTTCTCTGCTTCCCGTTTCTGCCTCATTTAAATTTCCCTCCTTTCCTCAACTTTCAGGGATCTCTTGGTATTTTTCCTCTTTACCTTTGGTTATTGGCAAACGGTAAAATAGTTCATATCACATCAGTGAAGATCATGAGCAATTAGAAGGCTGAGATAGAAATCAGAGTAGATGGTATAATTTTGAGATAGATGAATGCATGCATGGTGGTCCATTAGAAAATACAGAAAACCTTAAATCACATAGTTAATGAAAAAGTTTTCCTAAAAAATCAAGTAGGTGACAAAAGTCTTTCCCTGTGAATGTGATGTATTTGGATTATTAACTTCAAATGGTGAGGAAAACAGATTAGATGGTGTTGCTGCCGCAAAAATGAAAGGGAAATCTGAAATGTTGCAAGTGAAGGATTGCTTGGTAAACTAGGTCTGGCTTTCTCAGGTTTTTCCAATTTCTAATTATTTTGCAGACCACAATTAAAACAGAAACAAAAAGTTATGGGAAAAAGGGTCTACTTATATCACATACCTTTACAGACCTCTGGAGCTTCCTTAGCAGCAGTGCTCACACCTTCTTTCTGACCCTGTCCTTCTTGTGTTCCCATACCCCCATCTCCTCTCTTTTGCCAGCATTTAGGTTCCCTCTCACTCGTTTGCAGTTCTTCTTTCTACCCTTCACAGAGATCCTCTCCCTCCCTGGTACCTGTGTTTAGTTCAGCTTTATTTGGATGCCATTAATTAAGCCTGGATTTCACCTGGGTCCCATTGCAAATAGACATCAGAATTCCACTACCATCGTATAACTAAAGCCACTTAAATATGGATGCAGTGTCCCATTTCCTTCTTGTAGTCTCTAGTAACCTCTTCTTGTTTGTCTACTCAGACTATATAGAGAGCTGCTCTTTTGTTTCTAGAAAAAAATTTCTTTGCATGCATTATCTATCCATAAATCCTCTGCTGTGTGGAAGCCTGCAGCTACAGTTGGAGTCAAGTTATGATGAGATCCCTGATCAAAACATGCATACTTCAATAGAAACATCACTCATTAGGAATTTGCTCTGATGTTGTCTGCGACAAACATTTAGGGACTGTTTTGTTTTCTATATGTCTGACTTTATTTTAGAATCCAAATTTCCAGTTATTTACTTGTATATTTAATCCATTAGTAATAATACTGGAAAATGCCTTTTATCCAACTACCAGGTCATAAATATTTTTATTCTTTTCTTTGACATTCTCAATACTCCCAATCTTTAACAGGAATGTTCTTCTATTGCTTTAGAAGGTTGATGATTATCCCGATATGTACTCAAGTCCACAGCTTGAAAACACATCTTGTTTCTTAACTTTTTTGCCTGGCATCTTTGTTCCAAAGACAAAGGAGAACTTCTCTAATGTTATCTTCTGAGCCAAAAGGAGTGTCAAACAAAACAGCCTTCTGTATAAAATCAAGAAGTTTGACATCCATATAAGACCTTGGGGAAAAATGTTACTTGTATATGTTGAATCTCAGTGCTTTGTTCTACTTTGAGTAACTTACCTTGAGGATTTGACATAATAGGCATATGAAAAACTTGGTAGAAGGAATATAAACAGAAGAACTCTACAATATAAGGGTACAGAAATGTAGGAAAAACAATTGTACTGGTGGAGCATTGGTCCTGTGCATAAAGGACAGCTTAGAGTCAGATCAGATAAATAATCCAACTACTATCACCATCTAACGCAGGATACCTATGCTAGGCCTACAGAAGAGAAGTATGGCATTAAAACTATACTATCAAGTACCTGTTCTGAATTTACTCCTAGGTTTGAAGGGGACCAGAGAGGCTCTGAGGGTAGAGACATGAACTCTGGTACTGTTTATTTTCAAAAGAAGGGATTATGCAGAAGTGGTGAAGCTTATTAACAAGAAATTTAAGAGGGGTTCACATGGTAAAACACTGATAAAATGCTTGTGAATAGCACAGAGATAGTTTAAAGATACTGTCATGGATTCAGCAAATATATGCTAACTATCACAACAGACTCTAGAAAGACAAGCTCCTTTCCCCCCCCAGACTGGCGTGTTTTAAGCTGTAGGAAATTAACAATGAGATGAAGGACATTATTAAACATAAGAATTCTGACTTCCAAATTGAAGTTCTGTTCAAGTGATGAAAATAGAAAAAAAAAAAAAGAGAAAAGCTTTGGCAAGTAGGTGTTAAACACAATAAGGCAAGCCAAAAAGGGTTCTGAAGAGCAGGTTGTTAAAGGCGTAAGAACTAAAAATGAATTCTCTTCAAACACATCAGAGACAGGACTTGTGAGATAGTCTGTAGGGCCAATAGATGATGGATATAGTAAAGGAAAGCTCAAAGGAAATAAAGCCATGTAGAGAAGCAAAATGAATTCTGTGCTTCTTTGTTCACTAGGAAGGGGGGAGGGAGGAAAGGTATACCAAAAACTTTGTTTACAGGAGAAATACTAGGGAAGAGGCAACGAGACTTTTAAAGAACAGAATTATCTCTCTCTAATCTGTTCCAGTTTCTCAAAGGAGTCACTGGATTTGCAGGCAAAGCTGATCTGATGGAAACAGTCTGCATAGAAGTCTCCAAGTGCTTCATCAAAGGCTCCTAAAAGACCCAGCCTATCATGCTGTAATGGCCAGATAATCA
The DNA here is from genome assembly GCA_017639485.1 of Pluvialis apricaria. Classification (NCBI taxonomy): domain Eukaryota; kingdom Metazoa; phylum Chordata; class Aves; order Charadriiformes; family Charadriidae; genus Pluvialis; species Pluvialis apricaria. The sequence goes on along the minus strand of CM030008.1, from coordinate 131,025,972 downwards.
CACATGAAAGTCCAAAGGTAGGCGCCTACCTCTGTAATGAGGCACCTGAATAAATTATTTGCTTTTTAAATTATTTATTTATTTTTTAAAATTGGTGCATCTCTCGCAGTTTATTTCATTGGGAGGATAACGTGGCTTTGGCTCTGTAGAGGTATGGGTTGTTTTATTTAAGAGTCCAGCATTAGACATACAAGACCAGCGTGTTTGCCACTTGATGTCCATACAAGGACACATTCGCTACATTTGACTATAACCAGCTGCACTAGTTGCAGAAAATAAAATATCCCTTTTGCCATGTAAGTATGGAGGTGCGGAACAAACCACTTAGTTCTGTCTTTACACTTCACCTGATTTGATGGGCAGAAGAGAAGGTTACAACTGAATTTAAATATTGTTTATCAGCATTCGTTTGTTAATTGTAGTGAAGCTCTAGGCAAGAAATCTCAACTTCATTGGACTAGCCGCTCTTTAAAATCTCATAGTAAAGACACAGGTGGATGTAGGAACAAAGAGAAATTCATAATATACAGGTACAAAGACTGGATAAAATAATTGTGAGATTTAAGAAAAGAATACTATTCCCTGCTATTAGCAGTACCAGTGCTTAGAGCAATGACAACATCAACAAAACCTGGCTGGCCTGGCAAAATCCAGTGTGCCAGACTCCCCCACGATCCACATCTCAGGTATTCTTCCATAACACTTCAGTTATTGAGAAGGTTTTACTATTCTGAAGCAAGAGAAAGCAAATTTCATTGTACAATCTAATTTCTCAGTTTCATTTTCTACTTTTTTGCCTCAAAAATACAAATCTCTATCACAATAACAAATTAGCCCCTGAAGATGCTAAGTTGGCCTGAAAGCTTTCTCATTTGATACTGCTGCTGTCATTTTGGAAATAGCCTTAAAAGAAAACAACACTTGAAGTTATGCTTGTTTATTAATAGAATCTAGAAACTGCGGAGCATCTATATTTACAAGTTTTATAGAAAACCTTTCCACAAAGCCATTCACAAAACCAGTTATTTGGGTTGAAAAGCACTCTACATGAAAACACTGGCCTTAATGTCAAGGCCAGGAATAGCAAAGCTTTGCTAGGTTCTCCATTTCAAATTCTGGTGTAAATTTGGTGACTTCATTGAAATTATACTGGGTATCACTCCAGGATCTCCTAGGCAGCAGGTACTCTATAAATTTAATGTTATAACAAACCAAATTGAGTATCAGAGAGAGCATGATCTCAGCAAGCCCATCTCTCTTTTTTATGGAGTCTTTTTTTTTTTGCATGTGTGTAGATCCTGTAGGATTATTCTGAGCCTGCCAATAAAAAATAGTGGAGTTTTGTTTGTTTGTTTCTTTGGTGTTGTTTTTTTGTTTTATTTTTTTTTTAATTTTATTTAGAAATTAAGGAACAAACACAATTCTGATATAGCTTGTTGCAACAGTGGCTGGGAAGTGAGAGATGTGCTTTGGTGTGCGGTCAGGTAGGCAGGTACAGCCACGTGCACGCTAACAAATGCAAGAAAGCTCGCTGGCTCTTCGGGAGTTTCTAAATACCTGTCTGAAAGATGCTGAGGGCAAAATAAAGGAACCGTAAATTGTAGCTGTAAAACTATTTTGTTGGTGGTTGTTTTGCATTCTTCCATTTATTATTTTTTATTTCAAGGTGTTAGTTTTACATGTACTGTGTATCTTCTAAAGAAACACAGGGATTCCTGGTGAAGAGCTGAATGGCTGGTATTTTGCCAGAAAGACCTCTGCCTGCCCCTAGGATTGACATTCTGTCCCTCCTGTCTTTGCAGAACTAATTACTTGGAGGAATTAAATTACAGTAACAAATCGGCACCTCATCTGTTTGAAGCAGGCCTTTTTGTGACTCATTGTATTTTATAATTCCTTTTAAAATGGCCTATTGAGGAGATCTCAGTAAGATTCATGCTGGTGGGACAAAGTCTGTGGCACACTGCCATTTTATTTTAAATTGCTCTGAAGAATGGTTGTTCTACTTTGAAAACAGACTCTAAAAACAGCCCAGAAGGGGGATGATGGCTCAGTTTTTATTGATTCAGTCTTGTCATCGTGCTCAAGTATAAAGATGGCTTTTGTACTTGCAAGCCTTGCAGACTCCCCCAAGCATCTGAAAGTCAACCTGGCTTCCCTTTTTTTGCGGAGACTGTTAAAAAGCCTGGCCTGATTTTGCCTCTGCAGCTCCATTGACTGAGTACATCTCTGATAGAAGGGTAGAACTGCAAGGTAACTGCTCCCATGACCTGCCTTTTTGTCTATCTCTTTGCCTCTAGGATATTCAAAGACATTTTTCCATAGATGGAACAAAGTTCTCAGGTATTATTAAAAAAAACCCAACCCACAAACAGTAATTCTATTGGAAAATGCCTATTGACCGAACCCAAAACTTCTCAGAGCAGTATGACAGTTTTGATTCTGCTTTCCATCACAGAAAGTTTCCCAGATTCAAGATGAAACTTGGTCAGAGCAAGGAAAAGAATCTGACTCTACAGTTCACTCTTAACAGCATTTGTGTTAGATAAGCAAAGGGAATTGAATGTTGTCTCAAAACACTGCACTGCCTACAGCTTTACATGAAAAAGGAGAAATTACAGATCCAAACCCTCCACTTTTAAGCCTAGCACAGTGTTAGCATCTCCAGTGTTAAATGATTCTATCTGCATCAAGGATCTGTTATTTTGGTAGCAATTCATCTATGATCAAAAAAGAGAGGTATCAAATCAAGGGCTATTGCATCCTTGGCAAAATAAACATTTCACTTTCCACATGCAAGGATGAAAGAAAGAAAATACAAAGCTTTATTGCATGAGGTAATCCAAAGCTCATCTGCCTCAAGATATTGGTCTTACAACTTGTTATACAGTTATATATTCTCACAGAAGTCTGGACTAAATTTGTTCATGTTACTTACTTCATCAAGCACCTGTCAGACAGGGTCCCCTAATAAAAGGACTGTATTCTCCTACTCTGACTCCCCACATATTGTCATTTGTTCCCTAAATCATTCCACTGGAAACACTACTCCTGGAACAAAGAGATAATTCCAGGTTAACAAAGGTAGCCCTAAGAAAGACATTAAATACAAGATGAGAGAGAAAAAATATAGTTCCTCAAAAACCTTACTACGGATTTGTGGCTTACCAAGTTAAGGGAGTGTGATAGATATGGTGCAGTCTTGCTTTAGCAATCAACAGAGAAATTTCCTAGGAAAAATGGAGGAGCTCCAATTCTGAAGGCAATGTTTGGAAACCAGGCAATTCAAATGATTGTTCAGAGCCTCAGACTGTGGTCAGACTGCTGGTTGAAATCTTCATCCTAATATTAACGCTACATGTCCTTTCATAAATTATTTATCTTCCATGTGATTTAATTCAACCTCCATCCAAAACCCACAGCAGCCAGGTGGCCTGGGTTTCTCCTGATTCTCTTATTGGTTGCTATAGCCTTAATATATATTTCAGAAGATAAATCTGAATTGTCTCTGAAACGCTTTCAGGTGGTAGGTTCTACAGGTGCTAATGCAAAAGATAATCACGGTTTCTAATCATGAGCTGTTATTAATGTTTATTCTCAATTCATTTTAATACCTTTGTGGGACAGAAGACTGGGAAACAACACATAAACACTCTTTGCAACAGGAGCTAAGTTTGGAATTACGAAGAGAAACAAATAACAAAGCAAAATATGTGGCTGAAGTTAGAAACACAAGCAGGAAATAGGACATTGACATAAAATTAGGAAATCTATGAGCCCAACAGCTGAAGAAAACAGCCCACTAAGTGAGAAGAGAGGACCTGGGAAGCTGGAAAAAAGCTGGAAGATAAGAGTAGGTGAGACATTTGGCATAAAAGAACAATGACAATTTTCAGTTTCTGAAGGAATTAAAATGCAAGAGTGTAGATTTGCTGTGTAGAAACAGCGTTCCAATCCAGGAAAACCAAAGAAAGAAACCCACTGCCATGGCTTCCACATTGCATGGGAGGCTAAGGGTGGGGGAAACACATCAGGATCACTTGAGGTGGCATCTGGTGGATGCCACACTGTGCGGGATGCATGTTTCCAGCAGCCCAGATGGACTGGCAGGGAGCTGCAGTGGCCAAGGCGGTGGCACCGTTGCAAAAAGGTTTGCAAGTGCTGCCCAAAGAACTGGTACTTCTGCTTCCATAGAGGTCTGGTCTCTCAGCTCCTAGTCTGTCTCCCTCACTTGAAAGACCAAGCACCTCAGGGGAGAGGCTTCCCCTCAGGGTATAAATTTACCCTGTCCTGAATTTCATGAGTAGGCATAAATATACGTGCACCATCTTACCCAAAGGTAAACTGTGACTAACTTCTACTGAACATTATAAAAAACACTTCTGGGAGTAAATTGAAATAGATTGAGTAAAGCAGTAGAGGCAGCTTTGTCAGAAGAATAGATCCCAGTGACCTCTTTGGTTTTTTTTCCATCTGCCGTGAGTAATAAAAAGCAGAGGTATAATGAACATTGCTTTCTGCAACAAAAGTGTTAATTACTCGTCCTCTCCCACAGAGTTAGCAAAATGTCATTGATGACTGGTTTGCAAATTCTATAAAATATGCTGTCATCCAATTTTACTATCAAAAAGAACTAAATCATTATATAGTTTAAGTTATATATGTCTTTCAGGTCACTCTGATTTTTCTTCCAAGGTATAGGATGGATTGTTCTTACCTTAGCATGGCTGAAAGCAACAATGAATGATAAGGTAGTCTTATCATGCCATTTAGTATGGAGATAAGAGAAACTGGTTTATTGCTAATAGATATTTTTGTAGTTAAGTATAAAAATTTGTCATCTAGGGTGCCTATATGACAAACTGGAAACTTCAATCTACAAAAAAAATTATTAAATAATAGTTAATACATAAATAAGAGATACATTTTGGAATTATAGTCAGACAGTTATAAAGGAGATATTGTTTTTTAATTATTAGTTTCATTGAACTATATGTATTAAGAGCATTACATTAAATGAAAAAGTAAAAAGGGATCCTTAGCAGGAAGAAAAACAAACAAACATCAATTTTGTAACTCTGCTTTTCCACTTAGAAGAGAAGACCAGCGGAAAGAATGAGTGGAATGATATACATTATACTGCAAAATGGCATTCATTCCTACATCAATTTTTTCAGAGTTTTTTGTTTTGTAAAACACAGCTGACTAAATGTAACTGCAATGTAAGGGATCTGTAGAAAAGCTTAGAGAAGATTCTGAAGTGGTTGCAAAGCAAAAAGAGAACTGATAATGCTTTCATACTAGATTAACAAATCTATTGTTTATTACCTCAATGATACGGCATGCTGTGAGGTGCCTATGCTCATGCAGTAATGATTAGCTAGTTGGCTAACTTCCAGCCAGTAGGGTTATTAACACTATATTGTGAAGCCTCAATGTAAGGTTGATTTTCTTGTACTGTATATTGCATGCGGAAAACTTGTATTAATCAATATAAATTATTCCCCAAACAATAAGACACAGTGGGGGCAAGGAGGAAAGGCTGGAAATGAGGCATTAGCACAAAAAGAAGCAAAAGAATAAAGAAGGTGACGTGTTCTGTCTCTATTTAATGTTGAAGGAAAGTCTTTGAAAGGCAGAAGTCTAGTGGCTAAACCAGAAGACTGACAAACCAATGGCTTGTGCTTTGTTAAGAAGCAGGATCGGGATTTAACCTGAGGCAAATCAAGTTTTTCCCATTGTGCTTCAATTTTTACCTGTAAAACAAGGCTTACACCTCCCTCCTATTAAGGAATCATTAATATATTAGACGGTTAGTTGAGAAAGCTTTATATTGGACAACAGGTGAATTATAGAATTTAAGATATGGTGTTGAAATAATATGAACGTGTATAGATGAAGCCCAGAGTATAGATATCTTACTGATATTGTGGTTACCTTAGTTGGTTTTCATTTCCCTTATTTTTGAAGTAATAGCCTCAGGCATATACTTCCTGAACTGTTCACCATGCCATAAATCTCAGTGCTAGGTAGCTTTAGTGCAATATCTGACACTATTAACTAGGTTAGGAATTGAGTAAGAGCATGTAGAGTTCAAATGGACTATTAGTGCTTATAGTCCACCAACCTTTGGACCAACAAAAAATTGTTCTGCTTATTTGAACCTATGCTGCTTCTGCCGCGGTTACGTATTGGAAATCAGAAAGAAGGACAACTAGTCAACTTGATGGGTCAAGTCAGAAGAACTGTGCATAGCTACTGACTTCATGTTCACCTTTATGGACACTATCAGGTATCCATTTCTGGCCTCAGCCAGCATGTCTGTAAGCTGGATGTGATATATACCTCACAGGTGTGTTGTGGGTCAGATGTCTTTAGAGCGTTAGTTGGATTTATGAAAAGTGCTATGCAAAACATTTCCTTGAATCCAAAGAGGTCCTGGCATCAGCCAGATTTCCATGTGGTTGGAAGACTCCTCAATACATTTTGCTCTGGGTTTGTTTTTGTTTATATACAGCCATGAACTCTAAACTACTTCTGTGAGCTCTTAGCACTGAGCAGGTAAATTGAGACCACAGTGCTTACTGGTGGTGCCACTTGGGTTGGATTATGTGCTAGGGCCAGTCAAGGAAACCATTTCCACACATGCTTAATACTAAGCATATGAATGGAATGATTGACATCTATGTGACTACACAAATATTTTTAAATACTTAAGTAATGCATGTGCTAACCCATAGGCTTAAGGTTTGATTTCACTGAGCAGTTTGCACACGCCTTAAACAGAACAATAATTCTACCCTTGTTGAACAAAATATTTCAGTACATGCTTAATTTTAAGCTGGATGCATAGACCCACTGTCATCCATGGGACCACTCGTGTGCTTGTGCTTGAAGCTAAGCATAAGCTTAATGAACTACTAAAGTCGGGCCTGACAATAAACAAGGATGCTGGTATCCTGAAGGTTCATCTGCTTCCCTGGTATCTAAACCTTGATGGAAGTGGTTTAAACTGATGTGTTTTACTTCTCAGTTGGAGGGGGCTGAGGGCATACAACATGGCCAGTTATAGCCAGCGTTACCATCTGTCTGGGTTTTCCTAGGTGTACTGCTTTTTCTATCTACCATTTTGGTCTGGATAGAAGATATTTAATTTTTGTAAATCCTAGGAAGAAATATGGCAGCTCTAGGGTCAGCAGCTCGGTTAAGAAGCCATGACTTGGTGTTAACAAGTTGTAAGTTTGTTTTTACAGTCACCCTTAAAAACCTATTTAAAAATAGTTTTGAACTATATAAGACGCATGAAGGTGTCTTTTCAGAACTGCAACTTCTTTCATTCTGTATAGCCTTAATTGAGTCAAAGTAAACTTTTTACAGACAAGGTGTTTCAATATTTGTGTTTTGTTTCCAGTTTCCAATATTAAGGATCTGAATCTATGGAATACTTATATTCAAGCAAAAAAAACCCTTAGAGAGACTTTTTTTTTTCTGAAAATATGGAGGAACACCAACAGTCAGAAAGCAGTCCTTGAAACTATAATTAGCTGTGCTGAGCAAATAACAAAGGCTTTGTTACTCTGCCACACAACACATCTAGTAAGTGTTTACGCATCCCTAAAGCTGAATTACTAGTGAAGCAAATAACTTTGAAAATACAGAGATTATTATAGTTTGCTTCCTTACACTTTTCACATCATGTAGATAACATGAAGCTGGTGTATGGGGATGGATATACGTGAAATAGTTTTCATGAATATACATTTACTTTGTCATATGCGTATAATATGTGGAATGAAATATCAGATATGAAATGAAAAAAAATGGAGAGGAAAATCATCAAAAGAAATATAATTGAGGGAATGAACAGAGAAAAAAGTGGATTTACAACTAGAAAAATGTAGAGAACAGAGATTTGAGAAAAGAAAATGGAATGATTAAAAACTAACCATAAAATAGTTATTAGAAATACATAAGATGAAGTCAAAGCTTAGCATAAGGAATAAGTAGACGCAATTTCTAAAATGTGACAGATAATAAGAGAAAAAAAATTAAGAGAAAACCCAAAGGAAATTATAAATAGAGATACGGTAGAATCTAAATGAAAAGTTTAAAAAATTGTATGTTGGCAAATACTTAGCCATTACCAATTATTTAAAATTGTTATCAATTTAAAGGATTATCAACAGAAGTTGTAAATTCTGAGGGAATATTCTGCCTTGTTTGATACTATAATAATTTAGGGCATATACGTAAGGTGATTATGTCTCTAATTAAATGGGATTATTCCTGAGTTAAACTTCAGTTCCTCTTGGCCAGCCCTGTGATACCCTGCTTGCTTTATTCTACTCATAAGATGATAAAAAAGGAAAGGTCAATAAAAATAAAATGGAACCATGTGGAACTAGTGAAGACTGCAAAAAAGTGTCAATGTCTAGATATTGAAAACAGCCAACTAATGGAAGAATTTACCATGGGAGCTAGTATATTGTCCATCATTTGAAATGTTGCAATTGAATGGTTGCCGTTCTAAAACGCATCATTTATTCACAAATTATGTGTCTGATGAAGAAATTGTTAAGAATTTTTTCTCTGTGGGAAGATTGGCAACCACAACTATTGTGAAGTGAAATATTCTGTTGCTGCTCTTTCAGAATAGCTCCTTGCGTTGACACGCTGTTACAGTGATATCGTTTGTGTGTCAGGATAGAGTGACTATGTAGGCGAGAGCTCCTGTAAAATAACTAAATCCCCAATGTCTATGCCTGTCGGTTTCTATTGCCAGGCAAAGCCTAGCTAGGACATCCCACATTTCATGTGGTAGCGAATGGCATCACTGGTGCCTATCTCCAATAGCATAAGGAGAAACATCTCAAATACCCCCAACTGTATTTTTTAACCATTTTTATCTACTCGGAAATTGTTCAGATACCAGGAGATGAACATATATCTTTCCTTGCCTCTGAAATGCCTAATTTACAGATAGCTGGAAGTGAGAGTGCAAACATATTACTGCATGTTCTGTTCTTAATGTCTTTCCCATGTGTTTGTTACTGGACACTGGCGAACCTTTTATCTGAACCAGCACAGTAACTCTTATGTTCTTTGATCTTATTTACCATGGTTTAGCTACCTCCAGCACAGCTGGTGTTACTAGTGCTTACTTGCTGCCTGGTAGCCTGTAGATCAATTTTGTTTCAGACACTTATTACATCTAACATCCAACTCCTCCATGCTTCAGATACCCTGAATAACACCTGGAAGTTCATTGCTTCCCTGCAAATGTTTGTAAAAATGTATTTAAAATGGCAATGAGATCCTGTTATCCTTGTATGTCTGTACTTCTCTCTTAAGAGCTTCTGGACATGACAACTAAAGGCCTACCCTGTGTGTTAAAATCTCTCCACATACCAAAATCTTTTCATTTATATAGGTGATTTTGATCATGACATAATTATAGTTTGTTGTCAGCTTCTGATATATCAGCTTATTTTATTTTCCGGCCTTGTTAATAAGACTGCCCCACCTAAAATGTTGGGTATTCTTGACATTAGTTATAAAGTAAAATTAAACAGATAAAACAAAGCTTTTCTCCACCCTGCTTCCCTAAATATCACAGCAAAATTGAACACTGTGTGAAACAGAAACCATAGAACTCTCTTCTGCTATGTCTCGTCTTTTGGAGATGGACAGGCACTAATCTCTACAGCAGGACAGCTTCTCCACTTGCTTTTCTAAACGAAAAAGGACATGGCCCCTTCTACCCATGTTTATAATGGTACATAAGATAATATCTTAAATAACTACATTTTACACCATTAGATTGTTTGTCGAAGAAGTCCATTTTGAGCAAGTGCAGACAATTCAATGACAGAGAGCAAAAGACATATTCATATGGTGTCTCCTGAAATATGACTAAATCAATCACAACTCAGAAGGGCTACTTTAGTTATATTTTGTTGAATATATTAAAGTCTGTCTTTTGACCTTAGTTCATGCTAGAGAGAATGCCTGCAAATGATTTGACTATGAGCTAGTGGCCCCTTTGCACTAGCGAGCCCAGCATGTAGGGATGTCTTGTGCCCTTACTCTCTTCCTGCTCCTCCAGTCCCCATTTGGTTTTTATAGAAATATTTATGCTCCTTCATCACCAGGTGCTACCATGAGAACTCTGCTTTCTGTTATGAGGCTGTTAGGTGATTCTCAAGGTTTGTTTTTATTTTGGTTGAAAACATCACTCTACCTCTTTATTGGCTCTTGGTTGCCTTTGACTTGACAAGACCTTGCCTTGCCAAGGTCTCTCTCAAAAAGCCTTGCCTCTTTCAGTGATGGCAGGCTCTCTGTTGGCACCTGAGCCAGAACACTTCCCCTTCGTCAGAAAACATTTAGGATCAGGTCAGAGGTACCAGAACACAGAGCAAAGAAGAAAAAAATAATCCAAGAAAAGAACACTGAGGTCCATGGGATCATCCAAAGGGAATGAAGAAAGAAGTAGAGAAAAAGAAATCAGCTGCTATCGTGAATCAAGTGACCAGTAGTCTGATGGGAGGTTGTGAATAATAGTTTGGAAATCCGTGTTTATGAGAAAAGTTTACGGAATTGCAAGGGAAGACATTGAGCAGATGCATATTTTCATCTAATTTTTCCTGTAGTAGTGTTGGTGCTATTTATAGCTCACAATAATCAATGTACTCTTGGTGGAAGACAATCAGGTCAGGGAATACTTAAGCAAACTGAACATACATAAGTCCATGGGCCCTGATGGGATGTACCCGCAAATACTGAGGGAGCTGACTGATGTTGCAAAGCCACTCTTGATTATCTTCCAAAGATCATGGTAACTGGGAGAAGTACCATAGGACTGGAGGAAAGCAAACGTCACTCCTGTCTTCAAGACTGGCAAGAGGGACAACCCAGGGAAGTACAGGCGCATCAGTCTCATCTGGATCCATGGGCAGGTGCCATAATAAATCCCGGAAACCATCTCCAGGCAGATGAAGCACAAGGAAATCATCAGGAGTATCGTCATTGATTCATCAAGAGGAAATCAGTCATGAAGACAGTCTTCTACAGTGAAATGACTGGCTTGGTAGATGAAGGGACAACAGTAGATATTGTCTACCTGGGCTTCAGTAAAGCCCTTGATGCTGTCTCCCATAAGATCTTCATAGAGAAGCTGTTGATGTATGGGCTGGATGAGCAGACAGTGATATGGATTGAAAGCTGGCTGAATGGCTGGGCCCAGAGGGTGGTGATCAGCATCTGCTCGGATGCCAGTGACTAGTGGTGTACACCAGGGACCGGTACTGGGTCCAGTCCTGTTTAATGTCTTCATTAACTGTCTGGATGATGGGTGAGAGTGCACCTTCAGCAAGTTTGCTGATGACACCAAACTGGGTGATATGCCAGAGGGCTGTGCTGCCATCCAGAAGGACATCAACAGGCTGGACAAATGGGCTGACAGGAACATCGTGGAGTTCAACAAGAAGTGCAAAGTCTTGCAGCTGGGGAGGAAAAACCCCAGACACCAGTTTACGCTGGGGATCACCCAGCTGGAAAGCAGCTTTGCAGAAAAGGCCCTCGGGTCCTGGTGGATACCACGTTGAACGTGAGCCACTGATGTGCCCTTGCTGCAAAGAAGGCTAATGGTATCCTGGGCTACATTAGCAGAAGTGTTGCCAGCATGTCAAGGGAGGTGATTCTTCTGTCAAATAATCTTCCTGCAAGTTAATGTTAAAATAATGATAACAACAGAGAGACATTTTGTTGCTGACTCAGTTTTGAGGAATTTGTTTTGGTTTTGCATGCGACACTGCTGAAGTTTTCGGTAAACTGGAGGAGGCAAGGGGAAAACAAGAGTATTTAAATGCAGCAGCATTATACAAAAACTTCATTATGGGCCCCACATATCAGCAGTTTCTCTTAACTTCAGAGTTTTGTTTTCTGTTGGACTCCAGCTCTTTGTAGCTCATGTTTCTGGGCTGTCCAGTTAACAGGTCTGGATCCTTTTCAGACTACTACCCCTCTCCTCAGACACCACGGTTGATTCCCTTTGTCCTGCAGAAACAACCTGCCCTCAGAGGTGGGTGGTGATGCCTGCAGGCCTCCCCAGGTAAGGGAGATACATCCCCCTACGGTAGACGCTAACCCTCTCCCCACACCCCACAAGCACCTGGCCCTACCACTATGCGCTATCTCACCTGATAACACTGGACTCCCACCCTGTAATTCCTCCCACTTCGCTGTTTACTCCCTCCAAACATTACACTCGCAGATGGTGAGCATCTCTCCTTCCCCTTTCCAATCATCATTTGGCTATGCCACGGCACACATAGTTAGTTCTTTTTAATCTTTCCCCATAATTAAATGAAAAGCCAATTTAAAAGGAGCCGTAATAAAGTCTCTTCTCCTGAAATTAAATATAAAAATAGTTACTTCTTTTTATGTATTGTAAGCGATTAATAGAGAGCAGGGCCATTTCAGTAAGGACTTCAAACAAATGTGCCTTCGTGCAGTGGTGTCGTTGCTGCTGGGGAGGAAGAGATCTGTTCTGCCTGCTGACACTGGGTTTTCTCTTTCATGGCCATTTTTCATACCTGCAAAACAGTTTGTGGACTCTTTAAGCAGAGAAATGGGGGGAGGAGGGAGAGAGGGTTGATAGGTCTACATTAGCTCATTAAAAACTAAAAAACCATTTCTATTTTACATAATTTAACATGGCAAACTATTAAAAAAAATAAGGTGAAAACTGCAACCCCTAGGCATGCGTTTAAAACATCCTCATTTAGATGCTAATTTTGATTCCTAGTGTATGGCTGGTTAAAAAAAAGCCATTAACAAAGGGGCAGATTACTTAAAAGGCATTATTAGGCAAATATGTATGAGTTTTCTGATACCAAGTGGCCCTTTTATGACTGAATACAGCTGCTAAGTAGAGTGACGCGGAGATATTTGTTTTAAAAGGAAAGAAAAAACCACCAGATTTAAAAAAAAAACCACAAACCAAAAAACAATAATTATATAGAGTGTAAATCACACAGGTAAAAAAATGCTTTAAAAGGCGAGTAATACTTTCTCCTTTAAATATTTTGAAAATGTGTGGCTCTTCAGGCGATGTATATTACCAGCTGAATTCTAGGATGTGCCTAACATTTAGGTAATAGTGAAACAAATGTTAAAAATGTTGCTATTTAATTCTAATCATATATCCTGTTTTGTGTGTTAGTAAAATAGCATTGACAAGAAAGTGAAATGAGGAAAATAACAGGCAACACGAGAGGAAAGTGCATTCTTTCCAGCTGAGACTGAACTCATGACTGGCAAAAATAAGGTTATAATGATATTAAAATGAAAACTGTTCAGACAGAAAAGATATAAGTAAATGTACTGTGCTGTATAAATTAAATGAGTAATAGAGGATGGGCAGATGGTTGCTTAACTGCATCACAGTAAAAGAACAGTGAATAGGTCTTCACTGAGAGCTCTCTTTCTTGAACCTGAATAAAATCTTCCTTAACAGGGGAAAAGCTGAGCGAATTTCTAAACCCAAGAAGAAGAAATGAATTTGAAAAGCAGAGCTAATTTTGACTCTGTCTTAGTTGTCAGGGTATTTGAATAATTTTTGTGTTCTCTGTAAATTATCCGGTTAAGAGTAAGGTGCCTAAGCCAGAAACAGCTGATAGTTCAGATCATTGCCATTCCAGCAGCACCCGAAGAAGTATTTCTGTTCAGGAGAGTCCGTGATGTTCTTCACAAGCCCTTCTCTTGGTAACCACAGGGCAGTTTGGATTTGTTAGCATTAACATGTTTATACTGTATAATGAAACATGTATTAGAAATGAGAGCAGCTCTTTCCCTCCCTCAGATCTTCCCTTTTTACATGCAACATTAAAACTTGTCTAAGCAGTTTCTCCGTACACCACAATTCAAGGAATTATACCAGTGTCAAACTTAGAGTAACTGCAGAGAACTCCGTTCACTAGCACATCTTGTTAGCTGAAGCAGAGGAGAGAGAAAATAAATTTTGTTATGAAAATGGGATATTACATGAATATATAAAAAGGATCGGATATCTGTCTTCACGTGGTAGTTGAGCTTTTATATTTCCCTTCATTAATAAAAAGGTTAGAAAAAAAATACAAGGATTTAGCGACTCATGTTGCAGTGCTTTAAAATGCACCAAGGCAATCAGTGTCAGTAGAGCTACACAGGTCATCATATTTAAATTGTTTTATTATTGCCTGGGAGACTAAGTAAACAGGTAAATAAAGACTGACCATGAAAGTCTTATCTGAAATTAGTCCCAAAATACCTATTTGACTCAAAACAATTATTTTATGAAGTGTTTTGTATTTGATATTGTTAAATCTTAACACCATTGAGTATCTCTCAATTATTACATACACTTACTTCTCCTTTCAATTCATTATTTTAGGATGAAGCAAAACAAATTGAAATTTCAAGAAAAACAAAAGTAAACTGGCCTAAAACAAGGATAATTCATGATTATCCATCTCAATAGTGCTGCTTTGTGCACTTGGCAAACAAAATTGAAAAGTGAATTAAGAGCAAATGTAGAGCTTTTTCCTAGCACAGCTGTAATGTGGAAGTGGAAATGATTTGTCAATATCCCACGCAGCTGAATCCTGGCATGAGGTGGAGTTGAGGTAAGAATGGAAGATCTTATGTTCCTGGTTTTAGTGTAGGTGTATATTAGTTTTTTCTTGCAAGTCAATTAATTGCCAGGTAGCTAGAGGTCACTTAGTTATATGTAAACGATATTGTGGCTATATTATAAGTGAATGTGATTTATTCCAGGAGAAGTTTATGGAAGAAATGTCCATTCTAACTTTAAAATGTGCTAATTATTTCAAGTTAATCAATTATAGTGCAGAGGAATCCTTATGAACCAGGGGACGTTCTGCTTCAGGTATTTATTAAACCTGAAAGAGCTATTTGAAGTGTACTGCTACAAAAGCTGAGAGGCAGTGTGTTTGTCTACCAAAAGGGGAGAATGAGTAGCTTATATGCATTACTCTTAGGCAAATGCAGGATGCGAGACTTGAAAAGTGAAAGATGGTGAAAGAATGTAACCTGTGGAATGTAGAACGAAAGTGAAAATCACAGTCTAGTGAAGAATCATAGAATCATAGAATCATAGAATAAGTGAGGTTGGAAGGGACCATTAAGATCATCAAGTCCAACCATTAACCTACCCTGATTTAAAAACACCCACTTCTAAACCATGTCCCTCAGCACCTCATCTAACCTTTTCTTAAACACCTCCAGGGATGGTGAATCCACCACCTCTCTGGGCAGCCCATTCCAATGTTTAATAACCCTTTGAGTGAAAAAATGCTTCCTAATATCCAATCTAAACCTGCCCTGACATAACTTGAACCCGTTTCCTCTTGTCCTATCACTTGCCACGTGGGAGAAGAGGTCAGCCCCCATCTCTCTAAAACCTCCCTTCAGGTAGTTGTAGAAGAAGAAGAACCAGTGGAAGTGTGCAACAGGGGAACAAGCAGGACAAACAGAGCTAAGCTAGATGTATGAAAAGAAGAGAGATTTAACTTCAAATGGAGAAGCCTGACTTTGCCTTGCATCATAATGTCTAAAGAGAAATGAGTAAGGGGCTGTAACTCTCCTCTGTATTTCTGTGAAGTTATTTATGACATCCCATTGTATGGGAATGGGTAATCAGTGTTTCAGACAATCACAATGTTGAGTGCAGAGGAAGGAGGAGAGTTTGATACTGCAATTAAAAGAAGGAAGGCCATTTAGTAATAAAATATTCCATGCAAATTTCTTTCAATCTTTGGAATTTGGGCACTCTTCAGACAGGGACAGACTGAAAAAGCACCCCAGATAAGTTTATGTTTGGTGGGAATCCATAAAGAAGAACATGCTGAATCTATGGCTGCTACAGATGGGCAGATTATTTGGCCACTACATTTTGCATGAGAGCTAGAGAAAAACATCAAGCATCAAATCAAAGATGCTAAGTATATGCTCTTTTAAGAATACTGTAAAGGAATTATAGTAGCATGCGCTTGCCATTCCAGTCATCCAAGATTACCATTGCTCGGCAGTGTCCTATTTCCTTTTGTGATTTTCTAGCTCTCTGTACATATGCAGATATCCAGTCTGTTACAGTGCAATGGGAGGGTTCAGGAACAAGCCAACAGTCAAGCTTCTTTTTTGTAGGTCCTTCTCCTTTCCTAACAAGTGAATTAGATGTGGTTGTTGTGATTACGTGGACTGCAGCATGTGGTT
This sequence comes from Pluvialis apricaria, assembly GCA_017639485.1. Taxonomy (NCBI): domain Eukaryota; kingdom Metazoa; phylum Chordata; class Aves; order Charadriiformes; family Charadriidae; genus Pluvialis; species Pluvialis apricaria. The sequence continues at coordinate 131,009,700 of CM030008.1, read as the reverse complement.
TAGAAGGTGAGATGGGTATTTAGGGGGTTTCTCTTTTGTTTCTTTTTTCTTTGGAGGTTTTTGTTTTGGAGTACTTTTTGGATAGATATTATTCAGCAACAGATATGATTCAGCTAGGTTCTCTTTTATGTCCTGGTTGATTTGACATTACCAAAAAGAACCCAGTCCTCTAGGGCATGGAAAAAAAAAGTATATTTTCCGTGCTTGAGGTTTGAGCGACAAGGGTAAAAGAAGCAACAACTTGGCTGAGACAGTACCAAATAAAGATGAATTAAACAAGAGGAGTGAAAATTGAATTTTATCAAAGCTGCCATTTCTGGCAAGTGTTTACCGCACCAGTTTATGATGAAATATTTATTAATTCTGCTTCCTTTCAGACTGCAGTTTTTATTTCACCTCTCAAATAAGGGGCAAGTCCTGGACAGGAGGTCATTAATTTTCCCCTTCAGTCACCACCTCCTTAGAGCTACTAGAGTTAATAGGGCTGCATATTAATCAGGGCCTTGAGTCCTCTTTGTAGGAGAAAGGCAGGAGGGAGGGGGTCTCTGAATTTACGCCATTAACTTTAGGTGACAAATAAAGGCTGTTCTTCCTGCTGGGCTGTCACTTAGGATGCCTGGTTACAGCTGCACAGCTGATATGTTGTATTTTTATGTGGTGGTAAAGATGAAGAAGGGTTAAGGCAGGATGCACTGTGCACAGTGCAGAGCCGAACACAAGGAATACGTTCCTCACCAGGAACCAGTCTGAAAATGTCATTTATCCACATTGTGCAATAAACTGCTCTCATGCAGGCATCTCAGAACTATAATGAGAAGCACCTCTGTGCTTGAAACAGAGGTTGTTTTTCAGGTGTGGATAGTTTAGATTTCCAAATCTAAAGTTACAGAGATTCACCTGCTGTCCTCCAAAGGTCAAAGTATCCTTCAAAACTAAAGGATAAAACTAAACTGTGCCACAGAGGGCTGGGACAGGATTGTGATAGTCCTTGGGGATGTTCCTGAGAGGCTGTTCTCATCGCTTCCCATGCCATGATGCACCAGTCCTACGGGGCTGCGTGGAGTGAGCAGGAGCGCAGCAATAGTTGGTCCTCGGTTTTGCCCTTTTGAATTTGACTGACTAACCCGCTGTCCTGATAAGGGCACACGTGCAAGCAGAAACGACAGGTGAAAGGCAAGGTTTGGGAAATTGAGCCTGGAGACAGCTGACTGCTACCTCCTCACACTTTCCTTGCTTCAGAGATCCAAGTATTAAACTAGCTATTGAAGTAGTGGCTTTGATTTCTCATGTTAAAGGGTCTCACATTTTTTCTAGAAGTGGAGAGAATGAAAGCAATTGCACATAGCTGAGCTAGGGAATATGCAGTTTCCTCTACCATTACTTAAGAAGGCAGACGGCTAGTAACAACCAAAAATAAGGCTGCCGGTGTAGACAGTCACAACACAGTCAACCTGATTGAAAAAAAACTAATGATATTTTTCATTTTAAACACATGAATAATGCCACCCACTTCAGTCCCAACTGTAGTCAGTGGTGCTACTCGTGCTAAGGTTAGATAAAACTTAATTGGGCCTACTCTTACAGGAAATATGAACCCTTAATTAGGAAAAAAAAGAGAGAGGAAAAAAAAGAGAGAGAATAAAATCACGTTGTCCTTACTTAAGTGCAAGACAAAATAATTTTACATTACTAATTTATTTACATTTAATTATTTTTTCCTCAATAGTTGCCTGAAGGGGAAGTTAGAATCCTCTCACTTTGCAAACTGAAAGCCATGTTGCTAATATGTTAATAAAACTATGATTAACAGTGCTGCTAACAATAACATAATCATAAAAGTATTTCCCTATTTTCTATTTTGCAAATTCCCAGAATTTTCTAAGGTTTTAATTTTTTAATGAAGATATAATTTTCAAATCATTTTAATGCAGAGTTGGGTACCTCTAATTCTTCTTTCTGCTCCCTAAAATGGAAGAGAAAGGAATGTCAGCTTTCAGAGCTGTAGTGGGATAAAAAGACCCGGTCTTCATCTTCTTTAATAGCTTTTCATGATTGGCTGGCATGTTTTGACTGAACTGGAATGTGGCAACTTTTCTTCATGCTGTGAAATCTCATTAAAGGGGTTTCATTGTGATTGTTACATAGAATAAGTCTTTATTTTCCTAATGATTTATTTTCCTGTGATACATTTTACATAGAAAAGGAATATTTCATATCAACAGAGGTTGAGGTTTTATTGCTTCAAAAATTCTGTATTGTTCTTGGATCCTCATGAGGATTTATCTATGTGCATTTTCATGCACGTGCATTTGATTTGTTCCAGTATAACTAGGTAAGGCTATAGCTCTAAAACTTTGGTGGTTCCTAATTCCAAGCTCCCTAAGGTAACTTGAAATCCAGTTGACTTAAAGGATGAAGCAAGAGCTATTTATTTAAGTACTATGAAACTGCTTTCATTTGTATGTTAGTTTACACTTTGTATTAGAGACCGTTTAAAGTATATTTAACTGGAGTGTTCTTTCAATAAAGTTCACACTTCCTGTAATTGCAGGAATCAATCTTTTATTCCACATAAAAATTGATCCCCATTTGTTTTGATTTCTGCTCTTGGTTTCTCTCCTGGGAATTTTCAACAAAATTTTTTAGGAAGACAACGACATGAGTTTCATACTGGCATTGTCTCTTTCTCATCCCTGGATGATAAATTCAGGGAAGCAGAGGATGCTAACCTGTTAATAATGCCTCCTGTTATTGCTATAAAGATAGGCTGGTAGATGAAAAGGAGAAAATATTGATAATTCTCCAGGGTTTGCAAATGGTGAGAGTGGAGCCAAAACTGAGACTGCCACTTGTCATGCTGACTGTTTCCATATGCTCTCCCCATTTCTCTGCCTTTATCTAGTTGTTGTCTCCTGGCTTACTCTGCAAGATTTTTGGGACAGAGATATTTTCACTGTTAAAACGGGATGGATCTGGTTCTTTGGGAACCTAGGCACCTCTGTCATTCAAACCGAGTGTAAAGATTTGACTAGTCTTTTTAGCCTCAAAAAAATGGACAATGTGAATATCAATCATTCTAATTCAATCATTTTGATATTTAGGCAGTTTCAAAATCTGTTTTTATTGAATAGTTTTAGTTTTGCTCAGATATACGCTCCCAATTAAAGAGAAGCTCTCCTGCTGTTGGTAAAGCTTTGAAGCTTTTTTATAGTTAGTTGGATCTGTTAATTCTTTTTGAAGTGATTTCACATGATTAAGGCTGTGAGTGGCCATAATGTATCAGGACAACAGCTAATTCTGTTGTGTTTTAGGAAAGAGGGTAAGTGTCTTTGATTTATCAATATTTTGGTTGGTAGTGGGTTTTGTTTTGTTTTGTTTTGGTTTTTTTTTTAAATTTAATTTCCTATCTCCTTTTGTTGGGAGTCCCTGATGAGCAGAAAATCAGTACTTTGAGCTGCTGGAGAGTGATTAACCAGTAGTATTATTTGAATCACTCCGTATTTAGTTCCAGATGCATTTAGCATGGATTTCAGAGTTCGGAAGGGGTAGGGTTCAAGTGAGCCCTTTTCCCATGGTCTCCCACAATAGTCTCAACTCTGCCACCGAGTTCCCTTTCAACTGCTTGCCTGATGTTTTAATTTTGCTGAGACAGCCTGGTACATTAACTGGGCATGATGGCAAGACGCAGCCCATCCTAACAAACAGGCATAAGAACATCAGGACTAGTTGTTGAGTATCTGTAAGTATCAGCTGGCTTTCTAGAAACACCAGCAGGGTGATAACTGTGATCCTAATGGGAACTATATCTGGACAGTCAGATTTACAGTTCTGAGAAATGATACAAAGGTGATTTAAATAAGGTGAATGACCACTCACAGTTGATGTAAGGAGGGTGGAAATGGACGAGTGTGAGAAGTTTGCAATGGAAAAGTACTTCAGGAGCGAGGAGATGAAGACGCCCGAGTCTCTTCCTGAGACAAGTGAATCCCCTAAGGCCAGTGTTTCCTTGACATGACAACTCACTCTCTGTGGCTCATGGGGTGAGTGTTTTTCCAACGCAGAAGCCAGAGCTGCTGTTTGATAGAACAGGGGAAGAATATAGGGTGAGACATGGAAGTCAGCAGGGATTAGGAAGAAAATCTGGAAAACTTTAAGTGGTTTTTGGGTCAGTGAAAGGAAAAATCAGAACATCATGGAGTGGGGCTGGTGAAGCCACAGGAATGAAGGAAATGGCAGCAAACTGCTTCTAATCTCTGGCCTCATTTTATGTGAATAAGATCTTGCTTGGATTCCTTGGTTATATTTATGGGCAAAATGAGGAACATTGACCTGACTGCAGTGAAAAAAACACCCAATACTTATGAAGAGGAAGTTCGTCCAAACACTGTGATTCTATTTGCCATGACAGCAAGGGAAGGTGGCATGAGGATGAAAAGGGGGGTGAAAGGCAGGGCCAGGGTGGTGTTTCAATTGCTCCTCTGGGCATGGGTACGAGGCACTACTAATGACCCAATGACATGGCTACAGCACCCTTATTCCCCTCTTCCATGTGAATATACACCCAAAAAGGTTAATAACTTCTTGTCTTCCATTTATAATGGTGAGAAAAAGAGAGTAAGAGGATGAGGGAAAGGCGTTTTAGTAGCTGACCAGTGTCTGGTTTTCAATCCCACCATTCAACGATGAGTGAGTCACTGGAGATCCACTGGGAAAAAGCCAGGGGGAGACAGCAGAAGAGGAGAGGTAGAGAAATCAGGAAGGAAGAGAAATCAGAGAGGAGGAGGAGAATAGCAAGTGGGAGGGAGCAAGTCAATGAGGAGTGGTCAGAGTGGCTGTCCTAATGTCTGTCCCAGCAGTGATGGGTTTGGGATAAAAATAACAGCTGCAACAAAAGGACAGTATTCTGTTAAAACTCGAATCTGTTACAGACAAGGTTTCAAGAACAGCCTTTCAGCTATGGGTCTATGAATGCTTAAAAAAATAATTTGACTACGCAGATCCACAGAATATATAAATCCCAATCCAACAAAACACTTGCCCATATGCTTAGTTCTAATGACATAAGCATGCCCAGCTGCTGTGATTAATGATATTCTAGGTGTCTGAGTTATTCCAGAAATGTGGAAAATGGCTTGGGGTTCATCAATAATATTTGTGTTATAAATGCATAATTTTTTGTGTTGAACATTTCTGTAGTATAAAAATACATTTGAAAGGACTTTCCTAATACACATTTTTTTTTAACTGGATAAACGAAAACATTCCTTATTATTTTGGAACAAAATATTGAACATTTTTTCTGGGTCTTTCCCAGTTATTTCGCCTTGCTTTCCCACCCAATTTATCCTGTAGCAGTTTGGTGATGCCAGTATAGATTCATAAAACACTTTCAACTTCAGTAACTTTTTCTGAAAAGAATTTAACATTTTTTTAAAAATGAGTTTACATTCCAAATAAATGTTTAAGAATTGGATTTAAGGCAAAAGAGACTATTTAATGGTGTAGAATAAAGGGAATAAAGACAGATCAACAGGGATGTGGCAGCTTGTCTCCAGTGGATGCTAATAAAATGTGTTTGCTGCCCTGTACCATTAGACAAACAGCCTATGGAACAAATAATTCATAGATATCTTACTTTAAAATGTTCTGGAGAGTTCTAAAATGCTTTTCAGTTCCTTCTCTTGCATTCTTGTGGCTTGTAAGGTCAGTATTTCTTAATTCAGTATTAGAAGTCCATCTTTAGAGGCCTAGGAGGGAATGAAAAAATGCAGCTGAGACATTTTAGAGACCTTTAGAAACACCTATTTTATAAACATCAAATGTTTCATTTTTAATGTCCAGGATCATGGATAATAACCTTGGGCTAGAAATGGAGTGCCTTGCAACAACAGAAAATGTAAGTCTCTCATTTTTAGCCTCAAGGAGTCTCATGGTTCATGAGATAACATACCCTTAAACCCTTCATAGACTTTAAGTTATTTGTGCTGAGCTTTGGGACAGTGTGATTCCTGTAATGAAACTCTGTTTGGAAAAGGGTACCATTTTTAACGGTACATGTTCAAATCCCCTTAAAGATTTGGATGGGACTGAGTAGTCCTGGACAGAGATGTATTAGTGGGCAGAGTGCAGGAGAGGCATGATTAATGCAGCTGCATTAAAAGATACATGATAAATGCAATTTATCACATGGCTATCACCATCACATATGCGCTATATAATTTAATATTAAATAATAGTAGGAGGTTTGTTACCAAATGGTAGGAGAATGGATGAGGGAGAGGGTGATTGAGGGGTTAGAGTAAGGAGTGATGTATTCATTGATAAGAGTGTAAGGGATTATAATTGTAAAGGGGCTACTGGGTAATGCAGAGTAATCAAATATTGCTTCTTGTATTAATATGATTTATTGCTCTTTCTTGAAATTAAAGCTGCTCAAGGCATTTTATGCTCAGGAACCAATTTTTGGAAAGGACTTACACAGTTTTAAGGAGGAATAACATGTAGGGATGACTAACTCTACATAGTTGTTCATACTCCTGTTATGTCCCACAATTTCACATGGGAAAGTAATAAAACCCCAAGAGAATTATATTATAGTGCCTGAGTCTTTCCTCTCCTTAAGTAATAAAATACTGGGGCATGGATTTGTGAGATGTTACTGGAAATAAGTAGTACCTTTAAAGCTATCTTTTTCACCAGTCATTTCCCTGTCTAACATGAGAGGGCTTGTATCTAATTGTCTCTTATGCAACTAGATGCAACTATTTTGCCTTGTTAGAAGAATTATTCAGACTCTGCTTCAGTGTTCTTTTGTTCACATTGTTAGGCTTTCTAGTGAAAGTCAAGGCATATATTCCTGTTTTGATTAAGAGGTGAATGCTTTATTTAATCCAGAGTGCAGCCTGGTACCATTGTGTTTGGACTTTGAAAGAGCAACAGATAATAATCTTTAGTAGCTTTATAAAAGAATGATAATGATGCCCTATTTCACCTTCCTTTTTATTGGGAAAACTTTCTTTTGCAGGGCAAACTCCTAGGAGGGGGAATACCACATGCTTCCTGGGCAAGGTCCACTGGTTATTGTCCTCCCTTTAGAGCAGGGCATGGAGTCATCAGCTCTTCAACCCACTGGTCCTGAAAAGCATCTTGCAGGGAAGTGTCTGCCAGCCCCCCTCTGTGTCACAGCCTGGGGGAGCAGCTTCTGTGACAGCCAGGAGGCAGAAGAGGAGTATGGTACCACAGGGCTGAGCAGGGCTGAGAGGGGCACAGGTTTGCTGAAAGGGAACTGCCGTCCACACGCATCTGCTGTAGTGCCTGAACCTGTGCGTAGGCCCTGCTTGGTTACCTGATGTAGCCTTACCTGAGAGTCTTGCATATGCTCCTTGGGCTGGATCTTTACTAAGAATAGTAAATGTTGAGAAAATTTTAACCACGCATGTTCCTATAGATGCAGCTTTGTGAGGAATGGAAGTAACTCTGAAATCCCTTTGTAACACAGTTTACAAGGTTTAAAGTGATGAAGAAAAGCCCTGGTAGCCTTGTTCTATCAGTTCTGATGTTAAACTTCTTGAAGTTCTGCACCTTCTTTCATTTTCAGGGCTCTTATTCAGGAGATGGGTGCATGCCAACAGTTAGTTCTGGAAGGAGAAGAAATCTGGTCAGTCCCACAAAGTGCTGTGATGATCTTCTCCTAGGGAGTCATCCTTATGCTCCCCTTTCTCTGGGCTGCTTTTTTAGCCTTGAGGCAAGATCTAGTCCCATCTGTCCTTCCTGATATATGTATCTAATTCTTCATCCATGCCTTGGAATTGCTCCTTTCCCCTTCCGTAAGAAAATCCATGTTTACAAAGTGTTTATGGTCGTATGGAGACAGCTTGCAATTTTTGTTTGGCATTTTCATTTTTATTTTTATTGTTCAGAGATATTTATAGAATACTCCTCTATGGTATGGCCAAATTTGTTTTTACATGAACCTGAGCCTTATTACTGTCTGATTTTTTAAATTATATATGCAGAATTGTCATTGTACCAACCACAATACTCAAGTGGTATTGGAGAAGCATAAGCAAGTGTAGGCACAAACAGTGCTTAAATGTGATGAACCATAACAGGTAGGTCTTAAAAGCCACTACATCAGCATCCAGTATCGTGCTATTATCTTAGGAATGAATGTTTTCGCATAATATTAACCTTCAATGTACAAGTCATCCTTTCTATAGGCTACAGGCAAGTGAGACTCCACAAGAGTGATGAGGCAATGTTACTCTGTAGTACAGATAATGTTTATGCTTAAACAGTGCTTAGAAATATATATTCAGTGCTTAGAAATAAGCTCATTCTGATATTAGTACCTGAAATTATGGTTGCATACAGACAATGTCTTCCATCTATTAAAATGCCTTTGAGGAGGTTTGCTGCCATTCCATATGATAGTGCAGGAAAAAATAAATGCTATGTAATTTCAGGAAATGTTTAAAAAGGCAATCAGAAATAATCAAAAATCACCATCTCTTTTAGTAATGCAGTATGATATAAAAGTTAGAAATAGTAGCTAATTTCATGAAGCATTTCAGGAAGTTATAGCTCAGTTGATAATCTTGGGTGGAAATAAGTATCAAACATTAATTTAGCAGCAATAGTCCTTTAGAAAGAAGGAAAATTAAATAATTGTTATTTAATGGCATACTGAAACATTAGAATCTTCTTATTCACTGTTTACCTGGAAGAATTCTCCATTTCATCTTTTATCACAAGTAAATGTGAACAAGTTACCATTTGTTCTGTTTAGAGAACAAGGAATATATTTAACAAATAAAGTATCTGTCTTTATTTGGACCAAACATGAGACAACAGAATTTGGAAGGCTTGGGAATGAAATTAAAACAAATCATTTAAATAGCTTAATTGACTGAAAGTGTGAATAACAGATTGTAAGTATTTTCATAAATTCAGCAAATGCGCCATAAGTGGAATTTATCATCCAGTGGATAGAGGGAGGTTTCCAAAATCCTACAGAATTTTTTATTTTCATTCCTGTTCTGAAAAAAATAGAATTAAGGAAATGGCTAACTGTACATATATGTACTGTGTTCTCATCTCTTTGGGGGGCACAATATTTCTATGGTTATATACCTTCCCAGAATGGAGCCTTTGAAGGCCCGTCTATGTATCCAAGCGTGTCTTTATGTGTCTGCAACTGCTATCATCCACACATCAAGCACAGCTAGGACCAAAGTCTAGCCGTCTGTCTTCTCTCAGTGACCCTCTCAGGCTTGCCTTGTGTATTCAGAAAGAGTGGGATTTGGCCCCTGGTCAAAATGCTGATTCGGCAATAAGAACCCGGCCCAATTCCCCAGGCAAAGCTCCCTTGTACTTCTGTTGGAGGCAGGGCCAAGCACTACATTTTCACCTCTGACTGCTGGTCATGAAGACATACATAATGTCACTAGAGGTTTTAGCTCAGATTCAAAGGTTAAATGGTAGGTCTATCCTTGCTTAAACCACAAATGAAAATTGTTAGTCCTTGCTGAGTACTTAAGAAAGAATGGCTTGTCATAAACACTCAAATCTCTTTAGCCACAAAATTCCTAGGATTGCCGTGAAAGGCTGCAATGCAATGAAATAGTGGTGACAAGTGACTGATAAATAAAGCAACCGCTTTTACAGTGCTTTATCACAGCTTCTGCCAACTTTATGTGTTTGAGTCGTTAAATATCTTCCATATTTCTTCAAACTCTCTTGTACTGTACTTTTCCCCTTAGCATTTTTAACCCTGCTATTGGCTATAGATTTTATTTTATGCTATGAAATATCCTGCTGTTATTGTTCTTCTGATCATGAAAAACAGTAGTACTTTTTGAAATTATTCCGATACCTTTATACAGGATTTTTAGAAAAAATTCTCCATAGAGAAATTTTAGATCTTTGATATCTCCATAGATTTTATATAGCTATTATTGTATGATCCTTCCCATGAAGTGAATGTACTTTCTTCTTTACCAGACAGAGGTCTAATGCCAATTAAAAAAAGCTTTTTTAAAAAATATCTTTCATACAGAAATAATGCAGCAGAAAAAAATTTAATTGGCAATGAAAATTATAAGGAATTACAAATTGCAAAAGTCTGTTAAGTTGCAGAAAGATGTTGATACAATATTAACAAGACAATGAAAACTGCCAATTGTTTTGTGATAAGACTGTTTGTGTTTATATGCGTGAGGCAGAAGGAGAGCAAAGCCTACACTTAAGTGAAAATAGTAAGCCAAATCAATCCTGTTATTTTTTTTAAAGCATGGAAATCACAGCTTCAGATGTCACAAGTGCTAACATGATATGCCATTCCAGCACTCGTAGCCGTAGAAAGATATACTTTATACACTTACTAATTTGAATCTTGATATATTGGAACATCATTACCTAATTTTTTTAATCAGACCACTCCACTAAAGTTAAATTTAACATCTCGTTTATTGGAAACTTAGCTTGTAAAATCTGGCATTTCCATGTTTTTAAGGAAGCATGGAACCATGCATTTCTTAGCTTCTCTACTGTTCATATTTTCATTTAAAATTTCAAATTGGAAGGAATTTAAATGTTATGTCTACATATCATCAATAAAAATACTTCTTCAAGCCCTGGTCATACAAACATTGAGTCTATGAACAAGAAAGATGACAGTAAGAGGAAACATATTTAATATATTATAAGTCACTCTTTTTTTCCTCTAACCCCAAGTAAAAGTTTACTTTTGAAGTGCACTCTCTGCTTTGGCCTTAAAGAGTGCTTGCCAGATCCTAGCTGTGCTTTCAGAAAATGCTTATTAATATTCATTAGCAAATTGTAAAGGAAAAACTTCTTGGGACAAATGCTGCCCTTGGAAGAAAGAAATTAAATCAACAGTTACAGCAGGTTTCCGCACACTACGAGGACATTGACACACCTACTAAATTATGCCTTGCTATTTTTTTATAGATTTCTGTTGTTTGGAGATCAGACTTTGTGTGATATGTGCATGGATTTCATATAGTTTTTTCTTTATATGGTCCCTTTCCTACAAGGTGAGGTTGAAATATTAGTTTTCGGAACCCTAGGTGCCCTGCATTAACATGGGAAGACAGAACGGGTCCCTGCTCTTCTCTTCCCTAGAGACTGGGAGCACTGTTATCTACAACATTTTGATGTCTGGGTCTCTAGCCTAGACGTCCAAAGGGAGACATGAGATGCTCTGCAGTGAGTTATCCTGAGCAGTGTTTACCATGAATACCAAACACCTCAAAGGGCAGTTGAAAGAACACCAGTCAACGTCCCGATGTGTACCTGTGACCAGTCCTTGTGAAGAGGACCAAGTTGTCTGCACAGTATCAGAAGTAAGAGCAGGGTTTTTTTGCCAGCTTTGTTTTGATGGCATCTCAGCACTGCTCTCAAAATTAACGTCACTGAGATTTTGTCATTGAGGTGGGCTGCTGGCAAACCCCGTATCACAAATAACCCTGCACCCACCAACTCTGGAGGCCCCTGTGCTTGTCACAGAGGTTACTGGGCAGTTCTGTAGCAGAGAGATGTGAATGTTTCACCTCCATTTTGATCACTGCTTCAACCAGAAGTTAAAAGCGCTGTCTTTCATTGCAGCTGTCTTGTCGCTCAAACGCTAGACACTCTGTCCCTTTCTGAGTGATGCTCGGGTGGCTTCCAGCTACAGGCAAACACTGGCTGTTACAAGATGATGCTTTCAAATTTTCCCTTGCATGCAAGGAGAGATGGGAACAGTACCTGTCTTGACAGACCCGGGCTCTGACTACCCAGAACATATGGATTCTGACTGATTATATGAATTCTGTATTACTCTGTCATATATTTTCTAGCAAAACCTTCTAACATACCTCCTAGCCTGGCCTAGCAAACACTGGTAACGTACCTCCTAATTTTGCCTAGAAGCAGCTGCATGTCAATATAAGACATGGTTGAAATTTTGGACTAAATGAAGGGCTGGTGCCTGGGAGAACTTGTTTATTTCTTCCAACTGTGACATTTAGTCTATCAATATTATTATGAAATCCATAGGCCTTGCTTACATGTGTAGTATCCAAGAACCTTGAAAAATTTAGCTTTGGCTTTAATTGAAAACATAAAGCTGTATTTATAGTTCAAAAATATGTAAAGATGACTTGCGCATGATGAATATTATGCAGGAGAAGATGTCTGGGAACTTCCAAGCCAGAGGTGCGAGGTACATCTGTACTTGAAAGGGGTCATCTAAGACACAGCAAAGTTGTTGAGATGTAATTTGATTTGGAAATGTGCAACTTCTTTTATTTGTTCTCTTGTGCTGTTTTTAAAAGTGGAATATATATATATAAAAAACATGATTTTATCTTTAACACACAAAAGTGCTAATTCTGTACTGCAAGGGCAACCCAGTGAGAACTGTCAGCACCCAAAGTGTCGCCCTAGGCATCTCTACACAGCTGAAAGCTCCATGGAAATTCTTTCTCAAAACCTGGCTTTCAGGGGTGTTGGTTTTTGCACACCCCAACAATTTCCAGTCTTGTCTCAGAGCGGAGGGAATCAATACCAGATTATTTTTCTCTGTTTCTGGGTCCTCAGCACAGGAGAAAGCAGGAACTCGGGATTCACAGATCACCAGGGTTTTGTACTCAGTCTGTCTTCCTCATGTTTTTACAGATGCTATTTTCTGTATGGAAATTTGATTAAAAAGGTAATGCCTTCCAAATGTAAGGCAGTAATAGAACAATAAATGGTTGTTTGTTTATGGGCAGCCATGCTCAGTGGAATACAGAAGAAGGAGGGGAATCCCTCCTATGCTTAAGTGATTCCATATTCCTGATATATCGTGCATGATGCAGGTAGGAGAGAAAGAGTGGACCTCAAGGGATTTATTTATCCTTCAGAATTTAGTGTAATTCCCTTTAGCATTAGCGGAGCCTGTCTTTGCAGAGGAAACAGTTGACTTCATTTGTAATTAAAAGGTCTGGTTTATTACTAAAATATAAGGGTGGACTGAAAAATAGCAAATGTTCCCCAATTATAAGAGGAATATGTCTAGATATGTACAATACATTGTTTGAAGGCTTGCCTGTGCCTTGTATAAAGACTTGCTCCTATACATGTGAATATTGTGTTGAAGATGAAATAAAACCTAGAGGATCCTGTCAGGATCCTGTTATACTGACAGAAGGGATGTCCCCATCATATATTCATTCATTCTTCCCTTCATCCATTCACTTGTTTCTAATAATGGCTGTTTCTGACAATTTTGTTAGCTATTGGACTTCCAGGCAGACAGAGCTCTGGGATGAATGTTCTATTAGTCTTTTATTTTCCAGTCACTGAGGTAGATAACTGACAGGGTAAAAACATTTCCCAGGAGTTTATTTTTCCAAATTTTTTTTCTTAATTCCTTTAAACAATGCTGAAAGTGTGTCAGCTACAAGCCTGATAGGCTGGAGAGGAACCTATTGTATAAGGAAACTGTATTTGCAAGTCTTAAGTGGTGCTCGACATCATGGTAAGAACAGTTTATCTTTGACTTCTGCTATGAGAAATGGTCCTTGTTATATGAGTGACTATACAAACAGGCTAACATGGTTTTGTCAAGCTGCAGAAAGGTGCTATTTTTTTCTTTTCTAGATTGCTGTCTGCTTTCAAATTATCCATTTAATGAAAGACTGTTAGCAACAAACCTTGACAGTGTATTAAACATTCACAACCACCTAGATTTACAGTTTAAATGAAGTGACTAAGTCACTCACAAAAAGCCCCTTAGTTTAGAAAAGCAGGTTTTCACTAGCTTTCATAAAACACAGTGATGTTAATAAAATGCTTTCAGTCTGCAAGGTAGCTGTTTAAGCAGAATAGTAACACAGAGACAGTTCTTTAAATTTATTTTCTAGATGGATGGATGATTTCTTTTTAAAAGACAGCATTGAAATGGTCACCATGTAAGAAAAAAAAAGTAGCAAAACACAGCCCTCTTTTCTGAAGGATTATCTTCCCAGGTCAAAATATAAACAATGCAAAAGTGCAAGGGCTTTGTTATGCGTGAAGCCTATTGGCCATTTCAGAGCAGTCCTCTGTGTAACCGAAGCGAGTTGATGACAGATGGTGAGACTGTCCTTGCGAATTTTTCACCTTAACGTGACAGGCTATATGGAAATGTCCTGTGATCACTGGGGATTCTCCAACTGTCCCTTGGTAATCAACACAAACGGGAATAATTTTTAATTTGAAGCCTGAAGCAGTTTTAAAGATTTGTCTTTATGTATAAAGTCTTTATACTGTTTTGCAAGAACTATGAACAGTGGATGAATACAATGGATTTCACATTGTATTTATAATAATTAACCTTTAGTTGTTTAGTGAAGAAAGACAGTTTATAAAATAATTCCACAATGGAAGTAAAACTGTTAAAAACATCAAGAAAAGAAAGCAATTAGTCAAAAGGAAACCTGGAACACTTTGTAATCTATATTCAAGAAATATATTCTGATCCCCTTTGGCACCGCAACAAATTTTGATCAAATATTTTTCTATTCTGTTAGCTGTACTCAAAACATAGAATTCTTCAATTTTGCGTTACTTTTCTATTCAAAAGGAAAAAAGTCATCTGTGAATGCAGGGCCAAACACTGTTCTGCTTAAGTTATGCCTGACAACATGAGTAGGAATATTTGACGTACAAGACTCAGTCCTTTACAAACCTTACTGCTTCTCAGAGCTAGAGCCACCATACATCAGAGGGTGAGGCAGCTCAGCCTCCACCAGGCTAGGAAAAAAACAGGGAACCTATCCACCCACAGGCAAAACCCCTAGATCTCCATCCAGATACTGTTTTTTTTGTGGTATCAGCCTTGTTCTTCCTCTGCTCTCAGAGTGTGTCCTTAGAAAAACAGTATTTTGAAGAAGTGCAAGTGTTTGGTGGGAGCTGTGGTGGGACCCTGGGGAGGGCTGAATACCACCCGTCTCGCTGGGAACTGAGGTGGTGAAAAAGAGCATCTAGTCTCTGTGGTAAACTAGACCAAAGAGGATGAAAATCTGCGCCGCGATAAGGGCTGCGTGAAAGGGAGAGTTGTTGGGTACTATTATCTCTCGCCCGAGAGTGTGCTTTGCCTCCAGCAGCAGTGGGTATCACAGGCTCTGATGGCACAAGGCCTTTCTGGATTGGTTGTTGGAATAAGCATTGAGACACTATGCTGATAAAGATCAGAGTACAGGGATAAAATATTTTATGACCTGCTTTGACCTCAGGCTTGGACTCCAACTTAGCAACTTTCAGGGAGTGATGCTGTGTTCTTTATATTTCCTTGTGGCTGCTTCAGGTAGCCACTAGTTATGTCTGCAGAAAGGCCTCGAAGACTTTTTTGCGCAAAGCCTCTATTTTTAAGTGGAAAGTGTCATAATGATTGTATTGTGTGATTCCAGCTTATATTTTAGTCTGTGCACAGTACTCTAAGCTCAGGTTTTCATTTTGCTTTACTTTGTACTTAGGCTATCCTAATTATTGATTGAAAGGTGGTCTAAGAAAAGACTAGAGATCATGAGCTGAGAGGTTTTTGTGCTCTGTTGATAACACAACTGAACGAATCTCATATATTCAAGTCATTCTTCCCGATTTTCAGAGGCACAGTATATTCAGTCTTTTAATTGAATGAGAGTTTTCAGTTCTCAGTGACTTTGTCAACTGGGCCATTTCGGTTCTGGGTGCCCAACTCATTTATGTGCTACCTGGTTTTGACAGTTTTAGCCTCCAAAATGGATTTAGGCATTTGTCTAACTCTCTAAAGCCATATACCTATGTATAGATAAATATAGATTTCTAGTCTACAGATGCAGATGGTTTAGATTCAGTAGAAAATCAATTCTGGGAATTTCAGGACACATTTTATTAGGTTTTATGTAGAGAATTTATATCTGTTCAGAAATACAGTATATGAAGGAACAGTGCTTATTTATGTATGTATGTATTTATTTATTTATTTTTGGGAGGGAAAAAAGTTAGTTTTGACATTTTTTCCAGCCTAGATTTTAATGAGAAAAAGTTTGCTGTCATTTCTTCGTTGTCAGCATCAGGTACTGTAATTTGCTCATGTAATACATTGTGGCCCAAAGGTATATTGCCAACCAACAGAGTGATTTCATAACAAAAGAATCAATAGCTCATTATTTTTGGACTCAGAATAGTTTGCATGTTGCTTTAGAGATTTCATGACATTTAGGAGATTATTTGCAAATTAAAACAATCTTTGGATCAATCCATTAAATTGTCAGTTAATCTTCTTAAATTACACTTTGTTTTAAGCTCCATGTAAAAAGAATATTAATTTTCTTTTCTTTTCTTTTTTTTTTTTTTCCAAAACGTGGGATAGAAATTTGAACTAGTTATCTAACTGGATGATGATGTTAGCTTCTGAGTAGATGTTATATTACATCTCTCAATAAAGTACGAACAGCAAAACAGGGGTAGGTATTAAAACTCATCTTCTAAGTTTATTGGTCTGACAATTTAAACACATCGTGCTGCAAGTGGAGCCCCCTTGAATCATATTGCTGTAACTTCTGTCAAACAAGAACTGGGCTTAAATTAGCTTCCTCCTCCAAATTCTTTTTCAGAAGGTATACAATGCAGAAAAACAAGTTAAAAAGTCACCGAGACAAGGAATGTGACTTTTGAGATAAATTATACAAAACTAACTTTTTTAATGTCACCTTTTGTATTTAGTTATTTTGGAACTATTTAAAACACACTTGTGCAAAGGCCACTTTGTCCAGCCCATCCTTCCTCCTCCCATTGCGCTCTGTGGGCAGCCTCAGTTGAAGGCTGGGGATCCAAATTTACAATGGCCCTGCAGTTAAGTAAGTGATTAAAGCTCTGTTGTGCACAAGCAGATTGCTGTGTGTGTGCCAACCTCCCCTAAAGCCGCATTTCCATGGTAAAGCCACCTCTATTCCCCCGGCATACACCTGCAGCTATGCTCCAAGGATGCTCGCCTCCTGGGTGGACTTGTCTCCTTCGGGAGCAGAATAGTGGCCACGGAGCTGTCTCTGCTTTTCTGGTTGCTGTATTGCCCTTTAACTTGTCAGCAAAGGAGTTGTTCTGCACCCTTCATCCTCTCCCTCACCGCCCCCCTCCCCATACTTCCTTCTCTGAGTCCCTGCTCCCACAGCCCTGTGCTGTAGCAGCCCCCTGGGATGCCCAGGGACCGTCCCCAGCCCTCCTGGCAGCATGGTTCCTGACTTCAGGCTTCTGCCCTTGCACAGAAGGGAGCAGGGAGATTTTCTCTCGATGAAGTTACTTGGTTTATTAGTCTGCAGATTTTGTGGCAACATATAAACCAGGGGAGTACAGACAGCTACATTTGCTCATATTTCTGTTGTTCCAGCGTCTTTGGGCAACAGCTGGGGAAATACACTAAAGAACAAGAGCTGGAAGGATTTTTACCCCAGATTTCCCTCTTGTTTTAGACATCCATCACTATGGGTTTCACTGGCCTGAATTTCCATGGAAAGCAAACTTAGAATTAGTAAGTGAACTTTTTTTCTTGCAGAAACCATTTTTTTGCAGAAACCAGTTTCAGAGGATGCATATGGCAATGTTCCTGCTGTGGAGATTTCTGCCTGATTGAGCTGGAAAACACACAGAGCACCCTGGTTAGACTAACTGCAGTTGATCAGCATCACCTGACTAGAAACTAGAGAATGCTTTTAGCCTGTACAGGACCGATCCATTGAGTAAAAAATAATGGCCTGAATGTGCCAATGAGTAATGGCAAATAACAAATACCTCAGAAAATATCCTGATAACAACTGGATTCTTTCAAAAGAATAAAAAGCTACATTTGCTTGGTATTTTTACTAGACTCTTTTGCCTTGGCTTCACATGCTTTGCCATTTATTTATGTATCTGTTTTACTAGGAACAGTCATCTCACCGTGTGACGCCACAGACAAAATCGTGACGATGTGGATGTTTATGGCAAAACTTTGGCAATTTGATTTCATCTTTCTTGATCAACATGGTCACTCAGTTTGATCCCTCAGAAATTTTTTTACAGTTTTGACACTTTCTGTATTTTCAGTCAGTACAGTAAAGCTTGTTTTCTTCAAGCACTGAAACTGCTCAAATGGAGTGTTATGTCCTAGATAACTTCTGACCACCTATATTAGAAATGCAAATTAGATTTAGTTCACAAAAATGCTCTGTTCCACAAAGGCACTATAAATGCAGTCTTCTCCCTCTTGATACTGTCCTAATGCAAATAATTATGACATACAATAAAACAAGCAAGACTTCTGGACGAAAGCTAACATTTTGTCCTCCAAAGTCTGAGTGACTTGAAAAGATGTCACTGTGCTACTCTTTGAATGTACGTTATTGAGTCAGTGTACTGAGGTCTGTGTTTATTCTGTGTTTATCCGACTAAATTTCCAGTATTTAAAACTGTCACGTTCTTTTAAGAAGACTTTTTATTTGAAATAACTTCTTATGTATTCTGAGTTGAAAACATCTTTAAATGGCTTTGTGATAAGCACACAAGGGAATACAAATATATGAGCTCTGCTGTTAATGTTATTTATTATTTGTAGTGTGGCAGCACTGGTGATTCACTAATGTGTGAGGAGGTGTATAAACACAGAAATGAAGCATCCCAAAGAATCCGTAACTCTCTCATTCCTCCCTTGCTGATCCCAGTATGACTTGCTGGAATGACAGTTTGCTAGATGAAATCAATACTCGAAATGTTGCTTTTCCTAAACTGAAGGTTTGCAGTTTTTCTGGAGGCATTAAATATCCCTTAATTTCTTTCTTTTAACTATGAATATATTAATTTTTAAATAGGGCTCTCAAAATCATCTGCTTAAAGCATGAGACTCGACTGTCTTGAATATTAATACTGAGGGACTAATCCTCTGGACTGTCCTGTGCTCATGACCTCCATGCAGCTGCTCCCTTATGTGACAACCACGAATCTGCCTGAAACCAGCTGGACGTCTCAAGAGCTAAAAGCATCAGTGCTTGAGCCTGAGCTGACGTTCAGGAATGAAGTTTTTAGGAGGCTCTGGTCTTTTATGGCCTAGGGTCAACTCAACAATTGTAAGATGTTAACTGAAGGGGTACTCTAGTGTTTGCCCAGATGATCTTTTCCCGTTGCTACTTTCCACTTCCACTGTGCTGTTCTGGAGGTGAAGGAAGAAAGGGAGCCAGTCTGAGAGCAGCTTAACAACATGCCTGTGTCACCATCTTTGCTGACATAGGACACAGAAAAGCCTGATTTTTAACTCAAAGGTGATGTCATTTTTGCCCTTGTGTGTCAGAATGGCAATGCAGGAAAGGGAAGGGGGTTCTTTGTTTATCATAGAATCATAGAATGTGTTTTGTTGGAAAGGACCTTTAAAGATCATCTAGTCCAACCCCTCTGCCATGGACAAGGACATCTTTCACTACATTCTCTTGCTCAAAGCCCCATCCAACCTGACTGACCTTGAACACTCCCAATGATGGGGTATCCACAACTTCTCTGGGCAACCTGTTCCAGTGTCTCACCACCCTCATTGTAAAATATTTCTTCTTTTTATCCAATCTAAATCAACCCTCTTACAGTTTAAAACCATTGCTGCTTGTCTTGTCATTACAGATCTTGGTAAAATGTCTTTCTCCATCTTATAAGACCCCTTTATATATTGAAAGGCTGCAATAAGGTCTCCCTGGAGCCTTCTCTTCTCCAGACTGAACAACGCCAACTCTCTCAGCCTTTCCTCACAGGGGAGGTGTTCCAGCCCTCTGATCATTGTCCTGTGCAACCTGCTGTAGCTGAACCTGCTCTGGCAGGGGGGTTGGACTAGATGATCTCCAGAGGTCCCTTCCAACCCTGACCATTCTATGACTCTGTGATCATTTTCGTGGCCCTCCTCTGGACCTGCTCCAACAGGTCCATGTCTTTCCTTTGCTGAGGGCTCCAGAACTGGAAGCAGTACTCCAGGTGGGGTCTCACAAGAGCAGAGTAGAGGGGGAGAATGACCTTTCTCAGCCTGCTGGCCTTGTTTCTTTTAGTGGAGCCCAGGATGCGGTTGGGCCCTCTGGGCTGTGAGTACACATTGCCAGTTCATGTCCAGTTTTTCATCCACCAGGATCCCCAGGTCCTTCTTCACAAAACTGCTCTCAATCCATTCACCACCCAGCCTGTATCGATACTGGGGGTTGCCCTGACCCAGGTGCAGGACCTTGCACTTGGCCTTGTTGAACTTCATGAGGTTTATATCAGTAAAACTCAGCTGTCAGCAAGCTGTGCTTGTACTGCAGGGTAGCTGAAGAGTTGAGTTCATTGTAGCCTGCCAGGATTTCCCCAATTCCTTCTTTCCACTTAGTGTTTCTCATTGTTTTTCAAAACCCAGGTGATCTGAGTGTCAGAGTGGCAGTGTATGCAAATTTGTGCTTGGTGCTCAAAGGATGTAACCAGAAAAGTGGTGCATGTAATTCCTCCCATAGGGGGAGCAGAAGAGGCTGCCCAGACTGAACTATCACTGCAATGCTGACAACCACTGACCTGTATTTGGTTTTTAAATTGAAATGAAGGATGCTTATTTCTAGAACTCTTTTTAACAGAAAAAATAGCAGAACAATGTGATTTTGGGGAGAGAGAGGTGAGAAGAGCGACAGGATGCCTACCTTTACAGTAGGTCTTGGTGCTTTGATTGTCCTCTGACGAAAACCTTTCCTTTTCTCCTGCTGCTCCTTTGCTGCGTGCTAATGATACACCCATGTAATATGATGCGGGATGCCGTGGTTGTGTCCTGAAAGAAGTGTAGGCTTCGAAAAGCTAATTGCTTTGAGTGCAGTGTTGTGCTGGTGTTCCTAGGGTATTTCTGGTCCTGGAGGTAGTTTGGTTAGTGCTACCTCTGTGTATCACAGTTTGGACATGCCCAGAATTATGAGCTTAGCTCTTGTCAGAGAAAAGATTGTTGGCTGCTTTTCTTCTGCTGCAGTTTTTTAGGGAGAGAAGAGGGAAGGACTGGGGCAGTGGTGTAATGTACTGCTGTCTCCTCTTCTTGTTTGTTCCTGCCTGTGGTAGGGCAGAACTGGTGAGCTGTGAACAAAAATCCTGATCAGTACATACCACTCTCACGAGGCTGTCTGCAAGTACTCTTTTTCACAACCCCTCTTTTCCCCAGTACCTAAACATTTCTGCTGAAATATTAAGATTTTGGGAAGAAATCTTCCTCTACTAAAAATAAAAGGGAGAAAAAAAAGAAAAAACATGGAGGTCAACCAGTTCCAATGTAAACTTCCCGCTTCTCTTCACCGGCTGGATGTTTATGATAAATTGAGTGCATCTTATCTGTGACTTGCTTACATAATGAGGTTGGTCTTTATTATCACATTGCTGCTCTCTCTACAAGGAGAAAGGGTGAGCTTAGGTTTTAGATCTTTTGTAATTACAGGAAAATATGCAACTAAGTCATGTTCTCCTCACAGCATTCTCAAAGCTTTTCCATTTGATCCTTCTTGCTATTTTAAGAAGAAAGTGTTTGGAAATGTCTGTGCTTTTTTATTTATTTTTTATTGCTCTGCATATTGTGCAACTGTGTTGGATGCATGATTGATGCCATCCCTACCTGCCTAGAAAGATAATGATAAAATATCTTAGGGAGTACTTTCTCCAAGTGATGCATACATGGAATTCCCGTTAATGTTAATGTGAGTTGTGCAGATCCACCCAGTGAGTGAAGACAAGGCCGAAGATGTGATAGTTATATTAGGGCTTATGTCCTTCATGGCAGGCAGGCTTCTAAGTGGCAGGCAGGTTTCTTTGAATTTAACAGAAAGTCATGCTAAAAAATGCTAGTTCCGTATGATATGCAGATATATAGCCATTAAATTTTATGCCCAAATCTTACAGCTGTAGCTGATCTTGCTAAAGAAATGGGCTTCTATTAAATATCTTCCATTAACTAGTGTCCGTAATTCCAGCATGATGGCTGGAACTTGACAAAGGATTTTAATAAATTGGTACAAGTTGAAAATGAGGAAAGATAAAATTCAAAACATACCCCAAAATGATTCTTTCTGAAGGAAGCAATGAGGGTGAATTGAGCACCCAAGGCAATTCTGCAAAGGCCCTGAATCTGCATTCCTTCCCTATTTTCTTTTGCCAGCAAGAATCTAGAGTGAACATGCGTGCATCTTGGCATGTCGGCTGAGGTCCAATGTTTGCACTTACAACATCTGGCGCAAATTCTCTACATGTGAAGAGACGGGTTTTGTCATTCTGTCACCTACTATCCAAGAGCTTCATTACCAATGGTGTGATTGTTTGCATTGATCAGATCAAGGAAAACACACAGATTTTGAGCAGTTCTGGAGAATTTCACAGTTTATGGCATTAAAATGGGCATACCATTTTACAGTTGTTACTGCTTTTCCTGAGATGTTGTTGAACTCTTGGTCAGCGTTCAGTCATGAATGGATGAAAATCTTGAGAGGTTGTAGGAGCTATTTTAAAAGGCCAACCATGTTAAAATATTTAATACGAAGATATTTGGTTATATTTAGAAACCTTAAAAAAAAAGCTTTGATTTTCATGTCTGACACTCAGCTGTCCTTCAAAGTAGAAGAGCCAAAACCGTCTATTAAAATGGTCTTTTAAAATTGCTGTGGTAGAAAGGACAGAAACACTGGCGCCTTGAACACATTCTTACAAAAGAACATGTTATGGGAAATCCATCCACAACTGTGTCAGGTTAGATCAGCACTAACGAAGAAAGTCTGCCAACTGAGAACTCTTTTGTCATAAACATTCTTCTAAGTGGTGCATGTTGGATTCTGCTCTTCAAAGCTGTTGGAGAATTAAGATTTATTAATACAGAGCTCCAGGCCCTAAATTGGATGTAATTGTGCTTCTGCAGACCTTGCTGCGAGGGCTGACGGCGTTCACTGAGGCCGAGCGGATTCTGTGGCTATGCCTGCCCCAGTAGACGGAGCAGAGCCAGGGTGGCGGCTTGAGTGCCAGCCCATGAGTGTCCACAGTATTTGGTTATTAGCGCTTGTCCTTGGCAAAATTCAGGCTTGTGCCAAATAGCATTTTCCAAGACAAAGCCTTAGCATGTTTTGGAGAATAACACAAGTTAGGGGTGGTTCTCCATAGGCAGGTTGGATTAGACCACATTGTTTTGGGGAGGAAGAAAGAGAGTTTAGCCAGATGGCCGTGAGCCATTATGACATTTGCCTTTAGGGTTCCCTAGTCGGTTTTATTTATCAGGGTAGACATCACCTGTAACGTCTCATATGTTTGTAACAGTGGGATGCCTGTTAGTAACTAAGACAAAAATATCCTGATTCCTTTGAAGCTTTTACATGCTTCGACCCAAATCACTCATTTTTTCAAGGACTTTGTAAAAAAAAAAACCCAACATATGAATTAAGTCAATTTGATATCTCATCTCTCAAGTGTTCAACTGATAGTCTGTTGGTTAATCCTGGTTGCTGTCTTTCCCAGGGCACCTTGGAAATGCATAGGAGCTTGCTCCAGGCTAAATTAATTATTATAGTGATGGTGGCAGCTGCATGATCCCAGCTGCCTTCTTTTCTGGCCACATGATAGCAATAGGGCTCCAAGAAAAAGGGCCACAGGCTCCATGTATTAATCTAGTAGTGGGGACCCGCTCCTGACTGTACTTGTGCTTGAGTCAACCCTTGAACATACACAGTATGGTGCATGGGAGGTCCATGCATAAGTCCCAGACAGCACTGTGCCTACTACATGTATGATTAGGTCTACCTATGTTATGCCTGCTGATATTTGCAGAGAAAAAAGTGGCCCATTCAGCCAGAAAAGCTGTGGGCCATTGCTGTACAACATGTCCTTGACTACTGTCCAATTGTCTTTTTGTTCCTTTTGAGCTCATTAACTCAAGAGCAAATATTTGACTCTAGGGTGTCTGCGTCCTTCAGTCTTTCCTGTGTGACCCATCGTTTGGACCAGAGAGATGAAAATTTTATCCTGGAAGAGT
Source organism: Pluvialis apricaria (assembly GCA_017639485.1). Classification (NCBI taxonomy): domain Eukaryota; kingdom Metazoa; phylum Chordata; class Aves; order Charadriiformes; family Charadriidae; genus Pluvialis; species Pluvialis apricaria. Next base: position 130,985,681 of record CM030008.1, on the reverse strand, counting down.
TCGTTCACGGAAGTTCCTAGTTTAATACATGTGTAAGCACCTAATTCCAAATTGATGCTCAGCTGTTGCCTAACCCTGTTGGTGACCTGGGAGCCTTGGCATGAGACTTCAGCCAGAGAATTCCTAGTGGCCTTTGTTTCTGTTGCTTGGCATGATGCCTTTCAAACAGGGCACCTGAAAGCCCCAAACTGCTCAGTGCCTAAGCCATAGCAAGATTCACAAACCATGGGTGTGTTTCTCTGATCTTCTTGGCAAGTCCTGATATAATAAAATATTTCAGGATGTCTTTACCAGCTTGGGTCACAAACAAAACCCAATGACCCATCTCAAATTCTCAACAGCCCAGTGCATGGAGCACTCATGCATAATACACAGGCTCATTTTCTTCTCCTGCTTGCTTTGGAACACAAATTTGAAGCCACATCTTACCCTCCCAATAGAAAACCTTCTACCAGATCAAGAATTCACCAGCTATCGCACAATAACGTGCTCTAAGATGAATCCCTCATACCCTCTCAGTGAAGCTAATCTACTTAATATAAAATACTTAAAATATTCATAGTAAATATTCAGACTCTATAACTTAATGACTATAGCTGTTGCCTGGAAGACTGAGTTTCTAATCACTGCTGTAATGAATAAACATCTGAGATTTACAGATAGTGGACAATGCCAAAGAGAAAGTTCTCCTTTCAGAGTAAGGCGCATTATCTGTGACTATTTAGCCAAGAAATTATTACAGCTTCCTTCAGCTCCACAGGGGCAAATTTTGACTGCAGAGACCCCTGTCTCCGGGAGGAAATTATACTTGCAGTGCAGAGATACCATAGTGATAGCATTCTATACAAAAATAAAAAAGAGCCTAAGACAAATTCTTTAACCCAGTCTCAGTATTGTTGTAGCCTACAGGAAAGATCTTCAACTGAAATTGCAAAGTTAGACTGACAGTGGTGCTTTTGGATGATTGCTTCTATTCATCAGACTTCCAGTCCTTAGTGAAATCAGGATGAAGAAGGTTACATTGTTTTTTCTGTAGTGTAGGCTTAGAAAAAAAAATAAAATGTTGTCCTATTCATTTATTATCAAATTTGAACAGTTTGCTTTTGAAATGCTAAGAGTTACCCTAGCTGAACTCTATTTTTTAGGCAGTAACTAGTTCAGATTGCCTTCCATGGGACTCTAAAATCAATACAGAGAATGACAGATAGACGGGAAAATGTGCATTAATCCATTAATTTAATCTTCATCTTCAAGTCATTATGCTAAAAAAAAATCAAGATTCTGATGAATTGGACTTCTTTCTTTTCTCCTATGACCCACTTAGAAATCCAGAAGTCATAAAGTTTTGCCTTGTCACAAGCTATAAGTTATGGTGGCACAGCAATATTTTTTACTGTCCAGATAAAAAAGGAAATTACTAACTCCATCCTTGCCTGGTGATGCAGTTAGCTGCCTGAGGTCTCAGTGGTTTCACTTCATTTAACATGAGGAAGTATAAAACTGACATATAAAAATTCCCTTGAGCGATCATTCATAATTGTAAAAAAAACTTTTTGTAAGGTTTTCTGATCTATCCACACATTGATTTTTATGCAGACATCATCCTTTTTTTTTTTTTTTTGTACAAACAAAAGGCTTTTTCACATTTGTTACACAGCTTTCAATTTTGGTTTTCCTTTTTGATACTGTATTTAAATTTATCCTCTACACCCATTCTTTGTAGTCCCTGAGATCACCAAATGTTGAGATTTTGAGAATCTTCTGCCTTCTCCAGGTCTTGCTGGAGTTCTTAACTTTGTTAATGAGGCTTTCTTGATTTTTTTTTTCAATAAAATCATCCAGACATTGCTGTTATTTTATTAATCCAGTCTCCCAAATTCAGTGAGGGAGAAGACTTTAAGGTTCTTCAGAAGGAATTCTTGTAAGTAGACAACATAGATTTCCAATCTGTAATTATGGAGTGTACAAGCTTCATGCTTTGAATATTTAATTTCTCCAGGTAGGCTGTATTTACAGGAAACGTTGATCATGCCATGGTGGTTGAAGTTCATGTGTGTAAGGCAATTGAAGTGATTGCAAATATTAAGACAAATGTCCGAATACTAATAATTTCTGTGAAGCACTAAAGCCAGTATCAGTATTTTCCATATAGTCCTCAATATGTCAGATCTGACTGACATCGGTGCCATGAAGAAGAATGGGGACGTTCTTGTTAAAAAGGAAATGGATGGTTTTGAAAGATACCACCAAAGGTTTGTAAAGTCCAGGCTCTTTTTTTCTTCGAACTAGTTACCAGGCAATTTATACTGTGGCTACTGATCACTTTAGTCAGGGTAAAACAGTGATGAGAGTGACCAAATACCAAAGAACACTTGAAACAAACAAGTGTGCTTACACATGCATTAGAAGTTGGGGAAGTGAGTAAGGGAAGATTTAGTTTTCAAGCTTTTGTAAGTAAGCTATAAATAAAGGCAAGTTCTAAATAGAGCTAATTTTAAAAAATTGAGAATGGTAACGCTTATTTGCTTACAAGGGGGAATTAAATTAGACTGACCAATTCATAGGGTTCTCAGAGCAATTATATACGTGCTTTTAAACTTTATGCTATTGCAGCAATGTGAATCCATTAAAATCTCAGCTTTTAAGCAGGAAAAAACTTCTCCCTTCATGGTTGTATAGAAGAAGCTGGAAAATAGGATCCCAGAAGGCTTAAGATAGAAAACTGAGTCATGAGACATAAAAAAGTTAAAAATATAATTCTATTGATTTTTATAGCAAACTCTTAGCTCGTTGATGTCTGCCTGAAAATCTATGAACAGTTGTCACAGGGAGACCTTGCTGATGGCATCCAGTGCCTCTGAGGTCCTAAGTTTGGTGGGAAGAGCCTCTGAATTGAATGTCATGACAGCTGGTTAGTTCATTTAATCCCTTTCTCTGTATCTGTGGCTTCTGTGGAAGAAAAATTTGGCTGCACAGGACCCGAGTGAATGAATGTAGCATATGCCACTGTTACTATTTAGGATCCGATAGAGTGTATATCTTTTTAATTTCGTAGATGTTAAATGTTGTGGTTACTCAGGCAGTCAGTGCAAGACAAAGGAACCTGCCAAAGAATTCAACCGCCCTGCACTAGACATCTGACTTAGACAGGGATGAATTGCCCTTGAGAACTGGCCACCCTTCCTCATGGGCTGTTACTGGAACCGGGACAACTAGGTCAGGCGTGCTGTATCTCTTTTAGGTGCTTCATGTCAGGTGAGAGCCCTGATAACAGGCCATTAAGCTTTATCCACCAGTAATCACAGTAGAAGGAAATTCCTCATGTGACTTCTGTGATGCATGGTGTCATCACTTGCCTGCCTAATTCCAAGTTCCTGGGCCAGCATATGGGGCACTGTGGGGATCGAGGAAAGTTTTGTTCCACGAGGAAAAAACTGTATATCTTTCCCTAGTCAGACATGAACTATTATTTTTGATTTAAATCTTCTGGTAATCCCAGATTTTCAGGCTGAAGTGGATACTGACTAAGGAAGCTGCCAGCCCACAGACCGAAAGTGGATCTGACCCCATTATAAGCAAATGAAAACAAAGTCTTGCAAAGAGTGGTGCCAGGCAATCTTGTGATGGGACACCTACCAGTTCCACCTGCAGCTAACAAATGCAAAAAGCACACAAAAGGCCTACTAACATTGATTGTCTGTTTCAAGTGTTTGAGTGGGTAGCTTGCAAATGCATGATATGACCAAAACTTATATAGAAATCTCTAAATACCTTGTTGCAAGCATGATATGATATCCAGAGATCACTCACGTTTAATGAAGTACCCTGTATTTTGTCAGGAGGCTCTTTTGTCTCAGGAGATGATAAGATACTAAGGGTCTTACAGATGTTTCCCATTCAGAGGAGCAACTGATAATTGAGTCCGTTTAGTTATCAAGGACAATCAAAGCTATGTTTTCCTCAATCGGTAGGGACCAAACAGAAAGAGAACAGCTCTTTGCTCACAGCTTCAAGGCCCGTTCATACTGGGCTTGATGTTTCCTTGAGCTTTATTTCAAGTGTTGGTTCTAGCTGTGACCTTGGCATTTCTAACCCGGTTGTGAGAGTGCTGGGGGTGTGTGGCAGCTTGTGCCTCCCACTGCTATTTCTGCAGCAGTAATCAGACCTCTCTACGTTATGGATGTGGGAAATCTCTTTTGTGCCTGTAAATCCTTAGCGCTTGCATTGGCCACAGAGGCAGGAACTAGATGGGTTCCACACCTACTGGAACGTGCACTCCCATAAATGTTTTCAGGTCTGGGATTTCACTGTCTTTATACACATACATATGCATACTTCGCATGTGTCTGAGTTTAATATTTGAGACAATGCCCCTCCAAACTTCTTCTACATGCCTATATGCTTTCTCCATGGTAATGACTAATATTTTACTCCTGTTGTATAAAATGAACGAGTTTTCATGAAACAAACTGTATCTTTAAAATTGGATTCAAGATACAATGATCAGTGGTGGAACATAGTTGCCAGATTCTTCCTGTCAGCTACAGATTATGTGGCATAGCCTGGCGAGCGCGGGGCCCTAGGAGTCTGGGTCCTGCCTGTTTCATTAAGCAGTATGAAGCCGGCTGTCAGCTATTAACATGCAGAATATTAGCAGCACCATACCTGTCAAAGAGGAAAAAAGGGCCTCCATACAGCTATATCACTGTAATCCATTCATCAGTTTATTGAACTGAAGCTTGATAGGGGGTTTCTCAAACGCATGTGATGCCCCATGCTGTTAAGAGTTTTGTGTTTTGATCTCAGATTATGCTGAAAGATTTGTGCTCGCTCCCTTTTGGTTATGTATCTGAAGTTGTTCAAAGGCAAAAGTTATTTCTTCCAGAGCTGAGTATAATTTACACTCACCATGTTGCCCCAGAGACACCTGTTTCATGGTTTGGGGTGTTGGAGGTGGATAGAAATTCATCTTTCTGTTTTGCTGAATTTGTGCTACCAGAGGCATCCCCTGCACTCCTGTGGTTCTCCTGCTGTTGGCTTCCAAACCTGGGCCTTGGCCACTTTGTGTCTGGCCACAGTGCAGTGAAATCTGCTAGAGCGAGCCTGAGGAACGAGGCCAAGATGTGGATTAGGGAGGTTCCACTTGACGACAGGCTGTTGTACGTTCTTTACAGGGGTGAGATGGTTTTATGATAAGAAAGGTTTGCATCTGAGAATTAAATGAAATGTGCAAGAGTGAAGATATACTTTAGTATCTTTCTGAAAGCTTCAGTGCCATTCAGCTAACAATCCCCCCTCCTCAGCTCCCCCTCCATCTCTGTCCTTTGTGAACTGTTGGCTGAGAATCCTAGAGTTCTCAAGAGGTCTTGGCAGAGGTTAAAGATGCTTGCATGCCTGGTCAGATTTCTGTGTGGAAATCTGGAAGGTTGGCAAGTGACAGTTTTGTGGATATTCTCTTTGTTCACTCCATTTCGTCATCCAGAACACAGTAGCACCATAAATGCATAGAGGTAATGTAAATGTGTCTCTTTATGTAGTCTCAGAGTTCAAATTTCTTGTCTTCTACATCCATGGTTTGCATCTGCGCTTTTCACTCTCTGCATCCAGGTGCTCAGGCAGTGCTCTGTCCCCTTTGAGAGACAGTAAATGGAATTATCAACCTTCTTGAACCACAGTACGTAGCTCTTTTCCAGACCTCATGTAGTTCGTTAGAAAACATGACATTTCCTCGGGAATCCTAAAATGCAAGAAGTTGGGTCTTACATATTCTACTAAAGAGTATATGCCTGGGTTTAGTGCTTGGCTGTTCATGGTTTGTTAAAAAATGCTTCAGTGTCCTTTCCAATACTGACTTAAAAGTATGTAACATTGCCTTACCAGCAAACCAGCAAAAAACATTGATAAAAGCAGATGGCTGTCATGGGGAAGATTCTTATGGATCCTGCTAGTAGAATATAGACTCAACGTCTCCTTCACATTCCTGAAATTCAAATTTTTATTCATAGCTGATGGAGCTATCAACCCTTGGTAAGATGTTGGTTGGTCTAAAAGGCTGAGCCTTATTTCATACTACAAATTGCAAGCTTGTTGGGCTACAAATCTTAGCTTTTGTGTCATTAATCTAAATTGTATAAATTTTATTTACTATATCAATATGTTTTTCAATCTTAACTTTTATTTTTGTTGTGGGGTTTTATTCCCAATAATTTGGAGAAATGTATATTTAAGGGTATACAGAATATATATACCTATGATTCTGTAGCCAGGGACCCGGATTTGCTAAATATTTGTTAAAATTTGTCATTTTTCTTAGCAAGGTCTGAGCATTCTGTAACTTTCCTGCACAGCAAACATAGAGCTTGAGCAAGAAACTGACTGAAAACCTGATATGTAAGCACGTGAAACTTGAGTCCCTCCAAAATATGGCCTCCAAAACTTCCTCCAAGTGTCTGGCAGGAACACTGTAATGAAAATCACCAGATTTCACAAGACGTTTGTGACATCTTACCTTTGGGGGATACCAAGGAAAGCTACTGAAACACAATTTTTCCAAAGTAAAGAATGCATCCACTGAAAGGCTTTTTAGAAGAAAATTTCCTTTCATCTTTATTTTGAAACTCGTTATTTTCCAGGATATGAAGTTTCCTGACAAGTAGCTGAGATGCTGTGATAACATAACAACAGTAGGCCAATGTTCTGGCAAACAAGCAAAAGCAAAGATGCAAAGATGTCAAAAATTAAGACCAATTGTAAACCCAATTTCCACATTCTTGTTCTACAATAGAGACACGAAGTTTTATCAAAAGGAAGAAGGTGGCCTGTGTTGTTAAGATATAGAATGAAGAGACCAGAGTTCTCCCGCAAACCAACTTATGTGTTTAAAAATTAATCTACTAACCTTTAAAAAAACTAGACCGTAAGTTATTTAGAAGAACAGCACTTGTTTCAGTTGTACTTGGGTGTACATGTCAGGTAATCGGTAACAACAAAACTAAATATTAGAGTCTGGACTGTCTGTGAGGTGACCGTATGGAGGACAATGAGTCAGCTCTTACAGTCATTTACCATTGTGGATACTTTGCAGTCTACCTCATGAGAGATTTTGATGTTGAATCGCCCAGAATTGCAGTGCTTGGTGTGAATTCTGGCCTGAATGGCATCAGAACCGGTCTTTGCTAAACTATAAATTTACACATTTAGAGAAGCTGTTTTGTTGTGTGAATATAAACACTTGTGAAAGTGAGTATGTGGTGGGTCTGAGCTTTTATAGTATAAGGAAGTGGCAGACCTCAACATGTTCTGCAGCTAAATATAGGGGGACGTCGACCTCATGTCTAGATTCAGAAATCACATTCAGATTCAGCTAGACAAGAAAATTTTTAGATTTGCACATATTTAGTATAAATATTTCTGTGTAATTTTACGTACCTTGGCCTTCATCAGCATTTCTATGTATGTACTTGCCTCACCTAAAGATTTTTCTGTTTCAAAGCAAGCCAGAACAAATCACTGCAAAGGTATCTCTGTGACAATTGCACACAAAGTCCACAAATTAAAAATCTTTTTAAGAAGAAAAGTAACCTGAACATGAATTTCTCTGCAGAAGGATTTTTTATTACTCTTAATGTCCAAAGGCAGTAGTTCACATTATGAACTAATGGCCTGTGAAATGTCATTTAAAAATAAAAGATGTGTTTGAGTCAGAGGAATAACAACATCTTTGACTGTCCTATGTTTTTTCCCTAATGTTTTGAAAGTCATTTAATTTTTTCTTCTATTTTTTTTTTAGAAAGATAGTTGATCTCAGGCTAAAAAAGGACAGACTTAATTACAGAGCATAGCCTTTTTGTCTCAATTTGCACAATTTTGACAACAGTGCTTTAAATGCAGGGACACTAGCACAGCTTAATTGAAATTCTGATGATGTTTTTTTGCACTAATTGATACCCATGTTGGCAGACTGAGCTCAGCGACCCAGGAATGAATGGACAGGAAGAATGAGACTATCAGCTTAGCCTTGCAGGTGGTCTTTCCTGATCAAGATTAAAGAACCTTGGCAAGGCACTGCAGGAAAGCCAGCACCGTTGATACCCTATGCTATTCTCATTTCGTATTTAAGCACAGGATTTCAGTGTTCAGGCTGAGATTTTCAGTCTGACTCCATTTGCAGCAGTAATAATAATAATAATACCTAAAAAAGACTGAGAAATGACTTGATTACACTGTGTAAGGAGGTTGGCAAGGAGAAAATACCAGGTACAAAAGAGACCTTTAATCCGTCAGAAAAAAGATAGGTGAGAACTAATGATTTTGCTTGGATTTAGCATGAATTCAGATTAGTATGAGATACAGATTAATAATGGGGTGGAAGTCGGGTGTTAATAGGCTCTGAAACAAACTTCCAAGGATATGTTAGATTCTGCGTCCTTCGAAGTCCTCAGATAGCTGTCTAACACAGAGTCTCGGGCTCAGCACAAATAAAACTGTCAGGATATACTGTGGCCTACAATATACAGGAGATCAGACTAGTCAGTTCTGTCCCTTAAAGGCTATTAATCCTTTTAATACTTACTTCTTACACAGTATTTTCATCAAAGAATTTAAGAAAGCAGATCAGTAGCAGTATTCCCATTGTACGGCTATGGGGACTGTGTCTCAGGGAGGTTAAATCACTTGTCGTAAGACATTTAAGAAGCCAATGGCAGAAAGAGTAATACACTGCCTATTTGTCAAATTCTGCCTTATCAACTGGACATGGTGATCCATGGAAAAAACCTCACAGATGCAATTAATTTAATTTCATATTTAAAAACAAAGGAAGAGAATAGTAATTAGCAATTGAAAACAAAAAATAACAGAACATTAGATTAGAATTACATAATGATCTCTTCTTCCAGTGCCTCTAGGATGCACATAAGACTCTCTTAAGGGTAAGTTAGTAGATGAAGAAATATAGCCCAAACCTTATTTCAGTAACTTTAGAAGCCTCCCTATAGAATGCCATTTTTGAAGGCAATCTTATCCCATTCGGCAAATGTTTGCATGAGGAACTTCTATTTATTTTTTAAATTAAAGAGCATAACAATAAGTGGCCTAGGGTTAGGGCGGCAACTGCAGCAGTTTACCTTGATAGGAAGAGGCTTTGTTGGAACTGCGGGGCTGAAAAAGCTGACAGGGCACTTAATCTGGCTTTGTGATAATTGAAAATGAGATGGCCTATTGGCCTGGGATGTGCATTTGGTTTTTATGGAGCTGTACCAAATCAGATCTTAAGGTGGAACCTATAAATGGCTTTTGTACAGCTGTGCCAGACTATTTCTTGCAGCTTTTAATTTCATAAGGTAGAGCAAGCACTAGTATAAACCCCATCCTCAAACCCGGCAAATTTCTGTTGATGACAGACTATACAAGATCGTATGTAAACAAAGGGGGGCAAGATAATAAAAAAATATATAAGCATTTTGAAATGTTGCAATATTGTTGTTTATATTAAGTTAAGTATCTCTCCTGCACAGAGTAGGCAACTGCCAAGATTTTTGTGTGTGACAGGCTGTGCCAACGTGTAAATTCAGATGCTCCAAAATCCTGGGAGGAGAAGGGAAAAAAAAAGCATTTTGAATGAATATATAGTACAGCCTGTCCTGCATAGCATAGTGAAATGTTCTCTGGTAACTAAATGTGATCAGTTAGCAGTTCTGAATGCACTATCACATTCATCACTGATGTTTATTAATATTATATTTCTAGGGCAATAAATCCAGGTTATTGTTAAAATGATATTGTTCGCATGAACTAAGGTTCATTGACCTAGAATTAGGTTTAAGAATAAGCTCTTTTCCTGAGACTGAGTGTCTTGCACACACGTAGGCTGATGTATATTTTCACAAAGGTGCACTGGTATAAATTTGAATTTAAATCTCTCTACTGTACCTGCTGATCATAGATAGCGGCACTCTTTTTAAACACAATTAAATCCCATTGTTATCAATTGTCTGCAGCTTGAAGAGCTCACAGTAAGGCACAGCACTTTCAGAGCTGAGCAGATACCGCTTATGCTTAGTTTGCTTTTTCTGGTAAGTTGGGAATGGTCAGAGTGCAGGGTTCGGTTTGCTCCTGGGTCTGCACATGTCAGCAGAAGGGTGAGACTCCATTAGAAGTGTCGCTGGCAGGAGAGGAGGAAACTGGGAGCAGGTTTTGATCAGCTGGAGTCCTCCCCATAGGATCTAAGGGAGGCAGAGTGAAATGAGAGCTTGTAGTTCTCCTACAGCCTTGTTTGAAGAGCCAGGTCATTTGTCTGAAGGGCTGGTCAGCTGGGCATTTGTCCGTGATATAAAGAAGGGGATCAGAGAAAGACGAAAGTTCTAGAGGAATATAGTCAGGATTTAGGAAGTTTCTTGAGTGTTCACATGCTGTAGTTTGTATGCTGCAGTTAAGCTTATCATGTAGGACAATAGCAATGTGATTAAGTCACGTGAATATTTGATTACAATTTCGAATGGATTCATTCTACTTTTCATGTTTGAAAAATGTAGCTGCCTTTCTTTCTTGTGGGTGGGTGGTGTTTTCATTTAAATTTAGAAGGTGCAAGAACATGCAAATGCAGCAGCACAATCGTATCATCATTCTGATTCAAAAGTCAATGGCCCTCTGAGAACCATGCAGTAGCTCATACATCAACAGGATGGCGAACAGGAATATAAAGCATGCTGGTGGGATATTACACATGCTGAGCCTGATTCTCCTCTCATGTATGCTGTTAAAACACAGGAGTATCAGCGTGGAAATCAACACTGTTATACCGGTGCATGTGAAGGAAGAGTCAGGCTTTCTATGTGTCAAATTCTTTGATCATCTCAGTCTGGAAAGGAGAGCCATCTAAAATGCTTTGGAAGCTACATTCACCTAAAATGCTCAGCTGAACCACTGCTTCAAAAATGATATTTTCTTGTGTTCTTTGAAGCACTTAGTCAGCTAAATCATTTGAAATACATTATTACAGAGGCAGTCAGTGTCACCGCCAGAGCCCACGTTCCTTTAGAACATCCATTACGAACCTTGTTTTGAGTATTTTCCGCAGTAACTCAACCATTTTAATTTGCTTCGGACTGAGGCACAGCAAGTTTGCAGCCTTTGTAAATTCCCACTAAAAATGCATGAAAGTCTGTTTAGCTGTGTTTGTTTGTTTCTTTCTTAAATTTAAAAAATCAGATCAATTTTTTTTTTATCTTATAGCTGAATATGTATGTAATGACATGCAAAATGTCTTTCTTATTTTGAATGTTGAGGCAGGGGTTAAAATAACTAACACTATAATCCTACAATTAAAAAAAATATATCTGTGAAGTAAATACATATTTTCGTCTGGTATTTCCCCTGTCTGGAAATCTCACAACAACATTTTATCTACAGGTCAGCTCCATTATCTTATTCTCAGTTTTGACTTTCAAGACGAACAGATAAAACTTACTTTGTGCCTTAATTCTGCATACACAATCTTTCCAGTGGTCTTCTCAAGACACAGTGGAATTCAACCATTCCCTTTTTACAGATAGTAAAATTGGGAGGGAAGAGTTTTGTCAATTTTATGAGACCTAGACAAGAAAAGCTTCTTATTCCATAGAAGAGAGAACAAATCCCCTAATGATTACAACAAGAACAAAAGAAGGCCCAGAATTTGTGTGAAGGATGGAAGACTTTTTCATATATCATTCTTTCAGTGGGACTTCCTTGGGAAAGTTACGGTTTTCTTAAGAGGCATAGCTTCTTATTGCACTAAGTGCACAGAAGCATCAAGAAAAGAGGTATTTATGATACCAATGAAGAAAATTGTATTTGCTTCTCACACTTTAAGTGGAGTAAAAAGATTTGTGTATGTCTTATAGCAAGTTAGGCATTTTCTCTGTGTTCTCTGATTTGTTTTATGATTTTTTTTTTAAAACAAGAAAAAAGTCTGCAGAAAGCCCCTGAATATGGAAGAGACTGACAACCTCCTCTCCACATGGTAGTCTTGTACTTTGGCTCACTGCTTTTTCTGTGTGCATTTTCTTTTTGAATCATGCTTTTGACATGTTTGCGATGTCTGTTATTTACATGGTCCTGGTGTTGCACCCCACTTTTCTGGTTCACCAGCAAACTTCCTCTCAGACTGGTGTGTTAACCCCTAGAATTTCTCACTCATGAGAAATGCTGCCCAGGCTGGCGGGAAGAAGAATATTGATCTGAAGACATCCACATATTCCTGGCTGCTGTTATGGTGCATAGTAAATACGTTGGTTAAGGACTCTCTTCAACACTTTTAGCCTTGTCTGGGGTCATGGAGATACCCCCTGTCCTAGCCCTTGAGTACTAGAGGGAGAGTCAAAGCCAAACTGGTGCTAGACATATCCTCTTGTCTTGAATGCTGTCCAACATAGATGCTGGAGTACATACCTATTGGCATGTCCTTTGGTATTTTTCTGGTATGTATGTTATGATAGTTTGATATTTTGTATTAGGTATACTTCAGATTATGAAAAATGTTTCAGCTTGCTAAAGTTTTTCTAGATTTTAAATACATGGGTTGAAATTTTCCCGAATGGGTATTGCTTCAGCAGATTTCTTTCCTTTTATTCTCTCTCTCTCTCTTGAATTTCCTTTCAAAAAAGTTTTGGTTATTTTTAGTAAGCAGGTTTGAAAAGCAGCAGAAATACCCTTTTAACCCTACTCAAGAAAACAAAGGAAATTTCTGGTACTTTTCTCTTTGAAGAGCTCAAGCATCCCTCTGCTTTGGAACAAGGCATTTAGCAGAAAGGAGCTTTCTGCACTCTGTCTTGCGGCTGTGCCTCTTGCCAGCCTTGTGCTTGGCCAATTTATGTGCCTTTGGAAAACTGCAGTTTACACACTCACACATAGTCAGTAAAGAAAACTTAAATTTCACTAACAACGTGGGTAATAAGGAGCCTGAGACTCACAAGGTTTGCTCCCAGTTACAGCTGTGACCATAGGGGACAGGGCTGGGAGCTCAAAGGGTTTGTCCCCATGCGCTCTCAGAAAACCCTTGCTGAGCACAGGCAGCCTGGAGAAGGAAGGTGGGACTGGAATGGAGCCATTTTGTATAAGGTCTCTGGAGTGGAGAGTGGGACTGGTGTCTTCAGTGCAAGATCAGCAGAGCACCAGACTGAGTGCCTCCATCTGCACCAGTAGAAGAGCTGGAGCTGCTGGGACTGGCCACGCAAATGCATATGGGTGAGATGAAGAAGGTATCCTGGCTTTGGATGGAAGGTCTTGTCATTTTAAAAAATGCTATTTTAATAAAGTTTGTTTCTAGGGAACATTGGGAGCATTGGTAAAAATTCCTGGACTTTGTGCTCTTCAGTGACAATCGGTGCAGATGAAATCACACCAAGTGCCGGTACTCTGCTCTTGGTCAGAACCTTCAACACCCTGAATGTCTTGTAAGAAACCCAAAAGCATTATCCTGTGCAGATCTATGGAAGCAAAAAAACACTTGTGAAAGAACCATAATGTGGCCTCTAAATTCTCAAGCAAAATAACTACCTTCAGAATTGCTAGTTTGACTAATATTTCTGAAACTAATGATTTTAGTTTGTTTTAAAAAAAATATATTTTTTTTTTTTTATTTTGCAGCTTTGCATATCATCAGCAAGATTTAGTTTTTTGTCCCCTCTGACTCATTTTAGGATCACCTTATAAGATGAAAGATAAATGTGTGTTACCTTTTACCACGTTAGGATTTGGACACCTTCATTACAATTGCTAATACACTGTTGTACTGCCTGACAGTAAATTTTTTCTTAATGTTTACAGCAAGACCTTTGCAGAAATTTGTTGCTGAATCTGTAGATTTAACTGTCAAGGAGATAAGCCATGGGACCATTGAAACTAATATTTAGACAAGATCATTCCCATTCTGCTGTTGCTATTTCATGCACAAAAGATACTGAGATTCATTCAGTAGTTAAAGAGCACTGGAATCAGTTTTTCTAGTGTTCTGCTTCTTTCTACTTTAATTTCTCTGAAATTGTCATCTGATTAGCTATTAAACAAGTAAGAAAGTATCAAGTATTAAATTTGGGAAGCCAAACTCCTGCTACGTAGAGCAGTGTGAATCTAGTGTACTCTGCCCCAGGGTGATTACTCTAGGTGCAGACCAGTTTAAGTCAGAAAAAATAAAATTATAGTTAAGTATGAATATTTTGTTTATGAGTTATGTATTTGTGTTCAATATTTGTGTGTATGTGTGTGTATATATACATAAAAGCACTTTTTGGTAAAATAGTGATTTATCTTTTACTAACTAATACTATGAGTCCAAAGTATTTCTTTGATTGTGACCTTTAATATAATTTTTTCCAATTTGCTGTTTAGCAGCTGACTTTAACATATTTCAAATAGAGCTATTTAATACACCCCATTATAATTTTCCAACCTCATCATAATCTATTTTTCTAACAGGGTCACCTTTAACACATGATGAGATGAATGTATTTTATTAACATCTATTCTTTTTTATAAGGCTGTCTGATTGAAAGCTGCAATTTTTTTTTTATTCCACAAGATTTAAAAAAGAATTATATACAACTTTGAAAAAATCAAAAATGTGTTATTCTTGGATAAAAGTATACTCTCTTCTGCCAGTCGTCTTCTGTCTTGAATAATATTTTGTAATCTTCTACTGACAACTGACTCTAAAAGATGTCTAATCTGTCCTTAGACATGGCATATAGCTGCAGTTTGGTATAATATCTGTGTCTGCTGCAAAAGGCATTTAAAATACTTTCTACATAATTTAAATGTACTGTGTAGTTTCTTCATTTTGGGGAGGAAAAAAAAAGGCAATTCAGAGTTCTACTGCTGGGGGCTGTCTGTTAATCTTCTTCCATTGTTTTATTTACATAGATTTATGAAATCCCAACAGAATTATATTTGTTTGTGTGCAGTGCTGCTGCTTTGATATGAGGAGGAAGTAGTGGCTCTGCCTCTCATACACAAATTCATCAAAATGTTTATTCAATTTCAGGCTCATTTGTTTAATCTTTTAGACAACAATAGGAATATAGAAAGCTGATCAACAGGACTTCTGTTTTGACCAAACTCTAAAAATATAGATTTTTTTTTTTTTTTTTTATCTGGAAGAAGGTTTATTTCTGGTCTGCTCTGACAGAAGGGTGATAGGTTTCTATCTCTTAGTCTAATTAATACCTTTAATCTTTTTTAATGGTTAAACAGTCTCCCTTTGGTTGCAAGGCAGAAAAGAGATAAAGGCACATAAGGCTGGAGGTTAATCCCTGTATTTTATTTCTTAATTTCTGCTATAGGGATTCCCTTTCCATCATTTCTGTTTACTTTTAAGTACTCTTCAGATGCTGGGAGAAAGAGACAACAAAAAGTTTGATTAGGGCTATCACTCAAGATTAGGCAGACATTAAACTTTTTGGAATTTAATAAGAAATAATTGTTAGCTGAACAAATGGACGAATCTGGCTCTACATCCATTTTTTATTATAATGTCTGAGAAGGAAACAAAAAATAATACTTTTATGTGGATGGTTTTCTTCAGCTAGTACTCCCTGCCTTGCATTATTCCGGAACTGATTGTATGTGAAATGCAGTAACACAAACAATTACAAATAAAAAATATTAGGTGGCCGGATTACGAAAATACTGTATGCAATTTCACTGGTTTCTACAAGTGTCTTAGGTCACTTCTTCATGGACAAAATCTAATGCCAATATTATGTTAACTTAAGTATGAAATTAAAAAGGCACAGAACATTAATGGCATTTCATTTAATATGCTCTCACCTTAGAAGTGTGAGGTGAGACTTTCATTTAAGTAAATTCTGAGGTGGTTTAAAGGACATTCTGAGAAAAAAAACCCTCATGTATGTAGAATTGTGGGAATTTTTACCACTGGTAGTGTTGTGGGTCAGGTTTTCGCCTTGTTGCTTCTGAAAAAAAAAAAAAAAAAAAAAAAGCCAAACAAGATATTTTCTCTTGATAGCCTACCTAAGTATGTCGGAGATGGATACATTGTACTTTAAAGGTTGTAAGTACTATCACAGAAAGAGTTTGGTGATAAAAATCACCTTTTCTTGACTTTCTATTTAGAATTTTAATGTGTTTAAGTGAACTGTAGATGTGGGAGTATTCTGCAAATAAGATTAGAAGCTCTGATGTAACCCTTCCAAAGAGATTATAAGATTTAGGATTTGGGCTCAGACATGTACGTGTCCTCAAAAGAGACTTTTAAAAAAATTGGATTTGTTGTTTTTATTTTCCTTTGTATACAAAGAAATACTGTCTTCTTCATTAAATGATGCTTATATGCCAGAGAAGCTTGAATAAATGCCTTTCTATTTGCCATTGAACTGATATGGACTGTAATCTGAAAAGGAATTATTTAAGTAAAAACACAAATCCAAAGACCACCAGGTAGAGATATAAAAGTTAGACAAGAGCAGATAGTACCTGTAGTTTTTATATGAGCTTTTTTTTACTTTGGGAAGTTACAACAGCTTATAAGGAGTCATGCTTCTTTGTGCTCGACATACTCGTTCGGTGCCAGCTTACAGCAAAAGTGCTAAATGCCAATATTGCCACGGTCTCTGCAATATTATTTTTCTGCACTGCAGGGTGCAGCCCAGCTCGGCCACCCTCTCGCCTGCTGGGGCCCATGTACTTCCCACACACCCAGCAGTCATACATCACACAGCCGTGGGGCTTGCGACAAGCTTGGGACAAGCGAGTCCTCCCGGTCACCACCTCCCCTTCTCCTCCCAGCAAAGAGCCCTTTCGCTGATAGAAGGACTTCTGGCGGTGATGCTTTGGGAGGCTGACGTGATGTTGCTCCCGTCTAGGTAGCAGCTATGCAGAATGGTCAGCAGATTAACGGAGGTGACTGGGAAAGAGGGAATTTTGGGTTCTCCTTGTGAATTGCTACGTGCTGCGTAGATGAAATAGGCAAACATACGTAGTAGTGTTGCTCGGACATAGGCAAAACAAGGCTGGAAAAGAAAGGTGGTGACTTTTGGTTAACATTTTGGAAAATAATACGCAAATTGAGACACACAAGTCCTTCTTCATGTCACATTTATAAAATATCTCTGAATGGTTTATATTATGGAGATTAATAAACCAAACACTTGATTTAAAGGTTAGGCTTTTAGCAGAATGTCCCATAATATATGAGATACTTCTACAAGTGGTTTATGAAGTTGCTACACTTTGGGCCCCTCAGCTGCTTAAAATTTAAGTACATGCATAATTGCTTTCCTGAAATGGATGCGAAATGTTCAAATCTGGCACGAACAAACCATTAATTGTCAATTATTCTTGTTCATATGATTCATCGTGAGTTAAAAAAATTAAAAGAATTATAATTAGTGGTGCCAAAAATTTTGCACTTCCTTTTTTGTTTGTTGATAGGATTACTGCTAGATGGAGGAAAATAGTAGAGTGACTGAAAATGTTCAGGTTTTTTCCTCTGTTCCATACTATCGATTTTCAGCTCTGCTCTAAATTATTCAAGCCGAACAACAGTTAAGTCAACGGATAGTATTTTAAAATGGAACTAGAAGAATGGGTTTTCATTCCCATCCCCTCCATTTTTTTGGAAGAAGAAATAACATTTTAGCAGAAAAAAGCAGCAGGTCCAAACAGCCCAAGGATCTCCAGTGATAAGGGAGTCTGTGTAGTTCTGGGTTAGCCCAGATATGTGGACCAAGGAATTCTTGAGTTCCTGATTTAAAACCGTCACACAGTAGCTGTGCTAATGCCACAGACACTGGGAGCTCTGGGACCATCAAGCCTGAGAGGATCCTGGGCTGAAAGGGATCTTGGGGGCCTGGTCTTCTCAACAGGCACCTCCGTGGGCTGTGGAAATCAGGAGGATGTGGTTTGGAACCGTGTTTGGATCTCAGGTAGCTTTGTTGATGTTGCCTGCTGAAGTGCGAACCTTCACAAGATCTGACATTTCATTAAAATGAAATGGATTTTTGGGCTTTTCTAATGTGCTGCTCTTTGTAAAATTCCATGACACATTTTGTGATGAGAAAGGTGAAACAAGCTTGAATTGAGAAACTCCTTAATCTGTAAGGCATTCTTGTATTTTCCCCTGTGCTCAGTGGTCCACTTCCGTTTGTTGTCATGTCTTATAGCTCAGCAATACAAGCCCTATAGCAGGGGATGTTGCAATGAGGCACCTACTACAAGAAACACCTAATTTATTATTGGGGCAGCTAGGTACTATAGTAACACAAATAATTAACATTAAGTGGCCTTTAATAAGGGATTAAAAGATAAGAACTTATTACCTTTATAGAGTAGTTCATTAGACATGAATGTATGTTAAAAATTCCTTTTTAATTTAGTGTTTCATAAATAAGAGTGTCTTGTCATAGAGGAAAGAGGCAATGACTCTTTTCTCATTTTGGCCTCACCTTATTATCAGGAAGATATTGGCAAACACAGAGAGCGGCAGCAGAAGAGTCATTCCATCATTTCTAACCCAACCATGTTCTCAGAATTGCCTTCGTTGATATTTTTTTAAGAATGATTTTTTGTTATTTCAGTTCTGTACTGGACTCTGCCTCTCTAGGCAGAATCATGTTTGTGAGTTCTTACATGATTTCTGCAACTGATCCTTTGAAGGAAAGATTTCTCATTTTTACCTCCATAATCTTGATAGAAATAAATTAAAAATTGAAAAGGGGACTGGAGAAAGTCTCAGTTATGGTGATAGGTTGGAAGACCTAAAAATGTATAATTTAACTGCAAGATGATACTGGTCTACAATATTCAGAGGGTCAGCCCTTCACAAGAAATTATTTAGTGCACTAGAATTAGGTGTAATGGCTTAAAATATAGTCTGAATATATGTAAAACTTCCTGACTGGTAAGTCCATTAGTCTTTGGAATAGTCATGAGACAAGTGGTAGAAACTGATGACTTGATAATTAAGTACTACACTGGAAAATTTGTTATAAGAAATGATTCTTCCTGAGTTTGGGAATAAACCAGGTTGCCTAATAAGACTTCTGAATCTGTAGAATACCTGCTCACAGCTAATTTTCTTTTACAATAAAATAAATATATTTTCTCCAGGCAGCTTTGGAAAAATTGCTGTCCCTCTTTTGGTGATGCTCTTGGGATCAAAAGCATCTCACGTGGTACCACAACATTAACATTAGTATTTGCTAGTCTTTGTAAGTTAACTGTCAAATGTACAAAAAGACCTAATAAATGCCACCTACAATCACTTTATTAGGGCAGTGAATTCACAGCCAATTCTGATCTAAGTTTGTAAGCTAAAAATTTAACATATTAATTAAGTATGAGGAGAAGAAAGGACCACTACAGAAATTTCTTTTGTTGATTGAAACAAACATGAAGTATTTCGATGAAAGGAATGCAGTTAGAGCAAAATTTCCATTCATAAACACACATCCACTATTTCACTATCTTCTTTATCTACAGGGTATTTTAAAAATGAATTAGATACTGAAGCAATTAAACCATAATGCAGTATTTTCTGAACTGCTCATCGAGTAATCCCAGTCTTAAACAGATAATTGTCAATAACACAATAAACATTTATAGCCTGTGTATGCCCCTTATGAGAAGTGCTTTCCTGTTGGTATGTTGGCTTTCCAGAGGAAGTGCGCTTTGCCCAAATCCTATGGTATAAATTGTCCTTTAGTACAGATGCTTTATGCATAAAAATAAACACCCCAATTTTATCCAGAAGGCCCTTTTGAGTTCTGAAGAAACACCATTTTTTTTATTTTACTCATATAAACTAATTTCTGTTTTCCCCACAGCTCAGATTCTGCTTGAAAGCTAGAAACATTGTGATCCTGCTTCATTTTTGGAAGTATTTATTCTGAAAAATAACATACTGTGAGATAGCTCTGAGTGACACTGTTGTGCTCCCCCTGAGTCAAATTCTCCCAGATAAATCTGGTTGTCAATTTTGTTATTGTGAAAGACTCAAGTTTTTGACTGCATCTACTTGTTTGTTATGGAATGTGAACAACAATGTACAGGGATGAAGTTTTATTAAAAGAAGAATTTAAAGTAGACACAGTTTGATAGATGTAGAAGACGTACGTGCTTTTTTAGGAATACGACCTCAGGGATTTTCTGGCTTTTCTTTTAGTTTATAACACCAATAACATTTTAGAAAAGAGAAGACCTTTGGTCAAAGTCACCAGGCCACATCATCATTTTTCACCATTGTTTTCATCTCAGCTTCCTTCCTGAAGAAAACTTCTTTCATTATGGTATCCACCTGTGTGTGTAAGGAAGGTTACAAGGCCAGCTGTAGTTATGAAATGTAACAAAGAAAGCAGCAGCTATGTTTGGTCAATACCAGAAGTTTTGCTGTCCATCTTTTCTACCTCGTCCCATCCAAACCATTTCTCCAACTTTCTGAACACAAAAAATCCCCCAGTGTATAAATTCTGAATGAATGTAGAGATCTTGTAGCCATAAATGACTCATTAGCATTATTAAACAGACTTTCTGCCCCTAAATTCTTTCTTACTCACCTTATCCCACATATGCCCTACACAGAGCACTGTCACTGCCATGAAGACCAAGGTGCTGGAGGTTTGACTGCTCATGAAGGTCGGGGAAATACTTTGTCTTAGTTCACAGACATCTAGAAACTGTCAGTAGGAGCATTTCAGATCTGAACACACATGCCAGCAAAATAGGCAGAATGGTCTCTTCTTACATGATCACAGCCTGCATGGCCGTGTGCATCGCACACCATTCGTTACATGGTGCAGGTGACATGGACAGAGTTGTTCAACCCAGGATGGAGGTGTGACGTTTCTGAGTGGTTGTCAGAGCACCACAGAGAGGGAACTGCAGTAATTCATGTGCGAGATGCTAAAGCATGGCCACATACAGTAAAGTCCACACTGAAAGGAAAAAAAAATGGCTATTATAATTGTCTAAGTATAATTCACACAGTGAAGCTTATCAGAAGGCATTTGTGTGTCAGTGATGAGACTACCTTTGCAAAATGTATATATTTACTTTGTAAATTAACCAGAGAATGTGTAATTTATTTCTTTTGCTACTTCTTCATTAAGCCACAGCGTTGAACTGAATTATATTTGCTATAAAGCTTGTTTAGTAATTTATTTCCAAATGTAAGGAATGCATCTCTGTGTCATACTTTAAAAGGATTAAGCCTGTTACTACAACTACAGTTGATCAAGAATGCTGTCTAAAAGTCCTAATTTAAAATGGAACTAAATGTGCGGTAACTTTAAAAGGTTTGCTACCTTTTTTAAGAAAAGTGTCTCTTTAACACTGATAAGCTCCTTTGCCCAGAGCTTATGTGAATATACGAAATGGGAGAAAGATGAAGGCTCTGGTTTTATTTGCATGTCACTGTAGTAGAAAGACAAACTCTAAATCACCATCAGTCCAGCCACAAAGTGTTCTCGTTAGATTTACCAGGGAACCAGACCTCTTTACATGTTGGAGAGCAATCACATCAGGAGGGAACGGCTTCTCTGCCGTACTGGAGAGGATCAGAAGTGGAGGTTTTCCCTGACAGCTGACAGCAATACAGCTGTGGCTGTGCCTGTCAAACATCTGTCTGGAGCAGCCTCTTATGGCTGGGTGAAGGTGTCAGCTTCACAAGGTGGCGGGCCTCCTAAGGCTCCCCAAAAGAAAAGGAGACACTGTGATATGCTCTCTCTCTCAGCAAGCCCCAGCAGGGTGAGAGCAGCTGCCTGCAGTGGTGGTGATGGGCGCTCATCCTTATATAAATACACTCAATATAGGTAGAGCCCATTTCCCATGGTGAAGTAGCCATGGTGAATATGAAGCACTATGATTTTCTTGTTAAAAATTGGATGAGGAAGGTGGCAAATATTTGAGCTTGTTGTGTAGGGTGGAAACTGGAAACTGAAACTAGCGGAGGGACTGGGACAGGGCAAACTCCCACCACCACTGCTGGGGCCACATGTGCAACGAGAGGAAATGCACTCCTGCATCCTCTTCTTGGGTCAAGCCACAGGGTGACCTCTGTGGTTTTGGGCCATGCTCTTGGGAAAAGAAAAAACCCCGCCAATAACTGTAATGTATTTCCATGAAAACTTCAAAATTTTCAGTCTGTGTTGTCTTCAGTATTTGACTGAGAATTGTTGGAGAAGTTGCTTAATTTCAGCAACAATACCTCTGAACTGATTATCATTATGTTTCCACTTTTAGCTAATAATTTCCAGTTCTGGAACAAGCCATTTTTTAAAAGTCTAGCATTGTTCAGGAACTACTTTGCAAAAATGAAGCACTTCAAGAGCTCACAATTTTCCACTTTCCCCAGGAGTGTTGATAAATGCCTTCTTTTCCTGTGAGAAAGTATTTCTGTTTGAAAAACTTCAACCTAGTTTTTAATTCCCAGCATTGTTATTGAATTGCCATATGGCCTTGGGCAAATTACTGAACATCTTCTGTATCTTGGTTTATCTATTTAGTAGAGTGCTTACACAGCACAGTGCACACATACTAACGCTTCAGAAAAAAGTCAGCCCAGCCAGTGCCATACCTCTTAGGTAAATACTCTCAGGGAGGAGCAGTAGAACTGCTGATTATCACCCTTCTGCTTGAAGAGACAGAGGGTGGGATGTGCTTTCTGTTTCTCCTCAATCAGTATGATACACTCCTCAGGAGTGTATTTTGGAACAAAAGGGAGAGAAACAGAGGAAAATTGAGAGATGGTCCCCCTCTAATCGGATAATTCATCCCCTGGCACCTTCGGTGGCAGTTGTCTCTTCTTGGCACAAGTGCCATCCACCTCTGGGTGGATGACCACTTTCTGGAGCCATCGTCTAATGACTATGACTATACTCCAAAACCATTACCGAGTGCAGATCAAGGGGGATCCTTGGTGAACAAAGAGAGGAGGCTGGAATAACAGAACTCAAAGCTAGGCAGGAAGAGTTTTAAGAAAATGCAGCTTTAGAGGGAATTCTGAGCAAAGGGAGGGGAAGCAATGTCACCTACTCCTCGAAGCAGCAGCTGCAGGAGATGGAAGTACAGGGAAACATAACCACAGATATTGCCTAAGTTGTGTGTTTGGGGGCTGGGGAGAATAAAAGGAGGAAAGCGGGGACTTTGGGAAAGATCCTTGCATTGGACCCAGCTGCACGCTGGAAACATAGGATGCTTGTAGCAGCGGGCTGCTTACAACAGCGTTGGCCGCCTGACTGCCAGCCTTGCTGTGGCCTGAGTCTTCATCAAATCACAGCACAGTGCATAATCAGTTTTGACTTGCAAGAAGTAAAAGGAGAAATCTCAATGAGATCTGCAGATCAAACAAGACACATAATTAACTTCGGTTCTGCTTATTCACACTGAACATTCCTACCATCTCTTCTCTCCCTGTTAGGCCAAATTGTAATATTTGCCACTGTCCAAAATAAGGCTTGAGGCGGTATAGTGCAGTATTTAGCTTGTACTGTGGAAAAATGTCCGACCATATGTTATTACTAAACTCTCTTTCCAGTGTCCTTTGTTTGGATGGACAGTACATGGAAAATTACAGTGGTTTGGTTATAAAGTCCCAGATGAATGAAATTAAACTGTATTTACATTAATCTTCCTAATATCTGTGAGGGAATACATAGCATTGTGCATTTTTTACTATTTCCTCTCTGTTTGTAGGATAGGTTCTTGTGTCATTCTCTCTTTTAAATGGCCTGTAGTACCAGTTCCTAATACTAGAACAAGCCACTCTAGTTGGTGGTTACTCGTATGCATATCAAGCAGCAAGTGCTATCTGGGACAGGCCCACAGTGAGCACCACTGCCTCACAAGGAGGGCTGGGAAGGGGAGGCTCAGAGGAAGAGCTTAGGGGTGATTTCTGTCACAAAAGAATGTGTAGCCAAAGTTCATCTTTTATTTCAAAATTTAAATTCAATATGAAGATGCAGTAGCATCTGCTGTACTGCCTGGTTCCACATGTTGAGGAGCCTTTGATGAAAACAACATCTATTCTTTGTTGAAACTATAAACAAAAATCTGCCGACTTGTTTTAAACTGGAGTTCTATACGATGAATTAATTAGTAAAATTACTTTTGTTCTGCTGTACCATGGGAAAATGAATTCTTTTTCTGGCCACAGAATAGTTTGCGTGTTTTAAATAACTAGGTGTGTATTTTGTTCAGTTTAAAATATTTAATTTTGTTTAAAGACATATAGTCTTCAAGGCTGAAAAGAAAATGTTTCCTTTCATTTCTAATAATTTTTTTGGTATTGCTTTTGTGAAAAATGTGTTTGAAACCTACAGCCAACTTTGACATAAGAATACAGGTGTGGACGAAACTTTTGGATAGTTATCATGCACTTTTAACTCCCTTTTCTCAGTAGCCCTATGACAAGAATAAAGCCAACTTTGAAAATATAAGTATGACACACTGCATTTGAGATACAAAGTAACCGTGTCTAATGACAAGAAGTAATGACTTTATCTTTAAGCTGTAACTTAAAGTATTTCTCTTTCTATACTATTCATTTTAGAACTAGCTGTTTCCAGAATGTATTAAATATTTATTATGACAATGCCCACATGATATTTATATGTAAAAAATTTAGATCTAGTAATCCAAGTCCACATAAAGCTGTTATCCAGAGCTGCAGCTTTCTAATTTATGTACGTACATGCACACCTATATGTACAAACAGGCAACTGGTTTTTGTATGGAGAGATAGCTCTCAGTTGTGCAAACCAGTAAAATATTCCACGCTATTGTTATAAAAAAGGAATTTAATAGTCAACTATTCTAAGGAAAAAAAGCTCTCTAATACAAAAAGCCACGCTTTTATTAGAACTGAAGTGAGTCTGCTGAAATGAAATAGTAGGGCTGCAAGAAATTAATCTAAGTAGTGGGATAAAAATTGGATGTACTTTCTCTTTTTTTTTCCTTCTCCAGCCTTTGGTCAGGTACACTATCATCAAAGACAAAGATTAATAAAAACAGTGTAACCACACAAAGATTGCCTGTAAAGAAGACTTGCAAGAGCATTACTGTCTCAGCCTTGCTTAATTTAAGAAATCTTTCCTGATTTTCAGTTTTAGTTTAGTTTTAGAAGCATTTTGCCCAGAGGACTTAAAACTATTGTGGGCCTTCCAACAGAGACCACACCTTTGGAGGTACAGATTTATATTTAGAATGTCAAGGGCCTTCAAAATGTGCCCAATTAATCATAGCCTGCAGGGCCCAACCTCCGTGGTACATTTTTTGCCATACTTTGTGCCCCCAGTCCTTCTGCTCCACCAGCCCAGGAGGAAACACCTTCAGGTGGGGATAGCCTGTGGGCAGAAGAGTCAAGGGACAACATGTGTCTGGATCTCAGGGCTTCTTGCTAGTCCAGACTAGGAAAGGGTTGGGGGAACTGTGAGTACAAACAGCATCATGTTCTATTAAAGCTCCTCATGTTCACTAGTGGTGTAAGACCTCAAAGCACTTTCGAGTTTGTGAGTCCAAATCCTGCTGCCAAATACATGTTAGAGCAAGACCCAGGAATGAACGGGCCGTCTTGCTGTCTTACCCCAGATCCTGGTTTCCACAGGAAAGAAACACAGACACAAGGACCAGAAAGAAGCCATGTCATGTTTCTAAGTATGGTTCTGAATATGGACAAGGACCAGTCAACGGACCACACCTGGGAGCTGTGCAGAGGGGCACGTATACCCTAGGAAGATGCATTCAAACCTACTCTTGGAATCTCTAAGGGGATCAATCTACTATTACAAGCCGGGGCTTACACAACAGTTTCTAGCAAGGCTGGCTTTAAGAATAGGCAAGGGGGCAGCAAAATGTCTCTACCATCACCTGGACACACAGGTTCACTTCTCCTTCCGTCTTGCCCCGGTAATTGATCCACCTTATCAGTATTTGCATAAAACTTTGGTTTAGTTCTGTTTAATTTGTGCTAGTTGAAGAGGCAAAAGGTGGTTATATGAAGGAAGAGAAAAGCCATTTACAAAAGCGCAATTTAAGGGAGGTGTGGGTGAAAGAGGGATGTGAAAGCTAAGGGTCATGTTAAGAATATTGGCCTGTCTACAGTAGAACTAGTTGGTATTTCAGCTCTCATTAATGACTTTTCATTGTGACTTCTCAGCCTCAGACAATAGGGAGAGCACCGAACTGGCCCATTTTGGGGAAAGCGCCTTCTCTCTCTGCATTTCAGCTTCTTCACGGGTAAAATGAGGGGACTTATATTCTCGAAGCACTCTTTAAAATGTGCTGGTGCAAGGAATAAGCAAGCTATTAGTACCGGAAAGTTGGCTAAAGGTTTCCTGTTGTTCATCATCACTCATCACTCATCTCCTCATCCCTCTTTCATCAAGTAGCACTCATCATTCTCACATGACAGCAGTCAGCCTCTTTTGCTGTTTGTCTTTCCATCTACATGCATTTAAAAAGTAGTAAATACTGACATTAAATACAGTGTGTTAAAAGAGCTGATGCATGTTGCATACCTAATGGAGGCTCAGTTGCATCACCTAGCAGAAGAGGAAAGATGATGACACAGGCCGTATTGTCATCATTTTGACTCGAGGAGGGTGCTCTGGTACTGCAGCAATGGCCACCGTGGGAGCAGGTTGGTTGTGACCAGGCAAAAGGTATGGAGGAGCACCCACTGGAAGTGAATGTACATGCTGAGTACAGTAAACCACTTTGTCCTATAGTGGACAGAAATGTATACTGCTAGAATTCCAGGGCTATACAAACATTTAACAGTTTAATGCTATATATATGCATGAGACCAGAATTAGTCCTTAGTGAAATGATAGGAAATTCCACAGAAGTCATGAGGAAGTGAAGATGGGATTTATCCTCGAGATTAAATGCATGTATGTGTTTTTAAATGTTATTATTGTTCTCTTTTGTATGGGTATGCTTCAGCAAGGAAAAGTAGAAGAGCAGTAGAAGGAAACAAGGTCACAACTTTCATAAACATTACAAGCTATTCCAAATAAACTAACCATGTGGTGGTCCTCAGAGATTATCTAGAGTTTAGTCACTTAGCAGACTCATTAAAAATGTCTGTGTGTGCATACGTACATGTACACAGAAATGTGTCTTCTAAGAATGGAAGGCCTTTGTGGATTGTCTTTTACTGTCTTTTCCAGCAAGATACTAGGCCGATGCTTTCCAATACAGGTGACAAATAAATTTCATACCATTTCTTCTGTAAAGAGTAGACTCCTGTCCTTACATGGGTGATGCTCATCAATACCCATGTTTGTGTTTGATTTACAAGGATTTCAATATTAATCTTTCTTGTTTAAGACACATAGAAGGAACCACCACCTCTGTATTTCATCTGACTCACTCCTTAATATGCTGAAAGGTCCAGTTCCAGAAAGTTGCTTTAACAACTGCATTAAGAGAATTAAGATATCAGAAATAAAAATAGAAATCCATTCAGTTTCTTATGAGAGAGAAGGTAGCAAAGGTGTGTGTCACACAGCAGGACAACAAGACTGGGTTCAGAGTTGGGTTATTTTATTAATTTTATATTAATCTCATGCAAAAGGTATTTAAACGTAATGCATCAGATGATAGTTATTTTGTGACAAGAACTACTGACAGTGCTAGAAGCCAAAGGAAGACCCAGAACAAAAGAAATCCAGACTCTTCTTTGTACAGTTAGCACAAGGGATTTAGTACTGATCTCCAAAAAGGGTATTTTTTTCAGGTGCCTAAGCCCATCATTTAGTGCACATCCACAAAACCGCGGCCCAAAAGCCACCTTTGTTTTTGCCAGTATGTCTATGCCAAGCAACTTCCATGTTGCCACAGAGAATGAACTACTTAGAGCGCTTGGCCCTATGGTCTGAGTCAGTTTTCTCAGACTTACTCTTACTGTGTTGGATTGTGTGTGAGAGGTGTAAAGGTCAAATGGAGTCTGCATCAAAGGTGCAGAATGCCAGAAGTTTTGTGGCTGTGTCCCCGTTCCCCATCTCAAAAGACCATCACTGGGAAAGAATTCAGGAACATGACAGATCCATGTGCAAGACCTTGAACCTAAAGGGGTAGAAGGGGAATCCCAAGCTCACATTTTCTTTTGTTGAAATTTGCTCTAACTTGCTGGGTCTTGATGTTTCATTGTAAGCCTTTTTTTCTCTAGCATTTTGGCGATGGAAAAAACAGGATAAATACCTACCTTCAGAAGAGCATGCACTGCAACAGACTCTGTGCAGAGAGGAGGAATTACCCATCTGAGTAGAGGTAGGTGCCCCATCTTCCCTCTATATGGTGTCTTCTAGTTCTTGCCACCCCAGGTGTGTTCTCACTGCACTGGTTTCCCCAAGCTGTTTAACTTTCCCTCTGCTCTAAATGGGAGCAGAAGCTCCTACTTTGGGGCTGAAGAATTCAGGGGATCACTGGATGTTTTGAGAATCTGAGCATTTTTTTTATGCTGAGGATTTTGTGTCTCGGGATGTTTCAAAAGCTCACTGTGAGGCCATAAATCACTCAGACAATTTTAAGAATGTTACCTAGAGTCACTACAAACAGCTTTGGTTTGCAAACACATCTGAGGTAAGTAACTGTGCGTGTTTGAATAGCCCCATTGAATTCAACAGGACTGTTGACACGCACCAGGTTAATGTGAATGTGCCTGCTGACCCAGACCTAAACAAAGATATTCTACCAAGATTTTCTCTTCTCCTTAAAACAATGGCTGCGCTCCAGGATAGCATTCAGCATTTCCATTTTGCTTTTGTAAAAGTCCATTGTTGCTTTGTTGTTTCTCAGTCAACAAAGCTTCCTCTGCTATTGTCCACAGCTGGCATGTTTTTTACTATCGTATTTTTCCCTTGATGTTTATAATTCATTGATATTATATAAATTTGTGAGGTAATAAGATTTAAAAAATAACTAGAATTAAATTGCAGTGTTGTTCTGGGATATTACCACGGCTGTTGACTCAGCAAAAGGCTGGATTCCCCAGTGTCATTCTAGAATTTGTCTTAGGAGAGCATTTATGGCTATATATAGGTGTTTTTCTGGAACCATATGAAATATGAAAACACACAAAGAAGCACATAAATAGAAATTAGAAAAATATGTGAAATAAGGACTAAACTGTAGATCTTCATCTTGCCATACTGTACCATCTTGCTGAGATTATTATGATTTCAGAGTAAAAATGAGAAGAAACATCTATTTCTCATATCAGCGTATATTTTTTTGATACATGGAATACAAGTTGTAAAATAGTTTGCACTAATGGAATCCAGCAGTATTCTTTGTTTGTCCTAGTAATTAGGAAAAGATATAGTATATAGCTCTGTTTAAACCTATTTTTCCTAAAGAATGACTGAAATGGTTGCTCTGTCTTACACTGCAGCATTATTTTGTTTTATGCTTTAGGGGTAGGCAGGTAGGGTGGCACAGACCAAAGGTAGAACTGGCCTCTGGTGACACTACAGATATGAAATTGAATATCCTCAGCTTGCACGGTAGAGTGTTTCTAATGTTTATATTTCTGAATGGGTTTATTGAAAACATAAATAAAAGAAAGGTGAGTCTCACCTTCAATTTCTTCAGGATGGATAGGGCAGAGTGCAGACATGTTTAATTTCATGAAGTGAACTAGGAAGCCAGAGGTTTGTGTCTGTTTATTTCAGGTGACTGGTTAATGTCTAAAAGCAGTTTTCATAAGTTGTAATGAAATAAACAATTATTATAATTACCACTGGAGGATTTTTTTTTTCATTATGGAATATCAGTTAAAAGTGTTACGATTGAAAACATGGAGACTATTTCAGGATAGGCTTCAATTTCCACATCTTAGAGAATTTTGATTTAGTGAAGTCATGCTCATAGAGTATCCTGAGTTGGAAGGGACCTGCGAGGATCGTAGTACACATTTATTTCCTGTCTGCTGAAGGGGGAAATGTGGCTGGGTGTCTTGTGTGTGACGAATGTTTTGGGAAGAGCTACACTCAAAGGCTATTTCTGAACAAGGTGAGATTTTTGGCTCTTCTTGTCTTGCATGGGGGTCCCTGTCCTCACAGCTCAGCTTCTGTGGCAGTTTTGTTCTGGTAAGCATGAGCCTCTTGCACCGATTAGCTGTTGTTGCAGAAAGTGCCCATCATGAGAGATGATGGTCACAGAAAAAGGGCTCTGAGTAGCAGGGCAGAAACCTCAGTCCTAACTCTACACAGTGAAGAGTGTGGTTATTTCATTGGATTGACAAGTACATAAAGTTCTAGATGGAGCTTCTTCATACTAAGTAGTTTGATTCATAGATATAATGAGGTACAATAATCAAAACTAGAATTTAAAACACAAAAGCAAAGCTTGGTTGGACACTCACAAGCGGGTGTTGCCGTTCTGTTCCTGTCTTGGTCCTGCAAATATCCTGCAGCAAGATCTGAAAGATCCAGGGCTGCCAACTAACTTAAAGGGGTGAAAGGTATTTTTTTTCTCAAGGGAAAGATTATAAAGGAAGCAAGTTATTAAAAGAAATGTCTCACTTCTTTCTGTTGCCTTTTCTTCATACCAAAGTTCAGTTTAGCCTGTTGTTTAGGTGGAATATGGATGATGCTCGGAGGTGGCCAGAGATGTCTGCATAACAACAGGTCCCTCTGAGCAGCACTGACAGCTTAGTCTGGGCTTCCTCTCTCAATGGCTGTTGAAGAACATGACTGAGGGAACCAAGTCTTATGGGACTGTGTAGGTGAAGGCTTCTGCAAAGAAGACAGTATGCAAACATAAAATATTAATCTCCTACATTTTTCCTGTGATGAAGTTCATCTCAGAACTAAGAAAATAGATGTTTGTGGAGAAGCAAACACTTGTGGCCTTTCAACGGCACCTGGTGCTGCAGGGAGATACAGAGCTCCTGCCTTAGGAGCAGAAAAAGCCAACCTGAAAAAGCACCATGCTGAAACCTGCCAAAGGTGCTGAGGGCTGGGGCAGCTGACAGAAAGATCTGATGAACAAGACATTGTGCAGCTAAATACATTAGCAGACCAAGAGCTGACAATGAAGGCTGCCTAAGAACTCCAGCTAAGCAGAGAGACACAATCCGACAGTTTGTGGGGTCTGGTGGAAATTATATCATAGCCTGTCTGTGAAATTCAAGAATGTAGGATTTTGTTGCAAATCAGGTCTGGTTTAATTTAATGAACTAGCATTAACAAGTTTCACGTTCCGCATCTTTCACTGTCTCTCAGCTGTGCAGTATTCATTAAAAAGAATATATGTAAATTTTAGCAACATAAACAGAATTTAAAATAAGGAATAACACAAAAAACACTCAAGAAAGCTTTCTGGTTTTCCTTCAGGTTGAGTCATCTGTTTGCTATATCCTATTCTCTAGTTTGTCCTTAAAAATGCTGCCACTGCATCGATTAGAAAGAAAACGCCACAACTTCACCACTCCAACAAGGGCACTGGGAAGAACTTTCCTAGTGTTATCCCATAAACCAGACCTTTGTGAGTGGATCAAATCCCATCTCTACTGGGGTCAGAAGGATCTTTGCCTGAAGGGCAAGGCTGCCCTCTCTGTCTGAAGCCAAATCTTTTCTCATACATCAAGAACTCTTCATGGTAAAATAGAAAAGCAGATGCCATCCCCTTTCACTGCTTCTCCAGGCAAAGTGTAAACCTCAGTGCACTCTACAGTAAATTCCCTTAAACATTTACGTGAGCTGAAATTGCTCCATCCATTGACCTTTGCTCAACGTGCAGCACTTCATCCAACCACAGTTGCACATATTAGATGGACAGCACAGGTGGAGTGCCTATGTTGTAAGCCTGAGTTTTGTCTTCTTTTTCCTGGATGGTGCTCTGCTTCCTCTTTCTTCCCTTTTTACCTGGTCAGTTGAGTCTTATCCATTGTCTCTTTCATGGCTTCCGAGAGCTGTTAAAGGTAATGGATCCCCTTTCTGATGAGAGAACGGTAGTTGCGTTGCATTTGCCTTCTTTTTTTGTTGCATTTGTGATTTAAAAGTTTATGTACCAGTCCCCACAGCAGTTAGTTAGCTACCCTAATCACAAACTGTTATCCTCTCTAGATAGCGATAAAAACAACTGAGGGAAAAATACCTTCTATATTCCAAGTCCTAAAGAAGCCAGCTTTGTGGAGGATTTAACAGTAAAACCAATGCTTGTGGAAGATGCCACACTTACAGCTGTGGAGGCAGTAGCCCTCTGACGGCCCAGCAGAAAACCCAGACCAACAATCTCAAAGCACAATTACTCTGTTGGCAAGCTGCCATAAACGAACTTGTAGTCGTGACCTTGAGGACCAAAGGGTCTACAGTCCTCTGTGTTTTAGGCCCTAGTCCAAATGAGCTCTGACCTCTTCCTGGACAGAGGGGAGTCAGGAACATTTTGCCGAGACCAGAAGCAGAATGTTTGAATGCATGTCTAGAAGTGCAAAGTGAAATTTAACTTACTGAGTGGAGGAAAGGGAGGATGGGGACGGGAAAAAGAGCCAGATGTACCAAGTTTATAGGCAGCTAAAATGATGCGTTGGCCTTGCTTTTCCTCAATTAAAAATATTGGCTGTTTTAAATCTTTTATTTTGTGATTTACTCAGAAAAAAATGAGTTCATTATTGCATTTCATTAAATGGTAGATTGTACATCATTTTATTTTACCAAATGAGAATTGGAGCAAAGTAGAAATTTAAGCTTAAAACCCATTCTTGTTGTTTAGGTGTATAATTCTTTCTCCTGCTTTGCATGCCTGGAACTAATGTGGCATTAAGTATATTCTAATTTTAAAGAATTTAATACATGCATAATCTGCTTTACAAGCAGAGATTAGATTTTTTCATATTAAAATAAATTGGGACAACTGAGAAGCATAACTTAGGGCATATTCATTTGAAGAAAATAGGCAAAATCTTTCATTTTTTAAGCATTCTTTTTAAAGCATTGATATACTATACTTTAAAGAATATTGTGTGAAGCTTTCATTGAAAAGGACTTATATGTTCTGTGACTTGAAAAGAAAAATTAAGGCAATACAATTGAACCTATGGGTAAGCTTTTATTTATTGTATACATTAGTAGTTTCAATATTTTAAAACACAGAAACAGGTGCTCATATGCAGTTCAGAACACCTGACATTGCAGAATTACTTGCTAAAAACAAGAACAAACTCCCAGCTTTGGGAGATTTTCAGAAATATTCAGCAACTTAAGATGCTTTCATTTTGGGTTTGGGGTTGCAGCTGGATCCGACTCCCAGCAAGGGGTAGAGCACTTACCTCTGAAAATACGTTCCTTTAGAAAATTTTAGCAAGTTCAGCATCCAAAAGATGGAAGGTGGAGGGGGGGGGTGGTGCATCACAAGGCATTTTTAGAAATGGTCCACAGCCCCCAGTGTCCCCAACACATCCTTTTCTTCTCTCTCTCAGTAACAGAACTCAGTCTTAAAGCTTATGGGCAGAACATGATTTTTCAGAGATCAGAATTGACCTGTTCTTTTGTTGCAGAACATGGGTAAATCCTACCAGACTCCAGAGAAGTATGGCATTTCAAGCTTGAAATAGAAAAGTAGCACTAGGGAACTGGTGTACTCTGGGACTTCTTTCTAAACTTCACAAAATTCTTGTCAAAATAAAAAACGTGCTTCTTTCTATGAATGATTTTAAACTATTTGGTTTTTAGTGTTTGAGATAGTCTCAGCTTACTACTAAAAGGACTTTCAACCAACGTGTGAGCCTTTTACAGTGTGTACCATTTTATTTGCACCATATCTCTTTTATCAAATTAACACATAAAAAGCTGTCATAACAATTTCAGATACTTTTCACCTAAGTGACCTTCTGTAGAGTAGCTCTTGGCCAAGAAATATTGTTACAGGCCTAATCCTGTTTCCACTGATGTCCTTTGCAGACTTGCAAGTAAATACACTTGTTTCTGTCTCTCACAAGTCATAAGAAAGAACCTGACCCTACTCTCCCTCACACACATATACACAAAAGACGTACATAAAGACACATCTGCATAAATATTACAAGTGTTTATGCCTCAGCAAAGTCACAAACAGGGCACTACCTGTCGTCCTAATTTTCTTGCCTGTGAAAAGGCTATAAAGTTCATACAAGATTTTTTATGGAAACAGCTTTGACTGCACTCCTTGCTGTTTAATTGCTTTGGTGGCATACACTTGTAAAGCCACCATGTTTGGGTCTAATATGGGAGAATTTTGAACGCAAAGCAGGTTTCATACCATTTCTTCTTATGAATCCTGATCCTACTCCTCTTTTTTTCCTATCTTTTCACAAAGAAAAGGCTTTTCCTTTTTCATCTCTCTGTGAAGAAATTCACATTGCCAGGCAGGCAGTGCCCTAGATCTGTCTCTCCCTAGTTTGAGCACAGCAGGACCTGCAGTGTAATGGCAAGATGTAGCAGGCTGGAAGAGGTGGATGCAGTTCCTGAGCTGTGTGCCCAGTGCTGGGGGGTGCCTGGCAACCCTCTGTCCTTCCAGGGGACCCCAACCCGAGCCCCACATGGCAACAGACAGCACCCACCAGATTTTCCCACTGAAGTCAAAAGGCAGCAAGAGAGTCGTGGCCAAGCAGCACCTCTAACAGGGCTCCGCAAGGCATCTTCAGGTAGTTTTCTGTCCTCCATGCTGCAGTGTGGTGTTCCATGCCAGATCATCGCAGGCCAAAAAGATATAAAATATTTTCAAACTGACATGGCAATGCTTCTATGATGATGACAAATGGGGAAAGTTAGCAGTGTTGAGCAGTCTTCAGGCCATTACCTGCAGGAATTTACTTTTGCTGCACTCCAGGAGGCAATAGAAGCAAAATGAGAGCCAGAAGGATGCAGAGACGGTTCTTTAGTACCAGAGTCAGGCTAAATACTTGCTACACAACTCTTTTATATTTGAAGGGTGCTTCAAATCCTACAGTGCATTTATTTTGCCAAATTGTCTAGGAATCACAATTATTTTCCTCTCCAAACTGGACCAGTATTTCAGTGGGAAAGTACCCGTTTCCAGATATGAGTAGCTCTCTTCTGTGCAGTGACTGGCATCAAAACTTCTGGGTTTCTTCAGAAACATGATTTTCATGTTAAAAGTGGCACATATAATGTATCATACCCCATAATTTCAATGCATTCAAGAAAATTGTCACAAATGATTTTATTTTTGGCCCTTCACGTATGGAACATACACTTAAAAAAGAGGTTACTACTACAGGTTGCCCTCTGGATCTCGTCTGCCAACACATACAGTAGGTGCTTGTCTACTCCACGCAAAAATGGTGCCTGTATCGCCTGCAAGCATCCCCTTGAGTGTTTTGCTTTGGTCCAGAGAGCATCAGCAATGGTGCGCACCCACACGGGGCACAGTGTGTCTTTTCGGAACGGGGTAACCTGCTGCCTACATCTACCGGGGTCTGGGGTCGCTGGTGCAGCCCCTGCGGCCGTGTGTGCAGCATTGCCAGTCTGCCACTGAGATCCGTACTCAACACAGCCATACTTGTAATCGCAGCCTGAGGTAGGAGTATGAAAAAAGTGCACATACTAAGTTGATACATTCATAAATATGTTTAAAAAGAGACCTTTTTTCTGAACTGAAGTGGACATAAACTACGCATAAAGGAAAAAAGGGGCTTATATAAGCTTTGCTGGTCATAACCCTTCTAAAATAGGTATTTGTTCCTAATTATACTTTTAATTATACTTAAGCAGAGAAGCACTTCCTCTCTCTTAAGTAAAAAAAGGCAATTTGATGCAGAAGTCCAGAGGTGGTATACCCTTTTGATAAAGACTGTTCTGTGTAAATCAGGTGAGAAATTTAGGAGATACATTATTGGATTATGTTCCTTATGGAAAGCTAACCCTGCTGGTATCCCAGACACATTCTTCATTCCTCCATAAAGCAGTTATCTTTAAAACAAGTTAGTGGAAGTTTATACATAAGTATAGTATCCATATTCCAATTCAATTATATGAGTCATCTCCACAGGTTAAACAGAAGATGCAGGTATTCCAGTCTGTTTTGTAATTCAGGTCATTTGTATGCATTGGGTAATGTGATTTATAACCATATTTGCACTTTGAAATAAAAAAGGGACTCAGAAAGAAGATACTAACACCTCTTTAAATATATTGCTTTATTTTTCGTGCTGAAACCACTTGACCTGTGCAATACCAGTTTCTTTACCTACACAAATAAATTTAAGGCTTAATCCTTAATAACACATACTGCAAACATTCAAGAGCTGGTGAAGTTATCAAATTAGTATTAGGGGAGGAAAAAAAGAATAACCCACTTCAACAACAACAAAAATAAACCATCTGCTTTAATTTAAAGCATTCTAAGGAGAGGAGGCATTTTATTAAGAAAGAAAATCAGGAAAAAAAGCTTTTCAAAATAGACCAATACATTACTTTGAACTATATTTATGAAATATTCAGCTGTCTGCTAGAATGGAAAAAATATAATATTTTTATTAGACATATTTATAAATCATTGTCAAAACATTTACTGAAGCTTGTGGTAAACATTATTTATAACAACACTGAGCAAACAATTGTTGCTATATTCATTTGTTCCATTAATAGTAAAATGGCTGTTTCCTCAAAAATCTTACTTAAATCAGAAATATATATATTTTCTAAACGTATGTATACAAATATTGTTCCAACTCTGGACAGTTTTCCTCCGTTTGTTTTTGAAAATTTTAAAAAGGACTTTTTTATGTCTAAAATTTACTTATTTTCAGATGCAGCTTTGAAAAAACGGCAACATGTAAAGGCTGCTACATGATTGTATGTTGGCAGTCTGGCATTACATTCTGTATTCTTTTAATTAGATTAGCTGATTATTGTGGTAGCTGATTAGAGTTTAAAATAAATTTATAAAGTAAAATTTAGCTATCACATGATTTGAGTAGCTGGGAAAGGAATAAAATTACTAGAGTTTGAATCCATATAGTAACTTTTGAAAAAAGCTTTAAAACACTGCAGCCATTCTCGTGCATCCATGCATGTGTGCTTTCTGAACATGCATAGATATTTTCATATTGCAAGCTGGTTATTTCCTTTTAAATACTAAATTGTTATTCCATCACTGGAACGACTTCTTTGAAACTTAACTTTTAAATGAAATAAAAAATGTTCATAAAAGAAAGCATCGTGTCTGCACCTAGTAAAGATAATGGATTTTTCCAAAATGAGTCCCTTAAATAATGTATTTCAATAATGTTGATACAGCAGTACGCTATGCAAATATATATAATAAAAACTATACACATAATGAATAGTAGATGCAAAATATGTTTTTGATACGCTTTGTGCATATGAGTTACTTGAATATAGGACATTACAATGTCTGAGGAGTTTATGAAAGTTTTTCATATTACTACCGTGATTCGATTGCAAATCTGAGATGCTTAACTTCTACAGTGAATTGTGCTGAAAATAAATAAATAAAACACAAAACACATAAAAGCTGTTTATCAACAAAAGTACTTTCATTGGCAAAAAATCCCCCAAATCTTTTCATTCGGTAATCTTTGTTTTACATCCCTCTTAGTGAAATATTCTATATAACAAACATTATTATCTGTAAGCAACAGAAACCCTGTTCTGTATTTAAAAATTGAACAATTTTACATGTGATATTTTAGCTTCCAAAAAATATTTATGAAATATCACCGAGATCAAGTGTTTGTTTTTGAATAACTGACCTGTTTTGAATACCTATAACCTGTTTATTTTTAACCTAACTAACATCCTAATCATTACTAACCTACATATCTACTGCACACTCTTAACACTTGCTTTATGAAATAGTTTAAGTTCTAACTCTGTAATGAGAAAGCAGTATTTTGAATATTAGGAAACACTTAAGCAAAAAAATCCTGACTTTAACAGGTTTTATAAAGCTATGGATAATTATTTTCAAAACAGTGATTAATAAGTGTCCATTTTCATGTCATCATTGGTAATGGATGCAATCTCACTCAGGCACCCTGCCATTCTGTTTTATACAAGTGGATCCTAGTGTAAAAAGGAGCTTGTCATACTTATCTCTAATAGTGAATGATTTCTTCCCCTCTTCCTGAAGACACTTTGCACCCAATATTCTCAAATCCTATCATGCTACAGGCTGACAAATAAGCTAACAACAGTGTAGAGAGCAGTCTACGTTTATGTGTAGGTGTATGTCCTCTAGATGATATGCAGAAGATAACAGGATCTTGTTTGCTTGTTAATCGGACAAAATACATATATGAAGAGATCTGCAAAACAGATGCAAAATTTTTACATTTTGGTAAAATATCACAATCTGAGAGAGCAACACACTGCAAAGAATCATGACATTTCGGGGGGTGGGAGGAAAAATAAGCATTGTTTTCTTGTCATTGCTGCTGGAATTCATCAAAATGCAAAAGCAGAAAGGATCTGTCATTATACCAGTGTTGCAATTAATACCTGTAACTTCTGCTGGTTTTCACATATTTCTGTACTTTCTGTGTTTAATTCTATTTTCGAGCATTTGCACTGCATGAAACAGACAACAATTTGTCCTGATTCATGGCTTAGGAGGAGCAGCTGATTAATCCCATGTCAACAGTCTTGACCCGATGCAGAAAATAGAATCATAGAAGGCCTGCTTCACAATATATCAAGGGTATAGTTGCTTATTTTCTCTGGTTTGTAAAATCTATAAATCACCTGCAAATGCAGAGTAAGTTAGGACAGTGTAGTCCTGTTATTATCACTTCTATCCCTTTTTCCTTCTTACACAATAAATGTGGGGGTTTTCTTTCAAATATTTTGGTGTAAAACGACCAGCATGTTGCCATCATATTTTCCTGTATGCAATCAGCATATAAAAAGAGCCATATGTATTTATTTGTTGGTTCAGGTTCGTCTTTTCATGAACGGTGAGATCTGTACAACGTAGCGGTCCCATAAAGCAAAGACACCTCAATTCCTTCTGCAGAAAGCTTAAACATCACGGCTCAGTGCTGTAAGTGCCGACTCATGTAAGTAGGTTTTACTCCTCTGAGAAGACCTATTATCTTCAGTCAGGCCACTTACCCTAACGAGAGCTTGCAGAATTGGGTCCTTCCAGCAAGGTACACAAAGAATATTTCTGTTTTTTTTCAGGGTGTAAGGTTTTCATTGTGTAATGTTCGAAAAGATTCCCATTCTGCCACAAATGTGAATAAAAAAATTATTCTTCCACTAATGCTGTTGCTTAAATATGAAAATACAGTATCTGGTTTATATTAGTCTGTCTGAAATTGCTGGGTAAACCGGACGAAATAAAACACACATAACAGTCATTTAAAATGTGGTCATAGGCAAGAGAGAACGGAATGTACGCGTTTTCATGTTTAGTAGTAAAGCACAGTGACTCGCCTAAGCCAGTTTGGAATTACTTATGAAATTTTAAATTTTAAGGTGTGCAACTCTACATGGCAGCTCCAGAAAAGAATGTGCCCTTTATTATTGTAAGGCATACACCGCTAGCTAAAAAAAACCCAAAACCACCAACAAAAAATGTACACAACCTAACTAAATAAAGCCAAAATCTGTGGAAATCTTCTCATGTAAACTGCATAATAGCACTTCAAATGGCCCCTTTCTGTCATCCACTGTAACCATCACATTCCCATTTCTGCTGCAGTCAGGTGAACTGTCAAAGAGCTATTACGGTTGGCTGCATAGAATTCTGAGGAAAGACAAATCTGTGCAATTTTCTCCTTGGACAATAAATGGTTCATTTGGTGCCTTTAGGTTTTCCTAAACAATTTTGGTAAAGAAAAAAAAGAGTTTTTAATTTTTTTCCTTATTTTTTACATGTATGCGATAATGCAAGGGGCTTTATTTGGGCTGAAACCTTTACTATGAATGTGTAGCTCTTTGATGGATGCACATTAGCATTCCAGTATGTGGGTAAGATTTATATATTTTTTCCTTTTCTGATACATAATGTAGCTTCAAGTAGATGCTTAAGACGGTATGATGGCATGTTATATTTTAGTGTGGGTTTTTGCACTATTAAAAGAATGGGTACGCACCGAGTGGAACAACGAAATGTATATACAGATGCAAAAATCATCCAATCTATTATTAAAAACTAATAACAACCCTAAAATATTAAATGCATTTAGTCTTTCATGTCTGTTTAAAATACTGCATGCTCAGAAGTGAATACATTATTGTGATGTGTAATACCGCATCTTCTGATAAGCCTTATCTCATAAATAAAAAAGACGTATAAATGACGTGCTTTCTTCGGAGGCAAGTATTCTGTCGATTCCAGTGAGGTATGTCGTATAAGCAAAATGAGAGTTTGATTATGTCTTTCATATAGTTAATAAACACGTGGTTGTCAGAAACCACAACGAGGTTTCTTGCTGGTTGTTTTCGTCTTCTATAAAAAATTAAGGTGTTTCAGAACTGACCTTTGCTCTGTTGAGTCATCTCCCTTTTCTCAGTTCAATTTGCCTTACTGATCAGTAGCATAAGCAGGAATTTTTACGGCCTTAGAAAAAAGGCAAAAGACAACTCGTTCCTTTAATTCTTTAAGTTGGATTTTTTTTTGTTTGTTTCTTATGTACATGATTTTGCTAAAATTTGAGACTTTTCAAATTAAAAAAAGCAGTCCTGAATTTTACTCTATCAATCACTTCACCACTGAATTTCCTCATAGCAATTGCCTGTTTTGCAGGTCTTCTAAGTAGTAATTGTTAAGTATGCCATTCTTTATATTTAATTCAGAGCTATATTAGGGTAGAAATTAAGCTGCATTTGCCATCCTTACTGTTTTAGAAAATAAGATATTAATTTGGTTCCTCTTTCTGGAAATAGCTTTGTTTACTGTATTCCATGTATGTATAACTGCACCTCCCTATACAGTGTTAGGGGCGCAGCCCCACAAACAAGTTTAACGTACACAGGGAATGGTCCCTGCCCCGAAGCGTTTACATTTATGATAGAAACTTCCATTCTGAGGCACTGTCATAGCATTCCTGAAAAATAAACCAACATGATGCAGATTAGACGGAGAGAACCCAGCCCTTAGTCACAGAGCTTGCTTCTGCTGTTTTCAACAGACGGTGTTACAGGAGAAGAGTCTTTCTGTGTGTTTGCTAATCTGATGATTCTTCCTGCTTTTATTTCCCCCACGGAGGATGTAGAATCTGTAAAGATAGCTGATTTTTTTTTTTTTTTACAGATAGTACATTTTGGAAAATGCTATTTGCAAGCTTATTTGTTTCTGCGTGGTGTTCATGAGCAGAATATCATTCATTTCTGCGTATCTGCTAGACTGGACAAATCAAGGTGACAATCCATGGTTAACTCTGTCAGGCCCTTTGTCCTGCTGCTTCTGTGGATTGAAATACAATGGAAACAAAGTGGAATATATAACCGTCCAGCTGCCTTGTTGTGACAGCGCGGTCCCGTATTACAGTGCCTCAGCCCCTGCTTGCCTCTCGATAGCCAGTCCATGAGATGACAATGCAAATCGTGTGAAAGCTCTCCTGCAAAATAAAAAAAAAAAAAATCATGTCAAGAAGGGGAAAAAAATAATAGTCAGACTTGCCTTGAAAAATAGAAACTCGTAAAAGGCTCTGGTTTTGGTACAGTCGCCACATTCAGATGTAGGGCCTGCTTTTTTTAACCATGGCGTGCTTCTAAGGGATGCAGGTAGGCTCGTGCGTTTAAATCTATCATATGGTGTCTGTTTACAGGGTTCTGCATTGATGTTACTTTTAAGGTAGTTTATATTTCATTTAAGCATGCAATTAATCATCTTTACAGTGTTGATGTGACTGGCATCAGCAGCGTTATTTAATTAAATTTGAAATTATTGTACAGTAAATACAGGCTTCCAACTAGCCAGTCCAAATTAAATGCTGAGGTCTATTTCTTACCCATGGTGTTTCCAATTTAAATGTTCATCCAAAAGGTTACACTTCACGGGTTGAAATCATTTTTATGTTCTAACTGTTGCTAAACCCAAAGATCAACTGTACGTGAGTCCTGTGCGTCTATTAGCTATAGGAATGTGAACACATTATCTATATTTCTCATATTCCATTTCATATTAGTGATTTTATGACTGATGCTCCTTCAGCACCATTTTTCTCCTGATACTTTGTCTCTTCTGTCACGTCAGCCCTGAGCTGCTTTTGCAAAAAAAAAAAAAAAAAAAGTCTTTCCTCCATTTTGTTTCAGCCTGGTAATCAAGCAATTAGCCCACAAAATGGAGGTACTCCGCTCCTCTTCTCATCCT
Source organism: Pluvialis apricaria (assembly GCA_017639485.1). NCBI lineage: Eukaryota > Metazoa > Chordata > Aves > Charadriiformes > Charadriidae > Pluvialis > Pluvialis apricaria. Next base: position 130,943,402 of record CM030008.1, on the reverse strand, counting down.
GCATCTTACTTCGGGTGGGCTTTACCTGCATGCAAGCAGCAGGCAGAGCACTTTGCTGCCGAGCCTGTGAAATCGGCCCCTGAAGAGCGTTCCCACGATGGCCCGTAAGTGGCCACCGCTTAGGGGGACTCTGGGAGGAGGGAGACCTTCCCGGTGGGATCACTGGAGAATTACGTACGGCACATGCGCTACCTGCAAATTCTGCACCGGCTACGTGAGGAAGCGTGGGGCTGCTCTCCTTCTCCAGCTGTACTCACTCCCTAATTTTATAATGACCTGAAAATGTGCGGTGAGCCAAACTTTAAACGATGGGAACATCGTTGCTTTTCACCTCGTCTTTTCTTTCAAAAAGGAAAGAAAAGAAAAAGGAGAAACCAAACCAAACCAAACCAAACCAAACCAACAACACCATTTGTTTTATGTTACAGCTTTCCACAGACAATTCACAACATGTCTAGCAAAGAATCAGACCAGAAATACCGTCTCACTCCTATCATATATATAATACAGCTTTTGAATACTGGAAAATCTGTCATCCGTTAAGTGCAGCTCAGGTCTTCTGTGTGAAAAGCACAAGCCTTTTTTTTTTTTTTTTAATGCAGTGCTGCCTTGTCTGCACTTTTTTGAAATTGCATATTTATCAGGTTATGAATTATTTATGAGTGGGGAAGGGAGGGGGAGGGCTGGAAGGGGAAGGAAGAGTGAGAAAACATATGCTTGGGCAGAGGAATACCTTAAATGAATCCACTACCAAGTCTTTTGAAGGATTACTTGTAATTACTTTTTTTTTTCCTTTTATTTTGTTTCTCTTGTGTTTCTCTTGGTCATCTGCTATTCCTATTGTGTTGTCGGTTGGGTTTATTTGGCTTTTAGGGAGCACGAAGGGATTGGGGGTAGTGCTTGATATGAGTTGGAAGATTTTGTGCAGAAATGAATTGAGCATTTCTTTGACTTCTGAAGTACAGAGTGTTTAATAAATATTAATCCTTCAACTGTCAGACTGAATTATTGTCAAAAAGAGGCTGACAGATTGAGGATTAATGACATGTTTCATAAATTAGAAATGAACTATCAGCAGAATGTCCAAAGTAAGGATCAAGAATGGACCTGATTTGTACCTTAGACCAGTTGAACTCCCATCTATGTCAGACCTGAGCTCAGACTTATGCAGAAAACAAAAACAATCCTCCCTCCCTCCTGCAAACACACCTTCTGCTCTTCATGCACCAGGATCTGACATCTAGAGCCTTTCTTCTTTAGGATCTGCATGTACCGAAATAGCAAGGTTGTCTCAGACACCAGATAATTTGATTAGACAGAGTCAGATCCGTATTCTTTTTTTACAGTTTTGTTAGAGGAAAATTGGGGGAGGTGGAGTAATTTCTGTTCAAACATCTCGATCTTGTATTTTCCCACTATGAAAAATACGACATCACAGAAAGCTGAAGACATGGCATTATAATGGTAAATTGTAAAAATGGTAGCTGCCTCTTCAAAAACACACAGAATTTCCAATATAAATTATGTATTAAAAGAAATATGTTTGCATAAAACAAGTAGCAGTAATTTAATATAAGGTGACAGAATTTTTAGGAGAGGCTAATGTGTGTCAAAAAATATCGTGTATAGTCTTTAATCAAACTCATGATCCTCAGTTGAATGATTGCTCGTAAAGCTGATTTTACTGTATTTTCTAATTCATTAAAAGCGATTCTCTCCCCCCCCCCCCCCCCCCCTTTTTTTTTCCTTTTGTGATTATTAGGGGAAAATTAGGTTTAATTTGTGTAAGATCAGATCTTTTTGGGGTGGCTGAATCAAACAAGCAGTCATTTGGGGTGCCATTTTTTCTCTCGGCACAGAGGTACACAATATGAAACTGGGCTACCAGAGTGTATAAAAATGTTTAGCTTAATCACTCCCTAATGACAGCGACTTATGTCCTTAGTGCAGTCGATTTGTTTCCTGGGTTTTAAAAGTAGATTATTTCCATGGTGCAGGCTTAGTGTAAGCTGTTGAGAAACCACAAGCACTGCACTTCAGCCTGAGTTTGGGACGTTCGCCAAGGGTAATCTGATTAAAAGGGCATTTTTTACAACATTGTGGTGCTTTGAAAATTCTGTGCAGCCAGATAGAGTAGGGCCAAAAAAAAATTGCTTTTTCAAAGCTAACAGTTTTGCCTGAGCAGAATTAAAAGCGTGATAAGCAGCATCACTGGAATGATTCTCTTCGACAGTCTTGCAACTGGATAAACAAAGCATCCTTAGTAACACATCTGTTACAGACCCACAAGCAAATTCATGATCTATTTAATGCAAGGTTTTTGCTTGTTTGTTCTGCCTTTAATCACATTTGCTTGCTGCATAGGTGTGAGTTTCTAAGGCCTTGCTTTATCTGTAAGAACGAAAATGTTTCCCTTTTTCTGCAGTAGCTTTTCTCTTCCAGGATGTGACATTTATAAATGTTCTGCTATGAAAGTGGTTATTTGTGATGTGCTCTAAGAACCAATGTTGGGTACCATATTCCTGAGAAGTTTAGCAGCTGTATGTTGTTAAAAGATAATTATCCTATCTTGAATCTTGGATTTCTTATAAGAGATAGAATGTAATACTAATTAAATATGTCATGTTTGCACACATCAGAACATACTCAAAAGAACTGTTCTTGGATCATTTGCCTTATTGAACTGCTTTCATATTCTTCTGCAGCACCTAAATAAGGAAGAAAAGATAAGAGATTTCTCCCCCTTCTTCACAGCCCTGTATTTCTCTGAATGGCAAGTTCATGCTGGTCTCCACACATGCTGATAGTACAGGGCTGCTTACAGCAAGACATTTGTATACACAATATACTTCAAAGTCACTGGGTTCAGTGAGACTATACAGCAGATCAGACTGGCACTAGGTTCTAGTATGACAGGCAAAATGAAATTTGTTTTCTACAAAACGGGCTATTTTAGTTTGCTTAATAAATATTGAATGACAAGACATGGTTTCTTATCTTCTACTACATCACATGGCTCTCTGGAAGGGGAAAAAATGTATAATGAATTAAACTGAATTAAATTTTCCAACTCTTTTGTCTTAATTGTAGCTGCTGACTTGTAAGCAAAGCAAGAGTGCAATGCATCATAAACTACATTTTTTTCCCAAAGAGGCCTCAGTGATAAAATTACAATTATATTTCCTTCAAAATGGAGATTTATATTTTGTTTATCTTTTTCCACATAGGTCAAAACATCTGTATCTTCCTCTGTGTATGTGGCAAAGCATGTTTTCCCTGTCTCCAGGAGTACCTTGTCATTTTTCCACTTGTCAGCATTTTAAAACTGACAACCTTATGACTACATGAGCCTTTTAGATAGATCTCTCACAGTATTAGTTGTAATGTGAGGTATAGGCAACACTGCATTTACTCTTTGTTTTACCCGGCGATATATATGTCTCACATTCACTCACCTGTACATTCAATACCTACATGTATGAACACACGTAATTACAAAAAAGCCATTGCTTTCAGCGACTATTTGCATGACATTCAGTGTTTCTTGCTGCACCCCTCTCCAACGTATGCGCGTGTATGTCTGCGAGATAAAAACGCACGTAAACTGATTTTAAATCTGGTGGCCGCAGAGCCACAGAGCAATTCAGCAGCAGCATTTCCAGCGTGAGGCTGCGCGTCCCAGAGCCCTGGTGGGCTGAGAATAGCTTTGTCAGGGGCAGCTCGGCTCGGGAGCCTTTGATGCAGTGCTAAGTTCAGTTTAGAGTATTTACTGATACGTGTCTTCAGCAACTGTCAAAACTGCTTGGAGCTATGAGATTCAGGCTTTTCCAATCCCAGTGACCAGCCAGCCTCCCGAGGCACGAAAAACTGCTTCAGGGTAGCTATAGCCCACAAATTCACTTTGTGTGACCATAAAAAAAGGCGGGGGGGTGGGAGGGGGGGGGTGGGGAGGGAAGCAATTTTACTGGGAGAAAGACTGAATGAAGGTGTCTTTGTGTCACACTTTATTTGCTGTGTTGTTACTACTGTTCCTCAGATATGGAAAGAGAGTGCAGGCAGAATTAATTGAGAAACATCTGTTTACTATCACTGTTTACCCTGGATAGGTCAGCACAGCCCTGCTTTCTGGCATGCTGAATGTTGCCAAGCATTTTTTTTAATCTTCAAATTCAACATATACCTTTATTTAAAATTTTCCTTTTAAGACTGAATTTTGTGGCTCTTAAAATGAGATATTCATTCCAGAACGATGACCTGCTGTTCTCAGGGAGAGAAGGGGAAACCATTAGAAAAGAAGATTTCTTGATAATCAAGGACACCTGTGATTCTGTGTTGCTTTCGGAGCACAAAGACCTATAGATCTGCTCTTTCTTCCAGACTAAAATGTCTGTGATCCATAAGAAGCTCCAATCCTTCCTTTTTCTCATCCCAAAGAGAGAAAGGGAAAAAAAGAAAATTATGCGCCATCAGATCAGCTGCTCTCTGTTTCTTCTTTAAAAAGCTGAGGATGTTGCTATTTAACATAAAACCTTGTGACCTTACTACTGCGGCTGCTTTGAAACACCAAGCTATTTAATGATGCAAATTGCAAACAGAGGGAAAACATCAGAAGAACCTGTCTGGAAATTAGTGCGTTTGACTGAAAATTAGCTAGCTTAATCGAACTTGCAGGAAGTGGATTTTTTATTCAGAAACCTGGCTTGGAGCTTTTGTACGTCGGGGTTATTCTCAAAGTGTACGGGACCTTCGGGAGTGCAAGAATTAAGGCTTCATGTAACACCCACAGTATCGTGCTTGTGTCTGATTTGCTTATATTTTGGACTAAAATCCTTCAACACAAGAATCGTGTGTTATGCAATAATAAGCCTTAGTTCAGACAGCCCAAGCGACTGCTGTGGTTTCAGGTCCCTGCTTTCTTAGACCAACAAAATGATGATGTTCTCTCGATGTAACTAAGGGCAGTATGTGTGCAGGGACGATGCTTATCCATTCATCCAAGCATGGAGGGGACCCTCCACAAACAGACTTCTTTCTTTTTGCAAGGAAGAAAGACCTCAGCTGCCCGTGTCACACTCCTCTATAGCACCGGGATTTGCATTGAGAGGAGCTCTATGGGCAGGGTGATTAAGATGAAGGAGTGGGAAGGCCAAGCAGCTGCTGGTGGAAGCAAAGTGCCTCTCTCAGCCTGTGCCCATCCTCATAACTCTGCGAAAGCATCTCTGCCAGAGCGTTCTCACTCCGTTTACTATTTCTGAGACCGCATTGCCAGGTCTTTTCAGGGACAGAGTGGGTATAGGCCATTACCGTTTGCAAGAAAGAGAAAATTGAACCCACTGCTCCAGGTCTTCCTGGTAAACGCATATTTTTCTGAATGCACGCATACCTCTTGATTACCACCAGCACATATTCTGGTAGAAAATTAAAGGCAGAACAAAGTAGATTAGCCATGTCCTGACTTTGGTTCAATTTAAAACCTCTGAGTGTGCCATGTGGACAAAAAAGACAGTTTTAAATATGTGCTTCGGTAAGTCTGTCTCCCATGTCTACACCAGTTGTGAATGGTTAACTGTAATTTGTTTGGATGAATTTGCATTGCTGCCCTGGCATTAAGAATGGGACACTTCAGTATGCTGCCCCTGGAAAAATAATTTGCCTAAGTGCAGGGTATGTTTTGAGCTGGCAAAGCTCAAAGCTAAGGACCAAAGAAAAATGGTTAACTAATGAAAAGATGTAAGGAAAGATTCATTCAGAAATTGTTCAAAACAGTGAAATGTGAGTGCTTGAAATTAGGACCATAAATTTTCTTAAAACATAGACATCTGAAGATTCTGACTTCTGTTTTCCATTGTATTAGCAGGATTTTGGGGCAGTCACAGTCTGAAAATCAAGTTGTTCTTGTTAGGTACCCATATTTGGATTTAGCAACCTAAATTTCAGCACCTTGGTTTGGAAGTTTAGTTGACAAGTTGTCAATAAAGACAACCAGAGCTTTATCTGAGTAAGGTCAGATGAAAATCAGTGTTGTGGTATTTTGTCTTTTTAAAACAGCTTGTTTTAGAAGTGTAAAAAGAGTTTCTAAGTCTTATAAGAAATTGCTGCAAAATCAAGGGCTAAATAGTGTATTTGTGGAAGTTGGATGAATTGGATAATGTTTTATAACAGAGGTAATTTCATTAATATCTCAATTTTTCTAGGTTCAGAGATTTTTACTGTTGTATCATGTAAGTGCCATTGATTTTCAGATGATATAACAATATTTTATTCCTATTTTCATTTGATTCAGGTGCTATATTACCAACTGTGTCCAAGAACAAATATATCCATAGAGACATTCATATTTATAATAACTGCTAGAGCCCTGCTGCAGAAGATTCACTATTAGGAAACTTACTGGTGCCAACTTTATCTGTTCTTCTGCACAGAGATATTTCTAACAAAGAAAGTCTAAGCAAAGAGTTGTATTGTTATAATTCTACTGTCATGGTGAACCCATCTTTCCGTTGGCGTAAACAGCACAGATAAAATATCTATTTTTCACATTTACTTTTTTAGCACTGAAATTCCTGTGTCTCTAAACTCCATGAGGGCTTAGGGTAAAAATGGCCATTCCTGAAAACATTTCCTATTCTTCATAATTCTGCTGGCAGTGCTGTAGAATCACATCCTTTATAGGTATCTGTCACAGTGTGATAGGGTGATACCACTTCTTTGCTTGCTTTAGTCCAGCATGTCATAAATTTAACTTCTAGGAAATAACTGGTATTACAAAATGCTACACTCAGTTACAAGCTTCACATTGAAAGGGGGTGATTCTGTTTTCCTTCTTTTAAAAGTAAAAAACTTGGGTTTTGTACTAGCAAGGAATGTTTATAAGGGTAGGTGCTGAGGACATTGCCTTTACTGAATCCACCTTGTATCAGTACTCCACAAGAACCACAAAAACTAGCTCTCAACGATATATATTTTTTAAAATTTTAATTCACAAAGCAAATAATTTCCACATCTGAGCTCATACCAGATTAGCGGGTTATAAACACATCTGTTGAAAATAGGAGATTTGGTTTTCAATGAAAAAATAGAAATGCAGTGATTTTCCTGGAAATGTTTGGAAAAAATAGAACAGTAGGGAAATAAGAAATAAGTATATTTTATAGAGGATAGTTAAACCTGGGGTTAATGCATTTAATTTCTCTTATCTTTTGTGATTGCTCTAGTCTGCAGGTTTCTCAGTAGAGCCTCTGCATGCACGACTTAACTCTGACTACTATTGTTAAATGAAACAATAATCAATGTATAATTTCTGTTTATAAAATAAATGCATCTAAGCTGTCCATATGAAACACTATGCAATTAGTCTTTTGTAAACCAACAAACAGTATGTGTAATTCACAGCTTTCAAAAATCATTGGAAAAATTTTTAAATCATCTAACACACAGAAATAATGGGAACAAAAAGTGTAGAAATTTAAGAAATTGATTATCAGTTGGATCTAAATTTGGAGGAAATAATGAAAATTTCTTTATGCTGTTTTATCTGTTGCATGCCTTATTTATGTTTTAAAGTGTAATTCACACCACTACAATGCAGGAATTAATAATAATCCCTAAGCTAATGGGGAATACTACGCTGTTTCCCTTAAGACAAGGAAAGGTTTGTGAAAAGTTTGAAAAAATGTGTTGTAATTGCTGAAATAAATGGCAAATTTTAGAGGAGAAAACAAAAACAGAATATAGAATCCGCTGGTCTCCTAGGTAAACTTAAGTATTGACAGTTCTGAATTAATAAAGGCTGTTTTTCAAAAGGTTCAGTGTCAGCTATATATTGCATTTACTCATTCAGTTCCCACACTACTCTTAAGGGGATTGCTTAATTCCTGATACTGTGTGACAGAAAGAAACTTTGCTATAGAATAGAGAAATAATGTCTATTTTGTTCTCTAAAACAGAGTCAAATACCAAAATTCTACCACTTTAACATTTTAAGGGGATATACACACAGGGTTATATTGGACTCAGTTAAAAAAAAAAAAGTTATGGAGTTCTTAATTTGCATCTTCATCAGGCAGACCCTGGTTCCTGCTAAAGCTGGATTTTAATCCTGAACCCCTAAGTATTCAACAGAGGACAGGTTAAAAAGTGCAAACGAGCACTCACTGTGAGTTACCTCCCGAGGGAGCGCGTTGGAGGAGCGTGCCGAGGAGCCTGAAGACTACAGTAAGAATATATATATTTTGTGTCAAAGTAGCACATCCTTTGCAGTGCCCTGCAATAATCCTACAAGGTATTCTCCTTAGGCAGAGTTTAGTCTCTGGACAGATAAGAGGCAGCTGCCAAGACCTAACTGAATGTAGAAATGCTTCACTATACCCACTCCGCTGGAGTTTTGTCAGACAAACAATGCAATATTATATGTCACATACAACCTGCTACAATTTCATGATAACCTTGAGCTGGGGATGATGTTTACTAACGAAAGTGTCTTTGAAAGCCAAATACTGTGCCCAGAATCCCCCACAAAAATTAAGAAAAACTAACTCTTCAAACACATAGTTACTGCAAACACAATTTTTTGTTCTTCAGGTACAATTCCAGAATTGTTACAATTTCACAGATTGATTAATGTTTTTGGTGGCAGGACAAGTTTAGAGACTGTTCAGTTACAATATGTGTAATATTCAGCTTGTTAGAGATGTCACAAGTTTTTTGAAAGGGCATAGTAAGCCATATTTTGATCTTCTTGCCTACCTGGGGAGTTTTAACCCACCAGATGATTGTTGCATCTTTATACTATTATGAAAATTCAAAGACCCCATTCTTGGTTGTTTTGGATTTTTTTTTTTTAATTTTGTTTTGCATTTTTGCTTTGTTTTGTTTTATTTTTACCTGACACAACTTCTTTCAGTATTATATTCCCCCCCCCCCAATTTAAATTATATTATGACTGTGAATAATCATGGATTTAATACAGGAAATTTTTCAAAATTACATTCCATATACTGAAATGTGAAAACAAAAATAGTTCTTCATATACAAGGGTTTAGTATTATATTTATTTCATTTCAGACTCAATTATCACTCAAGCAACAATTAACAAGATCTTTTTCATGTCTTTTAAAAATGTATTTTAAACAGAAGCCACCTGCTATTTGTCTCACCCTCTCACAGCTTTAGAAAATGCCTGAGATTAGAGCTACAAGACTGGAGATACTTAAACGTATATCTAACATATATGTAAGCCATTGCATTAAAACTGGATGGTCTGGTAAAATTAGTGAAGTTAAATGGAGGTGGCATGTGAAACTTTGTAGCAAAACTTGTATAAGTTCTATATATCTTAGGTAGGAGATTCTAAGTGACAGGAAAAGATGGTTTAAACAAAATAGCCCAAGATAAAGCATCTTCAATTTAGTCGTTATTTTTCATTTTTGTATCCCTCTGGACATTTTTTTCCCACCTCCAGACTGATGAAGGTTCCTACGTACAGACATCACAAGTGGAATAGTTAATTTGTCTCCACGCAATTATGTCTTACAGTCAGTGGGACTGTTGCTGTGAGTCAGAGTTTGCAAGCTTGTTCTCATCATCTTTCTGGCAAGGAGTACCAACAGTTTCACAAGAAAGTCCAATTTCCCAAATCACGAATCTCAGCCCAATTTTGCTGACAAGTTTGTACTTTTTTAAGTATTTGAAAGTTGAAGGTTTGAGTTTTATCAGATAAAGAAACCTGACCCTCCAGGGTTTGCCTTTTACCTGGCTCAAGGAGATGAAAGAGTGACTGTCAAATTCTTTGGACTATACTGCTTCTTCACGAGCCTGTACTTTTGTTGCCTGTGCCAGAGTGACCCAACACATTAACAGTGCTATGTCTACTCTCCCACCTGTGAGCAACATGAATTTTAGCCTTGCTGATGTGCTGTTCTCAAGGATGGAGCGAATGCAGCCGGCTGTGAGCGTCTCATCGCAGGAACAAAGTTTTGCTGTTTTTGTCACTGGTGTTTCAGAACCGTTCTTACACACGCACACACACACACACACGCCAGTTGTTGTTTCCTCACTTTCTCTAACAAAAGGAGAGCTGTTGTCAACATTTTTTTCTGCTCTCTTGGTTGTATTTGTCGGGCAAAGATCATCATGCTCTGATTTAGTGTTTTCAAATAAGTGTGCCCTCTGGTGCAGCGCTCTATTGAGAGACAACACAGCCCAGGCAGGAGAGTTCAGCATGGCCACTAATAAAACACAAGTGCTGCTTTGTCAGGCCACGAGTGATTACTTGAACAAGTGCCAACCAAGAAACCAAACATTAGAGCGCAGCTCTTCAGACCCTCAAGACAAAGGGCCAATTGACTTTCCTCATTAGTTTTTGTGCCAAACATGTAAACACAGTTTCCTCTCTATCTTTGATGCTCAAAACATGCCAGCTTGTTAACATCTTGGGTGGTATGGTGGTTTATGAGCCTGTAAAGACTATTATGTAGTGGTGGGTTTTGTCCTAATTGAAAAGATTGGCTTATCCTAAGGACGCCCGAAACTGGCATCTTTTTGACCATTTAGAAATTCTGTCTTTGCTCTAATAGACCAATGAAACTGCCTAAAAGAAATTTAACACACACAGGATTTTCCTCTGTCACACATGCACATTAAAAATTTGTTAGAATTAGGACTGGTCTCCAGCTCACTGAAAAATAAAAACAGAAAAAAACCCAAATGATAAGAGCAGCTTTGGCTACATAAACTGCCTGATGAAACCTCATTTGTAATGCTGTGCAGAAAGCTTACTGAGATTTTTTGCTCGATATTCTTTGTTTTGCACTGCTTTTATTTTGGGGACCTCTGACATTTTTACTTTGCATTTTACTCCAATCTTTCTTGTTTCTAAATGCTATGACTGTACAAGATAATGGAAATTGGAACAATTTCAAACAACCTGAAATGTTTGTGAAAGGTGTTGAATTTTAGTCAGTGTGCAGGGAATATTTTCTGTCTTGTAAATCCCCTTCGCATATGGCATGACTGCTGACATGAAATTTCACCAAAGTAAAACACTGAGGGTGTCTTAAAGTGGTCACTTTATGCATGGCTGTGTGAGGTGGTGAGCTCTATGAACTGGCTTCTCTTTTTATTTTTGCAAATGATATCCATATCTTTTAGCTGAAAATCTGAGTTTACTTTTTTCTCCTGTGCAAAAATATGAGGTTTTAAAAAAATGAGTCTGATTATTAAGAAAAAAAGCCAACAAAACCTGTTGAGCTCACGTTTCCAACTAAAATTGAAAGAGATTGATTTGCCATCCTCTGGCAAAAACCATATAACCTCCCATTCATGGGTCTAATGAGAACTTCGTTATTGTCAATGAAAAAACTGTAAAAAATAGGCACAAGTAAATTATTTTGGATGTTTGTTCAAAGAACTAAAAGACAAAAAAGGAAAAGAAGAAGAAAAAAGGTGTTCTGGTATTTTCTTTCACTGTCGCGTACACACACACACACAGAGATAAATCAGTCTTTTAAAATAAAGAATGTAGGGTATGTGGAGTTATCTGCAGGCAGAGCAGTGAGCACATTGTGCTTAGTGGGAGCCTAGCTGCTGCTCGGCTTGATGACACTGAATGAAAGAAAGGGCTGGACTTTTGGTGGAGCATTGACAGCCAGTGCAGAGGCACAAACATGGGTCTCCTACTCCCTACACTGAGATTCTGAGTGACACTAGTAAGAATGAATATTAGTTGACCAGGAAAATAAATGTATGACATATAATGGCATCTAATATGGTATTTAATAAAAGAATTCCAGGGTTTCCTCCAAGGCTGCCCCACAGCCAGGAGCACCCATTGCCTATGTCTCTGGCTCTGCAACTTCTGGCTTGCAGGGTCTTTAGCAGCTGGCTGAGCAGGCTCTGGGCTCCTCACCCCTTCTCCGTTCCCACTGCAGGGTTGGCTGCCGGAGGTTTGGAGGCGCTGTCTGTAGCTTAAGATTTCTGCCTGGGCTCTGCGTGATTTAGGTCTCAGTCTGCAAGCTCTGTCTGTTTGAGGTTTCCCTGCATCATCTTGAATTAACCCTAACCCAGGGGTAACAGCAGAGGGCTGTTAATCATCCTCAAGTGGACCGTTTCTGGACAAACAAATGGTTTCCACCCAGAGCAAGCCAGTTTTCCAAGGCAGGGCTGTACGGGAACGATAAGCAAGCAGGCAATCTCTCAGCTGCAGATATGAGCCACCCGAGGGGGCTGATGGTGGGAATCCTGCGACAGATTAAGTTTCAGATGTTTTCAAAGAGCAGTACCTGTGTTGTTCACCTTGAGGGGAAATGGAGCCTTCCTGAAAACAAAAACACCTTCAGTACACCACCAGGGAAGGATGTGCAAAGCTGAGGGGAGTTTGGTGTGGGGAAGGTATTAAAAACAGCGTGCAAAATTGTGTTTTCATGCCCAAGCACACTGTTGGGTGCCTGCACAGTGTCAGAATGGAGTCCCAAAGGGCCCTCCTGTCCCCAGACTGGGGAAAGGGCAGGGTTAAGCCATAGGAAGGTCCATGGGGTCAGTACTCAATCCAGGAGAGGTTGTGAAACTGGAATTTCATTTCCCAAGAAAGTTTTGCTGAATTGCCTTCTCACACAAAATTGCACTGAGAGACTGCAAGCCAGGGCAGTGTCTGGAGTCTTCTGAGGCTCTTAAGACTTAAATTGCTCTGGGAACAGCTGCAAGTGAGACCAAACACTGCAGCCTTCTGAGTGTCCAGAACGGAAGATCTCAGCCATTTCTATGAGAGCTGGCAGCCAGTTCTCTGAAAAGCCCTCTGAAATTTCCTCAGTGTTTCAAAACTATAACTGTGGTATTTAAGATGGAGCTTCTCCTAGACTTCTCAGTACTGCGGATAAAATTAACTTCCCTTTGGTGCCAAAGCAGATTCTCAGTGCAAGGGGCAGTGACAGGTTTGGAGGCAACGAGCTGGAAAGGTCCATCTGAGTAGGGTGAAACAAAAGAGTGAGCGAGATTAAAGGTGGTGACGGTTCAGAGGAATATGGATGGGGAACTCTCCTTTTCTCTCCTCCTTCCTCAAACCCACACTGCATCTCCTTTTCCCATTGCCTTGAGGCACAGGAATTTGTCCCCATACTCATCCCTCTCCTTCCTCTTCTTGACCTCTACTTTCTCCTTCAAGCTGCTGACCTCCTTCATCTTGAACCTCTCCTAAGAAGCAGTTCCTCTCCCATACCAACGTATACAGCATGTGCTGGGAAAGCTCAGTTATTCAAGCTCTGCCACATTCTGGATGGTGCCTTCCCTGTGGGGGTGAGGATGCCATGGCTTACTCAGGAAGGAGTCTTCCAGATATTACAGATTTTTGAGATAATTTGGGTCTGCTCTCAGAATAAGTAAAGACAGATACTGTCTGAGGCAGGTGGTTTTGCTCAGGACTGAACTTGTATATGTGATGGTCTGGGTCAGAGAGCTGCAGATATTGCAGGATTGTCTGTGTTATTCTTTATGTTGGGGTTTTTTTTCCCCTTCTGAATTTGATTGAAAATATCATGCAAGCAAACTTTTCTGTAACATGGTGAATTCGAACTAGAGCTGAATTTAACTCAATGCACTCTGTATTAAATGTTGCATTTGTAGTTTGTTTTAAAACTCCTCTTTGCCTTTTTACCAAGTTTTCCTTAAAGAAATAGTCATTTCAAAGTGTGTTTCCAATAGCCATACCTTTTGATTGCCTGATGTTCAGGGTGAGTACATTAATAACGTTCAAAATGTGGTTTGCAGTTTTTCTGACATCTCAACACTCTGGAATTTCAGCAATCGAATTTGACCTACAGAGCCCCACACGCAAATCCCTTGAATCGATCGCGCTGCACAAAGCCAAGCCTGCTGTGGTGTTACTGCTAAAGGGAAAATTGAAGAGTATGGTATTGGTGCTCTTTTGCTACCAAGTTCATCAAGGCAAAATCATGAGCTCACGATAGACCACATAAGTATAATGAAACTCTCAGCATTTTGATGTATAAGCCAAGACCAGTGCCATGACCTTTCAGGGCTACTAAAATGGATACAGGAATTGTGGAAGAGATGTCTGTTCTTATCCTGAGTCAGGCAGTGTATATAGAGATAGGGTCACATTGTGTGCAAGAAACACCATTCTAGATGTGTTAAGATGGTTTCCTACTGAAACCTACATTTCCTACCATTGTACTGAAATGGTAAATTTCAGGCAAAAATGAATTTCAGACATCACTGTGACAAAATGAGCAGTGCGGCGGGGGGGGGGGGGGGAGGGGGGGGCAGAGAGTTTGTGTGAGAAATCACTTTCTGTTGGTTTTGTCACCAGCTAACTCTGCAAAACAAAATGATTGTCAGTAGATCAGGAAGATGAAGTTTAAAGTTAAAAAAAAGGTATAAAAGTATATGTATTTACCTTGCTTCTAGATTTAGTAACACTAGATTCTAGCGTTACTCATTTGATCATCTGCAGCAGAATTTGTTATTAAGAGATTTGTAGGTTCTCAGAGATAGGGAGATTGCTCAAGCTCTAGCAGAAACAACTGGTCAAAGTATATATTAAATCCCATTGGAAACAAGTGCAAATTACTTCTTTGATTCTTCAAGTTTTTCTCCTTCTTTGTGTACACAGCAAAGTAGCACAAAATGCCATTTATGAGGTCTACTGGTGAGAAGAAAGTACATGACTGTAGGTGTCAGATTCTTTTCTTGGTAGGGTTCATCCTCTCTTCTTCAAATCCACAGTGATTATGTAGTGAATTATTAATGGCAAGGTAAATGCAGTTATTCTGGTAGAAAAGAAAAGGATGTGTACTGTTATTATGACTGAGAAATTGTTACATGGCAAAAGGATAGGCTGTCATTTACAAATCGTTTTTATATTTAAGGTTCTCTCATTCTCTTGTTCCTCTCTAAGTAGGTCCAGACAGAAATGAGAGACTGGGACAAGGATGAAATTTGTTACTTAAAGGTCACTCAGTGCAGTGGGGAGACTCCAACTGGGCCCATCCTTGCAATGAATTCTGCACAGGCAAACGCCTGAGCTGGCTCAGAGCAGGGCTGTGTCTGATCCCCTTTGTGTCAGGGCAGTAGGACTAAGGACTATCCAAAGACATTTGGTAAAGGAGAACTTGCACAATTTTTTTTTGTGAAATAAAAAGATGATGACTTTATAGAAGAAAAAAGTTCCAGCAAGCCTAGGCAGAGAAGTGAAAGAGAGTCTAAAAATATGATCCCCAGAATAACAGTCTATGGCTACTGGTATTTAAATAATACAAGAAACAAAGAAATATCCTTTCTTCAGTCACCTACCTAAATCTTGAGGATGCTACAGGCATTTCATGATACTGATGGAACGATTTATCAATTTGAGAATATTTTCTGGCTGGTATAAAGAAACATTTTAAATTCTCCATTTTTTCTTCTTCACTTAAAAAAAAATCTGCAGAAATGAGTGTTTTCCTATTTCCGAATTCTTTATCACCTGTAGTTTATGCACATCATATGCTTTTATCCAATCTCCCTCTTTAACAGCATTTGTATGTCATCTGCACTCAATGCAGAACAAATAGAAATATGGTGTGACCTCTTTGTTCATATTATTGCCATTTATACTATATCACCATGCTTTCTTCTTGTACAGCACCTGGCAAAATGGGATCCCAATCTGCTTTCATGCTGTAAGATTACTTACTACAATGCGGTAGCGACACATTTAGTTTCTAGATGCCTGTGCACATACATAAGGAAATTTTGTGGGATTCAAAGTGACATGTTACTCTTCTAGAAAAATATTCTTTTTCTCTGAAGCCAAGCCTTTTAAGGAGTTAAAAACGTTATCTTTGTCCTTTGTAACACAATTTTATTCTACTTATGGAAAATGATCTTTCTGCTTTATTAAGCCCATAAAAACTTGAAAGTTACAAAACCTACTGGAAAAGGTTTACACTCAACAGCGCCTTTTTTCTAAGTAGCAATGATGGTGGCTGCATAGTTAAAGTTCTGATCTGATAATTTATTTAAACTATTACATGATTGAATTCTGTTCTGGTTTGTATTCAGGCAGCTTCTCCAAATATGTTAGAGATATCATACATTGAAATTCCAAAGTGGGTGCAGGGCTCCCTACTTTTGTTCTTCTGCACTGATAGTTTTTAAAATGAAAGCTTTAATCTGTATTATATAGGATCATTAATTTCTGCATTTTACACTTGAGCAACAGCATTCTGATTATCTGCTGCAATGAAAAATAAGAAGCCCTGCTCCTGCAGACTTAATTACTTACTGCAGGGCCCATCCCTTCCTAGTTATGGCACGCAATCTGCAAATGGGGTCAAAAACATTATTAAAAACCAAATTACCCACTGGATGGAGAAAACAAACATGCAACTGTGACCTAGAGGACCTCACCAACGCAGGAGGCAATCCTAGCTGCACACATTACACAGCTCCACAGAATTTGCTAAGGAGCTCTGTTCTTAGACAACAAAATAAGCTCAAAATGAGCTCATTGCAGAAGATAGCCATGCATGCTAGCATGGTATAAAGCATATTCTGGCTAAGTATTTTATAAATGGGGGAGGTGACTGATGTAGAAATACACCAATGTGCTTTGGAAAATGTGCCTGCTGATTAGGTGCCTAGACAGTGTGAGGTTTCTAGAAAATCTGGTGCTGGCAGCAGGGACCAGAGACGTGTCCCTAAAATCTTGCTGTGTGGCCCCCTTGAAAATTAAGCTCTATATTCCAGATCCTTCTAAAAGTGTGATTCAGCCTTGAAGAAAATTATAAATAGACTTTCAATAAAGTAAATATATTGTACCTACCATTCTTTAAAAACAGTGTTGGTTGCATTTAAGAGCAAGCAGTAGGAGTTATGAAGGATTTGGGAGATTTTAAAAGTTAATAAAATGCATTGGTGCTTACAGAAACACATGAAAATGGAACAGCAAACACGACTAAAAATGAGTCCTTTGAAAAAATAATAACCTATTGTTTAAACATAGTGTAGAAGAACATGGCATAATATTTATACGATTTCCTTAGTTGAATGGATGAAAAAGTGGATCTGAGATAAAATTTTCCATGTCTGAAAGTCTAATGGATTGTAATAGAATTGTAAACTATAGATGAAATGCTGATCTATTTATATTAACAGAGATACAGTATTTACTTGCAATATTTATAGCAATAGTCTGCTGATCTAATTTATAAGACAATGGGCCAAGGAATCTATTGTTTTGAAATCACATAAAAACAAAAATAAAAGAAACCAATAAAATATTTAAAGTGCATACAAGGAAAATAAGTCCATAAAACACACAGTTAACATTAAAAGATCATTCAGTACCATTTGGAATTTGTCTGTTTGAATACATTGTATTTAATTAATTGTAAGCACGGAAAATTGCCGAAGCTTAAAAATATGACTCAGTCCAGCACATAATAGTATAATATTTTTTCTATGAAATAAAAACATTATAAATTATAAATAATAAAACTCCAGGAAAATGATCAGGTTACAACAAAACAGTAGTAAGTTATCAACATGCAAAAATAGAAGAGCTACAGAGAGTATACAATTATCTAGATATCAAGAGCAATTCCATAGCAAAGTTTGGGCTGTAATTTAAACTTCAAGCAGAATTAAAATAATTTAAAAAATCTGCATTTGCTGAATTCCATCTGCAAGTCCAGCAGAATGAGTCTTCATGGGGTTTGAGGTTTTTTTTTACCTTTAATCATCTACTAATGTTTTCCTACAACCCCGTGCCACCGTGTTGCTGCTCTGCTTTCCTGACAAGTCCATCTGGATAGACACCCATGATCCAGACTTCTTGCCCACTAGACTGATATTTCTGCGAAAAGTCACGTGGACATTTTATTATTGAACACAGAAGGGCTTGTCCTATTTATGCTGGAGGCTTTGGAACCCTCTCATCCCAGAGAGGATGGCGATGGTAAAGGGAAGGATAGGGATGCGGATGAAGAGCTGGGGTAGACCTGCAGTGCTCCAGCAATCCAAGGGGTGGCACAGGGAGGTTAGAGAAGGGATGATGCTCCTTAAGAAGGATTTTGGAAAAAAAATGGGAATTTGTTCCAGGGTTGGGAGGACTGGAAGGATTAGCAGGACGAAGGTTGGCTTGTAGTGGAGGGGCGAGGACAGTCTTGCTGTATACATAGACAGAGAGGGCTTACAGCAGGGAGCTGGAGCTGTTCTTAGGGGCCGAGGAGGAGAAAAGCCCAACCACCTTTGAGCAAAAGCAAGGTAAAAGAGGTGCTCAGAGCTTCCTCTGCTCTGTGGATTCAGGTGGCAGCTGGATCCCCCACAGCTTCTTGACTTAAACTCGCTTGGTTGCCCCGGCCCTGTGCGCAGAGCCCAGCTGGAGAGGCGCAGCTCGCTGAAGGGTGGCATTGGTGCCTGAGAGACCCTGCTCCAGCTGAGGGGGAGCAAGGGGCTCCCGATCCCCACCTCCTCTTGCTGCACATCAGCGGCTCCCTGCGGGGACTGCTGTGGGTCGGCCGGAATCAGGTGTCTGCTGGCAGGAGTCTGAGGGCAGAGCCAGCACCCCAGCCAGGGTGTCACCTTCAGTGTCCCCCCTGCCCTGGCACGGCTGGGGACAGCCCCCCTGGGGGCTGCTGAAGAGCCCATCCTCCACTGACCCCCGCATCTCCACCTGCTTCTGCACATGAAACCCCGGCACCAGGGTGAAGACGCACTAGCCCTGTCAAGTTGCTGAGTTGGGGATGAGGAGAAATGTTTCAGAAATACAAGATGATCAGGGCAACAACCTGGATAATTGACAGCGCGCTCTCTATTTTTATTTGCCTGACGTGATTCATTGTTGCAGGAGCAGACTGTCAAGGAGAGAGCCTGAAGTCCTGTTCTTGCTGTTGTTACAAGCATTACTTGCTTAAATATTTTTTTAATATTTTGGCCTGTCAGGTCGGTATCAGGATTTGCAGGCCAATACTTGATATTCACTTTCATATTCCTAAAGCCAAGGAAACCACAAAACCACGAGTTAAAAGAAATGGAAGCAACCTATCACCAGCGCCTTGCTACATGCTCCGGGAGGAGCGTTAAATCAAATCACAACATTTCCTTAACGTTTTACACAATGACAGTAGAGGTTTTGTTTACCCCGCCATCTCAAAACATTCCTGGAGCAAAAACGCACAACAGTGGTTGCAAAGCTGGGACCTGCAATAGCGGTGAGAAATGATTGTACGGAGGCCCCAGATTTTTAACTCTTTGAGGGAAGAGTGGAAGGAGAAAAATCCTTTAGTTTCTTTCATGTTCCCCTGGAGGGCTTCTGAACTTACCTTGGCATGGAGAACCAAAGACAACTTGAACTCCTCTGCACATTCAGTGGAAGCCTATTGTTCCTTTCTTTTTTCTTCCTTCAGCAGAACTGGGGGTCTCTCTGCTTTGCTCAAGTCCTCCAACTCTCTCTCAGATCCTCTTATTGCCATTCCCTGAGATTTTCCCCTCAGTCTCTAGACCAGTTTAGCTCCATTTCCATTCTCCTTGCTGTGGCTTCTTTAAATGCATAGCAGTTTCTCCCTAAATCCCCAAAGTAGATATTAGAGCCTTTGCTGAGAAAAGCTGATTTTTATTGGCCAGTTAGCAATCATTCACAGCTGAGATTTGGTTTTTTTTTTGTCTTACTATCTGTGTGTCATTTCTGCTGCATCATAAATGTTTCAATACCTTGCCATTTTAAATTGTGTATTGGCCCATTTTAAAGTGTGTAAAATGGCACTGGCTCATTTCAGATATTGACCGCCCCACAGGTGAACCTCTTCAAGAGATACACAGTTTTGCAGCTAGAACTGAAATCATGTCCAGAAAGCCTCCATGTTTGTTATCACACAGCATCAGGAGATCCAATTTTTGTCTCTAATTGCACGGTTTTTAACCTTTCTCACAAAAAAACAGGTCCTACAAATCTGAGGAGATGAGAATCTCTGCTTTCAGAAACAATTAAAAAAATCCAAAACATTTTTTGTGACACAGAAAGCTAGAAATTACACTGTAAAGCCTCAAAGCTTAAACATTTTAAGAGAAGGATGCCAAGGAAGTGGGATGCACAAGTATGGAGGAGAGAGGGTGCTAATCTTGCAGTTTGTGAAGTGAATTATGGCTTGTAGATACTTGGAGTCAATAAATTCCTCTCATGTATGAAATCTGAGGCTGAATGCACATAAACAAGAAGGAGTAAAGCTGTATGGAAACACTGGCTTTTATGCTTTATGTAGTGGTGTGCTTTATGTTTTACTTTACACAGAAATTCTTCCTTTCTCTTTATTCTTCTCATGGCCAGCAGTGTACGGCCCAGTCTGAACTCATAGGAATTAGCTTCCTGTGTCACTAAGATGCTTTGTGGGTACTTTGTGGGTTGTCTGTCTGTCATGCCACTTCTAGAATGGAAGCTCAGCAAACATCACTGGGGCAGACATACCATGAGACTGGAGGTCTGAACACAGCTCCAGGCAGAAAGAAGGAGTGTTTCATTCACAGGCAGTGCTGGATCAATGGGTTTTGCAGAAATGAGGGTATGGGATTTGCTCCTCTCTCTGGCATGCATGATACCATTTACAATGACAAAACAGACATCCAATCGCTTGCACAAATTCCTCACTAAAATAAGGCATCTGCCAACTGGACTAAGCCAGGCTTGGGTTTAAAAACTGTACAAATAGTGCAACAGGGTCATTTTGTTGCAATTTGCTTTTAATTTTTCATTGAGTGATTTCTCAGTCTCTGCAATGTCTACCACTTTTGTTTAAATAATCTTAATTAGAAATTATTTCTTCTGTGGTCCATTTTCTTTATCATCCTGTGCTGTGATAACTGATGAAATATACTTTCAAGGCTTGGGTCTGGAGGGGAAGAAGAAGTGAATGAATTCTGCAGGAAGACTCTGTTTAATGGTGTGCTTATAAGGGATAGTGTTTATGACAAATCAATTAACTGAGGTGTTTTCAAAGGCTGTAGGAACAATGCCGAAGGACTTAACAAAAATTTGTTTGAGGTTTAGAACAAAAATTTCCCCTTGGAAAGCTAAAATTGCTTCATTGTAGGAATCGAGCAACACTGATCTGATTTCAGAAACCCATTTGGTATTTGCATTAACATCTTTTAACAACACAGGTGGTTTTTTTTTTTCTTAAGCTGTAAAGTAAAGCCAACTCAAGAGAACTTCTAAAGTATGTTTGTGAAGTTTCATGGTAGACTCAAAAAATAATGTGACCAACTTACATAAAAGGTAAATTAGGTCCATCCTAGCAATTAAGAGAATTTCTGTTAAGAACATAATGTTTAAAAGCAAAAGCACTGTTAAAAGCAGTGTATATTTTAAGCTAGTACATTCAGAATATTTTCAAATTTTTCAGGCCATTAGATAGATATAATATGTGAAATGAGATGAGGAACCTTGCAGAGTGCCTATCTATATATGCCCATAGAACGGACCTAAATAAATTGTCAATAGATACAGAATGCAAATGGAAGCTAATACTGATAAAGACAAAACCATGCATGTCAACAACACTGTTAAAACCAGTGTACTTAATTAAAAAAGTGAAGTCAATTAAAATCAAAACAACAGTGCAGCATGTACAAATGCCGGAATAATCATCAGGCCTTGCTGAATAATGGAGGAGTATAGAATTTTTTTTAAAGTGAAACAGCAGGGGTTATACATTACACAAAGCAACAATCTACAACAATATGACAATTGAATTACTTCAGCCCCATTAGGCAGGTGCAGAAGAATAATTAACATGAATTTCTTCAATGGAAAGAAAAGAAAATTAACTTTTGTCTAGTACAAACTGCTATTTTTTCCCTCCAAAATGATGAGAGAATATGACAATGAGCAGACTGACTAAAATGAAACCTTTATGCTTATCCTCTTTGTGAGACTGGTTAATCATGGGATAAAATATGTACACAGTGTATTTTCTTATAGTTTGACAATGTTAAAACAGTCTACCATTGCTCACATCAGATTTTGATCTTCTGCTGAGGTATAAGCATTGATTGCTCAGATTAAAAATAAAATATAAAAGGCAACAAGTTTTGAATTTTTAAACTCTTTCTGATATAGGAAGTATTCAGCTAAGCCTTGGGTTCCGTTCAGTATCTGTTTTTCCATTTCAAATTCAAAACAAATCTGTGACCTCCAATTTCAATCTGAGAAACAACTGTTCTCTAAAATGACAAGAAAGAGTGAACAAACTTCATAGTATCTCACAAACTGTAAACTGCTTCTTAAACTCCAATTGCTTCCCCAACATTTTTCCCTTTGGAGTTCTACTAAAATCTATTTATTTCTTTTGAAAGAGATTTATTTGGACACGGATAGCCATGCAGTTTACTAAGGGACATTTGATATTCTTCCTTTAGAATTAAAGAACTGGGTAAACACTAGCACTGGTCATGTTAGAAATATATTAATTACAGATATGGACAGAAGATCTCAAGTGATCAAGTTAGGACAGAGAAACTGCAGAAGGATTAATGCTCATTTTATGAGCCGAGGTTGCGTGCTCTGGCAGCTTTAACTAAGCCATTTTACTTTGTGTATGTAATAGCCTGTGAGGGGCTGAAGAGCCCTGGGTCTTCAATTCATCAACAGTTCATGCTGTCTACACCATCGCCTGCCATCCTCTTTCCCCATGCCCTTTGGGCCTGTGGTGGGCTACTAGTCTGCTACTGCCACCCTCCAGCCTGAACTCAGCTACTGTCTACTCGTGTATGTCCAGGTGTCTCATGTAACTGCATATGGCTCACCTAAGGCCGTCTACTCTTCCCCTCCTCTACTACTTGACTAGACATATGACCATAATATGATTTTGCTATATTAGCCTAGAGATACATGTAGACATTCACGTGAGGTGAGTTGCTTGGACTTTCTAGTCCTAGTTGTTAGTGTTCTGAGGCACTGCTCATGGCATCTCATTTTCCCATTTAAATGTTGAAGCACTTGCAGATACATCCTAGCATTGATGCCATGCCCTCACATTATAAAAGTTATGTTGACAGCCTCGCAGAAACTATGGAGAAACCATAACCAAAGAATTGACTGGTTCTGCTGCAATGACTGACATGGGAATCCCAGCATGGACAAATATCTGTTAAAGCAGATGATGCAGAGATAAAACTCCCAGGACAGTTTCCAATGCTACAAAAAACGGTCCCTCGAAGAATCAGTAGTATTGGAAGTCCTGCTACTGCTCCACACGACCACTGTGACAACACTGCTGGCACTAAAAGTTATCACTCCAGAGAAGATGAAAGAGCCAAGGAGGGCTAACCTCTCTTTTCTGCACAAACTCTGAGGCCACAAAGGACAGCAGCTGCAAACGCACTCAGATGCCTAGCCTGTAACTGAGATAGAGAAAGAGAGGCAGAGGCATGGCTGACAGTGTTTTGTGCTGCACTACAAACACAGTGGGCTATGAAAGTGTAATGCACATTTTGCTCAAAGTAATAAATGGCTGTTGATATTTTGGACCTATGTGGACTTCTTAATGTGTCGAAGCCTCCTTGTCTTCTATCACTGCTCCCTGTTCAAAATGGGATCCATGCAGCTATAAGTCAATTTTACCCAGACTGTTGTTCTAAAATGAAAATTTTAGAAATTTCTATTCCACAGCCTCTGGCCAAACCATTTTTTTCTAGCCTTTTTCCAGGCTGCTGTGTGACCCTTCCAGCTCAATGCCCTCCCACCTCACCAAAGGCATTCAGCTGTGCCCTTCTCAGGGCTCTTGAAGAGCTACAGTGTTTCCTCTTCCTTCCACCACGTCTCCAAATCTTCAAGTTGATGGTGTTGAGAGAGCTGAGACAAACAAACATCCAACCACGCTTATTAAAACAGCTGGTACAGAATGGAAATGCTCAACACAAAAAATGTTTTGTTTCAGAGACTGAGGAATGCCTCGAGTTCCCAGCTACCTCTTCATTTCCAGATGTTATGCAGAGTTACAGGGTATTTGGCAATTTTCTACCTCAGCATCATTAACCTCTTGGGTTTGAGACATAACTGCCACAGTTGATTTCTTTTTGCAGCGTGCTGCTTGTGGTCAACAACTCAAGGCAATAGCAGATATCTGCCCAGGCAAAAGAGCTAGGCGGTAACGCTCATTGCTAAAAACACCCAGGATTTGTTCTGAGGGTCTCTACAGAGGCAGCTTAAGGGGAAAAAGTGTCTACAAGCTCACTCAGGAGCAGGGAGATGTTGTGGGGGTGGTTGCCACGGTGAGTAGACTCAGTAAAGTAACCACTTCTTATGTGTCTCAGCTGCTCCATCCTGTGCAGGTATCCTGCAGCCAGGAATATGGTCTGCCTGGCCAAGTCTCTGGGTCAGGAAAAGTAAAAGATAGGAGTAGAGAAAAGGTCTCTAGAGTAGAGAAGAAGACATAGTTAAAAAAAGAAGGACAGTAATAGAGATATGAGGAAAAACCAGAGAAACTAATGATTGCAGGAGTTGACAAAAAAAGTAGGCAATTATAGAGAGAGATGTTTTATTGAAAGATCATGCTCTGCACCTCAGTTACAATCTTGTCATTGTCATGCCATGAAACCTACTGAGAAGGATTCAGCCTGGCAGCATCATTATGCTGTTCCAGGTTTCAGCTACAAACTCCTCCTTTTCTGCATCCCAGCCCAGTGGGAAAGTTACTCACCTTTGTTTTCTAGAGCACAAGCAAAAGTTCCCTCTCACAGCTTTCTGTCCCTCGAATCATTGACCTACTAAAGAAAGACGGTGCGTACCCATTTATTAGCAGACCTGAGCAGGTGGGTATGCATGCATTTCCTAGGGCTCAGGTATTGTGTTTTTTCCATTCAGTTCCAGGAGGAATACATTGCCGTATTTGGTTGGTGATGTGCCACAGGAACAGTCTGTCCTGCCTTGTGTTCAGCGACGACTAGAGTTAGTTCATGGGCGGTTGCAAGTTTCAGACTGAGATCTGCAAAAAGCAGCCCATGAAAAGAGTTATGCTGGTCCAATCTCTGAAATCCTGCTCTTGAAAAACCTACATGCCTGCCTCAGCATGTTGGAGAGACTTTCAGCTGAACAAAGGCACAGTGAATGGACCAAGACCACTTTTATTTAAGGCCACTTCTGAAAGCAGAAGTGGTAGTTACAGTGTTTTTGTTTGAGGCTCCTTCCTTTCCTCCCACATCTATAACATATTCCTGTGCAGTAAAAAGAAGAATTAGCTGGTGGTCCTCTTTGTTTCCAATCCTCTTTGTTTGCAATGTCCAGACAATCACTGAAAATTTATAGGAGAAGAGTAAGAGGCACATAATACTATAGCCTAAGGAGACGAAGCTGATGACGGAGAAGAACCGCTTAATGCATTTTGCCTTATGACTGATTTCACATGGAGCATGTGAACCTTTGGGTCTATTTCTTAGACTCTCTCCTCTGAAGTGGCTGTCTTGATCACTAGATTAGAAAATAATACTTGCTGGCTTACTTTCCAGCTTTATTTATGGCTTTTTAAGGATAAAAATTATGAAAGTATCTTTCCCGTGATCCTGCTGTGAGGGTGCAGCTTCTGAGGTGGATTGGTTTGATTCCCACTTAATAAAGAATGGAATCAAATCCTGAATACACATTTCATTGCCAACCTTTACTAGATGAACACTCTGAGATTAGCTTGATTATTGTGATGAAGGAGAATCAGTACCTGAGTGGGAGATGATACTTCTCTTTGGTGCTATTTTAGTTGGTTTCTTTTGGAAAGTCTCTGTCTGGAGCTGGAATGAAAAATGGAGGCTCCATATAAAATCAGATAGGCCCATATCAAGCCTACTCCTGGGTTAATGTTCCCCGTGCCAAATATTTGGATACAACTGCTATTATCAGACAATGTTAGACTGACACACAATGTCTATATTTGTGTCATCAAAATTAAATTCTAACTTGTACTAAATGTGCAAACTCATAGCCATGGTAGCCATTTTTTGCCTTCAGCCTATGAGTGACCACATGGTGTTATATGTCGTGATAACCTAAGCATCATACTTAGGAGATGAACTACATTCGTGTTATCTCTGAATGCCATGTCCTTCCTTCCTCACTTCTCACCCCCAATTTATTTGGAGAATAATAAAAAGGCTTCATAAAACTGCTATGGAGTGAATAATCTCCTGAATATTTATTCCCATTAAAAGTAGATGCTTCTTCCTTTCTATG
Source organism: Pluvialis apricaria (assembly GCA_017639485.1). Taxonomy (NCBI): domain Eukaryota; kingdom Metazoa; phylum Chordata; class Aves; order Charadriiformes; family Charadriidae; genus Pluvialis; species Pluvialis apricaria. Next base: position 130,917,196 of record CM030008.1, on the reverse strand, counting down.
AATATTTTTCAAATAACAATGCTTTCAGCTGGTTTCCTTATAAAAAAAGGCTGCAAATATTACTAAAGTAATTGGCAGGTTTTATTCACAAGAGAGTTTTCTCTGGAAGGGAAGGGAAGTGTTTGGTGAATCCTCTTTCTTGCCTACCCCCAGCAGTTATCACTGCATATAAAGAGGTTGGATGAGCCCTGAAGGTAGTAGGAACGTTTGCCCGTATATGAGCACGTTAGAAATGCCAAGTCAGTGTGACTAATGGATAAGACAGAAAGCAAAGCCGGTGATCTAACATGAATAGAAGCATTAGAGGAAAAACAGGAATGCAAATCTCGCATTGTTAGAAACACAGACCTTACGTCTGCTCCAGAGTTTTGTTTCATCAGCTCTTATAGCTCGTGGGCTTCTTCCCTGTACAGAAAAATTGTAAAATCTGCAAAAACCGGGAGAGGTAGAGCCTGTAGAAGCTGATGTTTGTATTCAAAGTTGCTTGATGGAAGCTGCTAAGCAATACTGAAAATGCTGGCAGGAATCCCAGAGATCGGAGGGAATTTCCATGTGCTGACTCAGACATGAATTTTATCTCACTGGCGTCCTACACCTGATCCCGCTGAGGTTATGAAACCTGGAAGCAAGACTGAATTCAAGGTGAGCTTCCAAAATACTTAACAGCACACACAGAAGACATAAAAAGGAAGAGTGACAGATGTAAACACATAGTATATAGCTCACTATCATATAGAGTACTCCTCTGAGGAAAAATTGCAGAGACATTCAGCTACACTAAGTCCAGCGACATCATCTGGGAATGAGGGCAGCAAAATCCTTGACCTCCCAAATTGATAAAACAGATTAACTGGTGCTTAGTCAGCCACAGAGATCCAACTATGATCAAAATATGCTACTGCTAGAAATACTTTAAATACAGAAGAAAGTACTGGTGGCCTTTAAAGGCTTGCAATTTCCTGGACTGTCTTACTTCTTTACATGTTCCTTTTAGCAAAGCAAAATTCTATACTTACATTTCAGTATGGAAGTTAAATCTCTTAATAAGGTTTTTATATACATTAGGGTACAAGTCCAGAATTCCTAATGAGAAAACATTTTCCAAACAATTCTAGTGAAAATGGAAACTCTGGGTTCCAGTGTAGATGCAGAAGTAAGATGATTTTTCTGAAAGAGAAGGCCATGCAGAGCCTATCCCAGCCCCTGTGAGAGCAATTTAATCAAGCTGCAGGGCAATAATGGGAAGAGGCCCTTCTTTAACTAACGCTTATGTATTCCTACGGGAAACTTGCAGACAAATTCTCACAATCCTGCTTTTTCTATTTCCCTTTTCATTGGCAAGACAAGTTCTGAAGACCTGCTTGCTGGTTATATTTTTATTATCCAGTAATACTTTAAAACACTTTAACATCTCTATTTGTATGGGAAACATCATCTCCTTCCTTCCAAAATTTTTGAAAATTTATCATCAACCACAACATCTACTTTTCAGACTCTGGTTGGTACTGTTTGTGTCTGGAGCTAATAAAACAATTCAGAAAAATTCATGTGATAAAATAAGTCTCTGTCCACTGTGGCTCATCAAATGCATCATGATTTTCTCAAATTTCTTGTTGATTTGAAAGTTTTGTGAAAAACAGCCTACACAAAGTTCTTAGTCTTTCAATCATTTCTCGGCAATCTCTTGCAAGCACTCAGTGTTTCAACATCAAGCTTATGATTGGATGTAAACCAGGAAGATTGCTGAGACTGATTAGAACCTCTTCCCAGGGCTAACACTTGCAATTACAAATTGGAAATGTTTGTGCTCAGTTAATCTTTTTCCCCCATTTTCTGTTATTAAAAAAATTCAAGTAAGACTGAGGAAGTTTAATAAGCAGTTGATTATGGACATGTTGTGATAAAATGTCTTGCTATTATGGGCAAGATTTTCAGAGGCAAAGTTTTCATCCATTGAGATCAATGACAAAATTCTGTTTGGACTCAGTGGGAGTGGGATTTTAAAAACTGCGAAGTACTTTCCAGAATGAATGAATTTGTTTAGAAAGAGGAAGAAAGATTTAACAAGTGGCATCTTCCAAAAAATCTTAGGAAAGTGCTATTGTATGCTCTATTTTGCACGCTGAGAAAGGCAAATATCTATTTTCTTTTCTGAAATTGCACTTATCTTACACATAATAATAGCTAGTTTAAAAAGAAACCAAAACTCCATTGAAATATATAGCTTTTTTTTCCATTTTTTTATTTCAACTTCCATACCCTTTAGCTTCAACGTCACTTTCTTTTCATTGAGCTAGTTGAATTTTATTAAGGTTTCTTTTTACTTGGTGCTAAAATATTTGTGTTGACATAATTAGATCTTATGGTCATGGAATAACACTTATGCAGCTGAATATTCAGCATTTATTCAGTATACGTCTTGTTTCATTAACAAACTCTAACCTACAGCTCTTCCTCTCCAGTGACAGAAAGCAGAGTTCATGAAATTTGCAGTAAATTTTCTGTGAATGAAATCCACTGAAAACAGTATGTTTTTTGATAGCAACTGTGTTCCCTGAAGGGAACGGAATTTTCTGCCTACTATTGGGTGGTAGCTTGGGGGTTTTGATTATAAGCACAATTTTTTTTTTTTTAAGTTTAAATTCCAATCAGACTTCCTTCCTAGAAATAGAGATACATTATATTATTTTTACACAAGGCTGGGGTTATGTACCAGCAGATTCATGCAATTTCTAGCAAATACTTAAATGACATCAGGCTTGTGTTTTAGACACAGTGATCTGAGGGATAAATAGTTCTGTGTAGACATGGCATTGGTGTGAGCCATGAGTAACCACCCTATCATGAGCAGAACACCAGAAAACATTTCTGCAAAATACTTACTCTTGTATGAAGCAGTTGCTTACCCATGAGTCACCTCCTCAAGTGGTGTAGGCGACCTACTGTAACAAGCTAACTTGTACCCAGACCCTTTTTTAGTTCTCTCACCTCCTTTCAATCTGCTTACCAGCTTCCAAGAGCCAGACGTGTCCCAGTGCATACGAGGAAGTGAAAGCTACAGTTTCTATCAGCTGGGTGGGTATTTGTAGATTTTGGGAGATGGAAACAATACTTGCATGGATGTAAGTGCAGGAAGAGTTCAGTCTTCAGAAGGCAACTTGTTTAAGTTCTGACATAGGTTTGTTTAAATTAACTCGGGTCTTTGTGATTTTTGGCTCAGGGAGTTATCTCTCCAAAGGTCTGTAAAAGGAAGAAAGAGAAACTGATATGGAATAAGCTTCTGCTTTAAAGGAGTACACTTCTCAGTGTGAAAATTCACTTTGTTCCTCTAAGATAAGCAAAACCTTACAATTAATTGGGAAGGAAAAAAATAGTATAGGCAGCATAGCTTAACTTAGCTGTGAGATTGTGGTAGGGTACATCTACAGAGTATTTTTTCAGGCAGATTTGATCTCTCCGTACTCATTCCCTGAGCCAACTGCAAAACCCAAATCTCTGTATTGGCAGACATGTAGCTGTAGTCCTCACAGCACTCATTCTAAACTAATAAGTCTGGCAGAGGGAGAGAGTATATTAGCTCATTCTTAGTTCCAGCAGCTACCCAGAAGGCATTACAACACACTTGAGATATATCTCATACAAACTACTGATATGCCCACACTGCACAGAAGTGACTGCAGTATGCTGTAGGGACAGCTCAGGCACCAGGAGCTGTGACAGCTCAAAGTGAGGTATTATACCTCACATCCCAGGCAGACTATTACTGAGTTAAAGCTGGTTTAGCTGTAACTCCTGTGGTCAAACCTATGAAAAGAGCCCAGTTTCTTCCAAAAAAAAAAAAAAAAAAAAAAAATAAAAAAAATAAAAAAATCAGTAATCTCAGGGTAGCGTGAGATTTGGCCTCAGGTATCTCTGAATATTTCCTGGGTGTAGACCTCATGTGATATTACTTCTAAAAAGTGCCTTGCTTACAGTCTCCCAGGTCAGAAAAAAGCAAACCTCTAGGAGTGGGATGAGCTAGGAGAAAGTATACCATATGGTCAGAGGAAAGAAAGTGGCAATTCATTGTCCCTAGCATTAGGTTAAAGAAGACTGCACACTTCAGAAGCTGATAACCATGATTTTTTTCAGCCACCAGGTAGCATGTCTGGAGATGTCAGCTGAGCTCAGGATTCCTGATTCACAAGCAGGGTCACCAGTACTGCAGTGAGGCACTTTATTTACTCCCTGCAGAGATACAGGCTGGGGATGCTGGGGCAGGGGAGCATCTCTGCTGTGAGCCTGCTGTGTGCTTGTGCAGCCAAAAAGGCCAACGGCATCTTGGGCTGTATCAAGAGCAGCACAGCCAATACATCAAGGAGGGTGATCATTCCTCTTTTCTCAGTACTTTTTAGACGGCACCTAGAGTACTGTGTCCAGTTTTGGGCCACTCAGTACGTGAAAGACATTGATCAAATGGGGCAAGTTCAGTGGAGGCCCACCAAGATGGTCACAGGCTGGAGCGCTTGTCCTATGGAGTAAAGGCCAAGGGACCATGACTTGTTTGTCCTGGAGAAGGGAAAGCTCTGGGGGACTCAAGCAGGGACTTCTAGTACCCATGGGGAGGTCACCAGGAAGACAGAGCCAGGCTGCTCACAGCAGTGTAAGGCAGGAGGAAAAATCGCAGTGAGTGTACATTTAAATAAGAGGGGTTTAGATTAGATATAGGGAGAATCTTTCTCACCCTGAGGACAACCCAGCAGCAGAAGAGGCAGTCTAGGGGCTCATGCAACCCCCACTCTTGGAGGTTTGCAACAGCCAGCTGGAGAAAGCTCTGAGCCATGTGGTCTGATCTCATACCTAAGCCTGCTCTGAGCAGGAGGTTGGAATAAAGACCTTCAGAGATCATTTCCAATCTCAATTATTCTATGATCGTATTTCTTCAACATTTTTTTTAGGGAGGTTACAGGCTACTTCACCAAAGTACTTACATGGCTGAGGCTGCTCCTAAAGGCAGCAATTGTAAGTAGACATATTTTGATTAAAGTATTAGCCAAAAAAACTGACTGTTTCATTCAGGGTTTACTGTGAGGTAACACTAGATCTTTGCATGAGTTTCATTCTTCCTTCTCTTCCCATATTTTTTCCTTTATTCCCAAGCTCCCATCACATGTAGATATAACTTCTTTTACTGAAATTCTTTATAGTAGACTGATTCAAAAATACACACAAGGGCAGAAATTGAGTGGATTGCCAAACACCAGCTGATCGCAGCAACTGATCATGTACTCTTAGCTGGTTGCAAACTTTGTAAGAAGCCTATTAACTTATGTTTCTTACATTTGTGTGTAAACTGAAATCTTGCTTTACCCCTTTCATGAACAAAAGAGTGCGCACTGGTGTTCAGTAGATAAGCATTAACACTTTAGGGCAAAACTACTTGCTTTGTGGTTTTGGGATCTTTTACTCTTGGTTTACTGTAGAACACCTCAAAACAGGCCGATATGATATATATTCAACTGGGAGTCAAGGAAGACACTTCCTTCTGACCTTGGTGTCTTCCTGAGTATGGAATACAGTTGGTAGAATTAGCCTTATTAATTAGGATATTTATATACTTACAATATATCTAACTTCATTTATCATGGCATACTACTTTCATGCATAATACTCTCATGTGTATTGTACAACATCAAAATAAGCTGTATGTCAAATCTTTTGCATATTCCATGTACAAGCTACTTTGAACATTCAACTGTGTTTAAACGGTGAATAATTAAAGAGAGAAAAAGGTAGTTTGACCTGGGGTGCAGAGGGGAGAACTGACTTAAGAAATACTAGGAGAAGCTGGCTATAAAATAGTGCTCCATTTTAAAAATTATGAGTTATGAATCTCTCGCTCAGTATAACACTGGGAAAAAAATTAGAGATGCTTCACCTGGTCATCCTTCTTTTCTCTTTAAGTCTACTCTAAATTTTTTTCTTGTGCTGTCTAAAATGTATCCAAGTACTTCCCCAGCACAGTTCTGGTCACCTGCACTTGGCTACAAACAGAACTTGATCGCACCACTTTCATTCAGTATAAATCAAAACTGTCTCTAGACCTTGAAACGTGTGTTTTCAAAGGAACTTAAAGGATTTAGACATCTACAGCCCTTGGACTTTTATTGGCAATAATAGCATTGGTTTTGGGGGGGGGGTGTTTTGAGAATTCCAACCTGGGATTATTCACATGCCACATCATAGCTGTACTCAGAAATAAGACAGCTTTTTTTTTTTCCTTTGTTACATAAAAATGAGTCATCGTTACATTTAATTCCTAAGAAATGGACATGCACCATGAAATGAACTTTTCCTTTGTTCTCAATTAGATCCACAAGTACAGCCAAGATCCATCTGTATTTAGACTGAGATGTTGGTGCATATTATTCTGCCTGCACAAATATATTTAGTTACTTCTCATTCATCTTCCTCATTGGTCATTCCTACGGCTTTAGCTAACTCGCTAAATGTAGCTGAAGTTGAATTATCAGTTGACTGAATGTCTTGATCTATTATACCGACGTAACTGAAAGTCTACATAATGCTAACTGTTTAGTCAGCTGGCCAAATGGTATCCTCTGTTATTTCTTGTACTTTGATTTGAACGCAATGAACTGAATTATATAAGCAGGAAATTAACTGCGAAGAGTATTCACAGGTCACTTGTAGAAAAGCTTAGCATAAGGAGGTCACCTGGGCTGCAACTTAATACTTGATAGCATTGCTTCTGTTATATTGCATGTAATTATGTGAATAGCTTGAAAATGCAGTTATAAGGTTGGAGATGCACAGTGATACTACTTCTGGATCACATCTTCAGTCTTTGAGCACTGGTGGTATAAAGAACTCAAGAAGGCAACTAAATAGATGATTGTTTCGCTAAATAAAAGGGACTACCTTAGAAACAGTTAAGACAATCAACAATAACTTGCTCTTACTCTCAATAAGTGATAGATTTAGCCATCACCAGCTGTTGGGAGAGTTTCCTAACTGCTCACTTTTACAGATCACAAATTAGAGCAACCCCTTGGCTGTTCTAACCTGTGCCAGTCTGACTCTCTTTGGCTTCTGCTCAGCACTCCCTACTGATTAGCTTGGGTAGATCCTCACTTCCCTCACAGGCTTGCACAGATCCTATTCTGAAACCCCAAATTATTCCTACCTATATAGGGCTAAGGTGTCTAACCTGAGGCTGTGGATGTCAAGATGTTGGTCGACATGCATGAAATCTAAAACATTTCCTTTGCTAAACCTGCAACTGAGAGTCCTGTGATGTGTCCAGCTGAAATAGTCTTGCCACTCTATTTTCATCTGCAAGCTATCACTCTATGTCAGGGTCAGCTGAGTACATCCTCTGAGCACTTCTCAGTGGGTCAGTTCACAACCAGCTGAACTCTCACATGCTTTAACCACACCCCTCTGTAGGGCAGTGTTTAGCAGGTCTATATCTTATCCACTTTGTCTACTGTCAGTCAGGTTTTGGTTTAGTCTAAGGGTCTGGTCATGAGTTTTGAGAAGTTGCATGGACAAACCAAGAGGTGGAGATAGCAAAGGAATGGTCATCTGTCTTCTGTAGCGGAGTTCTGCAAAACAGGCACAGCAAAAGTAAGTCAGCCTTATGGAAAACAGCGAGTGAGGAGGACAGCAAAACCCTTCCTGTCAGCAGACTACAACTTGTTTGTTAGGGGATTTAAAATTAGACAAACTCAGTCAAACTGAGATTTACCTCACATGAATATTCAAAGTGAGAAACAAGGTGTTGTGTTGTGCTGCCTTCAGGCTGATGAAGCAATAAGGTATTCAGTGAGGTAAGTCTTAGAGCATCAAACAAACAAGAAGGTACCTGAGAAAGCCACGGATCAGAGGTTTGATTGTTGTCGGCGAATCTGTCTTTCAAGCTGCTTATCTGTGCTAAAAATTGGTTTGAGCACTTCAAATTGCAAGTGCCCAATCTGCATAAAGTGGAAGTAATATGCTGACAAAGTCCTGTACAGGTAGCAATCAGCATCATCCTGGATGAGCTACGATATTGCTAAGATGTTTTAAGGAGGACCTGCCAGAGAAGCATTACAGTAATTAACCCTGATTGTCAGAATGCTGGGCAGGCCTGAGTCTCAGGAGCTGAAGCATTCAAATAAATAAATAAAAGATTACTTGATGTACATCACTGCTTAGGGACTGTGAGTCCGAAACCGGCATTCTGAGTCCATAAAGATAATAGCTTGTTCACAATTGATGTGAATGGATGACAACAGGAACATTTAGAGGTGATCTGTAAAGGCAGAAGAAAAGGGAGTTGTACCATTTTTACTTCTTTGTAATGACTAAAGAAGGCTTGAAAGCTTCTCCCCCCCGCCCTATTTCACATCTTATCTGATCTGCTTTCCTGGGTGATTCTACAACAGACTAGAGGGAAAGTATAATTACAAACCCAAATTATACCACGGAAGTAATACTGAGTTAGGAAAGAGAAGGGCTGTGGTTTTTTTAATTAAAACCACTGAACTCTTTGAGGGTTTTTAATGCATGTTGTTGTTAGCACCTAGTTAATTCCGAACTTCTTTCTTAGAGGTTTACTTCTGTCTCTTTCAAGATTCACTACTTCCAACGCTATGATCCAGTGCAGGAAAAAATGCTAAATCCATTTCTTTGGGTACTCCACAGACATCTCCCAGAAAATAAAACTAAACCTGGTATTATCAGTATGTTTACTCAAAAAAAGAGTGTAAGCGTGAAGCTGCCACTCTGCCTTGTCACACAGCAAAACAAGGAATGGTGACATAATGCCATTCTCTCTGCCATCATTAAATCTGTAAATGCTGCAACATTAAAAGATGTGTGTTTAAGCTCTTAAATGAGATCTCGTGTAAATAGCATCAATATCTGACACATTAGCATGCAAAAGTTGCTGTAGCAGCCTATTTAGCATGAGTAACTCAATGGAATTGAAAGAAACTTGAAGATCAAAAACATGCTGCAGAAAAAAAAAGTACACTGCACAAAAATGTATAGAAACCAAAGGGCTGAGTTTTTCTGGCAAATTGCTTTCTCATCTGGTATCTCACAAATCAAGATTGGTTTGGGGGAGCTCTTTTGTGACTAATGTTATTGCTCAGCAACAGCATTTACTGCCTGAGAAGGAGAGGGAATAATCAAAGCTGACCCAAACAGTATAAGCAGATAGTCCACATGGGGGAAAAATTTGAATGATTTATGATAGCCAAAGCATTCCTTAAGTCTCTCCCAAAATAAGCATAGATAGGGAAACAGTCACAGATGGCCAAAAGATCAATCAGAAAATAACCCACAGGAAGCTTAGTGCCAAAAGTAATTGACATAGTCGTCAAATCAATTTCTGATGGTACAGACACTTTTGCATTCAGTCTGCTTCTCTGTGCTGTAGATCATTTGGCATGTCATTCAAATCACCGTTGCCCAATACATGCTTGTAGCAGTTGAGAGGTTCAGGTACTTTCTGGAGTTTACTTTTCACACACACACAAACACACCAGGTGAGGACCAAGTTATTGTTTCGGGTAACTGAGCATTTATATGATATTTACTTTTGAGATGTAGTATTTTCCCCAGATATTTTCCATTTTGTGTACAGGAATATAAAGCCCTGGAACACTGCAGACCTTTGCACAAGATGTTCCTTCACAATGATTACAGGAAGAGAAGAAGGGCACAAACCTGGTTGCCAATGTGCTTTTCAGGCTAAGCCTTTAGGTCATTAGTCAGAGCAATAGCAGTGACTTCTTCTTCTACAGTTCAAAGATAACTGCACAAAGTAATAATGCAGAGCATTTTCCAGAAAAAAAATCTGTTCTTTTAGCATAACTAAAGCACTTTTCAAATCGTGAGAGATTTAAAAGTAAAAAAGGAGTATATTGCCATATCTGGCAGGATAAAGGAGAGAGAAGGGAATTCCACCTGGAGGTACACCCACTGAGGAACTGAATCAGAAACTGAGTTTAATGCTTCTTTCAGGCAGTAGATTGCCAGCTGAGTAGGAGCATATTTTGTTTGCTGGTGTGATCAGTAGAAATCACACATTAGTAATTTCCAGCTGCCTCCCTGTCTATAAAGTGCCTATCTGTGCACTATCCAGAAGTTTAAAGTTGTTCAGAAGCATAATAGTCGAAAAGTGTTTGAGGTATTGATGGATATTTATGTCTGTTCAGCTGAGGAAATGAGTCCTCTGCTTATTTCTATAGTCCTGAGCACAAAGCTATAATGTTTTTGGTGTGCGTGTGCAATATAAGAAACACGCTGAATGTTCTAACGTGTGGTACGTCATTTGGAAAGATCTTGGTGATCTGGGAATCTGATATGTTTTGCATCTAGCGGAAATTTCTGTCAGTTTGGGGTGAGATAGGAGCTTTTGGACCAAAGAGTCAATCATGAGTGTCATGAAGGCTTGCTGCTTGTTCTGGGAATGAAGGGCACAGAAGGTACAGGCAGGTGCTCCTTTCAGAGGTATGCCAGGTTGAGGAGAGACCTTCTGCATGAAAGAAAATAGGAGGCAGCATTACTGACAACTAAATACAGCAGGGATAGAGAGCAGATTGTCCTGACCAAGATGACGTCATTCATCCTAATACATTTACAAGGACAGCGCAGAGAGTTGAGGTCCCAGGGGTCCCACTGCATGCCTGAGCGCACTCCCTACACATCTGTGACCTCAAACCCGGGTCTCTACAGCTGCTTAACAGTCACCCATATCTCACCCCAGAGATAGACCCAAGTATTCCCAGCCCTACAAGTGTAGGTTCCTGAACCTACTAAGCTGAAGGAAAAATGTTGTTGTGTGTTGTAATGCTGAGGCTTATAATCCCCTGAGTTACATACATACACACACATATATATGTACATATATATGTATATAGGGTGCTACAGTCTTTGCATTCAAATCCCCACACTTCCCTTCGTAATTGTGAATGTCGCTCTTTTACAAGCCGTTTAGGAAAGCAAACCTCAGTTTTAACACTAGAACCAAAAATAGGCCACGATTGTTAGCCGACCTCCAGATTTGTCAGTTTGCAATCAGGTAGCACAAGTAAACAGTTTCAAATTTTGTAATCAAAAGAAGAAAAATGAAGCTTTTCCAAAAAAGACAAAGAGCGAAATTACATTTCAAAGTGGATTTTAAAAATTATTTCTTCTTAACCTGCTAATAATGCAGAACACTGAAAAACTAACAGGAAATATGGTTGAGATCCAGAGTGTCTGCTCCAAGTAGGGAAATCACATTTGTACTAGATAAACCTCAAGTTGTTAGGGGTTAAAATGCAACATATTGATGCATGTAGAGACACGAGGTGGAAAGGGCTTTGCTACGGAGTGAACAGTGATGGATTCATAGAAAAAAATAGACCTTCATAGAAAATAGAGTATCATTTGGGAGTGCCTAAAGGGAGAAAGCAAGAAGTATCTGAAAGGGTTTTAGTTTGGTTTTTTTTTTCCAAATTCAGGTCCATTATCAGAATAAAGAAATACACAATGGATATGATGCATGCAGGCCAAGCAGTAATGCAGTAAATAATACATAATTCTGGTCTATATTGCATTTTTGTGATTTCACATGTATTTTAAGTCCAGGATGTTCAGTTATGAATACTGATTTGGGATGCATAAGATGAAATGCTGTAATTATTCAGTGTCCAGAAATGCTGAGTTGATACCCTTCCCCTCATCCTCAATGCTCCAGCCACTTTTCAGATTTCTTTTTTAAACAAGTTACTAGTTTCTTCTCACACTTCTCTCACTACCTGTAAAGGCCTCCCTTTGCATCCACCTGTAGCTGAGGAGACACTTCAGTTCAGAGACTCCTGACGCAACAGCCTAAAACACTTCCCTCAGAGCTACTGCAGCCTATTACTGTGTCTGTATAGTTGCCCTGATGCAGTAAATAAATTAAAAAAATTCTCAGGAAGAATTAGACTGTATGGTTTCTTTGCTAGGTTTAGTGAATGAACTAACTCCCTCCCCTATAGCTTATAATAGATAGTAATAAAACCTTTTGCTGTTATTTTAAAGAATAGTGCAAAATTCAGGTAAAACACTGCAGAATTGATTTTGCACTTGTCAAACAACAAGAAATGTAATTATATTGCATTTCCCTGAGGAGTATTTCCTTTTATTTAGCCCCTTTTCTTCAAAAATCAGCAGAATTCAGTGGTCTTCCATGGACTGCAGCAGGATTCAACAGTCCACTGCAATTCCTGGATTATTTTCAGAGAGGTCTGTGCTCATTACTAATAAACAACTTAAGCTATGGTTGGACCACTGTGCTTCTCTATTTGTCCCCTGTTATTTCAGGAAAAATCCAACCGGACCCATCCCTGGAAGTGTTGAAGGCCAGGTTGGATGGGGCTTTGAGTAACCTGGTCTAGTGGAAGGTGTCCCTGCCCATGGTAGTGGGGTTGGAACCAGATGATCTTTAACGTCCCTTCCGACACAAACCATTCTGTGATTCTGTGATTTTTTCTGTGGAAGTATGGGTTCTAAATTGAAGGTAGCTTCTATGTTTCCCTTAGATCTTCTTTTACGGCCTGCTGCTTTGCTGAGTCTTGTGTCACTCTGCGAGGACAGAACTAAGCACATTTCCTCTCATTCAGCTCTTGCCGTTCATCAAGTAAGGCCCTCTGCTATGTTTTGGACTTGATGCATACGGAATACACCTGTGTTTTCATTCCTGTAGAAGATAATTTTGATCTTATTCATTCTTTTAGTTGCATATTCTTCTTGGAATGAAGGGGGACACCCCTTCCCCCTGCTGCCCTTGATATGAGGTAATAAAAGAGCAACAGAAAAATTTTCCATTCCTAATCCTGCTTGTAATTTCTTTGTACTTCCAAATTCTGCCCCTGTCATACTGTCAGTAGATGGTGGTTAGCAAGGCATCTTGACGTTCAAAGCAGAGGTCTGTGATTTTGGAATGGTTTTGGAATAGAAAGCCAAAAAATTCTTTATCTAAATAATGGTGGGGATTGCTGACCTGTTGGAAATAAAGAAGTATTACTTCTAAAACTACCTGGAAAGATATCCTTTGACCTCAGTGTGTGCTTGCTCTGGCCTGAGGAATATCCAGGTAGGTTTTGATGCTATCACATTTAAAATAAAAAACTCAAATGTCAACTAATCCACAATTTCAAAGCATGCAAACTATTAGAACCCAGGTGCCCCTTTTAGCACTACTTTGCAGCTTTTGCAGTATCACAGAGATGGTCCAATGAGTGGAGTGTGAAAATAATAGAAATTTTAAAAGTCTTTAAAAAAACCATTTAATTAGTTTTCATTTCTCCTACTTGCACCTGATAAATGAACATATTAAACTGTGAAGACTCAGGAGCCTCCAAAAGCCTTTGATGTGTATTAGAATAATCTAATAATTAACCTCAGGATTCACCAGCATGACGCATTGAGGTGAAGTGAAACAGTGCTTATGATGAAGGGAATTCCAGATCTGCCAGCCCCAAGGTACCAAGCTGGCTTCATTCTCCTCTCCTTTGCCATGGAGAGCTCTGAGCTCTCCTTGATCTACCTTTTGTTGCATTTTATTCTTGGTGAGAAGTTCTTTTTTCAGTGCAGAGTTTTTTAAACAGCTGGGCACTCCGTGCTTAAAAAGACAATATTGAGAAATAGCATTTGACTTACATAATGTATAGGTAAAGAGAAGGTATATTCTCTCTCTGGACTATTTTTGTTAATACCTGATATTAGAGAGCACTGTTCAGCCCAGAATAGCTATTAAATACTTTGTATTGATGTGGTTACCTGATCTAAGTGTGAGCCTTCTTTCTAAAGTAAGAAAGCCTTTGCTCACAACTTACCCTCCTTCTTTGGCTAACATGGCATGGATGCATGTCTTACCTCTGTTCTAGAGAAGGACAGTACTTCAGCTCCTACAAGTGCCTCTGAGAAAGTGCCTGTTTTGTGTTAAATTTCTCCCCTTGCCTTTAACTGCATGCATAACGGTTCATAATAACACAACTCTGTATTTGTACCATAGCCAGAAGTGATCACTGATTTTATGTACTCAGATTAAGTAAGTACTTTTATCCTGATTTTGTAATGTACTGAAAAGCTTTGATGCCAATTGGACCGAATGGTAACTGAGGGCACCAGCAGCTCCCTGAAAATGAACACTCAAAACCTGGAATTGATTAAGGAGTGGACATTTAAAAACCTGGGCAGTAGTTTCTGTTGTCTGTGTCTCTCTGAGTGCTTTTATAATATGCTGTGGGAGCCAAGGTAGTCTCAGACTCACTGAAGAGGGCCACAGCAACGACTGAGCAGCCAGGGTCACTGTATCACTTTTCGTTCACAGTACGATTCAGGAGGTAGGAGGGGTTGACAGAAATGTCTACAGATTCATACAGCAGCAGTACTAAGAACAAAATTACACAAGGTAATGCTTTAATCTACTGCTTAAGGACTACGCCTCTGTAAGCATACCCTCTTTTACAGTTGCATGGACATTTCCAGAGCCCCCTCCATAGTAAATCAAAAGACACGCTAAAACAAGAAGCAGCGACACCACTAACAGTGTGTTTCCACTTTCACAGATTGCACCTAAGTCTTTAGAGTGATGTCTAGGAGAAACCACAGCTGGGAAGGGTTGCTCTTGCTGAACCAAGGAATGCCTGACCAAGAAGGCAAAAACCTTTTGAGGTGTCCTAATACTGACCCTTACCTCTGAACATCAAGTATTAATTTCTCGATGTTGTAGTTGTGTTCAACTCATAGCTATAATGTTGTATGAGGAAAGGAGCAATATATGTAACATTTTATCATGCTCTGATCCTTTCTTCTTAGTCAAGGATTTACCAACAGTAACCAACTTTTTAATTTGCAAACAACTAATGAATTTCACTGTGCCTTGATCTGAGGGTAGAAGCCTCACAGAAGCTCTAGAAAGTGCTTCTCAAGAACAAGGAAAGCTGCTCTCTCTCTCTCTCTCTCGGATAGGCTACATTAAATATATCTCCATTGGACACTGGCTGCCCCTCAGTGCACTTCCACATCCAGATCTTCAAGATCACTGACACACCAAATTCATCCATAGATTTTTCCAACAATTACCATTTTCAGAACATTTACATCTTTGGAAAGCAATGCAGTTTATCCAGGCTAAAGGTAACACGTTCCATCCGTTGAGGTGAAGCAGCAGATTTATTCAAAACACCACCTGTATTAGGGCAACCTGAGATACAACTGCCTGGGTGAAATTTCTTTCCATCTTTAGGGGTGCCAAACTGAGTCATACTGAAACTGAAGTTATAATTTATTTTTTCCTGTCAAAGGAGCTCCCTTTCCTTTTGGTACTTGAATGCGGTGAAAAGCCTCAGATGAACTGTAGTTAATAATGATTTGTGGTCAACCTGGAAGTGCACTTCAAGCAGGGATACCTGCTTTTGACCATGTTTTCTGTTCAGTGCTGTCACTGGTGATGTGACCGATGGAGGAGGGAGAGCACCTATATTATTTAAGAAGAAGTGTAGCATTTGGTTGACTATATAGAATTCCAAAGCAAGGTGAGCATCTTCAGTTTGAAAGCAGCAAAATGGAAATTCACAAAGGACAAGTAGAGCCTGGGAACTTGGGACTGAGGATATAAAATGGGCCACGTAACAACAGGGCAGAAAAAGTATCTAAAGTTTACAATGATGTGCCACAAATGCATATGAGGCTGCTACAAAAGAACAAGTCTCATTCTGGGATGTTTTTAAGAGCACTGTTGGATGCAAGACAGAGGAATGAAATTATTCTGCTCTACTTGCCACTGGAGAAGCCTCAGTGGAAGTACTGTATCCAATTTGGGGCATTGCACTTAAAGACAGATGTGTACCAACTGGAGATAATCCAGAAGAAAGCATCAGGAATGATCAGTTTCTAACAAATGTGGCCAAGGGGGAAAGGCTGAATGAACTAGACTTATTTAATTTAGCAAAAAAGGAAGAAAGAAAGGTGATAATGACCTCCCAATTTGTAAAAGTTTTTTATAAAAAGAAGATGGTCAGTTATCCCCTGAGTCCAAGAGAGGAAGGGCCAGAAGAAATCAGCTTGCTTTGCAACAAATGAGATTTAAATTATATATAAGGGAGAAAAATCTAGTCGCAAGATTAAACCAAAATAACAAAGTGCAAGTCAAATTAAAAATAGTGAAGATTTAGGCTTAGGTGTGGTGGCTTAGGTATAACTGATCCTTGTTCTCTGAAGGGATATGAAGAAGATGACCTCTTGAGGTCCCTTCTGACACTGGGAAATTTCAAAAGGATGAATTCCACCCTCCCCTTTGTGCAAAGATGTAGAGTGGGAATTCAGAGATGGTGCTGAGGTGGAAAGTAAAGAGAGTCATTTAACCTTAAAACTGATTATCTTTTGCCATGTGTGCTTCAAACATGCTGTCCCATATCATGGCTTCGTAGAGGTTGACAAGAAATTTGGGCCCAGGACAGCAAATGCGGCAAGGTTAGGAGCTAGAAAAGATTTATGATCCATATGCTTATAATCTGAGAGTTTGAATTCCTGCTGGTTGCCTAATGTCCACCTGAAACACTATTTAGAAACATATCCTGATGCTATGATGTTTCCTGTACTGTTCTCGTTGGAAAAAAAACAGTGTCAATTCTCTGTGAGATGAACAGGGCAGATTGCTTGTGTAAATCGCACTAACTTTCAGACTGTGGGCTGAGACTGATTTTTTTTTCTTTTTTCCAAAAAGTCCTAATGGATTTATTGGATTTGAAAATTTTTCTTCGAGATGAAATCATGTTGTCCTGCAAAGATATATCTAATCAGACCAAACCAGCCAGGATGACTTTCTACACCAGGGAACATCCACAAGAACACCTTTGCCTTTCATAGGCCACAGGACCAAGTGAATATGAAAAGACAAACTTGAAAATGTTTCCCCTCTAGTTATTTAGCAAACAAGTATGGAATCTCTGAATCAGCACATTAAAGCCCTTTTCCAATCAACACATACTAATGATTAAGAAGGCCTGGAAAGTGTTATGTAGGATTATTTTGGAAATTGCTGTCTGAGGCTGCCTTAATCTGGATATGACTGGTTTTGAATAGGGATGTGTAAGTCACTATCAATTTTCATCAAGATGGCCCAAGCCTGTTTATCCTTTTTCTGTATGTGATGACACGCATTGCAGCCTAGGTGAAAATGTCCCGTCTGCCTCCTAGAAAAGCTTAATAATTTATTTGTAGTCCATTTCATTCTAGACTAGTGCACACTGCTTATTCTCCATGCTGCACAGCCGACTCTTAAAGCAGCAGTACTGTGTGCTACAAACAGCTTTGCCTGACACCCCCCTTTTTTTCATTATATTGATATGTAGCCAGTGTGTGCTGTTAACATTTTCAAAACAAAACAGAATGAAGAATCGATACTGAGGGTGTTTGGGAGAAATGTCATGACCTTGATTACAACTGGTACGATTCAGCAACTGAGCTGCAAAAACAATTTCAGCCCAGTACCACCAAGGTAAGGATGTAGAGGAAAGTTGTCCACTGTATAACTTTCATATAGAGTGTTAGGGCTGCGAAACTAGTGGCAGCTCATTAGCTTCCTTCTTTTTTGTTGTGCTGAACCCCTCTTTCCTGTGTGATAATGTGTTTGGCAAAGGAAAACAATATTTCCTCCTTTTCTCTCTTTTAAGGAGTTTGCGGCTCTGTTTTACCAGATGCTGCACTCCACTGAGAAATGGCTCACGTCGCACTTGAAAGCACGGTGGGCTGAACAAGGTGAAGTCACGTAGTCTCACTCCTCAGGCTTTGCGTTGTTAGCTTGCTCGCTTTTCTACCTGAGCAGTCAGTCCTACATTCAGCTTCATGCTGTAATCATGAGCTCTACATCCAGACCTTTAAGCTCTTAGGGTGCAGCTGGTCCGTGATTCAGCAGTTCTGCCTGCCATAGGTTTGTGGGATCAGGTCCCTTAACACCGTAGCTGCATCTACTCTGTCTGTGCTGCTTCCAGTAGCAGCCAGCTGCTGTGCTGCAAGGGGATCCCATCACAGGTTTGTTGCATTGACGTCTCCTAAAGTCTGATTTACCTCCGTCTTTATCCCCACCACTGCTTTTAAAGTATATTTTAATATGATTTTGAAAAATACCACTCTTGCTCTCTGAGCACTGCTGCAGACCCAGAATTCAGAAGCAGGTGAGCATTTCTAAGCCAGGCAAGATTGTTTGGGACTGCAAAAATGACCTACGGGGCTGCATGGACAGTCTCACACCCAAACTTCCCCCTTGCATCAAATAAAATTAGTGAATGAAGAAAAAATGAGACTGACGGCTTCGATAACTAGAGGGGCTATCCAGGGCTGGATAACTTTGCAACTATGCAGGCAGAGGAAGAGTTTGGCTTTTTCACATTAAGTTCACCGTGTCTGACACCTCTGAACTTTCCATCCTCTGCCTCAGCTTCTTTGCACTAAACTGCACTTCCTCAGGTGGTATGGGCATGTTCCCTTCACTGCCTCCCTTTTCTTTCAGAAGCCTTCAGTCATGGCAGTGTCCAGGTTCTCCCTTTCTACGCCACACTCTGATTTTTAAGGTTTTAGTCTTCTGTACTGAAGGACCTGAAATTCTGTAGTCTGCTTGGAAGGCTTTAGTGGCTTGGGACAGCTAGGGACATGCAAATGTTTTTTATGGACCCTAGATTTTGCTCGCAATTTATAAGAGTGGACTAGGTGGCCATTTCTAGACTCTACAGAGTTATCCCTCACTGTCCTCACTCCCCCCCCCCCCCCCTGCCCCGCTTTGGTGTTTAGATAAGTTAATAGGTATCAAACCCATACATTTTTATGCTAATGTCTAGACTGATCACTGGTGTCTCTATAATGCAAGGTTAGAGTGCAAGAAAAATGCATGTGCCATTACCGGGTAATTGGTTCTAACATTCAGAGGAGCCAGGCTACCTTTTTTTCTCCATGAACCTGACTGTTCCTTCAGACCCAGGCCCAGGCTATGTTCTTGCTGATAAACTAAACAAGGCCAGGGCATTTTCCCTTTCCCTGAGTAGCCAGATAAAAACATACCTATATAACTACATTTTCTTACCCTCCAAAATAGCTTCGAACTGTCAACTGGGAATGATCTCTGGCCCGTGCTGACTCCCAGCTGTGCCCAGGCATGGCTTGGGAGAGAAGTTGGCCCGGACCAAAAACAGCAGCAGGAGCCATGCCAGTGACCTGACCGTATGGGCACCCATGTGCCAGGCTGGGGGCCCTGCTCGGCGTCTGTCTGCTTTATTGGTACAGACGTAGCCTGAGGGAGCCAGGGACTGACAAACCTGAGGTATGCACGTGTCAGGAGGCCAGCAAGAGAGAGAAACCCACGCACGGATCCTGAGGAAAGATTCCATGTCTGTGTGAAAATGTAGACACGCATCTGCTACTGAGCTCGCATGAGGAATGGTAGCAATGGCCGTATGGTGGCTTGGGCACGAGCTTTGCTAGCAGAGGAGACACAGAGGGTCCTCAGCAACAATATGTTCTGATTTGCATTTTGTAGAGCCAGTGCTGTCGCACTCTCGGTGCTTTTTGTACCTAAACCAGTCTCGACGACCTAGCAGAATTATACTAGCTCATGCTCTAATTGAGCCCTCATTTTGCTGCACAGACAGCACAAATGCTGGATTGCCTACAGTGCAAGCAGGAGCTGCCTCATAAGCACATATTGGCTCAAACTAGAGGTCCCTTTAGCCCATTTCTCTGTCTCTCATAGTGGCCCATAGCAGATGCTCAGGGAGTAGCAGGGCATGCATCATATATCCCAAAGACAGCAGCTGAGCAAATCTGGGACAAGGAAGACTTGAATGAAAAAGTGTGTTTATCGTTTTTAGAGTTTGGGTTTCATCCATGTGCTCTGGCAAAGGGAAAGGGTTTTCTGTTTACATGCATCACATCACTCCTGCCATAAAAGCAAATGACTCTTTCTGGCCTGTTGCAATGCAATAGCAGAAGTGGTACCACCGAGAGCAAAATGCGCTGTATATTCTTCCATAATTCTGCCCCTCCACACAAGTGTGACATAGCCCAGCTCCTCACTAAAGCCCGTTGAATCAAGAGAGAGGCCTTGATTTTTGGTTGTTTCGTGGCAAGTTCTATAACAGGATTCAGCGGCACCTTCGAGTTCGGGGGTCACCTAGGGGACCAGGATCAATGAAGTTGTAAATGGTCCAGGTCAGGCTGGATAAAGATCATCCTCCTCCAGCACAAACCAGATGAGGAGCACTCTGCACACACAGCCATGTCTTTGCTCTGGGACTTGGCCCCACACATCTCTGCAGGGCCCAGGAAAGCCTTGCAGCCCTGGGCTCCTCTGCAGCAACCCTTTGAGCCAGCCCTGGTACCATCCCACTGGCCCCAGTTTTCCTGTCGTTCTGGGGAGCTGATGGCAGATGTGCCATTGTGCGTGGAAGAGTGCACCTGGGAAGTTCCATCCACTCTGCAATATTCTGTTCTTTCTCAAAAATTGGGAGAAAGTGGAGCAGGACAAAGGGGTTTGCCTGAATATACAAGAGTTTCTACTACTACTGTCTGAGCCCAGCCCCAAGAAGCATGTCTAACTAACGGAGGAGAAAGCAAGCAGGAAGGTTGGTGAAGAAAACAAGAAGTAGGAAGGTGATTAAATAAATCCATTTCATAGGACCTAATGACAACAGCACGCTTAGCAGGACAACAGCTAAGCAGGACCTTTGAGGATCCTCCTGTAACATATAGCCCCCCCCCAAAAGTGCCTTAACAATTTAATAGATTTTGCTCTGTTTCACTTTTTCTCTCCTTTCCAAACCAGTGATCCTCAAGTTTTGCCAGTAACATGGTAAAAGGCAGCCACAACCCACGCAGAGAGAGCTCCTGTCCATACATGTTTATGCTGAAAGCGTTTTCATCTACTTGTGTTTTTCTGCCCTGGTTGCCCACTGGAAGATTTGGGTTGAAGCAGCACATTTCTAAGCTTTATCTCAGTTAAGACTTCAGTCAGTGGAACGCTGCAAACCTTCAAAACCACCATGGTTTTGAAGCCGCCTCTGCGCCTGATAGTTTCACTATCCCCCAATATTCCCGCAGCCCACATCATATATGTAGCCAATATTAATTGCCTCATTATAACAAGACAGGGAAAGCTAACGCTGAAGAAAACCACAGAAATTACAGAAGGTAACATTACAGCCTGCCAGCTGCAGCCCTCTATTTTATTTAGCCTCTCGGAGTCCCCCCGGCTGAGTGGGTAGCCAGACTCGTGCTGGAGGCTTGCAAGCCCCAAGCATGTGCCACACCATTTTGCCCAGACTTAAAGCAGAGAGCCATAAGCACCTGTCTGTCCTCATTGCTGTTCAAAACAGGATGGTTTGATACAGCCGTGCCGCTGATGCTTTTGTGTCAGAAGGCTCATCTCCTCTATGTGCCCTACAGCTTGTCCTATACGTGCGACTGCCACCTCTGAGCACGGGCTGGGTGTGGGGAGGGACAGACTCCTGTGCACTGTGTGGTGCCAGCCTGGCCCTGCAGCATGAAGCTGTAGTGCCTGCAGTTGTTTCGCACTATCCCCTGGTGGGTTCAGGCTTCCTCCTCCGAGAGAAGTGTATGTCCTGGAAGAAAAGGGGGGTGGACACCTGATTAATATCAGTGCTGGGCTACGAGTGCCCCTACGAACGCTGTCAGCATCACTCTGCCAGGTTTGCCTCCCTACAGGCAGCACCTCTGAGCCCAGCTGAGCCTTTAGCTCCAGTTGTCTTTGGTCTTCCCCATCCCCTGTGTTCTTTATGCTCTCAACTGCCTTGGCTGTCTTTTTTCTTTCCCTGCCTCTCCCTGTTTCTTTTTCCTTCGGGACTGCTGTCTGTTTCTCCCCTTCAGGTTTCCTGTCTCCCCTCCCAGCCAGCACTTCCGACAGCAGGAATTTCGAGATATGGCACGCTCATACATTTTGTATTAGCTCTAGGGGCTCTTAAGCCTTCTGACTTCATGGGGTTACACAAACTAGCAACCGCTGTAGCCCAGGAATGCACCTGGAAGTAAGAGAAAAGGGGGGGGGGGGGGGCGGAAATTAAGTGCTTAGCAACAGGAATGCCACACTTTTGAAGAATTAACTAGCTATTCATTCAATCTGAAAGGGTTATTGCATTAAGAACTCACATTAGAATTAAGGGGGGGGGGGGAAGCACTTGCTGGCTAAAGGCTGAGGATAAACCCAGCATTTCTTTATCACTGCCTAGGGAAAAGAAAAACCTTAATTACAATACTTGTCTTTGAATAATATTTCAGTCATAACAGCACATTTCTCAGATTCTGCATGATAAGTGCATTAATATTTATTCATTTTCTATGACCTTTAGATAATTCCTAAGGGTCCTATTTTTGCTAGTGTTGATGGTTGCTCACTTTTTACGCTCCTTCAGTACACTGGTCCAAAGCTTGATCACCATATATCAGCATCCTTCTTGTCTTTGGAAGCCTGCTCATGTGAATGGGGTGAAAAAAAATTTGGAGCTGACTTTGGCTTTTCTCGAGCCTCAAAACCAATCTTTAGCAGCAGAGGTCTTCTGCCATGGTAGACCCTGGTGGACCTCAGGCTGAGTGCAGAGACCTGTTCCTCTTGAAACTGGTGGGACTGGGAAAGACTTGCAGCCATCCTTTTTACACTAGTTTTCCTTGCAGTCTCAAATGTTTGTCATTTATTGATATTTAATTTCTTTTGTCAACTTTAATCCTCGTCCTGCATGCCTTACACAAGGGGCTACTCTGGAGAGTACAGGAGTAGGACTATTCTGGAGAGTACATGAGTAGGACAATCTCCCTTTGATTTCATTCATTTTACTTTTTAAAAACATGTATATTTGTACCTCCAACACCTTAGAAATGCTTTCTACACGCTAAAAACTGGTTAAAATACTTCAAATTTGTCTTCTTCACCCACTGGCATTCAAACTGGAGGGGATTTTGTGAGGTTTTATAATTTCAGCAATGGCTAGATGAGCATTTTTTGTCAATGTTAAGGCTTTCTTCTTTTGAAAATGATTGTTTTTTATCAAAATGTTAGTATATCAACTTAGGAAACCTTTGTTGGTTTCCAGTTATAAAAATAAGGCAGAGAAGACTGAGTATTCAGACACTGGCACCTGGTTTGACTTTGCAGAACATATTTACAAAACGTACTTCGAGCGAAATGACTTTTGTATTTGAAAGTCTGGGCTAGATAGGATCACCACCCTCCAAGTAGTCTGCAGGCAAAGACAAATCTGTAGTTCTCTGCCTAATGTCTGTGTGCATGTTTGCAAAAAAACAGAGTGCCCTGAATTTCTAAAGCAAGTGCACATGAATGAGGCCATGCTTCCTCCTTCTCTTTGGTACACCAAACATTGAACTCCTAATCATATTGTTCAGTCTTTGGGGATAAAAATACAATTCTGAGAGGAGTATAAATGCCCTTTATGCAAAGAAAAGTCTCTTATCTGCAGTAATTTAGTGAATAGGCTCTGTGATGATATCTGAAATGCTGTGCTTCACCCACAGAAAAACTCTGCCTCCCACCTTTATTTTTTGGCTCAGTAATTTCAAGAACTTGGAGTGATAGCTAGGCAGAGAGATGCTAACATGGGACATCTATTAATATATCAGTGGATCAGAGTCTCTTTTTCAACTAAACAATTTAGAAAAACAAAAGACACTATCTTTCTGGATGGTTGTACTTCTTTCATAAACAACGTCAGTAGATAAGGGCACATTTCTGTCCTCAGCTAAGGAGTATTTTATCATGAAAAGGTATCAAACTATTATCTAGTCATGCACTTGTCCCAGCGCAAAAAAGCTTTTTGAAAGCTGAAGGAGAAAAATGCAACAGCCTTAGTATTCAAAAGTCTTCTACTGACAATACAGGACAATAGTGACATTTTAAAAATCAATACTGCGTTGTTGTTTTTTTTGTAAATAAAAAAGATACAGGTCTTAGGATCCAAATTAATTTCCACTACATTTACAAACCAGGAGAAATCCAGACTAGTTGCAATGATTTCAATGAGGAATATTCAATGAGGCAAGAAGAAAAGTTTTTTGCTCGGAGCAGGCACTAGTTTTAACCCTGCTTTGGGCTTTGTATGTGACCTTGGATTTATAATCTGATTTTCAGCTATTCTTAATATTCACAGGAGCCAGAAAATTTTCTTTAGAAACTGGAGCGGTCGCTATTCCCACATCCTTAGCACTGAATCGATCAAACCCATTTCCAAGACAGCAGTCCCAAATCCCTCCCAGAGCTCAGAGCCCAGACGCCTCAGAGAACTGAAATGATGGATCTCTTCCCGGGAGCAGATTACTAGAGCATAAACACCGTGAACGCCTATCTAGGAGCGTACCAATCGCTGATGCCGTATCTGCAAATGAATTCAATATGTTCGATTGTTTCGGAGAGTCTTATTTCAAAGACGAAACACAAGATTGCTTCCTCCTGTACATGAGAAACAATATTCTGGCTGACACAAATAAACATATTACATGTATCATAGGTACAAATCTCACAGTATTTGTCTCACTAGCAATAGTTGTCTCTTGGCTCCCAGGTAGCAATACCCTGATGAGAATCTACCTCAGTGACCACTGAAGTATGATATAACATTTAGACCAAGAGCAGACGTGCTTCACGTGTAGTTCAGCATGCAGTACAACCTCCCTTTTAATCACATGGAAATCTCAATTCACAGCCTCCGTGAACATTAAAAGGAGGTGAAAATCCATCATTAACCCATGCACTGGCTTTCTCCTGGCTATATTGATGAAGGATAAACACAGCAACCTTGACTAATATTTTATTTTAATTAGAGTAGAAGTAAATTGCAATAAGCACACAACACAGGGAATTAACAGCAAATTAAACAAGCTCTATGTATAAACCTGTAAAACCACTCAGAGCAATTTGAATTCTTCATCAGGCTGGGGACTGTACACATATTTCTTTCTTTATTTATTTTATTGAGTGCTCATGTTTCATTTCCAAGCAGGCCTGCATGTATTGATTTGATCTCATGTTCAGTGAAGTGTGTATGTGCAAACGTCTAATGGGAGCAAAGACCTGAAAGATAAAATGGTCTTTTTTTGGCCAGACCACACACCCTTGGAGATTTGCCTGGCCCAAAGAGGATGTTATTGCACAACTGGCACAACCTCTTTTTGAAGCCTAGAGGGGAACTCATGAAGCAACATTTGTGCATTGCAGCTGAGAAAAGCTCTAATTTGTACTGCTTATCTCTGATCCATGCACAACAGATCTGAGAGGACGATTTTGCCCTTAATTTGTTCCCTGGTGTCTACACATTTTGAGTGTGTTAGATCAATGAACAATGCTACATTCCATATGTGCCACATCACGTAGACATAGCTAGGTACACTGAAGATGAAGAGGCAGCCTCAACTTTGAACCTCCTGTTTGTAAAACAACTTTAAACATTAGGCAGATGACTCTGTAAAGTGAATTAATTAGCAATAAAGACCAAAGGCACATTCTACGTGAATAAACAACATAGATTTAGATCTCAGTTAAAACTTAGTGAACGTCAGCTAATAAGGAGGTCTGTGGAGTCTGTCAGGCTTTGCAAATCCTGCTTTTCTGAAAGGGAAAGTATTATTGCTCCTAGCAGAAAATGCCTGTATAAGATTTGAGTCTGTGTGGTGGAGTGAAACCTGCAGCTCCAAGATTCAGCTTCTTTAGCCTTCTGCAGGAAAGATCTTTTTGTAGCCGTTTTTTATTTAGCTAGGGGTTTCTCTGGGGAGGGCAGGAGGGCGTTAGCTCAAGAATTCACTTGATAGATTTCAGATCAGCAGCTAATCTGTCACTTCAAGGGGTGACAATGACAGGAGGGAAAGACTTCCTAATTTATTCATAAAATACTTTATCTGTCGATTCCATTTATTTAGTTCATTCTTCATAGGTAAAAGTATTGAAAAAAGGAAATTAATCCTGACCTTGGAGGTGAGAAGCAGAATGCTTATAACTCCAGCTCTGGGGGCATGAGTAGGCCAGGACTTTTTTCACCCAAGAGTGTGAAAGACATGATAGACTGATATTATCTCATGCATTTTACCCCCTGAATTCTTGTTGATACCACAATACCACAGAGATTTTACTGACCTATTAGCAACACTTACTGGAAGCTAATATTCAGTATAGCGCGTCGCATACCTTGTTTGTTATTTTTGCATAGCACAAAAATGCCTGTGGTACATTTTGTCTGTCTTTGTGCAGTTGTTGCCAGTGAACAGATTACATCATGTCAGAAATGCCAGAATTTTCTGAAGGAATTTTTCATGAAGTTTAAGAATTGACATATATTTTTCAGTGAGCTGCAGCTTCTTTTTAAGTTCAACACAGCCTTGAAAGAATTGTTATGATTTGCTGGGCAAAGAATCTGAACAGCAAGAATTCATTGGCCAAACCCCAATACCATTTTCTGTCTTTGACGAATGTTGAAAAAGCACTTAGAATTTAATTTCACTGGGACTTTTATGCCCTTAAATTTTAGGGGATGCAACATTTATGGAAAACAGCATGATTCTGTACAATTACATTTTGATTTCATAATGATAATATGGAAGAATCTTTTGTTGCTAAAAGCAAATTCCTCCTAACATGATAGAATCCCCTTATTCAACCATCCTGATGTACTATAACTTATTTTTTTAATTGAAGACTTTTTCACCAGCAAACCTCAGATGCAAGCCTTAGTATACATTTCAGGAACAGTGAGTTCATGCAAAATAAGGTGTAAAGACAAGAGAACTTGATGCCATTTGTCAGTTAATGGAATGAGCTTGATCAGGAACTGAATATCTTGTTTACTGATCTACGCTCTCTTCTGAGGTAGTAGATGCCCCATCCCTGGAAGCATTCAAGGTCAGGCTGGATGGGGCTCTGAGAAACCTGACCGAGTTGAAAATGTCCCTGCTCATTGCTGGGGGGCTTGGACTAGATGATCTTTAACGGTGTCTTCCAACTGACTCTGTTCTATGATTCTATGATTCTGTGCTTCACAAGATCCTTGCCCACTTCAGCTGGTCTTTACAGACTGTCCCCATCTCTCTCTTCCAGATTTCAGTTTTCAAAGTTCAGATGATTTTTGGTGATGAACCATACATCGTTTGGATTGTACGTAGGTTTTTTACAGCTGCACCAAACGTTATTAAAGAGGAAATCTTCAGCAAATAGACTTCTAAAAAAACCCTAAGGTATGTTTTTCAAAAGCATATAATTTAACCAAGGTTGTGTTTGTTTTGTTGCATCTTTTTAGCAGATCTGTAAAAAGTACATCTTTACATAAGATTGGTTTCTTGCCAGGTGTCACAACCTCACAGCAAAGAATGTAAATGTTAACATTTCTCATAGTATGGCTGTGAAAATGGGCATAATACCTTTCTTTAATCTCAATCTTGAAATGGCAAATACGTTTTTAGCTAACCTATTTGTGAATAAAAGGAAAAGGGGGGCAGCTAGAGGCATGTATTTGTTGTGAAAAACATAGGTTTGGTTTTTTAAATATAGCAAAAGGCCATAGCACCAGCAAACAGAGAGCTACCATGGTAAAGGGAAGGGTGTCACCATGTGAATTTCAGATAAATTTTTAAGTTGTGGAGCTCTCTGTGTATAAAACAATCTCTCTCAAGAAATATAGGAACAGAAAGTAACAGTATGTTGCATGGCTGGTACAGCTTGGCAGCGCTTTGGATAAAGCTAGAGTTTTCTGTGGTCGTTTTACATTTTTGTTGGTGACTTTCAGTTTTCCTCCTACAGAAGAGCAGGAAAGGGAGAACAGTGCACAAATTAGACTTATCCCAATCCGGAGCTGGGATGCAGCTGAAGTGCAGGGCAGGACCTGTGAGCTGGGAGCTGTTCCCTGATCCCACAGTTTAGCCAGGGGCAGAAAGTCTATGTGTATTAGCCTTCATAATTAGACCCCAGAGCTCTTCAGCCTCTTGTTTACTTTTTCTTCATCCACCATTGCTCAAATCAACTTTTTCAACTCTATTCCCTCAATCTAGTATTTTTCTGTAATTATTTGCCCTGAGCCTATAGTCTCTGAAATTGCTACATGGCCTCCAGCTCAAATATTTGTCAGGCCCAGGACTCTATAATGTCTAAAACATATGGGAGCAAATGCACTCTATACTGCCAACACGACTGACGTTCAGTACACCAAGGTGGTGTCAACAAAGATAGTGCAAGATGATAATATTTATACCAAGGTTTAAAAAAACAATTTCCTAGTTTAAAGATGATGCAGAGAAATGTGTATTTACATGGAAGTCATGATTTAGTTATCGATTCATCTACTCAGTTAGGTATGAATATATCATCAGGCGTTGTTAAAACAGAATCTCAGTGAAACCTTTGTTCTTTGAATTAACCTAATGGTCACAGTGACTATGAATATATAACGTGAGGGTTTAGGTATATATAAACATAAGTACATGCCCATGTATGAATACACATGTATGTATGATCAGAGATATGCATATAAATACACGTATGTGTATTTACAAATACATGCATGGAAAGTTAATGGAAGAGAACCAAAGCAGCTGAAATTACTTCCACATCTTCATTCACAGGTCTTTGCATGTTAGAAAGGGCCACCATTACTGGTCACATGGCAAAAACTACTCCATGAGTGGTCGGAGCTCCAAGGATCCCTGTGTCACTGCAAATCAGAATTTTGGAGGAGCTTGCTGTGATGTTCAAGAATCTAGTTTCCATTAATCTGTGAGATGGTTAAGCAGGTAATGACCATTGTTGTCAACGCAAGTTATGTATGTAGGGCCCTGTGAGACTCAGTGGGAGACTGTACCATAAAATACACTTTATTTGCCAGTGTAAGGATCACACCTTAATTTAATTAATTAATTAATTAAATTAATACAATGGGGCACAATAACTCTTCTGTATGGGAAAATTAATGTTAAAACGCTAAAAATCAGCAAATGTCTGGAAAGAGAAGGGAGAAATACAGGGGGTAGAGAGTGGATATTTCTCACCTCTGCAGGCAGTAAAACTCATAGCCAAAGCCCAACAGCTGGGCTGCTCTCTGGTCTTCCCTCACAGTAGCAAAAATCATAGTGGGATTTTTTTTTTTCTGTTTTTGTCCTCTGGCTTTTCAGAAACAAATGGGTGCGAGTTCCAGCTATACCACCCTTCTTCTACTTCTCCTCTTTGCAAAGCATATTGCAGCAGAGAGCTCCTCTGTCCGAGCAGTTTGCACCTCACCTTCCATGTGAGACACCAGGCGGAGCTGTACAAATGGTTATGATTTTTCTATTTTGCAGCTACTCAGCAGCACCTTTTTGTATAAATAACACTTAGACCTAGCCACAGACCTCTCTTGACTGCTGCCAGAGACTGCTAGAGAAGAGCATCTTTTTTTCAGAGTGAAGGAAAAAGTGGTGGCTTGTGCTTTGTCAGGGTTTCTTCCTAGACATTTCTGCTCCTCTTGGGTGACTGGATCTATGTGAAGGCCTGAGAAAAGACGAGCACAGTTCAGAAAATGAAAACAAGGGAAAACAAACATAATCTGTAATTTCAGACTTACTGAAAGATATAAGGAAAAAGACGTGTCAGGATCTGCTTTGTCCCCATCTACAGGTCCTTGACCATAAGACAGTTCAGAAAGGAAAGATTCTGGGGATGGTGAGAACACTTGGGCTGCACACAGAAAATGGATGGCCCTCATACTGTAAAGTGGATCTAAGATCGTGGTGATTTCCAGGTACTAAAGAGCTATATTAGATGTCCCACTTTGCTTTCTAAATTTCTTTGCTCCTGCTTGCCACAGAAACCGCGTCTTTAAAAAAAGCAGGTTAACCCAAGTCACATATTGAGTCATAAAATAATTGTAGTCAGTTCTTTGTATTGACTCATCCTAAGAGTTGATTCCTTTATGCTGACTGAAAAGTGTAATCTTTGACCGCTTTAGAAATATGCTATTAAAGGTACCTTGCTGATAAGTGCAAAATACTTGCCATGATACGGGAGTGGGTCTAAGAAACTGAATAATAAATTCCATAATGAGAGATACAAGTGATGCAGGTACTTTGGTTAAACACAGAAAGAATGGATCATGCTGGATTTTCATTTTCCTTGTTTGAGAGCTGCATGACTGTGACAAAGGTATGTGTATTTTTTAAAAATAATTGTTATTTTTAATTTAGCTAAAGAAAACCCCATTCAATTTTTCTTTCAAAATCAGAGTATTTCACCACTTATACTTATATTCATTGAATTCCAGGGTTAAATTTCAGAAACAGTAGGATACTCACTTTGATCCTAAGATTAGAAAAACGTCCACTCTCATTTTTTTCCAGCACTGAATTTAACACAAAATGCTTTCTGAAAATTCAGCTGGCCTTTTTCAGCCAAAATTTCTTAAGCATGTCTGTTCATTGTAGAGCTGAGGAAATGCAGAGAGGATGAAGAGTGCTGAGGATTTTTTTTTCTACGTCTGAAAAGCATTTTTATCATTTTCCTTTGAAGTCTCTGCAAGTTATCTAGTGTTTGTCTTAACTTTCTCTGTGAAAAGAGAAACTGATTTATCCTCCTAGGAGCCATTTTAAACATCAGAGAAAGTGAAGAGCGGGAATGAAATCTACCTGACTAAACAAAGCCCAGCACAGAAAGTGCAGCCATTGTAAGCGTTTGTTTTAAATTCTGACTTGACTTCTGCAAAAGAGCTATCAAAATTCATCTCGTAAATAAGTGAACACTGCAGCTCCATCTCCAATGAGAGAGATTTCTCTCTGCATGCCTCAAGGTTCCTTTTGGCTTATAACCAGTAGATTTCAGAGTAGCATCCATAGGGTAAAATAAAAAAAAAAAAGCAGAAAATATAGGTGTGAATAGTATTTATAGCATCTTTCATGATGACTGCTTAGAAAAAGGAGTTCAGTGGAAATTAATCCCTTTCTTATTTCAGCCTTAGTACAAGTTTATATTAGGATTTCTTAGATTTGTTTGTCCCTAAAAAACAGGGGAAGAATAATTGGGTCTACGGGATTTAGTCTTCGTAACTCAAATGTCATGGAAAGTCATAAAAGTCCTGACCTTCTGTGTTTGATTTCCTGATGATATATGACACATATGCCTGCCTAATTTAGTGCTTATTAAAGGAATAATGTTAATGGTTAAGGAGTATGAAGCCTTAATTAGATTTTGTAAGTAGTTAACTACTGTAGCAAAGAGAGCCCTTTATTCTGTGTTTACTGCAAACACACCAGAATGTCACCAATATAATCTGAGAAGACTAAAGTCAATCCAGCAGCTGCAACCAGTTGTTAAAAACTAACCTGTTCTATGCCATTTTAAAAATTTGATATTTGATTTTATTGCCAGGTGGAGGTTTATTTTTCATTGACACTTAAAAATGAATAATTATGGGAGATTTTAGATGGAAAATAACTGATTAAGAGGGACACTCAGGATCAATTCAGCAGTTTATTTGGAATGACTTCTCAATTGAGCTCCTGTACCTCTATTAAAAAGGTTGCATTAGTTTGTGTATCTCCTTCAGAGTTAGAGTTGATGGAATGATGCAAGAAATACATTTGCAATATAGTCACAAATGAATGACCATAGATTTGTTGCTATTCTTGCCACCATGACAGAAGATATTTCCAAATATTTGTGGCCCAGTATTCACAGTATTCAAAACAGTGTCTGTGAATCACCAATGTTCTCCAAATTTATACCTGAAATACATTGTTCATTACTCACTGTTCATTATTTGTTAGTCATAACTCATTATCTTTTGTTAAAGTTTCAGTCAGCTAATCAAGAAGCAGAAAATACACTGTATGACCAATAGCATCCCACAAATAATGATTAATCAAAATGAGCAGTTCATGAACAGTACAGTGACTAAAAATCATTCAGCTGAACTAGTTATCAAAGACATACAATACTAATGTATTGACAAAAATCAAGAGTCGTCTGTGAATGAGTCATCAACCAAAAGCCAATTTAATTTGGGGGTCCTAATAGCGCTAGTAAATGAGTGTTTTGACATAAAAGATACTAAGTTTAAGTGTTACATTCCCCTTTCTTTAAATGTTATTTTTGTATGCCTTATCAGAGTGAGCTGGGCAATTGCAGTTGACAGTAGATTTGCCACTGTCTTTAGTGGGAGAAAGATTAGCTCCTATATGTGTTTTATTGAGGCCACTTACTAGTTAATGTTTCCTTAGCTTGTTTTCCCTATACCTTCTTGTTTCCATGGATCTCGGCCTGGGTCTTGTTACTTTTTGGCATTTTTTATCCTGTTTGAGCAGAAATTCCATTTTATTGATTGAATGATGCAAATAGGAACTTCTGGGACTGAGAATCTGAGTCTATATACTGTAGTTCCAGTCACACATTTAAATTGACCACTTTTGTATGAACCCACAGTAAAGAATAATTTTATTATCCTTTAACTATATTTCAAAAGTCTATGTCTCAGCATTTTGAAGGACCAAAATTCCTAGAGTTGATGAAGATCCATTATATGATGCATTAAGATATCAGATGGATTATCTACTCAAAATTAGGCTCCAGTAAGTCATGACCAAATTAGGCACTACATCTGAAAATAAGGAGGTTAAATATAAAGATGTTCTGAAAAGAATGAGCAAAATATAAAGACACAGGGTTTAACCTGGAGCTCTCTAAGATATCACCATGATCTCCGAATTATGGGACTTTTAGGGGCCCAGCTTAAAATTAATTTAATTCCATTTATTAAAAATGACAGTGGGAAGATACGGTTTCAACCAATTATATTTAATTCTTTTTCCTGAGTAAGATGATCATGGTGCATCATTCAGTTGATTTTCTAGAGCAGCTACATTGAGATTTCCTGAGATTCTACTTCTGACTGGTAAATCCAGAGATGACTCTTTGAATCAGCCATGCGTAGTTAACTCAGAATTGCTGGAGTAAGAATAGCCAAGAGCTTTTAGCATTGTTTAAACAGATTGTGCCATTATTTACCTGGAGAGAGTATTCTTATTTTTAGATCATATCTAGAGATCTGTAGGGATAAGAGACCATAAACATAACAAAATCTAGGGCCAGAGAAGGAGAACACCTGCTGTTATCATTGCATGATATCTACAAATACCCTGCTGCAAAGCCTCGTTTTACATGTGAATATACAGCATTATTGTCATACTTTATGTGAACACACATTTTCCACAATAATTCATTAGACATAGTTTTGCAGTACAGTACTGATGTTTTTAAGTAGTTTCTTGGAACTTCAAAGAAAAAACAAACATCAGCATACTTATTTATAGCTATAAGCCATATATAGTGCATGTTACACTGCATTTGCGATGTAATAAGTGCCCTTTAAAGAATAAACAAGGACAGTAAACTAAGTGAAGGTATGCAAATTATAAACTTAATGCACCTGGTACCTAAATCTGAAAAAAAAAATTAATCCTTGGCATGAACGTATACTGCACTTGTCAAATCCAGTCAGAATAACTGGTCTAATGGACAGCTCTTTCCCATAGGGGATGGAGAAGATGTTGATTCTGCAGTGTAATTCTCCTCAATCTTTCCCTCTCTCTGAGCTGTACTGCCATCATACAGAGCTATTTGTTGGAGAAATTGCCATCTTTTCTCATTAAAGGAAAATGCTTATCCTCCTAGCTTTCCTAATTTCATGTAGCAGATGATACCATGCATATAAGAGAGCTCAAAGTGACCTTTTGGGTATGATTTTGATGCTTTTTATTGAGAAATGCTTCATACACATAGATCTTTTAAAGCAACACAAATGTTTCTATATACACAAGAACAGACTCTTAGAAGCTACAGCATTTTGGTGGTTTGAATTCTTTGATTCATATGGCAATTAGTTTTGAAGATTATCTACAAATGTCCTACTTCTGATATTTTGCATGTCTTTTGTTTTACTAAGTGTTTCCATCCATGTTTTCACATGAAAATAGTGGAACAAGACTGGAAAAAAAACTGTGAAATAGGATGAATTTTTTAACATAATATTAACAGCTTCTACCACTTAATTGTCTAACAATGGAGAGGTGAATAAAACCATCAAGGGTGGAAAAGAAAGCACACAGTTTATAATGAGAAAAGCCATGACCGTGGGCTTGCAGAAGAAATAAGTACTTCATACATGGGGACACTTCCTTGTTATATGCTAAAACATAAATTTTAAGGATGTCTGGAAACTCTCCTTTGATTCTCTAAATTCATATTTATGCTCCAAGCAAAATTTGAAATGCTGTGACTATATATGGGTTAGCTATGCCCGAAGGGATAAACTCAGACATTTAGAATAAGAATTTGCCTGATAAATAGTGGTACAATCTGGTGATTTCAGAGCTTGTGCTGGCTAGCTCCAGATAAAAGAAAAACTTCTTTTAAATCAGTGAAATGACACCATTTACACACTATGTCACTGAGATCAGGCCAAGGAAGTCTACAAAGTCCTATTAAATGTAAATAGGCCTTTCTTGCCCTTAGTTCTGTCTCTATGATATTTATCGCTCTGTGTTTTCAACTCAGAAGTGTGAAGAGATCTCAGCTACTGGAGATTCTCGTTGCTGTTGCGATGGGTTTGTTCTTGTGCTGTTTGTGTGTTATGTTAGTGGTAATACTGGAGAGTGCAAGTACCGAAATACGGGTAGCTGTACATTCAAAGCAGCAAAGGGAAGTCGTAGATGGTTGTCTCCTTTGCTAGATAAACAGTAAATGTTTGTTCCAGCTATCCCACATAGTATAAACTGGTGCCTTCAGTAGCTGGGCACATTTCAAAAGGCCAAGGAAGTCTGCTGCTTGACCCATTTTGCATTTTTCCATGAGACACACGTATAAACAAAAATGTTTCCCTACAATGAGAAGTAAGGAAAAACACTCTGATTACGTTCAAATTTTAAAGGTCTTAGAGCAAGAGGACACATGCAAATGAACTGCAAAAGCATGGCTGGCATATGACAGTCTGTTCTTCATAAAAACGTGAATAGCCTCCATCCACCAGTAAAGAAATCCCTCTCATTTCTGCAGTGAAGGAAGACTGGCTTGAGGCCTGCTGACAGTTCTAAAGCATACATTAAAGATTGGTCAGTGTGGGACCTAACTGTGACCTTGGCAGAGATTTGTGGAGACTTGCATTGGGTGTGACTGTGCAGAAGCCGACCTCTGTGAGTCCAAAGGAGTGCTAATAAAACAGATGGCAGCAAGGAGTACATTTTGGTGTCAAGATTTCCAAACATTGGTAATAAATGATAAACCATCATTTCTGGCTCAGAATTGGAGCTGGAATCTTTTCCATTTGCATGTGACTTCTGACTTTATTCCTTTGGAAGTGATTTCTCCACCAATTTCTCTGCCAAAAAAAAATATATAAAAAAGACTTTCAGTGATATTACCCCAGTGTAAATTTTGCATCTAGGATAGAATTGAGCTCACAAAAAATGGATCCAGAAGCTTATATGCCTATAGCTTATAAAGATAGAGCAGTAATAAAATTGAGTTTTCTCAGTTTAGAAATTATGACCAACAGATATATATACACAACATTTACAGTTATGCTATAAAATATTTTTGATGCCATTAAAGAACAAGGTAGCATGAGAACTGTCCTATAGCAATTCTAGTAGTGTTAACATGTACTCACTAGCTGGATTAACTTGGTCATTAAACTAATTTCTCCCATTGCTTAACACTAATCAGAATTTTCTAACTTGTTAAGAAAGCATATTGATATTTAGTAAACTGCACAGGCAACTTCATTTTTCAGAACAGTTGATAAGAAGCCTTTTCAAAATCTTGGAGAATATGAGGGGTTTGAGTAGCAATGGGAACTGAGTGCAGGAAACTTTTGCATCATTGTATTAGAGGCACCTGAGGATTTACTGTGTTATACGGGAGAGCCTGAAGCAGGAGTAAATGGCATTTCTGTTGTCCATTGAGCTCGTAGGACAGTTGCAGTTAAATGCAGATAAACAAAGTTTATATATTTCTAATTTAGATCAGGCCTGTGAAACTAAACCTGTGGATTTATCCACTTAAGTGCCATGCAAGTGAAATCACCTGTTATAATGATGTCAAGGATTGTGACTTTCAGAAGATGTAGCATTTGCACATCTAACATACTAGATCATATAGAGAACTATAAAAGTCAAGGTCAAGAATGGAGTATTTAAAACGCAAAAAAATTAAAATCTATATCCACTTTCATTAGCTGGGCATGTATATTTATTTTTTCCTGGTCCT
This sequence comes from Pluvialis apricaria, assembly GCA_017639485.1. Lineage (NCBI taxonomy): Eukaryota > Metazoa > Chordata > Aves > Charadriiformes > Charadriidae > Pluvialis > Pluvialis apricaria. Next base: position 130,880,895 of record CM030008.1, on the reverse strand, counting down.
TTAGACGCTGAAATGGTTCATTTATAAAAACGTGTACTTACAGTAATATAATCCCAAATCATCGCTCCAAGGAAAATCTCTGGAAGCTTTTTACCCTTCCATTGACACTTTTGGAGTAAAATCTGAATTTCTAACTCTACAGAACTTTCTGGCATGGTTGTCAATGACAGACCAGTCCTGTTAATATATAGGGGGTTTAGAACTTAATTCAAATATATTTTCCATTTTAAAGTTATAACAACTAAGTACACCTGCTCACTTAAAAATTATCTGTTAGTTGGGTAGTTTTCAATAGCTTAATCATCATTTGATTGTCTCAGTTTGTATCGCAGGCAGTTCACCTGCTCTTCATCTAAACTTAAATGTTTCCTGTTTACACATCAGAAAATATAGAAAGATGATAATATTTAGAAAACAAAGAAAAAAACTAAAAGCTGCGTTCAAACACATTATTTATATAATTATCCTATAATTAAAGTAATTATACTTTGTGGTGAAAAATAGTCTTTATTTTTATTTGCAGGTTTCTTGAGGGTTGTTTACTGATCATCATAGAGAAGCTACATGAAAAATAGGTGGAGATGTTCTCATTTCTGCAAAAGATTTAAGTTGCATAGGGCATGGTCTTCATGAAACAACTATGCATCTTTACAATCCATCAACTGACAGCCCTGTATGAAAGAGAGTTAGACTGATGTTTGAAGATATTTGTGAGCTTTTATGACCTTAACTACAACCACAGCTACCCTGGATATGAATTTCTTGAATAAGAGAGGATTTCTAACATACATGCAAGCAGTAAAAATGGTGTAAATGAAGGATTTCTTGCCTTGTGGTGTTTTTGAACTTTTAGATTCAATTTGTTCTTCTTTTTAGAACAAGGAAATTTGGAAACTTACAAAGGGAAAGTTTAGGTGTCCATGAAACTACTTGAATCCAGGAGCAGTCATTTGGAAAAAGACCCACTGATTATGAAAAATACTGAGCTGAGACCCAGAACATGAGGCCGTTCCTCAGGAAGCCAACCCAAATAGTATTTTTTTTCCTTTCATTGGTAGATAATCTATCACTGGCAGCAGAATGAGGGAGAACAGGACCAGGGACCATCTCAGAGTACTTCTACCACGGAGATGTGCCTGGACTGCGGCAGCGTTACTCAGCAGCACGTGTTGCCTTCTCCACAAACACCCTGCGGACAGGCACTTTGGACTATTGGGAGATGACTGAGGGCCCTACTGTTGTATGGACATGGATGGGGGTTTCTCCTGGAGCCATCCTGGATTTTTAATCCTGGATTATTTTTTTTCGCCCCACAAGCTATGTTTTAGTCCTTCACAGAACTACAGAACAAAAATCATTTTGATCAAACTAAACCCAGAGACGAGTCACATACTTCAAATAGCATATATATGGGACATATACAGCAAGAAATACTAGTCAGCTTCTACAGTTGCTTGATTACATTCATGTAAATATCAATATGTGCACAATCAATATCTGCTAGGACTGTGGAAAATTAGGAAAACTATAACTCTCATAGCATGACATTTTTTTATTGTAGAGCTAAAGGGAAGTGTGTATTGACTCAATCTCCAGAGAAAAGCATCTATTTATTATTTGAAATGAGCCATATCAAAGGACAAGATGGATATTTCTTGGATATTTCTACAATGATAATAGGCAAAGTAGAACTTGTTCGGGAATTTTGTTCTTCTTTAAATATGATCTGCAGAAAAATATCATCTTTTTCTTTTTTTTCTATCTGGACTCATAAGCAGGGCTAACAAACAGCAAGCACATCAGGGCTTTAAAATAAAACTTATAAAAAACTTCCTCCATCACAGCCTCCAACAACCTACTCTAATTTCCAGAGTGTAACACACTTGCACAAGTCTCTGCCTGCCATCATCATAATCATCATACATGAGCGCTTTCCATACAGGCTGGAGAATCTCGAATAAGCACCATTTTAGGGTGCACGAGAAAATGTTTGTTTTTCTGAGGGACATCTTGAAGCTCTAAAAAAGTTGCAAGACTTCCATCTTTGTAAACTGTACAACATTTACCTGAATGAATTTGTTCTTTGGAGACTTATGAGTTCTAGACCTCCCTTTGGCCCTTTGGTCATGGTCCACGTTCATCTCCTGCTGTATCTTTCAAAGTCTGAAAATGAAGAGAGAACTAACTGTGAGCAGCCAGTGGCTCCCTACCCATCAGTTTGCAAGGCATGGATAAACAGGTTGCTTTTAATTTATGACAGCAAGCTTGTCGCCTATAATACCCCAGAACATCTGTACAAATTACTCGGCAATTCACGTTCACACATATCACCAGTTCTAGGTGAATTGAGTGTAGCTGCTCTTATGTAAAATATCAAATACGAAGACCTCTGCAATTTTGAAAGCTAAAGCAGCTTTCCAAGACTACCTGTTTAGCATCTGAGGAATAAATTGAATAAAATGAGAGGTCTGGGTCAGCTGATCTTCTCAAGAAGTATTGAGACAAGTTAAGAAGAGGTTTGGTCATAGAGGGTTGAAAAGACCTTGGAGCTTAGATGGGGCTGGGTGTGTCACTACTGCAGCTTTGCCTGCCCTACTAGTCAACACTCAAAAAAAAAAAAAAATTACAAAATAATTTCTCCATTATTTATCAATAGTTTAAATAATATGGCAATAATTAGGGAGAATTCATAGCCCCATAGCAAGAGACTAATGAGACCTCATGGATTTTTGTACTCAATACTCTGACATATGAGAAGACTAACTTTTCTAAGCTTGATCTCTTCCTAAAACTGTAGCCTCCTTGGACAGTCAGTTCCATTTATAACTAACCCTGCTCTTAAAATGTTTCCCTAGAACTGAAAATAAATCTTTCTTTCAAATCAGGCTTAGTAAAAATCCATAAAATAAGTCAGAAAGCATTCTTCCAGCATTCGCAAGTACACTTTTACCACCATGCTAGCACTTAATAACAGTTTAAAAAATTATATACTTAAGGATAACAGATCACTTTTGGGGCAGTGAAATTTTGGAATAGGTAGTCCATCTGTCTTATTGCTTTAAAGAGTTATTTTTGTGATTAAACTGATTATTAATCAGAGCAGCTCAGACTGGCAGTTTTGTCAGACTGGCAATTTACACCTTCAGCAGAGAATTTAGGAAAACTACACTGTTTTGACATGTTTCTTTCACTTTGTCTTTTTATTCAGTTTTATGGATCCTTTCCTTTGTTTTAATTTTGACATTCTGAAGGAGGTTTAAGATGCACTTTCTTAAAATGTTTATTTTGCTATTGTCACCAGGAGATCTCAGAAAACACAGAAAATCTGATTACAGATGCACTGTAACCTTCGTTCTATTTTAATGTTAAGAGCAGTTTAATGACAATTTGTTTTACAGTTAGGCTACATTCACTCTTCCACTTTTCCTAAGAGTACACCACATAGATGGTGTCTGATATCTGTGTGCCCCTGGGAAAGAGAGGACCTTCCTTTGGAGCATACCTGGAAGTCAATGACTTGCAAGTCCAAGCCCTTTGCAGAACTGCCTTCTGTAGGTATGACATAACATCTCTGGTGTTATAACAGGTACTGATACACAAAGAAACATTGACGTGTTAGTTTTTATCACTAGAATAGTAAAACCTTTTCATTTCAACTCCTTCTTAAACTAATAAGATGGCAGATTAACATCTTAAGTGTATTTGGAACATGATGAAAGAGGTGAAAACAGAATAATAAGAGGAGGGATTCTCTGAAGGACCTCAAAGTCTAGCTGAGACTTCTGGATAAAACACAGTTTAGGAGGAGCTAAATCCTTTGTGTTGGCATAGGGAGTTTTCAGACTTAAGAAGTTCAGGCAGCAGCTACAACCACAGTATCGGCTGGTTTTGGACTTGTCCTGCTTAATGAAGTGGCAGTCACTTTCTGTTATAAACTGTTCCTTATTAAGCGAATCTGTTATCTGCATAATAAAACCACCTGACAATGATAATTGAGTCTGCTTTTTATTCAGGTTGCAGCGGTGCCTGCACTTCATGCAACGCTGCTGAACTTTCCGACACACACTGCTGCGGTGTGGCCCAAATCACACCAGGCACAGCGCAGCTCCCGTGAGGAGGGCTTGCCCTGGGTTTTGCAATGAAGCACATGCTGAAAGCATAGGTAATTTGGGAAGCACCAAAAACGTGGGCTTTCAAAACAACCCACGAACACAAGCGTCTCTGTTATTCTGTGACTTCCAAAACAGTATTTAGTCTTAAAAAAAGAAATTTTTTTTTCTCCAATTATAATTACATTTGAGTTAAGTTTTTCACAAGATATACTCAGGCTTTATTCTTAATTCCAAAAATTTCAAACATTCCATTAAGAATTTGTAATCATGGAGTGTATTGCTGTTTTCAGTTTTCTGTAAAATCACTCTTTTGTTAGTCACTGACTTTTCTGGTTGTTTCTCACTCCTTACCATGGCTTCCCCTACTCCTTCTCCAAATGAAAACTGAACTTGGGTAGACAGAGACTGATTAAAGAGACATTCAAAACCATGTGGGTAAAATTATCTAACTGTTTTGAATGCATAGATGTACTTTAGTATTTGATTAGTTACAAAATTATCAAGAAAAATACAAGAACTTTAAAATGCTTGAAGACTTCAAATTCTAACCACTATGATTTGGAGCTAAATAGGAAATCTTTCTCACTATTTGCAGCTTGTATTTACCAAACTGACAGATTATGACATTTCCATGCTACTGCCATTGACCTCTATAGAAAAAGCACTCATAATACGTAAAAAACTTTTTATTTTCAGCAAAAAGTGATGCTTTTGCAGAAGAACCACTCCGTTGCTTTTTTTTTCCCTGAAATAACTGTGTTTAAAATTTAAATTCCTTGATCTTATTCATGTACAGAATGTTGTACACTAGGTTTTATAAACTCTGTAGAAATGGAAAATATTTTTGTGTGTTCTTTATCAATGGTGACTCAGGTCTTTCTAAGCCAACAAAGGTGTCCACTGAAACAAGAATTATCCACTCATGCCACAGAAGTTCTTCTTATTCATTTCTTATTTCTTACTGAAGATCTGAATGTTACAATTTAAAGGCAAAAAAGTAATTTTTAGTCCCCTTCAAAGCCTTTTGAGTGGTACATAGAAGATAATCCATACTTTAAACAATGGCCCAAATTATACCCACGGAGGATTTTTTGCTTCCTTAGAAGCAATCAGCAAAACATCTGTAACCATATGTAATTCCAAAGCATCTTGTCACGAGACAAAGGGGTCAGAATTATTGAAGCTTTCCTTTCGTCACTGTAATTACAAGCACAGGTTCAAAAAGTGCTCTAAGCTGCTTGTCACCTGCTGCTGCTTCTCTTATGTCTTCACCACCACCTCAAACCTTGAGGGAAAAAGCAGTCACCAGAGGTTAAGTTACCAGCAACTATCATATTTCCATAAAGAAATTACTGAGAATATGGAGAACAATATTCACAGCAGTCGTCTTATTTAATTAATTTCCTAAGAAGATACTCAGAAAGAATGCCAACTTTTTTTTAAAAAAACTTTTTTTTCTCTTAAGGAAGTCTGGTCTAGTCAGGATGATCTATGGTTTGAGGATCAAGAGATCTCAAGTGGTATTACCACTGATTTGCCACATCATTCGGGAATACTCTGTTTGTCTCAGGCCAGTTGTTTTTCTGATGGAAAGAGTGACCTAATATTTATCAACTTGAAAAATGGGGGGTTGTGACAACTGCACACTGATTTAACCATAAGAAGTACTTCACTGCCTGAAGTACTATAGTTACAAGTTTTATGCGTGATAACACCATTACCATATTTTGTTACTGTTAAGGAATACTTTTTACTTCACCATTACAAATAAATGTATTTTCTAAAGCACAAGAAAAACACTTCTTGCAGAAGTTGGCTTTAAAATGTGTACAATGGTGCACATGAAGCATAAACAGCTAATCTGATTTTTTTTCCCTATTCTATTAAAAACAAATGAAATGAGAATAAACAATTTACATTTTCCTTAAAAGAAGCCATTATAAATATGTGTAATTATGCAAACACTTAAACATAGTCCGCTGTGTAGAAAAATAACAAGGAATTTCTGAATGTGTAAACTAAACCGATTTTAATTTTAAAAGCAGGAACCTTGGTGAAAGGGAATTTTTTACGTCTCACCTGAAAATTTAAGTCCTTCATCAGGAGTTATGAAGCAAGCCTGCCTATATATTTTTGAAGGTATAACTGTGACTCATTTATGTTATGTTCCCAAATGTCTTTGTCATACAACATTTTAAAAAAAATCAACTGTATTTTTTTTTTCTCCAGTATATGAATCAGTCTGTGTCACCAATTTCATTAAGGTATTATTGTGATGTGGTAGTTTTTCAAGAAATAAAAGAGGTTGGATATTCATATAGCAAAGAGAGTATCAAGAATTAGAATGAGAAGAAGCAGAAAAGCTTTAACGATGACACTGAAGACATACATGTTAATACTTAATTGCCTCAGCCAATATGTGAGTGATGCCTACGATTTTCATAGCATCTGCAGGAGTCACATGAGTGGACAGATTTAATACAGAATGAACATAGCAATGGTAAACGATCAGATTAATAAAACGTATCAGGTCTGTCATGACAGTAAATATTTCAAGGATTTGAAATGCTGTCTATTCCTTTCTACACACTTAGTCTCGTCCTCCTGCCCCACCTAGTTGAATAGGACCACATGTATTCTTGGAGGGAAGCACGTATGTAAGCATATCTATGAAAAGCCTGAGTTTCTTTTCCTAGAGAAATAACCAAATTGACATATCATGTGTCCCACCCTCTTTGAAGATGCTGATGGTGATGGGTGGAGGTATCTTGTTTTCTTCTTATGGAAGAGGAATAAGAGTAAGAAACAGGAAAAGGAAGAGGAAACAGCACTAGATATCTGTAAGATCAATTTAGTAATTATGGGTTTAACCTGTCAAACACAGGTCATTTGGCCAATTCAGAAGGGTCTGTATTTACAAGACATCATCTCTGAACAAATATAGATAATGAAAATTTCAAGGCTGGGTCTCTCAGTGTGGTGCACAGGAGGTGCAAAAAAATCCCATTAGCTACTAACAGGATTTGTGCCCCTGTGTCTCATGCACCACTTTGAAAATTCACTCTCAGTCATCTGGAAGCAAGGTAATATGCCAGGCATTCAAGATTACATCATTAGAATACAGACAAGAAGCTTAATCGGCTATCGTGTACAAAGTATTAGAAGCATAAAGAATTGCTTATGGTTAAATATTTCATTTCAAGCTTGGATTTTTCCATTGGACCTACCTATATGTGAGAGTTTAATCCAATAAATTAGTGGATCTTTACTAATTTGCAATTCAGCTTTACAGTTAGTTGGAAATTGTTTCAAATCTCAAAACTACAAAGTTATCTAAAGATCAAAGTATTCCAAGAAACTTTACTCGTAAAATGTGAACAGTTCATTTGTATTAGAAAAAACAACAACAAAACACACATGTGCACATGCAAACTGTGCGTTTACATATCCTAGTCCAAGAGTGTGTTATCTTAATAGTAGTCCAGATAGGTCTCCATATTTTTAAATCTATACGATTTCATTCACATCATCAGATTTTTATCATAATGCAAATGCTTTGCGTTTCTCTTAGAGGCTTTTGGATAAAACAAGTCAGTGAAGTACACAGTTTGCATTATATTTTTTTCCTAAATTTGAGTGCACTGCTAACTGTAGTAATAGTTCTTATTTTCTATCTCACATCAGGAAATGAAATTGAAACATGCCGAGCAGGTCCAGAGGAGTATGACGGGTGGAGACTGTCATACCATATTCAATCCATGAATTCATACCAATGACTGACTCAAGTCAAAACAATTCATGCCAAGTCTTCTACTTATATGAACTTCTACCAGGTCCTTAAGTTGAGAAAAATGTAAGTGGACAGCCAGGAGTACTAGCTTAATTAACTGTACTAAAGACACTAAATATCTTGACTATAAAACCGTGAAAGAAAACGACGTTCATAAGATTTCTTAGAGCACTTTTCTGTTTTCCAGTGGCAAGCTCTTTTCCCCAGTCTTATAAAAAATGTCACATAGTTGGTGAGCCACTCAAGAGATAAGTAGCTTCTAATCATGAAAAGATGTGTTTGAATTTATAATCATAACCCTTCATATAGTTGAGTATGAAGAGTTTATCGACATATCTTTTAGTGAGATGAAATAGTGTGTTATAATAAATGTTATTATTTCAAATAAGATCACTATATGCATGAAGTAGTGATGAGTAATACCTGAGGAAACCAAACATTTAAGTGCAAAAGACACTGGTTTTGTATCGGGGTGTTTGGTGAGGCTGTCCCTGGAGTCATTGCATACACTGCCAAAATCTTCTTGTTCATCATACTGGAAGCCCTACTGACAGCATTGCACTGCCTTTCCTCCAAAACATTACCTGAAGCTGTGCTTAGCCTTTGGAAAATAAGCTGAAGCCATTATGAAAACCTCTAACGAACCCAGAAAAATTTGCTCTGGTTAAATAGTTAAGTTCTGATATGTTTGTATTAGTGTGTTCTCCTTTTTTTCATAAATCCTTTCCCTCAGACGTCTAGCTCTGAAAATTAGCATCCACCTCCACAGCACAACTCTAGCCCTGCCCGGTTGTATGGCTAGCTAAGCAATCCTCTCCTTTTATGTGGACACCAGAAAAAAAAAAGGAAAATCTAACTGCCTTCCAATGGTTTACATAGGAAAAAAGCAATTTTCCAAGTTAGCCTTTTTAGATGGTAGGTAGGTATTTTTCAGAGTTCTTTAAGTTTTACTTAAAACTTAAGTATTATCCCTAACTTTTCCAGTTTTCTTGAAGTACCAACTGGGTCAGCTTAGCCAGGCAGTTTGGGTGCACAGGACATCACCACTGATGATACTTGAAGTAACATCATGAAGTCAGGACTAGTAAATTCAGGGGGGTTGGGATTATGCTTTGTCTTGGGGACAGGGCACAGAAATGGCTCTGGCTGATAAGTTTGATGATGTATCTATCTTTCTAGTGTCTGGCTTCTTATGAGGCAGACCAAACCCAACCATTAGGCATGTAAGGTGTCCGGACAATGCGTTGGAGGACATAGAGTATTACGACAGAATCCAAACCACCTCTGAAAGCTAAGCAGGGCAGATATAATATCAGACACATGTGCAGACTGTGCAATGTGTGATGCTTGAAGTCCGACAATTCAAAATTCTAAGCAAAATGATATGTTTTCAAATTTTTCACTTATTCAGGGCTGTGGAGAGGTACTTCCATCCACCCTCCTGAAGGTAGGGAGATATTTGTTTTAATTCAAAAACTGACTTTTGCAATTGCAATGCAATATCAGGAGGAGGAAGGGCTGGTTTTAACTCTTTTTTCACAGTCCGACCTTGTAGTTCATGCTCATGTGAATGGAAGGCAGCCAGGTTTGATCCCCTTCTTTGCCTTTAAGTACCCAATTATTTTTATCTAAAAGACTATTGCACAGTGCTCCTGTGTTATCAGGCTAGATAGAGCTACTGCTGGAGTAGTGGGGAAGGGAGTAGAAATACTGGAGGGGAACACACTCTTTCCTTTCTGTTAAACCTAATCTACTCCACAGAAAATAAGAGTCATAGGGTCAGAAAGTACAGGGCCTGGGAACATGAGTCTAGCTCATGCTTCAGAGACAGTTCCTATACATTATGTGCAACAGATGGTAAAATGCATTAGTAATCCTGAAAGTGATTGTCGGACTCAAGTTTTGACCTGCTGAGTGCTCTTGCAACTATGATACAGAGCCATGCCCCGTCTTTGCAGTGCATTTCAATATTCTTATCATAAGACTAAATATGGCTATTCTTTTACACACCAAGGCCCCTTTACGGAGCTCTGGGTAGCGCAACCTTAGTTAAATGAAAAGTGCCCTCAGCTATTAGCCTTTTCAAAAAGTTTTGCAGACCACCTGAGGTATTTTAAGTGGGAATTATGTAGTCTGAATATTTCATATTACTAATTATCTCCCACAAATCCTTACCGTGTCCTCAGATAGGTCTGTTGTAATTGCTCCACAGCAATTTACAGAAGGTGAGAGAGTGAGTTCACCTTGTTTCAAAATCCTTTCCCATCACAAATTGCTCTTTCATTCTAATAGCAATTTAGACTATTGATGGATAAGTTTTCTTCTTTAACAGTTTGAAATAACCCAGTCATTACAGGTCAGGAGCTTATGCTGAATATAACTACGCATATATAATGATACAACTGGTGGACTCAAAACCAACAAATAAATGTAACTCATATAGAGTACAACAGTTCCTCACCTTCCTTCTGAGCTGTGGACACAAAATTTGTTCCCCCGATATGTACTTAATTTTAGATTTTGGTGACAGATACTCATCCAATTTAAATCATTTTTGCCTCTGCTCAAGATTTACAGAACACGGAATTCATAGGAAATGACCACATTTCTCCTGTCTCATCAGTGGCTTCAGTAATATTGTTTTGTGCTGTTTATAAGGAGTATGCAGAAGACATGGTACTTGTATTTGGATTTTAATTCGTGGACTGCTTGACAGTCTTTTTTTCCCATAATGTATTCATCACAAGATATATTGGTTATGCAATAAAGTATTTTTTAATTGCTAGCTTTAGAAATATTTAAGTACCCAATTATTTTTATCTAAAAGACTATTACGGAAAAAAAGGAAAAGTTAAAAATGGATAGGGCCATGGCTAGACAAGGATTATGAGTTGCACAGCAAGAGCACTGAACCTTTGATGAAGTGTATAAATAATTAGTAATACACTTTAAGACATCTTTCTCTTGGTTCATAGTACCTGTGCTCATTTAATTCCAGCTGAAAATATGCCCATTCATTCACAGTGAAGGACAGATAAATTGGTCACCAAGTCAATGAGAAAAGTGATACATGTTGAAGCACCAAAGTCAAATATTTTCTGCACGTACACAGATCAGTCACTCAATTCAGAGATTAGGCACCACTACAAATTTATCCTGCCCTAGCAAAAGACCACAGGGGACATGAGATAGACTTGGATGAGGCAGTCCAGTGCTCATAAATGTAGGCATGTGGATACGTGTTCTGAATACGTGAATGATGTTTAGTAACATGGACAGGAAATTAATAATAACGAGTAACAATCCATAAATAGGCCATCCCATTTTTGCTTTTTTCAAAATTACATGAATACCCAGGTGTCCTTTTTCATTGGTTTTCCACAAACATTGATGGGATGAATTTGGTCAGCACAAATGGATATAAGCTTCAAAATCAACTAGTGTCTTCACTGAATTTCACTAAACTGCATCTCAAAAACCTTCATGACATGTTTTTCACACTTGAAGAAGTACTTTGGCACATAAAGATGCAGGCAAGGCACCTAGTATAAGCCCAGTATGACTAAAGATAGATGTCTTAGTTCCATTAGGTTCTCAAATTGCTTTGAAATTCTGGTCTTGGTATACGTATACTTCTTACTAGGAGGAACAGAAAAAGATCTCAGGAGATATGACCAGACAGCTGTTTTCCTATCTCAAATAGTAAATACTAAGGTCATTGGAGAACTGTTTCACGTCAGTTCATTTGTACGCAGAATTCCCAAAAATATTAAACAAATAACAGATATGAAGCCAAGGAAGACCAATTGCTAACTTTGCTCCCTGTTCTAGTGATTTACAGACCACTTCTGCAAAGCTTGTCCCCCAAAGTTGTTTGCAAAACTAATACAAAACCAATTCCTCTTATCAGTATATCCCCAGTTCAAACTCTTACACACAGGGGGTTTTATATTATATTATGTAAATCAGCATTGCTATCTGCTCCATCTGTAACACTTTCCACTTAAATGAATCATTCCAGTTGGAATGAAGTGGCTCCATTAAGAGAAGTCTAAAAGACATCACAGAATTACTTCAGTCTCAATATAATTTTTTTTATCCTAACAATTTTTCTGCATCAACACATATAAGGTACTGTACCATGGATACCATTAAACAGGCTTACACTTTGGACATTCCTTGTATTTCTGAGTTTATGCTATGTTCCTGTCTCTAAGCCAACTAGATTACTGTACAGCTTTCTGACTCTTTCTACACCATCTCTGAAATATAGGCTCTCCTGTCCATCAGCACAGCTATATTTCTCACCAGGTTGTCTTCTATCTTGGTTACGAAAACATTCCCTTCTTTGGTCTTGACAGAAACATGAAACAGCAACCATACCTTTTTCATATTCAAAGAAGCTTTCTGCAGAAATGACTGTTCCTCAGAAAACAATGCTAAATGCTTGTCTTCTACTCTGCTCTAAACATCTGCTACAGAGATGTGTAGGTCTGACCAAATACCATGTCTCAATGTTCCTAAGTAGGTAAATAAATCTTTCTACTTTCTTTCATACCTACTTTCTTATCTTTCTTGTACTTGACAGTGCTCACATGAATGTCATTACAGGATCCTTTGTAATATTTTAGGATTTTTTTTAAAGGTGTAAATACAGCAGAGCAAGGAGATAGAAGCATCTGGAAGAGCTAAGACCTCTTGGTAAGAAGGCTCAGACATGTTTATGAAGAAGATATGCATCAAATTGACAGTCAGTCAACTAGGTAGTACAGTTTTATGAAGACTGTCACTTTTCCACACAAAGGGGGAAAAAAAAATCCTTGAAATAACCATAATTTCCCTTTTAAATGTGTGTAGAGAGAAGTGCTGTACCACATTAGTGCAATTAGAATGGAGATAGATAGTGTTTTTTTAGAAGTGTCTGCTTCTGTGAGAGCAACTATGATGTTTTTTTTCCTTTTCCTTTTCCTTTGCTGACCAAAAACTGGTGAAAAAGACTTAATGGGGATTGAATAAGGAAATTTAGATAGGAAGTTAATTTTTAGGAAAAATATGCTCAAATTTAACAATAATTATAAACCTAGAAAATTTCTGATAGTAAAAGCAGAAAATACTATTTATCTATTCAGATATTTACAAAAATAGATAAAACTACAGGAAGTTTTCCTTGTTAGATTTTCCCTACATTTTATAAGTATTTTTATTTCATCCCGCTGAGCAAAAATAAATGAAATTGGGGAAAAAATATGACACAAACTTTTGAGACCCCCAAACCATGAATAATTGTTACTTTAATTTCTAAAAATAGCACTAATGAATCCTCATCATTTTCGTTTTGAGGTGAAAGAACATATATAATTTTAAAAATTATTTTAATTAAGGCTGTCAACTGTCTTTAGTTTGATTTGCTTTTACAAATAAGGAAGACTTGACATATTCAGCAGCTGATGTAGACTATATTAGGGCTCAAATTATAGGACTAAACTATATCACCTTACCACTGGCCGAACCTCAGGGCAGTGCCCGGAGTGGTGTTTGGCGCTTGAGGGTAGTGTGATATGTGATACGTGGTGTGACTCCGTCTTTTCCTTTGAGGGGCTAGAAACTCTTTGGCAAAACTGTCAAAGCTGTCTGGTTAGTGATAAGCCTGGCACTGCTGGCTTTTCCACCCCACTGATCCGTGCAGCCAGAGCCATCCTGCCGCCTGTCTGTGGCTGGGTGTCCACAGTCTCCCTTGCCCAGTGACCTTGCACACTGGAGCCCAACAGCATGACAATACACAGCCTGCCCACTGGGACTGCTGGTCACGCAGAGTGACAAAGTGTCAGTGCAACCATGAATGGTGCTGCCATCAGAGAGAGGTGAGACCCCACAGACCCCTGCACTCAGAGGAGCTCAGTGCTTGATGTGGTCCATGGTTGCAGCATGCTGATTTTGCCTTTCCCTTCCACACATGCTTACCAAGAAACCTACATGCTAAATATGTGTTGGTCAAGGCAACAGGTACAACTGGACATCTTTCTACGATCCCCACAAAACCTTCCAGGCTGAGAGGTGATAATCTTGACCACAGGGTAACAGTGCAATGCCCACCAAACTTAAGAGAGAAGCAGAAGTTTGCACCATGCATCAGACTCATTATCTGCAGTCTCCTCAATGGGAGAAATGCAGTTGTAACCTCTTCGCTGCATCTCTGCACATTACTGCTACTCTTTCCTCCGTCATATGGCATGCTGTAATATGGATTTACAGTGAGGTATCTGGGGTTTTTTGCTGGATTTCATTGAGCAGAAAACACTTCACAACTATTTAAAAGATTATTTTTCTATGGGAACTATATACTTCTATGTTTGTTTCCATTTGAACATTAAGATACTTATCAGTGCTTTCCATCTGAGGTCTCCAGAGATTTTGGCTATACTTAATTAATAAGTTCTCATGAGACCTCTGTAGCAGTCCTGAGTCCAGCCAGCCAAATTCATTGTGAAATGTTTCTGTAGTTGGGCCTCTGTGGCCCGGAGTTGGGTGATAACTTTCAAGAAGTATTATTGTAACATGTCAGCTCTTTAGTGGCTCCAGATTTTCCTGTGATTTATAAATTACTAGAATGCAGTCTGACAAAATAAATATAAATGTAGGATTATGATCGAGATGATGTACAGAGAACCTATGGATTCTAGGTGTTGATCTGAAATTCCTACATCACTGAATATTTCAGTGTATGAGCTACTTGTTTTCTGGACCTGAGCTAGACTTTGTTCAGTTCAGGGGCAATAGAGAGTAACTTTGATGGTTCTTTCTGAGATGGAAGAGACTGAGGGCAACATAGTCAATGAAAGATGGGGAAGGTTGGGTTCAGGCAGTGGAGTTTTGGCAAGGGAAGATTAAGAAAGGGACCAATGAGTGCCACAGTCCTTTAAAAGTCACAAAGTCCGAGACTTCTGGGGAGAGAAGAGCTAACAATGTCTTTATGTTAAATGTAAAACTGATTGACTGTGAAGAAAGTTGACTGAAAATTTGAAAACAGACATAGTCTCCAGTACAGAGGTCTTAGAATTACAGGAAGACACCATCCAGTTACCAAGAATAATCAAATATTATAATAAAAATCTTAGTTACAGTCTATCAGCTTATGTTAAATTTCTGAGTTTATAACCATCTCAGGATATCTTGGTCAGAGGAAGCTGCAGGGTCCAGAAAGCTCTCTAAGAGGAAGCAGGACTCTAAATCAGATGCAGAGAGTGGAGATTTGTTTCTCAGCATGATGATTCGAAGGGAGCTTCTGACTGTGCCATAGTAGGTTAAAGTGGAGCT
This sequence comes from Pluvialis apricaria, assembly GCA_017639485.1. Classification (NCBI taxonomy): domain Eukaryota; kingdom Metazoa; phylum Chordata; class Aves; order Charadriiformes; family Charadriidae; genus Pluvialis; species Pluvialis apricaria. The sequence continues at coordinate 130,865,679 of CM030008.1, read as the reverse complement.
GGCTTGCTCCAGAATGTCACTCTGAGAAACATACATCAAATGCCAACATCTAATTCAAAACCCTATTCCTTATTCCTTCTTGACCCAAGAAAATTTTCAGTTCTGAATTGTTCATTTAGGACTGGTTTTTAACGGTCAGCTTTGGGAGATACTTTCATCAAACAATGGGTTTTGTACTTAACTAAAATAAGGATATATTTTTACACATTCACCTAAAGACAACCCTTAATGTATTCTAGTGCCCTGAACACATTGTTAAGTTGAACTCACAGAAGATTTGAATTTTAAAGGGAAAAAGGCTATGTATCCTGATTATTCATGAACCATTAAGGTCAGACACAGCTTTACTGTATGTAGAGTTTAGAAAACCTCAAGTATGGTTCTATGATTCTACGATTCTATGATTCTATGAAAGTATATAAGGCCGTTGGGATTCGATAGATCCCAAGGGTACCAAATAAGGGCACAGCTGTTAAACAAGTACAGTATCTCTTTAAATTTCCTATATTTTTCTGAATTCTCATTTTGGGGAATTTAACATTGTAGGGACAAGCAAAGTGGACTTTCCTTGCTGTTACCAACAAGCCATTTATTGCTTGCGTAGCCCCAGAAATAGTTAAAGGATTTGGGTTAAAGGAATTTAGTTACTTGACATTGCATATTCATGCAGGGCTTTTTCAAAGTATTTGAAGGGAAAAATGAAAAAAATAGCCCAATAAAAACCATCAAGATGAGTTTTACATGAGTTATGCACGTACATAGCATGAGTTATGCACACTTAGATTATTTGCTACCTCTGGAAATTTAAAGAAGACAACTACTGAAAGGCAAGTTGTGGATAAATTGCTATTAAAGCTTATACTACTTACCCTTAAACAATGATGATTGCCTGGATCAAACATGACAAAGGAAGATTTTTTCTTGAATTTTTTTTTTTTGCATTTTACCTTTACAATAAGTAATCTGCTCATTTATATTTCAAGTGAAAGCTGTACATTCCTATGTAAGAAAAATAGCTGTACATCCCTATGTAAGAAAAAAGTACATTTCAGTTTGAAATTTAATTTTAACACTTTGAGCTGAGTTTTTTTTTCTTTAGAAATAAATTTTTATAGCATAAGATAGTATGCTAAGTAGCATAAAATTCCCCCTTGGTTTATATTTACAATACTCCATAAATATTTCAGCTACTTTATAAGTGTTTAGTGTTGAAAGGATTGATTAGCTAGCTAGCTGGATATGTAATTAAGATCTCAAGGTCCCTTTTTAAGCTTAAGTATAACAGCCAATGAGAAGTGACATGGCTGCTTTGGGATGAGCAAAGCTTTTAAACGTTACCCTTCAACCCACGCAGCAGTCTCCTTTTCTTCACAAAACTGTGTCCTTTTCCATAATTTTAAGGGCCTTTGTAAACTGTGTAAGCAGCAGGACCTTTGGTTCAGCAGCAGTGATTTTTCCAGTTAAATGTGTAATTCACCAAATGGAAGGACAGACACCTTGGAGACATCATTATTCTTCACCTACCTGTCATAAACTACAGAGGATCTGGCTGGTTCAGTTGCAGTCCTTTTATCTTCAGTCTGATTTCTATGACTTTTTCAAACAGATCCACAATGTATTCATCACACCATGAGCAAGAATTTCAGCCCTAGCATCACCAGTTACATAAGTTCTGAGTTGAGTAAACTAATTCCCCCTGATTTCAGTCACGTGAAACAGTGGGTGGAAAGGTCACTCTCATTAGTGGGGAGATACGCTGTGGCCCTGGTGGCCAACTGGCTTTGCACCCTTTTAGTTATTGATCTGGGAACATACAGAAGTAGGCAATGGCCGCAGGGCAAAACTCAGCTCTCTATTCTTGAGGGTCTCCTATGAAAGCTACCAAAGGTTTCCTTCTACACTCTGGATCACTGCTATGGGTAATTAAGGTTAAGCAGGTGAAATAACTAAAAGCAAAACATTTGGATTACTAATTTGTCCTAGAAAAAAGCTTTCAGGACAACAAATCCAGGGAAAATTTTCTTGGCATAGCATAAACCCATCAGGTCAAAGTGACTCAACATTTCATTTTCAGAAAGCAAAACCTTTCTGCAATCAAAGCCAATGAAAATGTTTGATATCTATCCATCTTGTGTACTGCCTGTTCCTGACCTTCAGTGGCTGATTCAGAGCCAGTGTGGGATTGGGACCATAATCTCAATGAAACTGCAGAGACAGTCACCACCGTTTCTTCTAGGGGGTCATCCTAGTCCCTGGGATCTTGCCAGTGAAAATGATTCAGGTAAATAAAAAAATGAAATCTGGGAACTTCTTCAACATCCAAAATAAAATCAGTTCATGACAGAAGCAAACTGTTAGGCATTATCAATTGTGAAAACAGAGGGGCACACTAATGTTGTAGGTTTCTTTTTTTTTAAGCAGCATATATATACATTTCAGAAATAGATAGAAAATAGAAATAAAAATAGATAGAAAATAGTGTAGGGTACTGCACCTGGGGAGGAATAACCCCATGCATCAGTACAGGTTGGGGGCTGACCTCCTGCAGAGCAGCTCTGTGGAAGGGGATCTGGGAGTCCTGGTGGACAAGAGGATGACCATGAGGCAGCAATGTGCCCTGGTGGCCAAAAAGGCCAATGGCATCCTGGGGTGCATCCAGAAGAGTGTGGCCAGCAGGGCGAGGGAGGTCATCCTCCCCCTCTACTCTGCCCTGGTGAGGCCGCATCTGGAGTACTGTGTCCAGTTCTGGGCTCCCCGGTTCAAGAAGGACAGGGAACTGCTGGAGAGGGTCCAGCAAAGAGCTACTAAGATGATTAGAGGATTGGAGCATCTTTCCTATGAGGAAAGGCTCAGGCACTTGGGTCTTTTTAGTCTAGAGGAAAGACGACTGAGGGGGGATCTTATCAATTACTTACAAATACTTAAAGGGAGGGTGCCAGGTAGATGAGAATAGTCTTTTTTCAGTGGTGCCCAGTGATAGAACAAGAGGTAAGGGGCGCAAACTTGAACATAGGAAGCTCCATCTTAACATGAGGAGGGACTTCTTTACTTTGAGGGTGGCAGAGCACTGGCACAGGCTGCCCAGAAAGGTTGTGGAGTCTCCCACACTGGAGACATTCAAAATCCGCCTGGACGCCATCCCGTGCAACTTGCTGTAGGTGACCCTGCTGTGGCAGGGGGCTTGGACTAGATGATCTCCAGACGTCCCTTCCAACCCTGACAATTCTGTGATTCTGTGAAATGGGTCTGGGTTTTTAGGATAGCTAAAACACATGGTCACCATAGAGTGCAAGAGAGAGGAAAGACAGAGAGAGGGGAAAGCAGGTGATAATGTTTTTCAGGGAACATTTAGGTAACTTTTGAGCTAGTTTTCTTGGATCACCTGATCAGATAGCCTGAATACTTCGTCCTAGTAGGGCTACTCAGATTCAATTTTTTTCTTCAGTTAGGTTGAAGAAAGATGATTGATGGTCCTCCAAGGGAAAAAAAGGCAAAAAGACAGTTTGTTGGGAAACTCTGTCCTCCCTGTATAAGTCTCTCACAGGCTACCTATTCCCTACTCCTGATGACTGTCAGTGACAGTCCTGATGACTGACAGTAAAATGCAGAAAGGGGACCCTAGCAGGAGAAAAGGTGAAGATTCCCTCCCAGGCAGCACGAGGGTCTATGTGCAACAAGCAGTCACCCTCCTGCCTTGGAGATTTCCATGGCCAGCCTGGGGCAGCCACTCTTGTTTTAAGGCAGTCATGGAAAGAAATGTTCTGCTCTCAGTCCAGATTCTCAGGTTGGGCTCCTGCGTGACAAAATGCAGTGTCAAATGATCTGTGCCCATTATGCACTCTGCTGGCAAGAGCTATTTAAAATTAAAATAAAATAATATGGCAAGTCTCCCAACCTTCAAAATATTCTATTGGATTCAATTCCACTCTAATTTGGGTAAAAGCACTGGCAGCAGGAAGCCAGGTACACACACAAGCAGTAGATGCAACAGCAGTGTGGGTATTAACCTATGACTGCTTGCTCCCACAGGATGCTGGGCCGTACTCACCATGTTATCAGGTCAAAACAGTTTATTCCTCTTCCTTTGCTGGTGGAGGAATAAGTGCTTGCTGGTTATCTTGGGAAGTATATGGAACCAAACTGAAAGCCGAACAGGAAGAAGCCATTGAAAGCAAAGTCTTAAAATCACTTTGGTTGGTTTCTGAAAAAAAGTTACTTGCATTTATTCTTATATGAATACTTTTAATGCTTTCTATTTTTTTGAAGACTACTTTACTATTTCTTTATCCTTTTTTCTGTCCATTATTCCTTCCTTTTCTAATATTTTATTTTCCACATGGTTTATAATTGTGATAGGCCAGCTTCTGGTGGCATAGGTCAAAATGGATAAGCCAATTTTTTTCTTAAAGATTTTCTGTCGTTTATTAGGTAGCCAGACAGTGACTTGCACAGGAGCTTTCCAAAATAGGTGCCTTGAGCTAATTAACACCTTATTCTGCTGTCATACAGTGGCAAGGTTGCATGTTGTACAGCAGAGTTTCCACTCATTTGTTTCTGGTCTGGGTTTGACGTAAAGGTATTTTCTTCCACAGGCAACCTTTAAGATATATAAAAGTTTGTTCCACTAACTGATGGTAACTTTCTAAAGTACTTCTTAAAGGGCCTACTCTTTTTAAAGAGAAACCAATGTCAGAGTTCTGTGAATGAAAGAACGAGCTCTCCAAAATGATTGATGGTGCTGTCTTACTTCTCTTGATTGATGAGTGCTTTGGTTCTGAAACTTTGGCCCACAGACCATCTGTGTCATGCAGAGGGCTTGCTACTAGAGTCTTTAGAGAGGAGACAGATCCCATGATGATGGCTTCTCTGCTTGATTCCTGCTGTTAAATCATCTTAAGAGCAGTTAAAAATTCATGGAACTTGTTACTAATCGGACTTCTTCTGGGAAAGCATTTCTAAGCGGAAAGATTATTTTTGCTTCTGAAGTTGTCCCCCTTTTTAATATACGTAAATAACAATTAATAACTTATTTATAAAGCCCCATTGGCATGACTGAGGTGCTTGGGGTACTATACAGCATCATCAAAACAGAATCAAAACAAAATGAACAAAAGTTCACCCTCATTAGAGTCAAGCCAAACACAAGAAATATTGCAGACAAGATAACAGGATCTGCTTCTCTAATCATGCAGCCTCGACATTTATATTTTTAAAATGATGCTGGGGTTTGAAATACATCAGTATAAGCCTCAAATCATGTACAAACAAGGGTGAAGTACCTTTGTTCTTACATAAACTTATTTTCATTTCACATACCCTCATATGCTTTCCTAGCTCACCTATTTCAGGCATTAATAAGAAAGCACCAAACCTGTAAGATATTCTGCACTGCCGCAGCTCTGCATGGTGCCCCATACAGCCTTACCCAAACAAACAGGCAGAAAAGCAGGTGTTCCAGGAGCTGTGCTGTAAATGTTTCAACTCTGACCCATTACGTACTGGGGAAAGTTATAAAGCAAGGAATTGGGCCTTCCCTACCCTTTTGCAAATGAGGGCTGTGGGGTAAAGTTCCCTACTTGCCAGCTCTTTCGGCAGAGGAAAATCATATTGGTATGAAGGTCACTTTTACAGACAGCTGCAACCATATGCATTTCAATATCACCTGTTCCAAACCTAGGTAAAAAGACCCACGATTTAACACATAGCTGCGTATATATTTAATCACTGGAATGCACTTACAGGAGCAATATTTAAAGTTCTATCTGGTTCATATTGTAGGTAAACATCAGTTACTTTTTTCTGCAGTGTCACCAGGTAGCAGTTCCACAATACAGACTTCTAAACATGTAAGCTGCCTGTACAGAACAAGTGAATTTGCACTCCCTCTCCGTCAGGCACCAGCAAAACTGTCACTCTTTAAAAATAGGTTAAATAGGTTATGGGAGATAAATACAGGAGGAAAAAATAATGGAAAATATATAGTGAATGTTAGGCTGTCATTAGCAGCAGCTGTTTCTGATAAGGTTCAGCTCTTAAACTATTGAAACAGGGAAAACAGATTAAAGCTGTTGCTTTGATGCCTTAATACAGTATCTATTTAATTTGAGATTACATAGTTCATGAGGCATAAATCCCCAAATATTTTTGTAAAATCCTTTAACAGCCTTCAAAAATATCACAGTGTAATTTGTAGAATTCACTCTCATGAGTGTGGTTTTAGAAATACACCAATGCATAGATGATTTGAGAGAGCAAAGAACTGAGCCTGATTTTGGATTTGTATCTCAGGAGCAACATTTGCTCTAAGAAATAGGTTTCAAGGAAGCTCAGCTGGAACTGAGGACGAGTATTAATGGTGGAAGTTCAAAGGCATGGGTGGGAGCAGTAACGATGGATGTTCCACCAATGTGCAGTGAGACTGATGAGGGGAACGTGCTGTCCTGTCTCTCTGTACATTGAAAACATCTATGCCAATACATCATCTGACTAATTAAACAGTGCTTCACTCAGAGGAGTCCAAATCAGATTGGACTTGAATACAGAGGCCAGATCCAGTGTCCATTAAAATCCCACAAGAAAGCACTGCAGAAGAATTTTGGCTTTTACACTATGGTCATCACTGTTACAATGCAGATATCACATTCACCCCTAGCTTCATAAATGCCAGGAGACACAGACCAAAGGCAGGAGAGCACTGTTTTCCTGGTCCACCTTCCTGAATTTCATTTTGGTTTCCAAGAAAAGTGATGCTGAGCATTCCACAGTGTTCATCCTTTTGAAAAAAAAAAAAAAAAAAAAAAAAGTAAAAGCCTTGTAAAAACACCTCTCTCACTATGCTTTGTGGCTGGCATTGCTGAGGTAAAGTCTGACCTCTGATGCCTGGGAATGCTGCAGTTCTGGCCTATACCCGAGAACATTTAGCTGCATGGGAGGAAAATAAGAATTCTTTTGAATTGCCTATTAGTTTATAAAACTACTTCTCAAGAGCAGGGAAAGAAAATGTAATATCAGCAGAATTCACATGTAAGAAAGTAAAAAAACACCAGGTAGGAAAAGTTAGTCAGCAACAGCCTAAAACTTATGGTCGAATATTTATTTTTCCTAAAATCTGTTTTTGCCACCCTTTATCGTATATGATTTTCTCCAGAAATAATAATAAAAAAAGGCAGCTGTTTACTTTGTCGTAATTTATTACAATGCCAACATGACATGAAACATTACAAGCTCAATTGCTAATCACCTTTTTTTTTTCCACTGGTTGTTTTTTACTTTTCAGAACCCCTTGCCTGAGTAAAAAATTGGTTGTCATTAACCTCTGACAGCTTTGAAAATTGTCTTTGGACTAACACAAAACAAAGCAATTTGCTATGTCCAATCATCTAGCATGAGTTCAAATGTAGGAAGTCAAAGGCTGTAGTTTGCATAGAGTAAATTTAAACAAAGATCTAGGGGATCTACACATTGTACTGTACAATTTTCAACTCTTTCTTGTGTGAAATGAGTTTGTGCAAGTCTGGTTCATTGCACAAGGCTATTCAGTTTTGTTAGTCCCTTGAATTAGTTTCTAAGTCAGCAAAGCAATAAGAATATTTAAAAACAAACAAACAACCAAACAAAAAAACTACCTCCTTGTTATGCAAGCCTTCCTGCTCTCACACTTGTGGTTAAACACCTCCTTTGAAGAACAGAAAAGGGATTGCTGAAAGTTAAGTACACGAAAAAGAGGAAACAAGGCTAATGATTGTTTTGCACAGTGGAAAACTCTCCAAGTTGTGTTATTTCAGCTCCTATAAATATCCAAATAGGATTTTCATGCTGCATTGGAAAATTCCACAGCAGCAACTCACAGTCTATTTTATAAGAAATTCATTCCCCCCTTTCTTTTATGCCTGGTCATTTCTTATGTACAAACATGATACGCAGTTTACCAAAACATTTGCTAATTGTCTGAGACAATCAAACAATTGTAAAACCTGCATCATGACAAATCTTAGGGCAATACTGAATTTTGACCTGCTCATGATCATTTTTATTGCTGCCTGGATATGCATGTCACAGACAGCCAACAGGATGTACCAGACAAATGTAAAGCCATTTTTTTCTTTCCACTGTGTTATTGAAATCAGTGGAGCATAAGGACAAGTGAAAACAGAGAAAAAAGATAATTCCTTCGAATTTCCATAGCAGCATCAAGCTACAGTTGTATGTTTGTTTTTAAAACATGCAATAAGTCTGTCTGGCTACTTTGTTTATAAGGGCATTTGTGTGCTTTTCTACGTTTAATGCAATTTAGGAAAACCCAGAGAGACTACTTAGATGCTTTCCACTTGAAGCACTAGAAGAATAAGCCCCTGGCCCCAACAAGGTATCACAAAAAGATGAGACTTGGGAGATGGCGTCCCTGTGGGCTGCCTTGGTACAGTCAGCTGCATCTTCACCTTCCTCCATAAACCCCCCCAACATTTCACCAAGCAGACACCTACTACCGACAAACAGACAACAGCAGATGCAGGGGTACATCTGAAACTCGTGCCTCCCATTCAAAATTAAATCACTTCCATCCAGTTGGGATGCGGACCTTTCGGTTGTCTTCTGAGGCCAGACATCAAACTAGGCAGAACAGATCTTTTTAAAATACAAGTTTCCTGGGCCATAATGATGCCTGTCTTTTGGAGTGTAGGCCAGGGTTAGGACATTTCCGAAGGAAGCGGAGATTCAAAGTCTGCAGCTCCCATCGTAGGATGAATCCATCCTATTCGATACCTGAGTATTGAATATCTCAGTTGCCTCGCTGTTAAAAGTTTGCAAGTAGTTTCTAGCTGATACAGAACTGAAAGATATTACTGCTTCTAAAGAGGTCCTAGGCACCGGCCTGGATTCATTTGCCTTCAGATAAAATGTCTTTGTCTTTTAAGGTGGAATCCTACACAAAGGATTTATAAGATGCTGAGGATTAAAAGTATTGAGGATTCAAACAGCTCAGTGCTAAAATTGAACCCATTTTAAAAGGATTCTGTACCTGTCCTACTTTCGGCATGCAGCAAATAATAAAATCAAGGTGTGCCCTTCGGCATTTCTGTGCCTCTGTTTCCCTACAGAGGATGACAGCCAAAATCTTCAGCCACTGTAGTACAGCACAGGTTGTGCAGCCTCTCCTTGCCAGACTTCAGGGGAACGTCTCAAGGTGACTGGCCCCATCCGCACAGCCAGGGTTTTCACAGTCAGGCTCCTGGAATGAAAACCAACATGTTACTGTCAGTGCAATATATTAAAATGCTGATGTTGCAGAAAGAAATAAGGGTTCTGGATTCATGGACTCATTCAAAAGCAATATAAAATAAGTAGGGAAAATGACTATGTGGTAGCGAAGCACAGTGGTGCCCACACCGAGAAAAGAGAGAGACTGTTTCTCTGTACTGATTTAGAGGGAGGCTTCCAAGGCACATCCAGTAAATTACTATTGTTCAGAGTCATCTGAACAAGGATCTCTAAAAGCTGAGTTTGATATACAGGAGAAACACTCAACTGATTGTTATACAATAATAATTGACTGCAAAAGAATGGACTTTCTGTGGAAGCTGGGTCTGTATTTTGAGTCGTGGAAAGCTTTTTACACTGTGCAGTGAAGCCTCGGGCTTTACTCTAGTGGAATTTACTTTTCCAGATGGCTCAGAATGCTGCCTGTCCTCACAGCCTCTTCTGGGGGCAGGCAATGGGCTGTGGTGCTGCAGAGACGCGCAACTCCAAAGTTTCATAAGAAACACAACTGGGAGGAGGAGAAGTAGATTCTACTCAAGAGCTAAGTCTGCAAGTAGCTAAAAACGAATCTGAAGAGGGATGTTGTGCCAGTGGGAGTAAGGAGGGAGCATGTGCAAAGCAGCTGAAACAATTGCATTTTTGTGCTTTGTAGTTAACTTGATGTTAAATTCAAACACACAGCATTATTTTTAGCACTTAGAAAACCCGAGCAAAATGCTCCAGGCAGCTGCTATCTCTTCTGTCTTGAGTAAACATTTGTTTTTGTCAGTTTGATGCTTAATCCTTAAAATGTAGAACTCCTTTTCCTCCTTTTCCCCTTTTTCCTTCCCCTTTCCCTTTCCCTTTCCCTTTCCCTTTCCCTTTCCCTTTCCCTTTCCCTTTCCCTTTCCCGTCCTTTTCCTTGCCCTTGCCCTTGCCCTTGCCCTTGCCCTTGCCCTTGCCCTTGCCCTTGTCCAGCTCTCTGGAGCCTGCAGTTTGTAAGAGAAGGAGCTGCCCTTGAACCATTTCCCAATTCAAAGGTGTCTCTTTGAGATGTCCAAATGTTTGATGCACCTGATTCTCTCTCTGAAAGCTGAGCTGGATTTGCTTTCTGCAGACAAATACAGACAGGAGAAAAAAAGACAGGGAGAGGAGAGGGAAGGTCATGCATAGAGTTTTAATTTTGTTTGCCTCTTCCTTCCCACACTGAGAGCTCCTCAGTCCTAACACCTACAGTCTGTTGAGGATGCAGGAATTTATTTACCCCTCGGTGCAAAGGTGAAAGAAGAGAAAACGACTTATTTGTATGTTGTTCTCATCCATTCTCTGCTCCTTACTGGCCTATTCTAAATAATATAAAACGAGTCAGTTGATTTTGGAGCAGACCACAGAGGTTGTTGTAAACAGTGTCACACATCCAGCTTTCAGGGAAACGGTGTCATTCTGGATTGCTCCCACAATCAAACACTGCCATGGGTCGACACTGAGGAAATCAAAGAAAGAATTTCCTTCATTGGAACTGATGAGGACTGGTTAGAAAAACATTTGTAAGGGATGGTGAGGAGAATGCAGGTGATACATCCTGTGTCCTCCTGGAGGTCAGATATGCGGACTGTGTAACCTGATGGGCTTCAGGATAGATGACATTCTAGTATGTCACTAGCTAGATAACTCGCATGCAGCTAGCTTTTTCATCCATGTATTTGCATGAGGTAGTAGAGTTCAGGACACAGGACACACCAGTGAGTTAGAAGCTTTCTTACATCTCAGGGTCGTATATTCTGAGGGGACCCAGCACATGGCTCCAAATAAAAGGGGTTTTTTTTTTCAACTACTGCTTTTCCTCCTGAAATAAAAAAGAAAAAAAAAAGATTTAAAAAAAAAATAGTGGAGAACATTCAAATGCTTGTGGTCTGGGTAAAATTTATGATCTGTCCTTACCATTTTTCAGTCTACTAGGGCCAGCCAGCAGTATGTTGCTGGAACAACATGTTCACAAAGAACTGCTGACCTCAGCGGTAAGTAGCAAGTTCATTAAGGTGCACATGCCTTCCTTTTCTGGGACGGTAAAACGTGTCTCTGACTCATACGGGCTGCATCCTTATGGCACAGTCCAACCCTAAATTATTAAGAATGATCCAGATTCTGCCACTCTGGCTTCTTCTGACTAACAACTTACTCCACAAGCAATTTTGTTTAGTTTCAGTGGTGCTGCATCTGCAAACTAATTTTCAGTATAAGGATGAGAGAATCATGCCTTGTAACTCGAACCATGGTTCCCATAGAACCAGATAGGAATTATAATAAACAGCAGAAGGAATGAAAATAAACTTGATCTGGGTTCAGACTAGGCTAGTAAAAAAGGAAAAAAAAGAATGAAATCACAATTCTTGCTTATATAAATAGCACCTGTTTTGACAAATTTTGTATGCCTATATTTTCTGAATTAGCATGCTTCCAAAGTACCACTTTTCTCAGAACATAAATGACAGCATTGACAAAAAAATAATACAGGCTGTTACTATATATGTTTATAATCTTTAAGCTTTGCAAGCAAAGAATTGTTGAATTCACCCAGTAATTCTTAACCTAAGCAAACTTGCTTGGTCCTAGCTCCAGGATTTAACTCCTTCAGCAATAGTACAAGACACAAATATTTGCATATTGAGGCTCAAATGGCTGTGACCAGCAGCACTAGTGGCGTACTCCAGCGGTTGGTACTGGGTCCAGTACTATAAGATCTTCATTAATGACCTGGACAGTGGCACAGAGCGCCACTCTGAGTGCCTCAGCAAGTTTGCAGGTAATACAAAACTGGGAGGAGTGGCTGATATGCCAGAGGGTTGTGCTGCCATCCAGAGGGACCTCTCCAGGCTGGAGAAATGGGCAAACAGGAACATCACGCAGCTCAACACTGGGAAGTGCAAAGTTCTGCACCTGGGAAGGCACAACCCCAGGCACCAGCACAGGCTGGGGGCTGACCAGCTGGAAAGCAGCTATGCAGAAAAGAACCTGGGGCTCCCAGTGGACACCAAGTTGAATGCGAGCCAGGAATGTGTCCTTGCAGCAAAGAAGGCAAATTGTATCCTGGGCTGCATGCGGCAGAGCATTGCCAGCAGGTTGCGGGAGGTGATACTGCTCTTCTGCTCAGCGCTGGTGAGGCCACACATGGAGTGCTGGGTCCAGGTCTGGGTTCCCCAGTAAAAGAGAGACATGGACATACTGCAGAGAGTCTAGTGAAGGGCCACAAAGATGAATAAGGGCCTGTAGCATCTGTCATACAAGGCGAGGCTGAGAGAGCTGGGACTGTTTAGCCTGGAGAAGGTTCAGGGGGATATTATTAGCATGTATAAATACCTGATGGGAGGGAATGAAGAAAAGTGTGAAAGACTCTTCTCAGGAGTGCCCAGTGACAGGACAAGAGGGAATGAACACAAATTAAAATACAGGAAATTCCACTTAAACATGTGAAAAGACTTTTTTACTGTGGGGATGGTCAAACACTGGCACAGGTTGCCCAGAGAGGCTGTGGAGTCTTCATCACTGGAGGCACCCAAACTCTAACTGCACATGGTCCTGAGCAACCTGTTCTAGCTGACCCTGCTTGCAAAGAGGGGGTACACTAGGCAGTTTCCAGAGGTCCCTTCCCAACTCAATTCTTCTGTGATTGTGTGATACTTTTTACACTACATCAGCAATATTGCAGCAGTGTTCTTCCAACTGATTTATATTTGCATTTCTGACATGTCTGCAAGTAACAGACATATTTATTGCTCGTAATATTCAAGTTCATAATTCTCCAGCACTCTTTAGGACGTGAGTAACTTTAACCACATTTAGACATTAAGACTCTTTGGCCTTAATGACCCAGAATCAAGTTGCCACCATTTGTGCAGGACAGCACTGAAAGACTGACACTTGGAAATGCCTCAGCAGGGTGCAATAAACAAGCTCTTTCTTTAGTAAGACCATCACAGCAACTCACAAACCAAAGTGGTTTAGCTGAAGCATATCTGTCCAGGATTTTCAAAGATGTTCACAAGACAGACATCACTCTTAGTCTGCCATTTTTTTACAAGGCCCAGAGTAAACAAGACTATAAAGCCCATAGCAATCCTCATAGCTGTCTCGATCCCACACTCTTGAAAATGAACAGGGCTGAGAACCATAGTTGACTAATGTTGAAGCATGAGGCACAGCAAATAGGGACTACAGGTCCATTTGTGGCACCTAGCTAATTTCCCAAACATCTAAAAACATTTGACAATGTGGTCATGGCCTACTAAGAAAAGTGAATAAACCAAGAAGAACAAATACAAGTGAAATATTTCTAAAATTAGGGCAAGACGGACATACGCAAAATTTGCAAAAATGCTGTGTAAAGCTCCTTACAACTCATCCAAAGTTTTGCTTATCCTTGCAAGTCAAGACAAGAGCATTACAGTTTACTGTCCTATTGAACCAAACCAGATGGGATTCACCCATTACTACAATTCCAACTACCAAAATGACATTTGGCTCTTTTCTCTAATCCCTCTTTCTCTGACATTAATGCAAGAGTCATTGTAATAGGTAGGCTTGTTATAGAACTCAATAGTAATAAAAAATACAAAAATTGCTATTCTTGTATTCCTCTTGTTGTCAAAGAAGAAAATTATACTGTAAATTAAATCTGATTTTATGACATTTTGCATGCATATAGATCTTCATATGAACTCAGGGGAGCATACTCTATTTGAGCTCTGTAGTCCTTATACTTTTTAATTAATTTTTCTTTGTAATTCAGAATAAGTTTCTAATGGATTCATGGAACAATATGGGGTCACTTGGGGGTGATTTTAATACCTGCAATTCCCATGGTTATTAATCAAAGACTTTTTAGCCTTTTAGATAAATTATCTGCCTTCTGTTTAGAAGATTGAGATTAAGCATGTGAGAGAAATTGTCCCTACTGACATGAGGAAAAAAAGTCAAGAAAAAACAAAATACAGCATTTTGGATATCTCACCAACCTGCAGAATATGCTGCATATTTTCAATTTTCTTTCATCTAGCTTCATAAAAATATTTTTTTTATGAAAATAGCAATGATTCTAAAAAGGAATGTTTTTTGTTTACTGACAGTAAATCTCGGACGCTGTCAGAACCAGTAAAACTTTTTCTGATTTGTGTCTTACAATTTACCAGTGACAGTTTTAGAAAAATCATCCAGCTTTCTAAACACCTAAGAAAGAAACAAAAATGTTCATTTAGCATGTTTAGTTGGGAAGGTAAATTTGCAGACTATCCCCTTAGACAGGGGTCGTTACATTTTCATCCACTGAATCTGAATCACATAAACAGAGCCAGTTTCTGTGCAATTGGTTTAATTCCTCTTGACTTCATTAGGTTCAATAATTTGAAAAAATCCTCGTAGATTTTCTGTTCACTAAAGAAAAAAAAAGTTTGTTTTTCATACATTTTCACTTGTTCTAGAACTGCATAACTATAGGGTAATGTCCTCAAGGCACGCCAAAGACAAAAGAATATGCAGCTGAAGTGATACATTTACTGGGTTTCTATATACATGAAAATATATCAGAATATCAAATCTCACAGCTCTGTTCATCCTTCAGCAATGGTTAATCCTATACCAATAAGTCTCAACAAAACAAAGCATTTAACATAGCTGTGGACTTGACTCCAACTTTTCAGATGGAACAATCCTCAGTGTGTGGAAATTCAGTGCTTATCTGTAGCTCACTTCTAGCTCTTTCAAAGATAAATTAATCAAATTTACAAAAGTATTTTAAGTATTTATAACAGCTCCATCATGATAATGTTTAAATATTCACAATTTTTCTCCAACTTCTCAAGAAGTGCTCGATTTATCAGTTTGCTAACGTGAGACACAGCTGCCCACAGAGGACAGTGGTGTGACCTATTCGGGTTACTCAGCATGTCTGAAGCAGTTTAGCTGCATTAGTACATTGGTTCAGCTGGGTGGATTAACCTGGTACTATAACACATCCCAGTGGCTCACCTCTGCTGCTTCCAGTACTCCAACTGGCTCCTTCAGCCAATGCTGTACAGCATGACATTATACTCTTTTAACTCCATGAAAAAAGGCAAAGTCGGTTGTTCAAAGTCATATAGAAGCCTGCCACAGGACCTGGACGTTGCTTTCCTAAATCTGAGGCTGTTATCAGTTCTGCATCCTCTCTTCTTTCTTAGCCACCAATCACATATAAGTTGGAAAGTAGCAAGGGAAGGGGAAGACAAAGCAGCAAGTCAGCAAAAATTATCAGGAAGAAATATTCCTGTAAAGAAAAAAGACCTAAGTGGATAAACAAACCATACATCCTCCTAACATGGCGCCAAAACAGACCTCAGAAACATTTTTCACTTTCATCCCTCAGGAGCTCTTTTCTGAAAGGTAATTAAAAAAAAAAGACCTTGATGAAAGCCACCGAGAAAGTCAGGGAATAAAGCCATGAGATGAACAAAACAATCAGTCCTTGAAGACAACCCTACACAGTGACGTACAATGTTCTCCACAGCAAATATTTACTTCCTATGGAGAGCATTCCACATCCCTGTGTAAGGCTGCATTTAATAAGCTGCAAAACATCTTCAGGAAAATACATTTATACACATTGTAAGGTATACAGTGCATACTTAGCTTCATCATTGTGATACTATGTTGCATGCCTTTTCCTCTAGAAGACATCTTCAGAGGTCTCGGTATTTGTTCTGCCAACAGAGTAAATGATTAGCATAAATACAGCTTTGCTCCACGTAATGTAGAATATGTTGCACATGTTTTGCATCTTCATGGAAGGAAACAGGGTCAAAATACATATTATATACACGTATTTATTTATGTTGTAAAAAGGAAGAAGAGAAGACACACAGGCTTCAAGAATGTGCATCTATCAGCAGGTTATATTAAGGTGTAAGAACATTACTTGTATTAAACGCTCAGGCTTGGCATTTTACAGAACTGTCTCAGTCTAAAAGTGGAGCTAGTGCAAACCATATTCCTGCCTTCATTTGCTGTGATCTTTTCATGAACTTGTGAATAACTTTATGACATTAAACATGGCAGGAGCATATTTGTCTAGTAACTGGAATACTAAAATGGTGATTAGGAACATCATCCAAATTTTCCATAATTCAGAGACTGGCTTTGTTCAGGAGCACAAGGGGCCAAGTGGCTCCATCTCAAATCAGAAAGAGAGAGGCAGCATGAGTCAGACCAGATGGCTGTTGACCTTAAGGCAAGATAGAAATGGCTGGAGAAAGCTATTTTCAGCTGTGTTTCTTCCAGATGCTGTTCCAGAAACTGACTTAGTCTTGGTAATGAAAGAAGTTTTACTTTTAATATCAAAGAAGTTTTACTTTTGATATCAGATACTTTGTTCCTGATAATGCACATACTTTTTTTATTTCTTTTAAGATACATGAGTTGGATGACAATAGGAAAAGCAATGGAATTTACTTTCTTGAATTATAGTGCTACACAGTCTGAGTGATAATTCTATAAAGCTTTAAGAGCATCATCTTTTCTAAAATCACACACTGCTAATACTTATTATTGCTTTTCAGAGCTGACCATTGGAACAATACTCTAAAGAAAAAGGACTTATGTTTAAGCTGAAATGCATGCTTTCATTTTGAAACAGCTTTGCAATTTGAAGGTTTTCCAGTCTGTATTTTCAAAAACTGAAACAGAACTGAGATAAACCTGAAATTATCATTATTATTTTCATTTTTCTTTCAGAGAATTAGGTATCTACTGAATTTATTCTAGGTAAAAGAAACCAGATTTCTAAATTTCAAAATCCTGTGTAAAATGGACTTGTCACCATTTGTCAGTACAACTTTGGTGTCTGAATTGAGGTTTGAGTCAAAGACTTTTGAAAACAGTGGAAGCTGTTTATCTCGGCATACTCTGGATTAAACCCACAAAGGCTAAATTTGTAGCCTGTGAGATACAGTTATATGAAGAAGACGTCTCTCTGTAGCTGTGTATCTTGATCAGCTCTAATGTTTTGCTCTTATAATGGTCTATTCATGACCTAACAGATAAACCTGAATGAAACATAATCAGTAAATCACAGCTGAATCTTAAAAATAAAAAAGTAACCAGTTTCCCAGTTATTTTCACAAAAAGATGGAAAACTAAACTATTTCTATTTTCTTCCTGTGAATCCACTGGAAGTGTTAACTAAATATGTTAACTCTGTGGTAAGAAGGTGTGCAAAGTCTTCTTTAGAGTTTTGTAGTTTTCTGCATTTTATCTTACTTTTCAGCAGTACTTCTAGTATTACCAAGTTATATTATTATTTCTGAGAGAGAATGTAATTATGGCGTGTTGTATCCTTTTGAGTGGGTCAAATAACCTTTATACCACATTTTTTTAAGTATCAATGATGCCTAAGTATCCTACGATATACGCTGCTGACTGGGAAATTAAATTTGTATTTAATTATGCAACGCTGTGTGGAATTGAGAATATATTAGATGAAGTTGCTTTGACTGACTGTTATATACTTTCTGCCAGCATTATTGTACACCACGCTAACGTAGTTATCTTTGTGTTATATGGAAATTAAGGAGTCCAACATTGCATTTGTTATACATTTAGAGGCTTACAACTACGTAGCTTGCTCTCCTGGTTATGCAACACCTCTCATTCAGAGAGACTATATCAGTTTGCAAAAAGTCATACATACCCTGCAGAATTTGATATATGGTAATGAAAGCCAAGTCTGCCACCAGAGCTGAAAAGGCTAGCATTCTGTATTCCCCAAAATGTGTTCACTTGACTTTGTGGGAGCCCCATTAAGCGGCACCAGATGAGAATCTGGCTTTGTGTTCACTGTCGCCTGGGAATGTCATGTGTTTGTTACATGAAACTCATAAATCACTTTGATGTTATCTGGACCTGTGTTATCATAGGAACTCTATAGGCTGCTAAAATCTGCTTCTAAATCATGTAGAATCCACTTAATGCTTCTGGGCACTGAAACTGATATTAAGACTGCACCCCATTCTGCCCCAAAACACATATTATGTGCAGCATGAGTGCATGTGAGGCCAGAAGTAGGCCGTTACCAATACTTCTACTACTCTTTTATTATATACTTACACAACTATACTGACAACTCATTCTGTTTCTGTTTAAAAACATAAACAAAGCCAGACAGCACTTACCATATTTTCACTCTTCAATATTTGCAGATTATATTGACTTGAGAAGATGAGTAAATAATGAGAAATACTGCAGTCCAGTATAGGAGGACCAAGAACATTTAAGTGCCTGGACTAATAGATGGCAAATACGGTTCATTGATGATAAGTGCAAAATGATGAGTTTTAAACAAACAATAAAAGGGAGGTAATACCTTCTAAGCTGTAAGATATTGAGCCATCCTGAACACAGAAAAGATTGGGAAATTATTGAAAAATAATATCTTTGTAGCCAACCCCAGTGTTCAGACACAATGATGAGTTCAATCGAGATATGGAGATATATTCTCAGATAAATATATTACAAATCAAAGCTTGACTTGTGACTGCGTAAGGTATTGATCCAGATGCTGAGGGCATGGCTCCATGCTCACCACAGTCTTTCAGGAAAGAAGGCAAAGAATCTGAATTCTGGGTATCTCATAATATGCGCACATGCTGGAGTGCAAAATTGGACTGCAACAAGATGGAAAATAAACGATCAGAGAACAGAGAATAAACTAATTGCTCTGAGAAGGAGCAAAAATAAGAATTCTTAATCACACCATTAGGTACCAAGAAGGTTGAAAACAAAAGCCTTGGTAAGAAAATTCAATTCAGGAATTATTTTTCTTTTAAAAACTCACTGAAGCGTGAAATGCTGCTGAACTTAAGTGGCTAGATGATTTTCTAAACAAAGGAGACATAGGGAGCTACATGGGAAGAGAAAAAGTCAGGAGAGAAAAACAAAGGGATGGAAAGCAAGGAATAACTGTAGTAATGATTTAACACTTAAAGGCACCAAGAGAAACTGGGCAGAGGTGAACCAGACAGTGAGCATATGCAGAACAAGAGACAGACTTTTCAGTCAAAAAGCACACAATTTAAATCCTGCTACAAATTTCTAAACGGGTGACTTTATATACAAAGTGATTGTGCCCTTCGCAGGCCTAGAAGGTTCTGAGCATCCGGGTGGGAATACCTCATCGATATCTGTGGATCTGCCTGCATACTGAAAACATAATTTGCAGTGCTGGTGCCTCAGTGTGCATTTCAGATCCCAAGTTCTGATTGCTGGTTTTGAAAATTTTCATTCCTTGTCTTGTTTACAAGAAGACAGTAATTTTTTTCACAGAGATCTGCCCCCTCACACATGCTTAATAAAAACTGCTGCCATAAACCCTCTATTTTACTTACCCAAAGGGATTAATATTATGTTTAAATCCAGTTTCAAACTACAGGAGAAGGATCTTAAATTTTAGGAAAGTCCAGATGAAAATCTTTTGCTTAACTCTTTTTGCTCAGTAAGGAACAAACCAAACCTTGATATAACTGTGCAAGCCAAATACTTCAAGTTCTCAATTCAAGATCAAAAAACTGTAGCTTACAGCTTGTCTTGACACAGGTCTCATCTAAAACCCATGAAAGACAATAGAATTCCTTCAAGTGTTTTGCAAGCAGGGCTGTTACCCTTTGGGTCCAGCAGTTAAGCCTTTTCGAATAATTATGGCTCTCTGGCCAATAAGCAATTGCACTGAAATGTAGGTAATCCTTTTACATATTTCAGATATTTTCTTTTCAAACTCTAGGTTTTCCAACACATTCTGAATTATTGAATAAGAATACCAACACAGTTATTACACAGAAATCTGTTTCTCAGTCCTTTAAAATATTTCTCCCCTTTTGGTTACACCTTTTTGCTCCTTTTTTTTTAATTTTGTTCTTGTTAGGGTTGTTTTTAGTGTAATCACAGAAGATATTATTCAGATAATAGAACTAGTTTCCACCTCATGCTGTAATCCATTTCTAACTCTGATCTACAACAGTGACTATTATCCTTGTGCTTAACTTTTGCTGTACTCATTACCACTTATCTCCTCCTCCACTCAAGCATTTTGTACTTTGTTAGGCTTTCTTCCTTTAGGCAAAACCTTCGTATATCTAAACTCAGTAAGACTTCCCAGTGCTACACATCTAATGTAACCTAATGTAAGATAGCTTCTGGAATAAGGCTGATTTCCTCCTTAGCATGCACCTATTTTTGTTTGTTTGTTTGTTTAGAATTTCTTTCCTTTTTTGGTTTTTTAACAGAAAAAACAAGCCAGCAATGGCTCGTCTTATAGTGTATATCCCAAACAGTTAATTCAAATACTGCTAAGAGGACTAAAATATTGTTATTTAGCTGGGTTTGTTATAGTAATTACACATTTTCTTCTGTGGTTTCCAACTCTCTTTGTTTATTCAGTTTCATTAAGAAAAACAGCAGTGCTTTAGATTTCACAGAGTACAGATATTTGAATTAGAAGCGGGTTCCTGAAAATATTTCATTTGCAGTAACTCACTCTTCATTATTGCTATTAAAATAGCAAATTTCAAAAGCGCCCTTTTCTTACACTGCTCCACTGTCTTGTCTTTTCATCATATTCTCCTTTTATTTTTATTCTATATTAATTTACTTCACATGAAAATTACCTCTTCACTTACCTTTAAATTTATCCAGTGCCTACTCTTGGTTAGCTCACAGTAAGAAGTGTTCCTTCAATTGCATGTGGTGGAGAGACCAGCAGACCCAGCACTCCCGCGCTGATCTGCTGACTAGTTTCAGTAAGAGTGTATTGGAGCTAAACAAGAGGTAAGGCAATGGAAACGACAGGACAGCAGCTCTACTTCTGCACTCATTCAGGCTTGGCCTTCTCTTCTGGGACCGTTAGGATGCGTCCTCATTGGCGCCATAAAAAACAAAAATTCGTGTATATTAAGACATATAGTGTTAGTATCAGCTTCAGTCATCAGTCAGTATCATACTTTAGGTGAGCTACTGAGTAGCCATTGCTGGTGAGAAGTTTTAATTATTACTTACCTGAGCCAAAAACAGACTAGCATTCAATATTTCATTCCTAAGTTCTTAAGGCATACAAAATGCCTCCTCCCCCCCAAAAAATATGCTTTCTAGAACAGTTTTTAGATTGTCTAATAGTGGTCTGAAAAGAGGATGTAATTAGGAAAAAATATCTGTATTCCTCTGGGAAAAAATAAGTCAAAAAGAAAAGAGGATATGCACAGCATCTACAACGGACCATATCATTTGCCTGGTGTATCCTTATCTTCTCACGAAGAGAATTCATGAGTGAAAGCAGCTTCTATTGGAAAGTCAGTATCATTGTCAGTTCGTGGGATACGACTTCAGCAGAATTTCCTTGTGGTGTTGCTGTAAATAGCTTGTGTTGATTGGGCTTGTTGTGTTTTGAATTCTCTATTGTCTAAGCTAATTACAGGTTGGAAGCATAGCACAATGTAATGCATGTGAACTACTGATTTAACTGGAGTTCTATTCTTCTTGAGCCACAAAGCCAGTATCTGGTTTTCTTTTCAGACAGAGGGATCCTGCAAGGAACGCTTACTCCATGGTAAGCTGTAGCTCCATCTCTGGGGTTGAAGGAGGAGACGTGCCTTGATACTTTTAGATACAGAGCTCACCCTGGATCACAAATGCTCTGTTGGATCACGGCCAGAATGTTTAAGCTGTGGGTTTAAGCCACTATGTGCAAAGTGAGGCAGGAAATTGCAGAACATTAAACTTCACAACTGATAGATCAAAACACATCCTAAAAGATAACTATGTTTTTTTATTCATGCTATACTGCAGCTTTCCAGTATGAGGTATTGACATTTTGTAAAAGATATGGATTTGTTCAGATATGAAAGCAAACTGAGGGGTACTTTTGTACCATGTAAGCACACAGGAATTTTTGCATTGACTTGGATGGGTGCAGGTTTAAGATCTGAGTGAGCTGCTTTAGCTTAGAGATGAAACTTCTGGCAATGATGAGAATAAACTAATGAGCTCATATCCATGTTTAAAACCTGATCCTCATAATGGTTTATAAAAAAAAACAACAACAAAACACCAAACAACTTTATGGTATAAACCATAAAGCCAAGGCTGATAATTAGTGTGAGAAGTTGCTTTAATATTCTTCTTTCTTTGAACAACATTTTTGGGTTTTGTCTTTACTACACAAGATGATGATACATCAGTTTGGAATACGAAATACCTCTATATCAATACATGCAGAGCTTTAGAATTTTTTGATCTGAGTGACCAGTTATTTCTGCCAGGAGGGAGAAAGAGTTATTTCTTTGAAACTGTACTAAGGTCCATATTGCTGGACATGGAAAGAACACTTTGACACAATGTTTTTCACAAATGTGGGCAGTTCTACAGAAATTGTCAGTTCTTGGAACAAGGTTAAGTATTTCAGTAAAGTTCATCCCTTATATTACATGTTAATTTTCATTAAGCACTTAAAGGCTCGTTAGCCTCTACAAGCTTTCCCATAGCATGACAGTATCTCCTGCCAAAAGCTCGACCCACGGAGGAAATCCAAAATGCTGTTACCAGCTAAGACCCACCACAAACAGAAGGAAAAGAAAACAGAGTTCAAAATGAGGTATGGTTACCCTTTGCAGTCTTCCATCAATAAATGAAGTCACTTTTATTCCTATCTTAATCTCTTTGTGCATTCTCTCTTTCCCCTTTTTCACTCTTTCCAATGTGCTTCTGAGAAAAGTTCCTTGTTTCTGTAAACTCTGCTGATAGTACCTATGTCTTTGTTCTTCTTCGTAGCATCCCCCTTATCCTCATGTTCCACAACTGTGATCCCACAGCTTCTGGGAAGCAGCTTTTCTAAAACTATGTGTCTGTGTTGCATCCTCGGCTGGTGCTTATAAGTTAGGTCTTGGCACTCAGCTATCTCATACACATCACTCTATCTATGCAAGCCAATGTGGTATACGATTCCACCATTCATAGGCCTTATCATCTCCCTTCCTCTGTCCGTGTTACTATTTAATATAAAATATTCTAAACTCTGTGTGGGATGTGGGCAATCCCATGCACAACTACAGGCTGGGTGGAGAATGGATTGAGAACATCCCTGAGAAGGACTTGGGGGCGTTGGTGGATGAGAAACTCAACATGAGCCAGCAATGTGTGCTCACAGCCCAGAAGACCAACTGTATCCTGGGCTGCATGAAAAGAAGTGTGGCCAGCAGGTTGAGGGAGGTGATTCTGCCCCTCTACTCCGCTCTTGTGAGACCCCACCTGGAATATTGTGTCCAGTTCTGGAGGCCCCAACAAAAAAAGGACATGGACCTGTTGGAGTGGGTCCAGAGAAGAGCCACGAAGATGACCCGAGGGCTGGAGCACCTCTCCCATGAGGACAGGCTGAGAGAGCTGGGGTTGTTCAGCCTGGAGAAAAGAAAACTCCAGGGAGATCTTATAGGGGCCTTCCAGTATCTGAAGGGGGCCTACAAGAAGACTGGAGAAGGACATTTTACAAGGACATGTAGTGATTGAACAAGGGGTAATGGCATCAAACTGGAAGAGGGTAGATTTAGATTAGATATTAGGAAAAAAATTTCACTATGAGGGTGGTGAGGCACTGGAACAGGTAGCCCAGGGAAGTTGTGGAAACCCCACCCTTGGAGGTATTCAAGGCCAAGTTGGATGGGGCTTTCAGCAACCTGGTCTAGTGGGAGGTGTCCCTGCCTGTGGCAGGGGGGTTGGAACTAGATGATCTTTGAGGTACCTTCCAACCTAAACCATTCTATGATTCTATGATATATGTCCCTTCTTTACAAATTACAGAAGTAATCAAGACCTCTTTTTTACAAGTTTTCCCTTATAATTTTTCTCTACCTCTAACTATTTGAGACAAAGCTATTTTACAGAGCTCAGATTTTTAGGTTCCATCTTCTGCATAACTTATTGCTTTTCTTTTTAGTATGGTAAGTAAGACTTAATTAAATTTGGTGGAAAATGACATTTTTCCCTCACTTAGATCTCAAGGGGTTTTAAACAAAAAGGGAAGACTTAGACTAGCTAGAAGGAAGACATTTTTTACAATGAGGGTGGTGAAACACTGGCACAGGTTGCCCAGAGAGGTGGTAGATGTCCCAGTTCTGGAAACGTTCCAGGTCAAGTTGGACAGGGCTCTGAGCAACCTGATCGAGTTGAAAATGTCACTGCTCATTGCAGGTTAGGTTGGACTAGATGACCTTTAAAGGTCCCCTTTCAACCCAAACTATTCTGTGATTTTATGATTCTGTGATGCCTGGTTTTATTCTTTGATATAATCAGTTAGTTCACATTTGGGATCTTGCAACTTTTTCATAGTCAAAGAAGAAACTATTTATGAAGGTAAATATTTCCTTTCTGGAATCCTTTTTTTGGACAAGGAATACACACAAAGTCCTGTTTCCCTGGACACAGTAGGAATCAGAAAAGAAGATGCTTTTTCACTGCCAAATCTATCCAAATTCTTTTCCAGGCACTCTTTCTTTCTTTAGTTTTTGCTTTTATGTCGTTCTCATTGTCTTATACCACTTCTATGATATGAATGTTGGAATACTAACGCAAACTTAATACGAAAATTCAGTTTGCAGGAGGTGTATTTATATGTGAATAAAAATTATTCAGCTGTAAAAAACCCAGTTCTTTTATTTGATTTAATCAGTTAAGGTGCTGGCATAGCCTTGAAAGATACGTTAAAATTGATATATTATCTATTGTATCAAAATCAGATTGATACAAAATATATGTAAGTTGAAAGGATTTTGTTGGTGCTACAAATTCTTCATGAACCATGTGGTGTTTTTTTTTTCTTTACCACGTATGGTCATGAATAAAAATGAACCTGAAAGCCAAACTCCATTGACTTTGCAATTGCATTATCTTTATGTAGAATGGTCACATTTTAACTAACTTAACAATTTTAACTAAACCTGTTTGTGAGTAGAATTTCAGCTTGATCATGGACTTGTATTGTTGCAGAAATAGCTAATCAAAATAAAATCCATCTCACACATTCCAAAATATGTTGTAAAAAAAAAAATAAATCAAATTATTAAATCCTATTTGTGCTACTGGAGAAGGCTGAGAAAAATTTCAATAATCTTTGTTTTCTGTTTAGCAAGAACACAATATTTCCATAAAGTTAGTGTGAAAAAAGAGCTCTGCATTAAATCCAGAATAAATAAACTAGCTGAATTTAAAAGGTTCTGCAGTAAGAGTTATTTCAATGTAATAGTTTTATGCTGGTCTCTCAGTACTCAGGGATTTAGTACTTTCTAACAGAATTGGCATAACAATCAGTAGAGTGAATGATGTCGTTTCCCAAAAGGGCAATTCAGGTTCTCCCTTCCCAGATAGATATTGTGTGCCGCAACTTTGTTCTTTATTAAACAGAGATATGTAATCCTCAAGAAGAGTTTAATTTCAAACTTTCAAATAAAGTAATACTTGAATTTCATAATTCTAAGGTTAAATCTTCTCTATCAGTTTGGTCTGGTTGAACAGAGAAGGTAAAAAGGGCAATTAAAAAAAATTAAAAAAACCCTGCTACTCCATCATTGTGCTTTGGCTTTATTCAGCTCTTCCTCTTCCCTTTCATTTCAATTCCTTTTCCTTTCCATTTATGTCCATTCTGGTTTTCAGACAGATTCCTAGACCTTGCAGCTCTTCTTTGGTTGAAGTGATATGGGACGGTAGCTTTGAAGAATTTTCTTGGAAAATTTCATGATTTTATCCCTCTCTGAATCTATATTTATACTATTGGCAAAGATGAGATTTAAGATATTAACATCAGTTGATGACTCATCTTAGTTGATGTCCAAGAACAGTGAAGATACTTTAGGTTGTGTTGTCCTGTATGCTGAATTAAATATGAAATTTAAAAGTGTATGGTATATGTGGCCAGATTAGGAATTCAAAGAAGTATTTAACTGTTTTATTTCTCTTTTGAAGAGTCTCAGAGTACTTCAGACAAGATCTATGGATGGATGTTAACTTCCACAGTATCTTTGTATGATCTATAGACGTAGATTGAAAACCTGTGCTGAAAGGAGCCAAACAATTAAAAAGCTTCATCTTTACCATAGTACTTGTAATTGGTTTAATTTCATCAATTTCTTTGGTGCTAATTTGTTTTGCTTTAGCTTATCCTTCTTGGCCTGGACCAATTCCACTTAACACTAGTCTTTGCATTCTAAGATATGCTTCCAAGAGCAGTAACATGAATCATCCTTTGGAGGTAACTACTTTTCTCCTTTAACTATTGAGGTAGCCTAGACAACTTATATTAAGTGAAATTCCATTTGTTGCTATTAAAGGACCATTGTCCAGCTTTGTAATGCTATTATCCTGTTCTAGTTGAAGATGAAGTTGAAGTTGAAGATGAATATGCTCATTGCAGTTGGGTTGGACTAGATAACCTTTAAAGGTCCCTTCCAACCCAAACTATTCTATGATCATCTACTGCTCAGGAAAACAAAAATGGTATGCCGGGATCAGGTCTGTTCCTAAGATAAACATTCATGTCTAGGAAAATTCCTTTGTAGGGTGAATCCATGTTCAGTGGATGAGGAATTGGTTGGATGGTCACTTCCAGAGGACAGTGGTCAATGGCTCAATGTCCAGATGGAGATCAGTGACAAGTGGTGTCCCACAGGGGTCCGTATTGGGACCAGTACTGTTCAATATCTTCATCAATGACATAGAGCAATCGAGTACACCCTCAGCAAGTTTGTGGATGACACCAAGCTGAATGGTGTGGCTGACACACCTGATGGAGGGGATGCAATCCAGAGGGACCTGGACAAGCTCAAGAAGTGGGGCCATGTGAAATTCATGAGTTTCAACAAAGCCAAGTGCAAGGTCCTTCACCTGGGTCAGGGCAACCCCCGGTATCAATACAGGCTGGGGGATGAAGGGATTGAGAGTAGCCCTGCTGAGAAGGATTTTGGGGTACTGGTGGATGAAAAGCTGGACGTGAGCTGACAACATGCACTCACAGCCCAGAAAGCCAACTGTATCCTGGGCTGCATGAAAAGAAGTGTGGCCAGCAGGTCAAGGGAAGTGATTCTGCCCATCTACTCCGCTCTTGTGACACCCCACCTGGAGTACTGTGTCCAGCTCCGGAACCCTCAGCCCAGGAAAGACATAGACATGTTGGAGCAGGTCCGGAGGATCGTCACAAAAATGATCAGAGGCATGGAACACCTCTCCTGTGTGAAAGGCTGAGAGAGTTGGGGTTGTTCAGCCTGCAGAAAAGAAGGCTCCAGGGAGACCTTATTGCAGCCTTTCAGTACTTAAAGGGGGCGTGTAAGAAAGATGGGAACAAACTTTTTAGCAGGGCCTGTTGTGATAGGACAAGGGGTAGGTAATGGTTTTAAACTAAAAGAGGGTAGATTTAGACTAGATAGAAGGAAGAAATTTTTTACAATGAGAGGGTGAAACACTTTCACAGGTTGCCCAGAGAGGCGGTAGATTCCCCATCTCTGGAAACATTCCAGATCAGGTTGGATGGGGCTCTGAGCAACCTGATCTAGGTGAAGGTGTCCCTGCTCTTTGCAGGGGGGTTGGACTAGATGGCCTTTAAAGGTCCCTTCTAACCCAAACTATTCTATGATTCTATGATTCTATGAGTGACAGAAAGCAGTAGATGGATATCCTGGTAGCCTTTCATAGCAGTCATTTAAATTTCAATTGTCTTTTTTATGCATAGCTAGGATTGGCATATTCAGTTCATATAAACTCAATCTAAAATTCTAGGTTTTTACTATGAAATTATTTATTTTAGCACCAGAGCTTTCCTTTAATAATTTATCAAGAGACAAATAGCTACTTGTGAAGTTGAGAGCTGGATTTTGTCACGAGGTAAATAGCAGAGAAAATTCAGAGGAATAATGCCATGCAACAACTTAGAATAAGAGCAGACTAGTTTTCAACTAGCCCGTCTAAATTATCTGTTGAGCTTAGTGTGTGTTCCTAACTGGGGTGCTGATTCCCAGGTAGCAGTAGATTTTGAAACAGAGGGCTAGCGAACAGAGACCCACATTTGGTACTTCAACAGTGTACGTTCAAGCAGTGAAGGGCTTCCTCTCCTAGATCTGATTCCATATAACCTCTGATCTGAACATAAATTTCAAAGACATGATCACACCTTCTCACTGTTACTGGGAAAATGCCTGACTGTAGTACCAGGTTCAGGCTGGGCTAATATGAGGACAAAGGACCCAGCCATGTAAGAATATCAGTACTGTCCATTTGTATCACTGTGTTTATGGAACAATGACATGAGGAAGATCCCATGTAGGCTCCATTTGGTACCGCCCTTGGAAGGAGACTACAAGGCAACGGCCCAAGATGAGAGTGAACATATCTTGCCTTTGGGCATTAAGTTGTCGTCTCAGGAATCCAACTTGACCATAGCATGGAGGCACAAAGGTCTGATGCAGAAGCCTTAAAGTAACATGTCCTCTTGGCTCCAAATACCAGTTGTAAACATCACTTCACTCCTGATATACTGTGTTCCGTTCCGAACATTTTTGATGTGGTCACAAATTTATGGACCATTTTGGTGGTGGTTAGAATGAGGTTAAAAATGAATAATGACAGTATAGGAGAGGATGTATTACTTAGAGAGAGCTGTAAATATACACAGCATTTTGTGAACATGTTGGAAAACAAATTACTATCTCAAGAAGCTTCCATTTGAACCAGTGATCTTGGTTTACAGTAAAAATAACAAGTAACATACTATGTATCTTCTTTATGCAATTTTGAGAATTTACTATGTGTAAGAAAATGGTAAGGTGAACATAAGTGGCTTTTAAACAAGGGAAAAAGATCTTTATTCCTGTATTTTCAGTAATTTTCAAAAGAAAGTAAAATAAGAGATTTATTTCATTTGTATTGGAAATAAAATTATTTTTATTATTTATTCTTTCTCTATCTAACTATACAATAAATGATAAAAACTTATTTTAAATCACACTTTAAGTTTTATTTTTAATGGTTGTTCTCTTTATATTTTCCTCTCAAGAAATATTATTGTATAATAAAGCTCCAGTTCTCAGCATAAAATTTCAACTGAACTCTAGTTATTAAAGTGAAACCACTGTAATTATTCTGTAGTTTATTAAAACTATAGTAAATCAGTCCTAATAATAGTAAGACTACAGTAATCATATTGAATAATAGCTGCAAGTTATTATCTGTATATTTACTATACTATTATAATAATTACAGTTCAACTATAGGGTTTTATTTAATACAAAGTCTAAATTTACAATGGTAATTTTATTCTAGTTTCTTCCTTTGCATAATTCCTAGAATACAATAAGTACAACTTCTGGTTTGAACTATGAAAGCTTCATATCTATTTTTAAAAACTGTCATTAAAAGGATTAATAATTAGACAAAATAGTTTTAAATTAACAAATTTGAGACCTTTTTGAATGAAAAGAATCTTCTTTTTGCTGTGGTATATGGAATTTTTGCAACGTGCCAAAACTAATTTGTGACCCTGAACGGCAAAGTAAATGATATGTTTAAAAACATTTGACAGATTCATTTTCCTAAAAATTCTCCAAATATTTATTAAGGTGGCAGATAGGCAAAACAGTACTCTTTTACTATACTGTCTTGTGATAGTAATATAGAATTTGCAAACAGTGAAATTACACCACTTTGGTATAATCTTGAAGACAGAAAACTGGATAGGTTCTGCACATGTCCATGTGCAAGTATACATGAGATTGTACAGTAGTACAAGAATATTACAATTCCTTTGCTTTAATGGGGACTTTAGAGAGTAATTTCACTTATTTTGAGAGCTGGATGTGTCTCTGTCTTGGCCATTCACACATTCAGAGTCTCGTATCTCTCTTTAAGGCCATTTGTTTTTCTCATATTTAATTTGCATATTCTTACGGTTCTTGCCAAAAGCCCACTGACGCTGTTTTTGTATACCCCATTTCTTCCTTCAATACTTCTGCAGGTCATCCATTACAGGTTATTATCCAGAACATGTTGAAGCCATCCATAATGACCTGCTCTCTGATCAGGCAAAAATCGGCTCTCAGTCTTTGAATAGCTCTTGAGACTTTCAGGAACAGCTATTCCAGCTGGTGATTTAGAAAATAGTTAGTTTTTTGCTGTCTCACTAAGTATGTTTCATAAAAGTTTCCACCTACGACCTATCTACCTCCCACAGGCCCAGTGGTTAACCTAGCAGGGCTGTACCAGTCTTCCTCACCTGAGTTTTGTGAGTTAAACCTATAAAAGCAAGAAAACATTTAAAATTCCTGGGCTAGAATCAGACTATTTATGAGCTCTTTCTTCTGAAGATGGATGGGAAAAGCAAGCAAATAAAGAAGGGAGAAGTAAAGTTTCTAAATCACACAATGGTCTAAACATGGGCTATTTCATATCCTATGGGATGAAAGCAAGGACCTTTCTGGAAGTGGGACACAAGCCAGACAGAAACCTATTTTACCTGAATGTTTGAGTTAAATCAGGAAGAATTGGGTATTTGTTAACGTCTTTTGTGTCTTCCACATACATAAATTACAGTGTCACTCTACACAGCCAGTCTGATAGCCTTTCCTAGCATAAAGAGGGAACTTACGCTACAGTGAAAGGGAAAACAGTTCAAGCTTGCCCACCACAGGACAACGAAAATTTTAAGGTTAACCAGTCACCACATTCATTCAGGATTTAGCTTTTAAGCTGGACTGGCAATTAGATTGTATGCTCGTCACATGCAATTGTAATCACTTCCAGAGATCCTAAATCTGATAGAAACTAAAGCACTTGAATTCATCTCATGCAGTTAGGAAGATGATATCTCCAGTTTAGCAAAATGTAGTAAAAGTATGTTTCAGAACATCTCTCACAAACCTCTAATGTACATATCTATGTGAAAATAACTTACCCTTGAAAGAGAAAAGCCTTTTTTCTTTATTTTAATGAGAAAGAAAATGCATAATATCCTAGATAGGACACTCTTTTGCAGCCCTAGGCTTTATGGGTGTCAAAAATTTGTAAACATGAGCAAATAATGAATAAAATAATCTGAACTGATAAATACATTTAACAAAAAATTGAAATATAATGTGTTCATAGCCTGATTTGCCTGTCATCCATGTTCTCTTAGTTTAAATATTGAGTTGGATTTTTTTTTACTTAGCACAGAAAAAGCACTTTACAAGGGAGATTTTGAAGTTTGCATTTATCAAACTATGGGAATTTTAGTCAGCAGCTATACATATGTGATAAACAGCTCCTGGTTAGAAATGCATGCTCATACAAAGGTAATCAGCTTCAGCATCATGGGAAAGAACAAGAAGCGGAGCTGTAGGGAGTTCTGACTCACAAAGCAGCAAGATGAAAATATGGCTAAGAACAGTCTGAGTGAGCCTACGAGAAAGAGTTCACTCTGCCATGACAAAAGAAATCACAGGGGAACATGATGTTTGCCAGCACAAAGAAATCTAGCAACAGGCAGGAGGTGAAAGTCAAGAACTGATGTGTACGAGGGGTCTAAAATAAATTTAATTCAGAAAGCGACAGGAAACTTCCCCGGAGAGGAGACCCTTGTTTTACGTTATCACAGAACAAGCAGAAACACAACTGAAGGGGATTATTGTTGTGTCTGCCAACTGGAGGCCAGTCACTGGAGCAGACTTAATCATTAGGCAGGATCCTCCACCCATTGGCAGGCTCTGACGGACCAAATTCTCGAAAACCACCTCTGATTTTGTGATTGTGTTCAACCAAGGGTGCAGCTCTGCAAGATCAGCCAGCTGTGCGGGATAATATTAGGACAAAGATGACTTATTTATTAATCAGATAGCAGTAGCAGCTGTAAAACTCCATGGAGACAAAAGTCCCTTTCTGCATAACCCTCCAGAAGCACACAAGGACTCAGGGCTGGTCCTGAGGAGCACACAGCCTAAAAGAGGAAATCCTCTGGCCAGGTCACTGGTCATCAGGGTTTGCTAGTTCATGGGACAGACACCAAAGTGCAGGCACGAAAGCAGAGATCAGATGCAGCTTTGTAAAAACAGATCTGTTAAAAGATGTTAAAATGAGCAGCTGCCCACAGCCTTGCTAAACAAGCAGGAGTTTGTTGCTTTCCGCGTGTTTCATTTCCCTTCCACATCTGCAGCTGCACGTGGGATTGGGGTTGGCCACCTGGTACCCTCAGAGCACTGACACAGACTATTATTGCCCCAGGTGGGTCAAAAATATCCAGCCCCTGCCCATGCCAGCAGTGCTAGCTTGTCTGAGCTGGAAGTCGTTCCTTGCTAAAATGGCAACACACAGGGAATGCTGAAGACTGCAATGTATGTCCTTGAATGCCCAAGCGGCAGGCAGGCAAGTGGCTGTGCCATGGCACTGTCCTTCCAGCAGCGTAAAGCCACTGTCTAAACGGTGTTCATACCTACCTGGGCTGCCGTGCAAAGGCACTCATCATATATACTGCAGTCCTCCTTTTGAATTTGGGGAAGGTCCTGTACACAGGTGTGTATGGCAGTGTCCAGTTTATAAAGCATTTGCTACTCTGCTCTAGCTCTCTGAAAACCGTATTGAATGAAATGTGCAGGGCCTTGATTCACCTCAGTTTACTGAACATATTGAAAGAAGAATACTCAACATGGCATGAAGAATGTCAAGGAAAAATACTGGAATAATTGGAAATTCCCTTCTCATATGAGCATTACTGTTAGTGCTCTCCCGGCCTGGGCTCATGTTCCCCTTCCTGGGGAGTCTCAACAGACAGAAGAGAGACAGTGACCCTCCACACAGGCAGCAGGAGGAAGGGAGAACGAAGATTTTCCATCTTCAGAATGACAGAATGTCAGCAATAAATCACATTTCTCTTTCAAAAAAAAAAAAAAAAAAAAAAACCAAACAAAAAAAAAGAAACAAAAAAGATTTTACAGTGCAGCCTGGGTATCATATTTTCTAGAAAGCTTTTGAAAATGTTTTATCGCATCAGTGTTAGCAGCCAAGTCTTTTTACATGAGAATGCAACAACGGCTGTTCTGGGTTAGATGAAGGGTTTATCTAACTCAGGTATCTTGTCTTTAACAGTGGCCAATAGCAAATGCCTAGGGAGGAATATAAGAGCAAGACACGCAGTGTTGCTCCCCAGGTATATGCTTTCAGCCACTAGAAATCTGCAGCTCAGGGACATCCTGACCCAGAGGTGTTATCTCTATGTTTAGTAGCCTTTGATAGATTTTCTTCCATGAATTTGTCTAATAGCTTTCTGAACTCCTGTGAGCTTCTGGCATTTTAGTACTAGCACAGCAGTAAGAGCGAAGGGGAAAACACATGTGAAAAACATTTTGATAAAAAGCTCGCCTTTTTAGCAGAGACAGGAACCTGAAGACTGAGTAACAAAGGCAGCTACATGTTCCAAACAAGAGTTTTGAACTTAACGCTTTGTGAGCTGGACCTGAATCCCAGGCCACTGCACAGGATCCCTGAGAAGCCAACTCTTCAGGACTCAATCAACAGACAACACGCAACCATTATTGTAACTGAGTCGCAAACAAGAACAACAATGATAAAACCACAAACACATCAGGCCAAAACCGATTCATTTTGAAAGCAGAGGGATTTATTCGGAAAAACTCTTTTCCCTGAATTACAGAGGGAGCAGAGTGCATTTAAGGTAAATGCACTTTTATACGGGCACCAAGTTCAGTCCTAACGTTTTGATGTCTGGCAATCGTGTGTCTGGATTCTTAATATTCAACAACTGTATCACAACCCCTTTTCTGCCCTTCTGAAATGAACATTTTCAAACAAAGTACTCATTAGGGCAAACCTTGCCTTCTACAAAGCGACTACATCAAGCCAAATCCACTCTTCCAGTAAAACTTGGGCCTTCAAAGAAGATGATTAAGAAGTATTTAAGCATAGTTAAATGCTTCTGTACAGCTTCTCTGGCATGCACAGGAATGATCAGATGAGTCCCCTGATCCACAATGCAAGTTCTAATACCACCATCAACGCTCCATCTCAAATATAATATACCTGTAGGTCTCTTTCATCTATAAATAGCTTATCCTTTTAACTGAGTACTGGACATCTGTTTGTTTGGTTTGGGTTTGGTTTTTTTAAGCAATCCAGGTCTACACACAGTTCTAAATGCCCCTGGAATTCCCCTTCTATCCATAAGTCAAATAAATAGCCAACAAAATAAACAGCAGTGTTCCACAGGACACTAAGAATACAAATCCTGTAATGCTGAGCAGCTGCATATGAAGTCAGTAGAAATTTGCTTTGCTTTGGAAAAGCTAGAGTTAAAATTAGACCAGAAGCACTAGCGAGCATATTTCTAAAATGGGAGTCAAGCAAAGAGAGAAGTAATTTAGCAAGACAAGGGGAACACAGGAAACCCGAATATCCCCATATCATATTCAAAAAATAAATAATTTAGTTGAGCCCCACCATGTCATTTTCTCAGTGGGTTTAGAGATTTCCCATGCAATAATGTGCCAGAGTACATTCTGATCTGCATCAAAATTAACAGTCAGCCACTTTATGAAATACTATCTTTGTTAGTTTTACCACTAACAAAAATATACTTTCAATTCTTCACATCCACATCACACGTCTATTAAAGCAATCTGGGAAATTAGTTTGAGATAAACTGTACAGCAATTTTATTCATAGCCTCCCTGTATCTCACACTGTTAATCTGCATCACAGCTCACTAAATAGTGCCTAATGTTTATTGCATTTAACTGAATGTATACGATTCTGAGGGTACGCCAGGGACCGATTATCATAATTATACATGTTTCTATGGAAACCCACAAGTCTATCAGTTTTGATTCATTATATTGTTATACCTTCTAGCACTTTCTAATTATTAGGTGCCCATAAAAAAGTCTCAGTCTTGCTGTTACTATAGAAATGAGCTATAGACAGGCCTCAATTGTTAACCCTTACAGGGCAAGAATGAAAAAAAGGAAGAAACGCAGCTTTGGGTAAAAGGTAGCTGTTCAGATAAGATAATTCATAAACTACTTTAATCTGTGGTCTTAACTTTCCATAATTGCTTCACTGAACTTACTCATTTGTTTGAAAAAAATAGGAAAACTGAGAGAAATGCAGAGCTGTTTGCCACATGGTCTTTGACATGGTACGTTATAGTAGTGCCCTGTGAACGCCCTTCAGAGAGATTACAATATTCTCTTGAAAGACACGAGTGTCATTAACAGCCTATGCAAAACACTGTAATGTTAGGCCATTAGAAATCAATGCAAAGCCGGCTAAACTCAACGGGAATATTTGCAGTCTTCTCAGTGGCCTTCATACCAAACCTAGACTGAAGTGCAACCGTGTGATTGAGCTGAGGCTCGGTTTAGATGCTGGAATTACAGCTGAGTTCAGTTGGAAATCACAGGAACCTGAGAATTCCTCAGCTCACTTCCATGAAATAAGAATAAACCAGGAAAAAGTGAGTTACAGTGAAAGTAATGAAAACACCTTATTGTGATATGGTTATTTTAGTATAGGTTAATGCTATTACTTACTTTGTCATATAATATACCCATTTTCCTCCTCTTCCTGTATCTCCTATCACAGCCCTGTGAAACCTGAAAGGGACCGAGTGGTTTCACTGTTTCCCTAACCCTCCTTCTATTACAGTTTTCAATTAGAAGTGCCTTTTAATTTAGATCAGCAAAGCTCTCCCAAAGTGACAGCTCGTCCTTCACACTGCATATCTATTTATTTCGGAAGTCAACACACCATTCAATAACCTGAGAACAGGCCTGATTGCTATGCTAATAGTATTCAAAAATATGTCGACACCAATTGAAACAAGTAAACTAGGACTAATTCATAAAGTGAATAATAAAAGAGAGGGGGAAACATTCATACTTTTACTTCTCTAGCTGAAATTTTACCTTGCAAGTTTTTGCCTTCTCAGAGAAGTGGCCATAGCATGGTTAACACACAAATTAGATTTCACCTAATACTACTGTGTTCCTTTATGGAGCTGGTTTTATTAGGCACAGTTAAAAAAAAAAAAAAAAAAAAAGAAAAGGAAAGGAAAGCAGAGAAACAATAACCCTCCATATTCTTTTCTTTGTGCAATGGTCATGGTACAGCACTGTTCAGATCAAAACTATATACTTTTTCTTTTGAGTGAGAGGAAAAAGCTGAGAATTTAAAATATATTCCCATATTTTAAAAGACCCATATCATGTGTTTTGCCATAATCTATGTATTCAGTTCTAAATCAGACTTCCACAACTTCCAGTCAATTAGAGCTAAATCACATTATATACAACAATGAAAGGGATGTACATTTGCATTTATATGTAAGAACTACCATCAAAGAAAGTGAACAGAGTGTCATTCTATATAAAGGTCTCAGATTTATACTATATTTTCAAGGGCAATTCTGTTAAAGTCTTATTTTACTATTGCCATGGAGAAACTAGATTTGCTCCCAAACAAGATCTTAAGCAGCTAAAGAGAAAATTTAATCAGATAATTAAAAAAATCCACTAATTAGTATATTAATATGTAACTTATAATATAGAATATGCTCAGCTATTAAAATAAAAATCACACAGCAGAGAATATGAATATTTACACAATTTAGCATTTGCAAATAATATGACAACGTACAGGGCCAGATCCTCAGCTAAGTTAAATGGAGCTGCGCCAATTTACGCAAGCTGAGGATCTTGCATAATACCTACCTTTTCAATTCGTTTGCTAATGGCTATGTTGTCTAATTGTCACGTGCTGCAGGTTACAAGAGGATGACAGTGTACCCGACAGTGTGCTGATGTGGGGAATGAACATGGGTGGCAGGTTGGGCCACTCACACACCCCCTAACAGCCCAATATTTGTCAGCTAACTTGAGCATTCCTTCCCTGTTTGCTACAGGTGACTAACAGCCCTTCACAAGACTACACAGAATACAAGAATCAGGTTCCACCTTGCAGGAGAAATCCAACCTCCCAGGGTGTCCTTAGTGACACTGCCTTCATGTCAATGGGGCACAATATTGCTCTGGACACACAGTCAACTCTTACCTGCTTTTATTTTCAGAGCTTTAACATGCTGGAAATGAATCCACTAAAATTCATTTAAAAGAATGAATGAATGAATCAATCAATCAATTAACGATCTAATTAATTATTAGGTAATTCTTTATTCGAGAAAACATCATTCAACATTTATCATACACAGAGTCTACTGCTGCAGGATTTTGTTATATTTTCTGATGTATACCTTTTTAGTGTAACACTAAATTTTATTTCATAAGTTGCTGAAAAAGCCTGTACCTAGCTATTGCTATCAGATTCTTGTTAGAAACATAAATGCTTTCCTCACATTTGCATGAATGAAGAACACCTAATAACCAATACATCTGTGGCACCAAAGAGATCATTCATGTCATTGCTGCTCGAGGTAGTATTTTTGTGCCATCACAAATGAAAAGAAAATGCCTAGAACCTACATAAGAACTTATGTTTTATGAGAGTTTCTTGATTGCAAAATATTTCCTACGTGCTTAATTAAAATCTTCCATATATTCAGGTGTACGCACCTAAAAGAACAAAGCAAAGATAAAAATCAAGGGTAGAAACGGATTGGACAGATTAGTCATAAATGTTAGATTATCACAGCCACTAAGAATTATACAGAACCACTCAACAGAATACTTACTCTTTTTCAAAGGTGTTGAGTTTACAGACACAAAGTTTAAAGTTGTTTTTAGAAGTTAGCTGAGGATAGCTAAAGCTACTCATCTGAAATTGCTTTAGCAAAGATTTTTGCTTATGAATATGTATGTTATTTTGTACAAAGTACTTTACCAACTGCAGGAATATTAGTATGAGTTGAACTTGAACTCCCATCAGTTCAAGTCGTTAGCTTCTGTAGCTGGTTGAATTGGTTTTGTACTGTAAACTCCTCAGGGCAGGAACCTTGTCTGCTGGGATGCCAATAAAGACCATGACATGACTTTCCCTCTCCTCCCTCATCACCTACGTTGAATAGAGCTCTGAAGATGATACGGAACTGTTGTTTTTTTTTTTGTCTGGGTTGTTGTTCAAAAATAGATTTAGAGAAGCTAGAGTTCAAAGAATGTTTTTTTTCCTTAGTTATATGGATTCAGTTCAGCTGTTATTTTACAGTATTTGTTATTTGAAAGGATTTCACAGTCAAAGAGGGGAAAAGTCTAGTTAAACAGGGAAGTCCTCTCCCGCAAAAAAGACGTTTGGATCTGAAATTAAAGTTCAAAATTTCACCTACTCTAAATCTTCTGATACACCATTGATTAAGTTATTATTCATTTTTATTTTCTCTGGGCACCTGTTGTCTTGACCTGGAGTCTCAGAATATGAAAATTTTCATACTATTGATCTCCTCGAGCTTGGCTGAATACCTAACTGCAGCTTCAGTGTCTTTGTCAACAAATTCTTTAGTTCTGCCAGTTTTCGGATAGCTCTGAGTTCCTCTTCAAATTTATATTATGGCAACATGAGGCAAAAGAAGTTCAGCCATAAACTGTATAGTCTGTAAATGGGATTTTTAAACCGAAGAGCACTGAGAATCTCCTAAACATATCAATTATAGAAACACCAGTATTTATATAAGTGTTTGCTAATGTTTTTCCTGAAAAATGTGTGATTTTATACTTAGAAATACCCAGTGCATTTGTGCTGAAGTACAGCACTTGCACCAACATTGATGGTTGGATAAAAGTGTGAAAATTCATCAGTTACTGCAGTTTTATAATGAGATTCAAGGAAAACGAACAAAATTAAATTCTGAGATTTCACTGTTATTACAGTAACTAAATAAAGACGGGTGATTTACGCATGAGTCTTACATCCCACTGTGATTGGCAGTTGATTCAACTCAAGTTGTAATGGCAAGGGCTGTAGTTCATTTTGTGGCAGATTTGTTTCTGCATGTGGAGACCTCTGTGCGTGGAGATGCGTGCTCAAGACTAACATCATCCTCTCCTTTTGTGCAGCGTGTTAAAAAAAAGATGCATAACTCGGAACCATGTGTCCTGTTTCTGCTACAAGCAAGGAGCCACAGTCTGAGGACAGCCAAAGGGAGATGAAGGTTCAGGATGCTCAAATTTCTCACTTGTCTGTACCTGTGCAGGGGGATGTGAGTGAGTGTACCCACACTCATGTCGTGAGTGAAATTATCAGTTTTTGAGCTGTTGGATGATATTCATGCACTGACAACCACCGGGCACCAAAAGAGGGAGACATACATGTTTTATAGCCCTTGAGCTCCAGATTGGATTTCACCTCTAAGTCTTTAAAACTAAAAACCTATTAAAAGTGGAAGATTATGAATAAGGATTTGTAAAACATTTGCTAAAGTTGGTAAGAGTTATGGTCATTCTAACCCTAACTTCATGTCAAACATCCAAATAAGATTCAAAAACCACCCTTAAAGAGGAAATTTTTCCTGTGAACCTGAGGCTAAGGGACGGGTATCTGAGAAGAAGACAAATAGTGCTTACCAAAAATAATGGCTCTTTTTTTAAGGGGAAGACTGAAATTCTTGCATTTTTTGCAAGCAGACCAAAGATGGGGACTGCACCTCACTGGCAGAAGCCTTTGGTCACTCTTAACTGTGCCCATAGGTTCATGCTGCGTTTCTACTATGTGTTGCCCTCTTTTGCGGAGGTCACCTGCAGCTGCCCTACTGCCCTTCGTCTCTCTCATCCACGTCTTTACCCCATGCACATTGCCTTGTTTAAGTCTCTTTTTTCCTGAGCTCTTGGCACTCTTTGAGGGCCCAAGGCTAACTGCTCCTTTCTAAGCCCTCTATTGTTTGCTGCATACCAAACTCCTTCTCCTACAAGCCCTACAGATCTCTTTCTGCCTTTGTTTCTAGCTGTAAGTCTACTTATCTCATTCCTCCAAGTCTCTCTCTCTCTTTCTCTCACATGGCTTTCTTTCAGGCTGTTCTTTGCTTTAGGCCTCATTCTTGCACAGTGTGGTCTCTCTGCCTAATCAGCCGTGCTGCTCATTACATTCAGGAGCCCTTTCGTATCTGTTTGGGTTTTTATAAGGTCTCCTGTCACCATGGTATCTTAGCGTATTCTCACAACTGTGTCCACTTGGTATTTTTTGTATATTCATATGTACGCATTTACATATGTGCATATTATAGTATTTGATACAAACAAGCAAGATGGTTTTGCTTGGAATATTCACCCTTCTAGACCCTCCTCAATTTCTTGTGGTTGTAAAGATAAACCTCTGCCGTTCAACCACGCATTTTGAATCTTCATTAATGTAATTTCTTCATTTCTATTCTTCTTGTCATCAACATTCATCTGTCCTCAGCCAGGAGTTAAGAGAGAGAGCGTTTTAGAGTGAAGGCATTGTAAAACTATTAATTATAGCAGCAGGCAGAATGGCAGCATAATTAATAAAGGGGCTGAAGCAAAATATTTAAAATAATTTTTGTTGAAAAATTTGGTCTTTGTTGTTTTGATAAAACACTCTACAGGAGTGCCACTTTACCTCAGATTATTATTATTGCTTCTCATGTGGATTTACTTCTTCTGTACCCATCCCCTTGCCCTCCCCCCCCCCGCCCTTGATTCCTTCCTTTTCACTCTGCAACCATGGCAACTCTTTGCCCCTGCTGAAGGTTGGACATTCGACCACTCTCAGAGATATCATTAGGGCTGCTCCATTGAATCAGCAGCTGAAGTCAGGGAGAGAGGGAAGCTCACATCTGCACATCCTTCCCTTCTATGTGCATGTACATCTGCTTTACCAAATTCTGCTGTCCAGGCAGAATGAAAAGGAAAAGATCTTCCTTCTTTATCTCACTCTTATTCTCTTCCTTCCTCCCCAGAATCCAAAGCATTTGACTTGTGAAAAATCTTTAGGCTGTTTCAAAATTTAGTTATGCAATGAGTGCCGGTCAAAAGAGAATTACTTCTTTGGCTTATGTCATTTCTAAGATAAAAGAGAATCGTTAGCTTAAAAAGGCTTGTGTTTCTGAAAGCATCAATACAACTTTTCACTGAAGGATCTTTAAATAATTTCTATGCTATTAACTAAGTCTCACAACACTGCCCTGGAGCTGATATTATTGTACAGATGGAGAAACTAAAGGAGATTAAGTGACTTATACATTGTTATGTAAATCTGTGCCTGAGCCAGTCACAGAACCCAACAATTTTCTTTACAGTCATGTGACACTGTATTTACATTGGTAAATTTAGCATTCTTCTGCAGGACTCCCATTCATGAAGTTCAGTTTAAGATTTTACTGCTCTTCTTTTGGTAATTGTCTTTGTATACAACATGGCACTTAAGCACATACTTGTCTTCAAGGATGGAATTTGGCCTGGTTAAGATTTTTGTTCAGGTTATTCCACTAAAACACTTTGTTTAAAGAAAATTCTCTACTTTTCAGGAAAAAAAAATTGGTTTTGTCAAAATTTTCCCATGGAACATTGACTATTAGTATTTAATAAATTAACATTCTCAAAGGAAAAAGCAAACAAGTCATTCACAACATATGAGCAGACATGTTCTCTTTCCTTAACACATGGTGGTTTACCTACTTAACTATTTTTCTTACTTTGACCTTATGAACCGACAAAGAGTGAAGAACTCCATTGTGTGCTAGTAGCCAAGGCACTGACCAAAAGGAAATATTGTATGCCCCTACTGTGTACGAGGTAAAAAACAGTCCATTTCAGTATGCCAAGTCAGTAAGAACTGGGGAGGTTGAACATTTTTCAGGAAAAGTATTCAGCACCAAGCAGAATTGCAAATAAACCAGCATATGATGCTGTGCTTGTTTGACACATTGTACTATTTGAAGTTATCACCTAAGGTGCTTTGAATTTCATATTTAGCAAATTCTTGGATGTACGGTAATGCAGCATGATACTTCTATACTTCTTCCTAAATATTTATTAAAAACGAATGCTCTTATTCAGCTGATTAATTATTGACTATGTTTTCCACTTAACTGTCTTTATTTTGCCACTGATATTCCTACATTGTTCAAATGACTGAAAAAAATTAAGATGCTGATGCAATTCCAACCAGCGCAGCAAGTTTCAGGGCAGGGCTATACATATTTAAATATATATGTATGTGCATATACATCTCCATATGCATATATCTGAACATAGCAATAAAAGAGAAACGTAAAATAAGAAAGAGTTCCCTTGTCTTCTCATTGAATCACAAAAGTCATCATGGGAGGAACAAAGGAAGAGAGGTCAATAAATGGCTGAGTCACCAACCCGGTAATGGTTAAGGGATATATTTTGAGGCTTGCATAACTTGCAGCTTCAGGGAGAAGAATTTACTGCAGATTACTTTGATAACCTATTCAAATGGACCTTAAAATCCAGTTGAACATATTCAATCTTAATATTTTACTTGGGATTTATTTTGACTTTTTTTTCTAAAACTCGTTGAACACTTTTTCTTAGGATAAATTAACAGAAATTCCAGTGTCTATGATGTTTGAAAATCCTTGTTCCTCATCTTTTCTTCAGAGGAACCTCAAACCTTTTTCTTCTTTTTTTTTTTTTTTTTATGGCCCAACAGATCTTTTTTCTTAAATGAGTTATGTGCCATTTTTCACGGGATTGGAAGTAAAAGATAAAGGTAAGGTCCAAGCCCTTCTCAATCAGCTAATGCTGATCTGCAGTTTGAGACCACATCTGGAGTGCTGGTCTCAGTACAAGAGAGACATGGACATGTTGAAAGGACTGCAGCAGAGGGCCACAGAGATGATGAAGGGACTGAAAAGTCTCCTGTATGAGGAGAAACTGAGGGAGCTGGGACTGTTCAGCTTGGAGAAGAAAAGGCTCACAGGGAACCTTGTCAGAGTGTATGAATACCTGATGGGAGGCAGTAAAGAATGTGAAGTCAGACTCTTCTCAGTAGTATCCTGTGAACAGACAAGAGGCAGTATGCATAAACTGAAATACAAGAAATACCATTTCAACATAACAAAAAGCCTTTTTGCAGTAAGGGTGATTGAATACTGGAACAGATTGTCTGTGAGGTTATGGAGTCTCTGTCCTCAAAGGCATTGAAAACCTGAATGGACACAGTCCTGGGCAACCTTGCTAGTCCTAGCTGACCTTCCATTAAGCAAGGGACTGGACTGGATGATGTTCCAAGATCCCTTCCAACCTCAACCATTTTGTGATTACATTGATTTCCTCACTGGTCAACCACTACAGTAGAAGGTGAGGATATATATCGCTTCCCAGAAAGAACTGTGGTGAACTGACAGAGATAGATGTGCTAACAGTGAATTGCAGGTAGTAACTGTAAGATGTCTGTGTCTGAGATTCAGTTTTGAATGCCACTTAAGAGTAAGGATGGCCAGAGAACTGAATGTGGACAAGTGGTCGCACATTCTTCATAAGCAGCACAAGAAGAGAATACCTATAGGCAGCTTATCCTGCTGCTGTGAATGCACACCTACAATCCTCAATAGCTGTCATCTTGATCTACTCCACTGCCTTCAAAGCCTACACAATAGCAGTGCCACCCACTGCTGGAGCAGGCTCATTCAATACCAGCACTGTTCCTGTATGTTATAACCTGTCCAATCCTGGCCAGGCTGCTTCTGCCTAAAGAGACCTGCGTCTTGAAATGGCTACTTTAAGCATTTAACAAATTCTACCCTATTTGCTGTGATAGCCTAATTCATAGCAAAGCCCTCCAGCAAACTTTGTACATCTCTGTCTCCAGAAAATCAAATCTC
The DNA here is from genome assembly GCA_017639485.1 of Pluvialis apricaria. NCBI lineage: Eukaryota > Metazoa > Chordata > Aves > Charadriiformes > Charadriidae > Pluvialis > Pluvialis apricaria. The sequence goes on along the minus strand of CM030008.1, from coordinate 130,821,602 downwards.
TAAAAGTTGACAACGCCCACTTCACGGACCAACAGGCAACAATGAGGCTAGTTTACCACATTTGCATCTCATTTCCTTCTAGTTTTCAAGGCTGAAAACATTAGAACCTGCCTTAAGAGGCTCTACCAAAGACAAAATGATGGCAAATTCCTGCACGAATCAGCAAATAGTTATGTTTTATCAATCTTAATTCACTGTTCAGTGGGAGCAACTCGGTTTTTGCTTGCACGGACACTAGAGATTTCAGCTTAGTCTTGTAAAAGCTTAGTGTCATTGTCAAAAAGTAAAATTCCTCCTATACTTAACAAAAAATCATAGAAAAGGGTTGGAAGGAATCTTAAGAGGTCATGCCCTCCACCTCCCCACCAGAAAGCAGTATCAGCTAGAATTATATGATTTCTTACTGAAGTTCATCTAACCTATCTGTAAAAATATCGGGTGGTGGAATCACTACAGCTCCCCCTTCCCCAGTTTACTTGATTTCTATGTCTCTTCCTCTTTCTTCTCTTCCATGCATTAGATAAGTTATTTCAATATTTTTCATTGTTTTTGTTTTCTAAATTTTTGTTTGTTCTCCTGGCAGCATAATAACACAGCTAAGTTTTAGTAATACTGAAATAGATTAGGAGGATTACTCACTACTGTTTATACATATATTCTCATGCAGTGTTGCTTTTTTCACTGTATCATGACACTGGTGACTCATACTCAGTTTGTGACCCACTGTGTCTCCCAGCCTTTTTCTACACATCTGAAACCTAGCCCATTGTTTCCTATCTCGTATTCATATGAGTCGTCATGTCTAAGAGCAGATTTATGTATTTCTGCTTACTGAATTGTGTTTAGTTTTTTCTAGATGATTTCTCCAGATCATTTTAAGTTCTAATCCCATCCTCTGGCATGCTCGCAGTCCCTCCCACAGTAGTGGTTCCTGTAAATTTAATTCGCAAAATGCTGTCTAATGCATCTTCCAGATTAATAATGGAAATGTGGAGTAGTACCAAACTGGTAAGTTCTCAAAATTATTTTTTGATCAGTTTTGCACGTATCTGGATTCAAAGAGTTTCTTCTAGCATCTTTATGAGATGGTCACATAAGACAGCATTTATTTAAGTCAAGAACAGTAATGTCTACTGTTTCTCTTCTATCCAGTACACTGTCCAGTACACTGTTTCACAGATGAACTGGTGTGACATGATTTGTCATTGGACCATGCCGGCTGAATAACTTCTTGTGTTCCTTGAGGTGCCTATAAATAATTTGTTTCATTATCTAAGCTGATTGGTGTACGCTTTCTTGGCTCCCTTTTTACTTTGTTTTCACAGTCTTTGCATTTGTCCTTCTCAGGTCTTCTGAAATCTCACCTCTGAAAATACTCCAAATTTTCTTTAGCTACCTCTATAGGAGGGATTTCATTAGGCCCAGGCAATTTGAAAATGTCTGTGTTACCTAAGTATTTTTCTCTACTGTTCTTGTCTTAACCTGAGATCTTACAACTTTGCTCGGTGTTAGTAGTACTAACCTCCTGACTGCAGATAGTATTTATAGTGCAGGCTGAAACAGAAATGAATTAAGCATGCTAATCTCAGTTTTTCAATCTCTATCAAGTAGTGGACTTAATTTTCCATGTCTCACTCTTACTGTAACTGCTTTCTTCTTACCTTTCATGCACCTTGTGAAAAGTATCTTGTTTTTTCCCTCAGCACTTCTGAATTTGTCCCAGTAGCTGCTTCTATTCTTTCATAGTCATCTGTAGTCACTTGAACTACTTTCCGCTTTCTGGATTCTTTCTTTTGGATTTTTAGTTGACTAAAGAGCTGATGATTTTACTAGATTGGCCTCTTAGTGTGTTTCCCGCTCTTCCTCTGTATTGGCATAATTAATTTTGATTTCTTTATAGAAATTTATTTACTTACAGAATTTCTTTACTTCCTTTCTCTGTAAGCCTTGTCTTTCTCTGAAATCATCAAGGGCTGCCTGCTTGAAATGCATTATTTTTATTTGGTCATGTCCTTTCTTTCCTTAAAGATCTTGAATTCTTTCATTGCATTGTCAGTGTCATATTGCCTTCAGTCTCCACATTTGCAGCTAGTCTTTGAATGTTCAGAATGAAATCTAGAACAACCTTTTCTCCAGATACCTTTTTTCCATAACTTGCATACAAAAGAATATGTAAAAGATGCCTAGGAACTTCTGATCCACCAAAGCAACTGTATAGCTTTTAAGAATGTTTATACTTTTGAAGGTCATGAGTTAAGACTATCAGCCTCTCCCAAGGAAAGTCCAACAGTTAGCTCTTCCCACTGCATTGGTTCCTCAAGAATCCTGCCACAGCCTGAATTGTTGAGCTAATGAATTTTTGAGTATCTACACTTGATGATGTGGATCATAATGAAAGTGAAATCGATACTGGCATGTCTGTGGTCTGTCATAGCCACATGAAAAGCTGGAAGAAATAAACATCATATGAGGCTGGATATAAATTAATGGTTTTTGTGCTGATAATATGGTCAAGATGAGACAGATTTTTATACACAATTTGAGTAACATAATGCAATCAAATGACACTCCAGAGGCTAGCTATAGTTGTGGTATGCTTGGCATTGACTTTAACTCAGTGGCTAACATTTTCATGTGTAGAGGTAGAGAAGAAAGCAAGGCTTGGATCACTAAAAAGTAATTAATAACAGCAAGCTAACAAAGACCTGTGTCCCAGCCTCCCGAGCACACAGTTTGGTACCAGCTCAGACACCTTTAAATTCATTTCCCTCAAGGCATTAAGTGAAGTTGATAATTTCGTGCTCTCGCGTGTCTGCATATTTTTCTTAGGACCTTTTCTTAAGTAATGTGTATAACAGCTTAATTTACCCTGAATACTGACATCCTCACAGTCACATTCACATTACTTCTTCCTTCACCATTGAAGACCCAAAGTACAATTTATTGAATGAAGGACCGTTCTCCTGTGTTGTCCATGACACATTGAAGACAGAAGATTTTGTGTCTGCTGCTGTATCCTCAGAGACTTTGTTTTAGCTATATATCTCTTTTAGAAAGAGAATTTGAAATAACTAAACAGTGCAGTCATTCTCAAACTTTTTGTCGTGGTGGAGCACCATGAACAGTCAGACTTTCCTGTGGGCCATCATAGGTTCTAGTTAACACCAATACATTATTAGCATTACTTTTTAGAATTCAAAAAAACTATTAAGATGCTATGGTCCTGTAAGTCAGTCTCTTATTCTTCATAGCCTCACCAATAGCCTATTAAGACCTCAGTTTGGGAACCACAGCTTAGATGGAAAGGGGAGATTTTCAAGGTAAAAAAAACATCTAGCTCCTGACTGAGTTCATGATGCCAGGTATCCTGGAAAATCTCTTCTCAAACTAACAAATTTCATAGCTGACTTTAAGTAGTGGGAAAGATTTACCCTGGGAAGAAGGTCTTGCTGATGTTACTATGAACAGTGATAGTACAGAAAGTATGGGGTGTCAGTGTAGGAAAATTAAAAAAAAATACTGATTCTGCACTGCATAGAATAGTAGGCAGGCTACTATTCTAAGTTAAAATCTAATTTATATTCCTCTCCAGAATGCTCAGCGCTTTTCCAGGGTCTGATTTCTGCTCTCTGTTAATTCTTGATAATTTTATACCTCCTTGACAAGAAGTAGAATAGATATCAAACTCCTATGTATTATGCATCTCAGAATTTTTATATTAAAATCCAGATACTGTGTTCTGATTTTCCACTTCCGCTGTATAATTGGGTCATCAGGTTTTCCATTAAAAATGTTTAGCAGAACATTACAATTAAACTCTAAATCTACTACCTTTTGCCTCAGCATGTTTGTAATGTTCTTCCTTAGTATTTTGGGTAAAAACATTTATTTAAATAAAAGATTAATTAAAGAATAAGATATGCTTTCTATAGTAATTCACTGAAACAATTTTTAAATGCCATGAACACCACAAAATGAATCAAATTCATCTTGCTACATTTTGAGAAATATATATTAATCCAATGGCTATATTTGTGCCCTCCTTTGAAATTAGTACCCATATATTATTCTCAGAGTACTCAAGTTTCTTAATCTAGTTTAGAGATGACTGACCATTACAATTAATCAGCAGTTTGTTATTTTAAATTTCAAAACTGGTTAGGATGCCCTTGTCAGAATTGCATTGTGACTGCCTGATATTTTTGTTACATTGCAGAGATGATATGGTTGCTGTTGTTGCAAATGTAGGCTATTAAAGGCCATTATTCTTAGAGAAGGGAAATGTTTTGTTAAACAGCTTTGAAATCCACTGACAGAGTCTGTCCCTTCCCGCAAGACAAATGCGTGGACACCTCGGTGGGAGTCCGCCCCGGCCCCGATTGAGTGCCCTGGAGCTGTCCACGGGAAGGTGCTGGAAAAGGCAGAAGCAGATGGTCCAGGTACGCAATTATTTCAGCCTGGAATATAGCATAATAATCAGCCCATGGAAGGACATCATTAAAGTAGATCTGATTTGGAAGCTGTGACCCTGAGGATGCAAAACAACCTTCCGCCAGTGAGGGTTCCCAGCTAAGAAGAGAGAGGCTTTACCAGATGGCAAAATTACGGTTGCACACACACACCAAAAAAACCCAAATCAAAATTTAAAAAAAAAAAAAAAAAAAAAATCCAGGTCAGAAAAGGCATGGGTGACTATCAGAAAGAAATTTATTGACTGTGGCAAAAGGTAAATTTCATATTATGTTATCTTTTATACACCTTACAGCTGGTGTAGTCTTACCTACAAAAATATTGCATAAGTATACATGTATATACATGCATACATGTTTATATATATACATATATATTGTATGTATCTGTGTCCAGAGATGTCCATAAGTATGTGGGAGAGGAAGAGGGAGAGAAGGAGAGATGTAACAGAAAAAACACAGAAAGACTTTTCACTTTGAGTTGCTTGTTTTCAGTAGAATTACCATACAAATAAATGAAAGGTACACAGTTTTCGCAAGACATAAAAATTGATTTTAAAATGTGTGGTAAACAGCTGGGGCAATATTTTACAGTTAAATTAAAAGACAGACACTCTATTGGCCCTAGAAAGTTCCAAGGGAAGATGGACACTCATAAGCATTGGCTCAAAGAATGAATATTGTGACACTCCAGAAGAAGCCAGAAGCACCAGGCAGGACCCTCTTTGCCTGTAGGCTTTTCACATTATGTATGCAGTTATTGTTTTGTATTATAAGCCATCTGAAATGATACAAAAACATTTTGCTGAAAAATAAACCACTGGTTTTATGCTTAACACCAGGATTACAAAATGTGATGTCATGAATTATTCATTTTATTTGACTTAATGTAATCATTTTCCTCCCTACGTTAAGCCCCTGTGAATAGTGTCCTATACAGCTACAGTTTTGAAGAACTTAATACTAGGGGGAAAAACACCTGGCATTAACTGACAGGGAATTAGGCTCATTGTCACTTAGAAAAAAATACTTTGGCAATTTAATCCTTGATGTTCTGTATATCCCAGTTTCAAAGCACATCTATGAAGTACACAAAATGGATCGACCTTGAAAACAGGAAATAAAGATAGGTGAGTTTTAGGCAGTGGCATGGAATCCATCTCACCGTTGCAAGCCCAGCTATAATTGGAAAGCAGTTCTGGCTCTTATAAACATTCAGTAAGAGAATTCTGATAAGCTTTCATAATTTACTCAGATCAAACCTTTTTAAAAACTACAAACCTCAGGACAATGGTCCAGTGAAAAAGCACGTTGCTCAGTGCACTGTTCTTGCCAATTTACACACTAATTTACTTTCTTGTTAACATGTGAATGAAGGAGATAAAATAAAAAAAGATTTATCAAACCACAGAGTTTGCTGAAGGAGGCTGACTTTAATGACTTTACCTCAAAGTTATCAGAACCTGTGTCAGAACTATAGAGAGCAGTTCTCTTCAGAATCAGAGCCGTAGTCATCAAAAGAGTTTTACTGGACCTCACAAAGAAGCCTAGGCTACACAGTAAAAATAATGCTCATTGCACTTAAAATGGGACCCTTTGGCAATATCTGCTACTTGCTGCCAAATCAAAACAGAGGCTTAATTTATGCTGTTAATGGATGACTTCATTTTCCAGCAGTATAATGTCATCAAGTAAACGAACTATCTTTTTTTGAAAAACATGGTTAAAGAGGCTGTAGTATAAATAAACGGCAGTAGAATGTTGAGTCTTTTCAAAGCCTAATTGCCGTTAACTGATGACATATCCAAGCACAAACATAAAAATAGCAGCAATAGAAAGTAGAGGTGTGAGGGGAAAGAAGAGTGCTTCCATGAAGCTCCTATGCTATTTATGACAAAACTATATCTTAACTTTGTGGTACTCCCCGCCACATTTTGTTACATTACTGTAACACTCAAAAGGACGTTAACACCTCATTCCTACATTCCATGTTTGCGACAGTACACTGCAGTGTCCACTTCACAACACTACAATAGTATTTTCCAATCAAACTGTTCCTCAGGCGGTAGCACTAACTGCATATTTTGTTTGCTGCCTTTTATCTGAGATTCCCACTCTCTCCCGCTCCGCAGCAGTCTGGGGAAGAACCAGTTCAGCAGTCATCATTATTATGTACTTTTATTTATTAATCACATTTGCGATGCATTTGAGCTACATTCCAATCAAAATTGTGAACTGGCCCAGAAGATGCAGCAGCCATGTCATTCTGTATCAGCAGCTTCTCTTTTATTCCAATACCACTCTGACCTTCAGCAATAGTGTCATGTGCTTCTATAATGGTTCTCATTGCCTCCTTTCACAAGCACCACAGCTCCCTAGAGACTATCTGCATGGGAAGATAACTTTAGGAGCCTCTAGGGGTCTGCTTTCTGTTTGCTCCCATACTGGCGAAAAAACAGTAAAAATCCCATTTGTTCAAATCCAGAATTTTTTGCCTTTTTTTTTTTTTTAAAATTCAAGAGCACAGAGCAGCACAGCCTCTGCTTTAAGTTTCTCAGCAAAGCTACTGCCTAATTACTGCCTGCTGAGTAGCGCAGTTAAACACAATCAGTCAGAAAGCCTTAAAGATACAATATCCTTTTTCATGAACTGTCTGCTTGTCAATTCGAAGTCGCCCTCCTGCTTTAAATCAACCAACCACAGAGCTGTTATGAACAGCAACTGATTTTCCATGCAGTGCTGCAAAACAAAATCACACCGTATCCTATTTTTAATGGCCACAGTTTTTCAACTGCATAACAAGAGGTAGCTGGCACTGCTGAGCTGAACCATATCAAAAATGGGTTCAAGTAGAAATAGCACGGAACCCTTGAAGAATACAAGTACAGACCCAATTACACGTGCATTGTGATGCTCAAAGCCAATTACAGGCAAATAACAGTGAAGCGCTTTTTCCCCCTTCATAACTGCATTGTAGACATTGGTTGCTTTTATTTTTTGTTTCTCCAGGATACAATGAGATCATTTTTAAGGCTCAAATCCTAAATATTATTTTATTAATCCAGTGTGTATTTATGCACAAAGGGTTTTTAAAATGGAATTAGCACAGGAACACCGGTCTTTGCCAAGCCTACGCCGATGTGGGCAAGGTGTGAGAATTTTATACTTCTGTAGGTATTTTTTGACTTGATCTTTAGATATATAGATATTAGGAACACATGCATGGACACAGGACGTAGAAGTACCACATAAACAAGTACAAGACTATAACCCTCTAAAGACATGACAGAGGGGGCATTTTCTAACAGGTCTGGAACATTGGATGCTTACTGATGGTTGACAATTCGGATTTGTACTCACCCATGTAGTTAAGCTATAAAACTCCTGGTAGCTAGAAATTTTCTATTAACTGGTAAAACTTTCAAATACAGCAAGTAAAGAAATTGAAAAGTGCATTTAAATTGACAAACAAAATGCAAAAGGACTATTACATTTTCTACACATAAGTCAATACCTCAGTACCACTATGATTTTTCAGGTGTACTATATCAGAATGATTTTTTTGTTTTTTTGCTCCATTCTAGTGAAGTTGTGTGCTAATAATACATTGCAAGCATAAAGATGTACTTACACATTTTAATATTTGTCATCTTAATTTAAATTATCTGACTTATAAAGAAACTTTTTTGTCTGTGTGAAATACATTTCTGTTGCCTCTTACTCTCACAGCACTACTGCAGGGCAGAGTAAAAGTGTTTTGCATGCATAAACCAGACACTGCTTAGAGCATTATTTCCACATCTGTAGTAGTGACTGGGGCATAGATAGGAGAAAATGGGAAGGGGAAATGTGGAACAGACGCTCCACCATCAGACTGAGTGGAATAAACTCTGCACCAGCGGTTCCACCAGGAGCTACTGAAAGTCCTCTCTTGTTCCTTACCCTACTTGTTCATTATCTCACTAAATCTGGGCTTTATTTTAATTATAAACTTGGTCTTGAATTTCTTAAATGTGTAATGCTAGATTTAGAGATAAAGATAGTATATCTATTTCTCTTTAAATTACAGATAAATACACTCAGTCTTGCCTCTGCGGTAATATAATCTTTTCACTGGGAACTCCATTTGTTCGAAACTTATTAAATATTTCAGGTAACTATTAAACCAAATGCTCATGTAAAAATGTAAAAATATTGTATTCTTAGTAATTTGTACTACCAATAATGCATGTATTACAGTTAAACTAGCATTAACAACAGATCCATTGATATGCGATATAAAATTCTGAGAAATCTTGAAGTTTGGGGGGAAGGGTTTCACAAAAAAAGCCCACAATTTCAGAGCAAATCAGAATATATACATTGATTGATTACCAAAACTAAACTTAAGAATGGAAAATATGTAATGTATCATCTGGTTACCATGAGTTATTGCCCAAAATATTTATGATCTACCACTAAAATTAGAGAAAAAATTAAAATGGTAAATATTATTGCCATATAATCAGTCAAAAGGGTTAGTAACAACATGTGACATAGAACTAATAAAATGTAGATACGGAAGAAAGCCTTTAGAGGAAAAGCTTGGAAAAATAATGTAGTTCCTTATACATTCACTAAAATGCACTTACAACAGCACACTAATAAAGAGCAACAGTAAAAAGAATTGTAGAAAGGATTTGTAATAATTTGATTTTGTGGTTCTGAAACAAAACAACTTTGAAATATCCAGTAGTTTTAGAAAGCATTACAAAGAACTGAGGCGTAATATCAATATTATCTATTTAATCATTACTCTAAAAGTGCACCTTTCCAAGCCAGAATAACTTCCATATTTGTTTAAATTTCCCTCCCCAAATATATAATTTTGCTGTACTACAAGGCAATCAGGTTGAGAAAAAAGAACAACAAGCAACTACCACAAATATTTTTACTGAAATTTTCCTAAGGGTGGTTTTGGACATCCACAGACCTATAATAAAGAATACAGGACAGCCAGAATGCATTTCCCAACTACACTACTCAGTGTAGTAATGATGTAGTAATGTTTCTTGATAAGAGACATCTACCAAGGCATCAGGCAGAATAAAAGCAGAAAACGAGTTGGTACTTTGGATACCCGTTGGGCTCACACAAACAGCTTGAGAACAGTGCTGTGTTCCCATGTCTCAAAGGCCAGTTTACCTACCAGAGAGAATTAATAACATGTTCTTTCAGACTCCTTCAAACCACAATTGTTGCAACTAATAAAGTCACTGTTCTCAAATTCTAAAGAAAAGCTGTCCTGAATTACCCTTCCCGTTTTAGAGGTTACCTAAGGATACCAGTAGCCTATATGAGCATGACAGCTTGGTAGAACAATCATTAATTCTCTTAATTGCAATCTCCGCTCCTCAAATCAAGACCATGAAAAAAATTATTTTGATTTATACAAAAACTCTGAAGATTTTGCATTATTTTATTATCACATGGGACAAAAACAATGAAAGGTTGACACAAATGTTAAATTTTGCAGAATACCCAGCATTTAATTTTAATTTGTAAAATAATTATTGATTTACTTCTGAAGTTACAAAATATTATTTATCAGGAATGAGGGATGTAATTCAGGGCAATTAAACTGTTTTGTCTTATTTGAATTCTAGTTTAAAGTAAAAAATACAAGTATCTGTGTGAACCATGTAGGCATGTAGAGGGATCATGCAACTGAGAAAACTTTGTGTGTTACTGAAACCTATTTCTAATAAAACATTAGTGAAAGAGTATTACAAAAGAAATAGGGCCATAACATTTCCACAAAAAATAGGAAATGAAACCACATTCTTTGAAACTGTACAAGAAGCCACAATGATTCCCTAAAAAGCCATATTTCGAAGAGTCTAGAGAGGAAAGAAGATTACCAGGCTCTTTCCTTGCCTAAAATTTACTGTGCAGTCATGCAAGACACTGAACAAATTTTTTCTTATCTGTAAAAGCACTTAAGCTGGAGCTTAACCTGAAGCATGTGAGAAATACTACTGAAATCAATAACAAACCAGTGTTTAAGTGCTTAAAGGTAAGCAACAATTAATGTGAATTGCTGGGTAGAGCCATGGTGCTCAGATCCTTGAAGAATAAAGCTTTTATGTTGTAACTGGAAGAGTCTTTCTAAAGCACCATTCTGCAGTTATAAAAATAATGGCTTCTGGGATCAAAACAAATGAATGTTTGCAAATCAGTTACCAGAGGTTTCTGCTCTCCCTTAGCAGTGCTCTCTGGTGGGCCCATGGACAGAGATTTTGAATCCTGTCATTAGGGAGACCTTGGATGAGCCCTGAGCCCCTGAAATATACTTGTGAAGTCATTAACCTTCAATCATGTAATTATACATCTGTAATAAGAACCAGGAGTCAGGTTTACTTTTGAAATTAGTAAAGACAATAAAAGTCTAATAGCTGAGTTCAAAGATTCAGAAGCATTATGTCTCCTGATCTTAATTTACAGCAGCTCCTGGAAATGAGGTTTGAAAGGTAGCTGCTCATTTCCTCATTCATGCTATGATCATCCTGGAGCTTGATGGTTGTTTACAACACTTTTACTCACCTACATAACATATAGCAGAAGTTATGTAATATGGTGGTAATAATTAGCTTTGACTGCAGGCAAACTCCTGAATAAAGGGCTGTTTTCATTATATTAAATAAACGAGGAGATCTGTGACCTTTTTATAACTTACTGGGGTCATTTTAGCTTTCACAAACAGTTACAGCTATTAAGGAAATATTTCTCATACACTCACTTTTTTTCTTCTTACTGTGGGTGTTGGTGTTACTATTTAATTTCATACAGACCAGCATATTACTAGGCACATCAAAGAGGACAATCCATATTCAGATGAGTACTATTAGTGCCATTATCTTAACGACCTGCTTACAAGACACATAGAGTTAAAATCAAAAGAATAATAAAAAAGTCAGCAATTGCACGTTCAGGGCTTCTTTAATTTTAATTAATAAATGGGATTTCTGTTTGGACGCACTGAGAAAATAATGAATATATCTTAAGATAAATACTTATTTTTCTTTAAACTGATAAGATTGAAACTTCATAAAAATCAGATTGTTCTATTTTCTCCAACTGAACCATTCTTCAGAAGAATTCATTAACTGTATTTAGAGTTAAAGGACAAATGTAGTAATGTTGTGGCCAATTTTTTTAATCAAATAAATTTGTTTAGGTAGATAGAAACATGTTAATTGCCATCCTGGGTCAGAATAAGGTCCACCTGTTATCATATACTATTTGGAAACACTTAGTGCTCCAGAGGGAGATTTAAAATTCCTGGAGCAGGCTCATAGAAGTTATCTGCCTCACACCCTAAGTCTCTTGCTAATTAATAACAGAATCAAGACTGCTTTTATCCCAAAGCGTAAAGTTTAACACTCATTACATCCCATGCTTATAGCTAATTAGGCTGACACTGGACTGGACTGCTCTACTTATAAAGTCTGATTCCTTTCTTAATTTTGCTGAATTCTTGATCTTTGTAACTTCTAGTGGCAATGGGTTTCACAGTATAATTCACACTGTGAAAAACTATTGTAACTTTCTTTAATTTTAACCTTATTGAATATTCTCTTATGTATTAGAATAGAGGCAATGAATTCATGTTCTACCTCCTCTAACTCTTTGGTATTTTATACACTTTTCTCATGTCTTGCAGGCTTACAAATCCATCTGTCAACATCCTTGGGTGATTGGTGCTATGGGAAACTGCAGGTCTGAAATTGCAACATCGTTTTCTATGGCATTAGTTGATAAGAATGGATATGAGAGCTTGTACGTTGAGCAGTATAGTCCATGTACATATATCTCTTCATTCTTTCTTTATAGCTTAAGAACCCTTTGTAATTCATTTCCACAGGAAGAGTCAAGAGTTTCTTTCCACAAGGAAGCCTCAAACTGCTCTTGTTTTCAGTCCTAGAAACTAGAATATAGAGAACCTATATAACATAACCAAAAACAAAAATAAAACTACCAGAGCATTTAACTCTGGACTGAATTTATGCAGATAATCAAAACTGATGTCAAAAGATCCAAGGTTGAAGATAAGCCATACCTTGTTTCACATGTTGCTTAGTGGTTCATATAAACAGGCCTCTTCACTGCAATAACACTATCAGTTCAGAAACAATTAATAAAATTGGCATCCTTTTTCTTGGTCACAACCTGACAGATTAGGGTGGGTATAAACCACAAATGCTCGCAAAGTAGCTAAAGCATGTTCATGGCTGTGATGAATCCTGGGTATACCATTACTGACTCAAAGGCTGCTTTCTGTCTAGTGGACATCAGTTTCCAGGACAATAAACCCAGGCTTTCATGAGTTCAATATTCATTAATGATTTTTCAAAATAATGATTTGAAATTGAAAATAAAAATGGAATGTATTGAATAAATACTGTAGTTACAACATGTTATTTTTGGAGAGGAGGAGTATTAGAAAAATATGAAAGGTGAACCCTCCGGGTCCTTTCAGATGAGAATATATATAGGTGAATAAATGCATTATTATGTATGTGATTTCATAAGAGGATAATATTTAAAAACTAAAATAAAGAATTTCCACTGTAGAAAAATGGGATTTTTTCTCTAAACTTTTAAACTCAGAGAATGTTATCCAGTTTTTTGCATGTGAGCCAAAACCAGAAAGCTCTTGCCAAAAGCTTTCTGGTCTCTTTACTGGCACTGCACAGCTCCAAGTCTAGAATTCACAGTGGCTACATGGCACCGAATTTTTGATGTGCTGATTTGAGACTGGCCATATTTCGAGAAGGGTGTCTTTTGCGCAGCTTTTAAGAAAAAACATGCAGATAAGCCCTCTTGGAAGATCTATTCAGTGGCAGAGTGATCAGTTAACATTCGTTTTGTGGCTGGTTATGGTACAAATTTCTGCATTAAGACCAAATTCTTGTTTAAGTTCAGTATTCCAGGCAGCATTCATACACTGACTCACTGAATGCTAATCAAAGACTAATTTGAAAGAAAACAATAAATCTTCATAAATTTACTTTGATTCTTATTCTATATTCCCACCCTACATTTCCTACCAAATTCTTCCTGGTGCTTTACAGCTGTTTGTTTTAAAACATTTTTTTACAGAATTTTGCAATTTTGTGTTGAATGGAAAAGGTCTTTAGGTCTTCATTCTTGGTGATATTGGTAGCTACCTTTCTCTCCTTGTACCACTAAGTAAGAATATGAATTTTGACTGTGAATGTCATAGAAAAGTAAAATAATTTCAGTCTATATCTTAATGTACCCCCCCCCAGTTTATAATCCCAGCTACTTAGGTGAAGTGAAATCATCTTTCTTTTACTTCCTGAGGCTGACTATCCCCAAACCAACTCCTAAGACATCTCTCTGAAGGATGGTGTGCACAGCTCCATTCATGAATCATCTTTATTATCTCTGCTAAAGGGGTTGAAGGTGCTTTGGATTCTCTTATATTGTTTTAAATCCCTTCCATTCTCTGTTTAGACTCAGCAGTGATAAACAACCAGAGGCAGTAACTGGATATTCAGTCCTTTCATATGCCCTTCCTAACCTGCACATGGCATGGGCAGTCTCCATTTGCTGCAAATTGCAGCCAACTGGATGCAGTCAAACCAACAGGCAGGAGAGGTGCAACTTCCCCAGTACCTCCCTGACAAACGAGGACTGTTCCTCCTTTTAGCAGAGAGAAGTCTCATGCAGTCTCTTCTATTTACTGTTCTTTGTTCCGTTAAAGGTCATTTCTTTTACACATGATTTGTTAGTCCCGTCTTCATCTAGTATATTTCCTTTAGAAAGGATCTATTTACAATCATAATAATGAATTTCACTTACGTATTATTGTCCAATAATGGCATGCTTTGGCGTTTAACAGCACTGTTTCTTTTGATTCCCCTCCAACAACTACTGAGGCATGTCATTATATTAAAGTATAACATAGACTCCTCTTTAATACCCTGTTGTTTGACCAACTTTAGATAAACTGTATACATTACCTGATTGCCTATACATTCAAGGATAATGTCTTGAAATTTATGCTGTCTCAGAGTAGAGTGCAGTTCTTGCCAGGAAATATGAGCCATGGGAAATTATTGACTTGACTCTTTCCTGATTTCAAGATGTGATTTTAAATATTTAGATTTTCTTCTAAAAAACAACAACGCAATTTGAAAAGGCTTCTGGGAACCTCAGCATCTGAAAAGATGTCAGGGAAATTGGTCTTCACATTTTTTTCTGAAGACGTGGGAAAGTGCCATGGATCTAAAGTTTTCTCCATATTTGTTAGTATGATATCTGAAATACTGATTACTGTATGAGGCATTTGGGTAAAATACAGATTGTGGTGTTTTTTTCCAACCAACCAACATTTCTTATTCTAGTATTTCCAGACAGGGGTAGAAATGAAGCTGTTGCTCTCAGCTGGGAAAAGAAGAAAACAGAAGCTATTTAGAGGACACTGAGGGGGTACTGATAGTTGTTAAGGCTCCTAGGACTTACATTTTCAGAACACATCATTTAAGCACAAGAGAGTACCAAGATCGGTCACTTGGAATGAGCTGTCATTCTTATTCTCATTATACCATTGGTTCAGAACAAATATTAAAAAAAAAAGAAGTCAATATTTTCCTCTTTTCATTCATTTTTGAAGAGGGATCAACACATTTCACAAGATTTTTCTTTGTGTATTATTGAGCTAACTGTATTATAAATTTCTTAATGAAACAGTATGCAAATTAAAAAGATGTGTCTTTTTTCATCATCTTATAGGCATATTTTATCACTACATTTATTTCTATCATTAATGGTATGGTTTTACCTACTGCAGACTTTTTGATGTCTAAATATTTATATTGCGGCCAAAAAAACGCAAAAAACCAAAAGGGCTTTTTTGATAAAAAGATTTTAGGAAGAGCCCACAGGAAGAAAAGAGTCATTGAGAGGTATTTTACAGGAGTACCACTGGGAATGTAACCAGGATACATGAGCAAAAAATAGGTGCAAAATGTATTTAAACAATGAAGAAAGGCTCTATAGACTCTTATGCACCAGACAAATATTCTTTGTCCATGGTTCACATCATATAACAAACATATAACATCATATAACAGTTGAGTACAACTCAACTAATTTCAGAATCCTCCTATTCTTCTGCTCCGGAAGGGTGAAGAGGTTACTAAAGCAGAAAGGACTTTTGTTTGTTAAGTGTCAAGTCTTTCCCTCTCCTTGCAAGCACAAAATCCATCTGTGAAATCCCATGTTCCTTTTAAGTGGGAACTGGTTTTTGGGGTCATCTTCTGCACTGAATAATAGCCCCTGGCATGCTAGCAACACAGCTGTCCTATGAGCATCATTACCCATTAAGATTTATGGAATCAGCTCTTCAGACTGTTTGGTCATCACATGAAAAAAGCAGGCTGTCATTTCTCAACCTTTACCATCATACAGCTCTCACTCTTGACTATGAGTACAGCAAGGATAAGAAAAAAGCCAAGGTGAAAATCTCCTCCTGAACTGCCTATCCTAAGGCTAATTTTGTGCATAAAAATCACCTCAAGGAGATCCAAAACCAGTTCTTCCAAAGTCACCATCTGAAGCTGTGTTCCCATAATCTAATCCGAGCATGAGACTGACTAACCTCCCAGGGTTGCCCATATCTTACTTGTTTCCTCCTTCACCCTCATGAATACAGGCGTGACAAAGATACATGACAGTAGAGCATGTCTTTCTTAGGTGACTCTCTGATAATGCACTTCAAAGAGGCAAAAAAACTGGAAGTCCACTGGTTGCTGCTGCTTGTACCGCTCTGGAAGATGGAATATGTAATGAAGAGGGGAGAGAGGAATAGTGTTAAAAGATATTAGAACACTGACACAAAACTTCTCACTATTCATCTGATGAGTTTTTTTGACTCAAGATCTTTGAAGCCAACATATAAGGCTCTCCCATTCTTACATCTTGTACAGTTTGTTGGTGCATGATAAAATATTTTCTGCACATCCCTGGTTTTTAATGTGTTTCTAAGCACTTTTACACTATAATGTTTGTCTTCAGAGTTTTGATATCATCTGCATTCCTAAATACATAGTTATGGGAGCTGGGCTTGCTATCTTCTCAATTCCCAACATCTAAACCCCTCACAGTCTCAACCATGACATTCCTATGTTTCATAGGAAATACAAACAGTAAACTCCATTCCCAGATGTTATGTATGTTATACTTGTGCATATTTCAATGCCTGGTTTCTTTCAGTGAGGTATGGAACAAATGTTTTGCAAATTCTGCTGCCCATTTTTATTTCCTTTACAGACTTGAACAAAAAGTGGACTTTCACTTCTCTTGCATGGCCCAGAAGAATGAGAACCATTTATATTCTTGCTTCTTGATCTCCTCACGGTGAGGTTGGAAAGTGACCAGGACCTAGAACCACACTCTTTCTCTACTTCCTAGAAACTTTCTTTGCCCTTTCAGGAATGAAGAATGAGCACAGATCTGTCGTCTTTATATCCAGTCTATTTTCCTCTGTCTGCCTCCTCTGGTGTATGTTGTCAAATCATATGTGTCCCTCTACGGACCTGGAAAAAGACTTTCCTAGTTTGAGCTGCAGTCAAAACTTGCAGCTTTCCAAATTTCTGAGGAACACAGTGCCTTGGTATTTGCCTTTCTCCATATTGTCTCCTGGCTCTTACTTGGACTACTCAGCATCCTCCTCTCCTTTACATATATCTTCTGGGAGGTGCAAAATTTGTAGTCGTAAGTCTCTGTTTCCAATCTCTTTGAATTTCACTGTCTGTTCCTGTCCACCCTATTCAGAGAAGGCAGACTATTTACAATCTTAAAACATATTCCCGAGGTCTATTTTGAAAATAAAAGTAAAGTAAAAAAAGCACCTACCTCTCTCCAGAATAGACTAACAAGGTGTCAAGACAGAATCAGCAGTGGAATACCTTCTGCTTTTCAGAGTGATATCTTAGGAGTGACAGGATCATCTCTCATGTCTCCAAAAGATGATGAAGGTGGGAAGTTCATTCCCAAAGGGAATTGCAGTTTGGTGGTGTTGGAAAGAAAACAATGTTTGAAAACATTCATTTCATTACTACCATAATGTTTGTGAATGGACTTATCTGAGCACTGACTTCTTTACATAGCTGTGTACCTGACCCTTACAGTGGGTTAGAGGTAAACCTCTGAAAGCATCTCACTAGAAGTCAGAAGCTACCTACTACACGTTCCAGAGGTAATTACAGTGCATGATACATTTATAGACCCTCATGGGACATTGGGATTAAAAATGATGAACAAAAAGGAGATGAAGGAAGAAAGATATACCCTGCTATCACTGAGACCTGATGGCCATGCATGATGAAGCAAGACACATTGTCCCGCACACTTCTATATACCAAGGAGCTCATAGAAACACTCTACTTCTCTGCACCATTGGGATAAAATATTTTACAGTTTCAAAGTCAAGAAACAAAGAAGAAATCCCTTTGTAAAATTATTGAATTGCCCCAAGTAAAATTTACTTGATCTCCATAATTCTTCACTAACATCAAAAGAAACCAATAAAAAGTATATATAATGCAAAACAAAGCTACAAATGCAACCTCTTCCTACAGATCTTGCTACAATTATTATTCTGCTTTGTCTTAGGAGATATACACATAGGTTACCTGATTTTCCTTCCGAACACACTGATTCCACTTAAGGTTGTGTTCTAAAAGATGAAAAAACTTTCCATCCAGCCACTCAAAGACATTTGCTTCGTTGATATTCTCTTAAAAACTATTATTAAAAACTATTATTTTAATTACACTATTAGTCAATCTTGTCTTGCAGAAAAGGAACAAATCCCAAACAAGTCAAATTGCTTACATACTTGAAGAGAAACAGGGGCTAAGGAGAAACAAAAATAAGCACAAGAGCTAATTGGTCACAAGTCACTGGATGCATTTATTTGCCTATTTGTTTTGATTTTTACCCTGTAATCTGCCTCGGCTCCAGAATGAAGGACAACAAAAGTCCAGAAAATAATTTTTTTCCCTTGTGACAAAAAATTAGAACCTCTCATACTCACTCCCTTTATTTTATTGGTCTTTGTCTTGTTTCTATTGTCTTTATCCTCTGGTTTTACCTTGTCTGACAAAAATCAGCAAATTCAAAAAATTAATTTAGGACAGCTGCACTTTCTAAGAAACTGCAGTCCCAGCCTAGGACATATATACTAACACTTGCAGTCCTTTACCTCATGCTTCCTAGCTGGCAGGAATCATAAGTTAATTTGTTCCTCTTTTCCTCACTACCTTTAAGTTGTATAAAAATAGAAGCTCATAAAAATAGAAGCAGCATTCTACTCACTACTCTACTTAATACCTGAATAAAGTTCCCATACTTCCAGTCAGTCCAGAAGGCATTTCTGTTGCTCTCTGAAGCAAGGAGCTCCTACTGATTCCATTGACCGTGTAGGAAGGAATTTCTTGTAGAATAATTTGGAAGAACCATTTGTTTTACAAGGAAAACCTCGCTGTTTCTATACCCCCTCAAAAATCTTACACATATTAGGCATAGAAAGATATGGTTATTATTGCGCTGTGGCAGATACAAGACACAGCTTTACTACATAGGTAAGATTTGACACAAACGATGATGACTTCATACTCAACCTTCATCTCAGGTCTCAGTCCAATAACTTCCAGTTTTAATGGATGTTAAAGTATACTCAAAGTTGATGTGAATACTTCAAAAAAAGCTCAAGAAAGTGAGGAGGGGTCCAGTAGTAGACTTGCACTGCCAAAAATATTGTAAGACTGCACAGGTAAACAAGAGCTCTAAAACTAACTTTTCTGTCAGCTTTTAGCACATTCATTATTTAATAGGGCTTTGAAACAAATGTTTATTTTGCTGTCTAAACAATTAAACAGTTTTGAAATTTTTTAGCTTCCTTTTACAGTGTAGGTTTATCAGCTGCCTATCCGAGGCCCATTATCTATTTTAAGAGACTAATTCGCTTAGCGTAGTCTATGTGTTAGCAGAATGATGTATATTACATTTGCAATTAATTCTGAGCTGGCATAATAAGAAGAAAAAGTCTCTCATATAAAAAAGATAATAATTACAAGATCTTAAAGAAGGGCATAAAGATCCTTGGCAACTTTTTTTAACTTCTGAACTAAAAATGCAGATACGCTTTTGTCCTATTATTACACTCAAATGACACTGAAAGATTTGTATTAATAAAAAGTAAGAGATTACACAGACAGACATAATATCCCACAGCTGTAATTTAAGAATTAACCATTTTTTAAACAATACGTTCCCATTCAGTTCTACATATGTACATAATTAATTTATACAGAGATTTACCTGAAAAGAATAGTCTTCTCTTTTTTTAAAGATAAGTATTTTTTAATTGATGGTACTTTTAAAGGGATGCAAGGTTTTAAATTAAATTACATTAAATGCTTTTGTATTTACTCTGCATTAAACCCTATTTTATGTATTGTCATCTTCCCAGCATGGTCTCATCATGGTTGAAGAGGGCTGCTAATGCTATTTATATTATGCTGCACTGTCCTCTAATTGACCTTGTTTGTGCAATGGAATGGCTGCTTTTCTCAAGCTGCCAGCCCTTTATTGCTGCATTTTGACCATGCACTAGTGGCTCTTTGTGCTGCTGTTGAGTTCAAGAATCAATACTGCATTCCCCACAGCCAATAAAGGAAGCTGACAGCATGAATTAGCTGAGTGTAGCCAGTTGCATGGAGGGCCTTTGTCTTTAAGGAAAATCCGGACGATTACAAGCCTCCATTGCTTAGCGGAGATTTTAATGCAAAGCGTGAGGTTGCTGTAATTTAATTTTGGCCTGCTGCTCTGACACACTCCCCTTTGCTACCGCTTCATGGAGTCCAAGCTATTAATGGCTGCGGACCAAAATACATAGGGAGACAAAGGCAGATAGTCACAGTCACACAGTAGCAGCAGTTACTTCTGATTTAACAGTAGTACTTCTTTTGCATTTGCTGGAATTGACAGGAAGTCTATTTTTTTTTTTCTCCCCAGATTCTTCCCTGTTGAATTCATACATATAAAATAAGCCAAATGAAAGCAAATTATCCCAACAACAGAACCACAAGGTGTCATGCCCCAAACTGACACCTAAAGGAAGGCTGCACATGGGGCAAAACTGGAAATGTACGCATTGACCAGGGCTCTCTCCCCTCTAGTCTTGCTGAATTGTCTAATAAGGGATGCTGCTTAGCCATAACTACTGCAGTAGTGTTGCAAAGAAGTATCCACAGAAAAAGGCACATTAAGTAAATGTAAAGTTAACAGCAGGACTTCTGCTGCTAGGAGCACAAATGAAATCACTTTTTATTTAAAAAAAAAATTAATGGCTTTTATTCAAGATGCTTTGATATTGAAAACTGTAGTTCCTTATGACAGGTAATATCATTGATTCAAATGGATTCAAGCTCAGTTATTCAAAAGGACAATGTATTATATACAAACCATTTAACTCAAGCTTTTAACTTGTTTTCTCTGTTGACAGAGGTAGGAGAGATTGTCTGGGGGGTAATCTTTTTAAAGTAATGCCTGTAAAGTTTTATCCACTTACCACTTCTATAAAAAATCCAAAGCTCTCGATTCCTGCTGCCTGCTTACCTGACTTATAAATGCCCCAGGAATTTACCTGAGATAAAGAGCTGAGGCTAAGCTTGATTTAAATGATATTTCTTCTAGACCACAGGTCATGGAAAATAACAAAAGAGGTGCCTGAATCCCTTAAGCAGATTTAACTACAACCAAAAGACATTTTACATATACACTGCAATTCACAGAAGAGACCTTCTCATCATAGCTATTAAAAATTCTATGTTCCCTTTACATCCAGCTTTTGTTTTAGGACTGTCTAAGCCCTTTAACAATTTAAACTTAGCCTTGTAAGATCTTGAGGATAGGTCTTCATCCATTTCCCAGAAAGGAAAAATGAATTTCAGAGCAAATAAGGCACATGGCCAAGTGATGGGGTCATTCAGATAAAAGCAAAAGTCCTTTTTCCTGAGTTGCAGGCAGGCCTGGGAGTTGATAGCTGTACATGAGACTCTTTTGACCACATGCCTTCTTTGCATAAGACAAGTATAAAATACTTCACAAGAGTATCATTTATCTCTTCTCCCATTAGCCATCTTAACCATCTAAGAGTTAGACACCTAGTCTTCTTCTATAGTCAGTGTAAAGTAGGAAGCACTTCAAGAGGATGAATCACCCCATCCCAAAATAGCAGTTAGAGACAGCTGATGAACTGTGATCAGGACATACCTTTTTTTTTTTTCTCCACTGACAGTACAGGGAGCCTGCGCAATCATCTAAGTTAACTTTTGGAATGCTAAAATGAGGTGAGATAAATCCCAGACTAGGTTTTTAACATTATACAGTGTGTTAAACAGAATGGAGTAAATAATAGTCAACATCTTGACTAGGTCTTTCTTTATAGTCACTGTCACTCTGTCTGCTGCAAAGGTGTGTGAACCTACACACAAATAATGTACAGGTGCACGAGAAGAGGTGTTGGGGCTTGCACAAGGCATATACCCTGGCAAAATGTACAACCACAGGGGACCTATTCCATCAGCAAAGCCAAGAAATATGAACTTATGATTACCTTGAAAACAAGGGAGTAATTCTCTTCATCTTGGAGATGGGATCCAACAGCTAGTCTTACGATTTAGTAGATATGCATGAATGCTCAGAGTAATCTCCCCTGAATCCCCATATTTAAGGGTCTTTTACTAGCTACTCCACAACTTTTCCATGGACTTCACACCTTGCACTGGCAGCAAAAATGTGGCATAGCTCTTCCCCTCTGAAACCACACATAAAATTACATTTCAAGAGATCTTTGATAGACTTCCTTTTGCACAAATTCACAGAGCAGAGGTATAAGTAATTCTAAAATTTTTCCTAATGTGAAAAGCTGAAAAATTGCCAACTTTGAACACAATTTTTCTACGGTATAAGCATCTTGTACAACTATCAAAAAGAAGAAAAACTAACAAAAAAAGAAGGCTAAAATAATTTGGAGTGACCCATAAGTAATCATTATCCATTGTACTGCAAAAGGATGAAACTGAAAATCAATGGATCTATGGAAGAAAAGATCACTATATATATAAGGAACAATTAAGTACCTCTAAGAGAAAGTACCAAGGTGACAATAAATATAATCCAGGCAGACAAGTTGACTCTTGTGGAGGAACAGGATTCCATATGTAACGTGGGCTTGACCCTGCTCCAGACAGCATTAATCCAAATGATCTGACTGACATCAGAAGGAGCAGATCTAGACCCTGAATTAGTTTCTAAATACTGCTGTCACCACAACACCTGAATATTCCTGAAGTTTCACACGGAGAACATTTAAGTATGTTAAACTCCAGAGTACTGCATCCAGCTTTGGAGCCCTCATCCCAGGAAAGACATGGATCTGTTGGAGCAGGTCCAGAGGAGGGCCACAAAAGTGATCAGAGGCATGGAATATCTCTCCTATGAAGACGGGCTGAGAGAGTTGGGGTTGTTCAGCCTGGAGAAGAGAAGGCTCCAGGGAGACCTTATTGCAGCCTTTCAGTACTTAAAGGGGGCTACAGGAAAGGAGGGGACAAACTTTTTAGCAGGCCCTGTTGCAATAGGACTAGGGGCAATGGCTTTAAAGTAAAAGAATGAAGATTTAGACTACATATAAGGAAGAAATCTTTTACAATGAGAGTGGTGAAACACTGGACGAGGTTGCCCAGAGAGGTGGTAGATGCCCCATCCCTGGAAACATTCAAAATCAGGTTGGACAGGGCTCTGTGCAACCTGGTCTAATTGAAGATGTCCCTGCTCATTGCAGGGGGGATCGTTCTAGATGACCTTAAAGGTCCCTTCTAACCCAAAGTATTCTATGTTTCTATGAAGTCTTAGCCAACTTCAGCACTAAGGTACCCAAATACATCTCTCCCTGAGTACAGGAGAACTTCTTATATGTGTTATTGGAGGGCAGAATGTGGCATCAGCTGTTGAAAAATATCACAAGTCACAAATGATCAAAAGTTTACCCTGTTCACAAAAGATTATTTTTCTAGCCTAACTTATTAATAAACTGAAAAATGCATTTCAGACCTTGTAAAAATGTTGACAGCTAGGAAGTTTGGAATCGTTAGCAAGACCCAGTTTTCAGGTAGAAAACAAGGGCAGAGCACATCTAACTTTCCTTTGAAAATAATATTTTATTAGGATTAAAACCAGCAAATGATATGGAAGTAAGGTAAACCTAATTTGCATTCTTCAGTTCAAAAGAAATGTTGCTTTGATACCACTGTGGTATATTTACAGTACACCCATGCCCTCCTGGGAATAAATGTTTATTAAAATTCTACTTCTCTCTTTTTGTTTTACTGAGTGCTTTTTCCCCAGTCAGGTTTTCAGTAGTGAAGCTTTTCCAAGTGCACTTTTTACATAAGAATATTTGCTACTGAGTTACTTGCTGTGATGGAAAAGAAAGAGTGAACATGAATTAGGCAAAATACCGGTTTTATAAATGCCAGTAGCCACCACTAAATTCCGTACATTTGTAACATGACATAGGCACCTCACTCTATGCCACTAGTGAGAACTGTATCAATGATTATGTTTGCACGCATTGCAGAATATACTGTAGTTCAACCTTGTTCATTTTTTAAATCACAAGCAAATTAAAACCTATGTTGTGCAAATGTCCTAATTATCTGTTACTTCTTGAACTCCTTGAAGTTAATATTAGCTAATGAGGCTAAAAAGAAATTGTTTCTGTTATTATATATCCTCTTTACCTATCTTAGAAATATTGTTTTTACTTGGATATGCTAGATATGGTACAAATATGCAAAAGCAGGTCCCATCTCAGCTGCTGTGCAGTTTCAAAGAATACAAATAATACTTAATGGAAAACTGCAAAAGAATATTGGTACATGATTAGTATGCACTCACAAAATTTTTAAATTGCCAAGAGTACCAAAAGTCCTTTTCTTTCCCTCAAGACTACATAATTTCTCTAATTTCTTAGAGTCAATGCAGCTGAGTTTTGTAAGACCAGAAGGAAGTGCGGTGGGTTTTTAGTGCACCTGAGGGAAACCTTTCCCTCAGTAACAAACTGTCTGGAAAAATTACTTTAAACATTTTCGGTGAAGTTTTTAGGTGTCTATCTTCAGAGCCCACCAACTGAAGTTTGATGTTTGAGCTGGTTCTGATAACGGTACTCACATTTTTTAATTATTAGTACTATTAGTTATGGAAATGCTGAAATTGTCTCCCAGTCAAAAGTTAGAGCTTTGTGCCTATCAATATACAGATAAAAGATGTTTCTTGTTTAATGACTTCTCCATCTAGGTAGTTGGGAAGAACATATTATGCGTAAAAAATGGTCAATTTTCTTAAAATAATTTATAGGCTGTATAAAAAGGTTACTCACTTCATTCGCTACTGAAATGGATATGCAAGGTAGCCGTATGGTGTGAATAATACTTTCAGAACAGTTTTTAGGAATGGAAGAGAAGAATATCTTATCACATAAAAGCCATGGAGAATTTAGGAAGGGAGAACATGATGAACTGATTTAGAATTTGGAGAGCATATTAGGGTTAACACCTCTAATGAAAACTGCCACTTGAGCTTTAATAATCAAATGCTTCAATTTTGGATCTCATCTGAAAGGCAGATCACATAGAGAATAGTCTGAAACTCTTTAATTGCCTTGTATAACAATACACATTTTTAAGTAAGTGAATGCATTACAGCTTTGACTTTTGTTCTGATCATTTTGTGTTACAAATAGTAGCACACCCATCGTTCTTCTCGTCCGTTAGCAATTTTCGTGTTGGTGCATAGGATATTCAGTCTGCATAATTCCTTTTACTCTTAATAGGAAATGTCTGGTTATGCCTTTGTACACTGAGAAGAGAATAGAAGCAGCTGTCTTTGAAAAGACTGCCTTTTCTTTTGGTACAAAACTATATCAGTGTGAACTGGCATTTGTGTCTTTAGCAAACTATGAAGCAGAAGGCATTCGAAAGAAATGTATCTCAATGATCAGTGTCCACTTCTTACTTGTTTTATGTTAATGAACCGACCTGCACACAGCTCTTATTTATACCATGGTGGGTTGCTGCAATGGTATTGATATCAGGATAGTTACTCCAGATTTATATCCGCAAAACTGAACTTTTCCCCACTTGGAGACATATAGCTAGTACTGCGTAGCCTCTTATCAAAGGTTTTGGAGTCTGTTCACAAGAGCAAGTAAAGAGGTAGACAAGCAAAGGCTGTCTTTTTAAGACAGTGGCAAATCTAACAACTTGACACTAATAGAAAAGCTCAAATACCAGTGCTGTTTCTTGACTTGTGTGCACTGGAGAGCCACTAACCTTTTGCTGGCTGTGTCCTGTGTGTTAAATGAAGATACTGCCACCTACTTCCCTGGGATGCTGTGAGGTTTTAATTAATGGTGTTCTAAAACACCACATGAATCTTATTGCTAGCTGGAATTTGTCCATTGCATACATTTGGTATTTTGAATCAACCACAAGTCCCTGGTATCCATATTACCAGTATTAAAGGAAAAAAATATTACAGAGAAAGTACCAGGAAGTAACAGTTTTTGGGAGTCTGCCACAGACTCTCATTGATTTCTTGAGGTATCGTGCCTTTCCATAGATTTGCAATCTCTTCTTCCTTACACTGCTTGCATCCATCTAAATAATGATGGGGAGCATATGGCTTTATTTTTAAACACTGGCACAAATTTCAGCTAAGCAGCTCTTAGGTTATAAATCACAAGCTATCGCCAGTTGCAGAAGACTGATGGCATCAGCAAGCCAAGGACTTCTTTTGGAGGGGTGAAGGGGACATGGCAGCCATGGCCCTAGCTGGATCCTATTAGGAGGAACTTTTCTGAAAACAGTGCCCAAGAAAATGTCTTAGTGGGAAAGTAATATTCAAAGCACCAGGAGATTTCAAGGGTATTGTGGGGGCCACCAAATCTGTAAGATCTTTTTGCCCTTTAAGCCAGAAACATAAAGGCTGTTGTAACTTCTACCCCCAGTAGCTCCATTCAGATCAGGCTATAACTTTGCAGAGATTGAAAGACAGAGCTAAATTTGGGTCAATGTTTGGCCTATCAGACTGAAGAGAGACTCATGCTGCAAGACTGTAAAGCTTTACTTATGCTAATCAAAGTATAGAAACAATAGTGAAATAATACATCAGAAGAAATGTTATAAACCATTCAACCTCATAAAATATAATAGAACTTTCATTTCTAAATGTTAATAAAACCTTAATTTCTTTAACAAGTTTTCCATTGTAAAAGTGAATCCAAACCTTCCATTAAAAGATTAGCTTTCTAGGCAACAAAACCTGTAATCTAAAAAGCTGATATTCACAATGCATAGTGGCCTTTTCCCCTGTCTAGTCTTCCAGAAACTATTTTTACTTTTTAAAGAAGTCTATTTCCCTTAATGATAGAGACTCTGGTTTGCGTTAGATCATGTAGTATTGATTTTAAATTTTTTCTCATGACTGTAAGCTAAATTCAGTTATCTTGCCTTTTTGTTAAACACTTGTGGGCATCCCTCTTGAACTAAAATGTCCTGTGGTCATTCGGTTTCTGGGGTTTTGAATAATGCATTTTGAGCACAGAATACGTTGGGCTGGGGAATTCTTTTGTGCCACCGTTTTTTTACTGCCTTGTGAAAGCAGCGGAAAGGCTATCAATATTTTATTGAATATAAGGACCCGTGCGGTTTTTGTCTGTGAATATGCAAGGCAGTGAACCAGAGTCTTGTCTCAGACAGACTGGTGTGAATGCTGTCAAAACCAACGCAGCACCTCCAAATCCAGGCAGCAAAATGGAGAGCAGAAAGCTAGTTCAGACACTACTTTTTCTTGAGGAGTGTGTAGTTTTCAAGCTTGCCTTAACCCTGTGCTATCTGCCAGGAACACCTGGGAAAAAAATGAAAGGCGATTTCAAAAGCAAAACAGGCCTTTCTAAGAACATTGTGAACTGAGTTCCCACTAGCTGCCAAAGTTGCAGAGCAACGGTAAAGACACAATAGTCAAAGCTGTTGGATGGGAACAGCCCAGTGAAAGATAATGACTAACTGTTTTCTCTGCTACTGCTTGCGGCGGGGAGGGGGGGAAGTTCACATTTTTAGTTTGTTTAAGACAAAGATAAAAAAAATCAGGTCAGGTTAAATATTGAGTTAGAGGCTTCATGCTTGTCATTCAGATCTGAAAATTTGAACCTTCCTTTCTTTAACCACAGTTTAAGTTAGTAATTCAGGCTGTAATTCTGATTCCATGTGTGCGTATTATTGCATTGTATTCAACAAAGAAGAACAGATAGGCTGTTTACTGTGCAAATACAATGCATAACAATTCTCTGTCTTGAAAAGCTGATGATTTACAGCTTCAATCCTTAATCATGTGCTTAATTTTATGAACTTGAATAGTCCCACTGGAAAAAGACATACCTGCCTCCATCTCTGACAGATAAGGGCCCAATTTTATGGATCATAAAAAGATGAGTGCTTAAGCAGTAAGGGTAAGAGTTAAGAACAGACCAGGACTCCAACGGGAAGATCTTGCAGCCACAGTAGGTGCATATCAAGTGTTTTATAAAATCCTGAACCCATTAAACACATGGGACCAAGAGACTTGATAAATAAACACGTGCCTACTTCTGCACAGTCTGTGATTTTACACGTCATACCTGAATACCCAGTTGCACATCTGGATCAGAAAGAAGCGAGTGCATCTTAAAGAGGAAATCATATACCAGGCAGGACTGAATTTATCTTTGACAGAAGAAAAATATGTAACAGCGATGCAGAACTGTAGTTCATGCAACATGACCTAATTATTTTAAAGGAAATGCTAGCAGCATTTTAAAAGCCTGTGGATACACAATTGTTAAAATTTAATGCTGCTGTTTGTATGTACTGGAATTTATGGAAATTTGTGTGAAATTTTCACTCCTGCTTCATCCAGGTCTCCTCTGAAACAAGACTGCGACCTCAGTAGGGTTATTCAAC
The DNA here is from genome assembly GCA_017639485.1 of Pluvialis apricaria. Lineage (NCBI taxonomy): Eukaryota > Metazoa > Chordata > Aves > Charadriiformes > Charadriidae > Pluvialis > Pluvialis apricaria. Next base: position 130,792,999 of record CM030008.1, on the reverse strand, counting down.
TTAATGAAAATTTTAAATAAAATAAATAAGTAATGCCCAGTCATAGCTCATTTGCAGGACATCAATCATACATTTGTAACTTGTGGAATAAGATTAAAGAAATACGAGGAAGAAAAAAAAACAACTCAAGGCCCAGCAGAATTCAGCATTTTATTTAAGTTTGTTCTATTCATTTCTTATACGAACACAATATATTTTCTTAGTCTGCAGCCCAGAAATGACCCTGCGCCTATCCACAGGTGCAACAGAATTCAATAAGATAAACTTTTGAGTGTCCCTTTTAATCTAACAATAATTGAATAGGAAATGGCCTGCACATCACTTTTACTCAAGTTGTTCTCCCTCTGAGATGCATTGCTTCCTCAGACACCGCTCTGCAGAGATGTGCTTGATACTTTGGCAAGATTCAACTCATCTGATGACAATGAGAAACTTGTGTGAAGTTCCAGCTGGCCGGGCTCTCTCTGACTTTCTGCATGCTCCGCACAGCCCTGCAGGCCCTCCCTGCTCTCCGCAGCCAAGAAATTTCACTGGCTGCGCTGAAAGACGCAGCACATTGGAGGTATTGTCCTATCTGCCTTTCTTCCACCTGTACGCTCCTCTTTGTGACCATAGTCAGAAGGAAACATTTGGTTGCTAAAGTTTTCACAAAGCTATGGACAATGGCTAATGAACCAAATCTTGCTCTAGTGGAAAAGACCTATACAGCCACCTGGATAATTCAGAAGCTGCTCAGGCTGGCATAGCAGTGGGATTTGACACTGCCTTTCCCCTTGAGTTTTAAAGGGTTTCCTACCCAGAAAACAGAGCCAGGAAAAGAGGCTGCCAGGGAGAGGCACAGGGCACCACATTATGCAGTGCTCCCATTGCAGGAACAGTGGCATGGGATGAGGACTGGAGGGGAATTATTTCTTAAGTCAACTATTTCTGTCACACATTGAGAGCTCTGTGTGGAACTGGTGAGTGGATTTTATGCTTTGAGGTAGTTTATTCCCCTCATCCATTACCTCGCAGCCATCTGAAAAGACTATGTCTAGCACTCCATGGTGCTAGGAAGGATACTGTGTTGCCCATTGACTCCACTGGTGGCACATGAATGATCATTTCTGCCTCTCAAACTGAAGACAGAATGCCCTAGCAGGATGGAAATGGATGTAAGTGACTCCTTGTGCCCTGGCACCCATCAAAGTCAGTGATGTATCTTTGCTCTGCAAAGAGAGAGCAGATAACTAGGTGGTAAGCAATATTGTGGTTTTCACCTAACCCAGGTCAATCCAAACTCTTCTGCTGGAGCAGATCTCTTGCCAGCATTGCAACACTGATGGCATGAGCTGATATTGAAACATGTATGTACAGCTTGCCACCACGCATACCCAATTCTCCTTCGGCGGAGGAAGCAGTGAATGCCATCCAAAAAGCAATGCCATGCCAACCAATGCCACAAGGTTGTACCTCCTCAGAGATGAGCAACCACTTTTAGAGCTTTGAAGACAAGATTTCTCCCCCCCCTCTTTAGTGGAAGACCTGAATTTGGCCAAGTAACGGTAAACAAAATGGAAGGAATAAAAAGAACATGAGGACCCTTCAGCTTAGACCTTACAATGATATCCTTTGCTTAACTTATCTAGTAGTTGGTGTTATTGCTGAAATGTTCTGACCTGTCTACTTCCACTCACTATCTGTGACAACACCTTTTCCGTTATTCTCCCTTAGGGCTGTATTTAACTAATAGGAGAGAGTTTTAGTGCTCCTGACAATGAGAGACAGATACCCACAGCTGTACTCAGTCTCGATGTCAGGACTGTCCATGAATTCTGATTCCAGCATACAGGTCAGTTAGCATCAACTTATAGATTTCTGAGCTATAATTTATTTATTGAGGCCAAATGACTTCAGTGGGAGCTGCAGCTATTCAACACCTCTCAAATCAGGTGATTTTATTTAGAAGCCTAAACAAAAGGAGTCAGTACCTGGACTTTAGACATTGAAGTTTTTACATGTTGAGAGTGAAACTGGTGACAGTGATTTAGGCAGGCGTGTTGCCCCTGGCTCCACAGGCTTCTGCTAATTGTGCTCAGGTCTGACCTGCAGCACTCCACAATTGCCTCAGTCTTTGGACTTTCTTGACTTAACATTGCCAGATTAAAGCTGATTTCCACTGGCTGTATGATGAACATGTTTTTCAAAGGGAACAAGATTCAATCCATGGTGCACTGAGACAGTGCCTGCCATTTACTGACTGTGATGCTCTGTGCTGGCGGCGGTTAGCGTAAGGAGAGTAATAAGGGTACGGCACCTGCACAGTGTTGAATCAGTGTCGTTGCTTTGCCAGTGAATCAGTTAACATGAGGAAAGATGGTGGCCCACATTTCCCAAAGTATAGCCTGCCTTTGGCGTTTGCAGCTCTGGAAGAACTGCTGAATTTAGCACTTGACTGTAGGCTGAAATTGGTCCATTCAAACCTTTGGGGCTCAGACTTGTGCTCATGATTAATCCTGCAGGCAAATACATGCAACTTGCTGAGTTTCACTCTGAAAATCTGTGTGAGTGGTATGCAGAATACAAACTACAAGCTCCAAACTGTTGGCCTTCTTCCTGGCTTCACTCCCACTGTTTTCCTGATCTTTACTCTTGTGGTACAACTGTATTGCTGGTAAGCCTCTGTCTTTTTTATTGTCGCTGTTACTATCTGAAAACAACATAGATAAATCATTTCTGTAGGTTTTAACTGATCTTAAGATTCATTCACCCTTTTGAAAATGATTATACACACTCATGCATGCACACACACAAGCCAACTAGTTTGAAAATCTTTCCAAATAAAATCTGGAGAGAAGGTACTTTCCTCTTTAAACTTTAGAAACAGGCTCATTTTTCTTCCCAATTACAGCAACTACACAAAGGAGCAATAAGTCTCAGAAGATTTGTCACAAATCCTCCAAGTCCGTGACACCAGTTTCAAAGAAAACCATTGGTTCCCTTCAAAGCGGTAGTCTGCAGCTGCCTGATAAAAGGCCACAACCCAGTACAAGGTAATCATTAGGCAGCCGTTATTATTATTTTGCTAATTAGTCAAAAATCATTGGATTTCCTGTGGCTTCTTCCTGCTGAGCAATCATTTGATCTTGCTTATGTTGACAAACATGCAAGTCACCAATTGTGCCTCATTTATCATTTGACAAGGACAATGTTTTCTTCTTCTTGTGTGAAGACAAGAAGACTAAGAACAAGAACACAGGCAAGAAGATTCAGAGTATAACCTTCCTTCCTTTTCACTTCAACTGATACAGTGACAAACCCCACCAAATGAACAGGATCTGCAGTGAGCTATAAAGCCGCTGTTAGATCCTGGGGGGAGTGTTAATGCAGAATTCCTGCAATGAGCCTCATGTAAAATAGCCTGGAAATATTCCTGCTTCAACTGAAATGTGGAGAACTCCATGTTCCCAAAAAGGACCCCACAGCATTCCCCCTGCAATGCTGTTGAACTGTCAAAATGTGGCTAAATTTAACTGGGAGTGCTCAGGGGGAAAAAAAATCATCTTACTTTGTCAAATGTAAAGAGCGAGATAAATTTGTACAATTCAAATCCCCAAATTTAATTTGAAAGGCATTTCAAACTCAACTCTCAACATCAGGAGCATTCTTTGAAAGAATGTACAGGAAAATCTGGCACAAGGATGTGTATATGTGGATGTTTATTTATAGTTATTGTTAGTGATGGGTATGAAATTGTTTTGGTCTAGATACTTCTTTTTCGGTAAGCTAGTCTTTAGGCTCCTAAGACATTGTTAAAAAACTCACCACTGCAAAGGAAACTGTTATACCAGTTCCTGAGTATAAAACCAAGCGCTGTATTGTTTCTAAGGGATCTGCAGTATGTTTTTCAAAATTCCTTCTTGGTTGTTGCATACTGCAGCTCTTTTACTTGGCAGTTTAGCATATCACAGCATTATTTTTCTTAATTCGTTTTATGAATTAGTATTACCATCCCCCCAGGACAGAAATAAATAATGGAATGCTGATACAGAGAGAAAAGAATCACAGTAAGCATGTGGGAATAAGAAAAAGTATTTTAAAAGATGGAAAATAATTAATTTTCTGTATCAATCATTTGGAGGAAGACTAGGACAGACAGACTAGTATCTTAGCTTCCATATATGACTTTAAATAGGCAAGGCAAACTGCTGAATTTATATAACAGTGACATCTGTGTCATAAAGGAAACCTCAATGTCAATCTTTAATGCCTTTATATTGAAGGTTTTTCATCAGCTAAGAAAAATAAGTGAGAACATGAACAGGCAGGAATGTGTGTGAAAAATAATGCATTCAACCACTTTTATGGAGAAGGACAAATCTCTCATAATTAAGGCTTGTGCAAAAAACGGATTTAAGTGCACATTCACTATTTGCTCAAACATATATTTTTCTAGGGAGATAATAGTGATTGCTTGACTCTTTTATTTACATGCAGTTTAAATTGGCTTTCAAAAATACAGTTTATATGGTGAATGATTTCAGTTACTTTGTGAAATTACTGATGTATTCTTTTTATTGAGGCTTACATATCCTACAGTAACTATTCTACTACCTCTTTGCATCTTGCTGTACTACTGCTAAGAATTTAGAAACAGACAGGCCGGTTTTAATTTTAAAGAGACTGTATTTTTTCCTCTGTTTAATAAATCAATTTGGTACGACAATGCTGGCACTCCTTTAAACGGGTCAGGCCAGAGTGTGTCCTTAGTTCACCTCACGCTGCCTAATCACTGATCACCAATAATTTGATTAGCCATGCCACAAGAAATGATTTGGTTCAATAGATGTAAACATGACCAGCCGCATCCACAACACATCAAAGTCAAGAGGATTCTGCCTGCCCTCCGACTTCCCCGGGAGCCAGAGCAGCCTGTCGGGGGACTGTGTCCCCAGCTCAGGACACCCTGTCCCCGCTGCCTTCCGCAGATGATTTATGTCAGATGAAAGGGAGATGGGGCTGAAATTTTAAAGGAGCTGTGACTACTCTCTGATTTTAAGCACAAATACACAAGTCATTGCCAAACAATATTTAGGGCTCTGACTAGACAAACTGTGGAGAAAATATTGCCTGCTGAGCTCTTGCCCACCAACCAACCCACACTGCCAGGATTTCCTTTTGGATTATTTAAGGTGAGGAATGCTTATTGATTTTAAGGAATTTGGGATTTCCAAGGGCATTCCTAACAGTCCTCAGCCTTTCAATTCAGGATTATTTTTTTCCCTTCAAAATGCATTTCATTAAAAAATGCGTAAAAGAAAAAAGTGAGGAAGGCTCGCTCAGCAGCTCTGGTGTTTTCCCATCTCAGGCAAGGCCCGGCTTGCAGAAATGGTGACAGTTAATTTCCCAGCTTCTCCACTGAGCATGCCTGAGAAAGCAGAGCTGAATGAAACATGCAGACATTATACAAGGATATTTATTGGCAGGCTGGCTTGGTTTATTCTGTCCATCTTTCACACCTTCTGCACATTTACTCCTTGTACAGTGGGCTTTATTGGCACTACTTGATAAAGCACTTAAGGTCTTTGCTGGTACAGCTGCTCACAGAAACTTAATTTCAGCACTGCATGAGGGAGTATATATGTTCTCTTAAATTTTAAATTTGCTCAGGCAAGTATTTGGGTTGGAATGATTTCCTATGCTCAGCCAGGGCAAAGAAAAAGTATTGTGAGATGGAGCTGAACACCAACAGTTACACAATGCATGGCAGACATCAAGTGTTCACCATGACATCAGAGACCAAAAAGTTCAGAATTACTTCAGTCTAATAAATTTACGCAAAAGGTTAGTTTAAGGAAATAGCAGTATGCTTTTAAAGACTTTGCTATCTAATTCTTGGAATAAATTATTCATTTCAGATTATTAGGCTAGATGAGAGCAGAGATTGTTTGTTTGTTTCAAGAAAGAAAAAGAAAAAAGAAAAAGAAAAACAAGAAAAAAAGTGTTAAAGAAAAAGCACATAAATAAAGACAAAATATAAATAGCTTTTCTGACCTTAACAAAATGAAAGACTTACAGGCTGTGCCTTACCATAGGATTATTCATTTTTATTTTCCTCCTGGTAATGCCACTATTTCATTGCTACAAAGACACTTAAACTAAAGTGATGACAAAATGCTTACATGTAAGGACTCAGGTTTGGGAAAATTTACATGAATGTCCCCCTGTTGTTCTTGGACTTTTATATATTTCTCTCTGCTGTGAAATTCTGCATTTCTCACTTTTGTTTTTGCTCTAGAACATTAGTGACTTTTTAAAGATTTCTTATATTTTCATACACAGAGACTTTGGCAGAGGTAGCTTAGAATGTGGAGAACAGTGGAACACTAAGTTCCTAAAACAACATAATTATGCATCTTAAATATGACTGAGTTTAAGAACGCCAGAAGGACATGAAAGCTCTGTTTCTATCTCGCCTGACAAAGAATAAAATTAATAGCTTGGATGAATGCAGTATAGCCACAAAGGACAATCAGAGTAAATCTATAATGGGCTGAAATTCAGTGAGAGCAATAAAGGGGTCACAGTGGTTTGAAGGAAGTAAGAAATAACTTGAATACTTTTTTTGGAAAAAAAAATCTGTAATGACCTTTTTTCTTAAAAAGATGCATGTTTACTCTTTTATTACTCTATCTGATATTACTATAGCTGTTACACTGTCCTTCCTTACATTACAATAACATACATTAAAAATATGTCATTGCAAACAAAAGGAAATTATTTTATCTGTTTATCCTCATCTGCAAGAACAGTTTAAACAGAAATACAGAACTTAAGGTACTGGCAGGTGGGAATACCAAAGGACATGGTATTTACTGTAGATGGATCTTTATTGTCCACATAACATTTGTTTCCCACCCAGTATCAAGGCAGGGGATATCTGCGAGGTCTGGGAGCTTCAAGTTCCATATTTGATTCCTGAAGCAGGGCATAGCTGCTGCCAGAGCTCTTGACAGCCAGTCAACCCTCTGCAACCAAGTTCAATGTCAAAACTGCACCTATCAACACTCCCAGAGAACCTCCAGCCCAGCACCCCAAGGGAGTTTTGTGACTCGGCCTGATTTCCCACACACATCCCCAACCTGTACCGCAGGGGCACAGCCATGGGTGCCTCAGCTTCTGTGCACCTTCCTCGTCCCCGTGGCCCTGCCCATGCCCATGCCACATGTCTGACCCCAGTTACCCTCATTGGGCCTGATCCTGACCCCACCCATGGGCTGACATCCCATCCCAGCCTCGCCTCATCCCCAGGGAGATGCCCAGTGCCCAAGGCTGGGGCTGCCCCGGTGCCCCTGGCTGCCCAGCTCCTGGTTGGAATGGGATAGGATGGGCTGCCAGGACCTTCTCTGCCACCCTGGGTGGGTGGGGGGGGGGGGTCACTGCCACTCCCCAGGGAACCCACAGTGCCCACAGTGCCCTGATGCATTTGGGTTGTAGTGAAAATAAAGCCAGGGTATGCAAACGTCAGCTGAAGATGCAGTCAGACTTGCATGAAGTGGTAACCAGTGCATCACCAATGCTGTTGGGGTAGCCCAGTCTGCTAGTGCCTATAATGTGAAATGTGGCCTCAACTGAGTCAAATATGGTGCTGCCCCTCTGCCCAGGCAGAGGTTAACTATTCTCCCTCTCTGTTTCGGAGGCAGCCGGTGCAGAGAAGCCCTTTTGGTGGGCCACCTCCATCTCCCAGGTTCCTGCACTGTGGCAGCCTGCGTCCCCACTTCTACCACCACACCATGTGTGGCAGGGGCAAAAAAGGCCCTGAACCCAGGCGGTGAGAGCTGTTGACTGCTGGACTCCTTCCTCTCCCCAGCAGCACCTGAGCCACCAGAGCCAGGACCAAGCATGCACTGGTGATTATCATAGAATCATAAAAAAGTTTGGGTTGGAAGGGACCTTTAAAGGTTGTCTAGTCAAACCTGCCTGCAATGAGCAGGGACATCTTCAACTAGACCAGGTTGCTCAGAGCCCTGTCCAACCTGACCTGGAATGTTTCCAGAGATGAGGCTTCTACCACCTCTCTGGGCAACCTGTGAAAGTGTTTCACCCTCTCATTGTAAAAAATTTCTTCCTTCTATCTAGTCTAAATCTACCCTCTTTTAGTTTAAAACCATTACCCATTGTCCTATTGCAACAGGCCCTGCTAAAAAGTCTGTCCCTGCCTTTCCTGTAGGCTCCCTTTAAGTACTGAAAGGCTGCAATAAGGTTTCCCCAGAACCTTCTCTTCTCCAGGCTGAGCAACCCAAACTCTCTCAGCCTGTCCTCACAGGAGAGGTGCTTCAGCCTTCTGATCATTTTTGTGGCCCTCCTCTGGACTCACTGATATGTGAGCAGCAGACGGCCATAAATCCCGTCGGATGTGTTGTGCTTGTGCAATCACGCATCAGAAGAACACCTGCAGCAAGACAGCGGAGCAAAATCCCAATGCTGACTGTTAGTTTCTTGTCTCTATTTAAATGAGACACTGCTCGTACTATGAAATGTATTTATACAGAAAAAAAGTGCTTGTCAGAGACAAGAATTTACCACCTTGTCGAAGTCCATGAGCTGGATGAAATACAACCTAAGTCCCTTTCTCTAGTGCTTCCCCCTGATTTTTCACCAGAGGCCCAGGACTGGAGAGTTTAACAGAAACGTGAGACATTACACACTGGTCAGAAAGTACCAAAGGGTTCAGCAATTGGCACACAAACATATTCAGGCACAGTGTACATAAATGTACATTTATTTATGTCTGGCACAGAAGAGGGGTATTGTTAATTAAACAGCAGATAGGTCGCTAAGAATCTTATTCATAGCTTGTTTGTTTTTAATGTCTCAAAGGGGAGCCAGTGGTAGATGTGCCCTTTAAACTGTGAAGCTGAACTTTATACTGTTCTTAAGACAGTCATGCTACAGCGAAAGAGCAGAGTACCTGAAGCACCTCCAGAGCACATGAGCTGCCATCACTGGCCCAACTGATCCCCGCAGTCACTTCATGTTGGATAAAGAACTGGTCTTGAGGTATAGAGATGAGATGATTATAAATTTTTTTTCTGGCATACTCTCTTTAATAATTCAAAAATAAAAGTTTGAAAATGATCCTGTTTCTGTGTTAACAGTGCAATCCAGCCAGTCAATACTCTGCTTTTATTAAATCACTTCCTGGATTTCAGAAGTAACTGCAGCTGCCTTAATTTTGATATGAAGTGTCTGCACTGAAACTGGATCAGCTATAAACAGCAAGAACATGTCTTGTCAGTGTGAAAAGAACAGTGGTTTCCTCATAAACTTGGATTTACCCTATAATAACCTGGGAGAAGCCAAGGTAATAAATGACAAATGCAGCTTAGTTCAATGGGATTATACACAGAGAGGTGAGCAAAGAATCTACGGCAATATGACTGGCACTAGAAATAGGATCTCTTAGTTCCATACTTGCATGTGGATTGACTTTTAGCCATATCTTCTCAGTAGACAAAAGGGAATAAGAACAAATCTGGCTCTACATAATACAGACCTTCAACACAAAGCAATGTATAAAACACCTGAATAATATGAAAGTGAATGCAGGTGCTTCTTGCTCCTGATATTCTTTTAGTCATTCACCAATGTCAGTGAAGAGTCGTCTGGAACCCAGGTAAGTCATGCCCTTGGGTTTTTGTTTATAAGTTTTCCTGGGTTGCATTTGGCTTTCTATTCTTACAAATAAAGGAATGGTAATGTCTGTGGAAGAAGATCCTATAGGAACAAAGAACTGGAAATGACCTCATGGGTCATAAATCCAATTTACCTTATTGGCACATCAGCTATCATGCAAGAGATTTGGAAGGGGTCATGGAGTGGCTGGTGTTCTTACCACAGAACAGCTCCAACCCATTTACTTCTGGTCTGTAGAATTAGACAAGAACTACAACTATAATATTTAATTATCATATAATAATATATTATAATATATTATATAATGATATATAATATTATATATAATAATATATAACATATATTATAGTATATAAATATATATTATAATATCTATTATATAGATAATATGTATAATAATTTAGGGCTACAAAGATGATTAGGGGATTGGAACATCTTTCTTACGAGGAAAGGCTCAGGGACTTGGGTCTTTTTAGTCTAGAAAAAAGAAGACTCAGGGGGGATCTTATCGATACTTATAAATACTTAAGAGGAAGGTGCCAGGTAGATGAGAACAGTCTTTTTTCAGTGGTGCCCAGTGACAGGACAAGAGGTAAGGGGCACAAACTTGAGCATAGGAAATTCCATCTTAACATGAGGAGGAACTTCTTTACTCTGAGGGTGGCAGAGCACTGGCACAGACTGCCCAGAGAGGTGGTGGAGTCTCCCACACTGGAGACATTCAAAACCTGACTGGGCGCCATCCTGTGCGACCTGCTGTAGGTGTCCCTGCTGTGGCAGGGGGTTGGACTAGATGATCTCCAGAGGTCTCTTCCAACCCTGACCATTCTGTGATTCTGTGATTCTGTGATATGCTACAGGTAGACAGCAAAAGACACTGAGAATTTTGCCAGTTTCCCAAATTCCTGCAATAATGATGTTGTTGGTAAAGTTCTCAGAGGTTCTAGGGACTGAATCCTCACTCATTTTATAGTGTGAATAAAACACACCACAGTGGTCTCTCTAAATCTAAATAAGGAGAAAATAATCCCTCTTAAATCTGTCATCAGATTTGGCTCAACAAGGATCAAGATGTATCAGTAAGCCTCCTAACAGAATTTAGCATCACAAAGAGCACCACTGCAACCTGCTATATCCTGCATCCAACCCTGGCCAACATCTAACACATCAGAAAGCGATGGAAAAACCCAAAAGCTTAATTATGCAGTTGAGTAGAACAGTCCTTTCATGGGTCCCACACATGTTCAGCACAAATCCTGAAGCTTGGGATTAGTACAACCCAAGTATAGTGAAAGTGAGCCTGTCAACTTTCACCTTTGATAGTCCGAAATATTGGAAAGCCAGTGATTCATACCATAAACTGTATTCGCTGTTGTCAAGAATTTGCTCACCTGGCCATATGATTTCTTTCATAAACTTTCAAAAATATATCTTAAAACAATTCACATTTCTTGCCTGGCGTATGCTATGTGGAAGACCACTAGAATCTTTTTTCCCCTCCTAATCTAAATTTATTAATGATAAACGAGTGTTCAGTTAAATCTTTGAATCACGGTCTTCGACCGGAAATTGGTCTTTTTGGAAACACTGAGATAAGACTATAAATTAGGATTGTTAAAGAGAAAATCTGTGCTGGAAAGCTATGAGTCTATTGTTAAAAGCAGACAGACAGGTTTTCCAAGTCTACCAAGAGAATTACACAACTGTTTTCTACTGAAAAGCTGTGGGATTTGAGCACTTCTTTTATGCTCTGAAAACTCTGAAAATTTCCTACATCCCTTGAAGGATGTACCTTCTCTTCACCACCTCTCTGAGGAATCTCATATACGTGGAGAAGGGGAGAGGTAAGGAAAAATCCACAGAATTTTCCACAAGGGAAAATGCTTTGGGAAACAGGCGCAATTACCTGTCACCATCTTCTGGTCCTGCTTTTGAATTCTAAAAGAACTTGCTATATACTCTTTACTCTTTCTATGTCATATAAATAGGTCACGAGCATCTTGTGCCTGACTTTGGCATAAGCTGCAGAGGGAGGTCAAGTAGTCCAAGCTTTGAGATTTGGCCCTGACTCATTAACTTGAAGGAGGTCATCTGGGTGTCTGCTGGGCTACCTCTGTGCTTAAAAGTGGTCCAGAGTCCAACTCCTAAAGGACCAAGATGTCTTATCCTGATGATTCTGGTTGTCTCCAGTTTCTCACTGGATTAATTTTATATGACCACAAGACCACACACTAACAAAGCTTCTAAGGACATGACAGAAGCACCGAAGGAGACAGGAATACCTGTACAAGGTGATTCACACAGAGGTCGTGACCAAACTGGCGCAGTTAGAAAGCAGTAGCCACTTACATGATCTCTTACTGCAAGCTGGTTTTTGAGCTACCGGTACCGTCTCACCTGGTCACCCTACTGGGAGTTTCCCAGGAGCTGATTTGCAAAATGGGTCTTTCTGTAAGGCATTCACCTGCACCACACATCAGCTCAGAGGCTAACCCAGCTGAAAGGACCTTTGCTGTGACACAACCCCAAATGTCCTGTGACAATTGCCTTAAAATAAGAAACTGGGTCATTCCTGCAGTCATATTCATGCAAGCAATTTTTAGGCACTGAGGTAGTGTCGTTACAGGAATGGAGTATATTCATGAGTAAGTGTTTGAAACTCTCTCCCCAGGAGAGTAGGTGCATCACTTCAGCTTCTCTCTTCTTCTCCCAGGGCCTCTGTTTGGTGTAACACATATATATACTGAACTGTAAAGCCCACCTTTCATGTGGTCTATTCAGTTTTCCAATTGACTTAAAAGAAAGGTCTTATTAAAGACACTGTAAGAGGTTTGAACTCTGTCAGGAATGCCCCCTGTGAGTTCAATTCATATTACTTTGCCCACTAGGCTCATTACAAAAAGCAAGTTGAAACCTATGGCTTTCTGAATTCACCTGAGAAGCTAAGATTGGAGCATAATAAAGGAGGGCAGTGCGATTCTCTCGATAGGCCCAGGTACAGCTCCGTTAATGTCCTCAGGAGCTATTGTATCTATAGATAGAAGGAAGAATTTTCAAATGTAGTGCCTAAAATTCAGGTATCTGTATCTCTGCCAACTTTAAATACTACATTAAACATAGCTTTATGTGTCATGTGTCTAAATTTAGACACCCTAGTTTTAAAATGAACTTATAAAGAGGACAATACATATCTAAGAGAAGACAAAAATGCCCACTTAGAGTACTTCTGACTTCTTAAAAACACTTTTTAAAACATTATGAAAGACCATGGAAGTACTCTTCCTACCCGCATATGTGTAAGAATATGGTAAGAATAGCATAATCAGAATTTAAGGGGGTGGTCTTTACTTTCTTCCTAAGCCAATTTAGCAAAAGTACCTTCTTGATTTACATAATATCACAAATAGCACTTCCTGGGCTGTTCATGTTACAGAACAGGATACCCAGCAAATGGCTCCAATTACAGTCATCACAAAAATAAAACAGCATGCAGGCAGTAGTTTAAGATTCATCAGTCTTGCATGGTATGTGTTCACTCTCACCTGTACAAAGAGGATGGAAACTGCTACCAAATCAGAACAGTGGTACGTTACACTTTTTCTGTATGTCTGAAAATACCTCATAAATACTCAGTTAAATAGTGGACAATTAGGCTCCCTTGTTTTAATTCAGATTAACCAGTGCTGTATATCACTTCAGCATAACTGGTCAACTGGTTTTGAATCAGGGCAGAGTCACTGCTTAAAAAATGCAAACGAGAAAGAAGTCCCATCATGTGGAGCCAATTCAGAGTATTTTGATTATTACAAGCAGAGAGAAATGTTAAGAAGTGTGAGATTTATCAGGGAACAAAACCAAATCAAACAAATCAAATACAGGTCCAACTCTCCATCTGTGGGTGTGTGTCTAGAGAGGAGGGTTGAAAACTCTATTTTTTATATTTCTGTCTCGTAAAAGGAAAGCATGAGCCAAATACTGATCTAATCCGTATTCTTACATCTTCACTGACTTGATCAAACTCTTCTGCAAAGTTTGCCAACAAAAACCTGACATGCAAGACAAAACTTTAAGAAAATCAATGCCAAATAATTGCGCAAGCCATAAGAAAGAATAAACTTGCCCAGTGCATTATGTTCCACCAACATTGTGGAGATTTCGAAACCTAAAAGCCAGGGGAACTAAACAGCTCTTATTGTGCATAATATACTTTATATACCAGCAGGTAGCACAAATCATTTCTTCACTGCAGTTCAATAGCTAGTCATTCCTTCTTTTCTATATTCAATTCTGCACCAGAACCATGACTTAAATGCTGTGCTGCTGTCAGCTAGTTGGCTATCCTTTCCTGGGCTGCCAAAGGAGATGCTTACAAATGAAGCTATTGTCCCAGTATGCAAGCATCTCCTGGTGGGACAGTATATGATACATTGCTATGGCTACATGGACATGGCTACAGCATAAAACATGCTGTATTTTACATCAGACTTTGTCACATACAGATGTGTTTCTTTTTCATCACTTTTAAGATGAAAGTATTGTTGGAAGACTGAAAAGTGGACAATATGTCAGAATGACAGGAGATACCTTGCAATGTAACACTGTAGGTTTATGGATGTCAACCATAAGTTACAAGGCATACAGATAACCTAATTTCATTAAAGCAAGTCTAAAGGTATCCTGAATATTGATAGAGTTTATTTATTCGAGTGTACTTGCCCTAAAAACCTGAATTTCTTTTAATTTTATTCCAGGAGGGTTTTAAAAAATCCTCATCCACAGCTAAAAGTCTTCCAATATTTGAGGACAAGCAAAAAGCTATAGTTTGACATGTGTGTACAGTTTAACTGGTATTTCAGGTACAAGTCTAATACGTGTTAACTTATTCTCAAAGAAAAATGTTGAAATCTCCACAAAGGATAAAGACTCACTTGAAAGTCAATATTTGGTTCCAAACGTGAAAGCAAGGCCCAGGCACCCTGTCTCCATTTGCTTGGGATCCAAAGAATCACCAAGAGTGGTCTAGGTTCCATGAGTAACAACCCCTCTTCATAGTTTTAAAAGCAACTTTACAGAAACACACTTTGGTAAAGAGTACTCACCAATAGAATACATATTGTCAAAGTCTTTTTAAACTGGGAAACGAGGGCTAATTAATCTATTCAAACACAGTGGATAGTCAATGCCATATACTCAGCCAGTGCTGGAAGAAGCATATCATGCCATAGATTATGCTGCAAGACTCCCATGGTATCGGAGACAATTCAGCTCCTGCAAGTCAGTGGATATAACACTTTTTGGGTTAGACATAAGGCGGTCTCCTACACTGGTATTATGAGACTATTTATCAAATTTCTTTTCCTTGTAGAACATTTTTCTGAGTCATGAGGCACACCTATTGCAACTTTCAAACCACACCTTTAAGCCCAATGCATTTTCTTCTTAGGCCACCTATTATTGAAGGCGTTACAGTCGTGATTTTGTGATTCTTGTTTTATAGAACCATAGAATCATAGAATGGTTTAGGTTGGAAAGGACCTTGAAGATCACCGAGTTCCAACCCCCCTGCCATAGGCAGGGACACCTCTCACTAGACCAGGTTGCCCAAGGCCACGTCCAGCCTGGCCTTGAACACCTCCAGGGATGGGGCTTCAACAACCTCTCTGGGCAACCTGGGCCAGTGCCTCACCACCCTTAAAGTGAAAAACTTCTTCCTAACGTTTATCTAAACCTGCCCTCTTCCAGTTTAAAGCCATTCCCCCTTGTCCTATCACTACATGCCCTAGTAAAAAGTCCTTCCCCAGCTCTCCTGTAGGCCCCCTTTAGGTACTGGAAGGCTGCAATAAGATCTCCCTGGAGCCTTCTCTTCTCCAGGCTGAACAGCCCCAGCTCTCTCAGCCTCTCCTCATAGGAGAGGTGCTCCATCCCTCGGATCATCCTCGTGGCTCTCCTCTGGACACGCTCCAGCAGGCCCATGTCCTTCTTATGTTGGGGACTCCACAGCTGGATGCAGTACTCCAGGTGGGGTCTCACGAGAGCGGAGTAGAGGGGCAGAATCACCTCCCTTGACCTGCTGGCCACATTTCTTCTGATGCAGCCCAGGATACGGTTGGCCTTCTGGGCTGCGATCGCACATTGCTGGCTCATGTCGAGCTTCTCGTCAATCATCACTCCCAGGTCCTTCTCCTCAGGCCTGCTCTCCAGCCATTCCCCGCCCAGCCTGTATTTGTGCTTGGGATTGCCCCGACCCAGATGTAGGACCTTGCACTTGGCCTTGTCGAACTGCGTGAGGTTGGCATGAGCCCACCTCTCCAGCCTGTCCAGGTCCCTCTGGATGGCATCCCTCCCCTCCAGCGTGTCTACCTCGCCAAACAGCTTGGTATTATCAGCAAACTTGCTGAGGGTGCACTCTACCTCACTGTCCATGTTGCTGACAAAGATGTTGAACAGTAGTTAAACAGTAGTTGAACAGTTTATTGCTTTATAAAACTAGCTTAAAATATTTTTGCTAGTAAAATGCTCCTTTTTTTCTTCAGAAACTAGCTTTGGCCCTTGCAGATAGACTGCTCGCTTTAGATAGTCTGATGTTTATTTTCTCATCTAGAAGTACATGACATGACATGTAGAGGCTTCATCCGCTAGAGGTGATGAATAACCTTAGTGGGTTATGTTACACAGCACGTAACGCTTACCAGGAAGAGGCTGATGACTAAAACTGAGTGCCGGTGGACCAAACTGCTGCTGAAAGGCACAGAGGGAAAAACTCTGCTGTATAGGAAAAGAGTCATCAGTACACAACAGATGCCGGGTCAAGCCTCCAGGAGACTTAGTACCAGACTGTAGGCAGGGAACAACCTAAAAAATACACACATTAATTTCCTTACATTCCCCAAGGCATATATGTAAGCATGGTGTTATATGGAGGAGCAGAAAATTGAGAGCTTGCAATTTGTTACTGGAAACAGAAGCAACATTAGGAATACCAGCATGTGCAGTGACCCTAACTATAACAGCACCTGGAAACTTCTAGATGTGCTTCTTCTAGTTCAATTTCTATTCAACACTCAGGTTGAAACTGTGTCTCAGTCTTTTCTGAGTAATGATTTCTTGTGGTCTTCTCTGCCAACTATATGGAATACTACCTGAGATTTGTTAAGGCACCGATTTTATTCTTGACTATTTTCTTGTTGCTATTTTTCTATTCCTATTACCATGAGAATATCAAAGAATTTAATAATGCAGCTAGATGTGGGTTATAAAAGCCAAAATACTGTTTCAATAGGTGTTGAAATAGGTTTCATCAGTTCTTCCAGTTAATTCCCAAACTTTTTAGACATGTTCCCCACAAATAACATTCAACAAGTATCCACAGACATATCACAAGTTTATAGAGACCCTTGCTTATTCATGCTAATGGTCCAGGACAATTGTGATAGAGACATACGTCCATTTGGTTAAGCATGAAATAAGACAAGAAAGAAGGAAAATTTTTAATAGACAACCTGTCTTTAATAATGAGTTTTCAGCATCAAATAGCAGCATATGAAGACTCTTACTGACATTTTAGTTCAACATCTCAAATACGACAGACCAAAGACATAATTTATTAACAGTTGGCAGTCTGGCACTGACTGGGGTCCAACTTTTACTGTAGCGTGCTCTGATTTTTTTCTTTATTCTTTCAGCTTATTTTGACTTCTTAGAAGAGCTTTGTCATTTGCTAGTACACTACTCCAATTCCAGACTTACTGCTGATTGCATATTAAACAAACTACTTAACCAGTTCAAAAATATTTAAAAAATATTACCACGATAAGAAAATAATAGGTAAAAATAAGTAATCTTAGCCAAAGCTTAACTCTTGTGCCTTAGCTTCCTTTCTCTTAAAAGAATCAGTGTGTTTGTCAAACTTCCCATTGTGTCCAGCTAGATTCAGTTTGGTACTAGCACTTGAATTATTTGTCGGTAATGTTTCTCCTCAAATCCAGACATTTCACCTTGATTTTGTGGCACCCTATAGGTCTTTCAAAAACGACTAGTAGTGAGATGTTACTTTTTTTTTTTCTACTGAAATTAAAGTTTAAGCAATATCTCAAACAGAATAGTAGGTATTATGGTTTGAAGAACCCATAACAATTTATTGTCATTTAGACAATTATTCTATCATCCAATGACCCCTCCCCACCCAGGAAGGGGAAGTGGAAAAACAACAAAATCCAAGGGCTGAAATATAAACAGATTTTATAGAATAAGACTAAATAATTAACATTAGTAATACTAGAGAACCAGTATTGATCCTGATACCAGTATAAAATATACAAGGATTATACTCAGCCAATTCTATCAGTAGGAAGCTGTGCACTCCCAGCAGTGGACAGCAAATGTTGCACACTGTGAGTTCTATGGCTTCGGGAGGAAGGGAAGGCCTCAGGGTTTCGGCACTGGGGCAAAAAGTTCTCAGGATTTCAGCCATCATAGAAGACAGAAACTCCTCAGCAAACCTTCTAATTTATACTGAGTGTGACGTTCAAGGTATGAAATAACCTTATTGGCCAGGTTGGGTCAAGTGCCCGGATCTCCTCCTCATCCCTGCACCTGGCTAGCTCAAAAACACTGAGACCTTGAAACCCGCATACTATAGCTGGCTATAAAGTAAATATTTTCACAAATTCAGACACTAGAGTCTTCTAAAAGTGCAGTTTTCCCAAGCATTAGAAGATACCTTCCCGAATAGTAAACTTACTGAAAGATAAATTAATCCTGTATTGCTCAAACCAGGACAGTAGGATTATAAAGTTAAATGAGAATAGAAATGGCAATCCTGAATTAGATAGGGATTGAGACCGTTTATTAGCTCACTTTCCTAGGCAAGCAGAAAAGATCAGGCAAACAATCTTTCATGGGGATTCAGAACCTGGACAGCTTCACCACAATATCTCAATATCTCCCCATTGGTGTGGAAGACCTAAAGGACTTCAGAGTTTCTAAAGATTCTCCTTCAGACTGAAAAACCACCTTTTCTCCATTTTCATCAGGAATCAAAGGGGAAGGAGTAAAGATAAAGCTCAAAACTAAGCAGCAAAAGGAAATACAGGACACACAAGCAATAACATTTCTTTCCTTCAGAAGTCACATTTTTTGAACATTAAGAGGGTGTTGGAAATCCTGAATTTGCCTTGTCACAAATTTATTGGCCAAGAAGTTCTCAGTGATCCTAGCAGTGTCATGGGTTCTTATACTTAAGCAGTAAAGGATAATAAAGCCAAGTGCAGATGACATAAACATGAGTCATAAATTCTGGATTTGCCACTGTGGTGGCATGTTCCTTTTATGACTGAGATCCAGGCTACTTTAAGCCAGATTGCTTCGATTTAGTTTGCAGAACAAAGACTGTGAAAAAGATTCTTAACCTATTTTTCTATACTAATAGGTGAAATGGCTTTGAATCAAAAAGTTTAGGATACTTTGATTTGATCTCTTTTCATTTTACAGGGACGGAGTAAAGAACATCACCATTGATATGGAGCGAGGTGGATCAATACAAAAGAGTAGGCCAGGTCCATTAAATGCTTGAGGTCCAAATATATATGCTTGAAATATCAAAGAGCACCACAAGAGTAGTTTTCACAAGTGAAAGTATCAATTAAAATTCTTTGGTTTTATCAAGTGGTGGCAAGACAGCTGTACTCTTTTCATTCTTTCACTACGCATGCTTGATTTGTGTCACCTTTCTTACAGGGTGTACCTTGTATTTGTCTTTTAATGAGAGATCTCAAGAAACACTCATGAAAATCAAGTAGCATGAAAACATCTCTCCATACTCCAGAGAATGCAGGCTCAGTATACTATGAACACCACCTCACAAGTCTGTTAACCAAGAAATTCTTTTGGCTGGGGGGAGAAAAATGCTTGAGTAAAACTACCCCAAGCTTTTGTATAATGGCCCAACCTATGCACACTAAGACTATGTTATCTACTGACGTGCAGAGAAACTAGGGGACACCTGGACGAGTCAGTCTCACTAAAGCCCATTGGTCTTGGTCATCAACCCTTTCTTTCAATGAAAAGTTCCAAGTCATCAAAAAGTCTCCTTAGTGACTTACTGCATAGTATAATGTATTGTTCCGTCTGAGGGAATTATTGTTCTCTTTCTGCAGTTCATTTCCCATCTTGGGAAGCTTCAACAGTTATCTGCTTTAATGCAATATATTTTCCCCATCTTCCATCAAAAATGTGATGTTCACAAATATACTTGAATAGCAATTCATTGAATGTTACATCTCTATGAATATACCAGATTTAGAAAGTCATTATAGAGGGAGTTCCCAGTGTGGTAACACAGTACAGTGTGAGTGGTAAAAGTAAAGAAGTTTCTATTTTAGTACTCAACAAAAATCAGACATCAGCTCAATGAAGTCACACTCTGCCTAACTCAGGCAATACCAAGGATGTGCATACATCCAAGTCTCCATGCTCTGCTGTCCAGTCATTTTTCTTTATGCACGCAGTGCATTTACATCAATGGTGGTTGTACACCCTCAGGAAGTAAGCCCTCCTAAAGTTTGAACAACTCTCAAGACTGCAGTCAAAATTCCTGCCCATCTGAAAAGCAGATCTCTGTTGCTAGCGGAACAAGCACAGGCTACGCATTAGAAATCTGCACTGCAGGTAAATGATCTGCAGTATAGATGGAAGAAGAAATACCGTCCTCGTTAGTTCTATATATCATTTATTTAAAAACATAAACACACTATATACTTTCACGTGATAGAGGCTTTGGAAGTGAGATTTCAGTCTGTAAAGATACATAATAGTAAATATGGTTTTCAGGTAAGATTTTTACCATCATTACATTTTAATGGCACACCACATAAAAAAAATACCGGATTTTAGATTTATCTCAAGTTTCACGTCAATATTGCAAAAGAAGCCTGGTTTGAATTCACTGGGAACATTTACTTCTAACTGAACAGAGGGATTCAATGATACATATATGTGTGTACAGAGAGAGAAATATATGCATATGTGTGTATTCACACTCACAAACATTCTGTAAATTCCCCTCATGTACAAAGATTTTTAAAGTGTTTCTCTCTGATACACGGTCTTTTGACAAACCAGCATGCACTTCCATATTTTCACAGTACAAATGCACTGCCATAAAGTACAGAGATTGTACTCCTATCAGAGATATTAAGAGGTGGAAAAGATCTCAGCCATCCAGTCCATCTGCCAGATGATACAAGATTATTGCCTGTATCACATTTTCTCTTGTTTGTCTAAGTCTAGCTAAATATCCATCCACTACATGCTACAGGTTATTACACTCTGTAATGTGCGTCACTCAGGTTTTTCCATTACAGTCAGAAGTTTCCCTTCCTTTAAGTCATCCTCATCTCCCACTTTATTCCTTTGTGCCACTCCATCTCCTCCTAGCCTTACTGACAGAGATGCTGTATCCTTTTTTTCTTTCTTTTTTTTTTTTTTCCTTTCCCTTCATCCCTGCACCAGCTCCTCTTTCTCTATGGCATGATTCATGACTTTCTTGGATTCACTGTCAGGTCTTTCATAGCCTGTGCCCTGGCCACCCTGTCATTTCTCATTCCATAAAAATGGATACCCTGCTTCTTCCAACCAACAGATGGTGATGGTCTTCATCACCAAATTACTAAATTTTTCAAAGGTTTTTGTGCTTTCTCTCTTCCCTGAGTCTCCATTCTTTTAAGTCACTTGGAAAGTGAGTGCACAAATACCAGAAAATCCTCATAATTTTGCTCCTTTAAACAGTCTTTTACTACTGCACAGAAAAAACAGTAGCTGGGTGATGGGCTGTGGGCAGCCAATATCATTGCCTAGTGTGCATTTACTGTCCTTATTACCCTTTGTCTCTGTGTCCCTCTCTCCCCCACCCTTTTTTGGCAACCTATGGCCCCTGCTATCTGTTAGCCATTAAGCATTCTGGGGCAAGGTCAAACTTTTGTTGTTGTTTCTCTCATTAGTTTCCTGGTCTGCAACCAAGACTCCTAGGCATTATGACAATACAAAATAGAATTACTAATGATTAATATTCATTGCCCTCATGTTTTTGGACACTTATTCATGAGTTCAAGTCATGCTTGTCATGCACTATATACAAGACAAAACGTCTCATCCCATTGATATCAGTGGGATGATCTTAATCATCCTAGATTATAAATTCCACACCTATTTTAATGAGGTAAAACCTCGTTAGTTAGCTTCTTTTACTTTTGTTGCCCTTCTATCCGTTCCTCTTTGAGGCAATTTGCCAATCACTTGTGGTTCTGTATTCACATATGGCCAGTCTTCTAACCAGAGTATCTCTTTACTTAGCTAGAGAAAACCCAGGAGATAAAATATATGAAGAAATTATCAGCAGTTTGTTGCAACAGGAAACCTTCTCTCCTCCCAGCCTGAACAGAAATCTAATGACAGGCATTAATAGCAGCACCACTGCTTCCTTTAGAGAAGCTGGAAGTGACCAGTGTAGTGATAGATGTAAGAGGACATTTTTTATTACGGCAGGGAAGATTTCATGATAGAAACTCTAGCTGGATTGGCAGTGGAGGTGCTGCTTGGACTTCCTACAAATACTACAATCTAAGTCCCATCACATCAGTTTACACCATTCAGCTTTGAAGCTGATGGATCAAATAACCATCTTTCATTCAGGTTAAATATAATTAAACTTATTCCGTGAACTGAGACATCTGAGCAACAGCAAGTCACTTCCCAAGCTCATTAGACATGCAGGGAGTTGCATTCAAGGAGTATGGAGTAACATGGGAGTCAGATTTGAGGAAGGTTAGATGGGTACGTGAAATAGAGGGAAAGCTGGAGAGAGGTACAACCATTAAGAAATTTTGTGTAAAATCTGCAAAGGGATGTTACCCATAGCACAACCTTGATTGGAAAGGCTTGAAAAAAGCCCTGAGAGAAAGTGCGTGTGGTCAGAGTGCTGGGAAGAGAAAGACTTGAATCATAGGGAAATTATCGCCAATTGTTATTTCTCCCATGTTGAAAAAAACAAAGCTTCATACCCAGTACCATGTGGCATAGAGATAGCATAAGCAGAATAACTAAGTTGGCACAAAGCTCTATCCGGGCAATGTAACTCCTTTGAGATTAATAGGATCACATTAAAAAAGAACTAACTTTTTTTTTTTCTCTTAATGAAAGACACAGAGCACATCACGCAGCACTGGCCAACTCCTGAGGATGTTGTGAGTAACAATACTATGTCATATTACATGCTTTTACAGTGCCTAGCACAATGTGGCCCTCAGCCCTGAAGGAGGCTTCTACCTACTACCTAAGGACAAATGAATTATAATAAATACATGCAAATAAACAGTCATTTAACGGTAGTCGAGACACATTGTTATGCTTTCTCCATCTTAAAACCCTTTACTAAAAAGTATTTTGAACCGTTTTAAGGTTTTTATTTCTTCCTTTCCCTATAAAAAATATCAAAGGGTCATGCCAGGAAAGGCTGCTTAGGTTATCATGTCATATTTCCTACGATGGCAAGGGAATGCCGTCTTTTCCTGCCATTCCACAGCCTGTGGCAGGGTGGTTTGTAGTGCTTAGCAGAAAGGGCAAAAAGCTCTTTGGATATTACTTTCCTTTTTTTCTTTTTTTTTTTTTATTTTTACACTGCATATTGCTTCATGCTCACTTGTCTAAGGATGCAATATGCAGAGCCACTATATCATAGTTTCAATATGACACGTTGTGAACCTTCTGGCTTCTAGTCCAGGAGCCAAATGGCATTGTGTATTCCCTCCATTTGGCCTCATTTTCATGTTCCCCCTTTGCACTCGGGCTGACAAGAGGAGCATATGAAGCTTTTTCTCACTGCTGCATCTTGACCTTGACCTCACAGCTTTAGAAAAGGCTACTTGCATGCGCAGGGCAGCTATTGTCCACAGCCAAGTCCCCCTTTCTTTTGACATTAAAGGAGTAAAAGGCCACGTGATATCGTCTGTTCTCAGCCCCAACATTTCTGTCCTGCTTTCTCCTTTGCAAATATTTTTGTACTGACTTTTTTTTCTCAGGTCAGGCTTACAGCATCTTTCTTCTTTTTTTTTTTCCCCTGTCTGTTGTTCCTATCCCCCTCTCCTTTCCCTACACACATGCATGCGCGCGCGCACACGCAGACACACACACGCGCGCACACAGAGGAAAATCTATACGTGTCAGACATTCAGCAAGGGAAAGACAAAGGCACTGAGTTAATTACCCATCATTTACTGCTGCTGAGAAGAACAGATGGTAGCAGACGATATGTAAATGGCAAGGGGCAGTGAATTATTCGATTTTTTTAGATTAATCGTCGATGACAAAGGAAGTGATTACAAGCTGTGACATTTATACAAATGTATAAAGTACATAATGTTAGAAAAAAAGAGCTTAATATTATTATGAGGATGTCAGGCATGTGAACACCACTGTCATAATACAAAGCAACATATTTTGTGAGATCCAAGGATCTGCTTTTCTTTCATTTGCAAACTTTAGTAAGTCCTAGCCCCTAGAAATATATATTTTCCAAAATAAATCCATGCCTGACAATCATTAAAAAAAAAGGTTTGGGTGCTTTTGCATATTTCCCACAATGCAGAACAGCGTCTAGTCTGAACAGCAGAGCTTGCGAGGGATGAAGCTGATGTCGAATCAGTGTGTAGGACTGTAAAATAGAAAAAGGTGCTAATAAAATACATAGACAGGAAATGGAAAATAAAAGGAAAGGTGATGTTTAAGCTGACAGGCTCTTTGTGAGGACAGGAGGGCAAAAAGTGAGGTGGAAGTGAAAACAGAAGAGAGTACTGTTTGTTTACCGCTTGGCTGAAAAATAATTGGGTTTGGACTTTGAAGGTCAGAATGACATAATTTCCAGGCCAGGCCTTGCTGTTGTTACACAAACACCCAACCTGCTCATCCTCAAGGTAGTCTACTGTATTTTCTGCTGCATAAATAATTAATTGGTACATGAGGAAAACAGATGCTTTCTTCTGCAGATCATAGAAACCGCTCCATCATCAAAATGTCTTCAATCACCTAATTATTAAATCTATACGGTGCTAATAATACAGATGGGAGAAGAAGCCAGTGAGCTGCAAATTTTGTTCCCTGTGAAGCATCCCAATCTACTGTATTTCTTGTTTCACATCTTGCAGTGAACTACTCTCTGCAACATCAGCAAGGGAAATAGAGGGGAGAGTTTGGGGGCGAGCTTATTTATCCTCCTCAGAAATACTTTCCAATCAAGCAAGGCAAAACATCACCAAAATTACTGCGAAACACTCCACTGTTGT
Source organism: Pluvialis apricaria (assembly GCA_017639485.1). Lineage (NCBI taxonomy): Eukaryota > Metazoa > Chordata > Aves > Charadriiformes > Charadriidae > Pluvialis > Pluvialis apricaria. The sequence goes on along the minus strand of CM030008.1, from coordinate 130,767,992 downwards.
GCATGCTTTGTTGATTACAGAGGGGTGAGGGAGGGACAGAATAACATTATATTAGTCAGCAGCACTGGGTAGTACATTTAAATCTAGCAATCCATTTTGTATGAATATTGTTTCAGGAATAAAGTGCTGGCTGAACCAATCTGCCCTGAAGAAAGAGAAGGATAAAATGCTGTAGCACACCAGTATTTCCAGTGTGGTATTATTAGAAGTCAGACATTCAAGATAAGCACCATCAGCTAAGCTATTGGTTTCTAAGCTGTTTTTCCTTTTTTTTCCTTCTAGATAATGTTACCTTCATGAGATGCAATTAATGCAATAATATAGTTTCCAGTCTATTCAGATGTGCACATGCAAGGTTGCTTTATATATTTGTCTTTCTGTAGACAAACATAACATGGACCCCAGAATAAAACACATGTGCAGTTATTGAAAGAATTGAGCTGCATCCACTTCTCCTGACTGCAGAGACTAAACTGAAAGTCTCCCAAATCAGTTCACATTGTACATAACATCATGTTATCTACTTATTTCCTTGGGAGGGGGGGAATTATGAGTTAAAGTTGTAACCTGGGGATGGGGAAAGGCAGTCCTTTCTCTCTCACAAGGCTAGAAAGCAGAACAAGATTTTCCCTTCCTGAAAATTAAAGAGAAGGAAAACATCCTTCCTATAGAGGAACAATAAATGGGACATGACTTTGTAAAAATATCTAGGTAAGTGTCAATGGTGGTATTTCTTAGTTCTCCCTAGACAAGATGAAAAGGTTCCAGTGAGAAAATCCTCACTCCCTCCTCCCCCACCTTTTCCTTTTTTTTTTAAACAAAGGATGGATGATTTACGACATGGGCATACGCATATACAGCTTTCTTGTACCTATAGATTCATATTTATGAGATTTTTTTAAAACATCATAGGTAGACCATACATTACTGCAGTCTTTCCATTATTAATGTGTTAATGGATTCCAAAGGACAAAAAGCAACATCAACAGGGAAACATATGTTTTTATTTGGAGAAAATGGCTGAATCTGAATCCACGCCATATCTAGTCATCTATTTATACACATTCCTGCAACACAACAAATTCATGAGGGAAGAGAAAATAAAATATCCATGCATTTCTACAGCTTTCCACTGCTTTGGAGATATTTATTTATGAAAACCACAGGTAGTCATTATTTATAGTCCTGATCTTTTTGTTCTTTTACTTTTTTTTACTAAAACAAAGATGAAATTGGAATTGATTTTTGTAGGGACATTTATACTGAAAACAGGATCATTTTATATTTTCCCAAGTTGAAGTCTGTATTCATTACTAGGAAAAAATGTAAGAACAGCAAGCTAAAGTATTTTCATTTGTGGCCCATATTTATTTTATGGGAAGCCTGTCACTGCACCGTTGCATAAATATGGAGTTTGAACAATGCTTGCACAATAAAATGAAATTCAATGCACTTTATTCATACACATTGAAATTATACACTGTATATATATTTTTCTTATGTATGTATGTATGTAAACACATATTTATGTAGAGAGGGTTTTTTGCTTGGTTAGCTATGGAGTTTGTGCCTTAAGAAGGCAAGCACACCTAAAAATCACAGTCTTCCATTAAGAAGACATACATATAATATTTATATGCAAATGTGTATGTTAGCCATCATGCATGTATAAGCACGTTTGTTAGTACTGTTTTCATTTTTTCAGTTCAGTGCTGTCCACATTAAAATAACTGTGAATTTCATTTGCTGTGCATTATAGAACGTATACACTGCAGTCTAGCTAACCTGTGAAAGCATGAATATGCTATGAGACTAGCATCTTTCAGTCATTGAGGAATGGATAACAAGAATTAAAAAGCAGAATAGGAGGGCCTATTGTGGCAGCGAGGAGGTGAGTCAGGGCATCAAGACATTGTTTAGTGAGAGAGGTCAGGCACTGGGTAGCAGTCAAACACCTCAGAAAGACTCTAGGTTGTTTTTCAGCTTCTTGTATGCCCTCCTACAGCTGAACCAATATGTTCCGTCTTAAGTGCAATAGAATAAAAACCTTAGGAAATCTAGGAAAGCAAATATTTTCCTTTCACTTTCATCTTTATTAAAATGAATTTTCATTTTTGCATTAACATGCACATCTTTGTGTGTTGTGCTTAACAACATACCTCGTAAGAGTAAACGTGACTAAAAAAATATTTGTTAAAGCATATATAGACATATAATTTTATTTTTGGCAAGCTTTAAACATTGCAGGTGACTTAAAATTATCGCCCTGCTAGTATCTTCCTATTCCTAATATACCCCACAGCATTCTGGACTGTGCCTTTCCAGAAGCAGAGAAGCAAGTCAGCCAGCACCAGTATTTCAAAATACCAAAACAAAGCAACAACAAAACAGATGGAGTAACACTTAAATGATGTCCCTTTAAGCTTTTCTTTCAACTCACTTCGGCTGACTCCACTTATAGGTGGAGCCTTATAGTATAGGATCTACTATAGCAGTCTGACTCCCCTTCCCCCCCCCCCCACCCCAAGTCTGGTTCCCCCTTCTTTGTGACTTAAATCAAACCAATAGAGCCCTCTATTGGTAAAACCTCAGATCGCTACGGATGATGCTTCTGTGGAATAAGGAGGCGATACTTGTCACAGCCTATACCATCATGCTCCAGCTGAAGTCAATGGCAGAAGTTTTTGGACTTAGACAACGTTAAGAAAGGGCCCTGAGAGAAACGGTCTGTCTTATGCCCCAGGTATGTAATTTTATTTTTTTCTTAATGCAACAGTCTTACACAAGTGGTTTATTGTGAAACGGCATCACCATATAAACCTGTAACATGTCTAATAGTACTTTGTTCCCAGCAAAAACATTTCAATTTCTGGAAAGGATATTACAAGCAAAAATATTACACCTGGCCCTGATTTAATGTTGCTACTTTGATAAGTACAGGATTTCGACTCGACTCAGAAGGTATTTGGGACATCATCCCCTGTTCAGTTCTATGAATTAATTAAGGCCTTGGGTACATTATAATTAAGGGGCCTAAGGCCAAGTCACCTCAGCAACCTAAAAATGCATTACTTTATTCATTAATTTGGAGACAGTTTATCAATCAGGAGTGGAAGTTGTTTCTCTAAAGAAAAGTAAGGAGCTAAAACCAGAAAGTCTTTACAGAGGGAGGACTCTTAAGGACTTCAGAGAGCTTTCTCTCTGTTCAGACACCCAAAGCTAAAAACAAACATTGATTAGTCCTTGTGGTTTGGCCCAGAATTTATATCTCACAGCCCAATTCCTGACAAAACAGCTGCTTGTCGCCACATGGATCCAGGTACCTAAGGTGCTATTGACTTCACGGAGCCCTTCATAGAGCAGGCAGGAGGCAGGGAGAGACTTTGCAGGAAGATAGACTATAATAAATGTCTGCTTTTTTGAATAAGGTAACTGTCCATATTTTGGCATAGCGGGACTTCATAACCCCTTTGGCTATTTATGTATTTACATAGGTTCATCAAGATTAGCACTTTGAGATTATTAGGTGGATATATTTATTGCTTTATCATTAAGGAAAGGCACTGGCCTATCCAAGGTAAAACATTATCGTTTCTATTTTGCATATGGGGAACCAAAGCAAAAAAAGAAGATTTAGGTTGCCACCAAAGTGATCTGTGAGTCCACAGAATGGCAAGACCTGTCCCGTGGTCATTACAAATAGGACCCGGTAGGAATACATGTTGTTCCCCAGAGCATCAAGTGGCAGGAGGTTGGTGCATATCAAGGACTAACCCAGATGTGGAGATGGAACATGACCAGATGCAGCATTGAAGCTGAAAAACTCAGAGCCCTCCTGGGTATCACATCTGAGGTGTAGCCGAAGGTCAGGGTCACAAGGGAAGTCTCTAGCTAATGCAGTTCCCGAAAACAGATAGCCAAGTCTGGTGCTTCCAACTGTTTGGCTGCCCACATGGCCTCTGGACCTTTCTGGCAGTCCCACATGCCTCTCCCTGACTCCAGAACCCTTCTAAAAGTCATCATCAGGTTTTCCAGTTATCTTAGAAGCTGATCTGATTCATGGAGATAGGTCCTGGCCTGAGCTGGGGCTGCACAGCAAATGCTAAACCAGCAGCAAGCTCACCCATCTTCATGTCTGCGTGGGTCATTCCTTCCTCCTTCCATGTCACTCATCCATCCGTGAGGACATTTGCTGTACCTTAAAGGCCAAACTATGGTCTCTCACCTATTTTCTCCACGTCTGTTGCTTTTACTCTGTTTTCTGTGGGCAAGAAGGGAAAAAGCTAAAAATATTGTCTGTTTCTAAGTGTACAAATTATTTCCAACCATTTCATTGTTCAAAAGGTGCAGAAGTTTCTTTTATTTGGTTGGTTGGGTTTTTTTTTAGAATTTTAATTTATGAATTCTATTGAACTGCAAGAATTAAAATAAGCTATGGATGCTCAATATACTAAAATGTGCACAAATAATGCCTCCTTTCATATTAAATTAGGGTTGTTTCATTTCCAATGACTTCCAATCACCTTTTTGTGTGACACAAAGATAAATTAGTTCTGGAAGGTGCATGGGAGCCCCTGGGGTCTGCCAGAAAAGGTGACATTGTCAAAGCACACGAAGTCCTTCACTGGAGATTTTCTGCCCTGGTTCCCTAACAATTTGTGAACATCGTGGTATGTTCTGCATCCCGGGCATCTCTGTAAAACTGTGGGGCTCAGTGGGAATTATTTAAATCCTATTGCAGAATGACAAGGCCCCGGCATACTTCTGTCTGAGTACTCGGATATCTCTGTAGGCATTATATGAGAAAGTTCTGAGGGGAAAGGTAGAAAAGGAAAGGGTCCTTGTGAACTGTAAGTGAACCTGCTGTAACAAATCAGTCTACTAATTTGCTGATCAGGTCTTGCAAGCACTGTTTCAGTCTAAGCAGGTTTCTGTGCATTTCCTTGGGCATGGGATCTCCATACTCTACTCGGCAGCACAGCGGATGGGACCGACAAGGAAAAGAGAGAACAGGAGCCTGACTGATGTCTCTCATTGCACTTTTCCTCTTTCTTTTGCATGCTGTTTATTGATTTTGCTTTCTACATCTGCCAGACAACATAAGGGTCTTTAAACCATCTAAGGTCTTAGAGAAGTGATTTTTTTTTTTTTAATTTCACAAATACCTCTTATTTAACTAGGTAAAGCAGCATAATTTTTTAACTCTCTTGAGCAGAAGTAACGACTTTCTAAAAATGATGTTAATCCCCAATTAAACAGAAGAAAATGCCACTGTGTTAAAAACAGCTTGCCTCACACCCTGAAGCTCTTGATACTATAAATAGCGGAGGCTGGCAGCCTACCGCTCGCCATCTTCCACTGCGCTGACGCGCCGTAGTGCTAGCGAGGGATGCGATTGCTGCGTTCACCTGAGGAGCGAGTATTGTGGTGTCTCGTCAGTGTCTACTGAGAAAGGGCTTCCAATTGGCTGATTTCTACCCTGTCAGGAAAATTACAGCTGACCTTGTTAAATCTCTTCCCTTCTTTTTTGCCCAGAGCGGCACAGGTAACAAGTTTGGATGGATAGAGTGTGGGTGTGACTGCTAAAGAAATGCAATAACAATGACATTAAAGGAAAGACAGCTTCATATCTTCAGTCTTACAGGGGAAAAAAAAAAAAAAGACAATCCAGGAATAAAAATAAACTAACACATACACTGTGTATAATCAGAGATTTGTCATGCACAAGAAAAATAATTTTTAAAAATACTTGTGGGACACAAGTAGGAAGAGGAAGATACTAAAATTATTCTGAAATTGTTAGACTGTCAGTTTAGTTGATAAATTTATTTTGTCCTGTGGAAAAGGAAGGGAATGCAAACATTGCAAGGTTGTACTCATCCCAGGATAAAGTGAAAAAGAGATGTTGCCAGGTGCCGCAAAAAAGTGATGTGTAACAAAGAATGATTATCTCAAGTCACCTGGATGAGATGTGTGCTCAGATCTCACCTCTCTCTGAGCGAAGGAAGGCTCACGCGCTTCAGCAGCCGTGACCCTCTCACTCAGACATTACCAGCAGGGTGCCAAGAACTGGGACAAGGACAGGGACTGGCTGGGAAGATGCATCTCTAACCCCTGCCAGATAGGGGCAGAAAGGTCCTCAAAGTGAAGCCTGCCCACGCCTCCTTCTAAGGAAGCCCTGACCCCTGCCATCACTCCGCTCGTTCTCAAGGGGTTACAGTGCTGCTCTGTTGCCCTCCTCTTCCAGGCACAACCTGGTGGCATGGGCATGCTGATACCTTCATATACTACCTGAGTATACCCAGCCTCAGAAGGATTAGTCACATCAGTGTCGACAAAAACCAGCAAGAGTCAAAGCTTCGGTGAACACAGTTTATCGGAGAGTAAAAGAAAATTCTCTTTACTCAGCGCGGTGACAAAGCACCGGGCAGAGGCAGCAACTGAGCTGCAGATTTCTTATTTGTGACACCACAGCAGCCGCAATTCGGCGCAGCCCCTCTGCACCTCTCTACAGCTTCCCCTGTCAGGGTCATGCTGCAAAATATGGCTGCTTCCAAGAGAGGAGCGGGGCAGGCGGGAAACCACAGCTGAATTCCCGGCGGACCTCAGGCGGTTTATAATTGCCTGTTGGTAGGTAGGTTCTTCAACGGGGCGCATGTTGCTTAAAGGTCAATGCACATTCTCCTTAAAATTTCAGGGCACATTTGTGCTCCACCGCATGCTTTTTATTTCCCTCAGAAACTGGCACAGGGGAAGTAGAGTTGATTTTAGGCTCTAGGAGCGATGCCTGCGCTCGGCATGCTTACGATTATTTTTCTCTCAGACTGGATAATTTTCGTTTCCAGTCTCCCCAAACTTTGGGGAACCTTCTGGTCAGCTAAGGTGAGAAGATACCAAGCTGGCAATTTTTCCCTGCTGCTTTTACTGGTTTAGATTGAAATCAACAATTGCTTTAACATGCTCGTGCAGTTAATATACTGCACTGAGGAACTGAGGAGGAAAGAGAAGGGCAATGAGCAATTCACCTGCCAGCTTAATAGCCTGTTTGGATAAGGCTAAAAGCAAACTGTGGTTTTGACTGTAAGCAGTGATGTCCTCAGAGTCAGAGATGTTATTACATACTTGTGATCAATATACGTTACAAAGCAATGTCATTGTTTTTTCTGCTTTAACCTCTGGAAGGTGCATGTCTAAAACACTAAAATAAGTCACAATAGTGATAATTACAGGTTCTAAATTCATTACCTAACATGGCTACGATATGAATGTCATGAACCCTAAAACTGAAATTATCAACAACCCAAATTATTCAGAAAAAGGACAAATGAAATATGAACACAAAGGATAGTCCTGAATGAGACCTTACAGCAAATACAAACTGAAGCTACCTTGAAGCTTGGAAAGTGTAGTAGTCTGTATTCCCTATTGAAACAAAACTATTGCATATGACTTTATGGCTTGCAAAAGATTTTTGGACAAATGACCCTGGCCACTCTCACCTTCTAATTCTCCATAGAAATTATTTATATTTAACCATTAACACACCCAGAGCTGAGAATAATTTCATTTATCCTGAGAAAATGGACATTTATAAGAACATTTTTATTTAAAATAATCTTTTGTTCACTGAAGACGAAAGAAAGACAACCTAGCAGAGACACCGATGGTTTCTTTGTATTATCTTTGGTGATCTCATTCTAAAGAACCTTTCTTTCCTTTATTTCCATAAACCTGTCCTTTTTTCCAGCTTCCGGCTCTCTCTCAGAAAACACCACATATTCCAACATTCTGCATTTCTTGTAGTTCTTCATGAGGAGTACAAACCATTTATCCCCATTAGCTGTTTGTGCAGTTCCCATCAGCAAGGTTCGGACAGACCAAAAGGCTTCAAATCCCATTGCCAATTCCCTAAATTACCCGGTGCAAACTTCTTTGTGTCTCTAACTTTGCTTCTCTCTTTTTGTTCTAGTTGGCAATTTTGTGGCCATATACAGGGCCAGATCTGGAAGAAGAAATAGTGAAAAAGTAGATCCAAAGAATATAAAGACCATTTATAAAGGTATGATGTTTCAAACTGCTTAGACTAGTTCCTGGTAAATAAATTGTATTCTTTTTCTTAACACAGGGTTGTGATAAATTAAAGCTATTAATATGTGACTACTTATATCACATTCCTATAAAGTTCAATTGTCCCTTGCAAAGTGATATTTATCCTTTTGTATTTTATGCTGTCAAAGAGACTGAAGTAAAGGCTGCAGTGCTTTAAATTCCAGCTTCTAGTTTGGGAAAATACCAGCAAAAAGACAAATAGAGTTCAGTAAGACTGCAGATATAAGTGCCTTGAACGCCCAGGTGAGCTGTGCCGCTCCATCTGCACTCTGCTTCTGTGCCAGGCTGCTTGGCAGGGGAAAGGAACGGACAGGACCCTGCTGTCCAAGCATTGCAGAAGACATGAATCTTGTCAATTTTGCATTGGGTTCCCTGCCAGTTATCAAGCGAGCAGCCAGCAAACTGCAGCACACCACACAGCAATGTGCACACCAGCGTTTCCGTGCCCCACTGCCCTCCCCTGGATGGCACTTGTTAAGGCATTTCTGTGGGGTCCCTGTCTCTAGGTACTACAGAGACCACCACCACTTAACAAGGTTGACTGTATTTACACCAGCTGAAACACAAACCTGTGTTTACATATGACATAGCTTAGAGCAGCTTTAATGTGTGACTCGAAATAAACCTCTCTTTTTCTGGACAAGCTTATAGGAACAATAACCTGGTTTCACAAGGGTTCGTGTTCTTTGCATTTCTGTTGCTTCAGGGTACCGAACTCTAGCATTGTTAATCGTATTCTCAAGAGTTTTAATCACTTCCGAGAGATTTTATCACTGTATACTTCACATTAGCCAGGACTGCAGTCATATTCAATGCATACTCTGGCTGTCAACAAGAAAACCTCTTCAAATAAAGTCTTCTCTGTTACTAACTCAATGGAAAAGATACTTCTTTGCTCGATTAAATTCATATTTTGCAGCTACTAAAGACATGTTATTTGCTTTTCCCTTAAAATTCTTCCTTTAAGCATCCTAATTCCCTAAAGCATCTCCCTCTCTTTTCTCCTCTGATTTTCTTATGTTCCTTCTGCTCTATTGCCAGTTTTGTTCTATTCTTCATCATTTCCACAGCAATTTCTTCCAGTCAAGGTGTGAATCAATAACTAGAGCCTTTCAAAATGGTATGAAAATGTAATTAAAGGGAAAAAAAAGATAAAATATTTTACAGATGACATTTACATATTATATTCAGCCAGTTTCATCAACTTGCAATCAATGATCCACAAGCATGAGACTTTTCATGTAAGTTTATCTTAAGGTGGAGAAAACCAGAAGACCTGAACTGTAACACTTTCACAAGCCCTAGAGAAGCCAGATTAGAGCAGCCACAAACAGGTATGGATTCTCTGGGGGTCTCCGTAAGGGGCCATGAAAAGCTTGGGTTTGCTCATGGAGCTGACCAGACAGTTGCACCTCTCCTCTCAGATTAATTTAGCCAGGCTCTGGTGATCACCAGACCTGCTATCGAGATGGTCAGTGACTAGGTAATTCAGGCCTTAGTAACCCTACAGCTGTTTCAGAGAGCTGGTCCCTGGAAGCTCAGCAGCAGCAGCGACTGCTGACAGTGCTTCACCCTCATGCCTTGTCCTTATCCTTGACTCCAACTAGGATGCTGCGTCTACTTCATACGAGAAGCAGCATCTTCAAGGTCATTTATGAGAGTGACCTAGGGAACCTGAAGACTCTGACGCATGACCACGTTAGAGGAGTTTACCAGCCTGCTGTTTGTTGGCTGAGCTACTGTAATCACTGGTAGATGACTGTGGGCGTACTGTTAGCCCATCCCAGGTGTAAAGTGATGTGACTTAATTGAAGCCTTTTGATTTAAAGTTAATTGAAAGAGGTTGATGCTAAACCATATTATCTGGCAACTGGAACAGGCCAAGAATGGAAAATTACTATAGCTCAGCAGATGGGCAACAACTTAGTAAAACCTGATAATTTCATTTTGTTCTCAACTCTATCTGGCCCAATGAATATCATGACTTCACACAGCAGCTACCTTCGACTAAACCAAGGAAACCTCTGCAACGGAAAAATGTTTAATGAGAAAAGCTGGACCACTAATAGTTTACACACCTGCAGTGTGTTCATACAGGACTCCAGAATAGCACAACCTTACAAAACCAAGGTACAATTCCAACTTCTGAAACCAAAGCCTTCCCATGTACCTCAAAGCAGACACTTAAAACAGTGCCAGAAACTGTTAAGAAGAGCAGAGCCCAGATACCACTGTCAGTCCTGTTAAAAAAATCTAGTTTGAGGCTTTGAGCACTTTTACTTTCTTTCTAATAGTGACATGACTCAATGTAGAAGCATGAACATTTCTGGGATAATTCATTTGCTACCTTTTGGATGGAGCCTGAAGTTATATTATTATGATGCTGCAATGTGAGCAATCATTTAATTCTTGGGCTTTTGTCCTGTGCTCACATGGAACATCAAAGCAAGCTTAATGTCATTTTAAAGATCATAATCTAAACTAGAAGATTTAAAATGATGCCCAAGTCGACCTCATATGCCAAGAAGATAGGGAGAAAGTGTGATTTAATCAGCTGGCAGATTTTTAAAATATTTGTTCAGCACTTTTCTTTTCTACTAATCAAATTTACCAGTAGCAGGGGAATTAAAGTAAAAACTGTCTGTACCGATATATATCTTGCTTATCCATATTTTCATGAAAAGGACACTGATAGCAGACTTCAGATTTTGTGAAAACTCAAAAGAATATTAGAGACATCAAAATAAAAAAGACCCTACTATTATTACCTGGGTACTGAGTTACCAACACCACGGTGTGAGCCAAATGGTTTTGTTGGCACATAGCCATGCCAGAGCTCCTCCCGGAGGAGAGGGCATCCTGTCTTAGGAAGCAGTTCAGGGGAAGTCAGGCTTGTTTATGTTTCTCCTGTCTTCCTCTGAGAGAAACTGTGGTGCACCATTAAGACCGTCAGCAGGGGATGGGCTGCATGCCTTCTTCCTACCAACAGTAGACAGATGTGGCTCTTTTGTTCAGTCACTTTCCTCGGGCTGTCATTTTTCCTGGGGACCATGACCATTTGCAGTAGCCTGACACGAAGGTCACACAAGGAAATAGGGCCATGCATTTGAATTTTGTGTTTAATTGGGTCTCATTAGGAACTGCAGAGGTTTTTTTTGCCTTTTAAGTTCCAGCCAGTGAAATCATCCCAATTGAAGCTACATACATAACTTGGGCTTCATACTCAAGAACAGGCACTGGGGAAGCCTTCAGCTCTACTGTGCTGTTAGAAAAGTCATGTGTAAGCTGGGGAACACTACCACCTCTCAAGTCCTGGCTGCCCTTCCAGTCCCGGGATAAACGCGGGAGAGAAGAAATGCATAGACTTCTCATTGCGTCCTTAAAATCCACAAACTCACTGTATGATAATGCAGCGAGGAGGCAAGATTGACAAGCATGTTTTTACATGGGAAGCAAATGCAGGCTTCAAAGAGCCTACAATATTTTTTAATTAATAAGGGATCAGTAGGAGCCAATTAAATCATGACCATTCCAAATAGAGGAGATTGCTTTGCTCTTTTTCCTGTGCTGCTGCACGGTAGAGTCTTAAATTTGCCAGTTTCTACCAAAAAAAAGTTCTCTGTGCCTTTTCAAATTACTTAGCTTTTCCCAGTCACAATTAAGTGATAGTTAAGAAGCAAAGAAAACTTCATTTTTTAAAGTTTAAGCTTTAGTTATCTAAGAAAAGTTTTCATCAGTGGTTTTGTAAAACTAGAGGGCCATATCAAAATAACTAGGAACAGACACATCTATTCTGTCTGTCCATACAAAACTAAGGCACATTTCTCTTTCCTTTACAGAGCAGTTAAATATGTATGTTCATATCCAGTCATGGAGGCAAATCATTCGGAAGGGAAACTTCAAATTTTGTAACTTTGTGGGAAATAACAATCTCCTGTTAAGAAAATCGAATCTGTGGCTCATGGCTTCTTAGTGAGTGGAAGAAGCTGGCATTTGATGCAATGGTCCATCTACTCTACTGAATCCAAAAAACTTGGTTGGAATCTATAACGCTCAAATGAAAGCACTACCTAAAAGGAACCAAGGGATAAGAAATCTGCTACCAACAAATCTTTTTCTTTTTTTTTGGGGGGGGGGGAGGGTATTGAAGTTTTTTTGTGGAAATTTATACTCATTGCAATAATAGTCCCCCAACATAGCTTGTACTTAAAGCACGGCCGTATCAGGGACCATTTTCAGTCCAATATCCAAGGTAAACTTGTTTGCCTGATATGACATCTAAATTCACCTATTTAGACTGCCCAGTATCCAGAGCTACTAAACTGTCTCCATATGCTGTGAATACAGGGAGAAAGTTCTTACACCTTACTTAAATATATATGGTAAGTGTCATAACTCTCTCTCTCCTTGACTATATAAAAAGCCAGGGATTGGCAGCTCTGGGGAACAGGTAGTCCAAGCTGATCACAGCTCAGTTTGGGAAAAGTCCATTTCATATATCTCTATGGACCTGGGCCTTTATTCCTGGCATTGCTCAGTTTAAGAATTCAAGCTTATTAAGAAAGTGGACTCCAAATCGTAATTACCTTTATTTTTTAAAGAAAGTTCTATGGTTTTGACTCATGTTTGGATTTATTACTTTTTCATTTTTCTCTGCTCTCATCCTTTGTGACTATAAGTGTGTAACCACAACAGTGTTGTCCAGCTTCTGACATCTACAAAATAGGAGCATTTCATGATCTCACCACTGCAGCTTTCTTGAGAAGACCCAAAGATCCATATATCAAATGTTGCCAAGTAATGTCTTCTGCCCCAAATACATTTAAGCAGTTGACCCAAATATCATACCCTATTTTCAACTTTGTGTATCCAGCCACACATCTACCCCAAGGCCTTCTGTCTCCCTTGCAGCTGCAGGTCTTCACTCCCCTCCTGTGGCATTGTTACTCCGTGTTTATCGCAACCTGTGACAGGAGAATTGTTAAATACAGAAAATGCTAAAAGAATTGGGCTTTATAAGGGTTCAGGGAGGTAGCACTTCAAAACATATTTTGCTCACTACTCATAAATATGTAGTCTAGCTTATTGACACTCAAATAACTTGATGCCTTTCTCACATCATATTCAGAAGACGGGCAGCTTAGAAAAAAATAAATATCTGTGTAGCTCCAGGTTATGTACTCCGCTCCAGCATATCAATACTCTTGAAACAGTAAGCTGTAATGTATTCTATCAGTCAAATCAACCCCCCCACCTTTCCCAGGCAGAGGGAAGCCCTACCTGAATTCCTAAAAAGGAGAGCTTTCACTCAAGCTACCTTCAAATAAACAAATTCAGCCAATTCATTTTAATTGCCTTGGAGTGATCAGCCGTGCATCTCAATACTGAAGTTAGGCTTTTCTTCATCTCTGGAGTTACGTTTTGGACCCACTGTCATTCTGTGAGGGAACGACCGTACAGACACTGCCCCCAACTCTGTCGATCAGCCTGGGAGCTTAGGAGCTCCCCTTCTTTCCCTTACACATTCCTTTTACCACCTTTGCATCCCTTCTGCCTTCTTACCATATTCTCCCATACCCTGTGGAAAGCAATATATTTGCACTTCAGTTCTTACTAATATTTAATGGTAGGAAAATCAGGCTACTTTCCCAGGCTTTTGTTGACATACTGGTGGATTCACCAGTCCTCCTGGTCAGCCAAAAAAACTGCATGTTGCCAGGCTTGTGTTCTTACCTGCAATTCAGGGGCTTTCATTTTAAAATGTGGGTCACATGGGAGAGCTGTCTATCTCTCAGCATTCTGTAAAGTCATGAGTTACACTGCATTAGCAAAGTGACTGTAGAGACAAAAAAATTACAAGCTTAATCTGCAATGTGCGTTAGAAAGGGGTTTATAAAAAAAAAGGTGAATTTTAGATTCCATGCTTATATTGCTTTGTGTTGCCTCAGAAAACGCTATCTGACAAAACCAGCGGAGATGGCTGTTGACTTTATTACAAGTCTACAATTTCAGAGATACTTGCTGAGAATGTCCCTGGTTTCAGTTGGCATCTTGATTTACATGATTTTGTTCCTTTACCATCTCTACATATGATATTTAGCATCCTTGGCCTACGCTTTTGTACTTCACTAGTCTTCTTAAGTAAGTGGACATACTACATGGTGATGATTGTTTTCTTCTGGTGCTCCATTCCTCTAGGACACAACGCATCATCGTGTGTGTGGGCACAGTAGAAAGCTGACTCAAATGCTGCATCCTTTCTGTTTTTCATTTGTTTTCCCTCAGGAAGCTCCAGTAACTTCCCGTGGTTTCTTGTCTTCTATTCTTAGGATCCTTTCTGTGAGGAAAAACACCAGTATAAAGTAGCAGGTATCTCCTGAACTAGCTATTTACCACAAATGTCCCATTTCTTTGCTGTTTCAGTAAGAGAGAAGTGGTAAAGAGAAAAGGGAACTATGCCAACTTGAGTAATATTCACAGTAAATGTCTTTTGAAAAAAGTACTGAAGTCTGCTGACTGCAGATATTTTTTTTTAAAAGCCTGCTGCCAGGCTGGCAGTGGAAAAAGTGCCTCTCGCTCTCTCAGATGCACACTCACAGCCCCAAAAGACGAGGTGACTAAGCTGTATGTGCTTCTCCACTTTAGGCATCCACTTTTGGATCTGGCCTTTACCAGAATCATTTACAGATGGAAAATTAGTCATTTTACTGCTAAAAAAAAAAAACCACCAACCAAAAAACCCAACCCAAAACAAACTATCAATGAGATTTGAAAGGGACGGGAGAACAAGACTAAATCTCCTGAAAAGACCCACGGGCGTTCTTAGGGGTAGCTTTTGTACATTGTTTTCCTTACACTCCTGAAGTGATTAGGATTTTCCATGTGAGTTTTTCATGTCTTTCCACAGGGAAAAACTATACAAAATATTTTTTCCAGACTCTCAGTTTTTCTTCTTGACCTGAAACAGACTTGGTTACATGAATTCTGCAAGAAGCTGACCTGCTGCTACAATGAGGACCACTTTGATGCTGGGAACTCCAGGGCAGCTTCATTAAAGTCAGCAATGGAGAGTTTTCATAATTGCAATACAAAATGGAACAAAGCAACCAGTGCACTTTCCCACTGTTATTTTTGTCACACGTTATTTGAATCTAGTTCTTAGGAAAATAAAAAAGGTCTTTGTGATAGGGATTATCTCCATTATAAGGCTTAGCAGTGAAGTAGTTAACCGTGTTGATTTCTACACTGCTATATTTAAGTTTCAGAGTTAACATCCCTCTGAAACAAATAGGGCTGATTATTCTTTTTAGAACAAATTTTTCTTGTTCTGCAGACTGAGGCATTGTCTACATTAAGAACATTTGCACCATTATGACTACCCTAATTTTAGTCACATCAATCCCACTCCTTGAAGTAGACGAATTGTACCTAACCACATCAGATAAAGCATTATTTTATGGCTGTGCAGGCTGCTCATATTAGGCATTTTCAACAAAGAACAATGGAGTTCCATTAGCGCAAAGTTTCCCAAATGGGGAAAGATGATATTATATCACTTTGCACTAGCTTTGCATTTTGAAGATTGTATTTTGAACAATAAAGAGTTAATTTTTTTAAAAATAAAGGAAAAGCTGCCTAAAAAATGCCAACAACTAAAACTGTCTACCTGACTGGGGCAGCCCCAGCCCAGGCCTCTGAGGAGCATAAGTTCCTGCTGCAAAGCACTCTCTGTTTAACAGTCATGAGCGCATGGTCAAAGGCTGAGCGTACCAACTTTCAGAGCAGGCTACTGATACATCTGACAATGCAAACCACTGCCTTCCACATCACCAACCTAATGTTAACGGGGCTTATATTCCCTTGAGAAGGAACAGATATTTTCTGTTTGCATACTACCTAACACAGGAGGGTCAGCTACCACAATATAAATATTTAATCCTAATAACTAGGGAGGTAATATCAAGGGGATATGTTAACATGATGCTCTCCAAAGCTTATTGTGAATAAGCAACAACTTTGTTTTCTTTTTAGGAAGTGGGAGAATAGAAGTCAGACTTTCAAAATATAGAATGAAAAGTTGACCAAAGCCTGAATTTCTGTGTCCATTGACACTGTAGCCGAAGAGCCCAGATTTTCAGCATAAGGTATAGCACGCAGTGATTTTGCCAGTGTAAGGAGTCAGACAATAAAAAAGCGGCTGGCGGTGGTAGAAATGGGATTTTGCCTCCCTCTCTCTCTCCCTCCCCTTTCCCTCCCTGGAACACAACATATTTCTACCAGGAACAAAAATAAATAAATTCTCAGTTGTCTTGCTGTGCCCAATTAGTATTCCATCCATGAACTGTCCCATCAGGGAAAAATGCCTCCCTCACACACGTGTTCAGGATAGCACTGATGGATCTAAGGGCCTCTCCAAACACAGTGACCATCTGCTAGGCAAAACATAGGGGTCTGACAAGCAGGAGCCATTCAGCCCTGTTGTTGGGCCACATTATTACATATTTGACAAGGGTAATGAGAGGCTGTCATTAACCTTACATGACAGTCTCCACAATGACACACACTAAAGCAAGAACAAAGAGCAGAACTCAGTAAAAAGGCACCTACTTCTCATTTAACCCCGGAATTGTCAGACACTATTATTGCTAATGGAGGCTGGCGGTCCTGGGGTTAATTTCCATCTCTGTGCTCTGCTTGTTCTCTTTTTGAAATGTACTCCTCATATGGTTAAGGAAGCAGTTTTATCAAGGCTATTGGGAAGGCAATGCATTATTTATCATAACACACTGAGATGTAAGAACAGAGAGGGTCTCCTGGAGGAATGAACAAACAGACATATTTCATGAACCCTTCTGATGGTCTGAAAAAAAACATTTCTGAGCTCAGTCTCTGATATTTAAGGTTATCATTGCCTAAGTGTGACATTTCTCTCATCTACATTTCCTGCCAGATTTCTGTCAAGCTTAGAATCACAAGACTGTTTTCCTGGTGACCTTGTCACAGTCACCTGGCTTTATAATCACAGGGAAATCCCATCGAGAAAGTTAATCGGTCGCCTGACTTTTAGTTGAACACCAGATGTAGGTGAGACAGTATTTACAATTTCAGGAAGTAAAAGGTCATCTGAATATAAAATCCCTGTCTCAGATGTGATGATAGGGGTTACAGTCCTCCAGCAAGTAACGGAGATCTCATAACAGAGCTGCTTGCCACCTTGGCGAGCCAAGGAACACATCTATTTCCACAGTGACCCCTGGGCTGAACCTAGGATGGGGGGCTCTGGGAATGAATGCAAGCACTTGTTCAGATGCTTTGCCATATTAGGGACAAATGATAGAAGTGAAAGTGAAGATTATGTCTCACTGCAGGAGATTCGGAGCCGGTACAGCTGGGCGTGATCTTGCAGGAGTCACAAGGTTTGGGAACAGACAGAGCCAATGAGAAAATAGGACATCAGGTGGCGGGTAGCCGCAGTACAAGGATGCTCAGAGCTGTCAGGGGGAGGGGATGCCATCTCTGTGGAGAAGATCTCTATAAATAGCATACAAAAAGCAAATCACTTTCTTTCCACACAAAGAAGTGAATGCAGCAGCACGAAGCTAGCCTTCCAGAGACACTGGCTAGGAGGCTGGAAAAGAAGCTGTCAAAAGATTAGTACTTTCCGTGGAAAAAGTGGAAGGTAAAAACTGCAATTAGGAGACAGAGTATCCAAGAAGTGAGTCCACGCAAGATGGTGTTTTTTCTTCTGACAGTGAATTGACAGTCATCAAATGTTTACAAGCCTGTTCACTGCTAGAAAGGGTAGAATATGTTTTGCAAGCACATTTCAGATTATGAATTGCTTTTCAAAATTTATTGTGATGGACCTTTGCAGAGTTGGATGCCAACACCATTGCGCTATCTTTTCTGTTCTCTCACTGGAGAGCGTTCGCTTCCCAAGCCACCCGCAGAGGAATCTGGTTTACAGTTAAATAAGTCTCATTGTCATTGAATCAAACCCCTTTTGTTGTTTAGCCATTCAGAATACATTTTCCATTAACAGCTGCATGATCAAACCATTGTTTTACAACTGTTCTTGAAGAGCCACTGAAAGGAAGCAAAACACATGCAAAACCGAGTTCTGTTTTGAAACGACAAAAACGCCAGCAAAGCATTTTTCCTCCTTTACCCAGTCTGTACAGGTGTACAGCTACAGCTACTGGCATTCAATGAGTAGTGGAAATACATGGCCTACCTGCCCCGTCTCTTTATCATGGGATAAGGCTAACCCACTAGCGCACCTCCCCAAGAGATCTTTCTTCTCAGTTAGCACAGGACTCCATTCATTAATTTCTCCAGTAAATGTGCGTGTCAGACTACTAAGGATGACTGAAGCATTTGTGCTGCAGTACCATCAATATATGGATTGTACACAGCTCTCTGTCTTTCCATCTCTCTCTTTCCCTGCCCCCAGCTCTTACCCACCTCCATCTACTCCCTCTTGTTGTTTTCTCAATCTTTAGTTGGAAAAATTCTTGGCTTTAGCTCAAGACAGAGTAACAGGGAAGTCTACCTTCATCATCTGAGTCTTAATAGACTGGTATGATCTCTAATAATGGCTGTAAAATTATATGTTTTAGGACCCACTGATGGCAGCCTTAACAAGTACAACTGCTTCTCTCGAGCGAGTACAATGAGAATGAAGCCGAATTACCCCTGGTTAGGATTTGTTAGGCTGTCTAAGACTGGTGGAGACGCTCACCTCTCTTAGTTCAGACTCTGGCCATATGCCTATGAACAAAGGAAGATGGCAGTGGTTTGAAAGACAGTAATTTCTTGCTAGTTTTTCTGAATATTTTATGTGCTAACCTTGCAGCAGGAGAAAATGATTTATGAATATAGAAAGATCATCGCTCTTAAGGAAATCTTCAAATATAGCATATGCATAATATTCCAGTGACTTTTAATTCTGTGGAGAATTTGAAGAGTCTATGTTATCAAGATCCCTCAGGACAACAAAAAAGATTTGATATGTCTTTCCTTAAAGGGAATTTTAAAAGGGTTCTTTAACTCTAATTAGTGAATCTACTTGGGAATTCTCAGAAATAGTACTCTGTACTCAAAAAGGAAGAATACCTAATAATTTTCAAACAAAACAAAGTTGATTTCCTGTTTTAAGTGCAAAATTCAGACTTTACTAAAGGACCAGATCTCATGGCTCCATATTAACATATAGTGAGTTCACTCAGCATGTCCAATCTTTAACCTTTTATGAACAGGACATCACATTTACCTATAAGATCTATTTCCTTACAAATTCATGTTTTCAATTATTTATGGTTCCACTGTCCTTGTGAGGTTATATAAACCTATTACATTTTCATTTAATATTATACTTACAATTAAATGCTCATACAATTAATTGCCAGACTTGCTCTTCATTTTCTTTTTCGGAAGCTGAGACTAGTTGCTCTTTCACTCCAATATTTTGTCAGTGACCTTATTTTGTATGACTTTTCCAGAGATACATGCACTGGGTAAGATTCTTCCTGTATTATGATATTAAAAAAAGAAAGATGATCATTATATAAATGGTAAAACTGTAGTGTACCGTAGTCACTTAACATTTTCTAAAAGCTACAGTCAACTTGATATAGAGTCAGGGAAATATCTAATACTGAACTCTAACTGGAAAACAGAGGAGGAGTACTAATAGAATGTACTTCTGTTGTATTTTGCATAATGTTCAAGAACAGAGAATTATTTTTATCACCTGCTCAAGTCACTTTTACATGCCCAGCCTTGGACCCATGGATCTATTGTTTGGGTCACTGCATATGAAATAGATATGAATGAATGACTTACAGTATAACCCTGTCTTGCTCTTTTCAAGAAAGAAAAAAAGGTAAAAAGAAGGAAAAAGATGAAACAGCTATCAATGTAAACAGAAATTTCAGCTATCCCAGGAAAAGCAATCTGTATTCTTTGGAATATAGAACCATATAAAATTGTTCATATATTTCAGTCAGAAGGAGAGAGTTCATTCTACATGCTTAGCATATATTGGCAAGTTGCGCAAGTATAATGTTCTGCCTTTAAATTAGCCTCAAACACTATCACATGAGTCAGACTAAACTACACTTAATCAGATGCCTGATGAATTATGAATGGGTCTACCAAACGATTGGGCCATTAAGCATTAGATGAGACATAACTGCCCCAGATGCTTCACCTAGGGTAAACTCAAGTACTTGTATTCCAACTTTCTAAAAGTTAGAAGACTTAACAACATAAATTTGTTGATAGCTCAAGAGACTCCAGGACTGGAAATTTGCTTGCATAAAGTTAAGACATGAACTGAAGATTTGTAACATGTAAGAAAAACCATATATGAAAAAATACACCTTTTTCATCATCTTTGACAGAAATAGCTTAACGATAATCTGAATAACTGAGTTCCAATGAAATAAACAGAGTATGTAACCACCTGAGCTAAAAGATGCCTCTCTGAGGAGATGGCGGACAGCTTGAACTTAGACCTTATTTCCATATAAAATAATGAAAAATGCCATCTGTTCTAAGCCAGGGATTCTAAGTAAAACAGTAAAACAGCACAGCGATCCTGCCAGGCACTATTAAAAGATTAGTAAAATAACTCTGTCACTAAAATCATATGATTTTCCCTTACAAAAGAGTTGGCAGCGTTGTGGGTTTTCAAAGTCAGGGGTAAAATGACTGACTGACACAGAAAATTCTGACCTACCACTGTCACGAACAATGACTGCAATGTGGCGAAACTGATCACGCCGTCCCGGTGTCAGGGCACCGTTTCATCAAAGGGCAGTAGTGTAAGCAGTCCAGAATTTAAGCTGTATTTCTGTCATTCCTCTCAAGGCCCACAAAGAACTATTAGCTTTTTATAGGAAGTAGCTGCTGGCCGTGTTTCCACTGCACCCAGTTTCTCAGTCTATGCTACTGGAGGGAAGACAGCCCTGCATAAGACCTAGCTACACAAACTGAGGCAAGTCAGTATGGCAGAATCGCTTGCTCATTATGGTCCTATATATAAGAATCAGAGATGCAAATACCAAACATCCAGATGCTCCAGGAGTGCCTGAATTCAGGGCTGTGAAGATGGAAAAGCAGGCAGGACTCCCAGTAATTGACTGGAGAGGAGCTGTGCCTTACACTTCATGAATTCTTTATTCTAGGGGTGGACAGTTGCCCTGGAAGAGGAACTTACTGGAGGCATCTTTTATGTACTATGCCACTGCAACTGTCCTGGTTCCCACAAGCTACACTGAAAGCCCTAGTGGGAAGTGTCACATCCATCCCTTCAGTCTCCCTGTGTCTCATCATGTGTCCACTTGTTAGCCCACAGTGACTTGTTTCCTTTCCCATATAGAGGTCTACAACAGTATGTTGCCTTTCCAAACACCTGCAGGTGTGGTGTTTGTAACAGGTTTTCACAGTTTCTCTCAGCATGGTCATGTCTTCTCTGATCCTTCTGATTCTCAGGACAGTTCCCTCCAGCTGCACCTTCTCACCATGCATCAGCTGGAGGAAACTTTTCATGCCAGCGGTATCTCAGTCAGCAGGGGCTGCTGACAACTATAAGCTCATTGCTGTGCTGAAGTCAAGAGCTTCAAATGACTTCTCTTGAGGATCTATGCTTCTAGCCAAGTAGCAGCCCACAAGGACACTGATGTTCCCTGCTCTTTGTGTTGTGAGCTCTGTGTGGTGCAGGAACACCTGCAGCGGTGCAAGACTACATGAAATTCTCCTGCTCTAGGAAGAGAATCAACAACCCGATCTACTGAGCTCTGAGGACGTTTCATAAGAAACACGCTCTCTGGTGTTGCCTGCTGGAGTCAAGGCTTTAGGGCATTGTGATCTTTTAGTTATCAAAACCAGTGGTCTCTATTATAACTGAAGTATTAGGCTGAAAACTGTATCACAAAAAGAAAAACACTCAAGAATCAGATAAATGCTCAATAAAATGTTCCATGAATTTCTACATTGTACATACAGGAAACTCTGTTTGAATCATCAGGGCTCAGAACAGGGCCACAGCCTCCTGCCCCAGGGTACCAGTGCTGAGCTAGACAGCTGATTAGTGCCCTGTCTGAGTTTTTGTCCTTTCTAAGAACACCAAAGTGCTATAGGGAGTCATTCAGCTGCCAACAAATGCTGGGTCTTCCAAAGGCGGGCAAGCGTAATTTTCTGCTCATGCTTATGCTTCTGAAGCAGGTCCTTGTCCCCTGTGGCAGGACTCTAAGGACACAGAAGACTCTGCAGTCCTTTGTGGAGTGCCAGACTGCTCTGGGACAGGTGTACTTCATCATGAAATGCGGAGAAATACAGAACACATTTTGCCCTTTCTAGGAATCAAGATCAAATTATTGCAATGGTCAGAGAGGAGGACAGTTCTCTCCTACTTCTTTCCTTAACTCTGATTCCATCGTTAACATTTCCTTTCACTGTCTGGCAGAGATCTCATTTCTGCCCTGGACACCCACCTATACTGCACTTTCATAAGTAAAGTACCAGTACTTTACTGATGGTGCTTATACATCTTCCCACTCTGGACCACCTCCTGAGAGATTCCTAGGGCCCATCTGAGGAGTGACACATCCTGCTAGTTGAGCAATTTTGTGGCTTTGCTGGTGAAGTACCATCCAAAATTATTTATATCCTGAGGAAGGCATGAATGATTGTGTTGTGTTTCCTGTCCAGTCACAAAGAGCAAACTAACCCTCTACATCTTGGATCGTAGGTGTGAGCTGCTAAATCCATTCTCCTAAACTTAATGCCTCTTCACACTTTGAAATAGTGAGTTATCGGCAGTTCTGTTGCTTTGAACAAGAGACCCAGTGTGCTACTCCTGCTGTGCCACCATCTCATAAAAGACTGTCACAATCAGGCAAATGAAGGCTAATCTCTTCCCCAAGAACCAGCTAATACTGCAAAATAAATGCTGGGACCACAAAGGACCGTCAAAGTTTTGGGGAATTTCTTTTATGATCTTCTCAATTCAGTGTCCTTCCTTTCTTCTTCACCTTGCCAGAAAAGTCATTTGGAGGATGAATGTTCAAGATATTGTAAGAACATAGGCACCAAAACCAGAATTTGGGTGAGATTGAGTGCTGACACTGAATAATTTCTCTCCAGAAACTCTCTGCTCAACTTTGCCTTCCCTCACAGGAGGCCTGTACATTTGACTTTGACATTGACTGCTTCAGGTCTGCCTCTGTGCATCCTCCACAGCCTCCAAAGTCCAGAGACCTGGAAAGCTCAGCCCTGGAGGAGTCAGAAGGTTGACATACAGCTGCCCAGACTACCCGTCATGGGCACCTAATCCAGTAAGTAAGAGTTACTTCTGGGTTCTTTTAAGAAGAAGTGGTAGAAGAGGGTAAAACCTGCCAGTGTGAAAAGACATGGGGTTGGAATGTTGACTCAGCACAGGCAAAAGCAGAGTTCAACCACTCTGCTAGTTCAAGGGGACGGGAACTGGCACTCCTACCTCTCAGAAGTTTTCCTAAACTTGGCAGCAATGAAAGCATTTCCCAAACTCATCTTGTTTAAGCTTTGCTGTTGAGCAAGGAATGCAAAACCCACTGTACCATGCTCCATCAAGACAAACTCGCTGAGCTCCGCTCAGTATATGTGTTTTTACTCCAAACTAGCTTCTTGGGTTGCAGGTAGAAACTTTTACTCATGGACAAAGACAATGGGAGTCTTTCATTTTAGCAACTAAACAAATTCTTAGCACACACAGAAAGGTCTGGTACCTTCATTCCCTATCTTTTTTTGTATGTTTGTATGTTTCTTTCTGCCAGTAAAGCACTGGAAAGAGAAGATGGTTGTAATCAGATCATTGGCTAGAACAACTGATCAATAGCAACTGCATATGCTGCAAAGAGCCTTTAATGGATCTTAATCCCCATTAGGCTGAGCTGCAGGAAGTTGAAGGGGAAACTGCATCACATTTCAACCATTTATAGCAACATCCTGGTACTTGAGCGGCTTTCAGGGAATGGGAGCATTTCTTCTGAGGTGCTCTGGGACAACCATCAATAGGATAGGAAACTCTTGCATCATTATTATCCAGGAAACGCTTTGGGGACCCTCCAGGGAATTGGCTCCAATGCTTATCATTTTTTAACAAGAGTCTATGTTGGGTCAACCAGCAAAGCAGAAACATATGAAGTGCTTCTGCCACTGGTAATTAAACTTGTTTTGGGAGATATTTGGCACCATTCATAAAATCAAAAAGGCCAGTTCTAATAATGTACGCCACCATACTGTCTTTAAGAACATCTCCTTCCAAACAAACATTATTCATCTTCCTGATATGTTTTAATACAGTCACATAATGACAAAAGTTTCAACATATTCTTGGTTTACTTCTGCATTAAACCAAATAAAAAAAATCCACACCAAGCTTTACACTACACCTATAGGTGGCTTGAGAACATGTACTTGTGTCTCACATGTCACTCCTCTGGGCTGAAACATGCATGTCTTTTCAACCTATATATTTTGTTTCGCAAAAAGAAAAGACCAAAATTGAGAATAAGGACCTAAAATCTGTACCACCTGGTCCATAGATACTAGGTGTTATCACAGGATTCAACATGAAGTCTTAATGAATCCAGTGTTAAGTTTACCTGGTGATGTATCTTGCTCTTGCACAGTGCTGACTTTGAGAAAAATAAAGCCTTTGAAAACCGAATTAAGATGCAAGCTGTTTAACCTTAACAGTGTGCTGTGGGCAATAGCCCCCGGGAATGATCAGTTTTTATTCCAGTTGCATTCAGTATGATAAGTGAGGGGAGCTAGATAAGCTTGGCAGGGCTGTGATTGAGATAGAAGGTTAAAGAAACTCTGCTCCAAAGGCCAGGGGTCTGTGCATTTCTTTCCTGTGTGCATACTTGGTATGTGTTGAAAGAAATTCAGCAAAGCCTATTTCACTGATGAGATCTAGAGCTCTACTGACTGCTGTTTCTCCTTACCAAGAGAATTTTTAGCAGCAAGTGAACTCTAAGAAAGTCTGTGGGTCTTTTGATGGATGGAGGAAGTCTAGTGTTAAATGACAACTTTTGTGAAATGGCACCTGTGCAGCAGGTATGTTGGGTATTGCTTAAAAATGGCAGTATGGAAAGAGCAGCTGACTTTCTAGTTCTCAGAGGTCTGATTTCTGCTCATTTTCAGTGTCTAGAAGAGTGCAGGAAACAGAGAGGCAGCTCTGCATCAACACAACTCAGCTGGCACTACAGGCAGGAAAACACAACTCATCGAGCTTACCTTAACTATCATCTACCCTCAGAGGCCCCACCACTTCTTGAGAATTGATTTTGCAGATGGAAGGATATTTCCCCTTTGCCATTCCCACGAACTCAGTGATATAATCAGACAAGTATCAGCTTTGAGAAGAACATACCCAGGATTTTTAAAGAATCTGTACTTGTTTCTTTAATAGTTTATAGAAAAGAGCCTAAAACCAGAAAGGATAGTCAGTTCTTTGCTTACTTGTAGGCATAGAGATGTTAATTCAGCCTTTAGCATCAAGGGATTAGTACGGTCTCTTGGTGAAACTTGACGATCATGTCACTTTTTTCAGAGCAATTACAGAAAGCAGTTGCTCAAAAAAAAAAAAGGGACTCCAGAGAGCCATCATTCAAGAGCAACTCGTGGGAAGCCATCCTGTTGTCCTCCTGCACTTTCCATTGAAGACTCCTATCAAAGCCTTGTGAAGTCAAGAAAAATACTTTTTAGTGGGCACTGGCTAGAACCCAAATGAGGGGCATCTCTTTTAATGAGTAGACTGTGTTTCTTTGCCTTCATCCTGCAAAATCAGAGATTCAGAAACTGAGGATCTCAGTGCTCTTAACACTTATACCAGCAGTTTTACCAACAAGACTAAATATAAAATTTGGTTGAACTGAGCCCTATTCCTAAGGCTTTTGTGTGTCATTTAAGCTTCTGAGGGTTAAAAAATAGTTGCAGTAATATGAAGAGATTACAGAAAAGCACCAGCCGCTGGAACCAATGAGGTTATCCCATGGCGCTGTTTTGGAGTTTGCTTCGTAGCTGCCTCATGAAGTCCTCTTCCTTCCTAAAATAATATGTAATTAGTATTCAAGACATGCTTTCTACTGGCAAATGGGAATAAAGCATAGCGGCATCCTTGAAGAATGCTGATTTTTAGTGTTTTTCTATTTTGAATCTTCAAAATGACATCTGCTTTGTGAGAGACTTAGAAATCTGGAAGGAGGTTTGCAGAGGAGAATGAAATCGTATCTCTGATCCTTCTGTGTTCTGTCCCCTTCAAAATAAATACTTGTGCTTGCCTTCCTTCAAAAACCAGTACAATGCCAACTCACTTTCCAACAGTTTTATATAACATCCTGCTTTGTGGAAATATTTTGAAAAGTTTATTTCCATATTGTGTTTTCTATTAGGCTAATCAAAACAGTTACGCATTTTAATAAACATGACTGAATAAAACCACACATCTGTCAGAACACCAGTGATCCACAGTATTATCTGCAGTTTTACATAGTAGGAGTTGAAGTTAGCTGATAGAGTAATTCTCTAAAGATAAAAAAAATTGCCTTTTTGGATAAATTGCATATTCCCAATTGTTCAAGCTCCTCTGGTACTTAGATATGAGGGACAAAAAACCACCCATGTTTCCTCCCCATCTGTCTGTAGAAGAAAGGGCTTTATTTGTTTAAATGACATCCTCTGGGGTGTGTGTGTATAGATGAGATGACTGGGGTCCATAGCAGTGTAAGGATGTATGAAGACATGAACTTCAGTCCTCTCGGTTCAGCTCAAGCTCCTGAGGGTAAGACTTGGCTCACCAAGCTGGGCTGCAGGGATGCCTGGAGCTCTCGTGGAGGTTGGGGCCATGGAGATGGGCTATGTGCCCACAGGTGGTGGGCAATGGTGAGGGTCTGGGTGCCATCAAAAATGAGTAAAGAGGTCCCCTGGATCTTATCTGAGTCCCCATGGACACAGAGTCCAGAACTTACGTCCGTGGTATAGAATCATAGAATGGCCCAGGTTGGAAAGGATCTTTAAGATCATCGAGTCCAACCATCAACCTAACACTGCCTAAACCACCACTAAACCATGTCCCGAAGCACCATGTCTACCTGTCTTTTAAATACCTCCAGGGATGGTGATTCAACCACTTCCCTTGGAAGTGTGCCATGTGCCAATGCTTGATAACCCTTTCTGTGAAGAAGTTTTTCCTAATATCCATCCAAAATCTCCCCTGGAGCAATTTGAGGCCATTTCTTCTTGTCATATTGCTTGTTACTTGCGAGAAGACGTCAACTCCTACCTCTCTACAACCACCTTTCAGGTAGTTGTAGAGAGTGATAAGGTCTCCTCCTCTCAGCCTCCTTTCCTCCAGGCTAAACAACTCCAGTTCCCTCAGCCACTCCTCATAAGACTTGTGCTCTAGACCTCTCACCAGCTTCGTTGCCTTTCTCTGGACACGCTCCAGCACCTCAATGTCTTTCTTGTGGTGAGGGCCCCAGAACTGGACGCAGTATTTGAGGTGGGGCCTCACTAGTGCCTAATACAGGCGGACAATCACTTCCCTAGTCCTGCCAGCCACACCATTTTTAAAACAAGCCAGGATGCTATTGGTCTTCTTGGCCACATGGGCACACTGCCAGCTCATATTCAGCCGGCTGTCAACCAACACCCCCAGGTCCTTTTCCACTGGGCAGCTTCCCAGCCACTCTTCCCCAAGCCTGTAGCGCTGCATGGGGTTGTTGTGACCCAAGTGCAGGACCCAGCACTTGGCCTTGTTGAACCTCATACCATTGGTCTCAGCCCATCAATCCAGCCTGTCCAGATTCCTCTGTAGAGCCTTCCTACCCTCAAGCAGATCAATACTCCCGCCCAACTTGGTGTCATGTGCAAACTTAGTGAGGGTGTACTCGATCCCCTCATCCAGGTCATTGATAAAGATAATATAGAGAATCGGGCCCGGTACTGAGCCCTGGGGAACACCACTTGTGACCAGCTGCTGACTGGATTTAGCTGCATTCACCACAACTCTCTGGGCATGGCCATCAGCCAGTTTTTACTCAGCAAAGCATACGCCCATCCAAGCCATGAGCAGCCAAATTCTCCAGGAGAATGCTGTGGGAAATGGTGTCAAAGACTTTACTAAAGTCCAGGTAAACAACATCCAAAGTCTTTCCCTCATCCACTAAGTGGGTCACCTTGTCATAGAAGGACATCAGGTTTTTGAAGCACAACCTGCCTTTCATGAACCAGTGCTGATTGGGCCTGATCACCTGGTTGTCTTTCATGTGCCGCATGATGGCACTCAAAATGATGTGCTTCATAACCTTCCCTGGCACTGAGGTCAGACTGACCAGCCTGCAGTTCCCTGGATCCTCCTTCTGGCCCTTCTTGTGGATGGGTGTCACATTTGCTAACCTCCAGTCAACTGGGACCTCCCCGGTTAGCCAGGACTGCTGATAAATGATGGAAAGTGTCTTGGTGAGCACTTCCACCAGCTCCCTCAGTACACTTGGGTGGATCCCATCCTGCCCTGTAGATTTGTGTGTGTCTAAGTGCTGTAGCAGGTCACTCAGCACTTCCCCTTGGATTATGAAGGCTTCATTCTGCTCCCTTTCCCTGTCTTCTAGAACAGGGGGATGAGTACTCAGGGGACAACTGGTCCTAGACCTGGTGGTGCATGGCACAGGGGGAAGAGCCAGGGGCAGCAATGACGCACAGAGGCCCCTTCACTGGCCTGATCTGATGCCCAGGGAGTTCTACCACTTACCGGGGGCTTGGATCTAGGACACTCTGGTGGTGCTGCTGAGCTCATCTGGTCCTCACGCTAGAGGCCCCACTAGTCTTCCATGTGGGCAGCTATGGCACCACCAGGGGAGGTCTGGATCGTGTCAAGGGTGATTATGTGGCTCTGGGGTGAGGGTCAAGGATATGAGGGTCTATTGATGTCTCCTTGGTCCTGCTGGTGAAAGAAAAGGTCTCAGGGAGGAGTGGCTGGATTCTGCAATTCTGCACATCAACAAATGTTTGCACAGCTGGCATTGAAAATAGGGATTTGGCTTATAGGACCCTGGGATCTTCTTTGAAGATCAAGAAGTGCCAGGAAAAGATAGGATCCACCTGATCAAGTAGGGCACCTTTGTCAACAGGCTGGCCAACCTGGTAAGGAGAGCTTTAAACTGGCAACGATGGAGGTCATGATGATGACCTCCCCCAGAAGGGGTGGACTGGTTTGGTAAGCAAGGGGTGCAGGGTGATGTGGAAAAGAGAGACTTTTAATCATGAAAACAGAGCAGAAGGGGGTCCACCCCAAGTACATGCACAGAGTTAAGGAAGAACCTACAGGACAGCAATATGGAGGAAGCTCTCACCTGTTTTGGGAAATCAGCATAACCGTGTACCTCTCTGAAGTGCCTGTACACATACAGCATGGGAAGAAAACACGAAGAATTAGAGGTCTATGTGCAGGTGCAGAACTACACAGAGTTGCATAGACCTCATTGGGATCATGGAGGTGTGGTGGGACAGCTCACATGACTGGAACAATGCAGTGACTGGATACAGGTTCTTCGGAAAGGACACACCAGGATGGTGAGGAATGGAGTTGCCCCGAACATGAGAGAGGAACGGGGATGCATGAAACTCTGCCTTGGGATGGGTGAGGAGCCAGAAGAGAGCTTGTGGATCTGGATTGGTGGGCAAAGCAACATGGGCAATGTTCTGATGGCTGTTTGCTGCAGAACCATGATCAGGAAGAAGTAGTAGACGGGGCTTTCTTCAGAAAAGTGGAAGAAGATTCACATTTGCAGGCCCTGGTCCTCATGGCAGACTAACCAACTCAGTATCTGCTAGAGCAACAACACAGCATAGCATAAGCAAACCAGGAGGTTTCCGGAGTGCATTGATGATAACTTCTTGACACAGGTGATCAAGAAGCCAATGATGAGGTGTGCTCGGCTAGACTTCACGCCTACAAACAGGGAAGAACTGGTTGGGGATGCGAAGGTCACATTCAGCTCTGGTTGCAGTGACCATGGGATGGTGGAGTTCAGGATACTGTGAGAACAACCCCAGGTACCAGAACATGCTGAGGGCCAATCATCTGGAAAGTAGGTCTCCAAAGAAAGGTCTTGAGATCCTGGTGGACAACAAGGTGACCATGAGCCGGCAAGGCACCTACACAGGAAAGGCAGTCAGCAGCATCCCAGGCTGCAATAGGCAGTGTTGCCAGCAGGAAGAGGGAGGTGATCCTTCCCTTCAGCCTGGCACTGGTGAGACACATCTGGCATGCCCTGCCCAGTTCTGGGCTCCCCAGTGAAAAGAGACATGGACATACCGAAGAAAGTCCAGAGAAGGGCCACAAAAATTAATAAGGGACTGCAGCATCTGGCATACAAGGAGAGCCTGAAGAAGGGAAAGCTCAGCAGGGGGATCCTAGTAATGTGTAAATGCCTGGTAGGAGGAGTAAAGAAGATGAAGCCAGGCTCTTCTCAGTGGTACCCAGTGAAAAGATAAGAGGTGACAAGCACAAATTTAAAAAAAAAAAAAACTTTTTCTCTTTTTTTACTACAAGTGTGGTCAAACAGTAGCACAGGTTGCCCAGACAAGTTGCGGAGTCTCCATCCTTGGAGATATCCAAAACCTAACTGGACAATGCCCTAAGCAACCTGGTCTAGCTGGCCCTGCTTTGGCCCTGGACTAGAAAGTCTCCAGAGGTGCCTTCCAGCCTCACTGAGAGTGTGATTCTGTGATTCATTAATAAGGGGCTCAGTAATCACTTTTTATCTTCTGGGAACAATTGTCAGAGGAACTGGAGTTGTACTGTAGTCACACCTAAACTGACAGACCCAGTAGCTCTTACGGGATCCCAGTTCTGGGTGCACGCCCTGGTAATGGCTTGGGTCAAGGAATGCTCCTGCACCCTCTGCCTTGATTTCTGCTGGAAGGGAGCCGCTCTACAGCACAGCCAGGGCTCTCTGAAGAAAATTCTCCCTTGTACACTAATGATTTCATTCTCCTTCTAAATCAAGAAGCTTTTTAGGGGATCTTGGTTTTCTTCCCCAGTCCAATACAATTTCCTTGAAAGTCCCAGCTGGAGGGGCAGAAAGAGATGATTCCCATGCAGGTCTGGTTCACCCCGCAGAGGATTTGACAAGGCTGAGAGTCTAAGACAAGTCCAACGCAGACAGAAGAGCACCAGACTGAAGTACATACAGCAAGCAGAAAGCTGACAAGCTGTTGCATTTTGTAGCAGATGCAGCTCTAACAGGGTATGTGGCTTCATTCCTAGATATAATGAGTTGCAAACTCACACTGGGAACGCTGTTTTTGTTCAAAAAGTATCTCCTCAGTTAATATACAATATGTGCACTGGATGAATGTGTGCTTCTATTCCCATAATGCAGTGAGAGATCACAGAGAGGAGCTGTCACACATTACTGGACTGATACTGATTATTTTGGCTGTTCATATCGTTGCTGTCTCTTCCTTTTCTGAACAGTACAGTTAAAAAGCTAATGCTCAGAAATCAAATTAAAGAATGGCTCTACTACCTCAAGAAATATATTTCCAGGCTCGGTTTAAAGGGATGGATATGTACTGCCTGAGGTTCAAGGTACTGGGATGTATTCACACTGTGCAAAAGCCTAGAGATGAAGTTGTGTATGCACCAAAATGCAGATGAGCTGTTGAACAGATCAGATACATCTTTTCTGAGTACTCAGGCAAAGAAGCAGAAAGCAGAGAAGACAGGGACCACAAGTATTGGACCTCCAGCATGGAGTGTATATCATCAAGAGGGTGTATAGGCAGAAAGATTCCTCCTTCAAGATGACTCAAAGGCAAGAACAGGTACCAGACAGCTAACTGGGTAAGGCAAATTCACCAACTAAACAAGAACGTGCTATCAGGGCAAACAAACAGCACACTCAGGCAGGTATCCAAGCATGTACGCAATTCTTCTGTCAACTTCATTTTACAGCATTAACATATGAATGACAAGTCTCACAAGCATCAAAGACGGTACGTTCAAAGTAAATTAAGTTTTTAATATGGAATAAAATGAAACATGGAGGAAGAATTGCTATCAGAAACAACGTTGGTGAGAACAGTGGCTGAGACATTATATATGTACATATCAGAGTCGGTACCAAACAGGCACGAAAACAGCAGAATAGAAAATTAAGGGAAGTTATTTCTTTTTTTCCTTCAGTTTGAGGGTCCAAGAAGCTCATGTGTTGAGTGGCAATGCCCACTGCACTGCAAGTCTGTCCTCAACTGCAGCCTCCATTTTAATGAATGGGAAATTTGAGGCACCAGCAGTAAGGGGAGACAAGAGTGTGATCGTAAACTTGCTTTCAATGTTGCCATTAGTGTTCATATATTGAATTTTTTATTAGCTTTTGTAAGCTAATAATGACAGAATTAGGCTTGCAGTCTTTGACATAAACTGCCATACTTCTGCTGCTGCAACAAACTGCAGAATCATGTGCCTGTTCAAGGTGCCGAAACGATCAAAGTGGGTGCAACTTTCTTGTCAGAAGCGACTTTTAAAATCAGCTCCTGGAGGATGTTCCTCCTACTGTCTCCTCTATTTCAACTATATTTCACATTTAATTCTGCCAGCTGGCACATTTTGGAGCTTGATAGTAGACTCTGAATCAGATTAAGAGGTCTACCCAATACAGATGAGAATGGGGGAAGAGGAAGAAACAAGGTCTACATTTAAATTCATGGTCTAGGGCTACTAAATGACACTGACAGATCAATGCACGAGACAATGGCATTTTGCTATCTAAAGCTACTGCTGATTCTGAGAGAAGAAGAGGAATAATGGGCGTGATGTGATTGCAGAAGAGGACATTTTATTTTTTTTTACTTGGAAAAGTGTTATTTAAAAAAAAAAAAGCCAAACCCCAAACAAAAAAAAATCACCCCACTACTGGGGTGTTAAGTTTACAAGCTGAAGAACTCAAAATTATGAAAAGCCTCAAACCATGTCTATAGATAGCCTACAACCTGCAGAGGCACATATACATTATCAGAGTATATTTAATTGTACAACCTTATATGATAAACACTGCATATCATACTCATCTGCAGTACTCCTGCTTCGTGCAGTTTACTGGACAGACCATGTCCTAAGGATGAATCAAAGTGAAGTGGACAGTTATGTGAAGGACTCCCATGTCTGGCTGGTTGCTGAGAAAGGGACACAGAGGGTGAAACAGGATGAAAATTTCAAGGAGAGAGGCTGTTTTCCTGATTAAGTCCTTTGACTATCATCTTGAGCTCTGAATTTTTTCTCTGTCTAGATCATAGAGTTTCTGTGTGATACTGATCACAGCATTTGTGCAAACTCTTTCTCTGTGATCGCTCCTGTCTCATTTTCTGAGTGCCTAATCTGAAACAGCTGGAGTATTGAACTCTCATAATTGCAAAAGTTTGATATGAACTGTGCCCTGAACACATAAAAAGCAGCAGAATGCCCAGAAAAGCTAGGCTCTAGTCTTGAAAATTAGCCTCCAAAAACGAGTTTATATAGGGCAATTTTGGCTTTAGTCTCAGTACCTCTGTTCCCAATTTGTAAAACTGAGACACCATCCTGTTACCTTGCCGGTGTGTTGTATAAATAAATTCATTAATATCTACAAAGAAGACACAGAGATCAGAATTAGAGAAAAGGCTATGAAAAATGAATACATTTGTGCTCAGTACAGCTTTTGGATGTTAAGCATTAAATGACATATGGGACCACTCACCAGAAGAGGATGAAGAAAAGCTGTTTTGGATCATGTGGATTAAAGACTTTATCATAATGTAGGTACACAGTCTGCAGATACGAGACTGTAAAGTATTTTAACTCTGGTACTTGCTGGATGCCGATCTTCACCAGTCTTTTCAGGTAAGATTCTCTGCTTTGTTTAGGGATGTATATACCTGAAAATTTCTGAAGTTCCTACATGGACAGCCAGGAGCCAGATATATCAATCCCCATTACCTGGATAAGGAATTGAATCTAAACCATACCAATCTAGATAGAGAAAAAAGTTCTAAAGAATTCAGAAAATTCTAAATTTTTTTTGCAGTAAACCTAATTCCCAGATTGTTCAGGCTAAGGGGACATTCAGAGGAGAAATTCTTCTGGATGCTCAAGTGTCAGCTACAGAACACATGGCATGGGCACCCACAGCTACCTAGGAGATTATGATCTTCTTTCTTCATGGTACCCTTATCTGGTCTTCCATATCCTATAGGCTGAATAAATGCTAAGGGCATGAATGGCTAAGTACAACCATTGTACAGTTCAGGACAATATGTTCCCAAGAAGGCAAGGTGTCCAAATAATATAACATCCATTTGCACTGCTCTACTTGCTCCTCCCTGAAGTCAGGTAAAGTCTCAGTGCTTATTTTCAAAGCCTTCGATAGATTGCACCATTTTTTGGGTGCCCTGGGTCTTCATTTTTGGGAGCCCTTGGCCTCTTCTGTTTGGTTGGTTGTTTTTTTTTCAGGGAATGAAATGTTCATATGCATCAGAACAGAGACTCAGATGTCTCAGCAGACACAGGTCTGCAGTGCACACCTTCAAAAGGCATGCAAACTTCTCCTTTTTTATACAACTGCCTGGACTTGGCGTGTCTGCAAAACTGCTGCATCGTTACCATTTTTGTTAAAAGGAAGGTATTTGAAAGTATGTAGCTAAACTGCGCCACGAGAAAACTTGCAGACTTTGGAAATGGCACGATAATTACATGGCAATGAGCTGAATTACCAGAGTCATGGGCACTGTCTCAATCCAGCAGGATTGAAGAGATCATACAAGAATGAGAGGGGCTACCACACCCCACCTAAGACCACTCAGAACAGACCTCCTTGTGTTTGGTCCTCAGGCAACATCACAGTAGCTAGGGAAATGTTTTAGAGCTGTGATATAAATAAATAAACTGTGAACAAGATAATTTTTTCTCCAACTGAATTGTAACTCACCTCGAGTGTGACAAATCTCTGTTTCAGATTTTCTTATGATCTTTGCCATTAGACCAAAACCTGTATTTGATTAATAGAAAAAATGAATAAAACAACATTCTTGGTTTGGGGGTTATTTTTCTCTTTTGTGGTCTCACGTATATATTTACACCTGTCTATTCTCTTTACAGAGGTTTTTCACTTGATGTTCTGTTTCCTCTCCTGAAGTTGAAGCATATACAGTACCTGTTTCATTAGTGTCACTTGGCTTTTCATTAGACAAGGAAAATGAGCCTCTACAGCATTCAAGGAACAGACCAATAAAGATATATTACTGTCACTTTACTCAATAAGAGCAGATGGGTCATAATAGTATGGCTGATACCAGTACGTTTGCAGAGTCATTTTTTCTTATCACGCAGTTAATGAAATGAATTTCTATCATAGCATCTTTAAAATATAATACTCTCACAACTGTCTTTAAAGACCTATTTTGAACCAAATATGTTATCTATCAAAATATTCATTAAAATTAGGTGCAGGCCTACAGGAAGAGACAGATTAAATCATTGAGGCATCTGGGCCTCTTATTCCTCTAATGTGACCTCATTATATCGTAATTTGTTATTGCAGAAATTTAATTTTCTGATGCCATGGAATTATTGAGGGTCTTCCCATTTCCAGCATTTTCACTCTACCTAATTGTAAACTTCAAGATCATTTGGTATTTGATACTGGTTGCTTCCAAGATTGGATAGGAAACCGATACACTGTAAATGAGGAAGCACTTAATGAGGAAAACGTGATCATGCCATATTGACTACACTCTGAGATAAATAAGTAACAGTTTCACTTGAGACGTCCTCAACTTCTCACTGACACATTTAACTCTACTCAGAGCAAGATGCTTCATTGCCTCAAGATCAAGTAAAGAGGGAGATGCAAGAGACTAACCTTGGCCATGAGCCTACCGGCACCACCACTGAGCAGTCATTGAGCCCAGGGTAATGGAGGAGAAACTACCTTACCTGTGAGCTTGACAGCTGGACTTTAAATGCCACAGGACTCACATAAGAGAGAGACAAGCAATCCTGTTAAGTCATGCTCCCATAAGACTTCTTCATACACTTCCAGTGTTCTTCCCTGGGACATTCTTCCCTCCCATTGAAATATACTGGAAAAACCAATTCATTTCATGGCACTCTGTTAATCTTGTCCTGCTGAGACATGCCATTGAAAGACTCCAGATTTTCCAGGAACAGACGATCAAAGTTTGATCACCTACCAGATTTTTATGGCAGAAAATCTCATCTAAACTCTGTGATGTCATTACCCTACAGAGAAGGTTCTGGAAGTTTTGGATACTGCATAGCTGTTACGTGTGGGACACAAAAGCAAAACACGTCTTACTGTACATAGCTCTGGACTCAAAGCTATAGCAAACTAGGGTAGAATAATAAGGGACACATACCCTAAACAAATAGTATTCCAATGTTCCTGTCTTTTCCCACATGAATCATAAAACGCACTTCAAGGGCTTAATGGCCAAAGGGGTGCTTGATCACTCTGGGACAGCTTCTCCTGCTGCTCTCAATTTTGCAAAATCTTGTGTGAGACAGAGTCTTAAAGAAGAATTTCCTCTTCAGATTTAGGACCAAAATGTCTTTAATTATGCAATTAAAAAAACTAAAATCCAGTATGTGCAACTGAATTGAGTTCTCTACAAATACAGCAATATGAAAAATACATCCAAATTACACGCAGTTTTGCCATGTACCCATTTACAGGTACACTTGTGAAGGCTAAAATTAAAAATTTTAAGACAGTTCTAAATCAACACAGAGTGGGTTATCATCGGTATTCATATGCAAAATTTGGCCAAGACATTTAGCTCCATTTTCTATGGATACATCAACTTTTAATTCTTTTGTGAATGAGTGAATGAAAATACTTTTGCAATGATGTTCTAGATGACAAAAAAATTTGCAATACAGAGGTGTCCACTTCGTGACCTGAATGCACAGAATAATCATCTGGAAGGCTCAAATTTTTTAAAATGAAACAGGATCTCTAGAAGAATTTTTTTCAAAAAAAGATCAAAGAACGTCACATGCACCAAAACTCTGTGATGTGGCTTCTGACGTGTGAGTTTAAGTGAAAACACTTTTCTCAATTATCCTGTAGCTCAATAACCTAATAATTATTCATTTCAGCAAACCCGTAAATAACACTTTAAACACAAACTCCATTTTTAATCAGTGAAAACTGCCATTTGTCGAAAAGGTTTTTTGAGTAATTACTTTGCATTCTTATTAGTAATGTGGATTTATAGGAAAATCAAAACTATATTAATTATACCATATCCTCATTATATATTAATAGACTCAGAAACCAAACATATAGCCTTGCAGAGTGAGGTGTAATATTTATACGAGGCTTTGCAGCAGCAGCCAACATGGCACTTAGCTCTAATGCACCTACTTTAGAGTATTGACTTGGTACTCCTGGGACCCATGAGCTCAAATCCCATCTGGGAATGCAGATACACTGCACTAAGTCTCTAGAACAGTGTCTTGGGATTTTTTCTCTTCTCATAAGGGGCCAATTTATGTCAGTGGGTGCGGGTTGTGTTTTGAGGCATGAATTTCCAGATGCAACATGTGTGTCTTATGCCTATTCCAGGCCAGGCAATAGAATTCTTTTGCTTCGATGGAAGGGAGACCTGAAAAGTTGCAGCATCTCAAGGTCAGTGATACGCAGCTCTATAAACACAGGCATGCACAAAGCTTTCACAAAGCTATGAGCTGGAGTAATACCTCATCCTCAGAGGTGCGGTAACAGGAATGCTGCTTCTTGAGCTGCACACAATGTATTTGCCTGGCTGGAGAGCCTGGTCGCTTTGGCAGCTGGTGAGATTCAGGGTTAGGTTATTGTTTCTGGGTATAAGCTGAGAGCAGAATGACTGATTGATTGCAGCTCCATTACAGTAGCTCTTGTAGACCATGTGCTTAAGTCAGACGTCAGACCTGTGACATTACTTGACCATTGATGGCTTCTTCAACTTAACTGAGTTTACTGATTTTTGATCTAGTTGTTGTGTGGTCTAAATTATTTATTTTGAAGGCTACTAAAGATGACTGAAGCTATCAGGTAGATGTCGCAGTCCGTTAATGTCAACATGAATCTTAACTATGCTGATCTACCCTGCCAAGGACTGCTGTACTC
This sequence comes from Pluvialis apricaria, assembly GCA_017639485.1. Classification (NCBI taxonomy): domain Eukaryota; kingdom Metazoa; phylum Chordata; class Aves; order Charadriiformes; family Charadriidae; genus Pluvialis; species Pluvialis apricaria. Next base: position 130,729,662 of record CM030008.1, on the reverse strand, counting down.
ACTCCAGCCCCAGGACGTTCCTTCAAGAGAAACGTTTTTCAAAAGGGCCTTTAAGGGAAGACACTTTCCCTTGAGCACTCACCTGCTGACTGATATGGAGGAACCTAGAGAGCCCATAAGAGCACCACTCACATGTGGCTTGCCACATCACTACCCTATCGTACAAGGGCATGGGCACCCATTGTATCCCATCGTATCACAGATTCTCCATGTCATATACTTTCCACATCTGCAGGTGCTGTCACGTGCCTGGGCCAGCGTGCCCTTGGGAGGTCGCAAAGGAATGAGAGGTCAGGGGCAAGAACTACTGAAAAGATGGACCAAATTCCTCTCCTGAGCCCAGGGGTCTTAAGGAAAATCAGTAACAATGCTGGAGTCGCTGGGAATTGCTCTGGTGAGCATGAGACCATTGGAAACTTCCTTCCACAGTGACCTTGGGTGGCCCATTAGCCTCATTTATAGGTGATGCCTAACAGTCTGTGCTCAGCTCAGGTGGAGATTTCAGCCCTCTCCCTTACAAAGTCCCAACCGAACAGCGCAGCAGGGAGTGACGCTCCTGTTAAGAGAGTTAATTCCTCCCTCCCACAAAGGAAATGGCAGATCCTCATGCCTGGTGACTGCTCTTGGTCTGTTTTTAGCTTTTCTAAGTTCCTTTTCTTGACTTCACCATCCTCATAAGTGTTTGCAGCTCAAGCTGTGTCATCTGAATATGTCATTAGTCACTGAATAGCCGAAAGCGGAACAGTCAGCTGGGGAGGATTCAGGACTATATAATACTGATCTCTGCCCTCTGTAGATTATGAGCATTTTTCTAAGTGCCTCTAATTTTAATCTCCCAAGCTGTGGCTTGTACAAAAATATATTCAATGGCCTCCTCTCTAGTGTAATATCTTTATATTAAGGATTTTCTCTTTCACCTCAGGAAGTCAGCTTTGTGGCAGACCATCTCATTTAAAATCTAGTATAACAACAGTGGCATTTTTCTGTGGAAAATTGGAAGTACCACAGGTGATAGATTCAGCTTTTGCCTCTGTCTGGTTACAAGTGTTGGAGACAGAAAAAATCATTTTGAAACACATTGCTGAAAGTTCAGATCTTTTCAGTTAGTGAAAGTAAGTAATTTACTTCTGCCTGTAAGTAATAATTATCTGTATAGAAACCATAGTGATGGAGAAAGACAGCCCAGCAGGGTAAAAGGAGAATGAGAAATCCTGGGATTTTCTGAAAGCATTTGAAAGGTTCAGTAAGCAATCTGTCTGTATCTCCTTCCTGCCACTGTGCATACAGGATGGGAACACAATAGGGAAATAAATAAAAAATTCAATAAAATAAAGCAGGCACCTAACAAGCAGGGCACAGATGACTCTCTTGTGATCCAGATAAGGACAGTGGTTAGAGACAGGATCCAGCTGCATGGAACAGGAGAGGGGAAAGGAGGCAGAGCCAATGCGGGTTTATTCCTGACCTCAGAAGAGCCAGACTGTTTCAGGGCTTCTCTGGGGTTATGCAGGGATCAGACTTGGTGCCCACGTGAAAATATAAGAGTGGATGTAAACGACTCAGACCACAGGTTCAGAGATATGGATCAGGTGCTTCTGCCTAGGTCCTGACTGAACTTCTGTCCTTTTTTTCATTTATGTGCTTCCCATCCAGTGCTCCACAAAGCGACGGAGCCTTTTCATCGGTTTCCCTGTGGTTGCCGACCGACAGCTCTAGGCTGAGGAAGCCCAACGGCTCCTGGTGACCGCAGGGGCTATTTGCTGTCCCCTACTTTGTTCTATGCTAGGAGAAACCACCACTGCGCAATTTTAACCCACCCCATGGCTGGCTTTCAGCGAGCTTGTTTTTAGTATATGGCCATCACATCCTTCTCTTTTTTTCCTTTATTCATCCTCTACACTAGTTTGGTTAGTGAGCCACATGTCCCTCTCAAACCGGGCAGGGACTTTTGTTTCAGGAGGCTGGGAAGCTGGTAGAGACAGCGGCCATTAACAGATGCTTATGGAATGACCTTTAGAAACAGAACAAGCGTAACAGTGCTTCTCAGTTATATACCGACTATATGATACTTCTGCCAGTGCTTCCTCCTGAATGTTTTTTTTTTCTTATTGTGCTGTGAGCAATTTTTCTTCAGTAGACGCTCCTATTTTTTAATGAATCATTAAACTCGTCTGCATTCACTCATCTTTAGACTTAGCACTTTCTGTTCAGTGCTTTAACCAAAACATCTTTCACACCGCCAGGCTTTCCTCTCCAAATTGTTTCTGATCTGCAGCACAGCTTCATCTGCAGTCGGTGCCCTGAGCACTGCGCCTCCCCTATCCGCCGTTTCAGGCGGGAGCGAAAACACACCCTATCCGCCTATGATATCCTCTTTATTTCCTTGTTGCAGCCCTTTTCATTTCTCCCTGGCTGTTCTCTGACAGCTGCAGCCCAGGCTCCAATCTGCTGCAGGTGGCTCTTTTTGCCCTTCAGGCTTTCTTCACCATTGTGATGCATTAATGAAGTAGAGCTCCCTGTCAGACTTCATCAGCAGTCTTGTGAAGGCAGAATGAAATCACTTCTATTGACCCACTGGCATATTTATAGGCTCCTTCTTTTTTGCTGAGTATGGCAGTTATCACCTTTCCATCCCCATGTTGTGTTTATTCAGCAGAAAGCTAAATCACATCTGTGCACAAGTGGAACATTAATCAGTAAACGTAAGCCACTCATAAAGACTGCCGAACCTATCTAATTACCAGAGCTGGGACAGCTCGCAACACCTACCCCTCAGAGGGGTTCACAACCCCATCAATCCATGGCCCTCTAAACAGAGCCCAGCAAGCTCAGAGACTTTTTCAGCTCTCCTCTTGCTAGACTGTCCCCTGAAAGCAGCATTTTAAAGTTTTCCTGAACTTGTTCCTGGTACCTCTTTTCTTCTACAGCAATAACAACAAATCCACTTCGGAGTAATTTTTTTCCTTCTTTTTTTTTTTTTTTTTAACTCTATCTCTGTTCTCCCCTTTCTTATCTATTTATTAGACAGAATTACTTCCAATATAATCTGTTCCCATGCATACCTGTGTCTGCCTGCCCTCCTTAACAATTTTTTCCCCTACTTTCCAATAATTACCAAAATTAATCACCCTTCATATTATTGGGGTTGGAGTCTATCACACTTGCAATTGTATAAATTTGTATTATAATACTAGGTAGAGCATAATACTACGTCAGTGTGGTAATATTTTCAGTAGTGACACATAAACAGCAAAAGCGTTTGATAAACTTTGTGTGAAAAGTAGTTAGTCGATGCACACATATTTACGATGGAATAAAATGTGCTGTCAAAGTTTGTATCATTTCTTCATGAGATCACAGATTTGGCTGCCCAAGATAGCTCTATGGATAGATATACTTCTTCTAAATTACTTCTAAAAATCTCCTGACTTAGTCTTGCTTCATTCTGATGAAATTAGTAGTTCTCCTTCTGAGTCCCAGTTAAATACTTTATTTTCTGAAATTCTGATCAGCTCCACCTAGAACTCATTAAATGGATTAAAAAGTAGTAAATCTATAAATCTTATCATAGGGAAGCATCATCTTTTGGGGATATTGCCATACATTAATCTTTTCTTAGTCCAGTGCTATTTTCAACACTCAAGAGGAAAATCATGCAGGTAGACTTTACCAATGACTTATGAACGTATAGAGCTGTTAGTAAGGACAGATCAGTTCCAAAGAGAAAACTGGCTTATTTTAGCAATATGCATTTTAATAAAACTGAGTCTAAGAATTGGGATTGTAGACAGTATTTACGAGAAAGAAAAGCAGCTAAGAAAAAGACTTTGGGGTCAGGACAATCAACAAGGTGCCTTGTGGCAGCAGAGGAAGTAAATATGGCCCTTGACCGAGTGATCAAGGGAACATCACATAGAAAGTGGGAACAGTTTACACCACAGTGAGGTAATTAGCAAACTCCTCTAACCAGTAATGGCCTCTAAGTTTATCATATGTGAGAAAATCAAGAAAGACAGCTCCAAGAATTATTTCAGTAACTATAAAGCCTGATTACTGTGAGAAGCTAAAGATACTCAGTTTAGTGTATACTATTCAGGAGGAAACACGATCAAGTAATTACTCAAAGGGGATGTAAATTTCAGATGTTAGTAAACTTATTTAGCTAAGAAGATGAAAATATCGCAAGAGCCTGAGCTTAGTGTCTTATGCTGAATAAATGCAGTGTTGGAATAAGATCTAAGATAATTTTAAAAAGGTAAAGCAAAACAGCCATTGAGACAAGTTACCTAGGTTTGCACTAGCTTCTCTGTCACTTATTTAAAATAAGATAGCAAATCCTCCAAAAATAGATGCCATATTTCAGCCAAAAGTTATTGTAGTTGATACAGAAATCATTTGGTACAATTTTAGATTAGATGATTTTATATCCAAGTAGGTAATAACTCAGGTCCTTTGGGGGTAGCCTTTTCATACTGAACAGTGATCTATTTTCATGTCCACTAATGGGCCTCACTTGAACTCTGAAAATTTTACTGATGGCAAAATGGATAATTAAAATTTTAGGGGCTTGCCTAAGCTATTAAAGGAAATTATTAGGCCCGTGAGGAGATGGCTCAGAAATTCATATTCACATCTCCAGAATACAGGTCAATAGGTATCGGTTGCAAGGTTCATGTAAATTGTACACAGTCAGAAATTCAAGAAACTCAAACATAGATTATTGAAATAACTGTTCATTGGATATGCAGCTTCCTTTAATTTACCTGATAGCAGTTTTAAGGTAACCAATGGTTCTCATTACAGAGCTATAAATACAGAGAAATTCTGTCCAGTGACTTTATTATCTATGTATTGAGATGAATTTTTAGCTGTTTTCATCTGAAGGAAGGCATGAACTCTAGTCCTCATGAACTCTTTCTGATTAATGTGTTTATTTAGTCACAGAGTCATGGTTTGTTGCCTTCTCTAGGAGTTATCATTGAACTATAGTGAGAAAATAGCAGATGACCACATTCCCTCTAAACCTCCCTCCCAAATAATCGTTGCTGGTAATTTAATATTGATAGATTATAAGGTTTTCTCACCATTAATGTTTATTTAACAGATCTTATTTTGTTTATCCATGGGACAAAAGACTGGTCTTGCCCTTGAATGACACTATTTCAAGTGATTGTCAAGCTTCAGCTTTGTTTGTAAAAAGCTTTAGATATTTCCTTATAAAGGTAAGCTAGAAATCCAAGATAAGCCTTTATTTATGACATCTGAAATCTTTCAAATACAATAGCCTAGTAAGTATGAATTAACAAGACTTTATTATCTTATTGTGAGGACTAAGATTATTCCAAGAAAAGCCAAATGAAACTAGAGGATCTTCCTCTGGGATCTGAGTATTTAAAAGAAGCTCATCGTGTATGTGGAATTGATTATACTGTGTTGAAACAAAATGAAAGAATCAAACAATGCATATTTTTTCTGTTGGGAAAAAGAACAGCGGTTTGTAAGTCGCCTGTGATCTCAGCATCCATGTCCTCTATATATAAGATACTTTGACTGCCTGTTCCCACTGGAGGGGGTCTATTGAGCAGTGGAGCTGATACAACCTAAGATTATTTATGTTCCCTCTCCTACTAGATAAGAGAAGAGACACCATGTCTACATGAATGTGTCTAAATACAAATGTGGAATCAGAATCATGTGCATCTGTTTGCCATCATGTTATTACACAACACAGTTACCACAAAGCCACCAAAGACCTCTGTGTCACGGTAACCTTTCCCAAAGGCAATTTCAATTAATTCATCCTTCAAACAGTGAGGACTTCAGGGAAGCAGAGAAGGCTCCAAGCGACGACTACTCTTGCTGGGATTCCTCAGTTTTCCATGTATCTAGCTATAGTACAGTTTTGATATGTGAAGAAATACTTCTACCACATGCCTTCAGAAGACAACCACTCAAGAGTGGCTGAGACCAGGCACTATTTCCTGGTCTGACAATTCCCAGCTACCAAGACAAGGGAGAGTGTACACATGCATGAGCGCACGTGAGCTCAAGTGCTTTTTTGCCCTGCTACCTCCCACTCTCCAGCATGCACTGGGAGCAATGAATTCAGCAGCTCCCCTCTTCCCCACATGATTCAAGAGAACTGGAGTCTTAGAGGGTGTTTTCTTTGTCCTCATTGAATTGTTTTGTCTCTACATTCCATCTTTTAAAAATATGTCAGAAAAAAACACCCTTAGCGAGGGCTCATACCTCTCCAGATTAGGTGGTTGGTATTATCTTGTCAACACTAATTTTACCTTCAGCAAGACAAACACGCTTTTAGTAGCACCCTACAGATGGTTTGCCATGAGCAGGTGGGGTAGTTTCTTGTGGACCAAATATTGGCTGTTATTTAACTTGAAAACAATCTCAGGCTTGTAATATTCTAGATGTAGATGATTTCTATTCGGCTGCACATGCTCAGTCAAGTTTCCTTGCGTCATCGAGTCTACTGCCAGTGTTGTCCTAAGGAGATATTTCTGCCACTGGGAGTTATTCCCACCATGTGCACAGACAGCATCGGGTAGTCATTACAGACTGCACAAATAATGACTGTTAGTGTGAGTTTCATCACAGCAGGAACTGAGGAATTTCACTCAAGAAAGCAAATTAATAGTGTTACTTTGAACTCTTTTATAGTGAAAAATGACTCTAGGAGTAGTTTGGGGAGCAGGTAAAATAACTTTAGCCCCTGAATACCCCTTCCAAACTAATTCTGAGGCAAGTAACCTCAAAAAAGGTTACCTTTGACTACTGAAGAACATGGGAGGTTGTTAGGGTGAATGATTTGGAGAAGAGGAAGCTGAGGGGAGACCTTATTACCCTCTACAACTACCTGAAAGGAGGTTGTAGAGAGGTGGGGGCTGACCTCTTCTCCCAGGTGACAAGTGAAAGGACAAGAGGAAATGGGTTTAAGTTATGTCAGGGGAGGTTTAGACTGGATATTAGGAAACATTTTTTCACTGAAAGGGTTATTAAATATTGGAATAGGCTGCCCAGGGAGGTGGTGGATTCACCATCTCTGGAGATGTTTAAAAAAAGGGTAGATATGGTACTTAGGGACATGGTTTAGAAGTGGGTTTTGTCAGGGTAGGTTAATGGTTGGACCTGATGATCTTAAAGGTCCCTTCCAACCTCAGCAATTCTATGATTCTATGATTACAATCTATGTCTCAGCTGAAGACAACAAAACCATCTACCTATGCCATGAGATGATCCGGGGTAAAATAATTAAGGATGTGCTTCAAAAGGAGGTTCTTGAAGACTATTATCCTCTCTGTGAGGTGCTGATCTGTTACAAGTATCTTGTACACGCAGAAAATGAGGTATTGCTGAACATTCAAAATTACATACAGCCAAAATGGAAACAGAAGCAGAAGGAAAGAACAGAAAAGGAGACACAATGGCACAACCGCCTGAATGAAATGTAGGTATCTTCTTGTATTTCTAAAAGAAGTTGGTAATTGGATCAAGGAAATGTCATACATCAGAAGACGGTCCTGTCTACAATGTGGTATCATCCTCTGTTCTTGCTGACTTCACTGGAAACTGATAAAGCAGAAACAAAGAGTTTTCATTTGCATGAAGTCTCTTACCCTTGTGGCTTATACCCAGCATCGACTCAGCTCAGAAGAACTGGTACTTCTGTTGCCACAGTGACCACTCTGCCCAATGCATCCCGGTTGCACCTTATTATAGCTCAGCATCTTTTGTAGACTCTTCCAAAGCCCACAAACCTTAACATTTCTATTATCAACATACACACTTCTCATAACATAGGCTCTTCAAGGGGCAGCTTTTCTCGATGTTTTGTTGACCGCTATACATCTGTCATATAAAGTCAGATTGCTGCCGAGGCAGTGAGGGTTAATGCCATACCATGTGTTTCGACTAAATGGAAGAAAGGGTGGGGGTAGAAAGGATGGAAAGAAGATGGAAAGAGGAGAATAGCAAAATTTTACAAATGCTTTTCTCAGCATTATGTCAAACATGTTTACAGAACTGCACAATTAATAAAAAAACCTGCACTAGAGTCCCTAATTACTATTCTACACAGGGCGAAACACTTCTTCATTATCCCTTTTTGAATTGATTGTGTACATCAAACAGTCTAGATATAAATAAAATATGCCTGCATGCATAATACCCTCACATTAAAGCAGAAGGCAATTAACCTATGATTTTTCATTAATTAAATTAAAATAGCCCTCTGAAAATGTCTCAAATCAAAACAAGTTCCTTACAGAGTATTTTTTTCTTGCCGTGAAGCACAGAGCCTGCTTGTAAAATCATTGGTCCAACAAAATTACAATAAACCTCTACAATTTTATCAAAGGCTACCAATTTTCTTCTGTGACTCCATTGTTCCAAGTGTTAATCCCAATTATAATATTGGTTTTATTTTTCCATCTTTAAAATAATATTTACAGATGCTTGTCCACTATTTAACACATTGTTTATATTTTATTTTTACTAATTATAGTGATGTGCTTTGCAGAATTACAATAGGTATCGATCTGATCAGAAATTTGGCAAATAAGATCTGACTCTAAGAGTGTATATACACAATAACAAACTCAGTTAGCATAGGGGTTTATTGGTGTTTTATGCTTGCCTCCAGTTAACTGAGTTTAGGTTATGCTGCCAGAGAGAGGTAAGAGTAAGTCTGCTTGCTGCCCCATACACAAACATATTTCTTGTCAGTCATTCTATTCAGATAAATGGAGTTGTCCTAAAGACACCTTCAGATGTCTATTTGCTTTGTGGATTGTGAGGATATATGATCGTAAAACAAAGGGAAGACATACTACAGCCAAGAATACTCACTGGATGATAACAAAATGTCTAATGCAAAATTGCTGCTTCTAAGATATGCCCATTTCCCTTTTTCAGATTTAAGGGACAGCCACCCATACAGGCTATCAAGGTCACAGATCTGGATGGAAAACATGATGGAGTTTGGTTTTGTTGGAGTTTTTGTGGGTTCTTTTTCTGAAACCTGAGGATACAGAATTTTAGATATCTCCAGTTATTTACAAACCTTTGATAATAAGAAGCCACAAAATAAACTACCTGCTTGTTGCCTCCTAAAATTAAATCTTCCTACTATAGAAGTGTTAAATTATGTGTTTGTCTTAAAAGAGGGAAAAGAGGTTTTCAAGTACAGAATATATGAACAGTGATGCTAAAGCAACAATGTATTTCCTTCAACTCAGAAGTCACCTCTTTAAGAACTCTGCAAATATTGAATTTACAAAATTTTGGCTATTTAATAACCATAATAATGACTCGTTAAGTTAGCTACATTAAAAATAAGCCATTGGAATACCCATATAATTTCTTCAGTGCAGATCACACGTGCTGGGGTAGCAGAAGAAGGCGGCTGTGCTCCCTTTCCTAAGTGCGGATGAGACCCTGGAGGCACATGTGAAAAAAGCAGAGAGCACTTACCGTGGGGTGGGAACATGCTGTGGCATCCAAGCAAAACACAGCATGGATTTCAGAAGGCACAGCAAAGCTATTGCCTCATCAGGGCTGCAGTAAGTCTCACAGGAACAGTAATGATGGGAAGAGAAACACAGCATTCTGTGGTCATTGTCTTCTTGGTCATCTCAATACATGTGTAAGAAGTTGCATATTGAAATGCAAAAGGATAAGGACAGATATTTTGTTATTTCTACATTTTTAGACATCACAAAGTGGAATGTCTTGCCTCAGGGAAGAGAATCATCTTGGTCCTTATTTCTTTGTCCACAAAATGGGGACAATACTGACCACACACAAATGCTGAGAGAAGACACACATTAAAGATTGCATGAATTTCAATGCATAAAACAATCAGTTAGTAGAGACCAGCGAGTTCTTTTGTTGTGTCACAAGTCTTCAGGTCAGACTCATCCTCAGCCTGTCTTCAGTCTTTCATGGACCATACAATCCTCAAGATTTCCAGTTTCTACTAGGGAGAATCTGGTATTTCCAATAGCCTTAGAGCCTTCAACACTATTTTCTCTTCTTCTGCCTCCTAGCTGTTGGAAGTTAATGCCCAGCCATTGCTTTTCTTGGTATCACTGGTTTAATTCCATTCAAACATTTATAGCTTGATAGCTCACTTACACTAACGTATGCTTTTGTGTTCAATATTTGTGGCACGCTTGCCCAGTCTCCAGAACAAATTGAGATTAGATGGCCAAGGTCTCCTAATCTTGATCAAATTACAGAAGCAAACAGGTGAAATTAGTCAGGCATATCTTTCCTAACAACAATGCAGAAATTCATCACACCACGTTTCTTTCTGTTGGAGATTTGGCTGTTTAACGAGAAATAATGGTCAGAAATTTCACATGAAGAACTGTAGTTCCAGCTACCCATTTTTCCATAGATGGTCTCACTGATTAACAATTTAATTAAACTCAGAATAACTGTTCTTCACCTGTATTTGGCTTTGAAGATAACTGCTTCTATTTCAGACCTGAAAAAGGACTTATGGGCCTGAAATCTTGTCTGGTTTTTCCAACTATATGACTTGCTCTAATAAAAGATCCTGTCCCACAAATCTTGCCTTGCGTTTATTATTGCGTATGACCACAGTTGACATATGGTTGTCTATTCAAAACCATTTCCTTCCCAGACCAAAAAAATAAATACAAACTCTCACCCAGGTCACAGCAGAGGCCCAGGCAGAAAATTAATTATACTACTCACATGCCTACAAAAAGCTATCCTATCTTTAAGCTTGAGTTCTTGCACTATTTTTTAAAATTAAATGGGAAAAAAAAAATCAATGTTTTAGGATGCATAACGTGTTAGTAGTTGGACAGAAAACTCTATCAAGTACTGCCTTCCCAGCTTAGTTATCAGATATTTTGTCTAATTAATTTAACTGATTCTTCTCCTACAAAAGTACTGCAAGATATTCATTCATCTTCCTCATGGAAGACAGCTTCCAGCTTCTGAACTGTCATCCTAATTTCATTCCTAACAAGTAAATTGGGTTATTTTCTTTATCCAAGCGTAGATAACCCCTAAAGTTCTCTGTTTCTGCTCTTCAGCAGTAGAGCCCACAGTGCCAGAGAAGAGCTATATACCTGTTGCAGGTACTCAGCTGATGCTTTCATGCTTGGTAACTGATCAAGACCCTTATTTCCTACAGAATATTAAAAATGGTTGCATGCCTACATTTCTCGGTCAAAATGCATGTATCAGTCAGAGTAGATTACATTAGAGATACTACCATTTGTAAAAAAAAAAAAAATCGTGAAGACTACAGAGTACTTTTTTTTTTCAGCCGCCTATAGTCATTTTATAGGCTCAGCTACGTCTCTGTACTTGTGCTATAAAAATCATTAGGCCCAGAAAATTACCACTGTGAACTGAAGGGCTGTGCTTATTGCACTTCTGAGGGATCTGGGAGGAAAAGACATTTTGTGATTCGAAGATCTGGAAATTATTTTTTAACCTAGACAGGAAAGATTCAAGTGAGGGCAGAATGGAAGGGCACATATTTCCATCACAGCTCATCTTTAAAAAAAAAATCCAACAAAACGAAATGAAACAAAACAAGCCCCACAAATAAATAAAATAAAATAAAATAAAATAAAATAAAATAAAATAAAATAAAATAAAATAAAATAAAATAAACCACAGCTTATACCCAGAGTATACCTGAGTCAGCATTTCTCTTCCAAAGTTACCTGGCATTTGCATTTCACTTCTTGTAACACTTTCTCCCTCCCATTAGTTGTTTTTCTTCTGTTCAACTACTCTTCCTAAAAGAAATCAATCTGATAAATTATATTTGATTCAAGTTTGTGATATGTAAATATCTTTTAGCAGTGAGATAAGCAGCTGAAGACCAGTGCCTTAGACAACATAGGTGCTAATGAAAGAGCGTGTCACTTATCTTCAAACAGAAATGGAGGCTTTTGGCTTTAGTCCAAGTGTGTGAAGACTTTCATGTTTTTCATGGAATATTAGTAAAAAATAACCACAAATTACCTCCCAAAATGTGATTTTCCCAGTCTTCTCCCCAACCCTCCAAGAATAAAGAGCTTGTGAAAAGATACACAAAACTAAAAAATGGTTTGCAAACCAAATACATATGGGGAAATTCTTTTTGGCTGCAAAATACTCCATCACCAGAGTCTCAGGGGACCTGCGTAAATACAAAGAGTGGAATTGCAAACAGCTATGGTGTCACAGGCTATCACATGGTTTCCTATGATTATCACCTAAACAGACAAACAAAAGAGGAAAAAAAGAAACTGTTATCAAATTCAGAAGGGAGGAGGATGTGAGGACTCTGCCTGACGTTTCGCCTTAATGGAGAATCATCACAGCCATCTTCACCCAGAAAAGCTCCAGTGTAAGGAACGGCCAGGGTAAGCAGACACACCACATGCCAGGACTCTAGCTTGAGATTTTCTATTTTATGTCACAGCTTAGGATCCTTCAAGTTGAACTAAACATTTTAGCAAGCTTACGAATCATGGATAGCTGCACTGGCTTTCAAACATTACTTTTTCATAGACTGGAAGGAAACAAGGAATAGAGACAAAGGATTCTGCTTACACAGAGTTTCCTCAGACGGGAGTCTGAAGATATGCCATAAAACTCCTGCTTTTTTTTTTTATTTTGGCAAGGCCAAGAGGAGCTGGGAGGATACACCTTAAATACTACCATCATAAGTCATTTCTATAAACATGGTGGTAGGGGAAAGCAAGAACATAAACACTAACATCAAAATAATTTTTAAAATTGTAAATGTAAGTAAAAATTACATGAAATGATGTGTTGCATCATCATGAATGCACGCTCAAGAGCTCCCCAGATCAAAAACTGACCACAGTGTCCAAGAGAGCGCTGCGTAATTTCAGCTCAGTGACAAATTACTGCTGGACTGGACAGTTATTCGTGTAAAATTTCCATCTACAAGCACTGGATTGGATTTACTATTAAAAAACAAGTAATGGATCACTGGCATTTCTTCATGTTACCTGTTTTACCATGAGAGGGAGAAGAAAAACATGACAGATACGAAAGTGTTCTAGTATGAATAGCCTGAACACAAGCTCTTGTCATCCTCCTACCTGTCAAGAGAGGAGAAAAGAAGTAAACACTAATTTAAGTTAGTCTAAACTGCCTAAATAAAGAAATAAATAGATATAATTCCAACAAACTGTACATTTATTAGATCTGTCATTTGAAATCACTGCATTATATGCCTCTACAACTCAAGAAAAGCAGAAGAAAGTGTAGGATTACAAATTACAAATTCAACTCGTGTAATGAAACAGATACATTGTGCCTTTTCCACAAAGAAGGATCGTGATGGAATTTAAAGCTGTTAAATGAGCCTAATTCTTGCCTCCCGCTCTACGGATGCACCCATAGTCTGAGCTCAGAGCACGTCTCTGAGAGGATTTCAGTGCTGACTTTCATGACCTGTGTAGTTTCTTGTCTATTCCAGCTCCTGCCAGAGTGCAGTCAGATCATGTTCAAGGTATCTACATTGATCTGGGGGACATCAAAGCTTCAGATATACATCAACTGGTGTTTTATGCAGTAATGCACCCAGTGTAATCGCTCCAGATTGCATACATGAGAATTAAGACGGACAATAAGGTGCAGACAGTGCTGGAGTATCCCAATGTGGAGAGCTCTGCAGCTTATCCTAAAAATACAACTTGCATGTAAATAATATAGGAATTATATTAGTCTGTTCTCAGAAGTCAGGCTGGACCTGGTCAGCTTACGAATATAGATACATGTTAAAAGGCACAGAGCTGAATGTGTACTCCAAGGAGAAATGAAATTATTCATCTCTCAAACTGCTGCCATGGCTTTAAAATCCAGAACTACACTAGGCATCTCTAAAATAATTTAGATCACTCTGAGGACATAATGCAATTTATAGCAAGGAGATTCTCAGGAGGCAAGTAATTTTGCACAGAGCTACTGCAGGAGGGAACTGCCACTAGAGTTCAAAGCGAGCAGGCAGCTGACGGTGCACAGTCCTCTTTCGGTACCCAACAAGGGACTGGGGGAGGAGGAACAAACGGCTGAAGGGGGGAGAGGCTGTGAAGCTGGAAACCAGACAGACTAGGAACTTTCTCTGTTGTGACAGATCCGCCGTAGGATCATTCCTGATTTCCATCCCCAGCTAGCCAGTGCTGTCCCCACTACAGCCAGATGTTTCCAGCACTTTGCGGTGCTGGTCCAGGTCTTCGAATAACTGCAGCCTAACCCAGCACTGTTGTGGGTTTGGGGGTTTGGGGAGGGAGAAGAAGAGTGCGGGGGGGGGGGGGGCTTGTTTTTGACATTTATGCCTGTTTTAATGTCAGCTGTACCTATGGGGCAAGATTAAGAACCTCAGTACTGAAGAGCACACAGGCAGATTCAGGCCCCAGGGTATTGCACATGCTCTATGACCTGAGCCCAAACCCATCCATAACACAGTGGCTAAAAAGATTATTTCAGTCCATAAGCAAGAATGGGTTGGTTTGTTTTTTTTCAAAACACTCAGCAGACAACAGTCCTCCCTGCCTCCTTAGCTTTTCTGTATTGTTCTTGACTCTGTCCCACTTGTAAATATAATAAGTCATAATCCAAGGCCCTGTAAAACAGCATTTTAAATGTACAGTCATTGCTTGTGCCATGGGGCAGCATAAGAGGGCTGTGCTCCCTACAGAGCCCTCCAGCACCTACAGGATTCCCGTGGCTGTACAGGGGAGTTTCAGGGCTTCGTTCCCCAAGTCCAGACAAGCACAATCAATAACCTCATCTTCACGTAATACCTGCTCCACTCTGTTCTCTGATAGAGGAGCACAAAGTCTTCCAAGAAAGAGAACTGTGTTGCCTCTACAACTGAAGGGTCCTTGGGCAGGAAGGCTGCCCCAGGCTCTTTTTTTATAGCACGTTTCAGCTCGGGGCTGCTGTTGGGTGAGAATGAACATGTCATGTGCTGTCTCCAGATGCCCCAACTTGCCAGCTCACTGTACTTTACATGTTTAACTACAGCAAAGCATTATGTTCCAGAAACAGTGGGGTCTCTATTTTGAACCAGGACTTTTTTCTTCTTTTTTTTTTTTTTTTTAGCTGAATTTTCAGAAAACACAACACTTATCTGCAAAGGTATGTGTGGGGGTTTCCCCTACTGAAAAAAGGCCTTGAGGTATTCTTCTTTGCTCTCCTTTGAAGTCTGCACAAGTTACCCAGGGCTTGTGCTACTTTCATGTGTGAAGAGAGAAGATTATTTTCAATGGTGGAACTCCAAACATAGAGGCAAGAACAGCCAGTCAAGCAGAGCCAGGAGAGCAGAAATTCACGTACTTTGCCTAAGGGTATCATGCCAAGGGTGACACTCCATCCTTAACATGCCACGAGAGCAGTGGCAGCTCCTTGGCACTCAGCACGGCTTGTTTTACAGCAGCTTCTAGGACTCCCAGTCAAAGAGGAGATCCCTGTGGGGCTTTGGGAACACAGGGCAAAATCTCTCTCCTTGAAGGCCTCCCAGCCTATGTGCAGCAGCAGAGGCTGTAGGCAGGTTGCTGATGAGGCAGGTGAGTGGAGGCAGCATGGCGTGGTAGGGGATGGTCTCAGTGGCATTGCTCATTGTGGGCAGTAGTTGGGTTTCATGCCTCATAGCTCGGAGCAGGTTAAGTGGAAGAGGAAGGTTTCCAGAATTTGGAGTTCCCTCCAAGGTAAGGGACAACATGGCAAAAAACAAAATGATGCATGAACATAAGCTGTATAGATGATGGATGCACCGTGGAAAGATTGGAGGTGAATTTTATATCTCATTATCATGAAATCCACTGGCACAGGCTGCCCAGAGAGATTGTCTGGAGTCAGGAGTCTCCCACACTGGAGACATTCAAAACCCGACTGGACGCTGTGCTGTGCAACCTGCTATAGATGACCCTGCTGTGGCAGGGGGGTTGGACTAGATGATCTCCAGAGGTCCCTTCCAACCCTGACCATTCTGTGATTCTGTGAAATCATGCAACAAGACTAAAAAGGACCCCAAGACCAAAGCCATAGTTGTCAGCCAGACACCACTTCATGGGTATTTAAGGCCTTACTCTTCCCAAACCATGCTGCTAGTGCATGAGAGGGGGTGAAAGTGAAAGAAAATGCCAATACTTAATGTGAAAAATAGATCATCCATGGAGGGTAGAGAAAGAGGGGTGAGAAGGGCAAATTGGTGTGACAGGAAAATTACCTTTGCAGCAGGACTCTAAAAGCACATTGGAGGGCCAAGCTGGCAGCTGCCAATACTGAAGCAAAAAGGTTTTGCAGTAGTTACTATGTAAGCGTCTGGACGAGAGTATGATCTGTGCCCATTTGTGGCGGACAAGAAAGGATGTAGCTTGAAGATGTTGTGCAGAAGAAATCTTTACAATGCAGTTTATAAGGTTGGACTAGATGAACCTGTAGACAGGCCCAGCTCAAAACCAGGCTGACAAAATGAGAAGGACTTTGAAAAAGAGTAGGAAGGAAAGTACCAGTGTGAGGGCAAGCAGGAGCAATAACTTTGGGAAGACACTAACAAGACCTCCAGGGCAAAGGAGCCCAGGAAGCCTGGATGTTTTTCAAGAAGGAAGTCCTAAAGGCGCAGGAGCAGGCTGTCCCCATGTGCCGGAAGACAAGCCGTCGGGGAAAAAGACCGGCCTGGCTAAGCAGGGAGCTAGTGTTGCAGCTTAGGGAAAAAAAGAGGATATATGGCCTTTGGAAAGAAGGGCAGGCCACTCAGGAGGACTACAAAGAGGTAGTGAAGCTATGTAGGGAAAAAATTAGGAAGGCCAAAGCCCAGCTAGAACTAAACCTGGCTTCTGTTGTCAAGGACAACAAAAAAAGTTTCTATAAATATATTGGCAATAAAAAGAGGACTAAGGATAATCTCTGTCCTCTAGTAGACCAGGCTGGTAACGTATTGACTAAGGACGAGGATAAGGCTGAGGTACTTAATGCCGTCTTTGCCTCAGTCTTCAGCAGTAGGACCAGTTGTTCCTTGAGTTCCCTAACCCCTGAGCTAGAATACAGGGATGGGGAGCAGAATGAAGCCCCTGTAATCCAAAGGGAAATGGTGAGGGACCTGCTTCAGCACCTGGAGGTGCACAAATCTATGGGGCCGGATGGGATCCATCCAAGGGTACTGAAGGAGCTGACGGAAGTGCTCACCAGGCCACTCTGCATCATTTATGAACAGTCCTGGATAACCGGGGAGGTCCCAGCCGACTGGAGGTTGGCAAATGTGACACCCATCCATAAGAAGGGCCGGAAGGAGGATCCGGGGAACTACAGGCCAGTCAGTCTGACATCGGTGCCTGGGAAGGTCATGGAACAGATCATCCTCAGTGCCATCACACGGCACATGCAGGAGAACAAGGTGATCAGGCCCAGTCAGCATGGGTTTGTGAAAGGCAGGTCATGCCTGTCAAACCTGATCTCCTTCTATGATGAGGTGACCCGCTTAGTGGATGAAGGAAAAGCTGTGGATGTTGTCTACCTGGACTTTTGCAAGGCTTTTGACACCGTTTCCCATAGCATTCTACTGGAGAAACTGGCTGCTCGTGGCCTGGACAGGTGTACCCTTCGCTGGGTAAAAAACTGGTTGGATGGCCGTACCCAGAGAGTGGTGATAAATGGAGTTAAATCCAGTTGGTGTCCAGTGACAAGTGGTGTCCCCCAGGGATCGGTGCTGGGACCGGTTCTCTTTAATATCTTTATTAATGATCTGGATGAGGGGATTGAGTGCACCCTCAGTAAGTTCGCAGACGACACTAAACTGGGGGGGCGTGTTGATCTGCTTGAGGGTAGATTGGCTCTGCAGAGAGATCCGGACAGGCTGGAGAGATGGGCTGAGGCCAATGGTATGAGGTTCAACAAGGCCAAGTGTCGGGTCCTGCACTTGGGTCACAACAACCCCATGCAGTGCTACAGACTGGGGGCGGAGTGGCTCGAAAGCTGCCTGGCAGAGAAGGATCTGGGGGTGTTGGTGGACAGCCGGCTGAGTATGAGCCAGCAGTGTGCCCAGGCAGCCAAGAGGGCCAACACCATCCTGGCCTGCATCAGGAATAGTGTAGTGAGCCGGAGTAGGGAAGTAATCATCCCCCTGTACTCGGCACTGGTGAGGCCTCACCTCGAGTACTGTGTTCAGTTTTGGGCCCCTCACTACAAGAAGGACATTGAGGTGCTGGAGCGTGTCCAGAGAAGGGCTACCAGGCTGGTGAGGGGTCTGGAGGACAAGCCTTATGAGGAACGACTGAGGGAGCTGGGGTTGTTTAGCCTGGAGAAGAGGAGACTGAGGGGTGACCTTATCACCCTCTACAACTACCTGAAGGGAGGTTTTAGAGAGATGGGGGCTGACCTCTTCTCCCACGTGGCAAGTGATAGGACAAGAGGAAACGTGTTCAAGTTATGTCAGGGCAGGTTTAGATTGGATATTAGGAAGCATTTTTTCACTCAAAGGGTTATTAAACATTGGAATGGGCTGCCCAGAGAGGTGGTGGATTCACCATCCCTGGAGGTGTTTAAGAAAAGGGTAGATGAGGTGCTTAGGGACATGGTTTAGAAGTGGGTGTTTTTAAATCAGGGTAGGTTAACGGTTGGACTTGATGATCTTAATGGTCCCTTCCAACCTCACTTATTCTATGATTCTATGATTCTAAGACGGATAACCAAGGCATAGAGAACAGACATAAATCCGATATAAAGCCAATGGCTGTAATAATGCTTGTAGGATGTAGATGCAGAGTGAGATAAAGGCAATCTGAAACAGAAAAGTAAGGAGAGAAGAGACAGAAAAAGTTGTGAAAAGACATGTATATTATTTTATAGGGAGATCACAGTTTGCAAAGAATCCTCACAAACCTGAAAACCACTGAATAAAAATTTTATGGGATCAGTCAAATTGTTAAGTTCTGACTATTATTGTGTGTGAAAAATTCCTATTTTCCCCATGAGATGTTAGCTCTTATGACACAAATGAAAGCCTGCTGACCAAAATCTTTTTTCTCTCATGAAACAGAATTTCTCAGAGAACAAAACACCATTTTCTGACTGGTTCTTAGTAATGTCTTCATGATATTTCCCATGCTTATGCAGATGTTTCTACAGTAACAACAACAAAATGTAACAAATGACTTCTGGTCATTCCTGTGTTACAAATAATAAGTGCAAGTGTTATACATTTAATTCCACACTTTTGCAAATATTTAGGGCTTTTGGACAAAAAAAAAAAAACCAAACACCACCAACAAAACAACAAAAAACAGTAACAAAAGCCATTAACTATCCCTTCAAATATAAACAACCTTAGTTTGAAAATTCCCTCACCACCCAGTGACAATGTTACAAGGTGAAGCTTCAGATGAAACCAGTCTATGGTTTGTACACGTAGACTGCACTGCAGCCCAAGCTTAGGCAGAAAAGTAATGACCAGCATGAAATACCAAGTTGTAATGAAAAATGTATTGCTGTCACAGACCAAAATATCTATGTATCTGAAGATAAAAATGTCTTAGATGTAAGCAGTAAATAAACTGACTTTATCCAGTGTTCAAAGTGCCTGGCTAATGAAATTAAAGGATTGCTCACTATCCTCTCAGACTCCATTCAAAAATTAAGAGTTCGGCAGGATTAAATCAATCAGTCACGCACACAGACTTCCTTAGCCCCGTTCCATTTAGTTTCTTACGACAAGGTCATACGTAAGATGTCTAGATTGCTTGGACTCAGTCAACAATAATTACTTTACTCTTGGCTAGCATCCTTTCAGATTTATCCCTAATCTGGCACATTCTCTTCATCAAATCCTTTCTGGTCGTCAGTTGAAATTAATCGAAGCATTTTCCAAGGATGGATGTAATGCAGAAGCAACAGTTAAGGTGTTAAGGTGCTAAATACCTGTAAAAAAGAGAAAGGCCCGGGAATGTGTGCATTAACTGCTGTGACATCAGTCCCGATTCAGCCTGGAAAAGAAGATTCGCAGGTGACAGGGGAGTGTGGTGACAGGAAATCAGTAAGGTACACTGCCAGAACTACGGCTCCTCCATGGCAGAGTTCACGTACTGCAAGGAGTGAGGAACAAAGTGTTGCTGCTTTTTCTTCCAGTGCCACTCTCTTCAACACAGATAAGGCTCAGTCAAAACAATCTGTCAATTATTCTTTATCTTTTCTATCTCTCATTGCTCAGTCTTCTGGCTGGAAAAGGAAACAACTCTGGGTTCACACGCTGTATGCTTTTTTTGAAAATATTTTGTATTTTATGACATTTAAAGGTATTTTATGACTCATCATGTTGAATATACAAACGTATTTTTCAGCTACAACTCTCCTTCCCACAGTTTTTTGAATAAGCTGACTTACCTATCTTTCAGATGCACTTAGCAAAAACATTATGCTTTCCTGACAGATCCTCAGCAAGACAGCAAATTCAGAACGAAACCAAGTGTAAGCCAGTCATACATTTTCATACTTGAAATTTATGCTCAACTAAGCAACTAACAGTGTTAAATTTCTTCCAAATAGTTGGACATATTTAGCTGCTTCTTTTGTTTGAAAATAACTCACTAAAAGACTCAAAGCTTTGCAGATTTACTTGTCAATAAACATTAATCTGCAAATGGTTCATGGAAGCATCCTGCAGCCAATGGGCGGCTCACAATCTGTTTATTGCTCTTATTGCCTGGTAGCTGTTATCACTATAACTGCCTTCTCATAGAATGACTCCTAAAGAGCTTCAAAAGGCCACCAAACAGTTTAATTCAAATACCTATGGAAAGCCACATGACATGTTTGCTTCCCATAAAGCCCCTTCTGAAAACAGATCCGCTCACCAAATATTGATGGAGACAGAGGAGTTGTTTTTGAAGGATTTGCCTAAGGCCAAAAATTGCAAAAGTGACTAATTATTTTGTGTACCACAATTTCAGTGCTTCCCAGACAGACATCTGCAAGGGATCTGTGTACAGAGTAAAGGAAGCCCACAATAACTCTGGATCAAGCCCTTTGAGAAGGTCTCCAGGTGGACAGCCAAGAATTAAGGTGTTCAACATCCTTAGGCATTTTTGAAAATTCTAGTTCACTGTGGGTTTTTTTTTCCTAACAAAAGTTGAGTGCTTTCCCCTCAGACCTGTTCTCTTGGCTTATATGATTTTCATGACATAAGATTTTGGGGTATCATCTTTCAGTTGTAATCAAATTCAGATAACTTTTATCTGTTGGGTGTTTTTTTCCTTGGGGATAGAAAATTTACAGTAAAAAGAGAAAGAAAAAGAGGACAAAAAAAGGGACTGTGCATATTAAATGACAGGGCGAACTCTCAAATTGCCATAGATATAACATTTACATTTTTCAAGGTCATGTGTCAAATACAAATGAAATAATGAACCTTTGCTACTCTGTGGTATCCCATGCCCAGCAACTTATGCATCAGCATCAATACAATGGCTTTGATGAACTGCACTCCTGTGCCCTGCTGCTCTAACCTGGAAGTTAAAAAGGCAGCAATTAAGTTTTCTAAAAAGGAGCAAGAAAACCAGAAAAAATGGTGCTAGGAGCTGCCAGTATGCTTAATTACAGAATTGTTATTTGATACAAAAGCAAAAGAACTAAACAAAATGTGCAGAAGAAAGGTAAATGGCACGGAACAGGGATGTTAATGAAAAGGTTGAGCAGGCTGCAGCTATGAGATTCACGTCTGACCCATGAGACGCTTCAAGAAAACAACAAGGTGAGAGTGTGGGGGGGGAAGATAGAGGTGAAGGAACTGTTATTTACACTCCTGTGATGGAGTGCACAGCAGAAACACACATCAAAGCTATTTTTTCAGAAGACACAGGACTGCATGAACAAACTCTCCCCAACTTGGATGATTTATTTTATTCTAAAGTATGTCACTGCAGTGAAACCACACAGTGCCTTCCAGAAAGGCAACTTATAGTTAACTATATACTGCAAAGGAGGCTGTATATTATAATCCAATTTAGGATATGTTATATTGTGTCATTAGAGAACAATTTTCGCTTGGTACAGCACGAAATGTCTTAATGGGTTTAAAACACATGTCTCTTTTCCTTTTCTCTTCTCCTCTCTCAGCACGGCATAAAATGAAGCTATGGGTAATATTTCTGTTCCATGTGCATTCCTGGGAAGTGTGTTACTGAAAAATGTACTAGGTGACTCCAGAGTTGTATATGTTACAGTCATATTTTGAAACCAGTCATTTCAGGAAATGATTAACATTTTCAACCATTTCACAAAATGGCTTTTTCATTCAGTCATTCCATGAAATGAGAGAAAGTTTCAGGCTTTTAATGAAGTCAGTGAAACTAATAGGGAGGCACCACGTAAAATGCCTTATATCTCATTACTTGAATTAACTTAAAAAGACAGCACGTGAGATTATTTTTATAATTTCTTTTCTTCTAAAGCCATACAGACTTCTACATTTATTTCTGAAATCATCCAGTCATATACACCACTGCCAGAACCAAACTTATCTTCATAACTGAGGTGACTGCGACATCAGTATTATATCTGTCTGGCTTTTCAGGGTTTTCACCCCTCTGAAGACTGTGCTTTAGCAGGAGCTCTACCTGCAAATCCCGCGCTGCCCGGGCTCCTTCCAGCTGCCCAGGGAGGCTGTGCCAGTGAGGGCAGAGGGCAGCATGCGGGGCGGGATTTTGCAGAGGGTGGTTGGGATGGTGCCTGAGAAGTGAAGGGCCAGTTAGCTCAGGGGTATCGGTGGGCGGAGAATTTGGTGGGTCTGGATGAATCCTTTCTCACAGAGCTTGAGATACAGGAAGAGGTCTAACCTTTCATTTAGCAGTAGTTCCAGTTTGGCTGCTTATGCCTGAGTCTGACTGTCCTGGTTTGAGGCAAAACAACCAATTTTCTGTTCAGTAACCTTACTTTTTAGCTAAGCCTCTTCTAACTCCTGAAATTAACAGCATATTGTGCAGAAACTGTTCACTCTCAGAGTGATAAGACCTATCTTTATAGTTGATGCCAAGGAATAATGTGCAAAGAGGCTCTTGCATATACTTACTGCTGTAACACCCAAGGGCAGCTCGCTTTGTTATTTGCCCCATGGGAGGGTTGGAAGCGGAAAAGCGTAGAGGTGTCCCACCTGTGGGAAGGAGCAGACAGGACAGGTGACCCAAAACTGACCAACAGGGTGTTCCATCCCATCTGCCTCATGCTCAGTATAAAAGCTGAGGGATCAAAGGGTTGACTGTCTTTCTTCAATGGACGACATCCAAGGAGGACTCTGTCTGTTCATCTGCCTTTGATCCCAGTGCTGAATTCAGATCCTGAATCCAGTTCCTATCTGTTACTGAGTCCAGTCTGGGTCTTCCCAGTGCCAGCTGGTGATGTGATTGTCATCCTGGGAGCTCGATACGGTTTTGTATATATTTTATTATTTTCTTTCTATTATTAACATTTCATTAGAGTAGTTTAGTTCCTTCTAAACTCATAAGTCTCTCTCTCTCTCTCCCTCCTCTCCTTGAAGGGAGAGGTGGGGGACAGCATCTGTTGTTCACCTCAGTGGCCAGTCCAGCCCAAACCATGACACAGGCACGGGGGGGGGTGGGCAGAATGTCTTCTGGATATGTTGATGCAGCAGAGTCATTAGAAAGAGCACTGAACACTGAAAGCAGATTGTGCTGACTGTGGAGGTGGTTGATGATCCCTGATGGTAGAAAGGTTGAGCTAAGCCCACATTTGGGACTGGTACTGAACAGAACTGCATATGGTGAGCAGTTTATTCCGGATTGATGGGTGGTGCTTCTGAGAACTGGACAAAGTGTATTCCCACAGTCCAGTCCCACGAATTATCGTCTGCCATCCATGCTAAGAGCATTTGCTTAATATCCCCTTTGGGAGAGCCCTGGCTATGTGGACATCTTGCTTTTCCATGCACCAACCTAAGCAGAAGACACAGACACTTCAGTTCTTGGATGACTTCAGAAGCAAATTCAGTTCTTTTGTTACTCTGCAACACAACAGGGATATCAAGTAAGAGAAAAATATCAAAAAGATGAAGGGCCGCTTCTGGTGCTCCCTCTGAGGTAAGGGCTTAGAGAACACAAAATTTGGTGGGGTTGTCTTGGTACACTATTATCTCCTTGAAATTGCCTTGAGCCCCAGCTTGCATGTCAATAAGGTCAGCTTGCCCTCATGATGAGTATTCATTGCTTACGGTCAGTTTTACACCAATGCCATTAGTCAAAGACATCTTTCTCTTCTGGCACCCAAAACAGAAAGATTTGAAGAGCTCAACAGTTTATCTTGTGATGTTCGCATATTTAGATGGCAAATGCTTTATAACATGAACATGTAGCAACACGTGCTTTTCTGATAATATCATACCTGTCTTCAATGCTCACACGGTATATGGAAGATGCTTCTTTAGTCCCATGTTTCTTGATTAGCTTCTCATTGTCACCCCACCACAGAATAAAAAGAAAGAAGTAATATAAAAGAACTAACTGGCAATTCCATAACCAGAGATAAATGACGATAAGAGCAGAA
Source organism: Pluvialis apricaria (assembly GCA_017639485.1). Classification (NCBI taxonomy): domain Eukaryota; kingdom Metazoa; phylum Chordata; class Aves; order Charadriiformes; family Charadriidae; genus Pluvialis; species Pluvialis apricaria. The sequence goes on along the minus strand of CM030008.1, from coordinate 130,705,086 downwards.
AGGAAAAAAAATAGACTGTTCTTTAAAACTTACTCTGCAGGCGGGTAGTATTCAAGTCTTGACTTTGATTTGGGATCTTGGCTTGCCTTTTTGATCTCAGCAATAGTTGCACAGTATTCTTCCCCTGGTATCATGCATTTTGGGCACTTCTCACACTTTTTGTAAAGTTCTTTCCTGAAGCTACTTTCAAAATCTAGAGCCATCCCCATCAGTCACTGCAGAACAAGGAGGATCCTTATCCAATAACCCCCCTTTTCACAATATGCCTGTTACTGAGTGAAACAAACAGTCAAATAGTCTATCAGAATAACCAGCACGTCAGTCATTTCGTAGAATGCGTGAAACTTTTAGTCATTTTACCAAATGAGTGAGTGAAGGAGTCATTTTGCAAAATGACTGAAAATTTCAGTCATTTCAGGAAATGACTGGTTTCATGATACAACTAACATATCACGCGCTAAAGGAAAGGCTCAGGCTGAAAATGCGAAGCAGATCATGTTCTTCAAACCCCCTCTTGTGGCTGTGGAGAATAATGCCATAAAATACCGCATTTTACTGTAATCTTTTGTTTAAAGACTGCAGTGATTGTTCAGGAAGGAAGGAGACATGGGAGCCCCTGTTTTGCAGTAGACTACATCCTGATGCTTCATATTCTTCCTTGAAAAGCTCTGGCAAATGAGTTAATTTATTTTCTTAAGATCTTAAGAAATAGTACACGGGGTTTGAGCTGGACGCCTCTGCAGAGATCCAGGACAAAGCAGTTGCCAAAAAGGTTCTGTAGGGATAGATCCACTGCCTATTTTATGTCAGCTGTGACTATTTAGTATAACTGTGTATGTCTTATATCTAAGTACAACCTTCACTTTTTTTTCTGAAAACCATTTTAAAGTTTTATAGCCTCCAGATAGAGCTGAAACAAAATGAACTCATCCAGAGAATACTTTCTTAGCAGGTAGTTAGCAATAAAGAAGCTTCAAAATGCTGATAAGCAGCTATTTAAATCCAAGCAGCTTTAGACAAAAGCTGCCTATAAGGGAAAACTCCTGTTTTCCGAAGTAAAAACCAAATAATTGATCCTCTGGTAAAGTCTGTATGTAACTGAAACAATGAGCTTACATACTAACATATGTCCCATTGTAAGGGGAGACCAGGATAAGGAGAGAGGTGATTGTGATTGACTGTGAAAATCATTGCTTAATTCCAAAGTTAACAATGCAAATTCCAAAATAGCAAATTCCGAAATAGCAATGCGAAGGATGGCAGAATTTTTGGTCAATGCCATTTATCTCTGGTTCTGCCTTTCTGTGGAAGGAAATCAGCAGCTTGGCTTTGGGAAATTGGAAGTTGAGGACCCGTTTGCAGAAACGGTAGCACACCTTGAGTTCCTGTCAAAAGGATAATGCCAGAAGGAGAGTTAAACCCATCAGATTGGATCATTACTTGGTTTGGAGCCCGCTCAGAACAAGATCAGCATAGGCATCCTCCATGGGACTTCAGCACAAAGCTCTTTGGACACCATCCAGGTCTGTGATACCTCATTTTGTTGGCATTCCCCTCTTCCCAAAGCCCACATACTTCCTCTATCTTCCACTATTGTTTCAGGAGATTCTTCTAAATACATTTTTAATCTAATTTAAGTGAACTATTTTCCTTCAGCATAACTAGGGTCACTAGTTTCTGGTCTTTTTCATTATTTTTTTTTAATTTTTTTATTTACAGTCATATTGAGAGTCAGTGGACATATAGCTTCTAAAACAGTAGCCTCAGGGAACCTGGTAGAAGTCCATTTTATTGTACATTTTATTCTGGTACACTGAAAGACTACACAGATCAACTACAAAAGTACTCCTACCGAAACTTACAGAACTCTGTCTGATCTAATGCCAAAGAAAATAATTGAACTGCGTAATTTAATAAAGGCTTACGTTAGTCTGAAACACCCTAAACAGGGAATAATTTAAAAATATAATCTGGAACAGTATTACTTTATCAACAGAAAAGAAAGAAAACAATTGTTTGTGCTTTCCTTGATTTTTTTCCCCTGGTATAGGGTGTCCAAAATGCTGACCATTATTAAGTTCAATATACTTCATTTAATGCATAAGGGAAATAGGTCACTGAGTTTGTGCTACATAGGTTTGTATAAACTAAACTGAAATACGTTTTCATGTGAAAAATTAGAGAGACTTTTCAGGAAAACATTGAAATATTTCATTTTGGAAATGAAACAGTAAAATCGGTAGAAAACATTATTTTCCCCAACCAAAACTGTCATACCCGACAAAAATCCCAGCATGAATATTTGCCATACATTTTTTGACGATAGATACTTCCACAGTGTGGTTTTGCCCATATCTCTACATATTTAGGGAGCTCAAGGTTTAGTTCCTGGCCCTGTCATGGTTTTCTTGCGGGCCTTAAGTCAAGGCGAAGACTTGTAACAGTGACTCTGAATCTGCTTGAGTGTGTCTAAGTTTGAAACCAGTGAAATTCCACTGTGCTCCATTTCAGGATGTCTTGATGTGCTTCAGCTCCCTAAAAATATCTTCCTGGAAGGGAAAATGTATTAGTTCTTGTGAAGCACCCTCATGCTGTGACAACAGGGAACAGACACGAGGACAACAAGGGCAAATCAAGACTGGCCCAAAGCTCCTCAGCAGGGCAGGACAAATTAAATTTTTCATTCTTCAACTTACATCATCCTCATAGGTAGTAACAACACACAACTTTTCCGCATTTCTAAATGACCTAGGGCACACGTTGGCCCAGGATAGGACCAGGCAGCATTCCTGGGAGACTGTGGCAGGCGGAGGGGCGGCCTGCCACCTCCCCAGATACTTGGGGGACAGGAGCCCCCACCCTGGCCTGATCCCCACAGCCCTCTGCAGTCCCTGCTTTCCTCTATGGCTGCAGGAGGCTTTGGCCTCATGACAAGTTGTGTAGGTCCTTGAAACTCTGACATATCTTTTGCCTTCCCTTGAGTGGTGGCATATGTTTCAGGGCTTTACAATGGCCGGGCACAAATTTTCATGGAACCTGCTATAAGCCTGAAAAAAACATCACACAACATTAAGCTTTTCCATCCCAACAGTTTTAATTAAGCCAGCTAGTTCATATTACACATTTATCAACATTAAAACCAGTATTATTTGCTGGAGTGAATGTAGACATGCAGAGGAATGTATACATGCGGAGGTACTAGTAATTACTCTTAAAGCTTACTATACATATACAGCTACTCTATTGATTTCCAATATTTAATATTCCACAGAGCAGCACAGAGCTTGCTACAGTAATGAAAATACAAGTATATTATTCTCAGTCCCTTAGCTAACATTTAAGACATTTATTTTTATTTACCTAATACTGAAGAAAAGCTCTATCTCTAATAAATTTATGACTGAGAAGTTACTTTCAAAGACCACAATACTTTGCAGACATATGATGTAACCTCTTTTTAAACATTACTTGTCTACTTTATCCAAGCATTACTTTAAAAATATTTTAAGTATTTTGCAACTGTGTTATATATTTAGGGGTTTTGCACTGTCAGTTTGCAGACTGGTCAGTCTCATTGTGCTGTTGTGCCACACTGAGACAACACCGTTGTGATTGCCTTTCTGCAACAGAAGTGTAATAGGTTGGCATTTCTTTCCTTTTTCTTTTACTGACTCCATGAATATGTTTCTACTAAGTTAAATTCATTTTCTTTCTCAAAGGTGTATCACCAGTGGACTTCTAAACCACTTGACCATTCAGCTGTGTGTGTTTCTAGAAATAGTTTGCTAGGAAAAGGAGTGTTGTGTATTGCTTCTAGCTATACATTCCTCAGATCTCCCCTATGCTCTTGTTTTCAAGGTTTACTATTATGGGATCAGACTTCTGGAAGACAGATATTTAAAGAGCACTTAATTTGTGTTGGTCTTACAGACACTGACTTTACCTGGGAATTCCACTGTTGACTTCCACGCAAGCAGCTTCTGGTGCAAGTTGAGTACATTTGAAACTCCTCCTTCAACTCAGATGCTTTTCAAGTGGTATCTGTGCCCAGAAGGAGCCAAGCTGTGGGTTCAAGACCTGTAACAACTGTTCATTTGATCAAAGACTCTGGCACTGATTGTAATTAGACAATTGACAAAAAAAGCTGCAATATGGAATAGACTGTAGGAAGTAGGAAAATGCAGTTTTGGTACGTTTAAATATAAAGGTGAATGTTAAAAATCATTCTAAGGCAAATTGTTAATTCACTAGAAGATACAGTACCTGGTTTTCTTAACCTTTCCATAGCAACTGAGAACAGGCAGCTGAGAGTTTTTTCATCAGAACAGATTTAGTGAGTTAAGATTTCCCAACTCTAGACCTTCTAAAAAGCGTATCAAACTGGCATTATTTGTCTATCACATCCACTTACCAGGTAAGAAGATCTTGGCATTTTTTCTGTAGCAGCTTACAAAAGCATTCAGTCTAGTCATCATATCTATTTTTTCTCTTTTAAGTTTTGCTTCTGTCACTTCCACAGCTTTAAGTTGTGACACTTTAAGACCCACACCTCCTCAGAAAATAATGCTTCAAGGTGCAAAGCTCTTCTTGAAGATCAGTTCTGTTCCAAGCTCTGATGTTATTCCCAGTTGTACCACCCTTCTGTCCTTCCTGCTGCACCTTTAGTGGTAGACAATACAGAGTCTTTGCAAAACATTAGGAAACTAATCATCATGAACTGGATTTATCTGTCCATCTGAAAAATACTGAACAGATATTTGCTTGGCAAGAAGTAACCTTTCTCAACAGAGAAGAGTTAAAGATGTCTTAAAGGGATCTATTTTAAAACCTTAGCATGTTTAAAACTCCCATTAAAATTAATGAGAATGACTTTGTTCTTACCATTGACAATTCAGGAATCCAATGCTTTTGAGTGTGAAAACAATTAAGTCTCAAGTAACAAGTGACCTCTGTTGCAAAATGAAGACTGAAGAGAGAATTTACAATCTTCTCAGTCTTTCCTGGCAAAGGTCAGGTGCTACCAGATGGGCATCAATAAAAGCAGTGTGAAAAAGCTGATAATTTGGCTTCCTGGCTAAATTTAAAATGGAAAAATTAGTTGTTTTGGATTATGCCAAAATGGCCAAGTTTTTCTTGGGAAATGGAAAACTATTGGAAAAACCCTTCAAAAATTCTTTTTTTTTTTTTTTTTTAATTTCTCTCTATGGTTTTTGTTCAAAGACATTCAACAAGCTTATCACAAACTTACGAATAGTTTCAGCTGACCTGCACTTACATTTGCAGGGAACAAATCACTCGAGCAAAAGACATTCATCACCTCTGGGAAAAAATGCACACCTTTTTTTCCACGCAGCTTTCCTGAACACTAGTAAGCCATTAACCATATTTGCTGCTTCCTGCATTCAATTACCAAACACAGTGTGCTTGCCAGACCAGATTTTCCACATGAAAGTATTCAACATACATATATTTTTTGCAATTCTTATCCTGTTCCTACAATTAGTTTTGCTCTTACCTAAACAAGGAGTGGGGTCTGCGATCAAGCATGAGAAACGCTGTTTCTACGTGCTCAATGCAAAAAGCTTGAAGGGCCCAAGATCTTAATTTATCTTAGGTAGGAAGAAGCACTGTCTAGTCTGGGTATCCAAATTATAGCACTCAGACTGATTCTCAAGAGTGCTGAAGTGCAGTTTCTTTCTCTATTTTTAATTTTAAAACAATACCCATATTGTATAATTGTACTCTCTTTTTTTCAGAGCTACCATTTCAACAGCAGATGCACTCCAGCAATGACAGACACTTTAAAAAACAATAGGAAAGGTACTTTAATTAATTAATGCACTGTTAGAAGCAGTTTTGGATGCAGAATCTATGGGGGAAGATTATGAATATTTTGTCTGAATGATTCTTCTGTTTCCCAACATTTCTGTAAATATTTTAATAGTCTAGCAAAAAATGATGCATCCCTGATCAAAAGTTAAGAGACAGGCAAAGGGAAAAAAAGTGATTTCAACCTTTGTACTATTTCCCCCCCCAAAATAGGAGATGTAGCCTGGGGCCAGGCAACTTCAACCTTGTTAACTGAGCCATGAGCATCCTCCTAGGAATGACTAGAATTCATTGCAGGCTCACCAGAGTCCTGTAATGGATTCAGCATTAGGCTTCAAATGCAAGAGTTGAACTCGCATGGGTCTGCAAAAGGCCTGGGTTGCAAAAGAGATGAGAACAAAAGCTCTGTGTGCAAACTCCTTCCCCTACTTTTAGAAACTGTTTTCTGCTGGGGTTTGGGTTTTTTTTTCCTTTTTTTGCAAAAAAGCCACCTTTTTCAGGATACATTAGCTTCCTACTTCTGTTTAAATGTGACAAATTATTTTGGGGGAAAGGTAGACATATGACAAGGTTGAAAATATAACTGGGAAATAGTGGTAACACATTACTGCTCTTGTATTTTGGGTTTGGGTTGTTGTCTGGTTTGTGGGTCCATTGTTTTGGGGTTGTTTTAAAGCTTTCCATTCCCATTGCCTTTTTTCCCCAAAAAAAGTTTTCCATTTTGTACTCCCTGTTTTGCTGAAATCCAGGGAGGAGGACCTATGTGTACCTTTTTAGGATATCTGAGCTTTCAGGAAGGCAACAGAATATTCCCTTATTAACCTACAGTGTGTCAGTGGCAAAAAACCTTATTGTAGCTCTCCTGTTTTCATTTTCAATCTGCTTTTGCTGGAAGGGATAATCTGCTTAGTCTCTGCTGGGTAGGATGGGACCTTGGGAGTTCCCATATTACTTCTTGTCCTGCGGGTTCCTGGTGTTCTTCTCCCTGACATTATGCCAGGTCCCACTGAGAGGGTTGCAGAACCCTCCCCTAAATCCCATTTTTCACCTGGTATGACACAGCACTAAATCATCCCATTTACACAAACCTGTTCTCCGGGATCATTCAAGGACTGCCCTCCTCTCAGTCTGGCGCTATCTGCAGCATTTGCTTTTCCTTCTTTACTTAAAAAATTGTAAGAAACTGCAGACAACCAGGGAGTTTTCTTTGGGAGGCAAGTTACTAAACATGAATGCTGTAAGTATGGGGCTCCTAAATCCCTCCTCCTTTCTTTACCGCCCCCCCTTCCCCCATATTTAAAAGCATGTGAGAGGCTGCCGGTCAGCTCTGTTTCAAGGTTATTTGGAAGGTCTTCACTTTCCCTAGTGTCAGCAACCAGCCATGAATCACAGCGTTCAGTAAAGTAAGGACTGCTTGTTGGCTAAAGCATTACAGAATACTCCTTTCAGACTCACCCAAAAAAAAAAAGTCTAATACTAAATCCCAGTGATAAGAATAGTTGAAATTAAACAACGTGGATGTCAAAATCTGTTGGATCTGTACAAAGGCAAAACCACTGCACTTTGAGAGACACTGGAACAGTAATACCAGGGGAAATCAGTGTGTAAGCTGTCTGACCTCTTTTATTTTCTCCCCCCCATTCCTCCCTTACTCTCTCTCTCCTCCATCCCCAAAGGAAGTTAAAGATGTTTTTATAATGTGGATGATAGAGACGGCTGATCTGCATAATGAAGCTGAAAACAGCCTGCTTGTGTTGAAGCTCCTCCTCTGCATGTTACATGCCAGCAGAGATTTGCTGCGAAACAGAAGGAGAGCTGCAATGCAGCATTTTCCTCTGGAACTTTGCAGCTGTATTACAGTTCCAAGCGCACCACGAAAAGACTTTTGTTTACAGTATTTAAATTCAATTTGAATGGTAGCTGTTAAAAGCAGGCAGATGAATCACTGCACGTCCACTAACACTTTAGTGCTCACCCACCCTAAGGCTATTATGCTTAACTGAATTACTTCATGTTCTCTTACAATTAATTTTCCTATTGTTTTATGGTACTGCCTGCCTCCAATAATTAGTGGTCCTTAATACTCAGCTATTAGTGGTCCTTAATGCTCAGCTAGAAATAAGATGCCTGGCTGAAAAAGCAGAGTCATAAAGGAGCTCAAAATATTGAAGAACAAAATCACTAAGTAGGTATGATAAGGGCAGTAACCTCAGAAGGGGAGAAACTTCAAGGAAAACTTCATGTTGAAATCGTCTCTTATTTTCTTCAAGCACAGCAGTGTTATTTCCTAATAATGTTCACAGTTCTTCTGCTTCCCAAACTGTACAATGTCATTAAAAGGTCAGTCAGGATGGAAGTCTCTTTCCTCCAGAAGTCAAAGCTGGCAAATATTTGGTAACTACCATCCCAGGCAGTGCAGTAACTACCTTTTCTCCTTCAAGTCTGTATTTCTTTAACATCATCCGAGCTCAGCAAGGCAGGATATTACGAGGTCATTTCCAATATGCTATCCTGCATCCCAAGCTCCAAAGCACTGCTCCAATTTACTCATGAAGCTGAACTCCAAATAATCTGAAAAAAGTTAATGTGTTGGTCCAGCTTCTCGCCTCCTAGCCCCCTCCACAGAGGTATCAGTTTAATGCACCAACATTTCCATCACAGGTTCAAAACATACTGCAGTTGCAAGTGAGAAGAATAAGAGTGCTCTTAGATTAGTTCCCCATGGAAATAGGCACCAAACCAGTCAGCATAATTATCAGACTCTGGTGAAGAAAAATCCTGGATAAAAAATATATCACTGACAATGATAAAATTCAGCTGATGAAAAACTCTGACAGAGCTCTGGGGGAAACTATCCCAATACTCTCTCGCTTTTGACATGATATGAAGACAATTTGTATAGAAGAATTATATTTGAACAAGGTTAGTAATAAGAAATCTCAAATTGGATTTCTGCTCTGTTTTTAAAAAACAACTTTGTACATGCTGGATTTAACCACTGATTTCAATAAAGCCAGGATTTAACTCTCATTGACTGTGATGCAGCCATTTCTCTCTAAGCCTGAAAAATATTTAACTTCCCACACGTGTGCATGCAAACAGAACAAAGGAGCAGAAACTACATATCCATGTGTCTCCTGTAACTTCCTATATCAATTGCACCCTATAGAACGACAGCTGCAAGTGTTCTTTGCACCAAGCTTTCTCTGTATGTTTGAAACTATAGGGCACAGCATTAAAGCAATTGAAAACAACTATGACTATTACAAATGATAGAAGCATCTCTCCCCTTCATCTTTCTTCTGCCATTTCACTAGAGAAGGCAGTTTTATGATGGGTCCTTATTTGAATGATCATCCTCTGATTTTCTGCATCTTCTGTTGCGATTGACTGAAGACCGATCAGTTGTTGATACATACACACTGCGAATGTTAAACTACATCACACCAGAAACGGGGATAGATTTCTCTATTAGCTGTGTACATAAAGCCCAAAATAGCAGCCCCCTTTCCCTTGAAGTACCTACACATTTCTGTTTTGCAAATACTAAACAGCAGTGAGTTATTTATTGCCCAGTACAAGTCTTTTCGCTCCCGAACATGACAAACTCTATCGCTTTATCTGAACTGACCTCTGATGGAACAAAATTAATCACTGCATTTGCACAAAGACTGTACAGATGTCCAGAATGTGGGATCTTCCTAGACATTTTATTCTTTTGCTGAGTGGAGTGCTGAACTGCGTAATCCCTAAATTGCTGACCACTGAGCAGATTTAGCAGGGGAAGGATCACTCTTTATATTCCTATATGCTTCCCTAGGCATCTGCTCTCACCCTCTGCTAGAGACAGAATGTCAGGCTGGAAAGACCCATAGCCCAGCCTCCATCTTGTGATTATAATCAATCACAGTTTAAATTCACAGTACAGTTTTCATACCAGAATTTGCAGCCAATTTATGCCGGTCCGTGCTGGGAAGAGAAGGTATTGCCATTTCCCCTCTCCCTGACAGACCCTGCCACCCTCTGGCCCCACACTCCCACCACCAGCATTGGGGTAGGGCCTGCCGGTGGGGGCACACGTGGACCCCCCTCCCAGAAGCAGTCCTGCCCTGGTGAGCACAAGTTTGCAAAGTGCAACCCCCTGATTTCTGCAGCAGCAGCATGGACCCTAGAGCTTCTCGCTGTGCCATGGAGATTATGTTCTTCTTTCCCTGCAGTAACAGAGCTCACATGAGCCCCAGAAACTTCCTTCAGACCCACAAACCACATCGCAGTTAGGGTCAGGGGAGTCATCAAGTTTCAGACATATGAAAAATACTCTGGACTTGGGGGTAGCTCCTTGGACCCAGATGAATTAACACAGCCACTGCTCAAATGCTGTGTGACTTTGATTCTCACAAGACTGTTCATTAACTGAAACTATTCAACAAATGTTTTCTGCAACTGTAATTCAGCCAATTGATTGTTTATAATCTTTGCCTGTGACTGCTGCTTTCAATACAGGGAGAAATCTTTTTTCCTGTACTCATTTGCATCTGAGTGTCAGCCTTGCAAACAAGGGCGTATTGGTGATTAGAACATTCAGAGAAAAATGTTAGATGGGCAAATCCATACTTCTCAATTACCTGAAAAACATATTCGTGAAATCACCTGTGACCACTAATTTTATCCAAACAACTGTTTAAACCCAGCCTTGAACTTGGCAGCTACAGAGATGTGCAGGGGGAAGTAGCTGGGAAACACTGTCACCTTGAGATAACCATAACGGCAGTGATGGATTATCATTAGTGGAAAATGAAAATTCACATATAAATAAACCTTTACATTTCACTGCTTTGGAACCATTTAATATGCTCTGCTTTGCCAGCAGCATAACTGCCTGCATACAAGACTCAACACATGCGTTAGTGAACTCTGACCTTGTTGGATACTACGGTCACAAGCTGCAGTGTTGGGCTTTTATTACAGACGCCTTCCACAGTTAGCTCCACTGATAGAGAAGGACCCCACTGGCAACGAACTATCAGAGGAACTTTCTTCTCCACCTGTCTCACCAACCTTGAACCTGAAAAGTACGCAGGCTAGTGAAGAATGCCAGAAAAGCAAGGACACGTGCAACCAAAGTGCTGGACAGCTTAATTAGCATGGTCACAAGATGAAAAAAAAAACACAAACCCAGTAATTATTCCATGCTCAAATGCTAGTCCATCTTCATTCGTTTATGTTGTTGCAATTAAACTGCAGATTACTATTTAATTTCCTTAAATGGGACAGTATTTCACAGAAAATGGATGTCCTCCTGGATCCCTGAACTCCTCTCTGAGATGTAAGTCAGTGTTAATAAAACAGTATTAAATCACCCTGCAGTAGTAATTACTCAGCCTCAGACCTAAGCTGTAAGTGGCAATAAGGGAAGATCCCCTCCCTCCTCCCCCTGGATATTAGTCCCTACTTTTAGTATCTGAATTGCTGATTTGATTCAGGTTTTGGCTGGCTTGTCACTACTCCTCATTTGGTCAACTAGAGTTTGATCAAGAAGAGGAAGGATGGGGAACGCAAAGGGAGAACAGCACGTCCTGATCAAGCAGGAGGCAAATTCAAAAGGTCTTTATTCTATTTGCAGAAAGTTCTGCCAATGAAAATAAATAAAAGCAAAATTTAATCAAGTTGATATAATCTAATATACAGGTATGAAGTCCAGCTGTATAATTTAAGGAAGTGGCTTTCTCTGATGAAGTGGTCAACTACCTGGAAAAAGACTGACATCATCAGTAAAAGTCTTTGACATGAGATAAGAGAAAGATGCCCATCTTTCTGAAATGTAAATAAATAACATTTACTAAACACAGGCAAATATTGCATAATGGAAAGACAACATCAATGGAACTGGATGCTTTGACACGACAGTGATACTCTTCTGACAACCCCAGTTTCTTTGTTTTCTTGTGGATTTCTAATGTCCAGTTAAACCAAAGAAGACACCACCGTAAAAGCCTTGTGACTGCCTTAAAATTGTATGTTTCATTAATCTGTGTTAGGGCACAGATGTGCCAGACCTTTAATTCTTCACTCAGAAGGAATGAAGATATACCTTACGCAGTGCTGCTCCATCACTTTGCTGGGAACAGCCAGTTCTACAGTGCAGCGCAGGCCAAATAATAATAAAAATTCACGCTTCTAATCCTTCAACAGTCACAAATTTCAGGATGTAAAAATAACACACTTGAGATACATTAAATGCTCATTAAAATTAATGAGAATGATGTGATTCTTACAAAAAAGTACAGCATTGTCTTGTGAAGGAACTGTTTAGTCTCACAAGTGAACTGAGAGTGTTAAGAAGTCTGGTGGTACCAGATAAAATACATGACAAAGCTGTACAGAAAAATTCACGTGGCCACCTGGAAAAAGAAAACCACGTTTCTGTCAGCTCTATTTTATCACAGATTTTGTTACTGTTTCCACATATATTGAGAGCAGTTTTCACAAACCCAGGGCTTTGTGATTTTTTTTTTTCTCCTTTTCTCTTTCATGCAGCACAATCTGTCCTCTGTGTTTCATGGCCTAATTTTACCTCTTTGCCTTTGAAAAATCTGTGTTCATTACCAAGCAAAATAACGACATGAGTAACAAAAGTAGCCCACTATGGTTCTCATGTTTGGATGTAGATATTGATCACTTTCACACTGCTCTAATTCTGAAGAGTGTTTAAAGCCCCCAGGTCTAAGACCTGGTAAAGAATAGCACAAGTAAATGAATTTTTCAAGGGAAAAATTTAGGATCAAAAATAGGGGTTCCAGGACTGTACGCAGCACCTAAAAGGTATAAAAGAGAGTTGACTTAATATTTAGAATTTTTATTACAATCAGAGATTTTTAGAAATTCCTGTAGAAGTCATTTTAACACGTGGCTTTAGCAAGTGAACACATAAGCACACTGGAGCTTTCCAGAGTCGTTCAAACACCAGTTCCTTGATTATAGCCCTTCTGCAGTTTAGAAAACTACTGCGCTAAAACAGCAGGGAAGAGAGTAGAGTTTGGGGTAAAGAGGAGGAGACGGGGTCTGTCCCTGTCGGTAGCAATGAGCTGCTGAGGGTACGTCAGGTCACTCCTCCACTGACTCTCCCACCATTTTTCTGGTGTCTCCAGCCTGGGCATTCACACAGGCAAGGACCCTCTCTCGCAATCAGTTTATAGATTGATTAGTTCAAATGGTGCCGTCTCAGACAAGGCCTCAAGGTACTAAGTAATATAAAATGGACAAAGACTAATTCCATTCAAGTTAATCAGTGCTTAACAGGACGAGGATTTGCCACAAAGAGTTCTCTTCTAATAAATATAAGCCATGCCAGTATGAGAGAGAGTCTGGCTGTTTACTGTAGTTCCTTAATGGCAATAAGGAAATATTAAAACAAAGTCAAGTCCTGTTAATTTGTGATCCAGTGAGAACATTAACAATGTTTATAAAAGATGCAAAAGAACAATAATTAAATTGGAAAAAAAACTCCACCCAAACCTAGAAATATAAAAGAAATACATTTTCTGTAGAAAGAATTGAAATGTTTTAAGCATTGCAGTGACACAGCCTGTATGTTTTACCTAAGGCAGGTCTGCAGTAATTGCAAAACCTCAGGCCAGACTGCAGCCAGATTAATCCTCTCTCTCCTTTGAGTCACTAAAGTGTCACTAGAGATTTACATCCTAAGGTGATGCCTTGGGACAGTCCCACCATGTAGCTGGTGTCAAGTTACCTGATAGCCCAGCAAGAAAGGACCGTCAATAATCGGATCCCCAAAAGAGAGGCATAACATTGAATTGATCGAGCACAAAAAAAGCTTCAGCAACAACCATTCAAAGCATCAGCAAGCCCGAGGAAAATGAAAAGAAAAAAAAAAAAAAAAAAGACACAACAGCAGCAAGTAAGGTTTGTTCAAAGCCAAATGGAAAATTACTAGATTCAGCGGTTGTCTTACTAGGATATTAGATTTGATATTAAATTTCAAAAGCTGTATTATCATTCATGTCCTGATAACAGTGTAATGAAAAAAAATTAGGAAAAAATCCAAATGTAAATAAAATAATACTTTATTATTGCACTCCATATGGGAAGAAAGAATTATATACGGTGTTTATTTTCAGTCTTCCTGGCATTTCAGTTCCCATTCTCTAGTATTCAGTTATCTTAACCAAAGGCAGAAAGTTAGCTACTTTAGAACACTAAAGTAAAATATACCAGCCAACTTCTGCGTAGGAAAGCAGGTCACAGAACACAATCCCAGCCCACTAAATCTGCTTAATGCAGACACATTCCTTTTCCACTTTGAATCAATACCAAGATTTTCAGGAGATATGCAATGTTCTGCTCCTAAATAAATGTCCTCATGTCAGTAATGCTGAGCTCCTATTGTTTCAAGAAAGTCATGGAAGACTATAAAAGATATGACTTTGCAGGACCAGGGCCAAACTGCCTATATGGATATAAAACATGAAATCACATTATAAACATAATGAAGACAGATGCATACAACTAAAAACCCTGAAAGAAAAGAAGAAAAATCAATTATTTTCTCTGATTGCTGCAGTTTTAGTATAGAAATTCCTATCTTCCCAGAAGAATGCAAATGACAGTGCTTTTTTACCTTGACACCTTTCCTTAAAATACTTTTTTTGTTTCAAATTCTAAGGATGGAGGAGAGAAATGACTGTGTTACATTTCATTTTGATTTTTTTAATATTTCTTACTTGATAACTCATTTTTAAATGAGGAATTTGTGACAATGGGAGTGAAATCAAAATCGTCATGGGGACATTATTTTTCCTTTTTCAGAATTACATAGGGGCTTAAAACTAATGCTCTAAAACACATGCTATTACCACACAGTAACAAAAAAATGCTCATTTTTTTCAAGGAGTCTATATACTGCTGTGTACAACATTCATAGTCACACACGGATGTAAGCATCATCATGGTTAACAGTTACATTGCCTAGAAATTATGACCACTGCTCCAGGACTGGGATAGACCAAAGTCAGCATGCAGAGCAGAGGAACACCTGAACAAGCAATAGAAAATGCTGCAGGACAGGGAAGGGGTAAATCCTGCCTCCTTCCCACTTGGGAGCTCTCCTGCAGCCCTGAGATAGGCACTTGGGTGAGGCATGGATGCCCAGCCCACAGCTCCTGTCTGCAGGTCTTACACCCAGTGCAGGAGGCTCTCTGATGTGAATGTGCTCTGAGAAAACATCCCCAGAAAGATGACCAGCACCTGAGGCCCCAGGGTGACAGGTCAGGCTGCCTCTTGCCTGGTCACGTGTGGAGACACCTTCATCTGTCAGCCCCATAATTTTGGCTTCCTTGGCTGTATGGTGGCCTGCTGTCAATAAAAAGCATGGAGAAAAATCCCAACCTAGACCAGTCAATAGTTCAGTATAAGATATTTCCTTGGAAAGAGTCTCCCTTAAGCCATGGAGAAACTTGTACATGTGCTTTGACCAGGAGGTTCATAAGGTGTATATGCCTTGTCACCATCTTCACACACAGCTAAGGCAATCCTGATTTTAGTGATCAACGGGTTATGAGGAAAGACTCACAACAACTTTGCATATGCTTTTCCTTGAGTTAGCTGAATTGCTGACTTAAGTATATGGCAACAAAGATGCTCTTGAAGAAGTAGGTTCTGATACTTCAGCTGTATTAACACAGCATATGCAGTGGGTGACATTATTCTTAAAAGGCCGTAAAGGATCCAGCCACTTAGAGAAATTAAGTGACGTAGCCTGGCTCTTGTTCAAGCATTAAATATGAGGAACCTGTGGCCTTGCATTTTGTATCTGTCCTGCTTAAATAGTGGAGAAGGTCAGCAGTGTTGGACCGGATTCAGTAAAGATATTAATATTCGCCTTTTTGGTGCCAATAGAAAGAGAAATACAGCAAAACCACCTCCGGTTCTAACATCTTATTAGGACCACAAATAAAATGAAAGGAAAGACAATGAACATACCCTAAGTGTTTTAATGGCATGTAGACTTTATTTCTGATTTCATCGAGCCTTTAATATGCTGTGGTTGCTCTGTTGATAAAAAATGCCTACCTTGTGAGTATCACTCCACTATGAACAAGTTAGTAGTACTACGTAAATTCACTGTTTGCCAATTATTTCTCAGTCACTGACTGAGAATGTCCATGTTTTACCATGTGGGGTAACTCAGTGAAAGAAGCACTAACAGCTCACAGACCAGTATTAACCACACGGGAGCTGACCTACAGGGAGACCATGCACTATCTGACCTCTCAGTAACTTGCTTTCTGACCATGATTCAAAAACTGAATATCAGAGAGAAAGTACCTCTGCAGCATTTCCTGGGCATACAATTAAATAGAGGAAAGGCAATAACCATTCAGGATGTACATGCCTCTTCCTATTTTCTCCAAATTGCTTACCACAGAAGTTAAGCACAAGACCTATGTCAGAGCAGCAGATGAATGTGAAGGCAAGAAATGCACAATTTAAACATATATTAATACTTCCTATCGGTACTGAGAAAAATATGATAATCTGATTTGCTGAGCACTGTCTGTGGGGCACACTTCTAGTGACCATCTCAGTACTGCTGTGGCAAGCTTGGCATTTTGCAAAATCAGAAACAAGAAATCATTCTCATCCCACCTTCCTTTCCCAGTCACTGAGGCGGTCAAATGCAGACGAGGACAGGAGAGAGCAAATGCGCAAGCCAAATGCTTAGTAAATATTTACCAAAGTGAAAGAAGAGCACGTTGAATATCACCAGCCCAAACTTTTTTGTCTGTTGGAAAAAAGCCTATCTACATAGGAAAGGATCGAAGGGAGGATACCGACCTTTGGTATGATCATCCCTAAAAATAACAATTGGCACAATCTCTCCCTATTCTTAAGGGAAGATACCTATTTCTCATCTAGGTGAAATACCTATTCTTACAGGTATCTAAAACCCCAAATTAGGAGCCCTCTGTCACAAAATCAGCAACGTGGAAGAAAAGGGAGAGCCTGGGCTCTGATATCCAGCTGCATGCCCTACCACAAAACCCAAACATGTGAGATGGCATTCAGCATGTAGATTTTCTTTAATTATCTTTCTACAAATTAGTACCTCTGTCTCTCAGAACTCCCCAACATAATCGCTTTCACTGGACTCTAATTTAAGGTGTGTAGCTGCTGTTCTGTATGACATTTCTTCCAGATATGAAAGAGGCTGTAGAAAGGAGTCATCCCAGACTGTGGCAAAAAAATGTCTTTTTTGTACTATTTCCTGGGAGTAGTGGCACTATTAACAGGAATAATAATGGTAATCATCATACAGGATATGTGTACCTTTGTTTATTTCATCTGAATAATCTACTACAGTTTTCTCAAGCCTGCCAATACAACATTCAAAGAGCCAGTTCAATTACTGAAGTATTTTCTATTAAATTAGAAGCAATGTACTTCTCAAAGAAATCATCTATTATTTATAACTAAAAGGCAAAGAGACATCTAACTCACAGTGTCTTTACAAAATCTTACAGCTGAACTGTTAGGCTGTAAACAACCACGTTAATGGGCTCATTCTATAACAAATTACTTAAAAGATAGCACAGCAACAACAATGGTAGATGTTAAACCATTTTAATAAAATCACAAATCCAAACTGTTCATGAGAAAATGTTAGACATGTAAGTGAAAATTCCCCTACTCATAAGCATCACCAAAATGGCTGGTGTGGGATTAAAGTGGAGTTCATGGCGTCCCTCCCCCAAATTCTTACTGTAACATGACAGACAATTTATTGACTCCTGCTGTAATATACTACATATATAAGAGGTAACAATCAATAGTTGCCTCACAGTGAGGAAAGAGGAACTTCAGTCCTGTTTTATAGGATGAAAAAAAAAGTAGAAATCTATAAATCTTATCAGCACCAAAGACCCGATGCTAAAGGTTTTCGCCATTGATATTAGCCTAAGTTTGGGCCCGTTCTAACATATCCTGCTCAATAAAAACCCAAGGTTAAGGGGGTTTATTGAAACTGTTAATTTTCATTAACAGGAAGAAACTGAGCCAATTCCTTGGAGTCTGACCAAATAAGATGACTATAAGACAGTTCCTGGAAAAAGCCTGGTTGTAGCAGTATGTTGTGGGAGGGAAGACCTGCCCCTAAGACTCTCATTTGTCTCTAAACACTTCATCCTTCAAAGAGCAAATGTGAAAACTTAGAAAGGAAAGCCTGGAAGAGGCCTCCAGGCTTCATCTGCTTCATCCCGCAGCCTACTACTCCTGCACTGCCTCTGACAGATGGCTTCCCAATCTCTTACAGACTTCTTATGACAAGTTCTTATAGGTTTTCAAGAAAGCTATTTCGCAGGCTTGGCTATGCCTTACTTTTTTCCTTGAGTCCTAATTGAAGTCTCCCTTGCTGTAACTTAAAATCCTTGCTTCTTGCTCTACCCATACAGGAAAAACCAATTGGAACCCTAACCCCTCTCAAGAAGCTATCTTTTTTTTTTTTTTAATTTGAAAACACAAATGAAACTGAAATTATTTTCTGGAGAGCATATATTCTTTATGTCAGTATAGGCATTTGCTAGAGAATATTTTCCCCGCTCTCCCTCTCTTGTCAGTCAACACCTTTTTCAAACATGGTGACCAAAACCAACACACATTGTTCATCTTGCAAGACCACATCTAGCAGACAAGATTTATACATCTCAGCCCATTTGCATTTTTTTGCAACAGCAGGTAGCTTGTTGACTCATGCAATTTGCATCCACTATATCCTGTGGATCCTTTTCTACAGATGAACCTGTTCTTCCCCTTGTATTTATGCAGCTGATTATACATGCCTAAAAGTAGAATTTGAAGAATTGAATTGTATCTTACTTTTTCCCCTAGCTCATTTCAAATTCTAATTCTCCCCTCCAGGACATTTCCAGGTCTTCCCACCTCGATGTCATCCATAGATTTAATAAACATAGTTTTCATTCCATTAGCCACATAACGAATCAAAACATTCAGTAAGTTGAAACTCAGGACAGGAACAAAACAACCCCCCAAACCAATGCAAAACACAATGTTCTAACTTGAAAACAAACTTCTCTCAGCACAATTTTTCAGGGTTTATGCTTGCATTATAGTACTTTTGTCCAGAACGTGAATCTGCAGCCTACTTTTAAATATCATGCAAGTCAACATCAGAAGCCTGAGCTCTGAAAGTTAAAACTTAGAATATCTATTATTTCCTCTCTCCCCAGAATGTGTGTTAGTTTAATAGAAAGATATTAGACTGCCTTGATGCACTTTGTTCCCAACAGCCCTCCATGATGACTGCATTGCATCTCATTAATTTCTAGGTACTTGCAAATAGCTATTATAACAATCTTCTGTTCATTTGTTTGTTTGTTTGTTTTACCAGGGATTGAAATTACATTGGTTTCTAATTCACAAGCTCTTTCTTTACCCCTCTTGAAAATGAAAAACTTATTTTTCCTTTTCTGGACTTCTAAAACCTCAACTATCATTCATGAGATTTCAAAGGGGAGCTTTCACTTTTTGGAAATTGTTTCATCTTGCTTTTTAAGGAACTTTGGTTAAATGTTAGGTACTTTAAAATTGAATGGATCTAAGTCTCCTGAATTCTCTCTAACCTGTACCTTCTTTATGTTGGAGAAGTGCTTCTGGTTTATCATCCTTTTTTGTTAATTGTATTGATAACCTGAACATGGTCCTTTTTTGGTGAGAACTAAACCAAAGAACTCCAGAATTTCAAACTCCATCACATTTGATAGCTCTTCCTTTGTTTTGAGCAGTGGATAAGTTTTTCCTTCAATGTCTTCTTACTAACAACATAAGATAATTTCTTGATATCCTTTACATCCTATGTAATATGCATCTTGATTTATTGCTCTTGCCCTTTTGACTTTGTTCTTACAGGCAACTCTTATTGTTTTATATGTATGTCTAGGAACTTGTTTTGTTTTCCATTTCTGCACAGGTCCCTCATTTCCTCAAGGTCATATGAGTAGTCATGAGTTGGCCATACTTGTTTTTTTTACTCTACATCCAGCCTCCCCCTACATTGGCCAGTTTTCATTTGTGGCCTCAAAGTAACTTCTTTAAAGGTCTGCTGTCTCTCCTGAGCCTTATTTTCTATGAAATCTTATCAGTTAGTTTTGTGAGGTGACAATGTTCTCCTTGCCTTACCTCTGCAAGTTGCTTCAGGTTGTTTGCACTGGAGTGCATCATAAATCACCAAGAAATACTGACTTAGGATTTTTTCAAGACTTTGTTATAATGTTTTGCCAGTGATAAATGTGGGGGGTTTTGTTTGGAATGTTGCCAATGGACAAAAAAAATAAGTGCTTCCTGGTTTAAAAAAAAAAAAGAAAAGGTCTAGTTTAAATGCTATACAAAAACTAAGTTTAATATTTTCAACCATTGTGTTAAAGAAATGGTTACGAGCAGGGAAACAGAGGAATAAGGAATCGTTTTGGTAGGCAGAAACAAGTACCCTCACTCTCTCTCTTTCTTTGCCCACCTTCCCAGATATCCTGCGTTTTTAGAAGGTTAAGGAACAGATACCGAGAGGCATTAAAAGCAGCTTTAACCATAGCAAGGAAAAGATATCACATGAACAGCCGCAGCTAAAAATGGGCTCATGCAATCAAATATATTCCCTTAGACAACTCGGGAATACAGGGAGCGCTCAGGTAGTCTGCAACAGTCCCTTTCACAGTGTCATCTCTACAGCTACCGGGCAGAGCAAGCAAACACCTCCAACCAACTCAGGCTTTTTGGTACAGGCGCACAGAAATCCACCCCAGGAATTCTGCAGCATTTCAAGGTCAGTCTCCGTGGCAAGGGCAAGAGATTTCCGCAGCAAACGTTCGTCAATCCTGCGGCTGTAATAACGCGCTGCCATCTGCAGCCCCACACCCCCCGAATCCCCTGTCGGCTGCCGAGTTGGAGGAGCCAGGGCTTTTCGTAATTCCGCGGTCACACACCACACGCGTGCACGCTGCCCAGTTTATTTAACTCTTTCCCAGCACTTTTGCTTATGAAACAGGGACAAAAAAACCCAAATGCGCAGAGTTTGAGAGGAAATGTTAAAGAGAGCTGAGCAGTAAAGATGAGCTCTCGCTAGTCCAGACATTGCCAAGTGCCGGTGGGAAGGAGAGGGGAGCGGGAGGGTAGCAGTGCCATATGCCCACTGCACAGAGCAAGCAGCTATAAATGCGGGAGAGGCTCTGGGTCCCAGGGCCTGTTGAAGCCAACAGCTGACACCAGTTTGTGAGTCCCTACCCAGACAATCCCGTGCGCTGCCAGGTTCAGGCTCCAGTGGCACATCACAACTGAAAGAGAGAGAAGAAAACCAGTGCGACAGCACCATTTGTTGACTCTCTTCCCAGCTTCTGGCATTTCTCTTAACAAAAAAAGGCAGTTTGTTCTGCTCAAATCTCCTCACTTGCATTTCTAAGCCCTCAGGCAGGCACAGACTACCTCAGGTCTATTTCTAGTGTGATGTGCCATCCTGAAGCCTGGAGCTGGACAGTTTGCCCGCCTCTCTGCAGACCCTGAGCAGCAGTACATAGGTTTTGCATAACCTCAACCCAGACCATTTTCACTCCAGGCTCACAAAGGTGATAGCTGTCCCACAGCTTGCCACAAGCTGGTGATGCGATGATTAGAGGTAGGGGTGGAGGTACAAGACTAGCGTTCAAAGCCACAGCCAAGCTCAACTTTCCTCAAAAACTGGGTGGGTGCAGAGAGGGATGTTGATGAGGGGTGGGAAGTTTGTCACATGGACATTCATGAGACACAAAGAAATGGTTCACGTCTGGCTTGAGTCAGCAAAGGGCCCAAGATCTGCCCATTCTCAGGACATCATCCAAAGGCAGCAAGTCTGACCAGCTGGCTGGGAGCAGTTCACTGCTTCATTCATCGTTCACTGCAATTTCCAGTGCATCCACACTTGTATCAGTCTGGCAACATTCAAAACAAAACCTTTTGCGGGGTTGGTGAAACCTCCCAGCTGACATTACCAACTCAAGAACAAAAGTGAAGTACAAGTGAGGGACAGCAGGAAGCCTTGTGGCTTCACAGTAAGCAATTCTGTCTTTCAAGCATTGCTTTAGGCTTGGCTGGGGTTTTAAATGTAGGGAGGTATTTCAAGTTTCATTGCACATCCCATTCATTTCAGCTTGGCCACTAAATACGCGAAGCTTAACAGCATTATTCCACTCTCCAGGCCAAGCAGCTTTGCCTTACTAACCACTTGGTTTGTCACTGCTACAGAGAAAAAAAGCACAGAAAAGTAGATTCTAATAAGAGCTCTTAAATATGAAAAGTCAAATGCCATTCAGGACAAAACTTTCATCAAATTCAGCTCTGATATGCAACAAGACAGGACCTGGGCTAAATGGACACATTTTCACATACCTCTAGATTTTCTTCAGTTACTGAACATTCTTTTTTTTCTTGTAAATTAGATGACAGTTCCTGAAATAGCATATACTGGCAGTAAATTTTCCTGAATTATCATACCCGCTATCGCAACTGATCAATTTAATTTTGACTGATATGTTAAAGTGATTATAGAGGGACTAGGCTCCCGAATGTAATTGAATTTCAATGGAATTGTGGCACTTAGTTCCTTTCAATATGTAGAAGATTCCAGACCTTAAGACTAAATACTAAGGCTGCTTAAAAAAAAAAAAGAGATTGCTACAAAAAATTTCCAAACTACCCCCCATTTCACTTCAGAAAATTCTCTCAAATGTACATCATTTTTCAGCACATAAAAAAGATGAAATTCAGAAAAGAAAATCCTAAGGAACCAGGGAAAGTTTTTATTGAATATGATTCATTAAATGTTTGTTTAGCGCAATATATATATATAGGCCATCAATTTTCACATTTTTGATTAAAAATTCTGACCCACTAATGAAAAATTAACAGATACCTGATCTTGAATGAATTTAAAGGTAATATTAAATATTTAATGATTATCATAATATACCTTTCTAAGACTGTAGATATTTCAGAGCTTTCCTTTTCTACCATGTGAGCTGATGCAGATTAACGTGGGGTTTTTTGGCACTTTAAGAAAATTGAAAATAATTAATCTGTAATGGCATTGATGGAAAAAGTGTTCAAAATGTCAATAAAAGTGCCGCTTTAACAGTACTTCAAATATTCTACTTACGCAACTTAAGAGACACATTATCTGCCAGACTACACACTTTTCCATTAAGATCTATGAAAATCTGCAGGTGTTTAATTACCTGCTCTCCCATTGTTCCTTGGCTGCAGCAGGAGTAGTTTGAACACTACCATGTAAAAATTAATGTGCAATTTAACGTAACGGTTATGCAGATGAAATGAAAACTTCCCCTGGTTTCCATTTTGTATGAAAAGTATCACACAAATAAACTGTAAGTTGGTTTTCACCAGAAAGACTTATATAAATATTTTCATTAATTTCAAAACATTTCTGACTTGTAAAAAGAGTTAAGTATCACTATTGCAAAAATCAACATAAGACTATAAAATATCTTGGAAAATACTATGAGGAAATTACAACTCCTGAGAACAGTTTAAATACGTGCTTCTTTTCCCAAAAAGAAGGAGAGTGTTCAATAAAGTCTTTTTCAGGAGAGAATTCAAGTTTTCACAGGATCAAAGCATGGTTGAAGTCGGAAGGGGCCTCTAGAGGGCATCTGGTCCAACCCCCTGCTCAAGGAGGGCCACCTAGAGCCAGTTGCGCAGGACCATGTCCAGACACCTTTTGAATATCTCCAGGGAGGGAGACTCCACAACCCCCCTGTGCAACCTGTGCCAGCACTCAGTCACCCTTGCAGTAAAGAAGTGTTTCCTGATGTTCGGAGTGAACCTCCTGTGTTTTAGTTTGTGCCCATTGCCTCTGGCTCTGTTACTGGGCACCACTGAAAAGAACCTGGCTCTGTCCTTTTTGCACCTTCCATTCAGGTGACATCCCCCTGAGCCTTCTCTTCTCCAGGCTGAACAGTACCAGCTCTCTCAGCCTTTCTTCATAGGAGAGATGCTTCAGTCCCTTGATCATCTTTGTGGCCCTTCGTTGAACTCTTTCCAATATGTCCATGCCTCTCTTCTACTGAGGAGCCCAGAACTGGACCCAGCACTCCAGGTATGGCCTCACCAGTGTTGAGCAGAGGGGCAGGATCATCTCTCTCCACTTGCTGCAATACTTTGTCTAACGCAGCCCAGGATATCGTTTGCCTTCTTTGCAGCAAGGGCACATTGCTGACTCGTGTTCAGCCTGGTGTCCACGAGGACCCCCAGGGCCTTTTCTGCAAATCTGCTTTCCAGCTGGGTGATCCCCAGCATGTACTGGTGCCTGAGGCTGTTCTTCCCCACATGTAGGACTTTGTACTTCCCCTTATTGAACTCCATGAGGCTCCTGTCAGCCCATTTCTCCAGCCTGTTGAGGTCCCTCTGGATGGCATCATGACCCTCTGGCATATTCAGCCAGTTGGTGTCATCAGCAAACTTGCTGAGGGTGCACTCCGCCCCATCATCCAGATCACTAATGAAGATGTTAAACAGGACTGGACCCAGTACTGACCCCTGGGGTGCACCAGTAGTCACTGGCCTCCAACTGGACTTTGCACCACTCATCACCACCTTCCAGGCCCAGCCATTCAGCCAGTTTTCAATCCACCTCACCATCTGCTTTCTATGAGGATCTTATGGGGAACAGTGTCAAAGGCCTTACTGAAGTCCAGGTAGAAAACATCCACTGTCCTCCCTTCATCTACCAGGCCAGTCACTTCATCATAAAAGCTTATCAAGTTGGTCAAGTTGGAAGTCAGTCATGCTGACTATTCATGACAATTTTCTTATCTTTAATGTGCCTAGAAATGGTTTCCAGGATTAGCTGCTCCATCATTTTCCCAGGGATAAAGATGAGGCTGTCCAGCCTGTAGTTCCCTGTGTCCTTCTAGCCCTTCATGATGAAGTCTTTCTAATTCTTTTCTGTTAGAGTTTCATCAGTGTCATAAGGACTCAGACAACACGGTTGGATGTTTTTGGCCAAGGACGTTTAGTATCCTGAGCGTGAACAAAATGCAAAGAAAGTCAAGAACTCTGGGATTTCTTCTGGCATTGGTTCAAGATCCAACCAGCTTTTTTGGCAGGCTTCTCATTTTTTCATTTCATGCCTCATCTTTTCAAGGCAGACCCACAAAAGTCAAACAGTATTTAGCTGTCCTGTTCATGAACCCTGAATTAAATATCTCTACATGTATACACAAGGACCCAGAAGGGCATTCTGCTAGGTCTTCGTTAACCCCACCCATTGCTTGGTCTTTGGTACCATTCTTCACCCAAGGTCAATTTCTGGGTCCATTTCTGGGAGCAGACATCTACTTTCTTTCCTTACAGAGGAGACCTCTCTATTTCCAAAGCACTATAGTCAGACAAAAGCAAGAAAGAAGACATCCCATCTTTTGTGGAACAGCTCAGTGGCTAAATATCCTGTTCACAGCTCAGTGATGCTTAGTTACATTCTTTCTTCAGGTTTAGGTGTTAAATTCAGAGCCTCACCCTCCAGCCTTGCCATAGAAGCTATCTTACACTACAAAAGAATCAATTAGCAATTGGACTAGGGAAAGAGGGAGTGAGGATAACAACAGGGAGTAGTCTCCAGGACACACTTGGACTTCTCCAAGGGAAGGAGTTTTAAGTTTCACTCACTGGTTCCTTTTAAACATTTTATTCAGTCTTCTGAAGGAAAATCTTCAGAAGGAGATTTTGCAGTCGCTCTTCCAAGATTAGCACTAAATATCTGCTTGCATCTCAAGGGAATTGTATACGATCCTTCTCTAAAGGGACACAGATCATTTCTGTCAGGCCCAGATCCTTGACGAAACAGTAAAGAAAAATTTTATGTTGTACTTGCCATGATGTTAAGCACTGGTTCCATAGCATCTTGCAACCCCAATCCCAAAGCTCATATTCTTCCTGAACCCTTCCAGATAGAGATTGTCACACCACTGCCTCAGCATTACAGACAGATGCGTCCCTGGGCAATCTGTGTCTTTCACAATCCTTTGTGAAAAGAGCTTGTTGCTGTCAAAGATATCCTGGAATATATTTTACATTATTGTTGCCTCCTTAGATAAAAGGGCACGATTAGACCTTTCACTCTGCAGATGTCCCTTTTGTGGAAATTGCCTCCCAGCTCTCCAGATACCTATGGCCATCAGAGGCAGATTGCTCCCAAACCTTTTGCAAAAACATGAGATGGATGAGACCAACTGCTTTGTTAGCCTTGTAGGATTTCTTCTTGAGGTACTTCTTTCCCCGTGCAGGGAGCATAACATGTCCCGTCATCACCATTACAGTTCGTGTTACTAACTTAAGCTTTGCAGAAGTTATTTATAGCTTTCCATATTACCACTTAGGAGTTGTAGAAGCCCTACTTGTCTTGTTTCATTTAGGCTATGCTCGAGACTGACCAAATAAAGAAAACTGGAAGCTGTATAGTCATGTTAGCAGGGGATTGCATCCAGAGTAGTAAACTCTGCAACAAACTCCAAAAGACAACCCAAATATTCCCCAATTTAGGTTACAACCAGATTGTTATTAAGCTCCTTGACCTGGATGTAGCACAATCTTTGCTGTTTGGGGAAGGATGTTACTCTCAGTCCTGAAGAGTGCAAGTCCCAGTCTTCCCCACAATATGTCTGACAACATGTGGATGCTGCATGAGGCAGTAGTAAAAATCTCACAGCGGGAATTTCCTCTCTCTTTATACCTGCTGCTGTTCACCACCAACCCTGACCAGCTGAAAAGACATCATTTCATAGGAGGTTGCCAAATTTTGCTGATTTTGCTGAAGCAAACTGGCTTATGTAATTTTGATCTTTTCGCAAAGCTAAAAATACCAAAAAAGGGAGTGGAAGGGAGGTGATGAAAGAATCGTGTTGAGAGCTTTAAATATATAGAATAGAACTAAGAGA
Source organism: Pluvialis apricaria (assembly GCA_017639485.1). Lineage (NCBI taxonomy): Eukaryota > Metazoa > Chordata > Aves > Charadriiformes > Charadriidae > Pluvialis > Pluvialis apricaria. The sequence continues at coordinate 130,678,249 of CM030008.1, read as the reverse complement.
GTAATACTTGTATTTAGTAGCTGGAGGAACCTTTCAGAGCATGAGAGAGAAAGAGAGAGACAAAGATTTAAATTCAATTCTTTTCTTTTCCTATTATGCAGGACTGCAGCATCAACAACCAGCAATTGAGAGAAGAGATACATCATTAAACTTATTTATAGCATTAACTACTTTGCATTCATCCACACAAGTGAAACTGTAAAAAGAAGAAAAAATTATAAAGGGAGTGTGTGGTTCTTTCATTAGCTTGTCTGTAACGTTGGATTGGTCCATAAATTAATGTGTAAAAGAGGACAGAAAAAAAAAAGAATTCAAAGCTTTGCCATTGTAATTACAGCTCTTTAAATATCAAAAGACACAAAGAAAGATTCCTTTTGAAAAGAGTACCGATTCTCTTGGCAAGCCACTATTAAATACTTGCATAAATCTACAGTCTGTATCCTGCAAGTTGAGGTGACATTGCTATCATGGCTTACAGGTCTTTTCATGTGACTACTGGTGCACTTCAGTATTATTTATGTATTTTTATCAGGACACCTTGATGAGATAAGACACCTTCCTTCTGTCAAGGGTGAAGGGCTAGGAAGTAACAACTGAGAAAGCTAGTGAGAAGAAGGGCCTTGATCAAAGGTCAGCTAATCGGCTTGGGCTGTTCCAGGCACACACTCTGAAAGTCTCTTTGGTACAACTCAGACATCCAGGTGCAGTTTCATCACGGATTTACCAGCAGCTCCTCCATAGCACGGCCCATGTGCCAGTGCTCAGTCACAGCAGCAGACGTGTGGCTGCATCCCTCACTCTTCCAGTTCATACAGTATTTGGCCCCAGAAAGTCACCAAAACTACCAGTCAAAATATATCAGTAAAACACCCTCTAACATGCAGAGCAGCATGGATTACCAGGCATCGCAATTTCTAAAGGAAATGCCACAGAGCTCAGCTCTTGTCCCCAGTTTGCTCCCTCCCAAGCAACATTTCCCCACAGCCTCCCAGCAAGTGTCTGCCTTTTGGAGGGCATCATAGATAACTGATCTCATACTTGACACCCGTCAGGATAAACCAATGCCCTTCAGTCCTATATGTTTCACAGATTGCAAACTTACTTAAGTTCCGTCCCATATGATGGCAAGTAGCTCAAGATATTTTCTAAAAAGGCCAAATCCCACACAGCATGGGGTTTCACAGACAAAAAGAATCATGCACTGCACCCGAAATAATTCAGGAACAGGCTTTTTTTGAAGCTGAACCACTGCTTCCACAAGGTTGAGGTCAATATGTGTGTGAGGAGCTGCAGCTCCTAAGGGTTTTTCAAGGGGCTGGCTGTTTCCTCAGGCTGCAGCCTCACAGCTCTCGGGCTGCCCAGCAGAAGTTGCCCTGTTGATGCTCAATACCCAAAGATAGATCCTGCGTGGAGCACAGCAGCATTAAGCCTTGGTAGTAGCACAGCCTGTCCTCCGATCTGATGCTTTCAAATGAAATCCAGGGCACAGCTTGCCAAACACACAATGGAAGTAGAGAGCGTTTTGGTGAAACACAACAACTTTTCCCCAGCTCCTAGAAGCATAAACCAATGCCCAGAAATGGGCACTTACAGGACAATTTTTTCATGAAGTTGCAAAACTTGGGTGCCTGGATGCTCTCCTCATCATGGTCCTCAAACATGCAGTCAGAGTAGAACAGATGAGGCACCATCCCTTCTCACTTCCAGGTATTAACTACTTTTTTTAAAGGTAATTCAGCTGCACAGCAGGGAGGGATGTAGAGTGTGACCAAGTTGGCTCCCCAATGAGAATGACCTGGACTACAGGAGGGAAACAGGAAAGGACCACCGCATCGCTGGGACATTGCAGAAATGTAGACCCCAGAGGTAGTGTGGGGCACACCACAGAGAGCTTCTTCCCATAGCTCATACTCCAGTCTTGCGGGTAAAATAGCTAATTATTAAGTGCAATAAATTTACAAAGCCAGCTATGCAGTTTGAGCAGTACCTCTGTCAATGGTTCATATTTGAAGCAAACTGGATTTAAGATTCAGTGGGAAGAAAAGCAGTTCTTATCACAGATGCCCTAACCATCAAAAATATCCAGTACTTTTTCCATTAACTTGCCTGCTAGTGGTGAAGAAAAAGTTCAAGAGCGGACCCTTGAGGTACACTGCGTTCCCTGTTTCTAAGATTATCTTGACACCATTTAGTACAACCTATGCGCATTCTTCTTCACAAGTTAACAAGCCAATTAATTATGAAAGGCAACAGATTTTGGCCTAAAGCCAAATTACAGTGGTGTCATTAGTCTCTGCTTTGTAACAAAATCAAGAGTCCTGCCTGGATTACGTTCTCTGAACTCTTCAATTCAATGATACTGTGCTGTATGACTCCAAGTAGGTGCTGCCACTTACACACACATCGTAATAGTAGGCACAAAGACAGCGATAATCATCCCATATTTGTAAACGATTTTTCATCTTTAAGTATTCAGAATCCCTTTGTAAAAATGGGACCTCAAACCAACAAGCCTCTCCTGCACATCTACCCACCCAAAGACAAAGGGACCTCACCTAGGCTAACACAGAAAGTTTAGCCTGGAGGCTGCCTACCCACCAGCAATGCTCCTACCCCTAACCCCTCTTCCCCCCAGCTTATTCCTGCTCTTAGTATTGCTCCCATCTCTGAATGTCCTTACCTCTGATTTTGCACAAATTATCCCGAAAGATTTATTGGTCACAAATTTAATTTCAAGTATTTTTAGAAAGCAGGTGAAGGCTGTATACATGATGAATATTTTGTTTCAATGAAGATATTTATTTTGTATTTAAATGTGAATGTTATTTACAATAAAAAGCAGATCCGTTGGGTGTACAACATACATTTTAAAGCTGTAAACACAGAGGGGAAAAAAAAAATCAATAAACTCTGAAGCAGAGACACAATTTCAAGCGAGATAGTGATTCTCTAAAGATTTTGCCCAATTAAGCTGCACCTCTACCACAATACTTTTTGGTCCCCCTCCTGAGATATCTTCACTTTCCACCCCATTTCATCACCCAGCGCTGCTGTTCTACCCCCTGGAGTCACTCGCTGAATTGCTGAACAGGCTGGAGAAGCTGCCACGAGCCTCCCAACCCATCGATGCACTGTGCATGGCCCGGCGATACGAGTGAGCTGGCTGCAGCAAGCCAAGCAAATTGCTTTATTCATAAATTGTAAAGGCTCGGTCTGAATTTCATTCAGTATTATTATAAAGCATCATAGTTTAAGCTAGCAGGATCAATGGCTCATCTAATCTGATTTCTGTATAATGTGAAACAATGGGAATTCACCCTGTGACTTCTGTGCTGCTATTTGCTGCTTCTGATAAAATACTACACAAACATATCAAGGAAACCAATAGAAAACACCTGAGATGTCTATCTACGTTAAAATTTTATTACTTCTGGGATCTCAAAAGGCTTAGGAAACATCACTGAACACTGTTTCATACATACTCGTGAAAGGGTAACATAATAAAACCAGGTCAAACAACACTGAATATTAAATTTAATGTAAAGTATGTAAAAGAAAGAAATACAGGAGGTGTTGGAGGAATTATTAAAAGAGAACGAACAAATAAGGGTACCAGTGATTGTGAGGCTTTTGGTGAGGTTTTTTGGGGGTAGTTTATTGCTTTTTTAACTGGCACACAAAATAATTTTACATCCAAGGAAAGATGCAATTAATTTTCCTCATTTTTTTCTGACTAAATTTGGAGCAGCTGAGAGGTTGGTTATTTCTAACCATCTTTAAAAATGGACTTATAATGTTGCCATCTGTTGGCATATGACAGATATAGCATCCCACGATTCCAGACAGAGTCACAAAGATGCAGAAAATTAAAGGGACAGATGTGAGAAATACATAGTCTCATTTGGTTCCAGTGTTCACATCTGTTCTCCTCAAAGATTTTTCAATCATATAAATCTATCCTCAGAAGCTAGTAACTTGAAATGTTATGGCATTTCTGGTAATCATAAAAAGCATATTCTAGCAGAGTTTACTGCATTCCAAAACATCACTGGATTCATAAAAATCTGGTTTCCATCAACAGGATGCAAAGTACATAGCAACATTACTTGTCTGCTTAACTTCCCTCTCCATCACAAATCACGAGCAAAAGGGTAGGTGACTGATGCAACTGTAACAGAATTGCAAGCACAGAATTTCAACAGGTATCTGCAGATACTGCACGTTTACACAACACTTTGCGAGGAAATTGGCATCTCTTTCGACTGGTCACTGTACACTGCCCTGCCCTTGTGTTGATCACAGAGAGCATTGCCCCTGTCCTGCTGGTCTAAGGGCATTGCTTGTCACTGAAATGGTTGCCTGCCACTGCAAAGCACATCTGTCTTCATTTGCAACATCACTCATTTCTTTTTACTGTGCTTTTGACAGGCTGGCTGCTAATGCTTTCAGCAACTGCAAAAATTTTTGCCTCTCCTTGTTTCCCTGTCCCAGCACCAGTTCTTTTTGGCTCCATATGTCTGTTCACCACATTTGATGGTGTGAGACCCCACCGCTCCTCACAGGCAGGAGGTGAAATAACCACAAAACCAGACAGACAGCTTGTCACTCCTCCCTCTCCTACCTTCACCTTCTACCTGGTACCCCTCTCTTCCTTTGGATTTGAACCTTGCATATAATTTTCACCCAACAAGGATCAGAAAGCACATTCTCCCCTCCCCCTTATTATTCCATTAATTGGAGAGGGGACTAAGGGTAGCTGCATACTTGTGATACACACACATATGCTTTTATGGGCAAACTTGTACCTCCTTTTTCATTCACAAATAGGTTTTGATGGTGAATAGAGAAATGCTGCTCATGGTCTTGTTTCATCATGGATGCAGTGAACCCATTTGCACCTGAAGTGCAACATACCTCCTTCTCTGTAACACACTACATATATTCTCTCTCAAAATGGCAGTGCCATCAAAAATTAAAATGCATAGTACAAAGCAAACAATATTGGAGCTACATAAGCATGCTGATAATTCACGTGAACAGTTTTCAGTATTTACAGAAAGCATTGACTGATTCAGTTCGTTGGCCCCATGAGCACTATGTTAAATCATTAAAGTGTGAGTAGTCTTTATTTGAATTGCAATAATAATCTGTATCCCCAGCCCAGAACCCTGGTGTGCTCAGTGCTGTACAAACAACCACCAAATCATGATCTGCATTTGAGCATCTTTTTTTTTTTTCTTTAAGAACTGATTTAATCTTTGACAATTCCTCATTTTTCTACATATTTTCAATTACTTTGAAGCATAAAATGACCCGCAGGCTTCCAAGTGGAAGTCAGAATTCCTCCACACAGCTCCTGTGTGAAACATTGAAATAAGCCTAACTATTGCATATTTCAGAAAGGCCAGTAGCCTATATAAATTTCACAATACACAAGCAATTACATGCTTGGCTTTAGCTGATAAGAGATACTTGGCAACAGGACTGTTTGGTGTCTTTTGCTCCCCAGGAAAATGAGTGTGAAAATGTAATGGAAAATTTTTTTTCCCCAAAAGATTCTGAATTTAAGACCAAAGCTTTTTTTTTTTTTTTTTTTTTCTGGTAGCAGCTGGTACTTAACACTGCCTCTCTAAACACGATAGAAGCTTAAGAACAACAACAGAATAACCACAGCTTCTTAAGTTTCAGATGCCAGTAAGCAGTAGGACCAATGATTCAATATATCCCTTCTGTGGGTTGCCCTCAGCTTAAATCTTGTGGCCACACAGCAGGGCCATAATTTGTATTGCCACGAGAAGCAAACCCAGGGGATAAAGAAAAGACAGCAAAATTAAGTAAAATTAAAGCTGTCATGTCTAATGTGGAGTGTCTCAGAAGTATTTTGTCTCATATTTAATTACACTTAAAAGTAAATTATATTTATATACTTGCTACAATTCAGTCAGAAAATGGGGTTAGGCTAGGATTTATTATCAAGAAACGTGCACTTGCAATATGTGGCATGAAGTTTTCAAACACCTTTTCCTTGCAGATAGAGTCAAGGTACTTTTTCAGCATGTGAAGGAAGAATATATCACCTATGTCATCTTTTGCAGAACAAATACAATACTAGTCATACCAGCCACCTCCTACTTGACTTCCTTGATAACATCACTCTGCTTCCCTCCTTACATAGCCAATCACATTTCCAGTTCCTAAAACCTTCTTTTTCCAAACACTTTGACCACATTCATTCAGTCTTTACCTCACCAACTCTCTGCTGAACTTCTTGTACGCTCATTTAAATGTCTTCCCTACTTTGCCCTTATTTTTTTCTTTCCTTTTCTTGTGCCTCCTCCTGCACTCCTAGTAATAAATTCAAAAGTTGATCTATGTTTAGACATATCTCAGCCATTTCATGTTTTCATCTGTCCTGGTTTCAGCTGAGATGGAGTTAATTTCTTTCTAGTGGTTGCTGTGTTTTCAGATTTGGTAGGAAATTAATGTCAATAATGCATATTGGTTTTGTTGTTGCTAAGTGATGTTTATACTAGTCAAGGATTTTTTCCACCTTCCCACAGAAGCTGAGGAGAAGCATAGACAGAACACTGGAATGGCCAATGGAATATTCTGTACCATAGACATCACGCCCAGTATATAAATGGGGGTTGGCCAGGGGAGGGGGGAATCTGCAATTGCTGCTCAGGTCAGGCTGGGTAACCAATTCACTGGGTGGTGAGAGTGACTTGTGTTCTTGTATATTCTTTTACCATTATTGTTGTTATTTTCCTTTTCCATTATTGTTCTATTAAACTGTCTTTGTCTCAACCCATGAGATTTTCTTCCCTTTCGCCTCTCTTCTCCCTACCCTCCTGGGGATAGAAGTGGGGGTGGGCAAGAGGTTGCATGGTCCTAGTTGCTGGCTGCGGTTAAACCACAACATCAGCTATGCTGATAATTCTGTGCAAGACCTCACACTTGAGCCACTTACTTATACTACTGCCTGTCCCTCACATTCCTTCTCAAATTAGGGTTTGTTTGTTTTTTTTTTTTCAAACTAAGTCCAGGACTTTGAAGAATAGCTACTCAACAGCACACGCTAGTTTTCTTCACTCAAACTCCTAGCTGTGGTAGAGATCAATGTCACCTAAGTTTAGCCAACTGACCAAAAAGCCTACATTGAAAGTCTAGATGCAGTAGGGCAGAGCCTAGTAGTTTTAAACTTTTTTACACAAAAAAATGAAAGAGCCTCTGGGAGCTGTTTCCATATTCTTAAGACCCAAATCATGACTGGAGCCAACCTGCCTCTTTCCCTCCATTGACTAAGAAGCAAGCTCCTGACACAGGTGTGGTGAAGCTGAGCTGATGTTTTCAAGAGCTTTTGAGAAACACTTGGTGCACTTAAGAAATAAGGTCTTACATAAAGGAGAGTCATCGTGATATCAGACTTCAGCTGCACTAAAAAGAAGAGCAGAAGCAACAACTGAATTTACGAGGCACCCTATTCTGTCAGTCTACGTTAGTTGGTCTCGCATCTCACCTACTGCGTCAGGGACATAAGCAGAGAAACACTTGATTTTCTGAATCCTGCAAAGGCTCAAGCACAAATAAAGTACTGGGATGCCTGGCACGTGCAAAATAAAACAACTCTAGCTGTGCATCGACTGAAATTTTATCATTTTTAATTAACATCCAAAAATCAATAGACTTTTAGAGTACAGGTATATTGAGGTTTAAAGAGCAGTTGAGTAGAGGATTTCAGTGTGAGGCTGAAATACTTAATTTCTGCCATCTGTACGTTGACGAGCATGACTCATCAGCAGGGCACACTGCGGAAACGGGCACCCCCCTCCAGCCCTGACCTGAGCGGGAGGCAGCTGTGGAGCCAGGACCACATCACAGGAGATGGAAGCAAGATCCGTATCTGTGCATGCAAACAAAGGGTTAACAGCTCATTATGGCCCCCTCCCAGAAAGCCACTCCTGATAAATACAGAGTGATGCATCCTTAGAAATTAAAAGTAACCAAAACAAGTCGATTTCAAATCTGGTGTCATGACAAAAACAAATTTTTTAAAAGATTCATTTATAAATCAGATCATGTTCACCTGGTCATTTCTAAAGTAAAAACGCTTGAGGATGCTCAATGCTTCTATGACACTAGGGAAAGGCTGTATAAGAAAAGTACTTCTGTTTATTACATTAGCATCCATTCTCATTAATATCCAAGATGGTGTATCATTTCACACACTAGAAAAAGTAATTGCCAAAAACGCACTTTCAAAAACATATCAATTGATCAGAAAGTGCTAATGAGACGAATCAACTTATGCAGACCAAGGAGAAATATGTTTATAATCCCCTCGCAGCTGGAAGAGACTGAGTACACAGCAGCCTGCAAACAGTTGTAGCAAAGCCCTCTTATTTGATGGTTATGTTCAAACACTCCTACACCACTGCCATCTGCTGGCAAACAGAAAATACAAGTTTCACTTTAAAAAAAAGTAAAAAAAAAATTAGTAGTGGTTAACCATGAGGTTCTAGAGCTGGAAAAGGAAGCATGGCTGGAAGTAAGGCACTTGCAAGGTCCAGGCCTGCAGTAAGGCACCTGCCTTCACCACACCACTGGAGACACCCCAAGCTTGGAAAGCGCATCACCTTCTGCTAGCTGTGAAATATTACTTTATTACTTTACCCCTTTAATAAGTATTCTCCTTCCCACAAGAAAAGTCAAGTCTTAAATATTCCTTCATCAAAGACAACGACAAAGCTCCTGTTGACTATTGATTATGGCAGGAGCTACAGGTGACATTTTAAAAGCACTGATCTGTTGGATAATACTTTTTTTTTTAAATTGTTAAGATATGCGATCAAAAGAAGAAACAAAAAGACAAAGTACGATGCAAAGTCAGTAGACTACAACGTTTTCGTCCTCTCGCTAGTCAGTTTATGTTTTGTATGTAAATGCAAAGGAGTCTCCTGACAGGCACAGCAATACAAGACAAAGTCCTCAACAGACTTTCCTGGTAGCTTTTTGAGTGCCAAAGCACTACATAATTTACAGCAAACATTTACAGTGCAAGTGCTTTATGATTTGCCCTGGCCAAAAGGTGGGTCAGCTGATCAATACACATTGGAACAGGAGCAGTGAGCTTTTCTATGCACTGCTTTGGGATTAACTGATGAGAAGGAAAAACACTCCGTTCTGAAACCCCGGTTATCAGCTCCAACCACACAGCATCCTTCACAGCTGTAGAACTGGTTAAAATTGTTCAACTGAAAAATTGAGCTTTTAGATAGGAAAGAAAAAATGGTGATGGTTATTATTATAAGCAAAAAAATGAAGACCAACTCTGGGGGTCTCTTTTAGGAAAGAATGTAGATTTTGTGATGTAATAAGTTTTCAGAATTTTTCAATAGAACAAAATTATGCCTTCGGAAAAAAAAACAAAACAAAACTTTGATCTATAAATTGACACATCTACTTTATTCATATTATGAGAGGATCTAGGAGACTTGGTCATGGACCAGGAGTCCTTTTAGTAGTAGGACAGTATAGAAACCTACAGAGGGGTGGAAAAAGAAAAAAAAAAAAAAAGCATCCTTGCCTTGCCTTACCATGCAGGGTTTCTAATGTAACAAAAGAAATACAATGAAGTCACAAATGGTGGATTCCATCCACCCGTTGGCTATTGAATCATCCTGGTAGCAATGGCAAGAAGTTTCTCTGGGCTGCCTTGGGTTCACATCACAAAACGCAGCAAGTCATCGTGATGCCCTGTCATGGACAGTATGGACAGCAGATGCTACTTAGGGATGACTACATTAAACTAGGCAGCTGTGTAAAAGCAAGCTGAACCTCAGTTCATGGTGGGGGAAGTACAAGGAAGCCAGATTCATCAGCATCAGACTTTCTCATCACATCACCTAACAATCCTTTAAAAAGGGGCAGAGAAGACAAAGATTTTGAAGGAGGGTACAGAGATAAGTCGATAGCATGAAAAAGAATGATGGTATTTAAACAAAAAATTAAAAGATAGAAAGAAATTGGCATCTTGGGCTATTTCAGAGGAAAATGCTGGCATATTCACAGTGAAAGAAAGAAGGTGGGTAGGCTGGGAAGGAGCTGTGAAATGAAGCTTGTGTGTGATGTGCTAAAGAAGTGATAAAGTCTAAGCAATGGCCTGAAAAAAAAATAAATCTTTTCAGCTGTGTCCTGCACATTTGAATAGAGTAAGGCTGCAATTCCTGTGCCCAGATAAATGTTACAACTGACACAGAAAATTAAAAAAATTTTACCTGTGTAATTGGATTGAAAAGACCATCTCTATTGGAAATACCAGAAAAATCTTCAACAATTGGCTGTAACATGCAAGAGAGGCAAAGATCTTACCCAAAAATATACCTTCCTTTATAGGTCTGAATGAAGTAAGACAGCAAAGTTGCCTTCAGAGATAAAAATGGAATGTGGATGTGTGAATATGTAATAGAAAGGAAAGTTTGTTTTCTTTTTATATATGTATGCTTTATACATGAATGTATAAAAGAAAACATATTTGTATTTATACAAATATAAAGGCTACATAGATCATTTGGGGATTTGAGTTAATGATTGGACATTCATGAAGAGATATCACAAAGATGGAATGAGGTTTTTTCCAGGTGGGGAGGAGAAGGTAGTTTGACAACAGAGAGTAAGTTTGCAAGCGTAGAAATAATAGCAATCTCTGACAAATACGATTTAACTAAGACACTATTTATTTAAAGGAAAAAAAAAAAAAAAAGAGGGAGAGATGGAACAGCAGAATAAAGGCTAGAACCAGACCAGATTTCCAAGTGACACGTAGTCAAAGTCAGTCTTATCACTGCTAAAAACAGAACTAGGAAGAAATCATCAGGAGCTTGTGAGAGTCCATGGGAAGGAACGAGAATAGGAAATGGCCTTGCATAGAACAGGAAAAGAAAAGCTAAAGCAAGAGCCGGTAGGAAGAACTTCCATTGATCTTAGAGAAGCCAGAGTATGGGAGGGAAAAACCCAAGAACTGAGCAGATGAGGAAATCAACACTGATAGAGCAACAGTCAGAGAGCAAGCAAGGGAGATGTACCCAAGGAGCAGTGCTAGAGAAGATAGTGTGATGGCTGGAAGGTGGGAATGAAGCGGTGGAGACAGAGGGCACAGTTTGCTAAAGAATGAATTAGGTGAAGGATCTTTTGAGGAAAGTTTGAAAAAAGATTGTAGATCAAACTAAAGTGTCAGAGAAAGAAAGCATGCAGCTAATATAGAGTGGGTACTTGATACTGAAATTAAATCTGAAGTATTAATTCCCACTCAAGTCAAAGGAAAGCATATCTATAGTTTAGTTTTTCAGCCTATGATCTAGGCAGTCTCAAGAGATCAAGCCTTCTCTTTGCCCAGGAGCCCAGCTTCCATGATCAATTATTAAAGCATGTGTGTTATGGAACATAACTAGATAAATGGAGCATCATAGAGAAGTAAACAAGCAATATGGCATTGAGCAGAGATCTTGCAAATGAGGGAAGAAAAATATCAGTTTGGGTCTGGAGTCTATCCTGAATTTGCATTAAGTGTCATGATCAAACGTGAGTGTAGTTAATTATTTAAAGATATGATGCTTTGGGGGAAAGCCTTGTTTTTTTGATAATTTGTGATGAACTTCTAATCTTTAATTTTTTTTATTACACTTTCTTTTGAATAATATTTTAAGCAGTGCACCCTCTGAAGTTCCCATGAGCTCCAATTTGAGTGTGCTAAATAACATGTTTTGGAACTCAGAAATAATCTTCCATATTCCAAATATTATAATCGTGAAAATGTTGGAACACTTATTTTTCCTTCTTTGTGCAGTTTCTTTTTCTTCTTATAACCTTCAGGGACTGTTTTGGATGTAATGAAAAATACTGTATCTCACATCTTGTCCACTCATGCCCCATAAGCTCTCCAACCAAGAGTAAAACAAATACAAAACTACACCCTGTATTTTGAAAGCATAATAAATGCTACAAATGCTTATCTAGATTAAGTATATTTTTTCCTAATTCCCTTATCAGTGTCAGAGCAAGTATGGGTTTTTGGTTAACCATTTATTTCTAACACTGTTCATTTGGAGGGATTAACTCACTCCCCAAACTGTGAAGTATTGCCATTCCCATTTAGCAAGGGGCTAATCTAAGGCCTAAAACAGTTAAGTAATAATGTGACGGCAAAACTAATGTAGAAAGTGCATCTCATGACACTTCAGCTTCTACTCTGTCCATTGGACTATATAACCTGACATCTAATGCGATGCAACTGACTGAAGCTCTTCCATCCCACTTTTTGAAAAGCAGTGCTTTGCTATTCGAGTAAAAGCTCCCCAGATCAAGTATTTAGAAAGCAGCTATCCTGACTGCGTTCAAGTATTTAGAAAGCAGCTATCCTGACTGCATATCAACAGTATCCTTTTTCAAGTAAGTAACATGAGATACACAACAAGTAGGATAGCAATAAGTAACAGATGCATGATAAGCTCTCCCATAGTAACAGATTCAGACCTATTATTTGAAGTTAATCAGAGAAAGAAAACAAAATCCTGAAAGCAGAGAGTCTCATGCTGTGCCTGGCCAATGGAAAATGGGAACTTTACTCCCACTCACTGTTTTTATATCTACAAATGGTCATAAAAAGATCCAGTTTCAAAACCACAGAATTCTTTGAAGGTAGAATGAATGAAACTAAACCAAACTTGACTATAATCAAATATTTCAATACTGAAACTAGTAGCAGCCTCTGGGAGAAGTAATCAGACCCAAACTTCACGCAGCTGCATCTGGAACTAAGGTAGCATTCAGCCTTCTTTAATAACATTAAAGTTGAAGGATATTAAAGATCACATGGCCAAAGCTTCTGAGAAATCTAGTAGTAGGTATCAGCAACATTTGATGCCACTGACACAGGTAAGATCTCAGCCATTCTGAGGAGCAACACAGGCCTCCAGACATCAGAGCAACTTTCTATTTTGGACATGAAGATCTATCTTAAAGAGCTAACAGCACACACCAGCTCAATATCTACAATAGGGGACCATGGTTTATGGACCACAGACTACTTCCACGAGGGACCAGATCCCAGAGTGGACTGACACTTTCAGTGCTTGAGACTAATCAATATTATTCTGAATACTGCCACAAGTTGGTTTGTTCATTTCTTTGTTTGGTTTTGCTTTTCTTTTTAATGCTTTGCTAATAAGCAGCTAAGTTGTCAAAGTTTGTAGAGTGCCTTCCAACCTGACGATCTCAATAGTGTACGTCTGCCCACAGGAATAAAAGTGCCAACAAGATGAGTTGTTTATCTCTGGGCCCCAATGGCAGAATACAGCTATGAAGGTCAGACATAACATTTGCAAGAAGTGACAGAGTTTCAGCATCAACTTCATAATTTTAGCAGCTGTAACTGAAAACTATCGAGACATGTGAATGGCAATAAGGAAGGACAATTACATATGGGACGATGAAGGTCATTGTAGTGTATAATACAATGTTGTCATGTATATTATTACATGACAGCTGGAACTTAACAAGGTCAACCTGTCACAAAAAAAAAAAAAGCCTTAAGAAAGTAATTACAATGGACAGACATGCCAGAGTGCCCAGCTTTCATTTGATGCTCTGTCTAGGAATTAAGAATGGCGTGATTAGTTTGCAGGAAAAAAAGAATGGTATCACCAAAACTACTGAAGTAAAAAGAAAGGTTAATTCTACTGTCATATACTGAAAACCTGTGTATTAACCAAAATGTTTTTTAAAATAGTCAAAATTCCTCAACCTTCTGTTCTCCTCATTTATGATTATTTCAAAGATTTTTTTTTTTAAACTTACATGCTTTAAATTAACTGCAAGTTCTTAGGACTTCAGGTTATTAGATTTTTGCATTTTCAACTAAGGAGCTGTTTCAAATCAACTGTAAAACCCCATAGACAACAAATGATTGCAGTAATTCTTCTAAGAGGAAGATGGTAAGATGGCCAGTGATCCACCAGAAAAGAGGGAACTTGAAGGAATGAGTGGAAGCAAGAGTGAAAACAACCCATAAAGATGGTACAAAGGTTGTTTTAGTTGAAAGCACTCTCTTATGCCATAAGCATACACCAAAATAAGATGATTAAAGAAAAAAGATTTTTCTTTTGCAAACCTCATTTTATTAGCACTAGAAAATTTTCAAAATAAAAACATGTATTGGGTTTGTGTGGCAAGGTTTTGGTAGTGGGGGGGGCTACAGGGGTGGCTTCTCTGAGAAGCTGCTAGAATCTTCCCCCATGTCCACCAGAGCTAATGCCAGCTGGCTCCAAGATGGACCTGCCACTGGCCAAGGCTGAGCTCACCAGTGATGGTGGTAGCACCTCTGGGTTAACTTATTTAAGAAGGGGAAAAAAACCTGCACAATGGCAATTGCAGCTAGAGAGAGGAGTGAGAATATGCGAGAGAAACAACTCTGCAGACACCAAGGCCAGTGAAGAAAGAAGGGGAGGAGGTGGTCCAGGTGCTGGAGCAGAGATTCCCCTGCAACCCCTGGTGAAGGCCATGATGAGGCAGGCTGTCCCCTTACAGTCCATGGATGTTAATGACAGAGCAGATATCCACCTGCAGCCCCTGGAGGACCCTACACCAGAGCGGGTGGATGCCTAAAGGAAGCTGTGACCCCACAGAGACCCCACACTGGAGCAGGCTCCTGGCAGGAGCTGTGGCACCGTGGACAGGGGAGCCCACACTGGAGCAGGTTTGCTGGCAGGACTTGTGACCCCACAGGGGACCCACGCTAGAGCAGTCTGTTCCTGAGGGACTGCACCCCGTGGAAGGGACCCACACTGGAGCAAGGAAAGAGCGTGAGCAGTCCTCCCCCTGAGGAGGAAGGAGCGGCAGAGAAAGTGTGTGATGAACTGACCGCAACCCCTGGGGACGAGGAGGTAGAGAATCCAAGAGTGAAGTTGAGCCTGGGAAGAAGGGAGGGGTGGGGGGAAGAGGTCTTTAAGATTTAATTTTTATTTCTCATTAGCAAATGATCTCTCCCTGTCCTTATCTCGATCCATGAGCCTTCTGTTGTATTTTCTTTCCCTTGTCCAGCTGATGAGGGGAAGTTACAGAGTGACTTTGGTGGGCACCTGACACCCAGCCAGGGTCAACCTACTACAAAACATCAAGATGATTAGGAATATCTGTAACTTGACTTGTAAAAGGTCTTTGCGACCTTCTGAAAAATAAAATATACTTTTTAACTAAAGGTCTAAGTTCAGGCATTATACATTTAAATAAAACATCAATAACCTGAATTAAAGAATTAGCTGGTATAACAGGATTTGAAATATAATTAGTATACAGAATGTAAATTTTAATTTTGATTCAAACAAGGTCTTAAACCACAGTTAAAATATTATTTCTTTAACTTAAAAAACTAATGTCCCAAGACCTCTGCACACCCATTTGAATGAACAACAGTAGAAAATCTGTTAAAGCAGATAAATTGTTGCCATTAGATTTCAGACGAGCAGTTTTAAAAGAATCAAAGCCTACTGCCCCTTCCTTGCTGCCCAATGCAAAATTCCATCAATTTACAGCTGTGGCAGGGTTATTGAATTAAATAAAATGAGGAGAACACTCATTCTGCTCAGCTTTAAATTTTGATAAGCCTAAATCTCAAGAGTTTAGATGTTAATTCAATGTTTCAAAAAAATCAAAAGCAAGAAAAAGTCTATGTTTTGATGGTGCAATTTCAGAGCAAATATCCAAATCCAAGCAAAACATCAGATTTTGGTTTTATGTTGAAGTCAATGTGAGTACTTACAGTAACCTAAAACTCTGTGAATGCCCAGAATCTTTATTTTAGTTGACTGTGTTTTCTTTACAGAGCTCTGCATGTACAGATTTCTTCCTGGAAGTGTCATGTTGTTGTTTAGAACAAAGATTAATAGATTCATCAAAACTAGAAGAATTTTTATCACTTCTGTTTCAAGAAAGCAATCCTCACTTGTGGGTACAGAAATATAGCTGGATCATACCTAACAGCACACTTCTCATTAATTGTATTGGAATCCTGTTGGGAAGCATGAATTTCTTCCTTTCCCCAGTGATTTGTTAACATAGAAGTCAGAGCTGGACTTCTGGATTATTTTGACTGCACGTGACTAATATCCACTTTAGAATCTCTTTATTTGAGAGTTTGTGAAGTTAATTTAGATGCACTCAATACAACAGATACTACAACATGAAATACCATATTTGGGCTTCTCAGCTAAGACATTGCAGACATCAGCATCAAACCAAGCACTTGGCTTCCCCAGCCACAATTTTCTACATGCAGGTCTGTTACAAGGAGACCTTCACTCCTACCATTTCCACAGGAGATCAACCTGTTTATTCACTTTTCTCGAGTCTGGGCAGCCACCAGCCCTGCCAGATACAGTTGCCGCATGGTTACTGCAAGGCTACGTTGCTTATCATTTGCAACTGAAAACCATTTTGATCGCTTCCTCCATCACCTTCTATAATGCTTACATTAACCCTTTGTTTCACACTCTATCCAGAAATCCTTTGTTCTGCTTCCAAATACAATACCCCACAGCTGAGCACAGATGGCCCCATGATCTCATGACTATCCATTTAACATCTGGTAAAAATCACTCTCAGGTGATCCAGAAAGGTGTTAGGTCCTCAGTATAACAGTACCTGATGTTTGTCTTCATTTTCTAAAGTAAATTTTGAACTAAATCTAGCCTCAAGCCACAAGGGCTCAGGGAGGTTCTCCTTGAGCAGCAGCTTACTCCACAATTAATGATATCCAAAGCTTACAGAGGGTGCAAACCTCCTCTTTAAAATAAGTCTATTTACCACTTTCTTGCGGTCCTTTTAATCTCAATTAGCAGCAACCAGAAAAGTCAATCTGCTCCCTGGTAGGGAGTTCAGGAACTGGCATAAGCAGCACCCTGAGTGCCATCTCGACACAAATGCAACACGACACACCACCATAGTCAGAGGCACAGGTTACTTTAACGGCAACCCAGGTACAGGGACAGTCTCAGGACACTCAGACACCAGAAAACAGAATAGGATTTAAGACAACACAAATGCTATTTCAAAATTCTTCCCTTTTTGCACTGCCTCTGTGCTGCAGGTCTTGAAGGAGCACACACCGCTTCTCACCTACTGCACAAGGGCTTTCCATGGATCTGGATGCTGAAGACAGCATATTTGGTTATACAATGCACTCCAAGAAGCTCACATTATGTATAAACCCTTTGGCAGCTTAGTTTCCCATCTAACCTTCTACATTTTAAAACTACTGCCAGAGCTGACATACAGGGAGTTGAACACTGCACAGAAGCTGTAAAGTCAGCAAACCTGTCCCTCCTTACAATACGTTTAGCTCTATAGGTGGTATAGAAGCAGAAATGCTAGCATGAAAACAACATTGAGCTGTCTGGCCACCATTAGAGCTTCTACCACGTCCATGAAGTCTCATTTCCACATGCATTTAAACTCTGCACTCTTATTTTTGTGTGCATATATACAAGCCTAGGTTTTCTAAACTCAGAACACAGGCCTTGGTCCTGAGTGCATTTTTATCTTCAGTTAAATCTTTTATTATTAAAGAAATATGTAATAATTTGCACTGACCTTTGGACTGATTTCAAAGATCTGACAGACCTATACAAGTTTCTATGCACCAGAACAATGACTATCAGCCACCCTTTAAAGGACACTGAAGTTTCCACTCTTCGCATATAAACACTGAAAACCTTCAGTGCCTTTTGATAACAAGACAGATCCACATGCTGTCTGCCCACACAGGCAAACATTAAAAAAAAAAGACTTAAAAAAATCTTCTAACATCCACATTTGTTGACAAATATTCGGTAGCTCTAGAAGGTACACCAGAATAATTGTGAAGATGGTGTCGTGGTTTGGGCCGGACCAGCCACTGAGGCCAACGACAGATGCTCTCCCCCACCTCTCTCTTCAAGCCTCAAACCAGGACAGATGTGATGGCCAGAAAAGCAAGAAATGACAGTCTCCCTTCACAAAGACATAAGAAATGTTGAAACATCAAATTGGCATTGTATCTTAGATGTTTTCACAAAAAAAAACCCAACCCAAAACTAAAAAGAAACAAACAAAAAAACCCCTGTGGACAGAAGAATATCTGCTTTGAGACTGATGTGCATTCAGGATGCAACTAAATGGGAATAATCATGAGGAGTATACATGATACTCTTACTAGTGCAATTCGAAACTAGAAAAGAGGTACTGTGTGACAGGAGAGTCCTGATGCAAACAAAATGCAGTAAGCATGCTAAAAACTGCTTCTAATGCAAACATTATCATCTAGTTCCAGTTTACAGGAACTAAAATGCCTGGAGTAAAATCTCAACTGGCATCAATCTGCTCTAGGCAGCTAACTTCATCTTCCCACCCCCGCTTTCTTCTCCCACGCCACAGTTTATGCCGCACCGTTTGATGCAGGGAGCACATGCCTCAAAATATGTTTGTAGAGACGGCACATAGCACGATGAGCTGGCATTTTTTGTTGTGGTTTCTAGCAGGTAATAAGAGACAATAATAAGAATTGAAATGCCTATTTCTTCTTACCCGTTTGCCGCAGTCTATCTATTAATAAGTTTTTTGAAAACATGGAAACACATTTTGCGCACACATAGCTTGCTTTTGGAAACTTCTGTTAACATTTTTGCAAAGCCCACACAGCTCCAGGCACTGTGCAAACATATGGCAATATATATACTGAAGTAAATACAAAACAGTAGAAAGAAGTATCAGTAGATATAAAAATGAGGCCACTAATAATAGAGATTAAAAATAACACAGGTTTATAGCACAAATTTTAGTAAACAAGATTGCACATTCTAGTAGAGAGTGTGTGCATGTGACAAACTAATGTCATTGATTACTCCACAAACTTATGTTCTCAGAATTTTTTTTAGAAAGATTCCCAGAATGACAATATAATCAAATATCCAGTGCATCTCATTACCACAAGCGACACTAGTGTTAAATGTATTGAACTAAGATGGATTTTTTTTTTCCCCAAATTCTCATCTGTCTATTCAGTTAAATGTGAAGGGGAAATGTACTCTACAACTTGAAGTCCGAGGTTTTCTCCTTTAAAAGAGAAGCAAACAAACCAAATCTCAATGGCTCCCTCTGCTGTCATGTCTTAGAAGTTTCGTTGTTTGTAAAAAAAAAAATACATTTTTTTTTTCCTGCCCTAGACAGCGAATATCTAGTATTTTCACACATCATACAGTGTTCCAGCTCTGAAGAGTCAAAGACACATTTATCCAAAAGTAAATTCCTCAAAGTGCAATTAAGTACATGCTTATCAAGGCTGGAACAGTAGCATCCCTTCATGTTTGCATAGCAGCTATAGATAGTATGAAAAAATCTTTATGAATATTTTATCATCTTCATCATCAGCTTTGGGGTCAAGCTGGATTTCACTGCAGACAGAGATAAGGATTTTGTCTCTAACAAAGCCAGACCACTTTGCATGAAACAACTGTATCAAAGAGAAACAAAAATTTCAAAGCTATGGGAACCAATCCTAGAGACAGAACACGTTCCTCCTAAACCGAAAAATACTCCACAACCAATTAAACAAGCTGGAGAGCTATACTGCCTCTGGCAAGCATTGCCTCACTCTTTGCCAGCCCCAGAAGCCAGTTGATGGAAGCAATTGAAGTTACCTGGCACAGGTGAGTAGCAAAGCAGCATTGTTTGGCAGTCTTGCCAAACAACTGATGAGGACTTGTCCGCCTCTCGGCACCACGGTAGGAAGCTTAGCAACAAACGCTCCATTGGGGACCTTACTCCAAGCCACGGAAGTCAACAGGACCCTCAAAAGAACCAGAGCCAGACCCTGACCCCAAAACCTGCCCTCCTACGCTTAAAGAAAAGAATAAAAAACTCAGGATGTCATTTATTCCCAGCAATGTACAAAAAGGGAGGGTAAGAAAAATCAACAGTTTGCTGCAGCGCTCGGTCAAAACACAGAAGTATAAGAGGAAAGCAATATACTTGAGTACTTCTCTTCCCAGCCAGCCTGTGAGAACCACCTCCCCAGGCCCATGCCGTGCACAGGAAGGCAGTCGAGGAGGGGCTCACTCGGCGAGCGCAGCGCTTGCCCCGCAAGCAGTGCTCCTGCCACCTTGGCCACCCAGCAGAGGCACTTGCTGCCGAGTGACACATTCCCCTAATGCTTCCCTAAAGTATATTTGGTGCCTGAGGTTAATGGAATGACTGCAGCGAATATCTCCATACTAGTCACAGAATTCGCCCCGATTGCTTCCGTCTTCCTTCCACTCCGAACCTGATACCTCCCAAACTGGGAGCTATATTTACCCCTCGCACACTGCAACGTTTGATGGTCTCATGGTTCTAAATTAAGCAGCTTCTGTCAAGCCGTAACCCTTCTCTGTCGGGTCTCCACATCAGACTTCTTGGTGCATTTGTGGCGCCCTGTCTAAACCATACTTAGATGTACACACTTAAATAGCCAGCGGTCATCTCGCTCATCTGATGGTGAAATTGAGATGGCTGGATGTTCCATGCTGTACTTGCCCCACTTTTCATTTGGTATGTATTTAAACTGGTGGAAGACAGTCTTTCTCCCCAAACTGCTAAGGTAGTACTAACAGCTGCAGTCTAATTTTGCCTAAAGATTATACCCAGCTGCATCTACCTCAATCACCTTTCTCCAGGAAACATGCTAAAACCAGTCACATTTCCACTCATCCCATATCTTTGGCAGAGCAGAACTATCATCTACATTTCAACTTTTGTTTTCTTTTCACTTTTTCCCAGTACATTTTTACCATTATGGTAGGCTAATTCACTTACAGGAGGCAAGTCTAGTTTATTCTTTGTAAATCTGTACAAACACCCTAATTTATTACTCTTTGTAAAGCTGTACAAGCACTCTAATTTATTACTAACAACCTGTTAGCATGAAAAGGTTTTGCTCTCTAGTTCTACTTGGTTAGGCTCACACATTAAATTCTACCCATCCAAATACAGGTAATACTTCTAACATCCCAGATTTAACTTGGAGGTGGACCATCCTCATCTGACAAGAAAAAACTAAAAGAGCTTTGGAAATATTTCAAGTGAAACATGCCCAAATACTACTAAAATAGCTCCATATTTAAAATCTCCCAAATGCCTTCAGTTAACAATCATGGTTCTTTGCTATCAAAGCCTATATCCACTGAATTTAAGTTTGATCTTATTTACCTAGATTACAAGTAGAAAAAACTTCAGTTTATTACAGAGGTAGAGACTATATACAGGCATCAGCAGAAAAAAATAACTGTAAATGTCCAAAAAGTTAAAGATTTCTCAGAAGGCACCTCGTGGTGCTATCAAACGTGAATATAACAAAGTGGTCAACACATTTACTTACCCCCTAGACTAATTCTTTTGACACTCATGTTTCTAAGAAGTTGCATCTTTATTTCCTCCAGTTCAGTCCAACTGCTGCACGCTTTCTGGTTTACCAGTATTACTTTCCTGACTGGCAGGGCTAGGAGGTACAATTTTCATGCAAGAATTAATGATATTACAAAGCCAAAAAAAAATCTGGCCCACTTATACCTGCCCCTTCAACACATCTGATGCTGGAAAGCAAGGGGGTAGAAGAGGAATACAATTAGTTAACGCAAGCAGTTAGCAAGCCCATCCTCCGTGCTTTTTTAGACAGGAGAAAGAACACAGCCTCCCAGAGCTCCTCTTGCATCTATTCCAAACTCTGCCTACAGAGCTGGAATAATTATCCTGACTTGGGATCAACCGAGTGTCAGAAAGTCTGAAACAAAAGAAGTTCATGAAACTTATCTTTACAGTATTTGCATGCTCAATTTATTTATTCCCTAAGCCCTGCTAAATCAAGAAGGGCCCACATGACTGACATGAAACCAAGGCATGAAGATTAAAGGTTGTCTGCTGCTCAAGTCTGAGGTACCAAAACGAGAAAGCCAACCGTACCTTGGGCTGCATCAAAAGAAGTGTGGCAGCAGGTCGAGGGAGGTGATTCTACCCCTCTACTCTGCTCTCGTGAGACCCCACCTGGAGTACTGCGTCCAGCTCTGCAGCCCTCAGCACAGGAAAGACATGGACCTGTTGGAGCAGGTCCAGAGGAGCGCCATGAAGATGGTCAGAGGGCTGGAGCACCTCTCTTATGAAGACAGGCTGAGAGAGCTGGGGTTGTTCAGCCTGGAGAGGAGAAGGCTCCAGGGAGACCTTATTGTGGCCTTTCAGAACTTAAAGGGGGCTTATAAGAAAGATGGGGACAGACTTTTTAGCAGAGCCTGTTGCGATAGGACAAGTGGCAATGGTTTTAAACTAAAAGAGGGCAGACTTAGACTACGTATAAGAAATTTTTTACAATGAGAGTGATGAAGCACTGGCACAAGTTCCCCAGAGAGGTGGCAGATGCCCCAGCCCTGAAAACATTCAGTCAGGTTGGACAGGGCTCTGAGCAACCTGATCTAGTTGAAGATGTCCCCGCTCATTGCAGGCAGGTTTGACTAGACAACCTTTAAAGGTCCCTTCCAACCCAAACTATTCTATGATTCTATGAAAACAGAAGAAAAGACAACCCTGTCCCCTCCTTTTCTATACTGCTGTTAATCATTAAATTAAGCCAGAAAACTGTGGATACCAAACCTTTTCATTTCACCACACTGCAGATGCAGCTGCTGTCTTGCATAGGTATTGGATGAGGCGCTCATTTTGTTTGCTCGCCCGGTGGAGGTAGGCTCTTGCGCATTTGGACTGATCCTGCTCCAGAGTGACCAGGCATGATCCAGCCGTAAGTGAGAAGCCTGCAGCAGGCCAGGGGTGTTGCTGAGCCGGTGTCGTGGTTTAGGCCAAATCGTCCACTGGGGACATAGGGGACCCCAGATGGGACCCACAGATGCTCCCCTCTACCCCTCTTCAAAGAGAGAGGCAGAGGAGGAAAAAGAGACAAGTTTAGAAGGATCTAAACTACTTAAATGAAATATTAATAATAAAATAATAAAAGGAAATAATGAGAAATATACAAAACCATATCAAGCTCCCAGGATGACAATCACGACACCGGCTGGCACTGGGGCAGTCCCAGGCTGGACTTGGTGACGGACGGGAACTGGATTCCGGATCTGCATTCAGGATTGGGACGAAAGGCAGATGAACAGACAGAGTCCTCCTCAGACGTCAGCCATTGAAGGAAGAAGGGAAAATGAAGGGGCTGACCCTTTGCTCCATCAGCTTTTATACTGAGCATGAGGCAGATGGGATGGAATACCCTGTTGGTCAGTTTTGGGTCACCTCTCCTGTCCGCTCCTCCCCGCAGGTGGGACCCCACTGCGCTTTTCCGCTTCCGACCCTCCAACGTGGCATGGCAAATAACAAAGTTGGTTGGCCTTGGGTGTTAGAACAATAAGTATAAGCAAGAGCTTCCCTGCATACAGTGTCTGGACATCAGCTATAAACATTGGTCTTATCACTCAGAGAGTGAACATTGTCTGCACAATATGCTGTTAATTTCAGCAGTTAGAAGAGGCCCAGCTAAGAAGCGAAGCTACTGAACAAAATTGATCCTGTTTTACCTCAAACCAGAACAGCCGGTCAGTCTGGTTGCGAACAATCCCAGTAGAAAAGCTCATTGCTGTCACCCCGGACTCTGTAGAAGTGGGCACACAGGCAGCAGAAGTGCATAACAAGGTTGGCAACTAGGTGAGCATTTGCACAGATAACAACCTAAGACCTCAATGTATAAAAAGGCCTTCTTCCATCCTAGCTCTCACTCTCTTGTAAGTAAAAAAATTAACTTGAGTAAAGCCATCTTTATATCAGCTTTAGAATAATTTGAGCTCTGTGCAAATTATGGCACACTTGAATTTCACAATCTGTTACAAAAGGGCTCTATCTCTGTAAAGAAGGCTGAATACTCAGGTTAAAATCTGTAGAATACAAGAGGTAACATCTAACGGCATTTCACCCCTATTCTGGAAACAGAAGTTCCTGGAAGGAAAACCTGGATTCCTAAGCACCATTTCTTTATTTCAGGAATAATTTCCTTCAGCAATCACACCTCAGCTAAAAGCACAGGATTCAACTTTCACCTGGGAACAGGTCGTCTTCTGCTAGTTCCTGCAGGCCCCGACACGAGCGTTAGAGAAGAAATCAATAGGAAAGAGTGAACCCAAGCCAGTAACTAACCCAACATCGAGCACATTTTGTCTCTGTACAGGGACAGAAGCACTTGATTCCGTGGGAGTGCGGCACCTGCCCCCATCTAACTCCTATATTTAGTTCTCCTGTAGGTTGCTTTAGTATGCTTCCTCAGGAATACCAAACACACTGAAAGATGGAAACTTCGACCAAATTCTCTCCAAAGGTAACTAATTGCTGGAGCTCTGAGGTGTTTTTCCAGGGGAAAACAGAGCATGGAACATTTGTGGACAGTCCTTCTAGACACACCTAGTAACTGAAACTCCCCAACCGCATTTCCGTCACGTGCAGTATAATTTTGTGAAGTAAATGCCATTTTGCCTGTAGAATAACATTCCATTTATCATCTTGATAATTTTTTGTATTTGGTTAAAGGTTCTTTTTAACAGAGAAAATCCATGCTTAACTTAGTCCTTTTGACAAAGTTCTCAATGGACTCTTTTGTTCTTGGCTGTCAAATGAGTCATGTTTCTACTGCAGATATATTACTAATTATAAAAAAAAAATGTTTTGCTATAGAATTTTCCTCCTTTTAAAGGTTTTCTGAATCTATTCAACTTGCATTGAGCTATTTATATAACTCACAAATCATAAAGCAACTGAACTAATTCATTGAAGTAAAAATCCAGAAAGGGTCCTGATTTAGAAAGTCGCAGGTAGCTGGAGGCTAGAGAGCATGCTGGAGGCAGCTTATGCTTTCCTTGCCCTTATGCTGCTCTTGAAGTATTTCACCACTGGTTGTGGTCAGAGGCAGGACATCAGATTAGCCGTCTCTGGTCTAACTGGCACAGCCATTCTTATCTGACGCAATTTGTGGGAAGCTTTTGATTGTAAAATATCTGCAAATAGGGCTGGGCTGAAATTTCAAAACATTTTTGCAACGAGCTTCTTGAACTTGTTAAAACTTAGGACTGTAGTGTCTTTTCATACTTTCTGGATCTCAGTTCAGGCAATAAAATTTAATAGTTTTATTTACCTATTTCATGTATTTATTTTTCAGACCTTTTTTTGAGCACAATGTTATGA
This sequence comes from Pluvialis apricaria, assembly GCA_017639485.1. Taxonomy (NCBI): domain Eukaryota; kingdom Metazoa; phylum Chordata; class Aves; order Charadriiformes; family Charadriidae; genus Pluvialis; species Pluvialis apricaria. The sequence continues at coordinate 130,652,968 of CM030008.1, read as the reverse complement.
ATACCAAGACACATGAAAGTGCTTAAAGTACTTTGATTTAGAAAGAATCAGAAAAAAAAATAATGATCTGAGTGCAATTTAATACATCTTTTTTACATCCCACATTTTGGTTCATTTCTTTAGAGTTACTGGGGTAGAAGACTCCTACACATGATTTTTTTGGCTTTACATGACAGTAAGATTTTAATTTGATCTGTATTTGTTGCTAGCCTTGCTGACATTACTGACCAAGGACTTTGGGCTAGACTTTGTGTAGTCTGTGAAGCTTTGAAATTAAAAAGAACATTGCCCCAGAACTTTCTGCGCTATCAAAACGTCCCATACAGGTTGTGAGAACTACAAAATTGGATCCAAGTAAGCCAACAGTGAGCCTTTTATTATTAGTGATGCGAGCTAGATGACAGGGGAAGGCTAAAACTGTCTTAAATCTCTCCTGCAAAATCTCATACTCAGAGGTGCAGTCTCCATTCAGACTCAGCATTTCTGTTCTTGTCTTTGAAAAGCTGTGCAGAGCTCATCCCTTTTTAAATTTTGCTAGCAGATTAGTGGGTAAATTACTTACCAACCTGGATGTTCTCCTCTTGACTTCCCTCCTCGGGCAGAAGTGATTCAAGTTCAAGCTCTTACCTTTGCACGGAAAGTTGCGACCACCAGAAAACGGCAGCCATCCCGGGAGCAGGCACCCATACTTTCAACTCTTTCCTCCTACCTGCTTGAATGAAATACCTGTGCTACAGTTCTTTTCTCCCAGTTCAATCAATCTTAAGACTGAAAAATCCCCAGTTGCTATCAATAAATTTATTTCAAGATCTCTTTGTATCCATTTCTACATCCCCTCTATCCGCCGTTCATCCTGTACCTTCCCCACCAAACCCTTCTCAGTCCCTGATACTCCTCTACCTTCAGTGCCCTTTCCCTGGAGTTTCCATGTATCCCACCACTACTGATTTCTGTTTAACCCTTTTCCCACTCCACACGCACAAACACAAAAAAAATTAAAAATAGGGTAATATGCTGCCAGCACATTCTTCCCTCAACCATCTCCATTTCCTTAGTCTGTCTTAATTACAAGTTTTCAATTCCAGGGACATCCATTTGTAAAGAGTCTAGTGTAGGTATTTGACCCTGTGCAAGTCCTTCAACTCTCCTGTAGAAAATGTGATTTATTATAATAGGATTAGTACATTATCAATTAAATATAGATGAGCTGATGCCTGCTGGTGGTTGACTAGGTATAAACGTAAGAATTACTGCATTACATTTTTGCATTCTAGTTGAAGATCTGTTTCTCTAAAAATACAAACAGGAGAAATTTGTGGGCACTAATGTTTGCAGAAATGAATGTTTTCAGTATCACATTCAAGATTACCTTTTGACTGCCACATGAATAACAATTTATCTTTCTCCAGCAGTATTTTGCTACAAGCATTTAAGAAAAATTAAATAGCTTAATTAAATAAATCTTACCACACTGAATGACTTAAAATTACAGCACAATAAGTAGCTATTCTGTTCTGTACATCTCATCACCCTATTATCCCAGTGCTTCAGTAAATCATTAATTCCCAATCTGTACCCATAGGGTATTTTTCTCCCTTGTTTCTCATGCATCGTTTGAAAGACAAATACTCTGCAGCAGGGATGGTGTCATTTGGAATCTCTGGTAAGTCTCTGCCTCGGTTGTACCTTAACATCTGAAGGGCACAATTATAAAAAACAGCAGCTTATTTGATCCGAGATCTGATACAGGCGTAAGCTCTGTTTCAAGTCTCTTTTCACCTGCTCATTTTGAGAAGTCAGCTGCATTATTTTCCAGGGTCAGCCAGGTAGCAGCGCCTCAGACTGACAGTTCCCTTTGCACATTCCTTCACGGGCTGGTAGATGGCCACTAAGCTCCTAAACTTCAGAACTCATTTGTTCAAATATATGCATTACACAAACTTTTTCCTGCACTGCTTGTAGATCTTGTAGAGGAGGAGGAAAGGACTGAGAAGTGTCTTCCAACTTAAAAAAAAAAATAAAAAAATTGAAACTGAATTTCTCCCAACTGGAAACCAGCTTTTTATTCTTTGTAATCATTAGAATTGTAGGTTTAAGATCAGCAAACTCCTTCAATTACAAAACGAAAAAAACAAACCCAAAACACAAAAATAAACAAACCCTCAAAACAAACTTTGCTCCATACTGAACCAACATAAAAATGCAAGCAAAACAGAGCACATCTGGACAGCGTTTCCTCAATTTCCTTTTACCTTAGGCTTCGTTGGTGTGTTTGCTCCCTGCAGGTGGAAGTATCACAGAATTCCATCTGTTTCTCATTTTCTTGAAAGATCTCCCATTATCCCCCTACTTGTTCCAACCGAATAAACCAACAGCTCATTGTTCTTTTACATGCCATAGGTATGATTAATTGAATCGCAAGGAATGGCAGGAAAACATCAAAAGAAAAAGAAGGCAGAAAGTCAAAGTGTCCTTTCAAGTGAATTTTCTGTTGCAGAGAAAGCAGGTAGGCTCACTGAAGGAGATTCAAAATTCCTCAACGGTCACAATCTTACTCTCAGATCTAAAGACAGACACTAAGTGAGAAACTCCATCATGGTGTAATGCTGCAGAAAAGCTCTTTTTAAATAAAGACTTTTTCAGTCTACCTAAAAAGTCTTGAACACTGTTAAGACAGATTTGGCACAGAGAAAACTAACTAGAACTTGCAAGAGTTAAGCAGTGAAAGTGTTTAAACACAGCTTATGTGGGGAACCTTCCACATTCTTTTTTAATCCAATGTAGAACTTTATCGTATTTCATTATCTTGTCATTTAATCAGTATGAGGATAAAAATGATGCAAGTTATCAGTATAGCTTGCTCCAAAGACCAACAATTATTCACAGAAATAAACTAGTAACTGAGTAACTTCTTCAGATAAGCAACTTAAAATATGCAAGACTAGAAAAATCAGCTGGGGAAGTCTAGGAAACAGCAACAATGACTTGGGGCAGGGGAACAGCCTATCCACTGAACACAACCAACCTTCAAAGCCTTGGTAAACATATGGCTTAAAGAAAACGTGAAATAGGGAACCTTATACAGGAGCGCAAGTTAACTCTAAGACTGTAAACTGATGTAAAGCCAAGAGAAAAATCATAATATTAAGAGAAAAGTGGAAGAAATATATATGAGATAAATAATAGTAAGAAAGAAAAAACAACAAAAAAACCCACCAAGAAAACAACAAACAAGCACACCAAATTAGGTGTTTAACTGGACTATGTGAACATACTTAATTTTAATTCTTTGCTCAAAATATTCTTCCAGCACCTGAAAAGCTACACTGAAGCGTGAGTGAAGAATCAACCTCACAACACTCCCCTGAATGTTTAACGTCCTTTGTCTCATACAGCTGTTAGTTCTCTTTGGTGTTCCAGCATTTTACCTGCTTCCCAGGACAAGTACTCCTGTCTCCACCTCTGACTTTTGGTTTTCAAAAAAAAAAAAAAAAAAAAAATCATCAATACTCACTAGCAACCCGAAGAGCAGATACGATAGTTATTTATTAACATTTAAAATAAGCATAAATTTCAGGAGCTAAAAACTTCTCTGAATTGTTCTGCATGTGGTATTCTTGAAATTAAAAATGATGATCAATACAACTGAAAGACCAAGCATTATCATAAAATATGAAGTTGAATGGAATACAGCTCAAGTTAATAGCAATTAAGTTACATTAACTTGAAGAAATTAAATACAGTTTTACACATTTTCTGATGAAGCACCACACTCACAAGACCCAGTGAAGCATCTCATGAGAACTAAGCTGCAAACCAGTTAAGCAGTTGAAAACAAACTGGCAGCCAATTTAATTTAAAAAAAAAAAAATACAGTAAGAATTTAGTAGAAATGTCTCCCAGAGAACTAGCAAAAGAGGGACAGATTTAACAGCCAATGTATTCCAGTCACACAGCACAAACATCTGAATTTTAACCAATTTAACAATTCTGTATTCCTGGAAAAAGAAATCTCGGTCCTTTCATCCTTTATTTTACATAGCTGCTCAACTGACGCAAATACTTTTAAGATTCTTGGGTAATATTGAACAGTTGCAGCATATATTAATGCTTGCAAAACAAAATTTCAGCTTTTTTTTTTTAACAGTAGATATACAATTACAGTAGATAAGGAAAGATCCACAACCTTTTATCTTACCCTTTTGCTGAAATGTAATAGCTCAGCTCAAACTAAAGCTCAACGTCCATTTAGCTTGCTCAAACGCTTAGTTTGGAAATTTTTACGCCTGGACTAAGCATAAAGCAAGGGTTTCTTTTTTTAACATCTGGGGTTCTCTCAGATGTTTGCAGAACAGGAAAGAAAGGATGCATAAATTCAGAGTTCAAGATTAAAGTGTAATGCTTCACATATGAGGGCACAAATCAAGACAGCTTGTTCACCTGAAAGCCCACAAGCTCAACTTAAAATACAGTCATCGATCTAGAGTATCTTGTTTCATTTTACATGAACATCCACTTCATTCTCAAGATGCACGTAAACTTGTGCAGGCAGGTGAAACGTTATAGTATCTCCAAGTGGATGAGATTCAAAACAACAACAAAACCGTAAAGTTTCTCGAGTGTTACAAACTGATTTTACAGGCAAAGGAAGTTAATTCAGCATTAAGATGACAAGTGCAAATGCACATAGGATAGGCAAACAGCTTATAAACTCTCACTGTTAACACATTGGTTAATCACAACTAAAATTCAGAAGAACAGCTAAGATTGGACCCTTGTATTTAAATAACTGTATGCCCTTTAACATTCCAATGAAATCACCTCCTTTTCCACCTTTTGAACGTAAATGCTGCAGGTTTAATTTTAAAAAAAAAAAAGGCATACACCACATAGGAGACTGAATTCATACAGTTATTAAAGCAGTATTTCTCCATTTACATTGTGGCAAACAGGCTGAGACAAGCTAAACTCAGCCAGGAGATTTCCTCTGTCCAGAGAAGGACATAAGTGAAGTCAGGAACCTTTTTGTAGATTATGAAAACAGCATCCAACGCCAGGCTTCCCTCACGGGCATCCAAAGAAAGTAGCAGACAAAAGACATGACAGTGGAGTCTTCCCAGAAAGTGTAGGGAAGTGGGAAGGAATGCTTACTTAGACAGGAATAAGAAATTCACTGCCTCTTGGATGTCTGACAAAGACAGATTTCTAGAGGAAAATACCTGAAGAGCCACCCATTTGCACTGTGCTTGCAGTGTGGCAAAACAGTTTCTTGTGAAATTGATTGGAGGAGACATCCAACTGGTGTCTGACTGCTGCTCCTCAGATTTCCACTTGTGGGGAAGGACGAGGTCAGAAAAGAACAGGTAATACAAACATTATGCATCCCCTTATATTAATAAACACCAAGCTTTATTATTAATATTTGGCTTAGAGATCCCTGGACACTGAAAGTATCATTAATAAGAATGCTTCAGGATTATTATGTGAAGAGAAATACCAGTCAAAAGCCTGGACTGGATACAAATTTAACTTTGTGTACTGAAAGGTCCATATTCATCATATTAAAATGCACTTTATTAAAATATATCAAGTAGAACAGACAGTATAGAACAGATGTTTTGAGGAAAACATGTCAGCAGCACACTAATATTGTAATTTTATATGAAGCCAAACTCGTTTACTTAAAATTCCTATGATCCATAGAGAAATTCTTTCCCCTCCCATGCTAAACCATGGTGGACATGTCAGGCTGAAAATAGAATAAATAAGGGTGTGAACAGGTTACTTTCACTGAAACTTTCAAACAGATTGAGTAAGATCAAATGGTCAATTCTCATGCCAAAGAATTCTCATCTAAGTTACCATACTCTAATGCACTCAAAACCAAACAAAATATAAATCAGGTTTTGCTGCAACTGAATGGAAAAGAACTGCTCTCAATCTCTCTAAATTTATCAATAAATTATATGGATCTTCACCTGACAAAAGAATAAACAAGACACTGAAAAACTGATGTGTGTTTCCTTAACAAAGTGGTTGGAAAAGTGAGTTCAAATGGCTTTGAAAATAACATAAAATCCATTCCTAAAGGATGACTTGTATTTGAAAGTCTAGAATTACTCATTTTAAAAAAAAAAAACAAAACAGTGCAGCAGAAAAAGACTGTCCACACTGGATTTTCACTGCGCTAGAAGCAGCTGAAGTATTTAATATCTTTCTGGTGAGCCACCAGTAATTTTGAAAAATTTAGGTAACTCCTACAGACAGAATTCAAAACACTGTTGCCTCAACTCTGTTTCAGCTGGGAAAGATGCACCGATACCTGTACCTCAAAACAGTTTGTTTAAAACTCTGTTTTTAAGGAATATATTTCAAGTGTGTAAATTCTCCCATGATACAGAAAGCACTTCAAAATAGAACTTTAACTAAACAGTGACAAATATTTAAGATGCTTCCTCCTAAATATTAAGGTATTTGCACTTGACCAAGAGCTCAACATTATCTTTTGTTTGGTGCCACAGATTTGTTTGGGACAAGAATCATTTTGGCAAGGGGCCTTTGCACCTAAATTTTGCAGACAGCGCATTACGAAACTGCCAGAGTATCCAAAAAGAAGAAAAATAGAGCAAGAGGATGTACAGAAGCAAGTACTTGATAAATTAAGCCTAGAACAGCAAGAGACATGAAGCAGTGAAATTTGTCTAGTTGTGAATATCGAATTTTTCCCAATCCAAGTCCCTCAAAAGTAGTGCCCATGTTTTCCTTAAGCCAGCAACCTGAGCATTCAACTGACAGGAATTATTTCTCGTGAAAGTAAAATACCAAAAAAACACCTTTGTTAAAGATGCTGATGTTACAAAGTCAAGAGACACTCAATGGTTAGCAGAGCTCATACAACTTTAATTTGTCCCACTATTGTTGGTAGGACAAGCCTTTCAGCAGTAACTTTTCCATACGAATTCTCAGGTCTCTTCAAAGTGGAAAAAGCAGTCAAAAATGGAAAACACTCGTCACTTCTTCCCTCCTCCTGGTTATCACTAAATGTGTCTGATAACATCATATGTCACTGTACACTACCAAAATCTTACACTAAACATAGAATTGATACTTTTTTCTTGGGGAGCCTTTCCCAGTTTTAAACATTCTGCTGCAACTCTGGTTCACCAACTCATAGGTGTGTAGTTATAGTGCAGCTCAGCATATTCAACAGTGGGTATGTGCTTCTGAAAGGTCAAATCTCCTTCCTTCCCCTCCCACCATCTCCCTTCTAAACATCTAACCTCACAGAGAACTGCTCAGACCATTACAGCAGCAGCAGGTGTCTTGAACTGGCTCAGTATGGATCACAGGAAAACAAACACTGACACAGAAGAGGAGGCATCAGGAACAGAAAAGGGGTTTCACTGACTCCTCCATTAGCAAGTTAGCAAGCAGCCATTGCAACTTCACTGTATTGAAAAATCAGACCAAAAAAATATATTTCTACATTTATTTGAGATATTAAGCACCATTCCTTTTCTTTCTGGAGGAAAAGAACTCGTGCATAATGAAGGTGAAGGCTAGAAGTTTCACATGTCCATTAACTAGTACAGCACTCCATAGCTGATTTTACAATTGTTATATAGTATTTTTACAGTACTTTATATGCACATAAAATTCCTTTTAATTTCAGCTGCGCATACTAAACTCTCAGCAGTCGGCAAATCGGTCGCAACATGACTAACACCATCAGCAATGAAACTCGTCTATTTGTAGATTTGCTAACAATCCTGGAACAGTATAAGAACTGTCACAGCTTTCTAAATGCGATCAACTCCTTATCTCACAATCCTGTCTCATTTTCCAAGCTTTCAAAGTCTGCAACAGAGTGATGAATCCACTTTATATTAAACCTGATTCAATCCAAGAGCAATGCTCACGCTATTAGAATAAAAGAAGCAAGGGGTAGAGCAGGAAATACTAACAAAGCCTGCAAAAATATGAATATTGCAGTGGAAGCAAACTAAGGTTGCACATGCAATCAGTTCCTGAATGCCTGACTAAAAGTAGCTTTCTTTTAACTGGAAACTTCTGTGCATTTTCATAAGATATTTTTGTAACAAAGAAGCAGAAACATGCTGATCCCTTGAAGGATCATTAGAAGGACTACATTCTTTGGACTCACAACATTGACCTTTGCCACTTCAACTGATCAATGACAGTTGGAACAATAGGCAGTAATCCATAAATCAGCCAACAGAGGGAAACAAATAGCTATAAAACTTGTTAGCAAGAAAAAGAAATGCATGGAACCAGCAATTTTTTGGGCTGAAGCCACATTTCATAGGGCTTGGGCTTGAAACCTTCATCTCCTATTCTCCTCTACAATATGCACTTTGCTTATCCCTCCCTTACTCCGCTTGCTATTTGTTACACATCTGCATTTAAGTGGGATTGCTTCTTTTCTCAAAATATGGGAGTGGCTTTCCCTTTTGAGATTTCAGAAAACTGGCAGCAAAAATTAAGGTTCGTATTTGCTACTCCACGGTCTCAAACAGTATTTTAAATAATGAGCAAGAAATAAGTGTGTACTGAAGTTTTTGTGTTTGCAAGGTTAGAAGAGTGCAAGGGGCTTAAGAGAGAAAGTAAAATCTAGCAGAATAGTCTATATTCAAAACAAACCTTTGCAACTTAAGGTCCAGAACTTTGATTGACAGAATCTGTAAATGTAGGACTCAAAACACAATATAAACATCTGTGTTGGACAGTAAGACATGAAACGTTCAAATAATATGTGGCATTGCTATTTTAAGCTATAAGATATCTGACTTCTACATTGCCATTCTAAAAAGAGAAAGCTATCCCTGGAGTTTGGTACAGGCTGTTCAGTATTTTGTACAGTCAATACACCCGCTTAACATTTTTTTAATATTCTCTTCCAGCACATAAAATGTGTTGCTATATAAACTGAAACAAAAGATATAATTTTTAGAAGTTAAAAACTAGTATAGAATTACCCAGTTTAATACATATTCTAAAATTCTTGTTGCATGGTTCTAACAAAAATCATGTTAATGTGGCTATGAATAAGTCATCTCCATGGATCAAAGTATTTTTCTCAAAATATTTTTGAATAGGGGAAAAAACACCTGGATGTTGGGACAATGAAACAAAAAAATTTGCGAAACAGAGTATATGCTTGCTAAACAAGAATTATGTTTATTTAGCTAGTGAATCACCTAGAGGAGTAAATTTTCACTTTTATGATAGCAATCTGTCAGGCTTGCAAACACCCAGAAATAGGAATTAAAGATTATTTTAAATGTAGTTATAAAGGTCATAAAAAGTCTGATTTAGACTGAGGTACATTTACTCAAAACTGAGATTCATTGAGTGGTAGCAAACAAACAGTTCCTCAGACAAATGCACTTTTTTCAGTATACATGTTACAGAAAAAAAATAAAGAAATGTGCATTAACTGGTGGTGTCCACCAAGCTGCATATTAATATTCTCTTACACCAAACAGTTTGAAACAAGGGAAATGTCATTCTAATATAATTTTATGTTACGTTTCATTTGGCTAAACTGCAGCTTAAAGTTGCTTTGCCATATTAAAAGATTACTACAATAATTTTCACATGAACATTTAGACTTGAGTTTTACTCCAGGACTAAATATGGCATGATTTGCTTTTAATCTGTTGAATAGCTAAAAACTGACAATTAAAAAAACTACAACAAAGAAAAAAATTAAGTTGAAGCAATGTGAATCTCACATCATTGAACCACTTCTAATGGTTAAATGTTAGTATTTAACAAATTCAAAGAGTTAATGAATCCTTGCATTCGTTCGGTCTCCTGTGCCTTAGCTAGGATGCATAAATACAAAAGACAGCAGATACTGGTAAAAGCTTCAGGACAGAAAGTGCTTGACGAAGGTACAGTTCTCAAGTGTGTTTGGTGAGAGAGTATAAGGGCAGATGCACTGATGAGAACCATTACAAGAAGAGTCAATTTTGTGTTAAAGTGTTCAAAGATGTCACCTTAAGCAGAAAAAAAGCTTTAATAACGTCTTCTTAGACATATTAGGCATTTCCAGAGTCTACATCATTAGTGTTGTAATTCTAGCAGGACATCTCCATATAGTTATTGTTTGTTTCTATTTCTCTCCTGAAAAAAAACAAAGACACAAAAACAGAAAGGAAAATCATGTTAATAAACACAGTTCAACATTATCTGCTTTACTCTCATTATAGCAGTTGCATTGCTTGCCATTTCTCTAAATCAGGCAACAAGCTTTCAAGGAAAAAGTTTCACTTTTTTCAGGAAAATGAAATATCTAGTTTAAGTCAACTTCTTAAAAAGAAACACAGAAGTATACATCAAATTAAATGGCAAATACATTCCAAAAAACATCTACCAAAAAGGAAAGGTTTTATGTTACTTTTAAATCACTTCCAATAAAATGACACGAACTGAGTAAAGAGACCACGGAACCTACAAACAAGGCAAGAAAGAGGTACCCTAAATCTTCTCCTTAACTTGTCAGAAAATGCTCTGCATGAATATTTAAATATTCTACTCTCCATCCATTGTATCTCTGAAAAAGTAAAAGATCATATTCCCAGGTATCTTGTTCAAAGCCCACTATAATAAAATATTTCAACGTGCTTAAGATCAAAAGGTAAAGGAACAAGTTGGCCCAGTACCTCCTCCTCCATACAAACATATTGCTCAAATAGCAAGAAAAAGACTTTTTTTAAATAAGCCATCCATACTTTTTTTTTAAAAAAATTAGTTTTAATAACAAAATGCAAAACCAGCGAGGTAGGAATGACTGGGAGAAACCCCCACTTGAATGCGAGCCTGAGTGGCAGTCAAAATCATATTCACCACAAAGCCCTTACAGCAGTGCCAGATGTTGCATTTGGCGTAAAGGAACAAAGTGCGTAGTGTCATCTGTGTAATACAAACAACGATAAACAATGTTGTACAGATAAGGGCTAAAATACTAATTGCACTGTATCTCTATCAGGGACTAACAGTCTTCCTCTGTATTGCAAGTCTAACAGAGTAAATTACATTTTCAGTGTTTTATCATCCTCCTCCATTTTCTCTACTTAGTAAAGCCAAACATACACTAAGGCATTATGATGACTACCTCTAGGAAAAAAAAACCACATAACTATATGTCATTGCCTTCATTACATATCTTCTAGACTGTAAAAAGACACTGTAGTTTGACTCTAAGAAACCAAGATTGTATCTTCCAATAGCATTTCCTTTCTTAATATGTACAACTGAGCATGTTCTATAAATGTTTTAAAACACCCTCATGGAAGAGAGGTAGGCTCCCTCCCCCATTTAAAAGGGAACAAAAAAAAACCCTCGTTTCCAGTATTTTTATTATTATTGCATTACACAGTGTGTTATAAATGGAACATAAACATAGCAGGGAAAACCAAAATAAACCAGGAGGCGTTTGAACAACAATTTCAAAACCATTCTATCTGATACCACGCTGAAACTTTATTATGCTAGAAACTGTTTAGGAAAAGTGCGAATTGGCATATGAACCCAACTAAATTCTGCCTAAAAGGCACTCTAATGAAAGAAGAGGATACATAACATTTCTACTGGTTACTAGAGTACAACTGATGATCTAGTCCTCTCCAAGACAGACCTTCGAGTTGCTTCAAGAGGAACACCAAATAAGCAAAGCTTGCACAGAGTTCTTGGTCACAATAAGCAGCACACGGTCCCAGCAGCTCTGTATCGAAGATTGTACATTCTCAGGAGCAGCACTTCAGTATATTTAAAGCGAGAGCGATACTTGCACTATTCCACTAGAAATCATTTTTTCCTTATTCAAAAGAGATGACTAATATTTGCATAGTAAGATACTAGGTTTAAAACGTGAAATTGATAGTATCAGTCATTAATACAAACTGATATGTTAACAATGCATGTCTAGGCTGAAAACAGATGATCCCTGGCCTCATGCCTCACCATGCATGTAAGGCATTCAAAAATAGCCTGCTTGCGCACATCTCAGGTTATTCCTCTACTATTAGCAGACTTCAACTGGAAGAACTGCACAAAGTGCTGAAAAACATTACTGCGGTATTAAGTAGCAGACTATGAAACTCCAATGTTAAATAATGAAATACCCATATTTTAACAATTTTAAATACCACCTATGTACAAATAAAATCATCGGTTCCCTGTCCATTTGGAAGTACAAGCTCTATAATCACTGAGTCAAGCTGTCTAGAAAGCCTCTCTCTGCACTGCAAACTGCTGCACAGCAAACTGACTGGCCTTGCGCTTTGTGTAGCCCCTGAACTCAAAAGGCATTTAAGTTCACAAAAATTCAAAGTAGAAAGGGAATGATATCCTGACTACCTGCTTCCAACGAATGAAATAAAGGATGTGTTACAAATTTCAAGCCCATTTTGAATTCTACAGAGGAAAAAGGCTTCAAAACACCACCAGCACACTTCTCCTGTAGTCTCAAATTACATATTACTACCTTTATATTTAAATACTTAAAACAGACATACAAACTTGACATTTTTCAATGCAAGCAAACAGTACATTCTTTAGATACTGATATCAGTGACATTTGGCACTCTGTACAGCAAAATAGACAGAGAGAAAACCCAATTTATTCAAAAGGCAGGTAGTGGTATCACACTCAAAAGCAAACTAACACCCCCCCACCCGGCACTAAGTCAGATCACACTCGCTACCACTGCCTTTTCTGTCTCAAAAAGTATTCCTCTTCTGGTTTACAGGGTGGCTGTTGTTTGATTGTTTGTTTTTGTATAAACAGTGATTATAGACAAACTAGGAGAAGACTTGATCCCCAGCAGGTTTCCACCATCAGAACAGAGGAAGTTTCCAGTGTACCGACCTTATTGTACTTTCACCCAGCCACTCCTGTTTAATATCTTTATTAATGATTTCAACAAGGGGATCAAGAGCACCCTCAGTAAGGTTGCAGATGACACCAAGTCAGGCAGGAGTGTTGATGTGCTTGAGGGCAGGAAGGCTCTACAGAGAGATCTGGACATGTTGGATCAATGGGCTGAGGCCAATGGTATGAGGTTCAACACGGCCAAGTGCCGGGTCCTGCACTTGGGTCACAACCCCATGCAGCGCTACAGGCTTGGGGAAGAGTGGCTAGAAAGCTGTCCAGCGGAAAAGGACCTGGGGGTGTTGGTTGACAGCCGGTTGAGTATGAGCCAGGAGTGAGCCCACCTGGCCAAGAAGGCCAACAGCATCCTGGCCTACATCAGGAACAGCAGCCAGCAGGACGAGGGAAGTGATTGTCACCCTGTACTCAGCACTGGTGAGGCTGCACCTTGAGTACTGTGTTCAATTTTGGGCGCCGCAGTACAAAAAGAACATTGAGGTGCTGGAGAGGGTCCAGAGAAGGGCAACGAAGCTGGTGAAGGGTCTCGAGAATAAGTTTTATGAGGAGTGCCTGAGGGACTTGGGGTTGTTTAGTCTGAAGAAGAGGAGGCTGAGGGCAGACCTTATCACTGTCTACAAATACCTGAAAGGAGGTTGTTGAGAGGTGGGGGTCACACTCTTCTGCCAAGTAACAAGCAATAGCACAAGAGGAAAAGGCATCAAGTTGCACCAAGGGATATTTAGGTTAGACATTAGGAAAAACTTTCTACACTGAAAGGGTTATCAAAGACTGGAACAGGCTGCCCAGGGAAGTGGTTGAATCACCATCCTTGGATATATTTAAAAGTTGTCTAAATATGGTGCTCAGGGACATGGCTAAGTAGAAGGCCTGGTAGAGTTAGATAATGGTTGGACTTGATGAGCTTAATGGTCTTTTCCAGCTGTAACGATTCTATGATTCTTATTTCTTACATTCAGATGTGCAAAACCTTTGCCACATCTCTTGCAATGCTTGTAGACAAAGAGCCTCTCCAGTCAATTTAAGTTCCCTGCCAAAGGCCAGCTTCACTTCAGAACTCGTCAGGGTAAGTTCATGAGCAGGATGTGGAAATTTACCATTCCAATTAGAACAATGTAGGAATGCAACGGCTGGTTAAGGGTACCTGCCAGCTGCAGCCCATGCAAATAACCTTCTACACAAACTGACAAAACCAAATGAAGGTGAACCTAAAAATGCATGGGCCTCAGAAACATGCGTTTAGTGCAAACAAAAAATACAGAATTAACTTGGCCTGAACTGCGAGGCTGACTTCCAAATTTCTGTTCTCTGAATTCAGGGCATTAATCGAATGATCCTGTGCTGAAAAGTAGCTGCAATGTAATTTATCCTCTGATTTAACAAAATCCCTATGCTATCACAATTTCAAAATTCAAAGCAACGAAAATGTTTCCTAATCAGACTTGAAAGAAAATACTGAGATGCACACAATACTGACTTCTGGATTTCTTTTGGTCAAAAATAAATGAAATGAAAAAGCCTCATTTTTAGTAGCAAAAATGTGAATGGTAGACAAACACCAACAAGCTACTACAGTCCTCAGCTGTATTTTTTTCTTCCAAGATCCCACAAACTGAAGCTCAAGGTGAGGGAAGGTAGACCTGAAAGAAGGACTTTTTGCCTTTTTATAGCAGTTGCGAGCATAAGCATTTCAAGGTGTCCATTTTGAAAGCTATCCAGGATTGCAAACTTGCACAAGCAAATCGCAGACAGCTCCACACACACTCACCTCCAGCACAATCGGCTATCCTTGAAAAAAAACCCCTAGGATTTTGCCAAACTCTTGCATCTCACTGCAATGTTTAAAAGGCACATGCCTGAAGCTGTCTGCTCTGCCCCTCTCCCAAGAGGTAGCATTCTCAGAGCAGCTTCAGAAGGGAATGCGTAGCACATCTTAGTTGCTTCACTGCAAACTGCGATTTAATCTTCAGCTTAAAAGCCCTGCTCATCTGCAATGTAAGCTAACATGTCAGACTGCATTCTGTGAAGCGAGGCGCTGGCACACATCTCCTCTGCCAACTCCACTGCGTGGGCAGAAACACCTGGCAGAGGCAGAACAGACAGCTGTAGAGGTGGCAAGAAGAAGCCGCAGCAAAGTTCATAAAAACTCATTTACTAATGGCATCAGCCATTATCTGCAGTTTATTGCACCCCGGTGTACCATTACAGCTACGACAGCATAAACACTGACCTTAGTGCTTGAGAACCACAATGAAAAACAGGTTACTGAGAAAACTGAAAAATACTAGTTTACTCCATTTATGACAAGGATCTCGTTGGCTGTTAACATAAACTACATACTGAAACCTTAAAATTGTGTAAAATAAAAGTCCTTTTTAACTTCTCACTCTTGAATTTCAAACTAAAGAGGGTAAATCTCCTGAAGACAGAGGTTACCACAAAACCAGATAAAAATATTTAAATACATTTTTCTGAGAAGCACTTCTGGGAATTCTGGGAAGATGTGAGGGAGGGATGAGATGGGAAGGATCTCTAGAGGCCTTACATGGAGCTAGAAATTTTTCCCATGGAGATGCCATCCTCTCCCTAAACACTCATTTTCTCTTACTCCTTATCCCAACATGAAAACTACAACACTTTACAACTCCAGAGCAGTTCCTTCTCCTGCTTAAGCCTGACGAATACTCATCTGAGACCCTACTGCTGCAGATCATTCGAACTCCAGACAGTAAGTAAGGCTTTCAAGCATATAAATATTAAGAAAGCCTGAAAAGCTATGAGACCTAGACTTCTAATTTATATATTCTACCTATTAGTTTTGATGGCATTTTACTTATTTCAATCTCTGAAACATACCTAGCAACAGGTAAAAATGTGAACAAGTTACAGTAAAAAGGTAAATACATTTAAATTTGAGCAGACACACGCATTGTTAGTGGAACATGGACAGACTATGTTATTTTATTATGGTAACAATACAGGCAGTAAGAACTTAATCCACATCTGAAACTCCACAGCACACTAAATAACAGGGTACGAACATTCAGAAGGCAGAGGTGAGGAAAGAAACCTAACTACTTTAAAGATATCATATGGTAACACACAACAAGGAGAGGCTCTGCAGAAACCAACCTTGAACTCCATGAGCCAGAAAAGCCCTTCCAGTCTTGTTTTCCCAGGCAGATACTTTCAGTGATACATTGGCCAATTCAAACTACAATTAGCAAGTGCCTCTTTTCAGTGCTGTACATCGTTACACATTGAAATATCACATTTTAATTAGCTACAAGACAGCCATTTCAGCAAGTTCATTAAAAAGTAAAAAAAACCAAAACAAAACAAAAAAAAACCCACAACAAGCTTCTAGATCCTCATTATTGTTTGTTAACAATGCTCACAGTATAACATCAGCTTTTGAAGGCTGACAACAGATAGCTTCTACCTACACCTATGGAAAATGCATTCAGTGATGATCACTGTCCCAGCAAAAGGAGGAGAAAGATGACTCTGACACATCTGTCAATTTTTCTCAGATGCCCAACAAGATCTCATTTAATTGCTCTGCTAAGGAATCCATAGTAGCCTTGGAAAGGAAATGACATCCACTGCAGGGCCTACAAAACACACTGGGGAAAAATTTTTCAGACAATTTTTCTTTAAGCCTCACCACTCGTGCTCTTTGCATGTACGTAACTCAAATTCCAGTCTACCGTGAGGAAACATGAACCTATTTTACCTTGGTTTCTCATTACATGCTATACGAAAGTGCAATAAAGTTGCAAGTTTGTTTACTTTTTCACAACTGACTATAATCCCCAGGTACGGAAGGCAAAACAATAATTATAATTACCTGGCAATATGAAGTACGCTACCAGACCTCTGAAAAGGTGCTCACAAAGAACTGGGCTCAAACAGCTCATCATCTGATACGAATTCTTATATCACTTCAACTAGATGAATCTGAATGTTAAAGCCAATCAATTTCGATACAAGCAATCCCAGTTCAACTGAATCTACAGAAACAGCTTTACTAGATATGCAAGATCTGTACGGTTTCAAAGTGCCATTTTTTCCAACAAAGCACCACCAGCAATCGTCAGTCAAGTTTCTGCTAACTAGCCCATCTGTGGCATGAATCAACGAAGCAAGGCTGAAGTACTGCCTGGAGAGTTACACAGGTTGCGACTTCCTTCCAATATGCAGGCATATTTCTTCCCTGCGAACTGCAGGAAAAGCACCAGTGTTCTAGTCAATTTGTTCTTAATAGAGCAGTGCAATCTGAGGAGACGTAGCAGGAAGCAGAAGGCTGCCGCATGAATTTTAACAGCTACTCATGTATACTCAAAGTTCTGCTTTTGCTCTGGAAGGGGAGATTTAGAATCACTCCTTTGCTTTAAAAAACACAACTTAAAGACACAGCATTTAGAAAAGGTAGACCTGTCAGAGATCCAGCTCAGTTCAAGTTTGAAGTCTTGTCTTAGGCAGCTACCTTAGCATTCCAAGAACAACTGGTCCCTTGAGCGGTAAGGTAAACCATTTGGTTGATATTCCTAGTATTTCCAATAGGGGTCCCTATTTTACAGGAGAAATTGGTCTCTTAAGTCCCAGAGTAAGAGAACTTAAATGCACTCTGTAAAAAGGACTCTGTAGGCTTGATTTTGCCAGTAGGGCATTTCAAACCAAAAAGAAAAAAGCAAGAATATCCATGCAAGTGTGACTATAAACTAAGACCACCTGTGAGTTTAATTACATTCCATCTCTTTCATTCAACAGTCCAATATCGCACTTTCCCTGTTGCAGCATCTTGTCCCTTACTAGAGAAGGGCAGGCCACACCACTCGTCCAACTCTTACACAGTCACTCTATACAATACCATATTTTAACATCCAGACCTTTCCATACTATCTCCATCCTGTAATAAATTCTGAACACTACCCCTGAAGAGAAACAATTGACTCTACCAAACACACAGAAAACAGGCACATTTGAAATCCATGTGTCTGTAACAAGAGAACTTGCAGACCATTTTCAAGCGTCTCCAAAAGACTAAAAGTGCAAAAGCAAATGAAGACATGGTAAATAAGCACACCATCATGGAATGAAAATTCTGGATCCGTATGTCTAAAATTATTCTAGGTCCAAATAATCCTCTTCTCCCGAGACCAGGGGTACATATTCATCTCATGACCATCAAGGGAGCAAAAAATGTATCTTCTGTTTCTACTTTCTGACCATACTGTTTTTTCTTAAAACAGACATGAGACTGGCGATATCATTTTCATTTATGAAGGTGAAACTGTAGATAAACATCAAGTTCAAGGAAATTGCAAAATAATGGCCCTTGAAGCACCATCAAATGCATACAGGAAACACACAAGTTTCTCGAAAGATATTACATAACCTGTTTTATTTACTCTTTTTAACCTCTTTTAGATGTAAACACACTAACTTTAAAAAGTTGTCTGGTACAACTATCATTTAACTACATTAAAAATGTTGGTCAACTACTTGTTTTCCTTGACTTGTACAAAGATGTTGATGTATCTGTATCTGACTTAGACATTATAACGTAGTAGTTGATGGTTGTGGGGCAAGGGGAGGAGGGAGTGTCTACAGTTCACTCTTAATGGACGTTTCTCACTTTGCTCCTTCCTGTAAGATATTTTTAAGAAATACCAAACCAAGCATAAAGTCAGCAATATCCTGGAGTGGAAAGGAGCTACACTGCTTAACACTGCAGCCCGATTATGACCCAATTATCAGAGAAACAGAAGTTACATTAGTATCAGAAGGGGAGGGGGGGGGGGACGACACCTGAAATTACCCCTTTTGAGAGTCAGAAAGTTTTAACTATATCAGCGTTCCTGTTACAAGATATGTAGTACGACATTTTAAATGCTTATTTACCTGCCATGTAAAGGCTTCCTGAAAAGTAAAAATTCCAAATGCAAATTAGATACAAATATACTGAATTTCTCTATCTTCTCCCATGGATAAAAATTAATTATTTTTCGGAACTATCTCACTAGGAAAAACAGCTAAAGCATTCTACAGTTTTGTGGAACCAGATCTTTTTTCCCCATTATGTGCTAAAAAAGTAGAATTCTGCACTGAAAAGCACCAAAAGAAGTCCTAGAACAACAGGTAATTGCAGGTTAACAAGCCACCATCTGAGGGTGAAGAAGTTGTAACCTTCCAACAATTGCATTTTTAATCAGAGACACATTTAATTTTGATCCATATATTTACTGAAGATGAGGCACATAACTACCAATACAGATTTTTTTTTTCTTTTCAATACCTTTTACTTTCCTAATGTAATTACATGCTCTTAAATGGCATATTTTAAGAATCCTGTTCCATTTTTTTAGATCTCATTGCTACTGCTTTCTGTTGAAGGACAATCAAACACATTTTTAAATAACTGGAACACAAATATGCACATTTACACCACAAAGCAGCAGTTCAAACTAAGGACTAATGCAATTTCAGCTAATTTCAATATATTACTGACAAAACTCATGAAAAACATCACTGATTTCTTTGCTCCTCTGGTGAAAGACCACAGCACTTGTATGTTTAAAATAGGACACCCGAATCCGAGCCATAAGAGAAGTGTGAATGATTACTGCACAAATTTGTTTCCAACCCCAATTGTAGATGCCTTACCCATACCAGGGTCACATCAAACAACGGTGGACACTACAGTTCTAATATTTACACCTGAAGAGACTGTTCATAGTCATCTGCAAGTAATCTTTATCAAACGGCAAAGTTACTGAAGTTTCATGTTAATCACAGACTATTCGTTGCACTTTTATAAGTATACTGCCATGTTTTAATAAAACATACTGCTAGGTCATATTGGAAATTAATTATTGATTCCCCTGAGTGGTTAAGATTAAACTTTTACAACCAATTATTTTAAAGTAAGTTAGCTGGAGTGATGAACAGTTATAAAGTAAATTAAATCCATAAATCATATGCTGTTTACTATGCTTAGATCACTGGCTGTATGAAAGTTTGTTACCACCCATGCAACAACAAAACGTTAACTGAACTTTAAAGAACACGTAAATGACTACGGCTGCTCGATGCATTTAATATTTTATTATCAGCAATAAGCATATTTTTCATGACAGAAACACTGGAAACAAAGTGATTGCCACAGCTGTCACAGAAAATGGGCATGAACTTAATTTATACAGTTCCGCTGGCAGTAGAAAGTGCACTAATTTAAATACATCTCCATAAAAGCCTAGCTGGCACTAGGTAATAAAGGATTACTCAATTAACCATAAACCAGAGCTTACAATACTAATTGTTGCATATCCAAACTATTCTTGAATCATAAAAGAGTTAACAATTGTACGTTTACAATGTAAAGACAGGTTGTTTTTACACTGTGTGATAAAAGAAAAAACCTAGAGGTTTAAAATCGATACTCAATTGTAAGAGAACAATAAAGGTGAACCCTCAGTTGTTGTCATTAGCTTAATTTGGACTTCTATATTTAATGTACATATGCATCTGCTTAAGGCATACCTCAAATCCATCTACAAAGAGAAAACCTCACAACTGGATATGCAGCTCTAAAGTAATTTTATATAATTTGTCACAAAACCAATTTGTACAATGCTGTAGAAGAATCAATGCCTACTGTGCAAGTATCTTGACAAGTATGTTTTCTCCCAATAGCACTGGGAAAGGTAACTTAACAGAGAAGTGCAGAGTTCAGTACTTGAGTCATACAGACACTGTATGTTTCCCTGAAGATATGAAAGGAAACAGTAATGTTACTTTATTACACAAATATGCATAATCACAGTAATCTAGTTAGAGACCTACTAAATGCTGAATTTAGTACTCTGAATTTTAAGTCTAGCATTTGTAGAAACACCACCAATAATCTATGTTCCCCCTCTCCATTACATCTCGTAGCTTTCATCTGCTACAGAGGGAACAAACCCACACATTAAATGCATTATTTTCCTCAGTTGCTAGGGCATGTCTGAATTACGGCTTATTTGGTAATTTTCTTCACAAAAGTAGATACTTTTGAAGCAAACTAGTTATTTGGGAAGTGTCTTAAAACATCAAAAACTAAGAAAATGCTGAAACGTGAAGGCTACAGAGAAACATAACTTTAGTCCTTCTGAAACATTACTAAAATCAGAATGAAGTTGTACTAAAACCTGAAAAAGTCGAAGTTTTCCCCCTTACACTGGGTATTAGTTAAGAATGCAGCCCATCCTGCCATCATCAAGACGGCACAGAAGTAACAACACTGATTTAGGGCATATTCAGTTTTCTTTCTAGGGGGGAAAAAAAAATAAAGATCGAAGGGCATTACACACCCAACTGGGATATTCATCTTGCTTTCAAGCAATAAAAAACTTCCACCAGAACAATTTATTGCAGAGCTGTGCAATAAAACTACAAAATTGATTTTGGTTATGCACGACACTTGTCTATAGGAGATGCAACATTTGTGTTGAAGGATTTAGGAATGTACAAGAGGGGTGGAACCACCACAGTACTAGACACCTAAGAGAAGTAAGGAGGCTGTGAAGCAGGTGAAATTCTTATTTAGCCAGAATTGTGGCAGCTTCAAGAAGTGAACAAATTCAGGACTTCACATCCCACAAGGCCTCTAATTAGCATTAACCCTAGACTTTGGGGGGTTTTTTTATTCAGTAGGTGGTGTGACAGGATGAATGGAGAGCACTACCACCAAACTGTACTGATGCAAATTCTCATTTCTGAATACTTTCAAATCATTTAACTGGTATGATAGTTCCTGAAATGTTGCTCACCATGAGACAAATCATATATTTACAATTACTAGCAAGCCTGTAAAGAAACTAAATACAGCAAGAGTAAATATTGTGTCCAAAGGTGAACACAACTGTTATTAGTAGGGAGAGTACACACAACACAAAGTAGACAAGTACTACAAAACAGCTTAAATTAAATGTCTTTTTCCCTTGCCTGATTTTCTGAAATGCCTCCAAAACTAAAGGTTTCTCTATACATTTATCATAGGTACACTTTTCTTCGCAGAAATGAACTAAACATTACTTTAAGGAAATACACTATCAGAAATGTCAAAAAAAATATTCCAACGCTGTACAAGTCGTCACTGTATCACTTCTGTGCTTCACAATTGTACAAAAGACAAATTGAATCAAGGGGAAAACCTGCTTTTCACAGTAATCATGCTGTTAACATTTCATCAAAGAAGAATTTGAATTGAAATGTTGTGTTAAATAAAATAAGCTTCTCCTGTTATTTCAGGTCCCTCTTGTGACATCCAGAAACTGTAAAAATCTGAACTAGAAGTCTTCAGTTATGGATAATACACTCAATTCAGTTTTTGTTTACTTTGAACAGTAGAACATGTCAAAAGTCTGCTTATGCAGGCCTAGTTACCATTGTGATTAAACACATGCCTGTGTTAATGGAACAAGTTACAAGAACGTAAATCTTTTCATTAAAAGCCAGTTATATCAAGTACAGACACCTTGGGTAAAAAGCACCACTTTTAGATTCAACACTCACACACTGAAATTCCAGCTGTATGAATAACAAGGTTTCCAAAACCAGAAAAAACAGGAGAGCTACTATAATGACATTGATTTCTTACCCTACGCATGGCTTCCTCCTCCTCTTGACGCTTCTCATAATGTGCAAAGTCATCAAAGATTGAGGTGGTATGCTTGAAAGTAGCAATTATTTTAAGCACTTGCTTGGCTTTTTCTAGGGGTACCTCTTGAGTGTCCCTCGAATTGGTAACTGGTTTGTTGTCATTGTTTTCCAAGCGAATATGCCGCAGTTGGTTATTGGGAACGTCTTTGACAAAGATCCATTTGACATCAAACTTCCCCTTCCACTTATCCTGAGACCAGACACCAGCATATGCATTGTAGTCCACAACAGACTTCATCTCAGCCACTCCACAAAAGTGTCCACTGCCATTCACACTGAAGAGTAAATAGAGTGGGCCTTTTCCATTCAGGGAACGGTAAGCAGCATCCAAGCGCTTATTTCCATGTTCAGTACTACACCAGATAGAGTACTTAATGGAGCGATGAATATCGTCCTCTGAATAACTTTTGATTATAAACACACGTCCATTCTTCAGATTCCAATCGAAGTCTTTGGGATTGTAGTTGTTTATGGCCTTTAGTTTCTCCAGCACTGGGTGCACTTCCACACCAGAAGGTGAGGAGCTGACCGATACAACACCTAAACCAAAGTTCTCACTACCAGCTCCATTGTTCTGGCTGAAGCCCACACCCCTATTACGAGGAGCAACCCAGCGGTTTTGCAGCTGTTGCTGCTGTAACTGGTGAGGCTGGGCCTGCTGCTGAGGTCCTTGTTGCTGTTGTGGTTGCTGTGGCTGAGGCTGCTGTTGAGGCAGTTGGCTTTGCACCAGTGGTGGTGGTTGAATTAATGGCTGAGGCTGCTGGATTATAGTCTGAGGAGGCAGTACTGGTTGGGCTGGGGGTGCTTTTACCACTGATCCTTTGTCATCCCAAGTTCCAATATTCATGTTGTGTTTTATAGGTGGTGGCGGTACAGCAGGGCCCCCAATGCCCACATTACCTTTAGGCTTGAGTTTCGGCTGAGGTTTAGCAGGCTTCCTTGCAATGGCAGCCCATGAGGTTGGTTTAGGTGCTGAACTGCTAACTGGGGGCACGCTGTTTGCTGCAATGCTTGTCATACCTGTACTGCTCAGAGCTGAACCTACAGTTTTTGTTACAGCAGCCGTCATATCTCCACCAATTTTCAGTCCAGTCATGCCTTGCTCAATGCTGCTAATCCCAGGCACCTTGCTCAGAGTATCGCTGCCAAATCCAGCCTGTCCATCTGCTATGGCTCTCCCAAGAGAACTAGGTGGATAGCCATAGCTGCTGCTGTAAGCAGAGCTTTGCGTTGATTGTCCCTGAGATCCACTTGTCCCCCATGTAGAGAAGTCTGCATTCCCAGGAAAAAAATTAAATCCATGCTGCCCGAGAAATGGAGGGGTATTTCCTAATGCCCCAGGTTGACTAAATACACCATCGGGTATGTAATGGTGTTCACCATTACTCATCTGTCCATAAGTTGTCAAGTATGGCATTGGAGGGTCGCCTGCAGTTGACCATGCTGCTTCGCCTAAAGAGTATGGAAATCCAATGGATGGAGCATAATAACTAGGCATATATGGGTCTGACATTGGTGGATAGCTGTTACTCTGCAAGGAAATAAAACAAAAATCAGCAAGACATGCTCAGGGGAAAAAAACAAACACCTAATACAGTCCAAAACATTTTTAAGGATTATATGAATGCATTTGTAACTTCCACCATTCCTCCCAACGTAAAAGATGAACAAGGTATCTGTTAGATATGGCCATTTTTTTCCTCACGACACCTTTTCAAAATCACTAAAGAGCCCCATCTTTTGTAATATATTATCCTTATTTTCAGTTACTAAGCAAGGCTTAAAACACCTCCATGTCAACACTAGTAAAAAAAAAAAAAAACAAAAACAAGTTACTTTAAAAAACAAATCATAACAACTGTAGTTTCATAAATACAAAAACTGCAACTATGATTTGGAGTTTTGGTGTTCTTAGTTTTTTTTGTCATTTGTCACTTCTAACTGGAGACACCTGTCAGAACATTATATTGAAAAGGATGCCTATTTGTTTCAGGAGGAACAACAATAAAACCATAGCATTTCCACGCTACTAAGAATGGGCATTAAGTACAATCTGTGGTCTAGTAGAACAAAGTTTGCTAGCTAAATTCAAATCCCACTCCCAAGACTCCTGGGAAATCACAACATTTACTTCTTGAGAAGATAAAGCTCCAAAACATTTGAAGGACTACCCCCATACAACTTCTGATGGGGTTTTGGGGAAAAAACTGCACATTATCATCCTCTAGCTGATGCCTCCTTAATGTTGTATTATTTGAAAAAAATGGGAAGGCAAGCAAAATTCTCAGTGTCTTAATAATTTGCTGTTTCTCCCTCTCTCAAGACCGCTACAACTTACAGACTTAACATAATGAATATTAACTTTTGACTACAGAGACAATTCACGGCTCTGAAAATAAGTCATTAACTTCCTAGCAGAAGAGTTATACCAAGTTGTAGTAACTTTATGGTTCAATCTATTATGCCATCAACTGTGAACTACTTCTACCAACTTCAAAGGAAATCATGTCCAAGCAGTTAATATTTTCTCAAAGAAACTCTTGTTTTGAACTGCATCAAATAAATGATGATTTCATTGTAAATTTAAGCTGTGGGGTTTTGTTTTAGGTTTTGTTATTTTCCTCTAGCTTCTTGTAACTGCATCTTTCTGAAGTCAGAGCACAAGCACAAGAGTAGGAGACACCAGAGCATGCTTTTTAACTGAATTGTTTCCAGAATTATTAAGAAGACTCCACCTGTTTAAAATACCATACAGTAAGACAAGATAAGATATAAAACTATATTTAAATGGATATGCAAGCAAGTAAGTAACGCTAAGAAATATCATCCAAAAATGAATTAAGTCTGGAAGTCAGCTGAACTCTAAAATTAACTTTAAGATAGTAAACAATGTTCACTTACCTGATTTGTCTGACTACTTAGATATGGCTCAAAATCATCATCATTTACTGCATCCTTTTGATGAATCGAACCGTTTTGTACTGAAACTAAAAGTAAATCTGTATTAGGCATACCCTCTGGAATAGCTGTGATGCACTTTTAATCTAGATAACACTTCTTAATCGCCTGTACATTGAAATACCTCAACTTGTGCTTTGTTGAGATCGAATATATTATTGTTAAGCACACCCTTGTTAAATTTAAAGAACATAGCTCGCTCTATTGATGATCTCAATCAGATCTCAGGAGAGGTCTGGAAAGATGGCAACCAGAGCAGACTACTCCTGACTATTCTTTCCTGAGCTTCACAGACAGATGAAAAACTACAGGCACACCTTATTTGCACAGGCAGTAAATCCAGCGTTTCCAGAAGTACCAGCCCAAGTGCAAATGTGCAGACTAACCAGATCAGACATATTCAATAGGTTCAGGGAAAGTTGCAACATATAGCTTTCTCCTGCCAGGAGGAAAGGCAGTTACCCACCAAGACAACCACGAAGGACACCCCTATTCAGCTACTTAATTCTGTATTTCCTACATAACTTTTATCCTGTACCACATTAGTGGCATCTGTAAAGCTCCGAGGGGTCAAAGCAAGACAGAAACAAGAGCTAAAGTCCCCAAGGGTGATTGCAATCCTTTCCCAACATAGATGCCACTATATGCTGGAATCTCTTCCTACCTGCTCTTCTTGGCCTCCTATTACCTTTAATTTCATCTAAGGCATTACACCTACCTGGGATTTTCCAGCTGCCCAAATTACTTCAAGTGTCTCTCTACTCTCCCCCAGGCTACTACTCAAACAAAGTCAAATCGCACAAATTTCTACGAAGTTCCACTGTTTCCCATGGTGCAAAGTAGAACAGGTACTTAAACCAGAAATTTGCAGTTATCCAATTTGATGATGAAGACTTCTTCTCAAAAACAAATTACTGCTTTTCTGAATAGTTTTTTTGTTATTTATTAAATAGGTTCAGTGAAAACAAAAGGAAAAAAAAGGGTTTAGAGCGATCAGTAAGGTGCACTGAGAAACCATGACAGCAGAAGTTACAATAAATCAGCACATTTTCTGACAGCTGGAGACACTGAGTTAGGAGCTGACTCCATGGTTTCTTCTTTTAGCAAAAGCTTCTGAAAAGTATGTACAGCCATGCAACTAAACCTTCAACTTTGTTGAAATTAGTGTTTAAGAATGGTGTTTTCTGTTTCATTGGGGGAGGGCATGGGGGCTGCCACCAACAGTTCACATTACAAACCAAGTGGTGCCTGGACCAAGGCATTTCAATTTTTTTTTTTTTTCCACCTTTGACTTTAACAACTCTAGAACAAACTGCCTTCAGGGAATGAAACTAGCTGGAAAAAAAATCACAAGGAATAACCAAAATTCTGGGAAAATTTAACTGCAGATATCAGTAAAAAGAGATACAAATTCATAATTTAAAACAGAACAACAGAAGATTTTTTTCAAAGCAAATATCTGGGAAGGAAGAAAGCAACTCATCTTCTATCTTCTTGAAGTTTTAAAAGTCACAACACTTGACGCTTCAGTTATACAAACTGGCACAGTGCGTTTGTATACTAGCTACAGCCAAATATGATCAGCAACAGTGAGCAAAATGGGCTTTAAAACTTGATAGAACAATATTCCTAATTAAATACCAAATCTAACATTAGGTGTTGGGTTTTTTCCATAAATAAAGAGTTTCAGTTAAGGTCATTAATCACCCTGAATTTACACACAGGGGTAACATATTAATGAGCTGGAACACTATATTCCTTTTTACATTTGGCCCAGTCACCTACAGAATGAGCCTCAAAAATCTTTTGTCCATGCCATGTCCATTGCTTAGACTTAACCAAATAGCATGGAGAGAACAATTCTTAAATACAATTCTGTTATAACGAAGAACATAGACGGCAGCATACAAGTTTCCTAAAAGCGTGCAACCACCAATAAAGGAATAAACAGCTGCATGTGAAGACTAGAATCCTATCAAAATTAATCTCCTCATACTGACAGCTAATCTTCATAAAACATGCATCTGCTGTGTTTATTGTTTCAGAAGTATCTAAAGGTCACTTAAGACAGAATTATTTTTGGTCTGCCATTACAACTAACATAGAAAATACACTTACAAGAATATTCTTACTCATTCTGTATTGAGATCTTAAGTCAGTGACACAAAATAGTTCTACACTGACATCTTTCCTAGTAAATATATATATTTCCCAGTGAAATAGCATCACTGGAAGTGTTTCTTTGGCTTTTCATTTAAACTTTACATAATGTGTTAATAATGAAGAATGTAGCCCACACACACACTTAACAAGAGCAAACAGATTAAGATGCATGCCTCATTCCCAAAATCTCACATTAAGTGTTCCAACTAAACAGGCCAGTGATGAAAGAATACTAATTGAAACTAATCTTCAGTTACTAAAAATATCTGTATCAATCCAACCCTGAAAATACCATATACTTCCGCAAACACTGTGAAAACATACAACGTAATTAGACATTGGAAACAAACAACTCATCAAATAAAGGAACTTAAAGCTTTATTCTTTTAACTGCTACTATTCTTTGAATAACCACTTGCAAAATGCACAAATGATGGCCAAAGGCATAAGAATAAATTTTTCATTAGAAGAAGCCGTTACACCTTGATTAGTGTGGAGAACAAATACTAGAAGAAACACACAACATTTCATTCTTGTTTTAAACCTAAGGCTTACTTTTAAACCTTCTACAAAACCAAAAGTTATATACATATATATGTAAACACAAGTCAGCATTTTTCTATCACAGGTGTGACATACTGGCACAACAAACAAAAGGGAAAAAATAAAAAAATGTTTCGGGAATGCCAGTTTCTCCCCCAGCACCACTCCCCTGTAAGACATCATTTGATTGATGTCAGTTCTGATGTTTTATGTCAACTGTACAGTAGTTGACAACTAGAATAAGAAAACTTTCAAGACAGGATAATTTACTCATTCAAGTCTCTGAAATACCAACGTTAATATCTGAAACAACAGGTGGATAGTACTGTTCTACACACTAGAACTTCAATCCCACAAATTCTGGTCAAGGGAAACTGCACAGTACACCAATTTATAATCAACTGGAATAAAGCATCCAAAACATTTTACTAGACAATACAAATCAGCTACCTCCCAATATAATTTGCATGTCTAATATTTTTTGTTTCAATATGAAAAGTACTCCATTCCATGCATACACCCCTTTTACTACTCACTCACATTCTCTCATGTGCTCTACCAGACATATGGACAGTAACCTTTTTACCATCCTCTTTAACGTTATTACCCTTATGCACAGAACCAACTTCAGATTAGTCTGTTAACTCAGTATCAATCGTCCCTTGAAGCTCCTTTAAACTGGGACCTATCATGATGCCTGAAAAAGATTACTGTCTGCTAACATGTAAGGATTGCTGATACTGACTTAATTTATCCCCTAGTCTCTAACCCAAAGCCAACTACTTATGCCACACTGTGCTACCATCTTCAATCTCCTAGCCCTTTAATCCAATCTTAAATCATAACTTAGTTTCATTAAACAGACGTTATACCAAATAATTTAAGAGAAAGGAGGATATTATTGTCTTGTTTCACTATACTTTTCATTTAGGTCATATTCTCACCAAGAGAATACATAGTAAGGATTTTTATGCAGTGCATCCTTTTAAATAACAGATATAAGTTCAGAAATGCAAAAATCTCTTCCTTACATAGCAAACTAAGAGATGTGTTTTGATTCAAACATTCTGCAGCATTTACAGATTATAGCACACAAAAATATGTCAATATAAATAAGTTAAAGTAAAGCTGACTCGTGCATTTTCACTATTATACAACCTGCAACATAACACCCAAATAGAAATGTTTAATACTTCCACCCCAATTCATATATATGAATTATAGTTCAAAAACTACTCGTATGGTTCTCTAATAGATGCATCTCAATAACCTCACTAAAACTGAGATACAGTAATTCAAAGAACGTGAAGCCACAAACTACTTGCTAAAATGAATCTAACTTTTCTTCTCATTTATGGGCAACATGGGAGATAGAAACACAAACTATTTTAAAGACACAAATAAATAGTTAAAAGCTCCAGTTTGGGTGAAAAAAGGTAGAAGTATTAGAACATGAGAGAACAAGTATTCAAGAATGACCAAACTGAGAAGGGCTGAGGAGGTAAACCCAAGTTCATTTTTCTCTGAATGCAGAGAACTTAAAAGGAACAGGCCAAATTTAGTAAGATTCGGGAACCATGTGCCACCTCGTAAGTGATATATGTAATAAGAAGCAGATAATCTGCACATAGACAGCATAATAGAATAAGTACGCTGCAGATAACATTAAATGACAGTTCACAGTGAACAATTAGATTAATTCAGATAATGAACAGCAGGGGGGCAAAGAGTGCATGAGCTCAAAAAAAAGTTTCTTATCTGCATGAAGAAATAATCAGCATATTAGCACACGAAGGTAGCTGTGTGCATGTTATTCTATAGCTCAGCTTGCTGAACACCTAATAATTAAATGGGCACAAGTGTATTGATTAGGCAAAAAGAATTCCCAAATAGAACATTTGTCATTATAGCAAAGATAACAAATTCCAGACCAGGAGATATAATCTGAGATGCTGTTTATGACAGACTTGCCAAGAATTTTAGAGAGACTATTAAGTAGTTAGGTCCTTGTTTCTGTGGGAGAGAAAAAAACCACATTGAGTACGGTATTTAAAAACTAAGATGTTGACAGAAACATGAGAAAAGTAGGAAAGCAGAAGGCCTACAAACACTGAGAGGATATGCTTTACTGACACTAAAATGAAGAGAAAAGCCCACAAAATTTCTGAGAATAAGGAAGGTGATGTGTTCTGCTCACAGATATGAGTAACTAAATAGTCACATGGCTGTTGTCTCGCAAGCTAAGGAAGCTGTTCAAAAGATTCTTCCTGATGATTCTAGTACACTGATTCTATTCACTGCACAGAAAAGGCCCAAGGTGTGCTGTTAAAGAGATTATACAAGCATATCACAAAGTCAGCTAAAAAGAAATAGCTATGCTATCGCCCAACTTCTGACATTAATCTTCATTTGCAAAATAAAACATTTTAAGTTGATGTACTGCTGTGCCACAGCAGAATTGCTGGGAAATAACATTTTGGCACACAATTTCCTGTCATCTTGCTCTGAAATAAAAAACATCCTATAGCTACATTCTCTTCCCACGATTGTCTAAAGACACATTAACCTCCATAAACAGCAACATTAGAGATTTATATGGAAACACAACAAATCAACTTACCTTTATTTCCCTGTCCTTTAGGTCTCTGTATATAGGAAAGTGGGAAAAAAAGCAAAACAAGTTCAGTTAGAATCCTCTAATGTTTGCTTCAGAGTAATTCCATTTATTTGTCAATTTTGATCTTTTCAACTCAAATATCAGTTTAAAATATTATTAAAAACGTGCTATTATGAAATACTATGATATTATATAAAATAATGTAAATGTAAAATATTAAAAAACCCAAAATTTTAAAATTGAAATAATTTCATCAAAAATCATTGAAATAATCTAATCTTTTACAGCATATGAAGCTTAAATGGTGTTGAAAACCTGAACAACAAATGACTTTCAGTTGCCTCTCCCTGAGAATTATAATCAATAAACAAAGCATAGAGTAAAAGAACATAGAAAGTTAGTAGCTTAAGATTATTGCCAGTACTAGAACTTCATTAGAACTTCATTATCACATGTCATATTTTAAGTTGACTGATTGGTACTTATCAGAGAATAACCTACAATGCCTTGCTTCTTAGATACAAAGGAATATACAGTGATATCATAAACTGAACTACAAGTTGTGCATTCCTCGTCTAGGCAATTACATCGAGAAAATGATACGGTCTGTGTGAAGCTTTCACACAAAGAAATAATACCTTAGAGGATTTTTTTATTTTTTTTTTTTAGGATTAGTCATTACAAAACACTGTTAATCTGTCATGCACTAAGAATCACTGTAGCAGTACAAGTTACAGTATCCTTAATTCCTCTACAGTAAAATGAAATAGCTTAGAAAAACAAACACTGGCCCATCTAAGTATGAGTGGATCTCCAGGCTCCATCACTCTCTAACAATTTTTAGTCCTGAAAAACTCAGTATTCAGATGTTTGAAAGTTTAGGAGGCAACCACCTCCATCTTGCTTTTATGTGCATCTGTCTCAGAGTTATCATAAGACTGTTTAACACTGTTCCATGTAACGCTGCACTGGTTAGTCACCTCCCTCTCCCAAAACCAGATAAAAATCTCTGTAACCTTACAAACCCCAACCACCTCATCTTTTGGGACGAATCTAATCCAGACACAAAGGCATGCAGAGACCAACAAGAGAAATAGCAGTAAAGAAGTTGGGAAGAAGAAGCCTTCATGGAAGACAGAGCAATGAAAAGCTAAGAGATCACTGAGCTAGAAATAAGTGCATAAAGGGAAACTGGAGAGCATGCACAGAGACAAAAGAAACAAAACACTAAAGGCACAGACAGAAAATAAAAGGAGACTGCAGGGCCAAAACTTTTGGGGAGTGGCAGAGGCCCACGGAGGAAGCAGAGACCAAGAACAGAGTAGTTTCCAGCCAGAAAGAAAAGCCTAGCAAACATAAAACCTAACAAACTCTAAGCTCCGTGAAGAGACGACTAAAAAAAGTGCAGCGCAGCAACACGGAGAGCAACAGAGGAGAACAGCTGGCAGAAGCGGAGGCCGCGGGGAAGGAGGAGAAACCGGATGCCCGAAGGGAGATGAGGTTGGCGAGGAGAGGGAAAGGCACGAAGAGAAAGGATGCGGTAGCCAGGAGCCGGAGAGACTCAGGGGTGCGCAGGGGCGAGGAGAGGGAGCTGGGCGCCGCGGGCAGCCCGGCACCCAGGCGCTCCCGCAGCGGAGAGAGCAAACGGGAGCCCGGAGGGGCTCGGCCAGGGAGGGCTCGCTTGCGGGCCGGGAAGACACAAAGGGGCCGAGCCGGCCGAGCGGCGGGCCGGGAAGCGCGGGGCCGAGCGCCGGCGGGGCCCTGCGGGCGGGGAGGCGGAGCGGCTCTGGCGCGGATCAGCGGTTATAAATAGGGGCTGCCGGGGCTGGGAAAGGGGCCCGCCATCCCGGGCGCCGCCGGCTCCGATGGATGGCCGCTCCCCATGGCGGTGGGGAAGAAGAAGGAAAGGAGGGAGAAGGCCGCCAACCGCGCCGCCCCGGCGGCGAGGGAAGGTGCAGGTGGCCGCCCGGCCGCCGCCGCCGCCCCCCCGCCGGGGTTAACGATAGGCCAGGGATGAGAAACGGGCAGGGAACGGAGGGCCGTCCCCTCCTCCCCGCCCCGCGGCCCGGTACCTGGTCGACGCTGGTGGCTGACATTCTTCACGGGGAGCCGCGATCCCCTCGCTCCGCTCCGCCTGGGCCTCGAGTGATTCCGCACGCCGGGGCCGCTCGCCCGCCCGCCGCGCCGCTCAGCCGCCTCCTCCCCGCCGCCGCCTGATTGTCGCCGCCGCCTGGGCTCGCTGCTGCCGCCGCCGATCAGGTTCCCGCTGGAAGGAGCCGGCCGGCCGGACGCAGCGCCGCTTCCCCCCCCTTGCTCCGGGCTCCGCTTCCCCACAATGGCGGACGGGCTCCGGCTCCCACTTCCGCTCCGCGGCGCCCTGACCTTCCGCTCCCCCTCCGCCGGCGTCGCCACTGACCTTTCCCTTCCCGTCCCCGCCTCCATGTCACGTGGGGCGGGAAGCAGCCCCGCGCGCACCCGCCGCCAGCGACTCCCATGGCGCGGGGGGCGGAGCCTGCAGCGCCCGGGCGGGGAGTGCGCGTGCGCGCGGCGGGAAGCGGGGGAGGGAGGGCACGCGGAAGGCGTCGGTGCCCCTCGCTCCACGGAGCGCGCATGCTCGTAGCGGGTGGCTGAGGAATGCTCGGGGAGGGGGCGGTAAATAATGTTAATGGCCTGCGCTCCACTGCGCATGTGCCGGGGGTAGTGCGCATGCGCGGGAGGCAGCCGCTAGTAGTGTGCGGAATTTCAGGCTGAGTGCTGTTAGCGGGCGTTGGTGTCCGTTGCTGCCTGTGGTGGGTGCGGGCCCGGCCTGGGCACTCCCCCTGCTGCCTCCAATTTGGGCCCTGCGGACTCCTCCGCGGCACCTCCGGTCGGGGTTGAAGGCGGCGGCCTTGGGGGAGTCGCCGTTGTCGCACGGCGCTGCGGTGCGCCGCCTGGGGCGGGAGCGCGGGCGTACTCGTGGGTGGCGGGGTTATCTGCTTGTAACGTTTATCGGCTGCATTTGCAAGTCTGTGCTGTGACAGGTTTGGTGGGAGAACGAGCAATGGTTCGTCAAATGTATTTTTGCCTATATAGCTGCTTCCAGCCCCATCGTTAACGAAGTGCACCAGCCTTAAATCCATGGGAATGCAAGTTCAGCAACTGTGTAGGAGCTTCCTGTAGCAGCCATCAATAAAAACCAAGACCACTTCAGCAACGCCTCAAGGGAGAATTATGCATTGATAAATTTGAATCTGAAAATTCTGCATGGTAGTTAATACGTTGCTCAAAGTTTTGAGGAGAGAATGCCTTAAATCCAATACCATGTGGTGTAAACGTATGTGTTAGGGCCATGGGAAGGTACGTTCCCTCAAGCCTTTCACTCCGAGTTCCTTCTGAAACTCGGTGCACGTGTTTTTTCTTCACAAAGTAAATGATATTTTCTTTTATTACTTACTGTTTTTAGCAATTGCACATAGTGATCCTGGGAAATGACTGGGTAAGTAGCAGTTTTGGATGAAAGAATCAGGTTATAGTGGACAATAATTTCTTACTGTTGTCAAAAAAGTGAACTTTATACTGGAAGTTAACCAAAATTGGTGTAGGTAAGACTTCCAGAGTGCTTATTTATTCTATTGTAGTGCAGTGTGTAATTCTCACAACCACCCACCAAAATATGTATGCTAGAGTCCAGAAGGAAGCAACAAGGATGATGAAAGGTCTGGAAAATAGGTTCTAAAAGAAAAGCTTGAAAGAAATGGCCTTGTTTCGCCT
Source organism: Pluvialis apricaria (assembly GCA_017639485.1). Classification (NCBI taxonomy): domain Eukaryota; kingdom Metazoa; phylum Chordata; class Aves; order Charadriiformes; family Charadriidae; genus Pluvialis; species Pluvialis apricaria. The sequence continues at coordinate 130,618,313 of CM030008.1, read as the reverse complement.
AGAAGGAGAAGAATGAGGGCTGATATGAAGAAAGTCAAGTATTTTTATGCATAAAAGAAAGTGATAATTTCTGTCTGCATTCTTTCAGATGGGACAAAATATGGATTTAAACTGCAACTAGCAAGGTTAAAGTTGGTCTGCTCTTATGACACCTGGATGAACTATTTGACCGTTAGTAGATCTGCAGACTTAACTTTGGATAGGACTCTTTTAAAACTCTATCAGAGGAACTTAAGACTGCACCCCAACCTCTGTAGCATCACAGTTACAAAGCAAATGGGACCCTTAGATTCAGTCTTTCAAATCATGTTTCTTTCCCTTTTTTTTCCTGTTCTCCTACTCCATAGGCAACCATGGCATGAGGGGTTCTCACTTCTTGGTGAAGTGGTTCTAGTTTACATACAAAAAAACCAAAGATTGAGTAGGCAGAACAAAAGTAAGTCAGACAGCACAGGCACTTGGGTGGAAAGGCAGTGCCCACATTAGATAGTCTCCTTACCAATAAGCTGGATGTTCATTTCTACCTTTGGTTTGTTTAGGTTTTTTTTTTGTATGTTTGTTTTCTGGCATCTTCTATCCTTATTTTCAATATAACCACAGTGGAATAACTTCAGCCCCAGATACTTTTTGGTGTGGTGATGAGAATACTGCCATGAGAAATGTGGGTTTCTAATCTTTTCCCACTGAGGAGAGAATTCAGATCTCAGCATTTCGTAGGATCACGGGGACTACTGGCCGTGAGTAAGTCCCACAAAGTTATATGTTTAATAGAATCATAGAATCATCTAGGTTGGAAGGTACCTTTAAGATCATTGAGTCCAACCATTAACGTAATACTGCCAAAAACCACCACTGAACCATGTCCCTAAGCACCATGTCTACACGTCCTTTTAAATACCCTCCAGCGACGGTGATTCAACAACTCCCGAGCAGCCTTTTGCAATGTTTGGTAAACCCTTTCTGTGAATAAATTTTTCCTAATATTCCTTCCTAAACCTCCCGTGGTGCAACTTGAGGCCATTTCCGCTTGTCCTGTCACTTGTTACTTGGGAGAAGAGACCAACCCTCACCTCGCTATGACCTCCTTTCAGGTAGTAATTGTGAGTGATAAGGTCTCCCCTCAGTCTCCTTTTCTCCAGGCTAAACAACCCCAGTTCCCTCAGCCGCTCCTCATAAGACTTGTGTTCCAGACCTCTCACCAGCTTCGTGGCCCTTCTCTGGACACGCTCCAGTGCCTCAATGCCTTTCTTGTAGTGAGAGCCCCAGAACTGGATGTAGTATTTGAGGTGGGGCCTCACCAGTGCCTAATACTGGCAGACGACAATCACTTCCCCTAGTCCCCTGCCAGCCACGCTATTTCTGATGTAGGCCAGGATGGTGTTGGCCTTCTTGGCCAGGTGGGCACACTGCTGGCTCATATGTAGCCCGCTGTCAGCCAACGCTCCCAGGTCCTTTTCCGCCAGGCAGCTTCCCAGCCACTCTTCCCCAAGCCTGTAGCGCTGCATGGGGTTGTTGTGACCCAAGTGCAGGACCCGGCACTTGGCCTTGTTGAACTGTAAACAACTGCCCTCAGCCCATGGATCCAGCCTGTCCGTATCCCTATGTACAGCCTTTGTACCCTCCAAGCAGATCAATACTCCCCCCGCCCACACTGGAGTGTGGTCTGCAGACTTACTGAGGGTGCTCTGAATACCCTCCCTCCAGATTGTTGATAAAGATGTTAAGCAGAATCCGCCCTAAGCACTGAGCCGTGGGGGACACCACATGTGACTGGCCACCAACTGGATTTAACCTCACTTCAGCACCACTCTTGGGGCCTGGCCGGCCAGCCAGTTTTTACCCAGCAAAGCATACGCTCATCCAAAGCCAACGAGCAGCCGGTTTCTCCAGGAGAATGCTGTGGGAAATGGTGTTAAAGGCTTTACTAAAGTCCAAGTAAACAACATCCACAGCCTTTCCCTCATCCACTAAGTGGGTCACCTTATCATAGAAGGAGATCAGGTTGGTGAAGCAAACATATGGCATTGAAAATTCCAGTTTTGATCTTGAAGACCTAAATTTGTCATCAGGAACACTTGATAAGAATCTGCCGCTAAGTCCATTAGGGAATCTAGGCCAATGAAACAATGAGCTTTAAACAATCTGGTTCATCGCACCTTGCCACTTCTTCAGGATTTTATCCTGAGACCTAGGAAGGGTATTTTTTTAACACCCTATCTTTGGAATCATAAAATGACATTAAAGTGCCAGTTTTTAAAATGGTTTTAGTCCTCCTGACTAGACAAAGAAGTCTTGAAAGTAAGCAGCCAAGAACTTTGAAAATGGGTGGAAAGGAGAGGGAAATGGGGAGGAAAGGAGAACTCAAATTTATTATTTATTTAAGATCTCACTGGTTTTGACCGGATGCCATTAATTTTGTGAGGCTGACAGCTGGTTTTGAATGTTTGGGGTTTTAAACATTGCTCCTTTTACAGAAGTACTGCATTGCCTTTGAGAAAATGCCAGCCTCTAGTGAGTTAATAGTATCTATGCAGTTGAGTATGCAATGTAATAGTGGAATAAATAAAAGCAGCAGGAATTTTGAATTCAATTTATAATGGTTGCTGTGATTTGTGTGACAAAAATCCAATGTGCTTCAAATATTTCCAGTTTTTGATAATGTTGGTGTCTGTGCTGGGAAGTGATTCTACATTTTTCCTCCTTATCTATACCATTAGGAATGTGGTAGAGTGAAAATTATCCTTAAAGAGAATGCAAGTTCAGCAGGATTCCAGTCTGCATTGCAAGCTTTACAAAGTCTTAGGCTCAAATGAACCTTTTTGATGGGGAATAATGCAAGCCTCTGAGGGCTTGCTGGAATGCTCTGTGGCAATTAGTTCTGTAATATCATAGTTCAAGTTCCAGCCTTATGTGGCTCTAGAGACTTTGGAAATATATACGGTTCATTTTTCAAAATGCTTTTAGGCTTCTTTTTTTTTCCCCCTCTAATTTTCCATCGTCTAATAGTGACATTCAGGAAAATTGTTTATGATCTGAACTATGATAGTTTGATTTCACCACCCTTTGCCGTCAGATTATCGTATTGAAGATTTGCGTCATCCGGGCACATGACTGGCAGAGTTGGTGCAGATAGAGCCACTATGCCGGCAGTTTCTCCAACTGGACTTAATTGGACAGGGAGTGCCAACCAACGGTAACATTCTCTTCAGGACTCCAATTCCTCGTGGTTATTTGAAACACATACCGGATGGATGTGTCCTCATGACCCTGAAAAGATCTTGGGGCCCTTCTAGAAATGTAGCTCTAGACTCCAACAGAGCTCAGGAGGAGGACAATTGCCATTGTTTAACCATGAAATCAGTAGGTCCTTATCAAAGTTTTCTCTGTTACGTTCAACAAAACCTTTTGGATTTATTACCATTACTGCCTTTCAGAGTAGTGATTGTCTGTCAACTTAATGGCAAACTTAAAGGGCAAAAGGATGACTGCATTTACCCTTTTGAGGTACATATCCCACACGATATCCTGGTCTCTAAATTGGACAGACATAGATTTGACAGATGGACCACTCAGTGGATAAAGAACTGGCTGGATGGTCGCACTCAAAGAGTTGCAGTCAACTGCTCAATGTTCAAGTGGAGACCAGTGACAAGTGGCATTCCTCAGGCGTCGGTACTGGGACCCGTGCAGTTCAACAACTTTGTCGGAGACATGCGTCCAGTGGGATCGAGTGCACCCTCAGCAAGTTTGCTGATGATAGTTTGGCGAGGTAGACACGCTGGAGGGGAAGGATGCCATCCAGAGGGACCTGGACAGGCTGGAGAGGTGGGCCCATGCCAACATCATGAAGTTCAACAAGGCCAAGTGCAAGGTCCTACACCTGAGTCGGGGCAGTCCCAAGCACAAATACAGGCTGGGTGGAGAATGGATTGAGAGCAGCCCTGAAGAGAAGGACCTGGGTGTGCTGATTGAGGAGAAGCTCAACATCAGCCAGCAATGTGCGATCACAGCCCAGAAGGCCAACCGTATCCTGGGCTGCATCAGAAGAAATGTGGCCAGCAGGTCAAGGGAGGTGATTCTGCCCCTCTACTCTACTCTTGTGAGACCCCACCTGGAGTACTGCATTCAGCTCTGGAGTCCCCAACATAAGAAGGACATGGACCTGTTGGAGCAGGCCCAGAGGAGGGCCACGAGGATGATCAGAGGGATGGAGCACCTCTCCTATGAGGACAGGCTGAAAGAGTTGGGGCTGTTCAGCCTGGGGAAGAGAAGGCTCCAGGGATACCTTATTGTGGCCTTCCAGTACCTAAAGGGGGCTACAGGAGAACTGCGGAAGGACTTTTTACTAGGGCATGTAGTGATAGGATGAGGGGGAATGGCTTTAAACTGAAAGAGGGTAGATTTAGATTAAATATTAGTAAGAAATTTTTCACTTTGAGGGTGGTGGGGCACTGGAACAGGTTGCCCAGAGAAGTTGTGGATGCCCCATCCCTGGAGGTGTTCAAGGCCAGGCTGGATGGGGCCTTGGGCAACCTGGTCTAGTGGGAGGTGTCCCTGCCTATGGCAGAGGGGTTGGAACTCGATGATCTTCAAGGTTTCTTCCAACCTAAACCATTCTATGATTCTATGATTTTTCCCTTCAGCTTCACTGGACAAAACCAGAAGAATATATGTATTTTAAAAATTAGGAAAATTTTATGGTAATAAATAAGTTCTTTGAAAATTACTGAGATTTAAGACACAAGCTCTTAAGTGCTCAGAAAATGTAGTGAGAATTCTTTTCTTAGCCAGTAAAATGTTAAAAAACACCAAATCCAAACAACTGTTATTTTTCTCATACATCTCAGAGGTTGTCACTGGACTGTAAAACAGGTGCTTTGTCAAGTCTTGGCTACGGGTAGAAAGTGGCCCCAAGACTCTTACAAACTAATGCCAGACATTAGAGAAACTGTAAATAGCATGATGCCTCTGTTTCTCAGTGTAGCCTAGCTGCTCAAGACGACTATGAAAATACTCATTAAATAAGCAGAAAATACATGCTACTAGTGTTCTTCTGTTTCTACTACCTGAAAAAATATATTTAAAAAAATATATAGGTGGATTCAGATCTAGCATTGGTGAAAGACCTTCTCCAAGCAGTAAACTGGACTATGTGGCCTCCAGATATCCCCACCAACCAACATTTTTATGATTATGTGGGACTGAGAGAGTCTGTGGATAGTTCATGAAACAAAGTCAAAGCTCAGGTGTAGGTCACTGCTGAGGAACTTGCCTTCCAGAGTGTCCCAGCTCTTAGCACGCCTCCAGCTGCACCTTGGCATTGCACTTCAGCTCCCTGGCTCTGGGGTCAAGAGACTGGGCTGCCTAACTTCATCTGGCATGAAGGATTATCACATTGGTGAAAGTCTTCATAATGCAGCTACAAATGAGTGAAAAACAGAGCTCAACTTCAGATAAATAAACAATTTCCCTCTCTGTGTGTGAGATTTGATAGTTCTGAGCTATCAAAAATAGGAGTATATAAAGACTTTTGCATATATCGCTTAGTCAGTGCTAATTAAACTACATGCTCTGAACCCTGTGTGAAATTCAATCCTGTGCTGAAGACCACAGCAGGTTGCAGATTCCCACAAGCATTCTTTTCCAAGGTTTGAATGGTTTTGAATAGTGCAATAGCATCTATGGAATGGGGAATTTCAAAGTATGCAACAGGCATTCTGGAAAACACACGGACCATAAAAGGGTGATAAAGTTGTACAATATGTTAATGTTGATGCACTTCTTGGGAATAAGGAAATACAGGCTTGCACTTCTGAAAGTTTGGAGGAAAGCATTGTAGGAAAGGACTGCAAAATTGTAGGAAAGGACTATAAATAATCTTAGAATAAAATTATAATTGATGGACAATTAAATAGAATGTAATAGCTAATAGGTAACACTGTGACAGAGTTAAGCAGCTAAGTTAGTGTTTGCTGTCTTTAAAAGAGAGATTCCGGTGTTTAAACAACAATGATTTTACCTCCCAGATACTTTGATTTTATTTCATTTGTTATCCAGTGTTATTTTTGGTGGACTCCATTGTCTGGGAGCATGAGGTAAGACAGGAGCTTTCCACACTGGCAAGCTCTTTTCCAGGTATATACTAATGTAAAATATTAGTATATTTGATAGCAGTGTGTGCTAACTATTTGACTTAAGGGAGCATGTAGTCACATATGACAGTAGGCTGGGTCCACAACAACGATGAGTTGCTGACAGATCTTCACTTATTAGTTCTTCTTATGAAACACAGTCTTAAAAAAAAGCAAACCTTTATTTCTTACATTCTCTCCTTGAAACAGGGAGATACGGTTTTGATACAGTTTTGTATATGTTTCATTATTTTTCTTTTATTATTAATATTTCATTCAAGTAGGTTAGTTCCTTCTAAACTCATAACTCTCTTTTTCCCTCCTCTGCCTCTCTCTTTGAAGAGAGGTGTGGGGAAGCATCTGTCAGTCCCATTTGAGGTGCCCCACGTCCCAAGTGGCCAATTCGACCTAAACTACGACAACCTGTCTGTCCATCAGTCTAATTCTTAAATCTAAATTTCACTTATATCTTGTGTAAAATGAATGTCTCCTGCTGCCTTTGCTCCTAATCACATAGAGCAATCTCCCGTTCGGTGCAGAACATTACTCATCGTAACTGCATGTTTGAAGCTTGGCTATGCCATCACCCTGAATACAACCCAACACTGTGCTAGAGAAGACTACCAGTGGTCATAGCGTATATAGCTGGGGGTACTTCTGGCCCACATGATAATACTTTTAAACCCATAATTTTCCCAGTTCATTAGCAAACTATATAACATCTAGAAAAAACAACAATTTTCTAATTTTAAAAAAGCAGAAACTCCTGCACATGGCTTTAAAACACACACATGCTCCTGCAAGTAGCAACCCTCTTTTCTTAACGTGCACTGTAGACAGCAGCCCATGGCCTGTTCCCACCCTGTTTCAAGTTATTTCATATGCCAGACCAGAAAAAGCATGGAACTATTGTACAGGCAGTGCTCAGACAACATACTGTTTGTCCAAATATTTTTAGGTGACCTGTCGTAAGAAAAGCTTCTCTATTTCCATTTGGCCTGTGACATTTGTACTCCAGCACAGCTGCTTATGCGTTTCATTCCTGTTTCAAGATTTGGCTTTGATGAGCTGTAGGTAAATATACATAAGGCTAGCATTTTAGGTGCTAAGCCTCACATGGTAACCTGCTTGCTGAGAATATGCACTGAATGCTATTCTTTACGTTTATAAATTTCCCGGTGTTTAAGAAAAATCATCACGATCTGAATTCTGTAATTATTTCAAAGACAAACTGTGTGATTCCCACCTCTGACATTAGATTCACGAATATCCTTGTAGTTAAAACAAAGGTTACTATATCAAAGAGGCGTGATGTGCTTTTGCCGAGACAGTCACCTGTTCCATGAATTTACTTTGGCACTTACTTGGGAAAAAAAGGATTAAATTGATTATGGAAAGGATACACCATTCTACCACCTTATTAATATTTTTCTGTTCAGCCTGGTGGAAAATATCTGTAAACCTTTCTGAAGTCATGTTCTGCTTGTGACTACAGCATTTTGACTCCTGCACTCTTTGACTCTTTCATTAGATAAATGAAGTGTTTTTACTGCCTGGCTCTTGTCATGTCACAGGAGAGTCCTATTTTTCTTTTTCCCTCTAAAATTTTTACTGGTTTTTTTTGGAAGTGGGAGAAGCTTATGTCTTTTTCACAGGATTCTGTGTTTTCCATTCTTACTCAAGAAGTCCTGCAAGTTTCATCTTTGGTAGAATGAGGGTTTTGGCTCTGCTCCCAGCATCCATTCCACATCTCATTCCATTAATCTGATTTCTAAACTTGGAAAATTTTTATCTGTTTTATAACCTTACAAAACTTTTTAAAATCCTACTGTCAGTAATGCTTTCATTTTTTTTCCTAGATACTTTTTGCTATGTAGTTTCTAAGTGGTTAGATTCAAAAGTCATACAGCATAATGTTGTAGGAGATGTTAGCTGCTGTTCGAAGAGGAGGAACTGGAAGGATATCACCAGTGCTAGCTCCAAGCTAGCTTGGTCTGACAGATCCCGAGAAAGTTAAAGTAATCCCTCTCCCCAAACCCTGTGCCTATATCTAGACCTTGCTATCTATACAGGTATGTCTATGCAAGATGAGTCCTCTGTTAATGTTCTTTTATAATTATAGGATGTTGTTAAAATTATTTATGTGAGTGCTTACAACACCTACCTAAATCTCCATTGTCCTCCATAAAATTTACTGAAATTTAAAACAGTGTGGTATGCTTCCTATCAGAAGCAGTATTTTTTCAGGCCATGCTTTTATATTTTGCGTTATTTCTCCCCACTTCTTTTTTTCCCAAGAAAGTCGAACAAACCCTCACCGAGTAAGGGTGCAATAAGGCAATAAGTAAAAAATTGTGTTCCTGAAAGACATTTGCCTTAAAAATATCCACAATTATTATCTTTTTTTTCATCTGTATCATGTTCCTCTGCTAAGCTATATCCTAATTTTATATATATCACCTTATATCATCACATTATGCATGATTTTGTAGATTATATTGTTATCTTTGTTTATTTAAGAAACATTTTAATGTTCAGAATCACCTTTTTAGAATCAAACTTTTTTTACAATGAACTATGGTAACTTTCTTTGTCCTTGGATGACGTACTGCACATATCTCCTTAAAAGCATCTACCTTCTGGAATGCTGAAGTCTTGCTAATAAATCCTGATCTGGATACAAGCCAGAGTTTCTGAGTCCTTGGAAGCACGGCTCTGACTGACCAGAAAGGCTGCCATTTTTTTCTGTGTACTTTGAGTGCCGTGGTCTCTCACTGAACAAAAAAACAGGAAAAAGATGTACATACGTTCTCCCTGAGCAATGCAAGAAGATAAATTCAACCCTAGTGTCAGCATACGGTGTCAGTGGAATTGTGTCCATTGACACCAGGCTGAATTTGACCCTCAAAAACGTAGAAGCTGCAGAAGGCAGCCTTATGATTTATGTTAGGTATTAGTTCTGCATTGCTAAACTATCATTACAATTTACCTTTGCAGGCACAAAATCCAGCCAGCCACCCTTTTATTGGTATGATAATAAAAAGAATTAATCACCAAAGGCTGATAGAATTTAGTTAATTTCTCTGTTTGACTATTTCCTTGACCACAGTATGTGGGAGAAGGAGACCTATGAATCAGAACATTTGATATTTTGTATTTGCGTCACTTTAAAACATTTAATACAAATCTGGAGTAGGAGAAAGTTTTCTTTTCTTTGAAATATGTAAACCCTACACCTACTTTGTCAGCACAGCCACTCAGCATCCTCTAAATTAGGCACAAAATTATTTATTTTCTTTTATTTATAATATCCAAATATTTACAGAAGAATACCATGAACAAATAAGCACCAAAGTGTCATTCCCCCATTGTTATTTGTAGGAAGAGTGCAACTTAAATTCTGTTTTAAAGCAGAGCTATCTTGTAATGTACCACATACAGACCCCAACAACTTAGGTATTGTGATGATTAGTACATAGTACTTTGGTCATTTCCATTCAGTCAGCTAAAAGGAACTATGTTTTCTCATTAATGACAAATGTCTGTTCTTTTCACTACTTGTAGATCTGTATTCCTTACAACAATTGATCTATTTTCAGTCATGCCTTACTGTAAAATAGCAAGTTAAATCCGGACTGTGAGTTTAGTATAAAATGGGTGAAAAATACTTTCAATATAAAAAAGTTAGAACTAAGAGCTTTTTTCTCTAAATATAGATTAATTGAATAAATAAATATCAAATATAGCTGACTTAACTAATTACATGGTGGAACCCATAACCCATTGGCTATTGTGAATCCACTTTTAACATCCTCATCAAAAAGAGATATACAATCCTTTCTACATCCTTATATTTCATTCCAGACACAGAAGCCATCCATTTTTTAAGGCTTTTCATTAACCTATGTAATCAAATGTCTGATCAGCTGCTCGATCAACACCATTAATTCTGGTCCACTCAAAAGTGTCTCCAGGGCAGAGAGTTCAGGATTATTTTTTCTGAGCATTGGTCTCTCCTTTCAGTTGTTTCACTAATTTCTGTTTGCCGCTGTTTTGGTCTTTCAGCCGTCAGTAACTGCATCTCATAAATGGTTATGCTGATTCTGGCATGACAGTACTTTCTATTATTGTTGACACTTCACAGTGTTTTTTCTATTTTGTATTTAATTGCCTGATTATGGCCATCTCTGTTCCCTAATCTTAATTGCAAGGTCTGCACTGGTTAGCCCCCTGATTAGACAAGGCACAAGTACTCAGATGCTCAACGTTTGGTCCCAGTCCTGAGTCAGGGCAAACTCAGTTTACTTTAGGCTGACAACCCATCACTTTAAAGATCTCAGTGTTTTAATATTTCCTATCAAATCTCAGTTTCTTGCAACAATAAGTCTGAAGTCTTGCTGAAAAATGCTCTTCATTGGTAATATTTAACATACGAATTATACAAGTTATGATGTGATGCTCAGATCAAACACAAAATTTAAAATAAGTAACCATCCCTCCATACTTAAATTAAATCAACGCAAACAATAAAAGTATTAATAAACTCATTGTATGGATTCATGTTATATTTTATTTTAGGAAATTGCTAAGATAATAGGCCTATCAAATGTCTCTAAGCATAATATACTAAATTTTAAAGATTATATATTTACATAATTATATAGCTGCATTTGCTGTGAACAAGATTAGAAGTACCTTCTTTCTTTGGTTAGTTTTTTTCCATTATTAAAATCATGACATTTCAGTCTTTCTCTCTCACTTGTTTTCATTTAAAAGCAGAAATTAATTTTTCTTTTACCTGGGGAATTCGTATCATTAAAGGACATGTCTCACTTAATATTTTGAGCCTAATGAGTTGCAAAAAGAATGTCCTATGCTGAGGCTCAGTAAGTGCCAAATTTTGTACATGGAACAGCTCAACAGACAAGTATTTTTTCACCTTTAATAATTTATCATTTTTCAGAGCTGTTGTGACTTGCTATTAACGGGCAATCAAAGAGCGACATTTAATGAGGTGAGATTGACAGCTGCCATTCCTACCTTCAAAAGCTTAAACATTTTGCTAATTGCTGCTTTGTGTGTGTGTGTGTGTGTGTGTATCTTTTAAATAGATCCACTAGGTGGTGCTTGAAATAAGCTACCCCAGTGTGACTCGCTCAGAGCTGCCAAGCCCATCTCAGTAATCTTGGGGCAACTGGAAATTATTGTGGCTGTGAAATGTTAAACTATAATTCATTAGTCAAAACGCCAACAGGAATATTCTTGGCAATGGGAATAAGATTGCTATCCGAGTGATTGGGCTCCTCATTTTCCAAAATCAAGTTTTCTGTTTCAGCAGTAATACTAGGTGTTCACCATTATGGAGATGCTCTCCATTATAAATTTCGGTGTTTCTTTACTTCTGGTACTCTCAGAATAGAACATTTTTCATTGGTATTTTTGGCATTTGAAGAAGTTTATGTCCAGAGTCAGAGTGATTTGGTAAGTAGTTCTTTAAATATAATAAATAAAGACGAAGCTTGGCATTACCCAAGTGCTTCATCAGTCCTGAAAGAAGTTTAACTTCCAAGAAGAAACGAAGGAAGAGTGTTGCGATGTTACCGCGCACGGCCGGGGGAAGGGGCAGGAAAGCACGTATGGCCAGTTTTGCAGGTATGAGTTACAGACACTGTGCCAAATTCCTCGTGGAGACCAAGGCTTGTTTTCTCAGGTTATTCTTTAGCCATTTGCTGTGCAAGCACTCTCCCTAATGTAAACCGACTTGTTCAGAGCTTTGAAAAAAGCACAGCTGCTACAGACTTCTCAGTCAGCTGTGCACCAGTCAGTTGCCTGGTAATTCCCCTGCCTTTCAATCTGACGGTACAAGCTTCTACCATAATTATTTGTTCCTGACATTGCTTCTTCATCAAAGAGGGTGTTAGTCCTGTCAAACACCTGCGCAGCACCCCAGTGGGAGCTCCGGAGCCCCTCCAGCTGCCACGAGAAGCTGTGACACCTTCAGCCCTTGGGCCACTACGATGTCCTCTCCTTCTGCTTTGAAGGTGAAATTCTGGTCATCCAGGCTTCACTCGGCATGTGGTTTTGAGGAAAGTGCCCCTCAAAAGGCATTTCTGTGGTAGGAGAACAAACGCCTCTAACCCATACGGCGAGCGGGGAATAGACGGAGGAGAGGGAGGAAACACAATGAATGTGTTCCTATCCTTTTTGCTCACCTGCGGTGGTAGGCAGGTGGCCCAGGGCAGCTGCCTGGGCTGTACCCGTGCAGTGCTGACACTCGCACAGCCCATGCAAGTCTCGCCTGAGAAGTAGGCTAGCAAAGGTGAGACCCATGAGAGGGCTGTGATTGCCAGGGCAGATCTAGGAGGGCTTCAGTTCTGCGGTGAGGGAGCTGGAGAGCTGACGTGGGGGAGGCCTGGTGGGAAAGTGAAGGCAATACTGAGGGCTGGGGAGGAATCGGAGGTGCTGCACCAGCAGATATTGAGCATTAGGAAATTGGAAGTAACCACAGCTGGAATAGTTTAAAAGACACAGGACAAATTTAGAGTAAGCCAGGCTTCTGTTATTCATAGAAAAAATGTTTAAAATTACTGTTGAGGCAGGGTATGAAGGAAAAGCACGTGTGAATTGCCAGCGGAAGAGACCCTGGATACTCTATTATAAAAGTCTCTAGAGAATGCAGATATAAACCCAGAGAATTCAGGCCTAATTATTGATAAATGCACCGGAGCCAAATATAATGTGTCATTTAGGTGTCATGAAAAGTCTGGTTTGCTCATGGCCAAAGCACAAAGGCTCTTTTCACCACAACGTTGGGAAGCAGAGTAAGATATATAAACTAGGGTGATGTGCATAAGAAGCTAATCTTTCACCCTTAGTATGCCTACATCATGTCAGGTATTTTTCATCTTTAAAACATAGTCTATGAAAAAACAGCCTAAGGATATTGATCTCACAGAAAAAAAAGAAGTATTTAGGTCACTGGAAAGATATAGAGAAGAAATTAATCATAAACTCAGCACTTTGTGCAAAGATGATTTATAGGACATGAAAAAATAGGCTTAATTATCTGCAATGCATCTTGGAATAATGCTGATATCAGTAATCTGAAATATGCAGATTAGAAAATGTTAGCGCAACCCTCAATTAATAGGAAGGTGATAGTTCAATGGCTTCCTCTTCTTTTTCTTTGTTATTGTAGTTCTGAAATGGATACACAAGTTTTATATGTATGCTATTTTCTTTCTTCAGTTTGTTGTTGCTCGAAATTTAACAGCAGTTTTATGTTTGTATCTGAATATCTTCATTTTTCAATACACACACTGCCAAAAATTAAAGTATTTTCTTGAAACCAGAAGTCACATTTAGGTTGATCAGGTGAGTTGATTTTATTCTTTAATGAGTTTATGTATTTATTAAATGTGGGGGGGTGGGGTGGGTAACACCCTAATTCTTATTTTACCACTTCTGTTTCATTTTCATGGCTAAAGAGGAGACTTCTAAAATATTTGCTCAGATTATGTCAGTAGCAGAATCACCAGAAGAACCACCAACCAGTGATGCGAGTCTGCTGCATAGGCAGGGCCAGAACTGTAGGTGGTCATCTCAGCGGAGAGCCAAGAAAGAAGCCCTTGGCTCTGTGAGTCCTCAAAGAGGGAGGGAGATACTGCCTGTGCCCAGCTCAGGATAAAGCATCTCCAAATCCAGAGGCAGGAGGAACATACTCTCATCTCTGAGCTTTAACGTTGCACTTATTGTTATCAGCAGTAATATGATCTGGAGAGAGAGAATTCAGGTTCAAGAGCTGACAAAGCACTGAATGGTTTTCGCCTTGGTAGGACCTCAGCTAGGAACAGGAAAGAGTTAATTTCTATTTCAGTGGCATAAGGTTATGTAAATTTTTACTTGGTTAAGCAAGTGGCTTAGTTAGTTTGCAGTAATTTGTTGCAAAAACAACTAAAAGCAATAACTAAGTTTCAGGATCAAAATAAGAAAATATGGCAGTTTTAGTATTTAATGCTAAGGCAGGACAAGTGATATTTTCTTCAGTAAGTTTGTAAATTTTCCAATGCAAGCTAACTAGAAAATTGTTTCAGTTAAAGTAAGGAAATTTTTTTCCCCGCCATGTTCTGAAATTACTGTTAGTTTTAAACTAGGCCAAATTCATTCTTGGTGTAACTCCACACAGCTGAGCAATGTCAGTGTTTGAGAAACACTTTCTGGGGCAATCTGTAAGACAGAAAGTAGAGTTCAGAGAGAAGTCAGTCTGAGGACAGAACTGCAGAAGTATACCTTGATAGGAAGCCAGACCAACACAGACGTTATCAAGGGGAAGAGAAATTCTTTGCTCTGCAGGCTTTTTAAAAGCTAGGGAAATAGCAGGTAAAGATGTCCTAAAAGCGTAATTTCTGTAGTTTTTCAACAGGCTCTCTCACAGAATGAAGATGATTAAAGAGGATGAATAAGCATGGGTTTTGCTATGAATTAAATGTTGAGTATGTAAAAAAAACCAAGCAAACAAAAAGCTCAAGTGAATGGCTGTTTCTCCAAAAAGAAGGAGGTTAGTTACAGGCCATCCCAGGGATCTGCATTAAGACCGTATTATTTTTGTTTGGAAGCAAAACCTTTTACCCATTTAGTCTAAAAATAGGCTAATATGAGATGGAAATAACTCTGTTAGAAATGAAAGATGAGATACCTTGCTCCTTTGCAACAAGACAGAGTTGACTGATAACTATCCTGAGATAGAGTACGGTATGTGCTCTGTTTTGTGGTTACATTGGCTTCTCAGATACATATCAAATACCATTTATTTCTATGCAATCAGTTATACTCATTTAGGATTGTCACATTCACTTGTCACCTCCAAAACATTTATCACTGGCAACTAAAATATTAGTATGTCTGCCTGGCTTCCTCTCATGGATGATTAGCCAATGGTCTCCCCCTTGCAGCCCAACCTTTCTCTGCCTCCTCTTTGATGCCGTAGCAAATGTCATCTCTCTGCCTGTCATTTTGACTATACCTGAACATCTGTCAGGCTCCTCTGGGAGGAGATAACTCCATCCCTAGTTCATACCTCTTTTTTCACTAATCCCCTCTGCATAATCTGTCCAGGATAGAATTCTCTTTGTGTACTCGCAAAACTGAACTTTTCATTTACGTTACAATTGTCTCATTTATTGAGACCTTTTTCTGGTCTTGTCAAAATCAGTCTTGCCCTGCTCACACCTACCCATGAGGCTGCTGTAAAGACTGCTTTTTGTGCACATCTGAAAGTGTTAGCTCTCTGTGTGCATCCTTACACTCCCATTTCTCTGTTACATCAAACCTAAGATACTTATCCTCAAATCAAAGCACTTTTTATTGTTACCATCTGACCTATGGCACCAGCTGTTCTTTAGCAGTGAGTTAGAATTAGGTGCGGCCCCCCGTTTGCCCTCACTGTTGGGGAAAGCTCCACAAAGGGAGTTTTCTCCTCTCAGTCCCTCCTTGAAGCTCTTCTCTGGGGCACTTCCAGGCTTCTCAAGGCCTCGCTTGCAGACATGCAATAATTTAGGCTTATTGTTTTGACCGGTATGGTTTCACTGTTTTCTTATCCTCTGTCTAACTGTGTCCTTTCGTGTCTTTTTTATATGTAGTTGCAGGCTGCCCGAGGCCAGGGACCATCTTGTTCTGTGTCTGCACAGAACCTAGGAGAGCAGGGTAGTGCAGTAACATCAACCATAGTAGTAATCCCATCAAATCATTCATTATATTATTGATCTTACATTTTTTTTTTAGGAATGACAGACATCTTTTGAGGTCATGAAACTACCTTCTCAGTCCTTCTGTGCTCCTGCCATTCATTTAATTTCAATTCTATGATACCAAGTTCCCCTGCCTGGACAGCTGAAAGGACATCACAGGGACGGACTATTGCAGTATTTAAGGATAGTTCTGTCCTCTGGCTATCTTCATGCACTAAAAGAAAGGAAAACATTGACAGAGGATAGAAATGGCTGTAGTGTATTTCCTGTAATGGTACCACTATGAAGACTCTGAATATGATTAGTATAGGCAATACAGACAGCATCATCGTTCCTTTATAGTTGAATTCACCGAAGAAACAATAAAAGAATCAAGAATAAAAACACCTAATTAATTTATTAACTCAGCTGAGTCAGTGAATCCCCGGTGATTGCCAACCTGGATTAAAGTTCATATGTCATTCAAGAACTCAAATATTGTTTCACTTGGCAGGCAAGGGTCTAAGTAAACAGGATTTCCCTGAAGGTAGCAAGGAAAGATGATGCAATGTGGTTATTTATTAGCTTTGGTTTTACTGTCAGGGAGATGGGCAAATAATGCCCTAATGCTTAGAATTTAAATGGGTCAAGCTATTTGCACTGCTTAGTCTCTGCTCAACTTCTTTATAAGTTCCTAGAGATAAGCTTCACAGTAAACATCATAATTTTCAGAAGTCCTTTACTCACTTTTGGTACTTTGTGCCCATTTAAGCACTTTTGAAAATCAAGCCATTCATTTAGGTTTTGCAGTAAAACTGCTCAGAACCACTTCTTTTCAGAAGATGTTCCTCATTTAAACTCAAAGCTTTCACAGACATCTACCGATTTGGATTGATTTTTTTCCTGAAATGTCCCGTGTTGACTGTCTAGTCACTGCAAGTGCGATATCTAACTATACATCTAACATTTTAAATCCAAACCTAAGTATTTTGACACAGTATGCTCTCATAGGTTTTGGTTTTTACAGTATAAAATGAAAGCAAATTTTGTAATCATGGAGTGCAGTAAATAGATGGTTGTCCTTGGGACAGATTTATTTCCATGCCTAGCTTAAATTGGTTATTTGAAAAACATATAAAAAAGCCCTTGTTCTCACTTTAAAAAAATAACAATTTAAAGCTAATTAGTCTTCTTAAAAAGCAACTTTACTGGGGGAAAAAATACTGAGGGTGAGATGTTGGACCCACTGTTGGAACCTGCATTCCATTTGACTGGAAGAAATTAATGTTGATAGTGGTGCATACCAGTCTTACTTTCACAATGCCCAGAAGACACAGGTGTCATCACATCTATACTTGTATTCACTCTGCCCACTTTCCTCTGCAATCCTTCCTGCAAATATGAGCCAGAATTTGCTCACAGGTCTTGACAGTGTCAGTACGCCTTATCTACCATGGCACATGGCTCTTTGCTACACACCTCACATGTAGAACTAACGCAAACCCAATGAAGACTTGCCCTGACTGTGCCTTTGCAACATTTCATTGGTCGTCTTCTCCAACAAACCATATGTTTTAACTGGCTGTAGAAAATGGGAGATCTCTTATCCACTACGTTTTTTTATTTGCCTAGATCAATGTAAAAACCTGTAGGGACACTGCTTTGATGTTGACAGTTTGGCACCAGTCTAAGGCTTTGTTAGATTTTACCATTAAGACAATCCGTGTGAATTAAGGCATCGGATGTTGTACCTTTAAGTTTTTCAAGGTTTTCAGGCATTAGCATTGCTTTTTGTAAGCTTTATAAAATGACAGACTCTTTTAAATCAGTGCCAAAACTCCTATCATCTGCCATTTTAAATACAGCAAGTGGGATTAAGGCTACTCAAGTGATACAGCAAATCCTATTAAAGTCATTTAGGTTAGACTTTTAATGTTACTTAGGTACCTAATTCTTCTTTTATCCGAGTTAAGATGAGGTGCATAAATAAATTTTCCACTTTGGGTCTTAGGAGCTTTTGAAAATCCCACCCACCAACATCTGAGCCACCATTTTGCATATGATTTACAGACCTGATTTCCTAAGGAAATAAAGGTGATCACATTGCCTGCCTATCTGTCTGTCCATCAGTCAGTTTCTGATCTGTCTCTCCCCCTCAAAATTTTTGAACCTGACAGATAATGTCGACTATGTTTGACAGAAAGGCAAGGGCCTGAAGGTATTAAGTCCTTACAAAGTACAAGGACTGGAGAAAGGGTAGAGGCGACCTTCTCTCTCCCCTTGAGAGCTGCAGCATGAGCTCAGCTGTCCTCACTTCTCTCTTGTCCACTCAGGTTCACCGGTCAGCATGTGTGGGAGTCACAGCCAGCACAGCACCACCGTCTTTGCCAGACAGAAGGTCTGACCTTGGCTCCAGGAACAAACTGCACCGAGAAGGCAGCTGGCACTACTCTGCTGAGGATGGTGGAGGAACTTGAAACACAGGTCCACTGGAAACGAGGCCACATTGGTTCCATCATCTGAAAACAGTCACTTGGTAACTTCCAATAGCCAACAGTGAACATTAGCTTCTCAACACGGCTTCTGGAAAAACACTCTTGAAAACCACGTATTTCCTCTGACAGGGGATCAACAGAATTTCTTTAAAACTAGTTGTTCTCTGGACCTCCACAATTTTGCTGTCTTGCAAAGGCGGAAAAAAGTGATGGAAAAACAAAAAAAAAGCCAGCAGCTGTATTGAAGAACCTACCCTGGTGCCTACCCTGTGGAATGTTCTCCAGTCTAGATTGGCCCTGTGACATGCCGCCAGCAGGAGATGCACTGTCATCTAGTCTTGGTCCACACTAGATAGTATTTCTCACGCCGCAGGTTTACCTCATCTTGATCCCAGGTGATCAGCCAGCAGGACAGCTTCCGCATCAGGAGGAAGGAATGGAAATCAATCCACAGGCTGTGGCTCTAAGCTGAGTTCTCACACTTGGGCTCTTTTGTAAATAAAATATTAATGCCCAAGCCCATGAAGCCTTATGTCATCAAGGCAGTGGACAACGCTATTACATGCTCAATAAAAGTACATTCTGAAAGTCAGTAGAGATGATTTACCTTCAGCTGGAAACAGAGAAGCTGATGTTAAATGAAATTAGGTTGTCAATGGCTCATCTTAAAGATTTTTTTGTGTTGAGACAGTACCATTCAGAGGCAGCATAGACCAGTTTTTAATCCAGTATGTGGAAGGAAAATTAGGATAGAGGAGTAGCTATTTTTCTCACCTACTCAAAAGAATATTTGTAAAGAGTATTTATGGAGTTGAAACCGGTGCTGTACCTATCTGGAATCAACCATGTTTTTTTTCCAGTAAAGACACAGCACTTATTGATGCCTGATTTTTATCTAAGTCTCTAAATCATGACAAGGTAAATTATTTTTATTCACCTGGAGTAAAAGGCAATAAAGCGATATATTCCTCTTCACCTCACAAACCTGTTTGACAGTAGGGACAAGGCCCGGGGAATATCTGCTGCATTGATGCTTAGTACATAAAGAGATGTGAGGGTTTAAGTTATTGGTTTAGTCCAGGCATAATGTAAACAATGCATAGATTCTACATAGCGGTTTGTTCTAGGGGCCTGATTCTGGTCATAGCACTTATGATTTGGTGGTCCAAAGCTTGTCTAGGTGAGAAGGTGCCCATTATTTCAAATAGGATGGTGGTTTGGTTACATCTATTTCGCTTGATGTATCCTAGAGCTGCTTGTTAAAATATCTACTAACAGAATCGATTAACATCATGATTTAAAAAATAAATAAATCTGAGTTTCACAAGAGAAAATACTTATATTTTTCAAAGCGGAATAAGAAAAAAAGAAATTGCAATACTGCATTTCCTGCATTGTAAAAGGAATCATTATAATTTCAGATACAGCATAATGTCTGTTTACTCTAAGAATTTATCTGTACAGGAAATACGCTTGTATAAAACTCCAACAATATCAGTAGTAGCAGACCATAGCTTAACACATATCTCAGTGTTTTCCAGAAAAAAAAACATCTTTCCCTTCCACATAACTTAGGAAGAATGATTGTGTTGTGTGTCTCTCATTCTTCTACGGTATAATATACTGGATTCTCTCCTATTTAGAATCAGAATGACAGCTGCATAAATTCATCGGGAGACATGATTTATTTAAAGCATAGGCAAAATAAAAACCTAAACCCTAATAAAATGCAAGACCCAAAGAAAAGTTTGCACTTAGTTTGCTGAGGTATATAGTGTTATAATAGATACAAAACTAAAAGAAGGACAGGAAAATGCATCAGATTATATGGTATGGAAGTGAAAGGTAACCATGCATGCTTACTTTTGCATTTCTGCATGCACAAATGTGTTCATGGTGCACCTGCATACATTTTTGCAGTATTTGCAGGTGCCCTTTTCAATGTTAAGTTTTTATTTACAGGCTTCAGCTTGCAAATGGTTTTCCCAGCGTCTCAGAGAAACAATGCTATATGTTCTCATGTGAAAAGCACACAGTAGGTCTGACTCTGCTTTACTCACAATCTTTAAACTTAGATTTCTGACAGAGGTTGATGTCTTCAAAGCTTCACAACCTCCATTTAACAAAATTTACCATGTACTAATTAATTCCCTGGAAATTGCTTTTAGTAGTCTTTGCAGCGCCATCTTATTTGCCAAAAACATTATTTATTTTTTTCTGTGACTCTGTTTACAAATAGATGAGATCAATGAAAATCACATCAATGCAAATCTCATCAATGTCATCCTTACTTCCACAGCATGGTAATCAACAATATTCATTGATCACCAGAGAAAATGCAGACCTGTTGAGGACATAAAATTAACCATTATTTTTTTCGGGGGTTATTGAGCTGAACAGCACTGCGGTTAATTTCATTTCTAAAGTTTAAATTTCTACAGCAGTGATTCTGAAGCTTTTCCACTCCTGAAGCCCCTTCACTCTTCATCTTCCAGACCCCTTCTCATTTACCTGGAATCTAACTCAGACCCATACCCCGTTTAGCAATGTGCCTGATACAGGGTGGGTTTGGGTGGACAAGCTGATGATAATAAAATTCCGATTACGAAGATTTCAAAGCTGCTGAAGAGTACAGAGGCGATGTTTATCTAGCAGTTTGCTTGTTCCCTGTTCCGTTTTATTACAGCGTGAGCAGAATTGCACCCTCCTGTTTGAGAATTTTGAAGTACAGTATTTCACGACCAAATCAGCAAAGAACGTCAGGTGCCTTAGATAAGATACAGGTTTCTATTAGGTACTTAAATCCCAATAGTTAGGTCTTGTAGCTGCTTGTGTGAGCTGCCTAACCCAATGGCAGAGGCTGCATTTAATGAACGCCCAGAATTTTTCAGTCCTTACAGTGCTAAGTAAATCAGTACATACTTCATGTATAAATCCCAGTTGGGTCCACAAGCTGGTTCAAAAATAGGCTTTTTGTCAGGTGGCTGATCGGGAAAAGATATGGAGAGAGGGAAAAAAAAACACAACAAAAAAGAGCAAGAGAAAAAAAAGGAAACCCCAGAAGCCTTTGAGGCAACCATTTTGTATTGTTTTCTTCTTCTTTATAAGGTCAGATTTATAAATGGTAAAAAATTCAGAAGTTTGTGTATGAAATATTTTTGCTTACAGTAAAAGAATGATTAGTAGCTTAAAGATCATGGCTTGACTGCACTTCAATTCTAAAAATGCTTTCTATATATATTTTATTTACAATATTTAAAATCTTGTGGGTATAGACAATTAGAATTCTTGCATATTATAGGCTTATATAGTCTTTATGTTTACATAATTTATTGAGGCTGCTTCTAATGTATAAAGATCATGCTAATTTTTCAATCTTTTCCTCTAGAAATAACTTAATTTGAACTAGGATAACTTAAGTTTGTTCAAAATTTGTATTATAAATTGGATCTCTAGTTATAAATCACTGCTGAGCTTCATTGGTTGTAATCTCCATCTATGTTTACTGTCAACAGTACTGATGTTCTCTTGTTATTTTCTTCCTATTTTTTCCAGAGACAAAAACCTTTGTGAGAGGTACACTTCTGTCTTTGGATAGAACACAGTGTTTTAATTCAAAAGTAAACTTATTTAGTACATATATTTCAGTAGTTTCTATGTATTAAATTATATTTAATACACTTCTTATTTGTAAAGTAAGTTTTTCAACAATTGTTGCAAATAACTACTATAGATGTTTTATTTTTCCCCAAACGTCCCCTTTTCAAAAGCCAAAAATAACATTTTTCTGTGCCTTTGAGATTTTCATGCCTCGTGCAGGCTTCCAACACAACAGCAATGTTTATTCAATGACAGGAGAACTGTTTGGAAATCCCTCCTTCTGGATATCTTTGTATATTACTTGTAAAATATATAAACAGTTCTTGGAGCAGGATCATAAACCAAAGTTTCTACTCCTATATGCTATTTAGTACTCTGATTGCTATGCTACCTCGTCAGGTTCATCTTATTATGCCCTAAACCCCAAATAATCCTAATGAATGATGTGTACTATAGCTAAGGGACAGACTGTTCTCGTAGTATTCTTTTACAGCATTTAAGGCATACTTTTTGGAGACCAGGCTTTGGAAGCAGAGGGAGAAATCAAACTGGAGGTTTTACAGTCCTGGCAAATGTTGTAACCATCAAGTTGGCATTAATATGAAACAACACGTCCCCTTCTCCAGTGACTATGTTTTAATGATAGAAATTGATTTCCTTGTTTGTTTGTTTGTTTTTTCTTTTTGAGATATTTCAGTGCAGAATTCCAGCACAGGACTCCAAGATTGGCACATCTTGTGAGCACAGAGTCAGCACCTAACTCCCTGGCTAGTAAAACTCTAATTTAGAGTCATCTTCCCAGGCAAAAATTTGTTAAGTCAGGGCATTGGATACTGCTTCTGTGCCAGGGCTTGGATTTATTACCCTGCCTATCCTGCCGCGTACCATAAACAGGACGAGAAAGTTGACAGTTGCAGAATGCAATCAAGTTTAGTACAAGGCAGCAAAGAACCACACCTTGACACAACATGCTTTGATTGAGCGCTTGGCATTAAAGGTAAAGGAAAGGGGCACTTGCTATAGCAGATCATAACCTATAGGCTGCTGCTGCTGCAGGCGGCAACCATATGCCGGAATGCATGCAGGAAAGACAAGGCATATGAATGCACAATTATTCACCCTATCAATTCTGCTTGTTGATTTTGCTCGCAGCTTTCCAGCAGCCGTCTGCCCCAGCAACCTGAGTTAGCATCTTTTATCACTCGCATTCTTATACAGTGGGAATGTTGACAAACTGCAAAAAGCAGCAGAAAATTGTGAGCAGAGGTCCCAGGGAGGGACACTACAGCCAGCCAGCCCAAGCACACGGTCACAGACAGAAGTTGTGAAACACGCAGATGCAGGGAATAACAAGAATAACAAGAAGAGCTGTTGTTTGCTGTTTTTTGTTTTGGTTTTTTTTTTTTTTTTGGCTCCTCACCAGCACCAGTGTACAGAAGCTCTTCAATGAAAACCCAGTGAAACTAGTTGGAAAAATTTCAACTATAAATGAGTGATAGGTGGAAAACTGTAAAAGGTGAAATTAAAGCCTGAAGTATTTCTATTTAATTAAATATACAGCTGATAGGTAAGTCCTTCCCCATATGTGTGGGCACAGATTTATTTGAAAGGCGGAAGAGGTGAGGGTTAAGGAACCTACACAAGTCTTTCCTCTCTTTAAACACATATAATGTGATGCATATTCTCCCAGCCACGTGACGGGGCTGGGTCTAGCTAGTCCTTTTTGCTTCCATAACATGCCTAGACTTTGAGGGGATGCCCATAAATCTGACAGTAAATAAACCATCACTTCTGCAAATGGTTTGGTACAGATGATTCATACTCTTGCTACAGCAAGACAGCAGGATAAAAATCTTCCCCCTTCATCACTCACCCAGTCCTTGAGTTACCCCACCAGTATCTGATCGTGAATGTTTTTCGTCATCTCTTCACACACCAAGGATTGCAGTGTCTTACAGAGCAGAATAAACTAGATATAATTTAACTGGGAGCTCGGGCTGTGCTTATACTACACTTTCCCCTCCTTATTTTTACACCAGGATGGTTTTGCAAATAATCTATGGTGCTGTAAACGGAAAGACAAGCTCTCTGCCAGTGTACCTACCATCAACTGTCTGCTGAGATTGGCAAATTATATTATATTATAGAGCAAGACTTTTAAAGGCTATTGCTAAGCTGCTGAGTCACCAGCCAACCCTGCTAGACAGTGTACTATAAACTTTGAGGTGTAGTACAGCAGGAAAAGGTTTGCTGAAGTTTTGAGCAATGCTGTCAGCACCAGTGAGCAAACAGACAAGAAGGATGGATCATGGAGAAATTCAGACAAAAACCAGAAAGCATTTACTGCAACAAGCAGACCTGTTACACCTTGGGGTTTAAGTTTCATCGAAAGGCTGGTATCTTCAGCACTACTATGTCCTGTACTGAGGTGTTCCCACAGTATTGATTAAGAGAAGGATGGCAACTACTCGACACTTTCTTTTTTTCGCTGTACAAAGTGGTCAGCCTTCAGTACAGGAATGGCTTCTCGATTCAGTTTTGCATAGCTTGAAAGATTTATTTCTTCCACAGTAATATTCCAAAGTACTTTATGTGAACAGACTCCCACAACAACCTGGGGGTCCCACTGATTTGGCTGTCGGCTCTGGATTTCACTGGAAGCTTGCACTTCTGCAGGAGTTTGCTTGTACGGGACTGGGGTTTTGCACATGTACATAATAAATACCAGAGTGATAAATAATATTTTTTTCCATGTGACATGCAATTTCATGTCTCTCTAGTTAATAAATAGTAATGTAATTCTTCCCAAATGCCTATCCACCCTGGAATATGTCATAAGCTTGAAGAAAAAACACTTGAACTTAATATTTTTTTTGGTAGAGTAGGGTTATTTTGTTTTAGCTGTGGGTGCTTCTTTGAGGAGAAAGGCAAGAGCAAAGAGCAAGCCATCTGGAATCCTGTAAAACAGCTCTCCCAATTATTGTCTTGATTTCCTGACTCACACCTCTACACTCACACTTCTGAAATATGTGAATTCTTAGTAAAAAATCAAAGATCTGAAAATTAAACATTGCATGATGGCTTTCTCTGCACAAGTTTAAGCAAGTTAACTAGAACTTAATTTATAGAGATGCTGACTACCTGCTATCCTTACTGACTGAAATTAAGTGTTCACTGTCTATGAAAGTCAAACCCTTAATCTTTATCCTATTGAAACTTGTGTGCCAAAGCTAGCTTAGGCATGTGTGTGAAAGACAAGGTCCTTCTATTTACCTGTATCATGCACAGAAAGAACATACAACTACTGTTGTAGGGTTGAAAATCAAAAACCTTTTGATTTTTTATAGTGTCCTGTAAACAAAGGAGCACAGACTCATGCTTCTTAAGGAAAAGACTTCAGTGTTGAGACTTCTTTTCCGCTTGCTTCTGAAGCTTTGCTATGGGTGTACTACTAACTTTCACAGCTCCTACTCCCTGACCTTTCTGAACTTAGAATCATAGAATTATGTAGTTTGGAAAAGACCTTTAAGATCATCAAGTCCAACCATAAACCTAACCTAATGCCAAATCCACCACTAAACTATGTCCCTAAGTGCCACACATCTACACTTCAGCCAGGATGACTGTTAGGATTCCCTTGCACTGAGTACTATGGAAATACACAACAAATTTCTTTTCAGTAGCTTCAGGATTTCACCCATACCCAGTATACTATGAGGCTGGAATCCTTGTAACATGTACCCTTTTCTCAGTTTACTTAACCAAAGGACTATTTTTAACTTAAAGATATACTATAATGCCTTAGAAACATCCCATAGTATAAGTTACATATTTTCTTATTATATACAGTGTATCGGAAAGGTGATTTTTGAGTTGTAAGTAGAAACCCAATCTCAGTGTAAATGCTTTTCACATGCCTTTGACTGGAAAAAGTACCTTTTGAGTCACAGATAATGTCTACAAAATCTCTGAAAAAAAATGAAGTCTGCCTGCAACAGCAGCCTGTGACCCAAGACTTCATTTCTGGGCCAAGTGCTGCATACCCATTTATGCTGCATACCCAAAGCCATTCATTCTGTCCATTTTGCAAAAGAGCTCAGGGGATCTTTGGTGCAACTGGCTAGTGGATGGGAGTTTGGAGGGCAGATCACAAGTCTTCACGTGTGAAGACAGGTAAAGAAACAGCTTAAGCTGATAAACTCCAGAAAGGTTTTGTTCCTGTCACGTTTTCTATACATATACGTACACACACACATATATGTATATAAATAGACATGTATGTGATTTTACAGTCAGTCTAAGATAGTTGCCTACACAACCCTTAAACACTGGCCACAGAAGACCTGTTAAAGTTATGATACAGGTTTTACACAAATGTAAAGCTTCTGCTAAGGAGGGCAAATTCCAGCTATCTGGGAAAAGTCTGTTTGTCACAGAAATACACCAAAACGGAACACCTAAGAGATATTGCCACAATTTCGAGTCTTTGTTGTAGCAGTAATCATCATAGTCCAAGGACACACACAAGGCAAAGATTACAAACAGGCATATTTTATTTAGACAGAGCTTTCAGGCGCTTGAGCTCTTCTCCACATGTAATTAAACAAAACAAAAGCTTTACGTACAAGCCTCGTCTTGCAACAGGTCTTAATTGCTCTGGTGAAGGGTCAAGTATTTGATATCTTGGCTCCTCTGTGCGAAGCCCTGATGATATCACATCTTCACTGTCAGAGACAGGAGCTTTCATTAGTGTTACAAATTCAGCCTCGCTTGTGGAATTTTTAATCGAAACCTTAAATTTACAGATATTTTTGTAGCTCGGTCTTGAGGGAAATCACTCAAACCACTAGTAAAATTAACTTTGGTCAAATATAGAGGCAAAATTGCAATGTGAATTTTGTAGAAAAGCTAGGTAAAAGCTATGCGTTGCTCAGCTGAAGGGTATAATAAAAGGTATCTGTATTGTCTCACCCTTTATGTTTTACAGACAAAACCCTAAGTTGCAAGAACACTGAGATGGCAAAACTAAGTGCTCAGAAATTAGGAAGTGGCATTTAAAAGCATTGTATGACCTTGCTGTGATATCCCTTTGTGTTTGTCCTGACACCCGTGGTTGGGTTACACGTTTGCATGCCATTTTTCCCATGGAGGTTCTGTCCAGCTCTGTCCAAAACCAAAAGGTTTAGCACAACCCGCTGCTACTGCCCCCTCCACATTCTGTTCTCTTTGTTTCTTCTTGTATTTCCAGCTTGCTTTTTCTTCTTGATCTCGGGCAGCTCCATACTTGCTCACACGTTCCTCCTCCCTGCTGTTCTACATGTCCACCTTTACATACTCTTGACCACAACACCCATCTGTTTCCCAGTTTTTATCCTCTGCTGTAACACTTTTCCCCTACAAGTGTATCTTTCCTGTTCAGTCCCTTGAGTTCCAGCTTTAATCTCTTTTTTTTGGCACGGTTATCCACATTCCTCCCACTCCTTACCTGTATGCAGTTAGTTAGGCAGATTTATTTTAACATTTGTAAAACTGAGGGTGAATTTCAGCAGTATGTAGAAAGAAATGGCTGGTTGTGACCAAAAGGCTGATCAAAAACTAAGTATTAAGCATACATGTAGAAAGTCAGAGAAGGAAAAGATAACCTGGAATAAAGTTTTGTAAACCTTTTAATAGGCCTAAGTATGCCTTATAAATTGTATGTTAAATGAAGTAAGGCTTTTAGCCTAAGTAGGCCAGAGAGATCTCAAAGGAAACCTCATCAAAGGGAACAGTTATAATAAAAATACTAAGAGCAGCAATGAACTCTTCACCTTCGACAATTGATCTCAGTGCTGGGCAGCGAAGTCGGACTAAAGTTGAATTCGATTTCACCATCCTTTCTCCAGGCAGAACGGCTCTATTTCTATAGACCGGGTGCTCCAGGGCAGTTTTCCACCAACACCGACCTCTCCTTCGCCCAGCAGCTCCCACCTGCAACGAGGCTGCAGCTTTTCGCCATTCCGTATTTGAAGATGGATTATTTTGGCCTAAAAAAGTGGGGGGGGGGGGGGGGGGGGGGGGGGGGGGGGGGGGGGGGGGGGGGGGGGGATTACCACCCTTGGCGCCTTTCAGGGCTGGGGGATGACCCCCGCGGCGGGGCCGGGCCGGTGGGTCTCCCTGCTCTGGGGAGGAGCGGGCACAGCTCCTTTTTGGCCCTGCAAGCGAAAAGCGAGAGGTGGGCTTAAAGCGTAAAAATCCTCAAAACCGGTGAAGTCCCTAAAAG
The DNA here is from genome assembly GCA_017639485.1 of Pluvialis apricaria. Taxonomy (NCBI): domain Eukaryota; kingdom Metazoa; phylum Chordata; class Aves; order Charadriiformes; family Charadriidae; genus Pluvialis; species Pluvialis apricaria. The sequence goes on along the minus strand of CM030008.1, from coordinate 130,590,100 downwards.
TGGTAAAACAAGCCCCCAAAACCAGCCGTGGCGGCCGGCCGGCTGGGGACGCAGCACACCTGCCTCCTGCCTCCTCGCCTTTCCCCCGCCGGCCCGGGAGGGTGCTGAGGGTTAAGCCCCGCCGGGGCGGAGGCAAGGCCGGCCGGGGCTCCGTCCGCGGCTGGGTTTCCAATGGGACCAGGCAGGCGGCGGGGCTGAGCGCGGCCGTCGCCTCAGAGCCGGCCGGCGGCGGCATGTCGCAGGGGCCGCCGGGCGCGGGGCGCCTCAACGACCTGCCCGACCACTCGCCGCGGGTGCGCAGCGCCGTCGCCGAGCTGCGGCGGCGGGCGGAGGCAGAGCCCGGCCAGCGCTGGCCGCAACCCCTCTCCGACTCCTTCCTGTGAGGTTCCTGCGCGCCCGCGACTTCCACCTGGACCTGGCTTGGAGGGTAAGGAGGGTTGGGGGGAGATGGGTGCCGCCGCTGCACCCCGCGGCGGGGGGGGCGCTCCCGCCATGCGGTGAGGGCGAGGAGAGGGCGATGGCCTCTCCCTCGGTGTGAAGAGCCCCCCGCGGCGGCTGTCAGCCAGGCGGGACCGGCCCGGGGGCGTCCCCGCCGCCCGCTGGCGGAGTGGGGTCCCGCAGGCCCAGCGGGCCTCGCACCCCGCGGCCCCGGGGGGGGCCCTCGCCTCAGGCCCCGGGGGTGCCGAGGCAGCGGGGGTCGGGTGGGTGAGGCGCGCTGCTTGGGCCGGCCGAGGCCGAGCAGGGAGTTTCGGGGTGTAACTAATTGCTCGTCACGCGTGTCTTCAGCGCGGCACCCTGAAACCCTGCGGTGTGGTGGCCAGCTGTGGGCAGCCGCCGTGGGGTAACGTAAAGGTTACGGTTAAGTGCGGTGCGGCCGTGTAACGTAAAGGTTTCGGTAAGTGTGGTAAGGTCACAACTCCACTCAGGAAACTATCACTTAAAGGACATCCTTATCGTTCTTATCAGGTTGCGGGTTATTACTAGTCTTACTGGTTTCCCTACGGATTTATAATTACTCTAACATAAAGCTATGAGTAAAAGCCGCCTTTTCTCTTGGAGTTTTGTCATTTACAACGCTCCTTTCAGGCCCCGGTAAGTTTTGGTACTTTCCTCTCTGTTTGTGTGGCTCTTTGCCATACAGACAGTGCGTGGGTATTTTTAATATCCAAAGGTACAAATTGCTGTTCTTTTTTTTACAGAGAGATTGACTGCTATTAACTCTTCTGAACAAAAAGTATTTCCAAATCTTCGCAGGGCAAAAGCATTTATTTGCTTGTGCCAACTTGAAAATGTGTTTTAGTGGAATTTGGTGTTGATGACACAGCATTGCCCAACAGACCTCACCTTTTAGTTTCTGACTTCTCTGCACTGTAGATGTTCCAAGTTTAGTTACCATGAGAGAAGACTGATTGCACGTGGATATATTGCAGATCAGGGTAGCTAAACTAGAATGTGAGAAATTAAATTAAGCTCTTAACCACAAATAGCTTTAAAAATTATATTTTGTGTTTTTTCATTTGGCTCATAAGCCTTGCGTCATAACTTTAAACCCTTCTTCCTCAGCAGAAGAACTAGCAAGTCAAGTCAGATTCCTTTGCATATTTATGGATCTTAGTTTTGCTTGAAGTTCATGAGATTGTTCATATCAGACGTGCACTAAAGTTGTAGGACCGTGCCTTTTTTCTCTTTTTCAACAAAAGCCATTTTGTTTTCCTGTATTTCTGGGTTCTGAAAAGTAGGGCTTAATGAAGGCAATATGCACTCCTAAATATACACTCCTAATTGCATTGCAATTGATTGTTATTAATAACCTTGTAGACAGGACAGTGGCGCTTAAGAATTTGGCCCATACGTTTCTGCATTTTCTTATGACTAATCATGAGATGTCTTGTAGGTAGGACTAATCTCCAAGAACGTAGAATCTAAGCTAGTCTATGAAGTAGCAAATTTCCAATACTCTTCTTGAGAATCAGCCCTCTAGAGCTGGGGACCTGTTTTGGAAAAATTGAGTCTTTTTAGAATCTTTCAGAATTTCTATGTCTCTGCAGGCTGCTAAGTTTCTAAATTTCTTGTTTGGACCCATCTTTGAACTGAGATTCTGATGTTCAAAAAACACGTGTTTAATCTTTTCATCTAGATTTTCAGGTCTCCAAATGCAGTAGCTGCTTGTACTTAGTCTTCCACATACAAGCTGACACTGATTTCTAGGTTACTTCTCTTACAGCATGGGAAGAAGAGAAGCACTTTTTTTTTTTTTAAAAAAAAGGAATGTGTTTATCTGCAATTGGTGTAGCCCAGGAGAATTATTGTGCAAAAATCTGTGGTGATCACAAGACGTATGTTCATCTAACCCAAGTCTGACCTTATGCAATGGTTGTGTTAGTACTTCATCCTAGACAGAGCCCTCCTGCCATCAGTCCAGACAGCGGCTGTTCCCTCCCATCCTGGTTTGATGTTGCCCCTCAGTTTGGAGTTCAGGCTGATACAGTCCCTTTTTGCCCACTGGGATCCTGTGTACTACTGCATAGTACTTGTAGAGCAGCTAAGGGATAATCAAAGTTTGTGGTTCTGTCAATGCTTGTAACAGAAGGTCTTCAAGCTCTTGTCAAGCATCTTTTTTAGAATGGGCTCCTACTTAGCATTAAATATGAATCAAAGAGTCTGACAACTGACCAGACTCTTTACTGATGCATCCCTGGTTAATATTTGACTCAGATTTATCTGATTTCAGTTTATCAACATTTGGAAGTGCTTCAGAAAAGAATAATCAGGTAGGTTGTGTCAGGACATTCCACTTCTGAATCTTTTATGATGACTCATTCCACCAGCAATCTTCTACATTTTTCCACTGGCAATTCCAGACTTGCTTTCAAGTACTGATCTGTTGATGTATGTCGTGCTAGAAGAAAATTTACCACTGAAACAGGTAGCTGGAATTGGAGAACTTGAAGAAGAGCTAGAACTGTCTGTATTTTTTAAAGCCACTCGTTATTCAGTTAAGCTCAGCAACAGACCATTCTCAAGTTAGAAGAGAATTCTTTTTCTGCATTTTGAATCACAGGAAGGATTAAACTTGGCTCAATGCCTTGTCTTAGAAAGTGTCTGGAGATGTATGAATGAACCCAAACCACTTGAGTACAGGCTCCAGAAGAAGAGGTGAAGTTAAGCACATAGCTTTGGCGAAAGGATTTCAAATGCATGAATGTTATTGGTAAGAAAGTGTCAGCCTGTGTGAAATACTGGCAAACATTTGTCTCTAGGAATGCACAGAAAGTCCTTTGACACAGACTAACAATAACTGTCAAAACATCACAGCAAACCTTCAACAGGTAAATAAGAATTGCTCCTGTCCTGTGAGACTTCTGGGCAATACTTACCTGCCAAAAATTAACACTGAGAAAGAACAGTATTATGTCATTACAGCATGTTCTGTGCCTTTGTAATCCCTGTGGGAGATATAGGTAGGGATCAGATGTTAATGGTGCAAAAGGTTTTAGTCTGGATATAGATTCGTACTTGAGCTGAGCAAACAACATTGTTTGCTCATTAATTTGTGCAGATACACCTACCTACTGTATATGCTGTAAACTGAGAAGCAGGGCCACGAGTCTCCATTAATCGTGCTAAAGGGTTTATATATCCCTCTTTAAATGTACCAGCTATGTGTGTATGTTTGACTTCATTGTTGTGAATGTCCTCCATAAATCCTTTTGCCTTGTGCATTTTGTTATGTCATTGCATTACATCCACCAACTCTTGTATAAGGCTAGTTCTCAGTGATTTGGGGTTACTGTCTTTTCGTACTTGAAATAGATTATACTCTGGGGAAAAGAATGAAAATCTTTAAATTCAGTAAAAATGCAACATTGAAAGCCTGTGCCAAGGGATGTTTTCATAACATACCATTTAGATTTTTGTAAGCATCATTTCTATGGCACTCCAAACTGTCTAAATACCTAGGATCCTTTTAGGAGTTCTGGTTGATACAGAGGTATATAGCCAGACTTTGTCTTTGCCCTGCATTTGACATATGGAGGATTCAAGGCTTCCTAGTGTGTTGTACTGCAAATAAGTTGCTTAGAATAACTATGATGTACAAGAAGGATTGTTTTCCATAGTGTCAAACATACTGCTGAGTCTCAGGCTTTATCTCTGAGGATCTTGACATCATTAAAATATAAATACTAAGTTTAAATTGGTTACTTGGCTGCATTTCTTCCATCAATACAGAGGGATTCCTCAAAAAGAATGGAAGAGCCCCTATTAGGCTCTCTGGCCTGAGTGTTGAGGGAGCACAAGTCAGTCAGCCATTCTTCCCTTTGTGCAAAGCCAAATGTCTCAACTTACGCATGTCTTCTCCCAACTGGCAAAGAGGTGATGCAAGTGGAGTTGGGAAAGTTCTACGTCTCTATAAAAATATTTTAAATTCTTTGTCTGTGTATACCGTGTTTAAATTCTGTGTGTAGCTTTATACACATATATTAAAAAAAATGTGAAATATATATGCACAAAGGTGTGTGTTTATGTGTGTGTGTGTGTGTATATGTTTATATTTTAAAGTTTGAGCTGTTGATTTCTCCAAAGATTGCCAATAGGAAACACTTTTTTCCCTAAACGTTGTGTGCAGCTGCTGACACAGTAGAGGCCTAATTCTGTCTAGCATTCTTGTTAATATGAATAAACATTTCTTAATCAAGAAAAAATAGTTAATTTACATACACAGATACATTGGTTTCTGTAACAAGCACATTGTTTTCTAGTTCGTTTAATTCTAAATAAAGTACTAAGTTCACTTTGTTTTGTAGCACATGAATCTTGGATTAATCAGTGACTTTATCATCTCTCATGCTCAGAAATCTGGAACTATCCCCAACAGACCTCAGCACAAATCCTTGATTAATGCTTAACTCCAGACACTGGATTTTTTTCATCCAGCTTTCCCCATTTATCAAGTTTCAGATGCTGAGTGGATGCTAAGTAGGTTATTCAGTTTGTAAACACAGATAATTATACATTGAGATGTTTTCCTTGCGTTGTAAGTACATGAGCCATTTTTTATACTAGGTAATGAATGCTCCTGTTTTTCCTGATATTACGTTGCTTCATCTTCAGTCAATCAGACTGATTGTTATGTATAATATTTTTGTTTTTCCTTGTAGTGTTTAATAAAAAAAAAATCACATTTTTAAAAAATGTTGTGAATTTCTGTTTAAATAATGTTAAACTAGAAATTCTCAAAGTAAAGTAAAACTCTAAGCATTCACTGCTAGTTTTTGAATTCCATTATATGTTTAAGGATTACTCATGTCAGTAGCTGTGTGTGACTTCAGTATGTGCAGCTGCTGAAAGGATTGTTTACATAAGTAAAAATTTGCAGAATATGTCCCAAAACTAGCTGTAGATGCTGTGGAAGATTACCTAATGCACTTTCACTTCAGCTCCGGATCATTTCAGGTAATTAACTAGGTTTTCAAAATCTGAACACTCTTCAGCACTTTGTGGCTTTCTGGCCAGGGAAAGTATGTTTGGAACTTAACCATGTCATGTGTCTAAAAGATGTACCACTTGCCTGTGTCATAGGAAAATATTAATGAAAACAAGAAACTAACTGTACTGACAAGATGGGATTATTTAGGGTATTGAATGAATGTATCATTTTTTTCTCATCCTGGTTTTGGCAGGCAGCTCTTCAGAGAGATGTTTAAAATGTTTATGTAATTGTTAATTAGGTTCATTAAGTTGTGATACAACAGATTTTAGAAGAAAAGGGAGAAATGACAAAGCTACAGATGTTTGCATAGTTGTTTTGAGGGTGTTTTTTGTAGTTTGCTGCTGTTCTAGTGTCTGTATTGGAAAGACCGAGGAAAAGAACATGCTATGTTGACAGTGCTGTCTGGTTGGCACGAAGTGGTTGGGATTGCTCAAACAGTGCCCTTTGTAGAGAGTCAAGCACTAACAGGGTGAGATAATCAGAGTACCTCATCAGGCATATCTTTGCAATCATAGTGAATTTCTATTCCACAAATTAACTTACTTTCCCTACTCCCTTCCCCCCCAACCTTGTTTGTTTGTGTGTTTGTAAGTTAGCCTAGACTAGAACTGATTTAATGCAGTCAAAAGGCTTCAAGTAAAAGTCTCCTGATGGGTAAATGTTTCTTTCTATGGTGTATGATTTAGGATGAGGCTTTTATCAGCTTTCTCATTGCCAAATCAAATGGATTCTAGTGTGGCAGATGAACTTCTTCATTTTTGTACCTATAAATACATATTTATAGGTGCTGTTTCCATGAAGGATGTAGATAATTTTGTGATCAGTGTATCATACATTTGTAAGTAAATTCTGCTGACAAACAGTAATGCCTTGTAAATAGTTTCCTTATGACAATTCTTTTGAAAGACTGTCAGAATAATTCAAGACCTTCATCTGAACAGAAAGGTCTTAATCTGCAGAAAAATTATGTTTTAAGTAAAACAATACAAGAAACTTGAAAGTAGGGGGAAGGGTAAGAAATAAGACTAATTATCTAACATAAGCATGCTATAAGGTATATGATGGTGAATCTCAGGTCTCCCTCTGAGAGTCAGTGATGTTCCAAGGGGTGAATTCAGTATCCACTGAGGTTCCTTCCGACCGTTCTTTCTATGAAAATGGTGAAGAAAATGATACTTGCATAGATACAAGAAATTTGGAATTTACTTAAGGTTATGTTTTATTAGTTGGAACTGACAGTTCTTTTAACTCTGTTTCTATTCTGAAAATGGATTAATTGAGAAATGAAAAAAACCTTAATTTCTGTTAATATAAATTAACAGGAATAAAAGTCTGTTTCATTGGGGTGAACACATTTAGTTTGGGAAACTGTACTGAGGATCGTATTGGGTTTTACTGTTTGATGAAATATAGTAGCAATTTAAAAGGCTGGCCTGTGCATGCTACCTTTAAGATTTAAACCTACATTTCAGTTTGTTGTGAAATGTGGTGCTGAAAAATTCTGATTGTCTTAGCTTCTTTGAAGGTCTTGGGTTAGAAGTCTAAACTGTAGCTATTTAGGAATTTTTAATACAAAATCTAAATAGCTCTATAGCCATAGCTATACTCTCCAAACTCAGTGCTAGAGAACTTAGTGATACAGCAGAGGCAGAATTTAGTTGATGAATTGAGAGGAAGCTTTTTAGAAGATAGTCTTGCATAGCTTCCCGCTTACCTGTGCAAAATGGCTTAAATAAATTTTAGTTCCAGGGCATAGCAGTTCATTTTCTCTACCACCACTTAATTAATACTAAAGGAGAAATAGTAATTAGACTTGGAAATTAGAACTACTGCATCACCAACTTAATTTTTCATGATCCGTCTCTAAGATGACCTTTCACAGTGTCACCTGTAATTCCTCTACATAGATGTTAGCTCAGAAAGGAATGCCTTTAATTGACTCTTCCTCAGAGTCAGGCCATCACCTTCCAAGGCACAACCCTTCCTGTGCCTTAGGCGTCCTGGTTTATGATGCTGACATCCAGCCTTAGGAACCAGGGTGATCATGCAATGGACAGAATCTCTATTTTAGCAAAACAGGTTCTCATTGTTTCCACTCCGGGGGAGGCAAATTGTCTAATGGGTAATGGATCCACTACATTGTTACATTCTGCCGTTTCAGAGGGGTGGGAGAGACTTTGAAAATATGCTTTAGATATGATGATGATCAAATCTGTTTCAAATACTAAACTGAAATTATTAATGACTGTGTGTACAAAATGGGCTTGTACTTTGCAGGCGTGGGGTGGGATGGTGAAGGCGGAATGTTCCTCTAAGATTTTGCACATCTGAGTTCAACAAACCCTGAATGAATGTGATGCAGATTCAAACAGAATAATCCTAAATGTAACCTGAGTAAGAAAACTGGGTTTTAGATGTATTGTATATAGAACCTACCGGCTTTTTCTCCATATTCCAGTTTTCTTTTCTGACACAAAATTAGTGCAGTCCATTAACAAGTTGACAGGATTCTAAATTCATTATGACTTACGCACTTGTTTGATCCAGTATACCAACCTTCTACTACTGGGAGGGATTTGATTAAAATACACAATGAACTGATAGCTAATTCAGTGAATTAAAACTCTGACCACATATTGAAAACTTATTTTTAACTGTGCTCTGCATGCAATACCTGATGGCTATCTGTCATCCACATTTATTTTTTTCCAGTTATTGAAGAATTATCAGAAGTGGAGAATTGAATGCCCGGAAATAAGTGCAGATTTACAACCATCTTCTGTTCTTGGTCTTTTGCATGCTGGCTATCATGGAGTGCTGAGATCAAGGGACCCACATGGAAGCAAAGTTCTAATATACAGAATTGGTGAGTGACAAAATTACTTGGACCTGTTTCACACCTGGCTCTGGCGCTGATGGTTTGGATGTGTTTTGTGGGTTTGTTGTGTTGTGTTTTTGTTGATGTTTTGTTGGTTTTGGTTTATTTTAATTATCATAATTTGAGCAGCAAAATAAAAGTATTTTATGGGTACAACACTGGAGTTGATAAAATTTGATAATATCAGAATGTCTTAATTAGTTCACATATTTATGTTCACTGTTAGAAATACCTTTACATTAATATAAAGGTGAGTTTATTGAGCTGTAACTGTTACATAATTGGACTGGTATGGCTAAAGCTGTACAATCCTTTATGAGAAACTTATTTTCTTTATAGTGGAATTCTTGTCTGCATGAAAAAAAGTCTTAAGGCTAAAACCCTAAAACCTGCAAGAATATGTGGTTATGTGGGTCTGAGTGGCCCAACAATTATGTGTTTCTAATGCAAATTTTCAAAGCCATGTGCTAAGACTGTGGTACCGGTGCACATGCAGCACAGAGGGGAGGGAGAGAACCGAAAAAAAGGTGTACACCTAGTCATGTACCAACGTTCGGTTTAGATGTGGATGAGAAGTTCACTGGGTTTTCGCTGTTTAGATGTAGCCAAAGAGCCCTATCCAACAACGCTCTGATGATCCTTGGTTTGTTTCATGCGCTCCCAAAAGTCTTTTAAAAAAAGATTTAGTTAAATGATCACATGTTGCTATATTTTTTTGTGCTTGTTTTGGACAGAGAAGTTGTTTTTGCCAACTTTTAAAGAATTGTTTTAATATCAGCTGGTCTAGTAGAAAATAATGCATCTCTGCAAAGTTGTGTTCTCTGATGCTTTCGTCTAGGGTTAAGGCTCATCCCGTGTAATTCTTTGCTCAGGCTTCAGAAAAACAAGTGAGATCCACTGAATCTTGACAGAATTACTGCACTGAAGAAAAAAAATATATTAATTGATTGGATTGCTGATCTGTAGTTTCTGCTAACGTGGCTGTTACTGAATTAAGTTGTTCCTGTCAAAACCTTGTACTGGAGGCTATGGCCATAGGTGGAATGTATTACACTAGGTGGCATCTACAACTATCTATCATTAGGTGGTACCACCTACAAAAAGAATTCAAAAGATGAGTTACAGAGCGGGTACACAAAATAACTTCTGTACTGGCAAATCTGTTTATTTCAGGAGCTTTGATTATTGCTGGTTACTTCTTGTTCCTGAGAAACACGTTAGAAGCAGTAACAAGCAAAAGTACAGGTGCGTGTGGTATTCTCATGGTAATGCAATGCAATCTATTTACTCTTCAGGACAATGGGATCCCAAGTTATTTACGGCATACGATGTGTTTCGTGTGAGCCTTATCACATCTGAACTCATTGTAAAGGAACTTGAGACTCAGCGGAATGGAGTCAAGGCTATCTTTGATCTTCAAGGGTGGCGATTTGCTCATGCATTTCAAATCAGTCCAGCAGTGGCCAAGAAAATTGCTGCTGTGCTCACAGTAAGTATGACATACTGCTTTATGCTTCTTCATTGTCATAACTCTCGATTTTTCGTCTGTTCTAAACTATGGTAAGTATTCCTCCCTTAGACCTTCCTAGAGGCTGGCTTGAAAGAACACAACCTTAAATCTATTAAAAGTCAGATAGTTCAGGCATAGGTTGTGCTTGAGTTGAGTTAAAGTATGTTCTTATATAGCAGTAAATGTCCTTTAACCTCTGATGGTTTATAAGACTCAACAGATCTGTTACAACACAAGAATTTCATGAGTGTAAGAGCAGATGAAGCTCTGTTTTGTAAGGAGTTGTGTTCGCTATCCCATTTCATCTCCTCTCTTTCATTCTTTTGTGCATTACCTCAACATTCAAAGCTTTTTTTTTCCCCTGAAACTCAGAGAAGATGAGAAATAGCATGTGCTAAGAGTAGTTAAGAGCAAGACAGTACTAACTTGTTACCAGTATGGATGATGTCACGGAGCCATCCAGCTGCTACCAACGGAATGTATAATGTTTATGATTTGCTTGTTTTTTGCCCCCCCAGGATGAGCATTATTTTGTGCAAGTCACCGCTACCTCACCTTCTACTTTTCACAAAACTTCTAGGGACTTTAATCTCTTTAAGACTTGTTCCTTCCTGTCAAATTCATTTAAACTTTGCCAATGGATTTGAGATGGGAAAAAAAAAGAACAAAAGAAAAAAAGAAGGGGCAGAGAACTGACAGGCAAGCTACAGTGTAGTCCTGTAATCCCACTTTCCTTCAGAAGTTAGGCAACAAAAAACTGTTAGCCTACGGTGTGGAAGTGAGCCAGGGAGATAATTGCTCTGATTTGGTAAGGTTCGTATCTGAGGTCCAGTCAGAGCTTAGTCATTGAACTAATATCATCAGAACTCCAGCTTTTCTTCCTTTTTGATATCTACTGTAAAACTTCAGTGAAACCAGCAGGTAGTCCCAACTTTTCACATCTAGAATAAGAGCTCTTGATGTTCATACAATCCTGGGCCAGATCTCATGAGAGCAGGACGTGTGAGAGTGTTTCAGCTGATTTCTGAGGTAGTAAACAAGTTGCTAGTGATTTTTTACCCTTGAAATACACCAGAAAGGAGGTAGAATAGGGTTTGCAATTACAATGGTTTCAACCCATTTTCTCAAACCAGGAAATTCTTTGCATGCGATGTTTCCATCTTGACCTATTTCACATTTTTTTGCACGTTATTCAAGCTTCATGTTTATTATAGCTATTGAAAAAAGGCAGAAAAAATTGTTTCCAGTTCTTTTCTAAGAAGATAAATAAGTTTAACTCATTTTTTTCAGATTCCTTTCATCACTGTAACTGAATTAATGTATTTCACCCAGAGATTGTCTTAGTGTTGTTCAATATACTTACAAATAAAAATGAAGGAATCTTAGTTTCAACTGTATGTTTTTCTTAAGAAATGTGCCTTGCAAGTTACTATCCTATATGAAGAAACAGAAGTTAGTAGAAAGGAAATATGTACTAAAGAATGGAAAGCATAGTAGTATTAGTAAATGACGTAATCTTGAAAAATCTGTTACCCCAGGCAAAATCAAATTGTTTTGTGAAAAACATGATAGTAGACTTTAAGTATATGATAACACATAATAACATGCAGTAAACCTATAATCTGATCTTTATCATACATTAAAATCTAAAAGGAGTTGCACTTAAGAAATATGTAGGATTTGGGGTTTTTTAATCCATAGAAAAGTGCATGAAATAATGTGAGAAGAGGTACTGTGCTATTGGGGAGAACTGTTTGTGAGAAGTACCAGTTTTAGAAGCAGAAAACCTCTGGTCGCAGAGGTAGTATCAGTTGGGATATGGATGGAAGCTATACTTTGCCCATTGCCTAATGCTGGCTTTGAGCACTGCCATACTTTCTTCGAACTTGCAAAGGTCTGGGACTTCGAAACGAATCTTGAAAGCAAGTAGAAGTATTTCATATTATAAAGGCTGTATAGCAGATATAATTTTTATTTTCATTATGACAGTAATCTTGTTGCAAAGCTGAACTTCTGGCTTGGGCAAATTCCCAGTAATTTCAAGGCTCTAAACTATGTTTTTAAGGTCTCTAAATTATTTTTATAATTTATTTAACTTAAGTTAGTAGCTGCAGTGGTTTATATCTATATATGTTTACATATTATCCTTCAGGCTGTGAATTGCCAATGAAAGCACATGGCTAGAGAGCTTTTTGGTAAATTAGCAGCAGAATCTCTGCTGTAAAAAAACTCTCTGAGGAAAGGCTGAGCACAAGCTTTGTGTACATTAATTACATGTAACTTGGGGAGGGTTTTCTTGTTTGTTTGTTGTTTAGGGTTTTTTTAATAACCTTTCCTCATACTGTTTTTTTTTGTTGTTTTGAGGTTTTTTTTTGTTTTGTTTTGTTTGGTTTTTCCTTCTAATGAGAGGAACAAGATGTGATTTTCCAAGCATTGTTGGGGCAGTGTAAACTAAGAACACTCCAAAGTGCAGCTATGAGCAAGGTCAGGAGGAATAGTTCAACCTGTGGATTAGATAGTTTTCACAGATTTGTCCTTAACAGTAGAATCTTTTCAATAATATTTTCTTTTTCTGATGCTGTTTTTCATGTATGTTGACAGGATTCCTTTCCACTAAAAGTTCGAGGTATCCACTTGATTAATGAGCCTTTATTCTTCCACCCAGTCTTCGCTCTAATTAAGCCGTTTCTCACTGAAAAAATAAAAGAACGGGTGAGTGCACACAAATTATTTCTTTCTGCCACAAAACCACTACATGACAATCTGCAGCACTTCCCTTAGGATCTGGTATTCCTGAGCACTGAAGAGCATAAATCATTTTTGTGTGTTGGTGCCATACAGGCCTCTGGAATCTAATTGTAAAGCATTTGCAGTTATCAATAACGTGGGAGTTGCAAGTGGTTGCTGTTATCACCACTCTAAAGATAAAAACCACTGTGACACAGGGAGGTTAAATGATTTGCTTGGGGTCACACAGCAATTTCTTCTGCAGGACTAGGAAGGAATAGGTCCCAAATCTCCCAACACTCTGCCTATTAATGACAGTGGGAAATTGTCACTGAACAGCGATGTTATGCTCCAAGTTGTGCAGAATTAGTAGAAGACAACTTTTTAGTTCTGAAAGACCTGCAGGGGCATTTATGCATCAAAAATAGGTTAGGCTTAACTTCAAAATTTCTTTCCAAATAGCTTCTTAGTTGTTTTAAATTGTTTTGCAGTTTTAAATTTGAAAACCCTGTTAGTATTTGGATGCAAAAGCATGCCAGTAATTCTGGAAGAATTCTGTTATTTGCAGCGTAGGAAGAATATTGGAGATTTCAGCTGGCAGAAAAGGAAATGCTGTGAAGTGTTAACAGCAGGACTAAGGTACAAAATAAGCAGCACTGCCTATTGTTATTCCCACTCTGTAGCCTCCGTGTCTCGGCACATGGATTTTGCACATTTGCAGTAGCCACCGCATTCCAGGACAGTGCAGATTTTCCTGGTCACTGTTAGCTGTTATTTGCCAGTACCCTTTTCGTAGCGTGTGTGTGTTGTTATGGGAGACGGGCAGGATTGTTTCTGCCAGACTTGTGCAATTAGTCCCTCACTCTGAAAAGATGGTGAAAAATGTGAGTATGTTGCAGTAGCTCGATGCTGTGGCCCTTCTTCTGTCACATTAACACATGTGAAACAGGCCCCTGTCACCTGATCCAGCTCTGAATGCCTCAGACTAGAACTCAGAAAGCAGAAAAAAGAGCAGATGGGCAGTACTAGAACTCAGAAAGCAGAAAAAAGAGCAGATGGGCAGTAATGGCCTAAAAGAAAACAAACCAGATATCCCAGTTCATGGAATGGAGCAGAAGCAGATTGGCTTGTCTCCTGGCTTAGAGCTTCAGGTATGATCTGAAAAAAACCCTGTAAGGGCCAGTTCCCAGTACTTTCATAGGAATAATTACTATTTACTTGTTATCTTACTTCCTGATGAGGAAGTGTTAGATAAAAGGCAGCCAACTACCATTTGAGTGCATATTATTGTAGTCTTTGTGTACTAATAATCGCAGAAAATTCTTGTCAAGTGTTAATAAGAGGCCTATAAAAGTTTCTGAATGGAAATAATGAATAAGGCTTCAAAATAGCTACAATAAAGCAAGAAGAGAAGAACCCAAACGACAGTGTTACAAGGGTTAAAGTGGAGGAGTGGTCGGATCTAATGTCATTTGGAACTGAGACATAAGGACTGATATTCTTCTGAATATCCTCCTTGGCACCTGTCTGAACCTACATACATGCTACTTAACGTTGTTTTTAAAAACATGTGGCAGGACCAGATAGTAATGGCCAGGAGCCAAACATTGCTCTCTTCTTGGAAATCACTCAAAAACAAATACGTGGTATGTGTCATGACAGGGCCAAACCGCAGTCTTCCGCATGGTTTAGTTCACTTTAGCTGTAGGGATGTAGTGTGTACCCTCAGCAGTGTCACTAAAGCAGTCTGGAACAAGTGTGTAGTCAGTTTCGGCTCCTGCGCTTGCAGCTGCATAAAATGCAGTTCCCTGGTTGTAGTCCATGCTTCATCAAGCTGCAGATACTGAGCGGGACAGAGTTTGAGCACCCATGGGAAACTCCCAGGGTGATACTTTCTTCTTCATTTAAAGAGCTCATTATGAACAGGTACGCTTGTTTAGTCACACCAAGCTGGTGACTTCAGCTCTTGCACTGAGTTTCGTTGCTGCCCCGGTAGTCTAGCTTTTGTACCCAAGTAAATGCTTTTCGTATTCTGTTTTAGGTGTATATGCATGGAAATAACTACATGCAGACTCTGACCGAACACTTCCCAGTCAGCATTCTCCCACAGGAATATGGGGGGGAGGAAGTCTCCATTGAAGAGCTGGCCAAGGAATGGACTGACTTTATAATGGCATCTGCAGATTATCTTCAGAGCATTTCTCTGGTTGCCCAGGAATAACCTTACTACAGTATTATATCAGTTTTTGAACACTGGAAGTGGGAATGAGTTTAATAGGAAATCTTTCATGTAAACTTGAAATTATTGTGAGTGAAACCTGTATGTCTTTGCAGGGCACTGAGTGTTACACTGACTGCACTTTCATACTAACTGGAGTCTATCAGTACGTACGTCTGAAGAGATTAATGAATTCCACATGTTTGCAATACTGTTTGTACTTGATTAACTTCTATGCCGAAAAGCTGGACAGTGCATTGGATAGCAGAGATCGATGCTGCTCCTGTTAAATCTTTGGAGACGTCATCCGTAATAATGCAGTCCAGAACCTTATGCTTAGCTCTTGTATCTTGGCTTGTCAAGATGATAGGATACAAAAAGGAACAGAACGTGAATGGGGTAGACTAGTTTGTTGCGGAAGTGTGACTACGGGGCTAATTTACAGAGAGTGAAAAGAGGCTGCTTTTTGGATTGATTCTCAGGGAAAATGGCTGTTTCGTCAGTTTGTGTCAAATTGAAAATTAGTCAGCAATAGCGAGACATTTGTGTTAATCTTTGTGCTGCTTGTGCAGCTTCCCTTTTTGTGCTAGTTAACACAGTAATTGTCGAATTTTATAGCGGAAGGAAAACACCATGTACCTGTTGTTCAAAGGGCAGTATGAATCAGGAGGAGGAGCTGGTAAGAGTCAAAACAACCTTGAAAATTCTGATTTTCTTTCTTTAGAGAGATAGTGTCTGTGGCGGAGCTATAAACAACTCAGATTATGATCACCTTTAATTCCTACTGTAGAGCACTACAGAGGTCAAGAACTCTTAGCTGTTTGCAGTATCTACTTGTTTTGGAGGATGAAGTAGGTTATCCTTTGTGGATCTGAACTTTGGAAGTTGTGTGGTGTAGTTTAAGGGTACCTCAGCACAGGAGGTGCTGGGTATCTTCCATTTATTTTCAGAAAAGTAATTGGCAGCTCACCAGTCCATTTCTTCCAGTGCCCAACAGAATATAGAATTTTTAATTTCCGCTGAGCCCTGTTCTTTATTTCTGTAGGACTAATGGGAAAAAAAAAAAATCTGTCTTCTTGAAAACAGATTTATTTATTTTTTTTAAGGGACATGATTCAGATATGAACACTGCATGTGTAAAAGCTATCACTCACGTTACATAGTAGTGTCATCCTGCAATCCCCAGTATTTAATCTAAAACATTATTTTACTTTTCATCTCAGCTTTTTGTTAAAAGCTCTGTTACTACACCAACTGCTAGAGTTCATTTACGCAGCTTTTAACTCTGTTTTGTAATAAGCCAGGGGGTCTTTACATAAGCGTTACATATTAAGCATTCCATATGAATCTTCATATAAATGAATCCATTAAAAATACTTTGTTTCTCAGGTAGCTAGAAATGCTAACGTCAGTTCTTTCGGAATCTTCAGGACATTGGGACGTTATATTAATATATGCTTAAGGAAGAGAAATGAGACTGTCTTATAAATCAGAAATGTCTTATTTTAGATTGTCATTAACATGGCATTGTTGCAGAAGCCTTCATTAGCAAGAGGAACATGTATGGAAGGTCCATAGAGTACTTGTCGGTTGTAGTTTCTGCTGCAGTAAGGTCAATGCCAGGTACAAAATTCTTTCAAAACTGACAAGGACTTTTTAATTTTTTTTTTTTCCTTCCAACTTTTCCAACTCCCTTGTTTCCTCAAGTGCATTTTTCATTCTTTTCTTTCAGGATATCTTTGATATGGAGCCTAAATTTAAGGAAACATTTTTCAGATACATTTTCACATATTCCTATATTTCATATATCTTTCTTTTTCTCAGATTGAACTATTTTGTGATATAAAAGCTCCTTAAATAGAGGAGCTCAGTGAAGTGCTAATTCTTCTTTATAAGAAAATAAACCAAGTAGTCAGGCATCTGGCAATTCTTCAAGTGTGTAACTCAAAGTTCCAAATCGCTTATGAGCTGGAGAACTGAAGCTATTGTCTTAATTTTACGCCTCTTCAATTTTAATCCTTGAACATACACAGTTCATTCCTTTATGCGGTTTTTCGGTGAACAGGAAAATTCAAACTTTTCCTATGAAACTGATCTCTCATCATTGCTGTTTTATGTAGCAGAGACTTCATTTGATTGCATACGTATGTGCACATGGACAAAATTTAGCTGTTTGGTTCTTTTTTTAATCTTCGACTACACCAGCTCCATGACTATAAAGTCCTGAATGTCTTCAGAAATATCCAGAATTGTCGTTAAACGGTAATGTGTTTGCATAACACAACAGTTGGAGCACGGAGTGCGGTTATTTTTTCATGAACTGTTAATTATTTTTTAATGTTTACATATTATATAGAAGGTGGGAGACTCTATGCAAGGGATAATTGCGGATGCTGCTAATAGTAAGGACACAAGATAATTAGGAGGTTTGCGTAATGAATGGCAGGGGTATTGGTACGGTGGGTGGTGGTATGGCGTCTTTGAGCTGCAGAGTCAATAAAACAAAAAAGTAAAAATCTCTTAAGTGCATTATTCTCTAAGAATATTGGGAGTGCCTCTAGAAAAAGTACGTAGCTGTTAAACGATGCAAATATAATTTACTACTTGACTCTAAGCACAATGTAATGCACAATTTTTTTTTTAATTTTGTACGTATTAGCATCATTATATTAATAAAAAAACCCCAACCTTTTCTAGTTGAACCAGGCTCGTCTGTCAGTTTTTAGTGGTACAAACGTTCCTGTAGCAGAGGACAGAGAGGGGCGGCTCAGCGGGGCGGAGGAACTACACTTCCCAGCGTGCCCCGCGGCGCGGCGGCAGACGGGCGGGCGGGGCCGGGCGCTGTGCGGCGGCGGGGCCGGGCCGGGCGTGGTGCGGAGCGGTTGGTTCTGAGGAGCAGCGGGCGACGCGGCCATGGGGCGCCTGGCGGGGCTCCCTCCTCAGCCGGCCGCCACCACCCTCCTCCTCCTCCTCGTCCTCCTGCTCCGCTGCGCCGCCGCAGCCTCCCTTGTGCTCCGCGGCCGCCCGGCGGAGGGCAACGAGAGACCCATCATCGGTAAGGGGCGGTGGGGCGGCGGTTCCTCAGGTCCCGGCGGCCGCTGCCCGGCGATTACCGGGCGGCCCGGGGCGGCCTCGCATCCCGCCTTCGCCGTCCTGGGGCAGGGGGCGGCTCCGACAACCGACGGGAAACCCTGCCGGTTTCTGTGTGGGGTCAAAGGGCTCCTGAAGCGTAGGGTTGGTTAAAGCTTTTATAAGTAGCGTTACGCGCTGTACATACTTTGTTTAAAAATCTCCAAATAACTATAACTTCTTTATTATAGAAATTAGGAAAAAAATTTTCATGTGAGGGTGGTGAGGCGCTGGAAGAAATTGCCCAGGGAAGTTGTGGAGGCCCCGTCCCTGGAGGTGTTCAAGGCCAGGCTGGATGGAGCTTCGAGCAACCTGGTCTGGTGGGAGGTGTCCCTGCCCGTGGCAGGGGGGTTGGAACTCGATGGTCTTCAAGGTCCCTTCCAACCCAAACCATTCCATGATTCTATGATTTAAGAGAAGCTCTATTACTAAATAGTTAAAGCATGGAAATTGAATGTTAGTCAGATAATGTGTATTGATTTGGTACCTTGTGACTAGGCATGGTAATCGATGCCCCATTGTCTCGGTGTTTGCAATTCTTTCAGGCAGTAAATGTGACACTGTAACCTGGCATATAGGAAGTGGGAGTTTAATTTTTCTTTTGGGGCATTGCGTTTGCTCTTTGTGTAGTGCTAACTTTATTTCTTGGACCCTTCAGGGATATTGTCACAGGAGTGTCACTTTGACAAGTTCCACATATTTGGAAGTTCTTATATTGCAGCTTCATATGTGAAGTTTTTGGAATCTGCCGGTGCCCGCGTTGTGCCGATAAGGTACATTTTTATATCCTTACAAATGGGTAATAATTGTTTGGTGTAAGAGTGTCATCTTAGATGCACAGAAAGCAGTTGTGCTGCTTTTCAGAGTGTTTAGAGTCCCTCAAAGACTATTTGAGGATTCCACTATTTGCAAGCCGGTTTAGAAATCAGAATAAAAGCAGACTGGAACATGTAATTTTTAATATTTCTTCTTATAACCTTTATTTGAAAAATACACTTTTTTTTTACCTATAAAATTACCCTTCATAGTTTGCATCTGTGGTTTTTGAAGTTAGCTGTATTCAGTCTAATAGTCCCCCCCAAACACACATAGCTATCTAGATACATAAACGCATACTGTCTTTGTCACATTCTGTGGTCCCGGAATTCAAGTAATGGAGGAAGGCCGTCAGTAGTTCTCGAAGAACTCAAAATCCAGTTCTGCGCAAACTGTGGGTCATTAGCTCCATGTGTTGTTGAATTTTGGGTTTTGGATAAAAAGTAGCAGAGTAAGTAACACAACTGACGATACTTCATAGCCAACAGTTAGCTATAAAATAGTAAGTGCACAAAAGTCAGATGTTAAAATGATAGTTGTCAGAAGTTCAAAAAGATACTGATGCCACTGCAGAAAATCACAGTAGGATCTATCTACACAGTCCAGTAACGGCACCAGTTAAGTGCCTGAATTAGAAGCCAGTGTTCCTCTCATAGCTGGTGGAGCTTTCAGAATGGTTGCTGACCAGAAGCTTCATAGATGAATGGAGGCTTCTAATTCTGGCAACTAAGTTAGATGCAGCAAAGATGGATGCTTTGAATATACCCAGTGTATTAGTTCTGCATGAGTGTAGCCGTCATACTGGTTTGCTGATGTTTTGCTGGTGCTGAGGTCTTTCTCACCTTTCCACCTCCCAACTATATCTTTTCTGAAGAATGGGTGTGACCCACTGTTTGCAACTCTGCCCTTCTTGGGAGTCAATTGGAAACCGGAGTTGCCGGTCTGCAGGAAATAATAACCATGCCATTCATGTAAATGTTAAATTTACCGAGTGTCTGCAAAGGGGTCTCAGAGTACCTAACCCTGAACTGTACCTGATAGGGTTTAACTTTCAATCTTGTAGATTCTCAGTTTCTACTGAGCTGTTTTGAGTGAAATGTTTCATTTGTTTTGGGACTATTTTATTCTGTTTAAAGCATGCTTTCTATGTATTTTCTGTGTTTCTGTTCCATAATGATATTTTTGTGGTTAAATATGTATATTTTATATGTGTTCTCTAATTATTTTCTTGGTGTTTCAGATTAAATCTTTCAGATGAAGAATATGATAAAATATTCCACTCTATTAATGGGTAAGTTTTAAGCACTGATTTTCTGTTGAAAGACATGATAGTTCTGGTTTTGAGCTCTGCTATATTACCAAGAACACTGTCATCCTGCTCTCTTGAGAGGTTGTGCTGAGCACTGCAGACATGTAAATGTGTTCTAAGACAGAGCACTATTTCATACAGTGTCTCTCTGCTGCCTTTTCTTTCTTGAGGAGCACGTGTCAGATAATCTGCAACAGTGCCAAGGCTCATCTTGGCATTCTCCTGTGCTTGTCTGCAGGCAAACAGAAGTGGCATTGTAGTGGTTAACAATTTTACAAGTGAAATAGCCCGCTTCCTCTTTGTAAAATTTTTCCTTTTCCTCATTTGAGTGATCACCTATTTTGATATTTAATAGCACTTGCTGGATGTTTCATCCCTGTTCCTACACTTTCTTCCCTCTTCCAGTCTTCTCCATATCTCCCCTATATAACAGTTTCTGATTTCCTGTCTCTTCTACCCTTTCCTCTTTGTGTACTTTCTCTCTTGCTACTTGAATGGCCCGGCCCGTCTTGCCTGTGGTGATTCTGTGGTTTAGGTCTTTGTTAGACAAACATTCTAACTTTTCAGCTGATCTATGGCAGCTGTCCACCCATGTGTTTTTCCTACATTTTAAATGTGGGATAATGTGATCTAATTTAACACATTTTAATTGTGGACTAAGTGAAGTCAAAACCTTTTATGTTTGCCTTGTGCTAAAAGTGCACTTTAGAAGAATTAAATCAGCTGATGCTACACTTCACAGGCTCAATTGTGTGTGAGCCCATAGCACGTGATTGGGCTACTTGTGCTCACGAGGTGAGCATCTTAAACCATGAATATTTTTGTTAAGCTTATGCATATACTAGAATGCTAATCAACAGGTGTAGAACTTGCAGATTTAGACCTGTGGCTGTCTGGGGAGAGTATTGTCCTCTTACGCTCCACAGCATGCCCTGTACACTAAGACGTGGGTCTTCACAGTCTTGTGGTATAAGCAAGTATAAGACAGTGACACTTTCTCCCGTGGCTCCGCATGTTGGAGACAAAATGAATCATTTCATCCCTTTCTCATGGCTGCCAGTTTCTCTTTGGTTGCAAGAAGACCAATGGGGTCTCCCATTCTTTCTACCTCACCACCCAGCTCGATGCAGAAGAGGCTGTTAGGCGAGTAGATTCAGTTCCCTTATTCTTCTGTCTTTGCAGTGACTGGCATTAGGGTTTATGCGATGTAGGTGGGTAAGGATGGTCTATATTTCCTCTTGTTGCCCTGTCAGCTAATGGCTTCCACAGTATATCTGTGTGCAAATAACAAATAAGATCTCTGGAGGGAAGGACTTTTCATTCTGTGGAAACTTGGAGTAAGAAAGAGATTTATTGATCTTTCATGCTGTAAGAGCTTAGCTCCAGGTTCTTTGCAGTTGGAAATTATTTATATTGAACACCACCTTCTTAAAATCATGGAATTTACTATAGTAGAGACAGAATTTTATTAATATAGCAATGTACTCCTGAGACAGCCTTTGAAATTCACAGTGAATGTCATCAGCTCTAATCAGAGATACTGGAATACAGGTAGCTGCATTTCAATCTGCTTATGAGAATGTTAAGCCATTATCATTGCTACTTAATGGGTTACTTCCTTTTTGCATTAGCAGAAGTGACAATTGTTTTTCCTAATTAATATTTGCCAGTTTTGGGGTTGAACAAAAGGAACAGGTGAAGTGAATTTTCTGCCCCTGCCACGTAAGGATCACCTTATTTGTCTAACTAGATCTCTGTGGAAATCTATAATCTGGCCTGTTTTGAAAATAGTTTCAGCTATATTCATTTTCTGTATTGGCACTGGAGAGTAATCTGATTTATGTTTTTGTGAATGCTGCCCTACTTTTCCACCAAATACTTGGTGGCTTTTGCATGATGTGCATCGTTCACCTTAAAATAAACCTGGTCACAAGGGTTTAAATGTGCACTTGCTCTGCAAATGCTTGGGATCATTTGAGATGTTAGTTGTTTGTAGCTGCTCGTTAGTATCTCACTGATACATGTTGCCATTTCCAGAGCACAGAAATGTAGAGGAAATCCTTCAGCCATTTTGGTAAAAAATCAGCAACTGATGGATGTGGCTTGAATAAATCTAGTTGGGGTTCTGCTGCAGTGGGTTAGGGAGTGCTCACGCATTCAGTTCTGTCGGTTCTGTGGGTGCTGTTCCAGTTACAGCCAGACGAGACTTCCTTTATTTCGTGTTACCGTCTCTGATGAAACATGATTGTTTCCATGTCATCACGTGTACGTGTGAAATCTCTGCTAGACTGTACTGAGTCTTTTTCTTTTGTGGTGTTTGGGTTTGGGGAGCTGCACAGAGAATTGCCGTTGCTGTGGGGTTTTTTTTTTGGTTGGTGTTTTTTGGTTTTTTTTGGGGGGAGGCAGGAGGCAATTGTGCACTATTTATTTGAAATTGTCTCTGGGATTGCTTTGTCTTCTTCAGCTATATTACATCCTGTGGGACCAAAGGTCCCAAACATACTTTTTTTTTCCTTTTTAATAGGAACTTTTTGATCTGTGTTGTCTGCAATAAGAAGATTGCTCTGCCAGGGCCACAATTCTTCTTTACAGAAATTGAACAGGATAAATTAAGATTGGGACGAGGACTTTAAAGTGCTAGGGAGAGCCAGCTAAGAGTCGGGACAGGATTTGACGGAGTCATGGCATGCAATCCTTTTGTATACCAGCTGAAATCTGTTTTGTGTATTTTCTGTTTACTCTCTTCCTTATGCTGCACTAGGCTTGGTCACTACTTTGTGATAGCGACCATTCTTTGGTAGAAGAACGCTAAGATTTAGGGTATGATTCAGTTAAAGACTAAGACACCTAAACTTAGCTGTCTGTGTGTGCGCTAGCTGTCTAAACTCACATAATTAATGGAATGCTAATCAGTACAGCCAGTGGAGCCTACAGGGCTGTTCAACCTACTGACCAGGTGGGTGTCTGCTTTAGAAAACCTATTTGAGTCTCCGTTGACTTTTCTGACTAGATCCCTCCTATCCATAAGGGAATCTTAGATTCCAGTCTATGGATTTCTGAAATGTAGATGTCTTAATTTAGACCTGGATCCTACCGTTAAAACCACTGCCAGACCTTTCTCTGTGTACATTGTCCAGGTTTCAGTTTGATCACCATTGCTAATCAGATTCTTGAATGTTGCCTTTCAGGGTACTTTTTCCAGGAGGTGGTGTGGATCTTAAGACTTCAGAATATTCCAGGGTTGCTAAGATATTTTACCACAAGGCATTAGAGGTAATTACTAAGGAACAGTCTGTTCTTGTTATTGTCACTGTTCAGAGATCAAAATGACAGGGAGGCTCATGTTTTCATAGTTTTTCCATTGGCATCCAGTGTGTTAACTGTAAGCCCGATAATAAGTAGCTCATTGTTGGCTTCTGCATAAAGAATCATTTCGTAGCTTAAGATTCAGACTTCTGACACCCTCTCCTGTTCTACGTTGTGTCATGGTCTTAAACTCCCAAGTTCTTCAGGTGAGAATAGTATCATTTATTCATTATACTTGGAGCTGCATGGCTATGGGGAACTTGCAATAAAGTAGCAATAATTCCTTCCAAAAGCCCAGAGTATCCATTGCCATTAAATGTTGAACAAAGATACACATAAATGTGATAATTTGTAGAAGTTTTATGACTAGAGTTTAGACTCAGAATGAATTCTAGAGACGCTCTCAAATAAACCAATTTATAATAATGTAACATTAAGGCTTCCATTCACATATATGTTACAGCTAGTGAAACACCTTTATTCTCACTTATGTATAAGTAGATTTAAATATATCTTTGGAGGTGCAGATAAGGGATCTACATTAGCATGTTATACCATTTTACCTATTTCTTTGCATTGGTAACTGTAAATATAGCAGATTTTTAAAGTAAACACTAGCTTAATTTATAACATGAAAAAAGGTGGGAAGAACATGTGAAAGTTTATATTAATTATTTTTTAATATTTATATGATTGTTAGCTTTATTAAGAAAAGATTGACTTTCTGAAAAAGCTGTTTCTTTCAAAGAACACCGGGAAGGCCCTGAATCCTTATTGAAGATTTAATTCTCTTAAGAGCATAAGAGGTGTGTTTTTTCAGATAGTAATCAACGCATTTTGAAGTAAAATTTGCATTATGGAAAGGAATGGAAATTCACTGAGCTTTATATACAAACCTTATGATTTGTTAAGGATCTTCTGTATTCAGGTTGAATAAAATTGTAAACTTTCTTCCTTTTTTCCTCTTTACTGACTTTATTTTATTTTCAGCTAAATTATCACAGAAGTCGTACTTAGGAAAACTTTGCCCAATTCTAGAGCCAGTTATGAGTAATGCTTAAGCTGTTACCACGGTAGAAGCGCTCATTGGCAGTGAGGAATTCCTCTTCTACCCTCGCTGCCCACTTTCCAACAGCAGGCAAGGAAAGTGCAGGCAGTGGCATTCACAGGACCAGTCAACTGCTACAGTTCAGTAATTAAGTTTCCTACTCTCCGATTCCCTTGGCACGGATGTTTCGTCTATCTCTGTCTTTATTCATGGTGATTGTTAGCCTGTCACCTTAACCCTGAATCTTGCAAAGACTATCTAACTTTTATGTAAGACAATCTCATTTGTCTCTTTGAAACTGCTCACTGTGTGAAGTGCAGCCTGTGTCTTGGTATTTAGTATCGGGGCAAGGGTTTCTTGTGGTTTGCAGTACTATTACGAAATTCTGTTGACATTTCACAATGATTAACTGAATTGCTTATGTCATAGTTTTATGATCAGAGAGGCAGGTTTATTAGATGGTATGGGTACTTCAGGTGAGTGAAAGGCAGAAAATAATTTTTAGTTCATCATAGGTAACCCTTACTAATAAGTTGGGATTCTTTCCGTGCTGTTTGTGATGACTGTGTGTTTTGGTTTTCATCTTTTGAGACCTAATCGGTGCTATAAAATGTTGGTAGTTTTACTAATGTAAGGTGAGCTACAATAGTCAAGAGTATATTAGCAGGTACAGAATTGACTGAATTATATGTTTGGGTTTTGTTTGAGTGTGAGAGGGCTCCTTTTCATTTTCAAATGTTCACAATGAGAAATGGCTTGGTCTGTCTCTGCTTTAATATGAACAGAAGATGTGAAAGATGTGCTAATCCCCATCCAAGTCAATAGAATTTTACTAGCTAGGCAAAAACCTAAATGAAATACTGTTTTCCAGCTTTTAAATTCGTTTTTAATGTGACATCTTGGGTGTTGTTTAATATATGCCTAGCCTCCAGGCTAATGTTTATTTAAAAAAAAAAGTTGGGGCCACAAAATGTTTACAGTTCAGTTGTAATTGTTCTCAAACTGTAGTCCATTTTTTTGCCCTTAGTGGTTTTATTCCTCACTTAAATGAAAGACAGACAGTGGAGTTGCAAGTCCTGTGTCTCTAGCCATGCATGACGGGTGGTCGTGAAGACTCTGCAGTACTATTAGCCTTCTTTCTGTAGATCTTCCATGTTTTGCTCTGAGAAGAAGTGGTTATATAGGCTTTTATTACCATACCATCAGTAATGCAGTAAGGTAACATTTTTATTCTAAGCCTGTAATTTCAGCTTTCTCAAAAATTACTTTTGAGCAGCAGCTCTTTGGGAGGGGTAGGCATAACTTTAAAATGTTCAGAAACGAGTCAAGAAACACTACTCGGATTTCACAAAAACAGGAGTTCTGAAACATTCCAGTCTCTAAAATGCACCTACTATCAGGAATAAACCATACAAAAATGCAGATTTCTACTGTGTGTATGCGCTGTGCTTAGTTAAGTGACAAGAAGCTAGTTGTGTTCTCTTTTTGCTTTCCTTTTCTCCTTTTTGCTTTCTTCTTTTGTTTTTGCACTTACCTGTCAATCTTTATTCTTTTGAAAACGATTTTCGCTTTTTTATGTTGCTTAAACTCACAATTTATCTTTCTGGAACACAGGTCCAAACCTGCTAGTTAAAGAAGCCTATAAATCTGTAACTTAAGACCGTCACCATGCTAGTAATAGGATTTATGTTTTCTTAATACGGATGGATGGGCACGGGCATGCGGACATTGCAAAGGGCTCTTGCTATGTGATCATAATATACTTCACCTAAAAGTGTGAGTTGTAACGAACCGACTTTCTCTTAAAATGGTCACAGATTGGTTTGTGTCCCTTCTTATGATTGCCTTTTTTATAGAAATGTTGCTGTTTTGTGGTTTCTGTTTAGACTGCTCTCCACATTACTTATTTGTAGAATGAATTACTATCAAGATTAGGCTCAGTTTACTGCTTCGATAGACGTGTATATCCACTAGCATTCATGTTTTCGGAGAAAAACTATGGGAGTCTGTGTTTATTTCAATTATAATTGAACTGTTACAATTCCTCTGATAGCAATTTGTACTACTGTAGTAGTTTTACTTCTCACCTACACAAGAGAAAGTGAAAAGAGTAGGAAGTTCTCATCAGTCGTCTTTCTTTAAGTCTTCAGCACTTTTTCCTTCTGTTGTTGCTTTTTATTCTGAAGGCTAACGATAAAGGAGATTATTTCCCAGTATGGGGAACATGTCTTGGACACGAAGAGCTTACGTATCTCACAAGTGGCGAAGTTTTACTTATTAATACCAAGACAGATGGTTTTGCACTCCCTCTGAACTTCACCTCAGGTGAAAAATTTGTTACATCTCATGTCTAAGTTTTCCTGAGAGGTGTTGTGTCTTGTTTGTGATAAATATGTAGGGGTTATATGGTTGGGAGGTTTTTGATAATTATCTTGTTAAATTCTTTCTTATTAATTTGCCATGACTTTTTTTAAAAAGTCAGTGGAATTCTGTCACTTTAAAGCAGAGGTGTGAGCACAAGCCATTTGAAACTGACAGCAGTCAGCAAAAAACGCAGTTGTCATTTGCTAATTTGGACCTACACAAATAATGTGGGTTTAGGTCCCTTTTTGTTACAGAGTTGAACAAAATTTGTGGGTCCAAAACCTATCAAACTCAAAGAGCAGGTAACTTTACATTTTTCAAATTGCATCTTTCCTAATGATGAATATTAGCATTGCTGTCCCGCTTTTACAGTATTGAAATCAGAGAGGTAGCTTAAGCTAGAGCTGTGCCATTCAGCAACACTGATAAAATGTGGCCTCTGTTAATACTTTGTCTTTAATTTACTTTCCTTAAATCTGCAGACCACATAGCATTCACAAATTCTATCATTTGTACTCATTGTGAATGAAAAGGTCACTGAAATGAATGGCAAAGAACGATGCCTATTTGAGTGAGAACTTCAGTAGCAAAGTTGGGTCCTCTCTGGGTCAAGACTGGAGGACAGTGGTAACAGCATATTGGAAATTTGTTGTAGTTATTTCACTGATTTTCCTTGCAGCCTATTCTAAAATCATAACGTTATACTACAGAAAAAAAGTTTACTTTAGTGCAATATTTTATTAAATTTGTCTCCTGTTCAGTATTAGTCCATTTGTTAGCAGCTTGAGTAATGGACAATATTCTTTTTTTTTTTTTTTCTTTGTAATAGCTGCAAAAACCAGTAGATTATTCAAGAATTTCCCTGATGATATATTACATGCATTTGCTACTGAGCCGTTGACATCAAACTTTCATAAGTGGAGCCTCTCCATGGAGGTATTTGATCATTTTATTTCCTGAACACAAACACATTTGGTCTGTTAAAACTAGAAAATGAGCAAATAACACCTCTTTCCCCCCCCCTCCTTATCACAGAATTTCACAAAGAATGAAAAGCTTCGTAATTTCTATAATGTTCTGACCACTAACACCGATGATGAAGTGGAGTTTATATCTACCATGGAAGGTAGGGAAATGAATTTCATTTGTAAACTGTGACCGTAACAACCTAGTTCTTTAGAGGTGTTGTGGCCTTGATGTAATTTGTACTGCAAGCTTGCTGTTAGAATAGCGGGGTGAGCATCAGCCCTGTTGGTGCTCTGGCTGTGAGGAGCATACTCTGTTTGCAGGGATGTTTTATCTTTTGAGTACATATCTGTGAGCCTAATTAATTACTTCACTCACCCACTGTTCCCCTTCCAGATATGCTGTTACACTTTAGCACTGAAATGTTTGAATGCTGTTATGTGAAGTGTACAGCACTTGTCCTGTAGTAGTTTAATCCCTCTGCAGTGCGGTGTGCCTCTGTTGCACCTTGCTTTCTGTCTGTCTGCTTATGCTTGCATTCCTGTGATGCTCTGTATCCGTTTGCTGTACGGAAAGAACAATTCAGGGTACTGAGGTAACAGCAACATACCTCATTACTTTAACGGCAACACTGGTAATTGTCCTTCTCCAAAAGCCTTTTGCATTAACTTATCTTGTGTTGCATATGTTTTGCATCAGGCTTTTTCAGCTCAAGAAACAAGTTAGCTCTTTAGGGGGTGGTTTATCTTGATCAGTGCACTACTAACAGCTCTACAGTAAGGCCCAGCTGTCGGCCTATGGGATTCTTCTGTATGGCATACTGGCTGTCCTCCAGAACAGAAGAATAGCAGTTTGATCAGAAAACCTGATTAGGCTAATGACGGACGTCTCCTGTGCCTGCAAGCGGTTTATCACAGAGCAGTCATCAGCTGCTGTGCTGCTGTTCTCTGTAAGAGAGTTAAGGACTGGCTTCCCCTTGTGTGTATCAGGCCCGGCACAGAGCCGATGGGAGCTGCCCCTGGACTGAGTGGGCTTTCAGAGAGATCCTAAGACTTGGATCTGTCCCATGGAAGTTCCAGGGACATCCTGTGTGGCTGTGAATATTTTATGTTGAGCGATGCTAGCAGTAGATAGGAAGTTTTGAGACTGATATATTTGTAACATTATTTTTTAATATATAAATATTAATTCTGAAATGAATAATCAAAAAAGTGATATACAAAAATCTTCCTGCATAGAACGAGACCCCTCTTTTACAATATCCATCTTTTTTCCTTCAGTTCTACTGTAACCTTAACAGGGTTTCAACTTGTTTGAGATTCTGTGAAACTGTTGATGTGAGGTATTTTTGTAGCTTATCCTTTGAGTTTCTTTTGCAGTAAGACTAAGCATATAATTCTTAAGGCATAGACCTTACACATGCTTTGTGTTTGTTGCAGCATACAAATACCCAATTTATGGTGTCCAGTGGCATCCAGAGAAAAATCCTTTTGAGTGGAAGAACTCGCCAGGCATTCCACATTCCCCATCAGCTGTAAAAGCAGCCTATTATATAGCTGACTTCTTCGTTAATGAAGGTAAAAAGTTTATTATCTATAAATGTCATTTTCTAGAGTGAAGCGTTAGTGAAAATCTTTGAAAAAGACAGACCTCTTTTTCAGCTGTCAAAGTTCAGTACCTATTACTGCTTTCTGAGAAGATTACTCTGCAAGCTTTATAGGCTTATAAAAAACCAAGGGAGACTAGAAATAGAATGGCTTTGTAAAAGTGGCATCAAAAGGCCACAAGTTCCACAAACTCTTTTCAGTAGACTGGCTCGAAAGCTTTGTTTGTGCTGTGACTTTCTACCATTTTGAACGATCGCATTAGCCTCCCTTCCACAAAGACAATGAAATGAAAAAAGTACTCCAGTCCTAATTCCAGAGGTTTCTTCAGTTCCAGACTGAGTTATAGTCATTCAATGTATTCTCAGCTTTGCTTGCAAAATATGTGTACCAAGATTATAAATACTGCTTGGGCAGTATATGGATGTGTCAAAGGGGTGCAATATAGTGCCCAACAGCTATATACTATAGACAGCACAAGAAGTTTTTGAATTTTAGAGAGCTTCTAATTTGTTTGTACCTCAAGAAGCTGAAAGTTACTAATGTGTAAAGTTTTGATAATTTATGATGCTTCTGGTCTATTTGCTATAAATAAGCAGGATATATAGGAGAGTATAACTCACTTTATTCTTTTATTTATACTTAGTAAATCATTCTGCTGAAATATCATTTTCATATTTTGAATTGACTACTTATGAAATTGTCTTACCTGATCGATTTGGACTATGAAAAACATAATCAATAATGTAGTTGAATTTGGTCTCTAGATTTCATCTCTAATCAAGAGAGTCTCTTAATTGGAGAAAGCAGACAGTGATTTAAAGAAATGCAACTCGTGCTGACCTGATCAGCGACAGTGTAGAAATAAAAGTTGTGCTTCATACAAGTTCAAGACTCTTTTTTTGCATAGTGTAGTCCTTAGTCCTACTCCCCTTTGTGAAAAGGTGGCAAAATCATGTGAAATTCCTTGTCAGTATCCATAAGCTTCGTGTATTTTAAGAATTTTGATAGCGTACTTATGGGAGACTAAGGCAAAATTGAAGGGAAGAATAGGAGAAAGTATAGTACGAGTCTGTTTTTTCTTTTGTAGTCTAATACTAGAATGCAGCATGTTTTCCAGTTTTGTTTGTTACATTCTCTAGTATCTGTCTGCTCACTGTATTACAGGCAGAAGTAAGCTTGCTCAGGCCATTATCCAGGTAAATGTGGCAAAATAAGTGCCAACTCTGCTTGTAAGTCCTGTTGAGACACAATGCATGCGACTTTTATATATGTATACACATATAATGAGCTTGTGCATAGTACCACACAGATGCATCACTAGCTTTTGGATCTGTTGACCTTCAATTCTAGTAGAGCAAACTTGTGTCAGCCAGCTGTATGTGTCTACACCCTATCTCGTATACCAAATCATGAGTTATTCTTCATTACCTTTCCAATCTGTGCGCAGCTGCTTCTACTGAGTAGTTCATATCATAACGCTGCAGTAATTGATGTTTTTAGCTAATGTAAGGCAGAAAGTCTTCCTTAACTTTGCAAATAAACCACAGGGTGAAAAATGTAAACTGCTTTCAGCTGGCAAAAAATACTCACGTAGGATCGCTTAATAACTAAACCATTCTACAGAAATATCATTTTCATATCCATCCGTTGTTAATTTTAACTTGTGTGGAGTTGCCAACGTGATGAACCAGATGAGGATTCAGTTTTTATTGTCCTCCCCAGCACAGTCCGTGCTAACACTGCAACTTTCGGTAGGCTGATACTCTGATGCATTTCTTTCAGTATTGCAAGTACTGGTATCTCTGGTAGGTACTGCCAGTATCTCATGAATAAATATTTTTTTACAGTCTTGGCTTTAAATTTATAATAAAATTTCTCCCTCTCCAGTAATAAAATACTGCTGTAACCAGCTTTCTGGTGATGTATCTTCACAGTTCTTCACATACTGGTTACTGTAATTCTATTTGCTGTTATGCTACACCGAACAACTTACTTTGCCAAGACAGATACTGTCAAAGAAGATAACAGTAAAGTAATCTGTACTTTTACAATGTTTTACAGCCCGGAAGAGCCTGCACCGTTTCCCCAGTGAAGATGAGGAAACAAAAGAATTGATTTATAATTATACTCCAATTTATACAGGAACATTTTCTTCATTTCAGCAAATCTATTTTTTTGATTGAGTGTTGTGTCAAAGGTGCAGTGTTGCTATTTATAAACGGAATTATTTGCCAGCATCGCATAATTAAGCTGATATAGTGCACTGCACGTGACAGAATGCCAAAACAGTTCTCTTTCTTTACAATGATTTATCCTGTGTTTCTTCTGTGCTGTTGTACCATTAATATAAAAATTTACATTCAGTAACATAATAATTATCCTGGATCACACTTTAAGGCAAGCTACAGAAAAATGCATTTTTCTTCCAGGGAAGAGATCTTGACTATGCTTATAAACTTGGAAGTAATTAGGTTATTGCAAGGAAAAACACTGTATTCGTGTATTTTAAAATATGGGAGTTATCTTTATAAAGTGTTGTGGACTATGATAGCACTAGAAGCTTAGTAAAATCTTATTCTGTTCAAATGATTTAACAAATGAGACTTCTGATCTTGAGTTTCTCCTAAATACACGTATGTAATCAAGTTCTGGACAGGGACTATTTTGTCACTTGAAAAATTGACCAACATAGTAAGGAGGTATTGATAGCAAAGAGACATTTTTGCCTAAAAAGCACGTTGTGTCCCATTTGTGAAGCTGTTTCTCTTGTACATTCAGCATTGTTTGGTGTGCTGATACCTTGTGACGTCTACATAAATATGAGGATGCAATGTAAACTAAGCATTGCAGATATCAGGTAAAATAAGTAGGTTTCGAGGGCATAGTTAAGTGCTGATTCCGCTTTCTGTTCTTTTCAAATTCAGTTTTATAAATCCTCCAAGAATTTGTCTGAGAGTAACTGCAGTCAGCAAACAGATAGAAGATGCAGACCTCCATTTCTTTGTGTTTAAAAGAATGTAAAGCTAATTTTTTTTTTACATAGTCTGACTTTTCCTGTAGCTGCTGGGTTGAATTCTCACTTCGAGTCAAGAGGGAGTTTGCCATTAGCTTAGTAAAGTTTCTTTATGTCCTGTTGGGTAGTTTAACGCAGCTAGAAATCAAACAGCAGATGAATGTATATGAGAAACCTATTAATGTTGACGTAATGTGATAATAGCAGTTGCATTCAATACACTGTGATACTTTTTTCCTTTTTTTTTCCTTTGCTTTGCTGCACACAGTAAGAATTTTGTTCAGTGGTTTTGTGTGGTGTCCAAAAAGGAGCTAAGATGAGACAATCAAATACTACTCTCCTCTGTTGCACAGCTTCCAAACTCTGTTAACATCTGTGGGGATTTGGAATTTATGAAGAACTCAGCTTTGCACCTCAGCTCTGTTTTGTAGTACCTTATATGCTCAAGTACCGTATCTGACTAAAGCTGGTACGTTTCTCAGGTTTTTCAAGTAAAGGACTCTCTAACTTGTTCTTTATCATGAAACAACTGCGTAAGACAATGTGAAATGCATTAGTTAAAAAACTATAAGGAAGCATTAACTGTGACTACCAGAAAGACACTACCAGGTAATTACAAGCATAAACATGTGATACTGCAGATTATTTCTACATTTGTCAGATCAGCCAAATTTGGTAAATGGAACCCTTTTTTAATATAGGTGACTTTATTATATTAAATACATTAGCTGACTCCTGAGTAGAACCAAGAGTAAAAAAGAGGATTATGCTCTACAGTTGCATATAAATGTAGCAGCTAAGATACTTACAAACCAAGTCCAGGCTTCTTATTCAGGCTGAGTTCTTTGGAATAACCCTAAGAATTTGCCTAAGTAAGGAGGGCAGGATTTAGCCTTAAAAACAGGGATCAGTCTTGCAAGTGAAATGTCTGCCAACTGCAGTGAGTAGTAATTAGTTCTTAAGTGTGTAACTGTAAGGGATATTGTGGGTAATATGCTGAAAGCAGTGTATTTATTATGAATTTATATGTGTCTTTCCTTTATATTCTTTATCTTGTAAAGCCTTATTTGATGGTATCAATGATTTTTCTATGACACGTGAAATAAACTTTTATTCAAGCAGATGTGTGTTTTTGTTCCCTTTTAGATACAATGGATAGAGCATTAACAGTCATTGTCTTTTTATTTCCCTCTGTGACAGTCACGAATCAGGAGGCTGCTGTAACCTGTGTCCCCTTGGTATGGTCATGGCAACAAGTCAGGGTCAGGATGAGCGAGATCCGTGGCCCGGCACAGACATACCTACAGCGCAGCGCAGGCAGGGACCCGTGCCCAGAGCCTCAGATTAAATGCAGCTGCTGAGCCAAGGGGCAGAAGCTTTTGACAAGGCTGCCCTCAGCTCTTTCTCATGCAGCCCTTTCACAGCAGCCTCTTCCCAGGTGCAAAGTGTCAGAGCTCACTTGGGCACGGGCAGCCAAACCCCTGCGGAGGTGGGAAGGGGTTGCGGAGCCAGTGGGTGCTCTCAGGGCTCCGAGAGCTGTAAGCAAAGCAACTGCTGTCTGCAGTGTTCAGTGAAATGCGGACTTCTGTCTGTTCCTTGTAACACCTGACATCTTCCATCAAGTTCTCCCCTAGTCAGAAGCAAACTATAGGAACCCAGAACTCACCCAACAGAGGGTTTAAAAATTTGTTTTAAAGAAGTTTCAGTAGACCTCCTCTCCGCTCTAAGAGAGCAATTACAATACGTTTTTTTGTTGCTCAGACAGAACTAACGTAGTTTTTAGGATTAATGCAGGAAAGAGAAGAAAAGAAGCCTGTGGCCATACTCTCAGCATATTCAGAGTATCGTTTATGAGCCTAATCATCTTGCTGCTGTGTGGGAAAAACATCCATTGATCAGCAAGGTAACCCTGTGTATTGCAGATTATATTAAAACAGCTTTTAGAAGAAAAGTTTGAAATGGTTTTCTCTTTGTACTATTCTGTTTTTACCACTAGATGGCCTACAAGAACCAGTATTTTGTGCAGTTTTGTAATTGGGTGTGGTGATGTCTCAAAAGTCTAAAGTGACACGTTGAATAAGGTATTTACTGTACTGTGTTATTTACTTATGTACCAGGGTGTTTGGGATGTTGAGGAAGATGAAGGGAGGAGACAGAATAAGACTGGAATTTCATTGGCATAACCGGCCAGATTGGCATAATTGCAGGAGAGAAACAGAGAGTACACGAGCATAGAATTAATTCAGCTGGGATTAAATCTTGATTCTAGTGAATATTTAAAACATTTCAGCATTAGCTGGAGGTGACTGGAACAACATCACTATTTTCAGGTAGTTGTTCCTCCCCTATAGCTACAGAATCTGTCTTGGTTCCTTTTTCTATGAATATGAAACTTGCTCATGCAAAACAGGACAGCTTAGATGGGAATAACTGAGAACCTGATCTTAGAAAACCTTTGCCTGGGAGGCAGACAAAACCTGTTTGAATTCCTTCATGTAAGGAAGAAATTACAGGGAAGAAACATCCTCAGTAAGTGCTCTAAGTACTGAGTTAAAGAGTGAGAGGGAGAGCCTAACCCACAAGCTGATTTGTGGGGGGAAAAAGTGCACAAAATAACCGACGCAAAACTCCATCTCTTTGGGTCTGACCGGCTGTGCAAAATTCCTGAGCGAGGTAGTGAATCCAAAGTGGAGATCAGCATCTGAGCAGACTGTGACCCTGTTGCCACTTCAATGCCAACTAGCTTATTTTAAGGCTAATTTTCAACCTTTTTCACTTCTTCGCCAGTGCCACCTTACTCGCTGCTGTGTGTCGTGGTTTGGGCGGACAAACCAGGACACTGTGGATGCCACTCCACAAAAGGATATTGGAAGCTGGACTGCACTGCCCTTCTGGGCAGATTTCCACAGAAATTAGCAGCCTACTAGGGAGCGGTGATTCTTTTCCTGGAAAAGTACAGTACAGGGGCAGTTTGAGCAACCAACCAGGAGCAGCAATAATGGTTTCCCAGTTGTGTGTTATCCTTATGAGGCAGGAGTCCTGAGGGGAGAGAAACGGCCGTGTGTGTCATCAGGCAGCTGAAGACTGTGTGCCAATGCAGACTCAGGAATGTTGGGGTTTGAGGTGGGGGGGTGTACACAAGAAGATTTCACAGTCACTTTTATCATGGTAATTAACTTCATTTTTTATTTTATTTTGTCTGGGGTTGGTTTGTTTTTTTTTTCTTCTGTAGGGTTCGCTTGTACATATCTGGTGATGGTGGTGGTGTCAGAAAAGCTATGGGAGTTGGCTAGCGCTCAAGTCCCATTAAGGTTTCTAAATGCCTGTTCAAATTATTTTGGTTTGAGTACTTACATGGAAGACAGATTGACGCATTCTGTGAGGTGATTGATTACCTTCCCTTGTTAGCCTTGTGTCGTTCCCCAGGGCAGGCCTTTTTCCTAATCCAGTGCTTATTTATAGGGCAAATAGTGAGGAATATGCTGCCCAGGGCCACCTGTCGATCAGGATACTGTTCCAGCTTTCATCACTTCCTCGTAATGTTTATATCTGTTTCATAACGTAAGCAGTATGTTTTAAGAGCCAGCTTTCTCTATGAGTACTTATATAACCAAAAATTTCCAAGACCCTTTCATCCGAAAAAGTCCAGGCCATCTAAAAATAGCTGTCGCTATTTGAAAGAGCACTTGAACAAGGCATTTGCTCCAAACTTAAGCAAAAAAACTCAAGTTCTCTTCTTTGTGCTTCTCGGAAATATAATGAACAAACATCCCTCGCAACCAAGCTTTCTGTAAATGAAAGCAAAAAGCAAGCAAAACACAATGGCCCGAAGGGAGTAAATTCTAGCAATTGCTGCTTCCTGATCATCAAAGCAATTGGGTTGAGTACTGTTAGCCTGGGGGCTTACGTACCTCCCAAGCTTCCTTCGGTGACCTGGTCCTGGATGGTGTTACGCTGTAGTTTTGGCAGTTATACAGGTCCAAGAGCTGATTTTATATTGTGCGTAATTTCTTACCATTTTTCCCTGAATGAGTAGGATCAGCAAAAAGAGAAAGCCTAAAATAGCAAATTTTCCTATCTAGGAGTGCATTATGGAATTGAGTGCTCTCCTCCGTGACCTTCTTGAGGCAGCGGTGTAAACAGGTTTGTAATCACCTTTGGAGTTAAACTTCAGAGCAGGAAGGTTTAAACGTCACATACCTGTACTTCACCGGGATTTACTCAGCAGCTTTCACACTTGGCTAACTCCTAAGGGCCCTGCCTTTTTCAGAAGACAACAAGACTTATGTTATTGTGACTAATTATTAAATTATTATTATATTAATTACTAATTGCTAATGCTATTATTACATTTTATCAATCATAATGTAGTATTAGTGTTACAGAGGAGACACAAAGTACAATGAATAGTTTACAGACAATTTCTGAGATTTTTCCAGAGAGTCCCTGGCAGAATGCAAGTACTCCAAAGATTGTGGCCAGGCACTTTCTCACTCCGGATGGAGTTAGTCCTTGCAATCCTTCTGGGCTTCCAAGTTAGTCACTAGCATTTATACCACTCTACCACTGATGGCGTTTGATGGAGGCCACCTGCAGCCTCTCAAAGCAGATCTAACCATGTCTTGTACTTCCGGAGGAAAAGAGAAACTTGAAGAACCTTATTACCTGCTTTGCCTTAATTTGAGGAATTTGTACTGATTATTTCTCATTAATATTTGCAAGAAGCACCTCAGTCCACCCTTTCAACCAAGAGTATCAGTAAATCTTTTGTCTCTGGAGTTATACCCACAGCAGTTTTGTTTGTTCTTTATGCTGTTAAACTGAAAAGAGCAATATTTTCCTCTTACTAGAAACAGTAGATGGTTCACCCTTCATCCCTAGGCTCTGAGCTTCACTTCAGGTTTCTCATCCCTCCCAAGGATAAGTTTGAACGCATCCTTGTAGTCTTCCCACTTTGGTTCTTGCAGTCAATGCTACTTTGCAGCTCCTTAGGGAGCTTAGTTACTGTACCATAGCTTCCAGCCAGCATCAGTTGCTTCCACCAACAGCTGCTGTAGTCTTCCCAAATTACTGACCGTTCCACTTCAGATGCTTGCAAATGAGGGAACTGGCTTCATGAACACACTAAATGGTTAAGCAAGCCCAGTAGCTCCCTGGCCAGCGGGCATGCTAGCTGGAGCCCAGCCTGCTGCACCGCGCCGGTGGGAGATGGAAGGAAGCAGCAGAAGCAGCAGCGTGTGCCATCTGAAGCTGCAGCTCAAGCCATCCTAGCCTGAGCCGTGGTTAGGCAGCCAGTACTTTAACGTGTGTCTTCCACGTCCTTTTATTCTTCCCTGTCAATGTTCTTGCCCTCCCTTAGTTGCATTCGCAAGGCATCCTTAAGAAAGCAGTTCAGAATCAGTAAGCAGTTTCCTCTTTATTTTCCACACCCAGAGGGTCTGAGACACATGACACGAATGAATCTGGGCTAATTTCCAACTGTTTTCACTGAAAAAGAAGGGAAACTTGCGCTGTGGATATACTGTGGCTTTTAGCTACACCACAGTGCAGCAAGTAGGCAAAAGTTCTCATACAGATGAAAATGTAGCTTTATACACAAATTTCATATTAAGAGAAGCTGATTCGCATCACGTCAGTGTGGAGAATACCAATCCAGACAATAACACCTTATGGAACAGCAGGGTTTTCTGAGCAGCTTTTGTTTCCCCAAATTCCTCACTTGAGCACTTTGATAGCGGAGTCCTGGCTATTTTATAATGAACTACCATTTTTGGCAACCATTCCTGCAAAGACTCAGTGTAGATGGTGGTGGTCACACCAGGGCTTTGGTGCTAACCTCAGCGATGCTCCTTCTGTGGCTTGGCTCTCTGTGGCAGTCAGGCCACAGAACTGCGTGGGGGAAGAATACAAGTCACGTGGCAGATGAGGTTTGACAAGTCAGGCTTTCACGAATCACACCTAATCTCGTCTCACTCACACTTAAACAATGTAGGAGAGTTTCACTTTCCTAAAGACAGAGCAAGCCCAAGGCTCGTACTCTACCACAGCAGTGCGCGCAGACGTGTGCACAAAACGTGCCATGTATTTGTACTGTTCACAAAGGACTTGAAGTGATGTTCAGAAAGGTCATAAGGTGCCGAATAATGTTCTGTCTTCCTTCATTCTTCGTACAAGATGAAATGAATACCTATATAGCACGATGAAATTATTTCTAGTTAGAAATTATATCTTGTCTGAATAAATGGGATTTTTTTTTCTTCTCTGCTGCTCACGACCCTGACAGGGTAGCAGTGCTTCCTTTCCTACTCACCTTTTCAGTTTACTGTCCATATCCCCATGATTTATAAAGAAGTGACGAGCCAGGCTTGCAGACGTGATGTCGGCCCCATCCTCTGCTCTGTGGATTTCTCTCCCAGCGGTGGATCCAGGATTGGATCCTCTTAGAATCTATGTGAAGGCACATGGAGGACAGGGAGGCAATTCAAGACAGCCAGCATGGCTTCACCAAGGGCAAGTCCTGCCTGACCAACCTAGTGGCCTTCTATGATGGAGTGACTACATCAGTGGACAAGGGAAGAGCTATGGATGTCATCTATCTGGAGTTCTGTAAGGCCTTGGACACAGTCCCCCACAACACTCTCTAAATTGGAGATGTATGGATTTGATGGGTGGACTGTCTGGTGGATGAGGAATTGGCTGGATGATCACATCCAGAAGGTAGTGGTCAATGGCTCAATGTCCAAATAGAGATTGGTGGAAAGTGGTGTCCCTCTGGGGTCTGTATTGGGACCAGTATTGTTTAGTATCTTCCTCACTGACATAGACAGTGGGACTGAGTGCACCCTCAGCAAATTTGCAGATGACACCAAGCTGAGTGGTGCAGTTGACACACCTGAGGGACAAGATGCCATCAAGAGGGACCTGGACAAGCTTGAGAGGTGGGCCCATGTGAACCTCATGAGGTTCAACAAGGCCAAGAGCAGGGTTCTGCACCTGGGATGGGGCAACCCCCAGTATCAATACAGGCTGGGGGATGAAGGGATTGAGAGCAGCTCTGCCAACAAGGACTTGGGGGTAGTGGTAGATTAAAAGCTGGACATGAGCTGACAACGTGCACTCTCAACTCAGAAGGCCAACCATATCCTGGGCTGCATCAAAAGAAGCATGGCCAGCAGGTCGAGCGAGGTGATTCTGCCCCTCTGCTCCGCTCTCGTGAGACCCCAC
Organism: Pluvialis apricaria; assembly: GCA_017639485.1. Classification (NCBI taxonomy): domain Eukaryota; kingdom Metazoa; phylum Chordata; class Aves; order Charadriiformes; family Charadriidae; genus Pluvialis; species Pluvialis apricaria. Next base: position 130,550,494 of record CM030008.1, on the reverse strand, counting down.
CTGGAGTGCTGCATCCAGCTCTGGAGCTCTCAATACAGGCAAGACATGGACCTGTTGGAGTGCATCCAGAGAAGGGCCACGAAAATGATCAGAGGGCTGGAGCACCTCTCCTATGAGGATAAGCTGAGAGAGAAGGCTCTGGAAAGATCTTATTGCAGCCTTTCAGTACTTAAAGGGGGCCTACAAGAAAGATGGGGACAAAAGTTTAAGCAGGGCCTGTTGCGAGAGGCCAGGGGGTAATGGCTTTAAACTAAAAGAGAGATGATTTTGACTAGATAGAAGGAAGTAACTTTTTACAATGAGAGTGATGAAACACTAGCACAGGTTGCCCAGATAGGTGGTAAATGCCTCATCTCTGGACACATTCAAGGTCAGTTCAGATCGGCTCTGAGCAACCTGATCTAGTTGAAGATGTCCCCTGCTCATTGCAGGCAGGCTGACTAGATGACCTCTAAAGGTCCCTTCCAAGCCAAACCATTCTATGATTCTATGTTTCTACATGCTTCCTTACTGCTACCCTGTGGCTGTGTGGTCCAGGAAGGATGGCAGTGACCATGATAAACCTCTTGTGCACTGGCTGGAGTTGAATGCTCATCCATGCAGCAGCACTGCTAAGAAAGCTGGTGTATATTTTGAATTTCCAGATGTTAACCTATTTGGTGTGACGGATGACATGAAGCAGATCTCTCCTGAGATCAGTTGTCCCCAGGTTGAGGAGTGGGATGAAGTTTATACAGTGCCATTAGGGCTAGGGCGTACTGCGGGAAGAAAAACAATTCTGTAAAAAAAAAAAGGCTGTCTTTAGAACAGAGCTTGATTGTCCTGCTCAATGCTTAGTTACAAGACAGATGACCCCATATGGTAAACGAAGGGATAAACTGACATTTTTCTTATGGACTTTGCTGCAGCCTTTAAATCACTACCACACATCATTTTTATTCCTTTAGCACAGCTTATCTCCTGCTAAGCTTGCCATGAATTCATTGTGTGTTTTTTAACTCATAACTATAATATTGAAGAATATAATCCAGACAGATGGATGATTAATAATATGAGAAGTAATTAAAAAGAAACATGATCTTATACTTTCGTGAGTAGCAGCATTTTTGGTAGTTGTCTTTTTCTCTGTGTCCTGTAGAACTTATTGATAAATTATAACCTAGATACCAAGACTTCAAACGAGACAAGAAGAATTAAAGAGCTTCATTTATGCAATTCGAAATTAAACTGGAGCACTAAAAAATAGAGGCAATTAAAATTTGGGCTGTCTCATCTGCCTGATTAAACATCCAACAAGATGCGTGACTGACACTCCTCTCCAATCTTCATTTATTTTTTAATGTTAAAAAACTCCTCAGATGTATATAAGCCATCTGCTGTTCTCAGATGCACTGAGCCTTGCTATATTATGCATCTGCAAAGCATTTTGATTTGATGCCATTAACGATGGAAATTTGCTCATGAAAATTTCCAATAGAAAAAGCTGATGCTTTCTAGACATTTCTGAGTATGGCCCAAACTTCTTTCCTCTTTTGTCCGCAACTGTTCTTTTTTGATTTTTACAGCTAAGCTGCAGACTGCTTTGGTGTGAGAAATAACACCAGTCAAGTGACAGCAGCCAGGCTGGGTCCTTCTCAACACATTTGGGCCACTAAACATCCTTATTTCCTCAGCACGCTGCAGAAACCTCCACCTGGAGATGAGGCCCTTGCTCAGCCGGTGGACTATAGAGCAGCCTGGAACCTAAATTGTGGTGTGGTGAACGTCATGGTCTAACAGTGCCAGGGTAAGCAGGAGAGTGTGACAGCATGCAGGGAGTTTCAGGTGGAGGAGGAAGCCGTTCTGGCTGACATGGACATCAGGCAGCCCAGGGAGGGACTCGCCTGGGCGAGCGTCCCAGCTGGCCACCTTGACACCCTGCTTCACACCCTCCGCCGCAAGCTGAACTGTGACTTAATGATGCCCTTTTCCCTCCTGCAAGGGCAAGGAGAGCCCGCAGCCCTTCCTGGGCAGAAGCAGGGTTGCAAGACGATGAGGGAGGAAGCCCAGCCTGGGTTGGCTTCATCCAGACCTGCCACACAGCTGGTGGTGAGCTGCTTCTCCTTTCTCTGCCTCCGTTTGCTTTCCTACCTACTGTGCCTTCTGACTGCTGGAAGCTGTTCTACGTTTGTACAGTAACAAGCATGCTGGGATTTGCCGGGACAGCTGCTGTAATACAGCAAACATATGGAAATGAGAAGGAATACATCAATGCCATAAAAGAAACTAGCCCTAAGGTCCTGGATGCAAGCTGAAGCAAGACATGGCAGTTGCAGTCGGTTAACACTGTGAGTTACTTCAGGCGCTGGACTTCCCCCGTTGACTCTTGTTTTTCTTGATTTGAACATGTATCCGTGGCTTTCAGTCATCAGCCTGCCTGCCAGCTGCAGCATGTGAAAGATGGAAAATCCTTAAAGGAGGTTCTTCTCAGCTTCACGGATCAGGACAGGGATGAAATGGCAGTGTTCACTCAGCAGCTACCATTTACCCTTCAGTGCTGACAGTCTGCTTCCACCAGCAAAATGCCAGGAGAAGGCCACACATGAGGGAAATAGTCCCTAAACCCTCCGCTGCAGGGAGCCTGTTATGTAGCACCAATTCTGTGGGCCTCTTCAAACGTCCTGAGGTGGAAAAAGTGGTGGGGAGGAACCACTCTGACGAGTGAGGTACGTTTTCACTGTACCAAGTCCCATCGCAGTGTAGAAATGTCTTTCTCTGAGGAAAGGTGGTAGCTGACCCTCTACCTGTGCGTGTGGCACTGCATGGCTCCCTGCCCTCCAATCAATCCACCCAATTAGCTGTGTGGAGGGGAAGTCACTGGTGCCACACAGCAAAGATTTAATCCCTCTTAGGAAAAAGGTGAGGCTGAAAGGTACAACTTCTCTGTTGTGAAGCATGTGACGAATTTTCAGGTCATTCCCTATATGACCTGGGCTTCTTTTTACCTATAGCTGCACCAGCACTTCCCATTCACGTTGCAGGAGTAGCCAGGACTCCATGCAGCAACGTGGAGCAGAGTGAGCGAGACACGTCTGAAGAGGTGGATGAGCAGTTATGATGGATGCAAAAGACTTGGAGATTATCCAAGTGTCTTGCTGGGTCCAGGTATAGATTTATGCACTCATGTTTTCCTCGTGGCTTTTCCCTTTTGCCATCTGTGTCTTGTACAACCCCCCCTCTTCCTCGCTCCTTGCAGACGCAGCAGAAGAGCACAGGCGAGGTCAGCAAGCTGTGGCGTGTTATTGATCACACAGACGTCTCTCCCCTTTGAATTCCAGTGTTTGACTGCACAGAGTGCAATATGTGCACTGCACGCAGTATGAGCATCCCATTGCAGACTCAGAGAAAGTAAGCTTAGTGCCTTCCCTTCCCTTCCCTTCCCTTCCCTTCCCTTCCCTTCCCTTCCCTTCCCTTCCCTTCCCTTCCTTCTTCCCTTCCCTCTTCCCTTCCCTCTTCTTCCCTTCCCTCTTCCCTCCCTTCCCTTCCCTTTCCCTTCCCTTCCCTTCCCTTCCCTTCCCTTCCCTTCCCTTCCCTTCCCTTCCCTTCCCTTCCCTTCCCTTCCCTTCCCTTCCCTTCCCTTCCCTTCCCTTCCCTTCCCTCCTTCCCCTTCCCTTCCCTTCCCTTCCTTCCTTCCCTTCCCTTCCCTACCCTTCCCTTCCCCTTCCCTTCCCTTCCCTTCCCTTCCCTCTTCCCTCCCCTTCCCTTCCTCCTCCCTCCCCTCCCCATCCCCCTCCCCTCCCCTCCTCCCTCCCTCCCCTCCCTCCCCTCCCCTCCCCTCCCCTCCCCTCCCCTCCCCATTCCCCTTCCCCTTCCCATTCCCCTTCCCCTTCCCCTTCCCCGTCCCCGTCCCCCTCCCCTTCCCCTTCCCCTGTCCCCTTCCCCGTCCCCTTCCCCTTCCGCATCCCCATCCCCTTCCCTTTCCCCTTCTCTGTCCCTTCCCCCTTCCCCTTCCCCTTCCCCTTCCCCTTCCCCTTCCCTTTCCCTTTCCCTTTCCCTTTCCCTTCCCTTCCCTTCCCTTTCTCTTTCTTTTCCCTCCCGTCCCGTCCTTGTCTCTTTGCTCCTAATGACCCTTTAGTCTCCTATGCAGCAGAGCACAAAAGGAGGAAGTGGATAAAATGACAAATCGTTATGGTCACACCTGATCCACTTAATGTACAGAATGCAGGTATTCAACGAAGAGGACTTGCAAATGCAGACTGCCTGACATACGGGCAAAGAAGCACTTCAGTTTATGATGGTCTCTTCCCAGACCGAACAGAGATTTAACCCAGTGCAAGCAGTGTCTGGAACTTACGGAGTATTCTGAAGGGATAGGCTGCCTGTCACCCCAGCGGGCACTAACTCAGCTCTTGCTGTGGCAACGTTCATTGGTAATGACCTTTATTGCTGTCACTGGGGCCAGTTTCAAAGACGGAGAACTTCCCCTCTGGAGGTTCACCAAATAAGCACATGCTGTATAGCATTAAACATGCTGTGTCCGAGGTGCATGTGCCTGAGGGGCGTTGGATTTAAGGTTTACTGTGCTAACAGTCTGTATGTTCATACTGAGCAAATCAAGGGTTGTTTGTCTACAGCCAGATCAAAGCTAACATGCACTACAAGCCAACCCCCCAAAAAGATTATGAGATTACTAGATTTCTGGGAAATATCCCAAGTCCTCAGATGATGCTCCCAAATGATGCCAAGCAGGTGTAATTTCTGGATGGGGAGACAGGACACATCCAGGAGCAATGGCCGTGCAGTAGCCCTACACAAAGGATCCCCATAATTTAAATTCTGTTGCACTATACCAGCTTTTGTACTAGATTTTTATAGTACACCTCTTTATTGCAGTGTGGGTTTCAGCAGAGTCTTTTTGTCTGCTTTGGAAAACCATGGAATAAACTCTTCTGGGTTTTCTTTGGTTTTGCAAAAATAACAACAGCAAACCAATATAGCACTGACTTTTGGTGAGGGCAACAGGACCTCGTGGTGTTAACAGCAGCAGGTACAGGCAGTGTTATTGCTCAGTTACTTTTTGATTGAGCACTGAAGTGGAAGCAAAGTCTGGGGACTGTGTCAGATTTCCTGACTATGTTTTTAAACTGCTTTAAGTGTTCAGTAGCACTTTTAACTACCACGAAGAATAATACATTTCTACTTGAGTCTCTTAATGTACTCCGTGGGGGGTTTTGTGGTTTGTGGTTTGTTTGTTTTTGTTTTAAAACTTCTCTCACTTTTCCCTCGAGGGAAGAAGAGACATAGATAAAATCCAGTCCTGTAAATCACAACATGTTATTTTTAGTTCCTGAAATCATCTATGCTTAATTAGTTTATCCAGTTGAAAATGAAAAAGAAACCCTCATGCCCTACAGCAATATGCATTCATGTATAGCTCCTAAAAATTAAATCCTTGAATTTGCCTGTAAAGAACACCCATTAAAGTTGTGTGTGAAGAAAGTAGCATGGTCCTTTATATATAATCCTTATACTTAAAAAAGTACAAATACTTTTATCTTTTTTATAAAAGTGGGGAACTTCACCCTCAACCTGCACACACCCCTAACACGCCTTGAAAAACGCCATCAGAAACCTCAATGTAATGCAAGAATCTCACCCTCTCTGTTGGTTTCCCGCATAGCTCTTTCTCGTCTCTTGTCTTTGCTCCTCACACAGCCCATGGAGTTAATCTCTCTGTGACTGACATATTTTTCTAAATTACCTCTTCTCCCCGGATATGGAATGTTCCCTTTTTTGTGTTTTCTTCTTTGATGCACCTATCAAATTTCTCATCTTTTGCACTATTTTCTGTGATTTGTGTCCCATGGCATATCATTCCTTCCTTTTTGTGCTTACCTTGGTTTTCCCTTAAAAGAGGTGGAGCTTTTATAGCTGTTCCGTTAAATGGCATAATTCACAGGATGGTTCTGTTGTTGCCTTCTCTGTTCCTTTTCTTTGCAAACATACCCATGCTCAGAGCTTTCTTCATGCCTCACCTCACACCTCATTTTATCATCCCCATGTCTGTGTCCATAAAGTGAAGAAAATAAAGTGCTCAAGAGAAGGCAATGGACACCTTATGGTCTGTGATCTTTCCACCCATTCTGAGGTTAAGTGCAGCCAAAATTCAACCCCCACCCCGTACAGAGATCTCCTCGTGTCCTGTCCATCCAGGCTGAAGGAAGAGGAGCCCTGGGGATGTTGTGGGCCTCCTGCTCCTGCCCTGGGATCCGGTGTTGCGGACGGTGTGTGCTCCAGGCACTGAACCTTTGCAAAGTGGTTGGTGGTACCACAGCCATGCTGGCTTCTGTGTGACATACGTGACATAAAGCATATTCAACTACTTAAGGAAAGCCATCACTGTGGTTACATCAGTATAGAAAATAAAGTGGGCCAGGGCCTGTGCGCTAACTTTTTGCTGAAGTGGCCCAGCACAGCTCATTCACATGCTGCTAAAACCCAAAGCAGGGTGTATCCATCCACACTGGGGACAGTCCCTGGCCCATGCTTTCTCCCAGTCTGGGCTAGCCTTGCTGGGACTTTGAGCTGGCCTTACCCAAAACCATGCCAAGGGTTTAGTGACAATGCCACAGCAGTGGTGGTCAAGGATTGATGCCTGAGGGCCCGTCCTACATCAGTGTACTACATGACAGAGAGCCTGAGCAGCTGCTATGCCCTAATCTTTAACAACCACAGCTGTGGGCAGACTCCAGCCACCCCCTCGTCAGACTAGACTTGTGGGGATGGAGGGGAAGGGAGATGGAGTTTGGCACCAGCACAGGTTTGTTTTCAGAAGGAGGTACAGCCTTGGTCCTTGGTCCTTGCCTTTGCAACTACCTGATAATTCCCATCTGGAGTCAATGGAAATGGAATCTTAGGAGGTGACTCGGGAACTACTGGTATGGCTGCCATACAAACATCCTACTTCGTAGTCAGCGGCTCCCCTAAATAAAATAAGTAAAATCTGAGTAAAATCCTGTTTCTGTGGGCAAGTACTACATAGGTATTACTATTCTCATTTCACAAAGGAGTGTAGTACCAAGAGATTAAATATTACAGTCCAAGTCCCACAGTGGGACTCCATGTCAGATCCGTAGTACAATTTGGGCTGTTAGGCTGAGGTCTCACCAGCAAGCAGTGTTGCTTCTTCAGACAAATCCCAGTGTCTTCTGTTTTCTTAAAGTTTCTGCAGCAAATACAGCTAACAGAATGCCTTGCAATTTCCTAGCACAGAGGGAAAAGGGCTGCATTTTCTTCTCTGTTTTCCAGTAAGACTTGGATCTCAGAGTAACAGCTGTATTGAAGCAGAATAAGTAAGCACATCTACTGAGGAAGCCGAGCCTTCATTCTTCTCCAGGACAAAGACATATCTACACACCATTAATTACTAATGCGATGGCCAAAGCAGGTTTTCATCAGTCATTTTAAATGTCATTGTAGAGGATGTGAGTGTTTTCAGAAGATAGCTTTTGGAGTAGATATTCCAGGCAGATCCAGGAAGTCATCTGTATGTAATTTGGAAGCAGAAACTCTATTTATTAAGAAGCCCCTACTTCCAACATACTGACTGATGTTATGCAAAATTATATGCCACACAGAGCAGATTGAGAGTCATAATAGCTGCACTGGATGAACAGAATGAATCTCAAAAGGTAGGACACCGGTCTTGTAATGCATTATTCATGGCTGGCCAAACTAACCCCAGAGTCTGGAAGAAGAGGAAGAATGCACAACTTACAGCTTTTTTTTGCTCCCCCAAAACTCTGACTCCAATGTTGCATTTGCTGCAAACATGATCTCCTTGTCTAAGCAACCTTCAGAAACAGGTTTCAGGGCGATTAGATATTTCTGCATTGTAAGTTTAAAAATTGCCATAGTTACCAATAAATGTATTTTGTTTTGCTGTAATAAACAACTGCTTCTGAACAGGAAATAACCAGTGTTTTTCTGATGAGGCTGGCATTTTAATTTATTTGTGTGGTAATTCATCCTTTGGGAATATGATCTTTCCGCAAGTGAGAGAAATGAGGACAATCCCTAAATGCGTCAGTAAATTTGTACTGCAGATTACCGCTCCAAGAAGTGCATTCCCTGGATAAAGGGGAGAGAACCCATCCGTAGCCTTTCTAGACATACAAAAGACAAGTATTTTATCTCTGAATTAGATTGCATCAAAAACAGGGCACAGCCCTTTTTTCAAACAACTACATTAATAAGAGAATCTGAATATTCAAAGTGCAAATTGTGCCTGACTTTCACATCCACTTTTAGAAAGTTAACCTAAAAGTGTCTTGCTGAGAGATAAATCAAGCAAAGTTTCTCCATTCTCTGTCATGGTGGAAAGACTATAGTACCCTTTAGAAGAAGAATTTTAAACTACGTGTAGTAATTTCTCATGTGTGTTGGGTGGGTTATCTGCTTTGTGAGTTAACCAGGTCATAGAAAAAGAACCCAAAGGCCTAACTTTCTGATGCCTCATTGTCAGCTCTCAAGGTGGCATGTGTGTGCCTAATTTATAGATGTTTTTGCTTTAAATATGTTTTTGCTTTATCTAGATTTCCTCAGATACTCAGCAGATAACCATACTCTGAAATGTCTGAAGCTGGCTATGCTTCATTGAAAGATCAGGAAAGCAAAACCACAGGTTTTGGAAGTACATTTGTTTCTTGTTCCTTCGGCTTGACTCTGGGTTGGACTGAAATGCTCAAATTAAGAGCCTGATTACCACAAACCCCATACCGGAGCAAGAGAGGCATAGTTCCCTTCCTCCTGCTCCTTTGATAATGTCAGGTGACTGGACTCTTAAATTTAGATATTTCATATAAGAATTCCCAAACTTAAGTGAGATTAATCTATTTCTACTCATATATGAGCCATCTGAGTCCAACCCATTGGTTTTAAGGAACATTTTCTCCAAAGCGAATTTAGCATAGCTGAGGCTCGAGGCATCACCTAACTGGCTGTACGTTTCAGGTCTCATTGATTCACCCAGCTTCCATTTCTACTTCATTGTACAATTTATTCTAATGTAAAAACATAATCCAGTCTTTGCTAGTGTATATTATGAACTCCTTACTCAAGTGAAAATCATATTCTCCTGAGGTTCTGGATTTTTTTTAACCTTTAGACTTTTAGGTCATGGTAAAATCCAAGTCTGATAATTAAGTGTATATTATACACAACCATGACTGGAATTCCATGTCAGTTATCCAACTGTAAGTAAGTAATATTTCTTGTAATTGAAGTGAAAAAAGTAAAAGAGATGATACTTCCTGGAGTGGATAACACCCTGTGCTTCCAGATAATGGCAACCTACCAGAACAAGTTAAACATGGGAATGTAGCTCCACAGGAGGACTTGTTTATGGGACAGTACCAAGTCAAATTTGGATTACAGGGTATATTAGCAATATATTTGCAGTAAAACAGCAAAGTCAACTGTTAAAAGGTGTGTTTTGCAGTGTTTTGTCCTTATATATTATATATAATTCACAGATTTATCTTAGCACTCTGCAGTGATTGATCCCAGTGGGACGTGGGACGTTTCAGCAATACGTACCAATAAATGAGATGTGCTACTCTCTTCCCTCTGCTATATTTTTGAAATAGCGCTCTTCAGAGTGTGGTGGTATTTCTACCACTAACCATGAGGTGGCATAACATGCACAGCAGAACAGCAGTCAAACCTTCCTTTTAATATTCCTTTGTACATCATATTTCTTGGGAGATAACATTTTAATGGCGAAAGACAGTCTGTAAAACTAGTAGAGCTTTTAGAAACCCTACACTATTACAAAAGCAATGACAAAGATATGTATTTGTGTGCGTCTATGTTGTGGTGCTTTTCATTCTAACAAATGATCATTTTGAGCATACTACTACCTGATGATGCTAAAAATAAAATCACAATTTTTTCCTTTCTTTTTTTTTAAAGTTTGCTTTCCACTATCTAGTTTTGCTTTTAGTGTTCTGCCCTCTGTAAGTCTGATTTATTTCTTTTCCCAGATCTCTCTTCCTTCACAGGGCTAGCCTCTCCAGGCTTGATTTTCCTTTCACATTGTTGTAATGTGAAATAGATTTAATGAGTTAAGACTAGCCACGAGTCTAAGTTCTTACTAACTGGGCAGATTAATAGGAATGTCTTGTAAATCAGATACATATTACACATGTTAAATACATACCTGAGTTTAATACTTCCCCAAACACACAGCTTAACTTAATTTGGATAAAAACATCTTTATCAGAGTGCATGAATTCAATAACGTTATCACCAAAAAAGTATCAGAAAGCTTTTTGTACTTGCTTGCTTGAAATAAAAAAACCCAAAGATTCTGTAATCCTAAATAAAATCCAGCACAAAAAGACTTCTTGCAGGTTTGGAAAACTCCCTGGCAAGCCATAAATCAGCAAATAGACTATAAGCCATTGGTCTTGCTTCCCTAGTAAACAGAGTCTCTTACAGCGCTCTCATTTTGATCCCTGGAGCACCTTACAATGAAGGGATGCAAAAGGGAAGTAATTTTAAGCTGACAGTGGAGGATACTTTATACAGGAAAAATCCTGATCCTCCCCTTCCCAGCCCACAGAGAGAAGAGTGGAAGGATGGAAGAGATGGGACCAGGACACGGATGTTATATGAGCCTTTGTCAGGGGCAGTGGGAGGGAGATGCTTGGCCAGGGAAAGCAAACTGGGAGCTGCAGGTGATGGCCAGACTGGTAGGACACTGCCTGTACCCATGGGGCCCTGTCACCCTGTCCCCAACGAGAAGAGCAGCCGCCATCCACAGACGACCAGCAAAGGTGGTGGTGATGAGGTAGGGCTGAGGTGGAGCTGAGAAGTGGCGTTGGCGAGTCGGGGTCAGGGAGGTCCCTGGCCAGGCATAGGCATGGCCACAGCACAGCTCATGTGAGCGCTGCAGCCCAAGACCTGGGTTTAAATGTAGTTAAATGCAGTTCCTGAGCAAAGCAGGGGAAGTCCCCGATGAGACGTCCCAGGGCTGTTTCCCAGCAGCCTGCTGCAGGTTGCAGAGCCCAGGGGTGGGAGCTGGCTGTGGCAGCCAGACCCTCTTGCTCCTCTGGGAGCTCTGGGCTCCTCTGGGTTTCCTCCAGAGCTGCCAGCCAGTGCTGGCACCAGGATGGGTCCTGGGGGTGCTCCCATGGGCAGGCAATTGTCTCCATAGGTGTTTTTCTGGTCTCCAAACGCTCCAAGGGGCACTCCCTACAGCAGTCTAGATACAGCCTCCTCTAAACTTCAGGAAAAACAGACTTATTTGAATTACAAGGCCTTTAGAAACCAAAACATGACTGTGAATATGTATGTGTAAGAGTGACATAGAGGGTTACTGGTTATCACACACCTGAGGATCTGGCAGCAATCTATAAGCCAGGCAGCTTTATTTGCTAAGGAAAACAACACATTGCAGTGTGGATTATTAATATCAGACCAAGGTTGTTTAAACAAGTTGTTGGCTTGCTTTTGCCCCAGCACTTGGGACTCTCTACCTGCTTGTCACTCTGGTTCTGGCTACACAGATAAAGCGGGATAAGTACACCCTAGTGATGTTTTATTGAACAGCACGGGCCAATGCGGGGAGCTGACTTGTTTGCTTATGTGTAACACAGTTCTCATTCCAAATATGTCACATGCTAGGAAGTGCTGTAACCCTTCCTTGATGCCCTACTATTTGGGCAGGTACGCAATGCTGTGGAAAAAGAAAAATCAGATTACTCTTGGAATTGCATCCAGCCAACTTACAATTCAGCTTCAGCGAGTCTGCTTGGCACTGACTTACAGGAGTGTTTTGAAAGCATGGTTGCATACGGCTCGTGTGAAATAAGTAGGAAACTGGGACAGAAAGCCTAAAGAAGTGATATTGGGTCCTAGGGGGATAAGCAAAACATAGAGAATCTTTTTTGCCTTCCCAGTATTATTTATGCATGGCTGCCATTTAGTGAGACTATCTTCAGAGTCTGTTGCTGGTTTTGAGAGGCAGTAGACCATGCAAGGGCAACTATTCCATAAAGCTGTCACGTCCAGGTCTGTATTGTGTCACTGACCAGCAAGTACGCACATGGAGGCAGGAATTAAATCCAGATGTTTCATTTGTTTAAAATCAGAGAGAAACGTTCAAACTGCGACTTGTGTGAAGGAAGTGGAAAGTATGGCAAGAAACCATCATTTATCAGCAGTTGCCTATCAGCCTGGAGAAAATGTTGTATCTTATGTGTGGTTGTCAAACAGAAAGCAGTACAGGCTAGATCTGTGTCCTTAGCTGCTAAATAATTATTTAGGGTCCCGAACAGCCTAGTGCCCCTTTACAGTGAAGCAGAGTGCTGCCGGTACTCCTGGACGATCAGGGCTGCTCTGGCATGCTGTGAGCACACCGCCAGCAGGCAACGCAGACATAGCTCCAAGGGGCAACCCTGCAGCAGCAGTCTTGATATGAAATATCTTCTTTATGTGCCTTTTTTCACAGTTCTGAATTCCCTGATTGTCCGTAACGCATATATTAGTTTGCTAAGGAACCCTCTGCAAATTAATGAATCTTTCAGGCTGATCCCCAGTTATGGTTGCAGGGATAGTCAGCTCCCTGGAGAGAGAGGAGAGAGAGACCTCTTCTTTAAGGCTGCCTTGACGATGGCATTCTCCACCTTATGCAGACTTAACCCATCAAACCTCTGACATGACCTCAGGGTCCAACCCAGCCACTCTCCCATAAAAGCGCTATTCTGGCAGGCAATGACACGACCCCATCACTATGTTGGGCACTAAAGAACGGGTTTCTAACAAAATGCTCAGCATAGTGGGTAAGACCTGAATTTGTTTGCAAAAACTATCCTGCTGATGTGGGAGCTGTACATGGAAGGAACATTTTACCAACTTGAAAAGAAACTTCTTCAGTGTATAAAAGAGCTCCCAGGTTGTAATTTGTTATAATTAAAGTAGATGAGGCTGATACTGGAAGGAGGCAAGCCAATTAGTTTGGGACGTCAATTTTTGTTTGCCACTGTCAAAGTCTGTTAAAGGAACTTGATAGATTGCTGGATTGGCTTTTTCAACCAGACAATTCCCGCAAGAAAGACAAACAGGCAGCTGGGTACAGAGAAGAACATCGCAATTGCCGTTGGAAAAAGGCTGCACTTGCCAATGTGGTGCTCGGAGGTGACAAAGGTGTTGCAACCCCTGACCTGTGAACAACTGGATGGAGAGGTGAAACTCAAGGTCCAAACGTGGAGTAGAGCCCTGCACGGCAGCTGCGAATGAAGAAAGCCTGCACTGAAAGTTATTTGAAAGAGACAGGCCATCAGTTGTTTGGGCTAAAAATCTGCCTTTTTGGGGGCAGGACTACAGGCTATTGAGTGGTCCAGTTACGTGTTCTCAGGTTTCGGACAAGAAAAGTTAGTCTTGTCATATGCTAACCAGCTCCCATAGCCTCAAACTATAGTGTTCTTATTAATATATGGTAAATGCAATCTTCTTAATTGCTCTACTACACTATTGAAAGAAAGCAGGTGTTAAATAAAACCAGGCCTAATTCCCATGGTTTTAACTGATATAGCTCTATTGAAAATTATTTATAGTAGTTAGTGTCATATCCTGGCACTAAAAAAAAACCTCTTCATCAAATCCAGGCTAAGAACTGCTTCATTTCAGAGAGTTCTTTCAGATCATACTTGGACTTAAAAATATTCATTTATTTCAGTTTCACCAGAAATTGTAATATATAATTTCACCAGAAATTGTAATATATAATCACTCTATGTCACTGTACCAGACAAAAATCTGTTCATTTATTGATATAGTTCCTGTTTTCAGGTCCTGAAGACATCAGCTGCTCTTTTAAAAACTGGTGGTACCTGGCTCAGTTCTTAGCGAATGTGTAGTGCCACATTTCTGCAGCCGTATCTCTAGTTTTGCTGTCAGTCAAAGTACCATTGCAAATTTGATTTTCCATAAAACTTGAATAAAGCAGAAACTTGGGGAAAGGAAAAAAAGTCTAAAAGTTTGAAGGACAGATCTTCAGCTATTGTAAGTTGTTAGAGTATGACTTATTAATGCCACCAGAACAGTTTATACCAACTGATAATCTGCTCTGAGGTTTTAGGATTGTCAGCAAATTCTGTTTGGCAGTACAAACCTAGTCATTTCCTGAAATTGCATGTTACAGTTGAGCTTAAGAAAACTATCCAAGTTTATTTAGAAAGCCAACACTTATTTCCTATGTAGCTAGCTGATCTGGGACTCTCCTAACACCTCACTGAAAGTATGTGTTGCAAAAATAAAGGAATTATTGCTCAAGGCTCCCTACAAAAATGTTAGCCAGTATGTTCTACTATATTGGAGAACACAGCAATTAACATTCAAATCCATTTATTATTCTCAAGATTTTTTTTCCCCAACATGTACAGATTGATTGGTACTATTTTTTGTATCTCAATTTAGAAAAGAACGACAGTTTCCTTCAGCATTGCAGCGTTCATTTTGGCTTGTTCTAATGAAGACAAATTCCTCTCAATCAGGATCGTTCTGTTCATTAAGTGAGACAGATGGCAGACTCGCTGTATCGGTAACGATTCCGAGATTTTAAGCGTATTTAGGATATACTGGTTTGTGTTCCCCAGCTAAAATGTGATCAATACTTCAGATGGAAGAGAAGTCAGGTTCTGCCTTTGCAGAATTTTTGTGGTGTGTACACAGTTCTTCATTAGCAAGCTGAAAACCTGAAGGACCCACAGAAAGGCAGGGTTTAGACACATTCAGACAAATTTGTAAAACACGATCCAGCGGACGTGTCTGTCTTGGTAGAAGATTAAATACATGCTTCCAAAGCTCTGCCAGAACAGAGTGTGAATCTGTGCAACTGGCAGGGATGTAGCACTCCTTCCCTTTCCTCCCGCCTGGTCCTGAGGTTAGCGCTGGGTTTGGTTGGAGGCCTTTAATCTGCCAGCCCATAATGATCAATGCAGGGAAATTAATGCTGAAATGTAAAGCCCAAATGGGAACCGCCTTGGTCACAGGAATCATCATGCTAGGTGCCCACATCCTGAACTCTCTGTGTAATTGAGAAAGTTGAAACAAGGCAGCTTCTGGAAACTGTCAGACCGGTGCTCAGATATGCCGAGCCCTGGAGCTCTCACAAACAGAGGGCTGCAGGCACTGCCTAGGCAGACATCATCACTGTTTAAAGCATCATGTAAAGAAACGAAATAATCTGTCATGCTAAGCAGAAGTGAAATGTTACAGAAGTAGATAAAAATGTTTTCACCTTATTAAAATATTACAGCCATAAAGCAATTCACTGTATCTTCTTCACGATGCCTCAAAAATGATATTATTCATATTAGTTTTGTGAAAAACTACCTGTTTTTAGCACTAAGATGAGTACTTCAAGATGGAACAAACCTGGTACTTTGCAGTAGTCTAGAATATAGGGGAAAAGAGTGTATGAGGGAATGCACAAATACACAAGGACAGATGGCATTATTTTCCTACAAAGCATCCCTCTTTTTGGCACAGTCTGACTTCACACACAAAGACATACCATTTGAGGTATATCCAGTCCTAGGAATACTAAGAAAGGGTTTTATTCACCTGTTGTTTCCATTGACTTTGTCTTAACACTTACTTCATACTCAGTTTCAGCAAGGCTAATCTATATTCAGGTTGTGTTTTCTCCAAAGACTGTGAGGTCTTTGATTTAACTAGCTGGGAAACAGGTGGATGCACCACAATAGCCTGCTCACCTGAAAATGATAGACCCTACCTCCTTTGTATTTATTTGCATCCCCATTAGATTTGTAGCGATAAATAACACAAACAATCTTTAGAAGGGAAAGAATCAAGACAAGCTGCCTTCTAGCTCTCATCTGCTCAGACTTGAAAATACATGATTCAAGAGAAGACTGCAAATTTAGGATCTAAATGTTGTTGGACCAGAAATTACCAGCTGAAGACTGTTTAGGATATTTATGAAGGAACTCAGTGGACCTCTGCCTAGCTTCTGGTGGAGAGGTAGAGATATGCATATTAGAAGGAACGTCCTTCCTGACAGTCCCAGCAAAGAAACCATAAAATGAGAAAGCGCACAACCAGAAACAGCCCCAAAACCCCGATGAATTTTCTGCTGAATGCTGAGGCACACAGGCTCTGCAGCGAGACGTAACTCTCTGGGGCATATAACTGTGCACAGCACTTCATACAGTAATTAAGAAGAAAGAAACAAAGTGTTCTGTTAAAAAGACTGCCAGTTCCCCAGAGAAAATAGCTTTGTGTATCACTTTATGCTAGTGGTGAGAGAATAGAAAACAAAATACCACAGTTACATACATGTTCTTTGTCTAGAAGTATTTACAAACAACTTTACAAATTTTTACACACATTTTCAGGTTTGCTTGTTCACTATTAAATTAAGAGCAAAATTAGTCCCCAGAGGCTTCTAAGGCTTCAGTTGGTGCCTTGCACTGTACATTCATGCTTGGCTTCTTCCTGGGAGAAGGGAGGAAAAGGGTTTAAAAATGTGCAAATCACAGACATCTGAAGAGCCCTGGATGTAAGGGTTCCTAGAGACCGACATCCATAGGGTGGTCGTCCTACTTCTCTTCAAATGAGAGACAGATAGTGGTGGTGGGCAAAAGAGATTAGGAAAGGAGAAGGAGCCATATATGAATTGCAGTAATTAGATGAGAACATTAGTGCTGGAACATCTGGGTAAGAAGAGTCATAGATCAATTCCTACTGCATACAGCAGTTCAAACAATGCAAGGAGTGGACATTGTGAATTCTAAATACAGAATTGAAATGATCTCTTGTACACTGTTAGGGTTTGACTCCTGCTGCATATTTTGGAGTCAAAGTTACTGTTTACTGACACAATCTTGACCAGGCACAGTATGATTCTATCAGTCAAAAAATACTGACTTTTTTGAGAAAGACGCACCTTTCTCCTAGTTTTCACAGGTTGTTTTGTTTTCATGCCTTAACACTAAATGTTGTAAAAATACCGAAATTAAAAAAGAAAAAATTTACAATTTACAAGTGTCCATATAAGTAAATGATTCAAAAATTCAAGATCATCTACAAGAATCTACGAAATAACGACGCTGATAATGACGCTGAGCCTGTGGGAAGAACAATCCACATGCCGTGAGAAACGGATGGTGGGTTTCTTCCAGAACGATGAGTCACAAGGTTGGTCTTTTCTTCTAAAATCTGTTTCTTCAGCTATAGCAGCAGAAGGCTTGAGTCCATGTTCATTACTTACTTCGACCTAAAAAGCAGAATATATGAATTACTTACAAATTAAAACCTATTCTGTTTACCTTCTTATTTGTGAGATGTAAATTCACACCAGCTGACAGGCTAGTGACTAACGAATAAGTAGATAAAATACCTCTGGTCATTAATTTCCTCAGCTGTAAGACCCACATATAAGGTCAAGAATGAATGGCTGCGTACAAAGCGGTAGCTTTGTATCATTGTACCACAAAGACAAAAAACATTTGGTGAAAAAAATCCCACAAGTGGAGAAACATGTCTGAAGCTCACATAATCATAGATTCTTTTTAGCATAATATATTCTAACAGCGTAAGATGTATTTTCACCAGGTGATAAAATTCAGACATGACCTGATTACAAATATGTACATTTGAGCTGGACTCGCACTATTTATAGTCCTCACCACAACCATACACCTGCTGAATCTATGTATTCTCACGTGACTCCCTGTAAACCATATTCACTTGCATGATCTTGGAAAATCTATGATGGTCTTTCATAGCAATTTTACAGTGGGTAGACTCTTGGGAGAAGATACAAACAGGACAGGGCCACACAGACCCACCACAGAAGGGTGACCTCTCCACTGGCAGCGTTTCTCAGACACTGAATCAGTCCCACGAGCAGAAGTTAGTGATGTCCCTATAAATGCTAGGGACATTGCTAACTGGAATTAGGGATTCAGTGTCTGTCCAGACAGGGTTGCCCAAAGCTATTGTAGCACTGGATCAGACATACTCATCCAAACACGAATAACGCGCGTGTAAACTTTGAATTCTGCAAACCGTTAACAATAATAATAATAATAATAATAATGCTAAAAAACCAAAATGCAAATTTTTTTTTTTCTTCTAATCCTCATGCTTTTCTCTTTTCTGTGTAGCTGTATATGAAGCAATTCTAATTACTACCAAGTGACCTGGCTGTTGATATTGTGCTTGAAACAGAAGAAAACACAGCAGTCTTCTTTATAGTCCATGTGCTTTAGTTCCAATGAGAACTTGATGGGTTTTTTTCCACTCACTATGTTGTATCCTGCCTTACACACATCTTAATTGAAACTGTGTTTGGGGCAAAGATCCTGCTTCTCCTTGTCCAGCAGCCTAATAGAGTTACAGGCAGAATGAAGAGCAAACAGACAAGCTATTGTCATTCATATTTGCATTAAAAGATATTCCCTGTGAGAACAAGTTCAAATTTAACCTCTTCTCAGGGGTGAAAAGGAAAACTAATCTTAGACTTGCTAATCATTAATAATTATGGCAGCACTAAGCAGGTATTATACTGAATATGAGTACTCACCAAAACTAGGATGCCTTCTGCACAGTTTTGATGAGGCCACAAGGCCTTGTATTTTCAATGGGCTCTGTTTAGTTAATTTATGAATGAAATAAGGGAAATAGAAGGGGTGAGAAAAAGGGAAATACAGCCAAGCTTTCATCTATAAAAAGCACCACTCTAATTTTTCCCATGAGTAAAGTGGTAAGGATGGCAAAAATCTGTAACCTTTATCAAGACTTTGAGTGTCTCAAACCAGGACAATTATTCGTGTTCAATTCTATGAGAACAGAAATGGAGTTTTTCACAGCCTGGATACCAGAAGTCACATTTCTTAGGGATCCTATGGATTCTCAGACTATATATAACTGATACAGATAGCAATTAACTTATCAAAAGAAGTCAAGAAGGCTGATGTGCTGCAGAGAGATAAACATCTGCAGATTTCTGGCACAATCAACTGACCATTCAAATTGTTTCCAGCAATTTGGCTTTTAATTCAGACTTTGATTGCTGATAGTATTTTTCCTCCCTGCTTAGGTAAAGATCCTCCCTGTACCTTTCAATGCATAAAACCAAAACATCAATAAAGAAGAAAACACAGTATAATTTGTCTTCCAGTTTTATATTTCTAGCAGCAATAAAGAGGCCAGAGAGGGTTCTCCCAGTTGTGCAAGAATACTCATACATGGGAAATGGGAAGATGCCATTTATTCTCCAGTATTGTAAGCTCAGCAACAACCCCAAAATCCTTTGAGCTAATTAACCAAAATCTATTAAAGAACAAATTCTCAGATTCTGTGACTTTTCTACTGCAAAACAAATGAACAGATTTTGCAAGAACATACATGTAAGTCCTTTGTGAAAATGTGTTTTTTTTGGTCTCCTTTAGTTATAGTAAGTTTCCTAAGAGAGTAGTAAAGATTTATTCACCTAATACTTTCAAATTAACCTCAATGCGGGTTTAGAGATAAAAATCTTTTATGGAGAGGTATAAATGTAGTATCTGTGGCTTTCTTCCTCCTGGATACCAATTTCACTTTTTCAGTCTCTAGCAGCTGATTCAGAATGGTCAAACCCCCATTTTGCTGTCATCTTTCCCACAGAAAATACAGCAAAATTGGTATTTAATGAAATATTACTGAAAATGCAGATTCCAGTGTAGAGGGTGTACTTAATGCCATGTCAAACTGTTCATTGTTTAATTTTGTTGTCTTAACCTGGTATTTCTTCCTGTTCTAACATACACCATCATACTGAGATAGGTCTTTTCTCCTTTTTAGGTCTTCATAATCCTACAACATTTGCTCACTAAATTTGACTAAAATTTTGTCTGTGTTTATTTCTACAAACTGTAAACTGCAACATGAATAAAATATATTTTAAAAAACACACAAAAATTAATAAAGTCACAAGCAAAGTCCAGGTGTCAAGTGCCCACACAAAACATTTGGTTAGCAAGTGTCCACTTTAAATTAAAATTCCCAGCACATGCACGTATGTGTACACCAGGAAAAGCTTTCAAACCCATTATAATCCTGTTAACTGGTAAGTAAAATACAGTAAATCATTAAATCAGTTTCAGTCAAGTAGCTGCATATGGATATCATGTTACATTTAAGATGCATGAAAGGCCCGAAGGTAAATTTAAAGAGAGAAAGCATCAGGGCAAAAGCTTACAAGCATCTAAGAAGACTTTCTAAATGAAAATCTTCTGGTTTACCGCTCATACTTTTAAATATCATCTATTTGAAGTTATCTGAGCTTCTGCCAAAATATATGTACTAGTAACGTCTCCCCATATCTTAATTTATTCCAAATAAAATGAATAGATATGCATCCAAAGTTATTTATTAGGTTGCAGAGTAAGAAGAGTCTATGAAAACACATGATTTTCATGGTGGGAGCAAATAAGTGATGACAGAGAGATCATGAACTTCCAGTGAAACTCTACAGACAGATTTTAAGCTGACTAGCAGTTTTTCAGCAAACATTTTTCTTTCAGTAGCTAGACAAATGTAAAAGCTTCTGTTTTTCCATAAATGGGTTAATCTCATTAAGGTTTATGCCGCAGCAGCAGCCATAAACCAGCTCTTTTCTTGCTAAAAAGTCAGCAGGGAAACAATTCCATCCTTCACTGAGAGCCTCTCCTTGCGTTAAGCCGAGGCACGACATGGCAGACATGGTGATATCTATTAATCCTTGCTTTAGCAGGTATGTCATCAATGACAAAGTGTCCTTACTCCCATGTTTTATGTGGATTAATTTTTAATAAAGTCCTAATTAAAAGATAATTAAATTTTTAGTAACCGGATGCCAAAATTATTTCAGGAGAAGGTTAGCTTTCAGTCCAGTTAGAAGGATTAATGTGGTCCGTAGGACCAGAACCTTACCTACAGGCTTTACAGGCTTTAACTCAACATGTTCCTGGGGGGGCTGTCGGTAGGAGTATGTGTCAAGTCCACCTATGAAATCAACTGAAAATACAACAGTTCCAGAAATGAACAAATGGAAATGAAAATATGCCAACTGAAAAAGAAATATGGACAAATTATGTTAAAAATAAAATAGTAAGCGCATGCATAGGTTTGCGTAATAGAGATAAACAAGTAGGTAAAAATGCTGCGGAAGCTGCTTACAGAAGGCTCTGTGCTCTGTCCTTTTTGGGGTCCGTTTAGCCCCGTGCCTGGCAAGACAGGCTACCAGTTGGCTAACCAGACGTGCGCACTCCTGCCAGTGTGTGTGCAAAAGGAGCACTCACGGACCTGCAGAGCACGTAAACAGACACCACTGTGGGGTGATGTAGCTGCTTCCCTTTAGGGCAATCTCAGCATATATTCCATAATTCACTTTAAACTTCGTTTTTAGAAATGTAGGCAGTGGAAACAGTTTAGCTCATGAACCTAATTTCACCTAAACTTTTACAAATCAATGGACTTGCAGGGATGTAACGCAACAAGGAAAACCACAGGTGTGTCTGCTGAGATGAGAATCAACAGGTGAAAACCTAATTTTAAAAAACCAGCAGCATCTTCTCCGGATGAACTTGTGGGGATAGGAAGCTTTTTCAGAATCCTTCCACTTTCTCTCAAGGTTTCTATGTCAGAAATCATGTGGGGATATCTGCCCTTGATAATTTTTTAGTTCCTTCTATGGTCACCATGACTTTAAAATAAGACATTTGAGTCTGAGTTTGTATCATGCTATTTTTGGTAAGATTTTAAGCAGCTTCAAGAAACCATATGTCCAAGCTATCCTAGAAATCTAAAAGCAGGTTGATGGAGCAGCTTATTTTTCTGTTGATTCAGAAAGGCTTTTTGCAGACTGACAAATTCACAGCTCGTTAGGATTCTTTGGTCACATGGAAAGCAACTGCCTTCATTTTTTTATATATAGGCATATATCAAAAGTCCTAAGCAGAATTTAGATCCTCACTGTGTTAATCACTGTATGAGCACCTAATAAGAAACAGCCCCTTCCCAAGCAACATATGCCCTAGGTAAACGAAAGAAAGAGTCCGTACGCAGGATGAGGGGGTGGGGAAATGAGGCTTAGAGATTGAAGGACTGATGAAATACCCTCTGAAATCTGTGAAAATGCTCCTATTGATTTTAGTTGCCTCTCCTCTTGAGTCTAGGAAAAGGCTAGCTTAGCCGAAAACTGAACATGATGTACTGCAATCACACAGCATCACCTTGGCTGCAAGACTTTTTTTCTTAAAACTGTCTGAGCAGGACATAATACTGAAGAGCTAGCCCAGCCTGAGTGCCAGCCCTAGCCTACCTGCACCTCCTCTGTATACTGTATTGACTTCCTTCATGTTGCAGCTCTCCTTCAGAATGCTGTCACTAAATAAAATAATATACATCAAAATTGACTTAAGCACTAACAGGACTAAACCCTTAGAAAGAGACATATTTGCAGATATGTTTTTGTAAAAGCTGATTTTTCAAATATCTAGGTGTCTAATGTATGACACAGTTACTGATTCTTTTTTTGGAATAAATTGTGTCCATAGTGATATAATTTGGTCTTGTGGTTATATACTTCAGTTTTCCCTGCTCTCTGAAGGGATTTAGGTTTTTTTTATTTACTCTGGACATGTGATAGAAGGAGTTAGAAAGTATGTTTTTGAGATAATTCACCATTTCAGAGCCACACATCATTCCTCTTAACAATCACAAGCATCGTCTGCAACTGTAAGCAGCGAGAGAATTTAAAGAAACTCGTCCTTCTGCCAACAAATCTTTTGGAGAAAGAAATGAAGTCAATACAGATTAATGATTGACAACATAGACATGTCTTTGCCTGACAAAGAAAATATATTTAACAGCACCATCCAACAAGTTTTGAGATGAACTGCTCAAACCTATTTAGCTGAGGCTTTCTCTTTTGCAATCCAAGACGCGTTATACAGTATTAAAACTGAAGTTTGACTTAAAATTCATTTGAAGCTAATTCTCAGGGCAAGAAGCTGCTCTATCACACAAGACAATGGAATGTGCCATTTTTCATTATGCACTCCATTTTATGGCTGATAGCTCTTTAATATGAAGATTCATCATCAGTTATTTGAAATATAAGTTACTTTTAATTTAAAAAATTCAGTCTGATTTTAGCTGATATTTTCACCACTTATGTCTAGTAGACTCCCAGGACTAAGACCTCAAATGGCCATTAAATACAGAGATTTGAATTTTTATTTTTGTTTGGTACGAAGATATGACTATGTACATTTCACTTCAGAGACATCCAACTTTGATAAAAGACTTTAAAACTTCACATTGACTAAGCTTTTAGGATACATACATCCCTCTTGGCCAAAAGTAAACAGCAGAAACATCTGTATAGTTTTCTCAAGGGGAAAACATTAGTTTAAGGATGGTATAGAATAATTGATTTTGTTTATTTCTGGCCTGGTTTGTGGATTATGGATAATTTCTGCCATAGATTCATAAGACTATAATAATTAACTTCAGAAAGTTGCATATGCCTGAAGAAAGTTCAACAAAAAAACCCATTTTCTATACAGTTCTATAATTCCATACATTAAATTTAAAAAAAAAAAAAACAACAAAGAAACACCCCCAAACCAACAAAAACCACAACTTGTTAGCAGTAGGGGTATTCAGTCACTAAACAAGGAACACCCCATGGAGTCCAGTCATTAACTACAGTCATGCAGAGAGAAACTTAAAATCCAAGGGAGAGGATTTTTTAGCACCCCACAGATAATAGCAGGCTACACCAAAAGCCAGTTACTTTATCTGCAGCTGGCTGCAAAACATGATCCATATTCCCAGGGAATTGCTCTCTCCTTGTGTCACCTCAGTTTTGTGGTCACGCTGGATGCTTAACGGCCAGTGTGAAATGTTCCTTTAGAGTTCACTACCTGCTGGGCTTGGAAGTGCAAATCTGCGCCGGCTGTCCACCGCGGGTAGTCCATTAAAATGATGTTCACTCACTCACGAGCCATATCAGAGGAACGGTTGTCATAATCTGCCTGAGTGAGAAAAGAGCAATGCGCTGCTGGCTGAAAAAAGTGTATCCACTGTCATCAGTAATTTTGTGGGTTATTCTTTTCTAGACGGATGACATTTAGGTTCGCCTTACTACTATTAATCCAGCGCATTCGCCCATATGCCAGTTAAAATTTGCTTTCCTTTGAAGTTAGAATCAGAGCTCTGAAAAAATCCTTTCTCCTTTCCCGCCCTCTCATCTGGAATTCAGCTTCTCTGGCAACATCCCACTGACCTGCTGGCAGGGCCCGTGCAAACAGCTGCCAGAGCTTGTCAGCCCATTGGTATATTACTAATTTCTCCTTTCAAAGTTGGCAAATTCTAAGCATGCCTGGAGGTGCAGGGTATGAACAGAGCAGCGATATGCAGATAGTATGATTCTTAGTAAATCCTGCAGCCTCTTGGCCTGGAATACCTTAGATCCTATTGATGTTTGCCTCCCCATTTTATAAATGAGAGTAAGCCCCAAAACTGACGGCTCAAATGGCTGACACCTCCAGCTGTCCCCTTTCCAAGAGAGGGGCAGGCTAGCAGCTGCTTGAAAGTGTGTTTTTATGTACAGAAGATTTTATTAACCTATGGGGTTCCAAATGCTATTTTGCATTGAATTATTTTCCTTGTGCTTAGATTTTTTTTTTTAATGGAAATATATTAATGCAATTACATTCATTAAGAAAAGGCATGTAACTGGGGAGGTCATGGAAGTGACAGATAGCAAGAATAGGAGCCAAAGTCAACAAGAAAGAGGAAGCAAAAACAGGGGACTGATGATAAATCAGTGCTAGATGCATGAAGTCCGAAATTTGGACTTGCAAATGTTTGCAATTGTAGCTTATATAAACTTTCCAGATAAGCGTTTTTTTTTCTCTAGGCTCTCTACTTTTTCAGTTGCCTTCCATTCTCAAGAGACACACTGTTCTTACACCCTTCACTGAACCAGCCAGACTGACCCAGCTATCTGTCTGGAGCCAATAATACCCATTTTCCCCTCTTCATACCGAGTGTGAGCACCTAAGCCTCAAGTCATGTAGCAGAAGAATCACACATTCCTTTCCAGGATCCCAGGAAGAGATTCTCATTTATGTAGAGGACTAAAGGAGGGAAAATGTGTGCAAGACAACTAAGAAAGGAAGAAGAAGAGACATCAGTAATCATATGTGGCACTGTGATTTCTGCTCTGTCTCTATAAAGTACTAGCAGATGGTAATCAAGTTAAAACAGGATAAAGCGGTAGAAAATGACTAAGAGACAACCTTTTGCATAAACTTTTATTACTGGAAGCTAGAAGAGGAGCATTTCAGTGTTCCACAGCAATTATTAAGATTTTGCACCAGATTTTCTTAGTCTACTGAAATAGATTGTCACTTTTAAAACAGTCCTACGTTGTAACATGTAAGTACCACCCCTCTGCAGGACTGCACTGAAAGAAGCATCCTCTCACAAGCTGCCTCAGAAAGAGCACTGCTACGGAAATTGTAACTATGATCTTTGCTACTGAATGCCCTCCTCATTTTATCAGTGTTGTGACATCCAAGATATCAATATCGGATATTCAGATGTTTTTTATTCTCCGAGGATATGACTGCCCAGTAAGATAAAGGAAGTGTGAGGAAGGTCAAAGATGTTAGGAAGTGAAGATGGCTCAGACCTTCTTAACCCAGACCCTCCGAGTCATTCCAAATCTGAAAGTACCTTCCCAAAATGTTCTCTGTGTCATGCCTTTGAAAACTATTTACAGCCATACCATCCAATTATTGAAGTTAAATGACAGGCTGCATGATTGTTTTTTTTCTTACAGTAAGTATTTCCCAATCATTTTCAAGTCATTAAGGACTCCCGGCCACTACATGGGAAAAGTCCTTAGAATACAGCCATCACGCATAAGGTCTGTAGGAAAAATACTTGTCACAAGCTTATTATCACTAATTTTGTATCAGAAAAGAATATACTTTAAGCTACAAATGTGTAGGAATTCTTTCCTTTAGGCTTCAGCAAACATCCATTTTTTGTGACGTTGTGCTATTTGCAAACCCACATGCAAAATTTTTGGCGAAGAAAATCAGCCTGGGCATCAAATATTGCATATATCTCAGCATAGTTGGCTATGACTTGCGCTATTCATCAGCAATGCTGTCTGCACAAAATATTTCTGATGATGTTTTCTTCCTACGTAAGTCAATATTTTTCTGTTCCTCTTTTTAATGTTAATTTTAATAAGAATACTAACATTTTTTCTTAATTTTTGTCTTGATGACTAAAATACTTGTCTAATGACTAAAAACTAAACGACTTGTTATTTATTTCTAGAAAAAAGCATATAGATTTAAAATTTAAAACACTTTAAAAACACTTTGAACAAAGAAAGTTTTTGAGGCTTGTTTTTAAAGGTGTTATTGCTAGCTCTAGAATAAGATTTCAGATACAGCGAAGGGTAGCCTTCTTTCTGCCTATGACCAAAGTAATTTGCAAACAATTCCAATTGCAACTTTGTACATAATATTTACACAGTAAGGAAACTAGAAGTGTGAAAAATCTTAGCTCACTTGTTTTCACTAATTACCGATTTTCCCCTGCCTGGCACCCTCTCTGATCTAATCTGTTTTGATGCAGACTGTGCTGGGATTCCCTCTTTTTCTTACCATTAAAGTTACTATACTCTCTATGTACAAATTAAGCTAGCAAAAGAAAAATAAACCATGCATAAAAGATATCAAATGCCCAGAAACAACAACTATTAATTACAATCACACAATACCAAGAGAGAAACAATGCCATTGAGTTCTCACAACACATACTCAGTCAATCCACTAAAATGGCAGCTCAAGTAGTCAAGAGTAAAGACTGCTGTACAGAAGGCTGCTACAGCTTCAGTCACGCCTCCAAACACATGATATTCACCATAAATGTGTCCAAGTTGGCTGCAGAAGAGACAAAACTCTCAATCTGCTTTTTGAAATCATGCTTTGATCTTGTTTGGTATTCTGATTCAGGGATATATGTTATGTATTAGCATGCCTTTATATTTCTGCTGAGTTTGATGCCATAAACTACAGAGTTCTTTTAAAAATGTTTAGTGCAAATGCTAGGACCAACTGGAATTTATCTCTGCCACTTACATTTCCTTGCTAAGTTGCAAGTTAGGGGTTTTGTTCCTTCAAGTTACATTTTTTTCCCCCTATCAGTTGAGTCCCACAGGACTCTATTTCTGGCCTGTTGTTCTTCCTATCCATACCAATTTCTTTTTGTTTCAGTAATTTGTCAGCATGATCCGATTATTTATTTTTGAGACAATGTTTAGGTATCTGTATCTGCCTGTTTATTATCTATCCAAGAATATCACAACTGCTGTTTCTAACCTTAACTACGTCACAGATGCTGTAGTATGCGAAATTAATGTGCCCTTATATAATGCAGACCCTGTTCAACTCAGTTGAATAATTTAATATAAAGTTCCTAGAGCAAAGTATTTACAAGATCAAATGCATGACATAAAGCCATGCCTTTCAAAACATTTGTGGCATTTGGAGGAAAGGATTTCTATGCATAGAAGAAATTTCACTTCATCTATTCAAAACAAAAGAATATTAACATGATTTTAAAAAGCAAGTTATAGGATGGGAGGGACCCTTTTTATCATTGAACGATTCTGGATTTTTATTCCCACCTTCCCAGCGATGGAAGACCTTTACTGAACTTTGCTGCTATCAACCTCTGTGACATGGGATTTGCTTCATGTGCTTGTGTCCCTATTTGTGTTAAGAAGAGTGAACAGTGTTAAGAAGAGTGAACAGGAATGAGCCGAGGATGTTGAGGAGAGCACGCCTGAGTGCATGGCACAGCACAGGACTCAAGCCAGAGAGGCAAGGAGCTGCCAGCCTGGTCCTCGAGCTGAGGCTGCAGAGGGGAGCAGCAAATCGGGCAGGTCTTAGAGATGATGGAGAGAAGGCACTACTAAGAACCGGGGAGGCCAAGCAGAGTCTGCTGCAATTCAAGAAACCAGAGACTTGGCCGAGACTCAAACAGGAAGCATGGTTCTACAATCGGATGGACACAGACAACAAGGGAGGAAATGCTATAAGCCTCTCATTTTCATTCTGTATGACCTAGTAACTTTGAGTTTTCCGTTTAAGAAGTGTGCTAGTTTATAATCCAATTAATTCTGCCTTTTTTTGAGTTTTGTGTTGTGGTTTTCTTCAGGAGTTTTCTGTAAAGGGGAGTGTGCACATCTACTTCAAAGTTCTGGCTTACTAAACTCTCTCACATTCAGCTCATGTTGCAGTTTTTCTTGTCTTTATAGCCCTATTTTCAAATCTTTACTTTAAAATCTTCTTGACATCTCTGCTCACTAATGCCTTTTGCTGCCAGTCAGGAGAATCTCCTTCTTCCCTGACCCTTCCTTCCTTTATTAGTAGCTAACTTTGCTGGGATCCGGGTACAGAACTACTATCTTTACCTTGACAGACTTGACATCTTGAACTTGATGTACATGTCAAAACGTGTAGTTCCAGTAGCCTGAGAAGTCAGTTATCAGCTTTTCTGAAGAACACTGATCTGGTGATTTTCCACTTTATGATATCAAGCACATTAACACTTTGTAACATTTTTTTTCCATTTCGGATGAGGTAATTTCCATTTCCTCATTCTCCTCCTTATTTATCATCCTGCCTTTGCCCCATGACCCTCAGTGACATTCTGTGTAGCAATTCTACTACACCACGTGTCATTTGGTCCTTAGTGTAGGGCATTGTATGCATTCCCTCCTCTGCAACTCCTGCTCACAGCTACACCGTGCTTAGCCATGGTCTGCTTCAATCCTTGAGGAGGCAGACCCCAAGACTTTCTACCACACATCTTCCAGGGTTTCAGCCTTTTTAAACTCCAAACTACTTTTTTTCTTCTGCTAAGCAGACAATGCTGCTTCCAGCACTGCAGGGGCCTTCCTCTCCTCATCCCAGGAGAAAATCCCATGTTCTCCCTCTTTGACTAACCAGTAGGTAAACTTGTGATCCTACTGTGCCTTCTCTGAATTCTAGTCTACAGATCAGAAACAGAAGTGGATGAACTCCTGTGATCTCCAGATTCTCAGTCTTCTCCTTTCAATCTTTTATCTCTCCGGATGAGCACAAACCAGCAAGCTCTTATCTTCTGTTTCTTTTTGTCTCTAGATTTTCAAGATGGGGAAGCCGACAAAATAACCACCCCATTGATTAGTGTCATGCCAGCCCTCTCTAGCCCCAGTAAATGACCTAGCAAGTCCTTCTGTCATGCCCTCAGTCTGCCCCAGAATATCTGGTCATCCACTATTTCAGAGCCATTGTGGATGCATCTGGTAAGCCTACTACTTAATCACATCCAAGTGCAGCAATGAGTATTCATTTGTTTCCGAGTGCTTTTCTGCAAATGAAAAAACTTATCGCACCTCATATTGTTATTGCTTTTGTCCTGTTCTATCTTCACCTTCAAGATGTCTTACTGATCTCTTAATATTTCTTTTGGCATTATCGTCTCTGTCACCAACTCAAGTTAATGCCTTAAAACCCCAAAATATAATATGACTACATTCTCAGCTTTGAAAATAGAGCTAAGAATGTAGAGCATTACAAAATTGCAGGTTACAATGGCTAGCGGTCTTCTCATATATGATGGAGTCAAAAAAGAAGTAGCACGCATGTCAGCAAATGTGATGGTTAGGAAAATGGTTTTCTCATTGTTAGAAAGTTTCTATCATTTCATGTTAGGAGAAAGATGAATGTGCAAAAGGGGAAGAGTATCTGTAACAGGATTAATACTCATTTTGAAGCCACCAGTGAAGCAGTCTGCTAATGATAAAAAAAGATAATGTAATACTGACCTCATCAATAAAAAATTCCTCTCCCTGAAGAAAGATGAAGTAAAAAATCCACCTTTATGAAAACCTTGTAACTCTCAAATTTCAGTCCTCCAAAATAACTCATTGTCATGATTAAGGAGGAAAAGAAAATGAGTAGAAATTAAATAATAGGAATAAAAGTAATCATATAAAAGTGAGAGTCACATGTCATTACTTGGTTTTGCTGCACCTAACCTGTAATATTGAGAAAAAAACAGATGTACAGAGATTAACTTTCTGCTAACAAATCCAACTGTATATTTACTGATTCAAGGCAAAAAAAGAATGACAAATGAAGTTTAAAGTGAGTCCAGCTACGACCAAGATCACAGAGCACTGGTAAGACAAAGACTTGTTATGATGCAGAGCTAATAAAGTGCATCAGCAGCACAGACTAAATACAACAAATATAATGTAGATTTTTCGAAAAATAGGTTTTTTAGGAAGCAGTAATGTATTTTATTTGACCAGCTGGCCCAGCTGGAAAACCATATCAGCTACATCACCTGATTTATTAAGATAACACCTTGCTATAAATCTTGCTTCTCTTATACCCTGAAATCATTAGAGTTATTGAAATAATACAAGTAGAAAATCTGGAAAGTACAACACACAGACAAGTCCAGGTTTACAAATAGGAGGAATTTAGAAAGGTTATTTTATGAAGGGTTGAAGGTGTGATGACATCAGAGACACAGTAAAGAGAACTAAAGAATAGATTACAGTTAAAATTCAAGAGGATAAAGGGCTTAGCAAAAAAACCCTTAAATTATTCTTAGTATTTAAATATCTTTTCCTTTCTTTTGTTCTTTGACTGTGGTTCTCCTACAAAACCCTTGTTATTCTTTAGTTGCACAGGTCTTTCTCTTCCTTTGGTTTATTCAATAATCAACATTGTTATCCCTTCACTTTCCAAACAAAATTAACAACATTTCTTGGTGGAACATGTTGGTTGCCTTTAGATTTATGAGATTTAGAGCTGAGATTTTCAAAGATGGGTAACAGATAGTTAATTCTTATTTGAGTTTGATTTTGCCACATTTTGAAAAAATATATATTACCAAAAAAAAAAGATCTTCTAAAATAACCTGACTGTGACCTGAAATTTATGGCTTGGTTCAATGTATTTCACTTAATTGTGTTGGTTAGCCATCTCCTTTTGAATTTATACAGTAGCTGCTTTGCAAAGGAGTTGTTTGAGTAGTGTCTAAGGCTATAGTATGTGATTACATACACTGGGATCCACTACATATGATGGGATGCATATTGTATGATTTTTATCATGGATACTCCCCTTAAAACAAGAAACAACCAGCTTTGGCTTTTTTAGTGCTGTATTTCAAAGCTTAGTATTAGAAAGGAATTTTGAATAAACCTCAGCTTCAGGAAAATTCAGTGGCAGTCTCGCAGCTCAGCTGTTCTGTATGGATCTGTTTTCATTTTTGAGGTTATTGTCTGTAAGGAAAAACGGAGGACATTTCTTTCTTCTAAAAGGAAACCTCACCGTCAGTCTCTCAGACCAGACATGGGCATAAAGGAAAAGGCATTGAGAACTCTGGCCACCTAATTCTCAAGTCTGTTGAGTGTGTCAAACACGTTGACATACATATAACGGGAAGCCATGGGAATATTTACCTCAATTGTAACTGTTCATCTCACCCAATCACCATATTTTTTATCAGCATATAAACAAGACAATTTATGGCCTGGTGCAGAGCCTGATTAATCCTGTACCCTCCTTGGCTCAGTACACCTCCTCATCACACGGGCACACCTCTTGCTCCAGGCTTATATGTCCCATACGGAAGGCAAGGCAGCAGTTAGTACAAGACAGAGCTCTTAGGTGTGATGTGTTGTTGTGATTTAGGCTGCTGAAATGAACAACAGATGCTCTCCCCAACCTCCCCCTTCAGGGAGAGAAGGATGAGAGAGAAAGAGACTTATGAGTTTAAAAGCAACTAAACTACTTTAATGAAATATTAATATCAAAAAGAAAAGGTAATAATATTAATAAGAAAATAATTAAAAATATACAATATATACAAAACTGTATCGAGCTCCCAGGATAACAATCACATCACTGGAGACACTGGGAAAGTCCTAGACCGGAGTCAGTGACGGATGGGAGCTGAACTCAGGATCTGTATTCAGGAATGCACAGATCGGGATAAAAGGCAAATGAACGGACAGAGTCCTCCTCAGACACCGGCCACTGAATAAAGAGAGGTGACCCTTTGATCCCTCAGCTTTTATACTGAGCACGAGACAGATGGGGTGGAATACCCTGTTGGTCAGTTTTGGGTCACTTGTCCTGTCTGCTCCTCCCTGCAGATGGGACCCCTCTGCACCTTTCTGCTTCTGACTCTCCAACGGGGCAAATAACAACGTGAGCTGCCCTTGGGTGTTACAGCAATAAGTATAAGCAAGAGCCTCTCTACATACCATTCCTTGGTATAAATTATAAAGTCAGGTCTTATCTCTGTTAGAAGCTGGCACTGTCTGAAAAATATGCTGTTAATTTCAGAAAGTTCAGTTAGTTAGGAGAGGCTTAGGTGCAAAGTAAAATTACAAACCAGATAGTTGGTTCTGTTTTACCTCAAACCAGGACATGTGCTAACTGGGAAATTATCGTTCAGGCAACAATAACAATGAAATAATGTTACTTAAGCTGAAGCCCAGAAATTAGGATAACCCATCTGCATGAAAGTTAAGACTTGGGGGAGACGGCATGTGTGCAGAAGGCTGGGAGTCTGGAAAGTTTCTTTTCAAGCTCCACAAATTAAAACAGACACAAAGCTGTTGCCATTTAGAAATGAAGAAGTAAAGAAGATTGGTACTGGGAGTGGAAAATGGATTTGTATAGAGGTTTCATTTTAATAGAGAAGCTGGGTGAAAGGTAGGGACAGGAACGGGCACCACTTAGGCCTGTATGTGATGTCAAGTGGAAAGCTCAGGAGAGGGACGCTGGATGCTGGAGTAAGATTGATTTAACAATAGATGCAATTTAAGTGAAAAGGCTAAGGTGCTGGCAACTGGGGGTTGGGATAGCATCCATTTAAAAGCAGATTTAATTTAAACAGAAAGGCCAAGGAGGTGGAAGGTGGAGACTAAAACAAAATCAATATTAAATTAGCTAAGTAGAAGCTTCAATCAAATCAACTAGTTAAAAAAAGGGCATACTGAGTATTTGGGAGTACGGAGGCAATGCATGGACCTAAGAAATGTCAAGGAATTCTCAATAAACAATATATTCCCTCTAATCAGAATAATGTTTCCATTTTAATAAGAATATTATTTATTACAGTAGTAAATAAAAACATATTAAAGGAAGGTGTGATCCCCAGTTTAGGGAAAACAATATGATTACAATTATATTCCTACTTTAAATTAATTGTCTTTTATGTACCTATGTGTGTTTATATATATATATGATATATGGCATGTAATATTCAGAATCAATGGCAGAAATGCTTGACTTGAATTATATTTGCAAAATAGAAATTCGTGAGGTAGTACTGAACTAGCCTTTAAAAACTCTCCTGTTTAGTTGTCAATCTGGAAATCAGTTCAAAGCTAAGGGGACTTTGTATATACCTATGCTTGAAACCAAATATGTATATATACAAATACATATCCATCCATATGCACATACATACCCATCTACACACATATTTACATACATATATATGTACATATTTACCTGAACAGGTAAAAATTGGCCAATGACATAATACTGTTCTGACATATTTCTCTGTTCAGAGAAATATGTTAGTTATTTCTGAAAATAATATGTAAAAAATGTTTTGCTTTCCATACAGATATTTCTAAATGCTTCACCTGTACTCCTGAAGCCCCATTTAAACCAGTATATGTATATGTGTATTTCTATGGTCAGAATCCAAAATCATGGCTGGAAGATAGTGATTGCAGCACTGTACCATTGGGTATCTGAAAGCTCACACAATTCATTGATATAAAAGAGATCTTAAAAAAATATTAAATTTTACACTCCTAAACTCTCCCTCAACTTTGTACAAAAAATAATGAACAGATAAGTCCAACTTGATTGAAATGATCAAGTGTCACGTTGTTGTATGAAGTAGAGGAGAGCACATATCATCTACTGAGCTATCTGTAGCACCAGGCAGCTGGCTTTGGGTAGTTGGGTTTTTCTCGCCCACACAGGAACATTTCAAAGCCATACCATGTGTTCACCACTACTGCTCTCACCTACTAATGTTCTGCGGAATACCCAATAATAATTCTTTGCGCTAAAGTGATCGAGGTGGTTCTTTCCTACTGAATTTCGCGAAAAAAAATCTGTCTTGTGCTTATGGGAGGAAACGTGGGAAGGCACTGGAGGACTCTTATAATTTGAGTGATTTACCCTCTTCCTTAATAAAAAATAAATGAGTTGCTGACTTGCATGGAAATGGCATCTTGACTATTATCTTCACACCTATTGCCAGGCAAGTTAATCCAAGTTTAAAGTCATAATTAAACTCAGTGCAGGAAGAGGAAATTAGAAGCAACCCTACAGTAAGAAATGAGTTCTTTATTGAAGATAGACCAAAATATTTTACTCAAGTGGTAGAGAAACTCAAGGATTTTCTTCAAGTTGTTTGACTGACACCTTATAGTAAGCTATGCTCTATCAATGAAAAACTGGAATTAGTTTACACATGTTATTTAGATGATGCCATTTTCTCACACTTTGTCTGCACCCTATCTGGATAAATCTTACATTTTGCATTCCACATTAAATGTGTGGTACTTTCAGACATATAACTTCTGCTGCTGCTAGAAACATTCCACAGCCAAGACTTCCCTTTTCATATGCTGTTCACTATCTATTATTTAAAGACAATCTCTCAGCTAGAACAAGGTGTTCTGTAACAGTCTATGGAGATTACAACTGGAAATGAAGACTATTTTGTACATTTTGTTAGGGGAATGTAAAAGCAGAGGATGGCATGGGTATATTTTTCTGAGTTGTTTTCCTATGACGGATTATTCATCTATAGTTTCTAAGCAGAAAAACAGAAGGGAAAATATGCCTCCACTGCAATTTTTTTGCCACTCACTTAACTAGGATCAAGATTTCTCCTAGTATTTAGCATTTATATTGTTTAACTGCTTTTATTTTATACATCCTGAGAGGTTTTACACTTGGTTGTGTGCATTATATCTATGCACATGTTTCCATACGAATGAGAACAAGCAGGCAATGCAGGATAACTTAATGTAAAAAAAAAAAAAAAAGAGGAAAATTGAAACAGTATGTAGTGGCAATTTAAATCAGATAACATCCCTGCTGTATTTCTTCCTTCATTAAATACTTCAGAATTCATTGTGTTAGTTTAGTGTAGGAGTGAGCATGCATTTTCAATTAATTCACACATTAAGACTAATGATAAATAGGAGGACACTGATGGGACTGTAAAACCATACGTTGTTGTTAGAATAACAGATTAATCCTTTAAATTCCCAGTATAGGAGAAAGTATAAGGTATAAGTAGGATAGTAAATATCTGAGTCTGCATCTAATTAACAAACTCCAGCTGGACAGACCTCTAAAGTCTGAAGAAACCGGATCTTGACATTTTTCTCCATTAAATGTTTGGTGGGATTGGCCTGGGCCACAGTTGAACTGAGGGAGGGAATCTCCTGAATATTCCTGGTGCTATTTCTGGTTACACTTCAACCTCTCCTTTGGTTCACGGTGGGCATCTGCAAGGCGACGAGAGCAGCTGCTAACAGTCACTCCTGGGCACCAGCCTCCCTGAAACATGCACAACAGTGCGAGGAGCAGCAGGAACAACTGATCATCACCAGATGTTTTATGGTGTTAGCTGGGCTCCCTGGCTTTCCAGATGTCACAGACCACATTTGAGAACAGCTATGTTAGGGTCTTTGTCTCTGCACTTGTTTATTTTTAGAAAACAGTTCAGTTGAATGAACACTTGCAGGATACATTTTGGTTATGGATCCATTACAGTTCTGTGCCTAGTGATACGTATAGTCTATGTCTGGCAAAAATAACTGATTCTGTTGTTTTACCAAAACTCGTGTATCAAAATTCTGGGGTTTTGGGTTGCTTGTCCAGATGAACAGAAAGATGCAAATTGCTTTTCAAGCCTTCCAAAAATACTGATAGTCACTGCCATTTTACAGAAATGCCAAAGCCAGGAGAATGCTGTCAGCCTGGCAGCTATAGCGTGATTTCAGTGCCAGGCAGTAAAACTTATTATAATTTTAGAAGTCTGTGTCAAGCATATTCATCCATTGGTCAGTAACAACACATTTTGTTTCAATATCTGAAGTCATTATGGCCTAAAGGTAAGAGCAGCGAGTGCTAAAGCCCAGTGATAGTCTGTGCTGCTGGTTACTGTTTGGAAAGTTTCATAAGGTCTCATTTTCAGTAAGGCAATTAAGAATAGTCATTGTCTAGGGATGTTTGATTCTTGTAATGCTCAACAGAAGCATAGTGCTGGGTCTTTCTTCTTGGTCATCTTTTATGTTAACCGTTTTATGACAAAAATTCTCTTTTCTAGAAGGTAAATGGACTCAGCCACATGGGAAATTGCAATTGATGTAAAGGTATTAGTAGTGTGTTCCCAAAAACTGCTTAGTTAAGGAAACTTGTATATTTATATATGAAGTTAATCACATATACAAACATATACGAGTCTGTTGCTAATCTAAGCTGTTGCTAGTTCTTTATTCCTTTTATAAAAAATAACATATTTATAAGAAATTTATCACTGTTGGACCTACTGTGTAACTAGAAATATTAAATTATACGGGAAGAAAGAATTCTTTCTGTCTTGTTTGATTCTTGCCAACAGATGCTCAATGATGTGTATAAATGTAATGCCATATGTCAGATAAGGCAATGCAGTAGTTTTTCAACAGTGGTAATAATGTATCTTGCTTTACTTAATATTTGTTTAATGATGGCATATGGAGGTTCCTATTGATACCACAGTATGGGCAAACTCTTCCTTTTTTAAAACAGATTCATCTTCATCTCTGTTCTGAAAGTACAACTGAGCTCTAAATACAACTGGCATAGAGAAAATACAAAAAAATATCCTTTTTTTGTTTATTAATTTTGCTCTTGTGATTTCATTTAGGAAATAAAGCTTTCCTTCACAGTGAATAGAAACTCTTTCCTTTCTTTTTCCTCATGCACAAAAGAGGCTCGAGCTTCCTCGAATTGACTTTTTGGTGTTTCAGTCTTGTTTTTATAATAAATGCTGAAATGAAAATTGTAGGTTTCTAGCAAATCTTCCCCTCTGATTTTTTTTTTCCTTATGCAATTTGTATGCAACTCGTATGCAACTCAGCTTCCACTCCACAAATTCACATACAGTACAACACTATCATTTCTGATATGTGTCAATGTCATATTTATGAACTAGTATTTAGCAACAATAGTACTACCAACTGTTTCTCAAAGAAAGTCCAAAAACTATTTAGAAATTTAATAATGATTTTAACAATGCATTTTGCCTGGTCTCCAGGCTAGGCTTTATTAAAACCATTCACTACCTCTGACAAGGTAGCAACAAGCGTCTGAGTTCGTTTTTAGGAGAAAATGATTCACAAACAGGATAGTGACAGGCTTTTATGATTACAGATTTCACATATTCTGTTCCTTCAAAAGGGCTTATATAAATTGATAGATCTACAAAGAAAGAAATGAAAAACTGAAGGGAAGAGATATAAATAGACTTTTTCATTAGGATGAATGATGGAAAGCATTAACCCCACTACAGCAGTGTGCCTTTTACATGTCTTTTTCATTCCTTTTGACCTGCTATCATCTTCCTTCTAAGTAAAAGTTAACTGCAGTCTGAAACATAGGTAAGGTGAGCAATATCTGGAAATAAATGTTTCCTCAAGCATTATTACTGTTCAGAAAAGTGTCCATCAGCTGAAATGTCAGGCTCAAAATCCATTTAAGCACTGCACAGAGGCTAAACAGGCAGCTATTATTAATTTTTAAGTCTGCCTGATGGGTTTCAGACCAAGAGCTGGGGTTAACTTGATACACTGAATATTGCACAGTGTATTTAATTAGAGGGGCTTTGACTCTCAGATGGCTGAGGATTTATTCTGTGCAAACTACTGCAAAAAATGTGATAGAATAGCTGCATCTACCTAAGAAAAGAATCTGCTGCATCGTATTAAAATGCATAAAATTGCCCTTTCATTGCAATTTCTTGGACATTTATCCTAATGAAGTCACTGTCTACTTTTAACCTGTTTTGAAGCACCACTCTACTTCTCTCCTAAGTAAGTTTTTGTTCATTATGCTGCAAGTTAACAATGTGAATTTTTCCAGAATAAGTCCTGTTCTTCTCAGATAATTACCTAACCAAAACATTTTCCCACTGCACCTTACACAGACATTTCTTCGTTTAAAAAATATCTGTGGGATTGCTATAAATGAGTTAACATTTGCCTTCAATGTATTTATCCATAAGCAGAGAGGACTCTAAAAACGGGCATTAAGACACACATTAACACAAAGTGAGATACTAAAGTGCTATTTAGTTGCCTTTGATCGGATTCAGCATCTTAAAAGGAAAATAAAAAGAAGTAACAAACCAGAAATTATCTCCCTCCACTGGCTGTAAAATCTCCTAGCTGTATCTATTCTGTTTCTTTGCTCCACTTCCAGCAAACCTCTCTCACCCTCTGCCCGAGGTCATCCCCTGCTAACGAAAAAAATTTATTCACACAAGATTCTAGAAGATTATGTGTAAAAGTATAAGTAAGGATGGGAAACTTGCCTGTTCCTAACAAAGGACATAGAACTAAACTACACCATACTTTCTGAGATGAGTAAGATGATTTTCAATTGTATGTAAGAAAACACAAAATTGCCATCAGCAGTTCTGGAAGACAGGCAGAAATAAATTTAGATGCCCAATTCCTGTATAGAGAATGGGCATTAGCTTGGTTTTACACACTGGATCACCTTTGCACTTGGTGTGTTTTACTGCTTAATAAATGTCAACTGTTCTCCATTCTCAGTCACTTAAATTTCCATTGGTATCATATAAGATGAAGCTCTCAAAAGACAGTAAGGTGGGCTTGCAGTCAGAGGAAAGTGGATCGGGCCTGGAATGACAAAGGCAGACCCTGCCTAGACTCTTCCGAGTAGACACATTTTCTAAGTGAATGAGGCCATCAACTTGGCAATAACCCTCTTGTGAGGCCCTGAATATAAACCGCATACGCTCTTTAGCAGGTGACTGCATTTTCCAAGAATAGGTTGTATTCTTTGGTGGGAGTTTTGTCTTTCTTTCACACGTGCATTTTATCTTTTACATGGGTGTGTGAAGCATACTATAAAGGACTAAACAAACCCAACAATAATATAGCATGCTTATGTAAAAAGTGAAGAGTTTGTCTTCCCAGGTACAGATGTAGCTGTGTCTGCATGTGGCTGTGCATGTACGCGCGTTTTTGAAAAGTCACTGTAATTTGTGTCTTCCTTATCAGTCTGCCAGCCTTCCTAATCGTTTAATGAAGCCTCCCAGTTCCAGGAATTTTGTTAGTGATTGTCTCAAACAAAGCTTCCAGATATCCGTATGAAGCCCTAGCTACCGTCATGACTCACCACAGACATATGGAAAGGACAGTTGTCTCTGCATTTTACTGACCAAAGACTTTGTTTATACATCCCAAATTATAGGGATGTCTTGCTGCCGCACTGTCCTCTGCTGTTACCCTGTGTTACTGATTCCTGACTAACGGGCAATTCCCAGCTTTCCAAGGGAGCATTGTCTGGACTCTTCCTCCTCCTTAAGACCTACATTTCATGTTGCTTCCCCAAGTGTACGTATTTCTCCTTTACAGCACCGGTCTTTGTCCAGGCTCCTTGCACCTTTTCACAGTACACTATGTGCACAACATGCTTATGACTCTTTCCCACTCAGCTTTATCCGAGAACCCCTTTGACTTGTTTTCTTCCTATTAGAAACCTAAATGACGGTGTTAAAATAGATTTGACATTAATGTCTGTTGCATTATGATGAAGAACCGAACATGGCACAGTTTGTAGCAATGGAAAAGTGTTTTGTTCATGGTCCTTCACACTGTTTTCAATCAAAAAGTCTGTTTTTCCATCACAGCCACGAAATAATTGAATTATGTTTTCAATAAGATTTTCCAGATATTATCAAATGCTTTCCTACAAATCAAATTAATTCTTTCTAGTATATTCATTTCACCCACTAGTGCTATTCTGTGAAGAAACATAACAACTATGTTAAGATTTATGAATAAAAGTTTATGAATAAATATTTGGTTCTGTATTATTTATCCTATAGCCATAAAATGGTATTGGCATTACTTCCTTTTTTTTTTTCTTTTCCTAGATGTAGATATTTTGCTACTTAATTTCTC
Organism: Pluvialis apricaria; assembly: GCA_017639485.1. Lineage (NCBI taxonomy): Eukaryota > Metazoa > Chordata > Aves > Charadriiformes > Charadriidae > Pluvialis > Pluvialis apricaria. Next base: position 130,510,113 of record CM030008.1, on the reverse strand, counting down.
ATGTTTGAGAGGAAGTAACTGACACAATCACACATTCTCCCTTTTTTAAATAGACTTGTGTTTGCTTCTCTTTGCTTATCCAATATAATTCCAGTCTCACTACTTCTTTTACCAATCCCTTTGCTAGTCATGCGGGTATGGCAAGCTTGTTAGGCAATTATCACTACCTCTGTTCACACAGTATCCTACCAAGGTGTTCACCATATTCAGATTTTCCCAATGCCCATTTAATGTCTTTTGATAAATACTTTTTGAAAGTTGTTCACATTTTCAAACTTTTTCATGTATACAAGGGTTTTCTTGATAAAGGCAGGTTAAGAACACGGGGTCAGCATTTCAGATGCATGATCTAGTTACCTGTAAGTGTTGAACAGGTCTATTTAATTATTGATCAGAGTGATACTGTACACTGTAAATGACTTGACCTGTCATCTGCATTAACTTTACTGCTAATAAACTGTCATTTGGAAAAACAGACTAAATATTTTCAGGACCTTTGATTAAAATTTAAATGTACATACATAAAAACTTATATATATGCACAACACATCACACGCTTTTCAGCAGTATGACTGGTTCATGCTAAGTGTTTCACAGATCCCTGTGAACAAGTTTAGTAAGTACAATTCTGAAACTTAAATAAGGTGGTAATACCTAAATAAGTATGTGTTTGAGCAAAACTGGTTGTGTACATGAATGCCAGATTCTGCTATTTTTCAAACTTTGTTCTTCACCTTGGTAGTTAATGCAAGACTAAGTCTCACCCCAGGTATTGTGGCTCCAGAGATGGAGAGGTGTGTATCAGTACTTACAGCTGTCCTCTTCCTCCATGAAAATACTGATCACGTAACAGGCGTACACAAATCCAATCAGCTGCATGAAAGAGGAGGAAAAGCAATCATTAGAACACATTGAACACTCACTAAGCTTTAGTACAATGCTATATAAATACAGGTACCACAGCTGTATTTAGAAAAGATTTGCTTCCATTTCCTGAACTCAGATGTAAATTCCAGTGCAAGTGGTCACAAACAGCTAAATTAAAGAGACTTTCTCTCTTTTGTTCATGTTGTATTATATTTTAAAATATTTTCGTAGCCTCACTGAGATCGGTATTGATGGACACTACTATTAAGTAATACTGGTGGAAAACACTTGTACCTTGCTGTTCAACTATTGCTTACATTCTTTTGTTTGTTCAGTACCTCTGTTCTCACATGACTTTGTCCAAATGAACACGGGCCCCCTAAGCACCTAATTACATATTAAAAAGATGAAATATTTATTGATTGCTACAGAATTAAGTCATAGTAAAGTTTGTATGGAATCCGCAAGAGGTGTCTTTTTGTGTTGCATAAAGAGTTCCAGTGGAGAAATGCTTGGCAAAAGTTTAATTTGATCTGTGAAATGTCATGATGTAGCTGAACAGTAAAGCTGGGTTATGATTCATCAGCATCAGGAAACACCTTATCAGAAGGGCCTATCAGTAAATCACATTAACTATGCAAGAAATGAGCAGACTTGTTTCCCCAGAGGACAACACCAGCAAAAGCATGCTATTATTTTAACAGCAGCTCCCACAAAAACATCCTTCTCAAACCAGATCTGTGTAACTTGTACCATGGAGAGGAAGGGATTAAGATCTTTAGGATCGGGGAATGGAGACTTCTCTCATTTGCTTTCCATATAGACAAAATGTTTTCTTATGACCACCACCAAAGAAAAAGAAAATCCAACTAGGCAAGGAAACCTATTAAACCACACTGCCCAGACATGTCCATGCTTGAGAAAATATTGTTTGTGCAGCTGTACACAATTCATGCTCTCTGAAAGCCCTGAAAAGACTGTTCATGAGAGATTTCTAAAATAACCCAGAGATTAGTTTTAAGAAAACTCCTTTTTCTCTGGTCCATTCAAAAAATCTAATTAAAATAGTTCTTCTAAGGGTGTCACGGATCAACCATCTGAGAAAGAGGTAATTTAATAGTATCCAGACAGGTATAAGCTCCTTCAGAGGCACAGAAATCATTCCAACCTGCTTTCTGGTTGGGCTGCACGAGGAGCTTTACAAGCAGATCCAAGAGCCTCTCTGCAGACAAAAAGCTTGTCCACACAAGGGAATTTAGGGAAGTTAAGATGAATTAACTAAAGCTGTGAAATCAATGCACATAAGATAAAGTACATTAAATCCCTGTGTGGCCTTTCCCATTCAGAAATAAAGTGGCCTTAGTTCACTGTAGCTTAATCCTCCTCCAAGGGATTAATCTTCCCCATGGAGAATTAAGCTACGGTACACTAAAGCTGAGTTACTTGTGAATGGGAGCTGTCTCAACGCTGCCTCACAGTCCTGTCAGAGGTTCCTCTCCAGGGCATTCACCTCGCTGGTGTTTCAGGAAAGTGACTTTAATCCAACTTCCCTCTTGCTCTGAGCAGACGGCAGTGTTGGCAGTTTCCTTGGCTTTTTTTGGATCCAGTTTACTGGGGTGGTGTTGCCACAGCCTCTATCAGGTGGACATCACTTTGTTGTACTGATGCTCTGAGCCAGCGAAATGCAAACAAGCTCTGGAGAAGGCACTCACTGGAGATGGCTAGGACCAAGCTGTGCCTGAGCTACCAAGCCCAGTGTCACGGTGCCTGCAGCTGGAGGGGACCTAAAGCCACAGCTGGGCTGGCCAGCTCAGAGCGAGCCCACGCTTGCCTGCTGTAGACTGTGCGGGTGGGTAAGAGGAGCCCAGCCTCACACCATTAATGAAAATAGGATCTTGGGGTTCTGGGGCCCTGCACCTCCAGGACCAGCACTGGCTTACAGACTCCATGACACATTTTACCCTAAAATTCACACTTTAGAGCACCTTTCAGGCATGACAACTGAAGCAATATCATATAAAGGCTTCCAAGGGATCAAAAAAACAATCGTACTTGAGGTATATTGCTTGTGCCACCTGAACATTACATGTAGATTAAATAATTATTGCATTAAGTACCACACAAATACCAGAAAACAGGTAGCTTTTCATGCAGGAATGTCACCTGTTTATTTACAGCGTTTCCTGTTATCCATTCATGTTGTGCAATTTGACTCTGTAAGTCACTTGGGTTTGTTGCTTTTCCCTAAACATGACCGAAATATTTTGAAGAAAAAAACTGCTGCATAAATAATGAATATAATACAAATGAATTGTAGTACATTACCATTTTCCAATCGTGTATTTCTTTTTTTTTCCTTCTTTCATATTCTATATTAAATTTACTTTTATAAATGCAATTCCTTCTTTATACATATTATGTAATGCATCTATCCATGAGGGCTTCCAGCAAATTTCTCACACGCGTCTAAGAGGTTGGACAGGTGGATAAAGCACAAAAAGAGACTTAAACTCTAATGTGTGTTAAACCACCTGACGCAAAGAAGAAAACAGGGAAAAATACTCTGAGACGTCTTCCGTCCAAAAAAGTATGGGGCCTGTCAAGCCTGATTGTTTTAACAGTCCTAACAGCTTATACCTTGCTCTTTCAGTAGGTCTTCTCCTTAAAGTAAATATTTTCCCACTTTCTTCAGTGTTTGAAACACACTTTGTCTCATCTATGGCCTTCTTGCAAAATCAGCGGCCTCTCCCTGCTTCTCAATATTTCTTTATATTTCTCATTATTAGTACATAAATATTCCTCAGTCAGACAGAAATCACTGCCACCTGTTGTGTTTATGGCATACACTTGTTTAAAATATACCATTTCCCCCCACCTGTTAAGTTATTAATACCAGGAGAAATAAAAAAAATATATTCACCCTCTCTCAATTTCGTGGTCTTTTAGGGGGAAAAAGAAAGATCAGGTCTCAAATCACGCCGGGAGGTATCATAACCCACCATATTACAAGAATATCTTTCTGTAATTAAATGGCAGAATGCACATTTCTGAAGGAATAAAGCATCAGAGGAAAAAATGCCCTTTAGCATCAATTGTCAGGTATTGCTGTCCAGAGGCAGACAGCAATGTTTGGTTTGTAGCTAACATACTGGTAATGATAGTTGGGTAACTGATATCTACAGTACAATTAACATGAAGTGATAAAGTGGGAATATACCCTTCTGCAGATGAGACCTGTTTCCAGATCCTTAAACAGAATTACAGCCACCACAGTGTGAACATTTTTATAAATGAATTAATTAAAACCTCTTCTTTTGCTTTATTGATGGACACACTAATAAAATATTTATTCCAACAAATTACTTTTGCTATCTTGATTAACCCAGCTGCTGTTTAATTAATAACGTTATGCTCATGTGAACCCATCTAGCCATCATGTTAATTGCCAATTTGCAGTGAGCTGACTGATGTGTACTGCCCAGTTTCTTGATATTGGAAATGTTGGCTGTTGGCCTGGCACCAAGTATTGGTGAGGCAAAATGCCTGTGAGGCAAATGAGCTGGAAGTTACTTAATCTTCTCATCTTGGGTTTCAGTAATCTTTCAAAGGGACCAATGAAGTGCTTGGAACAGGATGTTCAAAGCATCAAAGGTCACTATCACGTGAAAGTGTAAGTGGGAACCTCTGGCTTGATCCAGAGAGCAATTTAGATGCCAAAGTGGGCTTGTCTTGACAATGTTGAGTTTCAAGGCATGGAAACCTTCTGGGATCTGTCTTGCCTGAAGTAACTTAGTAACAGTAACAGCTTAGTAACTGTCTCAGAAGACACTTGTCAGTGCTATTCCGCAGAAAATCAAGTGGGAAACTGGGAAGAAGCTGTTGTCTCCTGTTTTCATCTAGCTACACAGTGGTTAGGGTACACATCTTGCTCTGGAGAGAATAAGCAATACCTAAAATACTCAGATATTTCATGGAATCACAGAATGGTTTGGGTTGGAAGGGACCTTTAAAGATCACCTAGTACAGCCACCCCGTCATGGACAAGGATATCTTTCACTACATCAGGTTGCTCAAAGCCCCATCTAACCTGGCCTAGAACACTTTGAGGGATGGGGCATCCACAATTGCTCTGAGCAACCTGTTCCAGTATCCCACCACCCTCATTGTAAAACATTTCTTTCTTATGTCCAATATAAATTTACCCTATTTCAGTTTAAAACCATTGCCCCTTGTCCTCTCACTACAGAAGACCATAAAAAGCCTCTCTCCTTTCTTATGACCCCCTTATATATTGAAAGGACACAATAAGGTCTACCCGGAGCTAAATAATCCCAATTCTCTTAGTCCTCTGATAATTCTCACAGCCACCCTCTGCACCTGCTCAAAGATATCCAAATTTTTCTTGTGCTGGGAACCCCAGAACTGGGTGCAGTACTCTACATGGAGTCTCAGGAGAGTGGAGTAGAGGGGCAAAGTCATCCCCCTCAACCTGCTGGCTACACTTCTTGTGATGCGGCCCAGGATATGATCAACTTTCTGGGCTGCAAGTGCATGTTGCTGGCCCATGTGCAGTTTTTCATCCACCAGGATCCCCAAGTCCTTCTCCACCGGGCTGTTCTAAATTCATTCATCCCCCAGGACCTTGCACTTGGCCTTGTTGAAGTTCATGAGGTTCGCACAGACCCACTTCTTGAGCCTGCCAAGGTCCCTCTGGGTGGCACCTCTTCCCCCTAGCATATCAACTGTACCACTCAGCTTGGTGTCATCAGCAAACTTGCTGAAGGGTGCACTCACTCCCGCTATGTCATTAATGAAGATATGAAATAACATTGGTCCCAGTATGGATGTGACCCTCTAGTATTTTCAGAACCACAAGTATTTTCATACCAAAAACTTTATTTCTTCAATGACTAGTTGATAAAGGTTGCTCATATTCGCCAAATCATAGCGATGAGCATGTTCGGGGTGTGGGAAAAAAATGTCACCCAGGCTAAATTGGCAGAGACTACAGTGTGGAGTGCACAAGGGGATTTCTTATTAGACGAACATGGTACATTTATATGATGCTATTATCAAGGCTTTTGATGCATAATTTATTTTCTGCTGATAGCCTTAGGTAGGAATGAAGTAGTAGTCTGTTATTTTTCTCCTGTGCAGTATACTCTCTAGAGGACCTAAATGCTTTAGTCTAACTAAAATCTCTAGGCTTAAGCTATGGATATCTGCATGAAATATAAATGCCTGGTTTAACAGAAGTGAAATTAGATTATATAATTGTCCATCATTAAACTGTAAGAAACTATGAAAACATGTAAGAAATTAAAAAACTAATCATCTGAGCAAATATATGCTGTGCCATATAATTGCTTTAATAAATGAATATTGCTAGAATATATCTTATTAAAAAGAAGAACCAAACTGACTGTAAAATGTATATTTACTTGCAAATTAATGTATTTTAATAGTTACCAGTTAATGTGGATTAACCTTTCCTTAGGAAAACAAGGACAAATGCAGAATAAAATTAGAAGTGATTATTTAAATCAAGGCTATTGTCTGCAGACTGAAATATTTTTGATTAAAATTGATGATTTAGATAATTCTGATTTAAATCTTTCTGCTTGGCTTTGCCATCATCAGCTGTGGCCTTTAAATGCACTCTCACAGTACGTGATTACTTCCTTATCTATCTGCTTCACATGCTGCAGTTCCACTGGTTCAAAGGAGCTCTGTGAGTGCATACCAGGTATTTAAGATTCCATGAAGCAGTGCCCTACACTATCAGGATAATCTTCAAGATCAGGTGTACAATAAGACACTTATCACTGTTAAGCTACTGTCCAGAGTTTTGCAGAGATCTCATCACAACGACATAAGACCATCCGAATAAACTAAATAAACGTTCAGTAGTCCTGGCTCCCAGAGGACGTATGCAACAGTATAGGTAGACTAGACTTGGAAGATTCCTTCAATCAAAAAGATAAGACAACTGTGCTTCACGTATTTCCTTGTACACACCCACTCCACCCAGATTGCCACCTCACTGAATATGGCTTTTTACTGACTGCTTACTGATGACAGCTGAAGAACATAATTTGCCACCTATCTCTGGTAATTCAGAAGTATAACTCTGCAAACAAAACTCCTATTTTCTGCAAGATGTTTCACTATTACCCAATTTTGCACAAAGATTGAGCGAGTATAAAAGGAGAAGGGACTTTTAAAAGTTAATGTTTGTGTATAAAAAGGGTGTAGGATACAAAGCTTGACAGGATGTCTTTAAATTTAACTTATAAAATGAAAACTGTGTAGCAAGAATGAATTTACTGAGTAAGAAGGTAAAAATGCAATAAATTACAAAACATCCCAACCACTGTTATATCCTGACTAGCATTTTTAGGGGAGCTAACAAATTCTGAGGAAAGTGAAACATGAGTAGTTCATCACCTTAGCAACCTATTTGCCACTAACATTTTTAATACTTTGCAAAGAGTACTGTAAAGCCTTTTTCTTTCATTTAAGACTAAAAAAGCATTAAATCAGAATGGGAGGTACATAAGAGAAACAGGATATTATCCCAGGATCTGTGTGTATACATGAGTCAGCAATATAGAAATATGACTAAGATTATCAGGCACAAAGAAATTGTAACTCCACATATTTCAAGACAATGACAAAGGAACCAGGATCAAGAATAACAGCAGTATAATCATAATAACTATTCACCATAACTGCATGATTATATACTATATACTATTGTATATAGTTATCCAATTATATGACTGCATATAATTATGCACTATAACTGCTTGATTATATACATTTGATTAGAAATATATTGTAAAACTGTATAATTATAGACAATTTAAAAACTGAATGCAATTTTTTGAATTAAAGAAGAGAAAGTCTCAAAGCTATGTTCTCATTTTCTCCAACTAAATGACGAAATGCTCAGCATTTTATTGTGGTAGCAGTAGGAGCCTCAACCTTAAAGTACTTAGAAACCTAAAACCATAAAAGCAGACAAACAACTGGAAAAACATCAAGAAAACATAGCAGGATGTGGTAGCAGCAACGTCTGAAGTACAAAATGTTGTTTAAACATCATTTTTTTTTCTTTTCTTCATCTTCCGAAAATCTATTGGATTTGACTTGAATAAAATTCAGGCTTTAGGGGCATTGTCTACCAATTTCATCACCACAACCCAGAGCCAGTCTGGTCCAACTGTGCTGTTTACAGCTGTAGTGGAGAACTCCCAGAGGCTACTACTCCGATAGGCCTTAAAACATGTTAAGGGCTCTAAAAGTGGGTGACAGGACCTTATAGGTACTTTTGCTCTATATTGATTGAGGAGAAACAAGTGAGCAGAAATGCCAAAATAAATGTCTATTCTTAAAATACATAGAGGTTGTTGTTGGCTGATACTGCACGAGATAATTCCTCTTGAATGCCATCTACTTAGCACTGGGCAGGGAGAGTAGCATGCTGGAAAAGACTATACCTGTTAGCTACCATGCTTTTTGAAGTCCTACCCTGTACCTGATGTTTTCAAGTCTTCGTTTACACGGTGTCCCTTCATCTTTAAACTAAAAATTGTATTTGACAATCTAATTTTCCCAGGCCAAGATCAGAACCATTGCTACCTGCACTTGGTCTGGGAATTTATTTCTCCAAGAGCATAAACATATAACTACAATTGCTCACTTGCCCGAAAGGATTTTACCAGTTAAGAGGGAGGAATGCCATGTTATGCTGCCAAGTCCCAGCTTGGTTAGGGTTGAGAAAAACAAGCGAGAACATTGCGTGTTCTCTTTCCTTCTCTCCCTCTCACAAGTGCTTAGCTTAGTTACATCTTCTTCTCCCTGCTTTGTTTTTGTTTCAGGACCTTTAGAAAAAATATCATCTCTTCTGAGAACAGAAAGCTGCAGGATTTGGAACAAACTGTTTAATCCAGACTCCTGTATAATTCTGTAGGTCACAGAATTTCATCTAGATACTCTGGTAGCCCAATGGTAACATTGTCAGAACATCCCTCACATACGAGGTTGAGGTACTCGTGCTCCATATGAGTTATGCGCACAGAAGGGATCTCAGAACCTTTGTCCTTCACTTATGCAAGAGAAAGAAATTGGCCCCAAGTATCAATCCTATTTGTTTGGTTGTTTATCATGTGACAGACATCTAAGTTTTACATTTTGAATAAAATGCAATTCTTAATACGCAGTAACACTGAACACAGTATTTAAACATGACTGGCTAGAATACAGTGTTTTATCTTGCAACATATTAATTGCTTGTTAACTATTTAAATGAATACAGTGAAAGCCAATAGCGTAAAATAAAGCCAACCTCAAACCTTGAAACTTAAGAGAATAAAACAACGGAAAGGGAAGGGGATGCAGATGGTAAGACGGAAGAGGGAGAAAAGGGAAATCTGCACCTGAAAAGACTCTAACAAAATCACCAGAAAAGAGCTGGGTCAACAAGCAAGACTTTCTCTAGGTCTAGTTTTCCTCCAGTGTGCAAAGAAAATAAAAGTTCTCCAAAGAATGGGGTAAAAATTCTCATATTCGTGTTCATGACTAGCTAGCTTGTCAGCTAAATAACAGCGAGTGAGAAAACTGTTTACAACTAATTTTACAATAAGCTGACAGAAAGATGGCCTGCCTTCATTTCTGTAAACGTGACTTGTTGTTATTTGGTTTTATATTTTCTAAATAACTACTTCTATTTGCTTTTACCTTAACTTGTCATTATTAAGGATAATTTCAGAGCTACTTGCAGATGACACGATATTTCACATCATTTGACAAAGCAAAGAAATTCAGGTTTGATAGTGTCTTGTAACCCAAAGTGTTTCTTCAAGGTATCCATGACTTCAGCTCCACTCAGTTGCACAAACCAGCTGGTAATGAAAAGAAGAAAGAATGAAAGAAATATCTGCCAGTGACTACAGCTAGTGTAAATCTCTTTGGATTCTGACAAGGTACTTGGGAAGGTTTCTGAATCCCAGGGAAACCGATTATGCATGTAGGAGGTACCAAAGGAGTTCTTTACAGAACAGCAGCATATTGCAAATCTTGGCCATTTTTCATGCTAATACTCCTTTTAAAAATCTTATACTGCTTATACTGCAATTATGAAAGACATCATTTGTTGATAGAATGCCAAAAGATATTTTTTCCCTTCTTATTAGATCAGAAGGCACATAATTAGAGTATTATTTCCACTTACTTGTGGCAATAGGCACAGAGAATGCATTTTAATTCCAACAATTCAGTGCAATCTGTAAGAATTACTTATTTTCTTCTGAATCATTTCTTTCCCTTCATGCACCATGTAGATAACAGATGCATGAAACTACCATATCACCACGAGGAAAAACAGAGAAACTGTGGCACAGAAATAAAAAGAAGTAGTTCAAGGTTTCAGTGGGGTGACAGTGAGTGTAAGAACAGAATTACTACAGCCCGATCCCCACTATTCTCTAACCTCCTTTGTAGAGACTTTTTAAATGCCTAGGCAATAATAGCTAAGACTGAACACATGATTATTCTAGCGTCTGCTAATCTGTAAACATGGCTTGAAAATTGTATGAAAAATAATGCAAAGCTTTCACTAACAACAATTATGCCAGAGCATACCTCTGGGGAAAATAGAACAACAAAAGTCAACCGGCAGATAAAACCTAAGCCATCATATAAACTCATGTTAGGAAATTTTATACCATCTAATGAATTGCAAAGTAAGATTTAATCTGTACCCATAGCAGGCTGTGGATATTAGGCCCCCTAGTGGAACCCTCAGAGTGGATTTTCAAGAGTGGTAGACACAGAAATGCACCACAGAAGTAAGCTCCAAAGCCTGAAAGACATGCACCAGCTTAGACCTGGCACTAATTAAATCAAAGGGAAGAAAAAGGCTTCAATACTAACCAAGAGCTGGCTAAAATTCACAAGAGTGTAGAAATTAATATAAGGCAGCATGGATGAGCACAGATTGTCTGAAAACTTCTTATAATCTAGTCTGCAGGGGGAGCTGGAAAAGCAGCATACAGCATTTCTCTTTGTGGATCTCAATTCCAAATTATTTTTGGACATTGTATAGTTCAGTTTTCTTTTTCTGTTAATATTTTGTTCAATACAGACAAGGAAAATCACAAAAAAATAATAATTCTGATTTTTTTCTTGGACGTGTAAATATGTACCGGAAATTCTTAAAATCTGATCTTCTTTAGAGGACCACAGATGATAAGATAAGTCTGTCTATTCTTGGCAGAGAAAGTTTACGTCCATCTTTAAGAAGGCAAGAAAAAACAGATTAGGCAAACAGATGATGGGTTTTGATTCTCAAAAGTGAAAAATGAAACAAATCACTTCTACGTCCACCAGACTTTGATATAGTTTTGCTTTTTTGTGTGTGTTCGTTGAAATACTACAGTGATGAACAATAGTATATCACAGATAGAAGAGGTAAAGGTAAGAAACTTGTTCTTGATCATCACTTTATTTTTCCTAATCAATTTCCATTTAACAGTATATTTAGCAGATGATATACCACATGTGTGCTTTCACTTGTGTATGAATCTGCTATATTCAAACCACAGAACAAATGACTCGATTTTGAGCCACAGTTGAGCTGGTTTTGCTCTTTGGAAGAAACAGTACTATAATCAGAAACGTGGCTGGATTTATATGTTTGGCAGGTAACATAGAAGCCTCTTCACTCAGCTGTAACGCCAAAATTGTGCAACACAAAGAACTCTACAATAGCAATGTAGGTGATTTTGAAAAACCCTCATCTGATAGTTGGTTTTCTTTTATGGATATCCTTTCCACTGTAGTTCTTCTCACTGTGGATAACATTGTTTAATTCCTTCAAGCTGCTACCTGAATGCGCAGATGAAGGTACATAAACACACACGCGTGCGCGTGCACACACACACACATCCTTATAATGCTTTGTGGAGTGGTCTGCTGTGATATGTGAGAAACAAGACTACCACAAAAGCAGCAATGTTATCAGTTTACTCAGGTATTCCCAGTTAAACTGTGTGCTAAAAGGCTTTTGTGCTGGATTCCCACTGGACAGAAAGCTATCAAGAATTGCAATGAAGCTTCGCTTTCTGTTAGTGCCTAATGAATTTCAGAAGCTGCTTCTCCAGTCATATTTGACCTAGTGTGATCTCTTATACCACATCTCAGTTTATTTACTTGCAGTATATGGTCCCTGTATGTATGTTGTGGCTTCGTGTCCTTATTCACTCCTGTTTCTTACCAACAGGTTTCATTTGACACTGCATCCCATTGCTCCCCTTACCTTCATCTCTGTCTGATTCTGCAGCCCGAAGCCCAGGGTGCACCCAAAATCACTATTTCTTATCCAAGGAATCTAAGCTCAGCTTGTAATCAGGCAGTGTGCAAATACATAAGTTACACTGGAGCCATTCGAGAAAGGACTTTGTCTCTTACTGTGAGTACAACACCAGCATAAGCATCCCCGCATGGCTGGTGAGCGTGCCCCCACGTGCTGGGTTTATGGGTGGCAGCAAATGTATTGCCCCAGAGCCATCTGCCAGGATGTTTTAGCAAACGGGAGGCAGATTTGGCCCTAACTCCTGCCTTGAAACTACTGCTACAAAGAAATGCAAATGCAGCAAGAGAGTCTGCACCTGGTAAAAACAATTGCAAAGGAGCCAAAGCAGAATTTGCTGCACTAGGAATATGTCTTGATCAAAGATAGGTATTAACTGGAAGTGTGCCTTTGAAGTCCTTGACTCTGGGTCACCTAGACTGAGCTTTTGGCTAGAGCACATAGAATTTCTTTCCAGAAAACAAGCTCAGATTTAGAGAAATCTAGGACATAGGAGATGGTGCTTCTTCTGATCTTGTCCTGACATGAAGACAGACTCTGAAATAGACAGCCTGAAGGAGAGGAAGTCAGGCAGAAAGAATGCTAGCCCACTCCTCCTTCTCCTTGCATCCAGTGCTGGGACTGATCTTTGCCAAGAAACCTCCTGCCCTGTATGTGGGGGACACCAGGACCTCAGGGTATGTCCTTAGTCCTTGGAAGAGACCTTAATATATATGGGGGAGGCTGAAGATATCACCAAAGCAGGCAGCTTTGGACATCTGGAATACGTTTCTAGGGTTCCTCTGCTTCCATTGGACTGGCTGTTTGCTCCAACCATTTTCCTTTGCTTCCTTACAGGTACAAATAAATTTAAGCCTACTAAATGATGTGGTGCTGCACAGACTAGCTGAATAAATATCTGGGAGGTTAAACTTTATGGCACTTTCCCCTGCTGTTACAATTCCCTCATATTGTGAGCAGAAGTAGAGCTAGCTCATTTATAGGAAACTCAGGTAGGTCTATTTTATTGACAACTCTCACAGTTCTCTGAAATGTTAACTTTTACAAAAGCCAATTCTCATCAAAAAGAAAATAAAGGAGAGGCAGTCTGGCTCCTGTAATAAACAAATGGGCACAAACTGTAATTATTCAGTATGAGGACATGAGAACAAACATGACAGAATGGTGAAGAATGAAAGATGACGGAAGGGGAAAGCCATGTCCCATGTTAAAGCTCTTCAGGGGATAAGCGATCCAATTGATATAGAGGACTTGCACATCCAAAATTTTGGTGAGCAGATCCCTAACCAGTGCTTCTCAAGAATTGTATGCTGTCATGGAATCAAAGGGATTCATGTCTTAATCTCATAGATTAGTAAAAGAATAGAATAGACTAGACTAGACTAGACTAGACTAGACTAGACTAGAATAGAATATTTCACTTGGAAGAGTCCTAAAATGATCATCTAGTCCAACTGCCTGACCGATTCAGGGCTGGCCAAAAGTTCAAGCATGTTGTTAAGGGCATTTTTCCAGATGCCTCTTAAACACTGAGAGGCTTGGGGCATCGACCATCTCCCTAGGAAGCCTGTTCCAGTGTTTGATCATGCTCTGGGTAAAGAAATACTTCCTAATGTCCAGTCTAAACCTCCCCTGGAGCAGCTCTGAACCATTTCCACGCATCCTATCACTGGATCCCAGGGAGAAGAGCTCAGCACCTCCATCTCCACTTCCCCTCCTCAGGAAGCTGTACAGAGCCATGAGGTCACCCCTCAGCCTCCTTTTGTCCAAACTAGACAAGCCCAAAGTTGTCAGCTGCTCCTCACAGGACATTCCTTCCAGTCCTTTTATTTTATTTTTTTTAATTTTTACTTTTTGCTCTCCTCTGGATGCATTCAGGGACCTTCACATCCTTCTTAAATTGTGGACCCCAGAATGGCACACCTCAGGGTGAGGCTACACCAACTCTGAATGCAGCAGGACAATCACGTTGTCTGACTGACTGGTTATACTGTGTTTAATGCACCTCAGGATGTGGTTTGTCGCCTTGGCTGCCAGGGCACACTGCTGACTCATATTGAGTCTGCTGTCAACCAGCACCCCCAGAAGATATAGAAATGGTGTATGAGTAGATCGGTGTTCACTGTGGGGGAAGTTATCTGTAGTGCCCTATACAGGATCATACTCAACCCTGTGCATTTCAAGTATTCATGAATGATTGGGAAATAGTGTGAGGAACTGGACCACGATTGGTGACAGTGCAAAATGAAAGTCCACTGTGAAATGTTGCAGATGGATCTCATGACATTAAGTGACTCGGTGATAAAATTAGAGCTGAAATTCGATGTCAGTAAATGCAAAGTAATTCACATAAGGAAAACCAACCATAACTACACATATACAGTAATAGGCTCTAAATTTGTTATTACCTGTTGGAAAACTTGTGAATAGTTCTTTATAAACATCAGCTCAGTGCTCAGCAGCAGTCAGAAAGGAGAATCAAGTATTAGAAAGCAATAGAAAAAAAATAGAATACAGCATTATGCCACTGTGCAAATCCTTTGTGTCCTGCATCCTCAGTGCTATGCACAGTTCTTTCTCCTCATCTCAGAAAAGAAGTAGTTGAATCAGAACAAGTACAGAGAAAGGAGTCAAAGATAATCAAAGATACGGATGGTTTTAGAACAAGGAGAGATCAAACAAATTCACCCTTGGAAAGGAGACAGTTGTTGACTGAACTATAGAAAAAAATAAAATCACGAATTGCTTGGAAAAGATGAATATAAAATAATTAATCCCACTTCTCATTATATAAGAACAATGGAAAATCAAACCAAATTATCAGATCACAGACTAAGGGGTTGCCTTTCATCACAAACTGAAGGAAGGACATTTTGCACACAAATCAGAATTAAACCGTGGAACTCAATGCCCAGAACATGCTGGAGAGGTGAGACCTATACATGTGTCAAAAGCTGATTAGGCACATTCAGGGAAAAAGTGTCCATCAAAGGCTATGAAAAACAAGATTTCAGCTACAACAAAATTTTCCCAGGAAGTCCCAGGCAATATTGCCAGGAGATGTCAAGCACTCATGTTTGCTGCTTTAAACATGCCAATTTATTACTATTTACATTTGCTAAACTCTGCTGTAAATCACATAGAAGCATGGAAGTCTAACTTACACAATGGGAAAGAGATCAAAATGTTAGCTCTAGGCTTAATGTATGTATTAGAATTTCAACCCACTATTTGTTGAATTGAAGTGCATTAATTGAAGTTTGGTTGCATTCAGGTTTTGGAATTCATATGAAATGATTCAGTTAGGTATGCTACCTATTCCAGATGAAAGGGAAGATATAATGTTTGATACTTCCACATAAAATATTGAGAATCAATATGAGTGATGCTCAGCTATCATGCTAGATTTCTAGGATTACTCTCAGCAGTTCATAATCCAAGATATCCTTGCAACTTTATTCATTGTGAGAAATGTGGCCTATGATCAGAGCTGGGCCAGGAAGGCTTTTATTATTTAATTATGAGTAAATTGGCTATAACAAAATATCAAAATACTTTATGGATTTGGTTCTGAAGTCTTTAAAAAGTCAAAAAGTCACACTAGTCAGCCAGCCTTTGCTGGTAAAAAGTCATTAATGCTTAAGAACTGAAACAATTCCAGGGAAAAATAAAGCCCTCTTAAATGAAAGGAAGGATGTGTTATGTTAATCGTTACATTTCTAAAATACTGTTTAGCTGACTGTGGGACTCATATTCACAATCTTATCTCAAAGACTGACATCAGTCTTCCAAGTACCAACCACACCTATGAGCCTTTTGTATTTTTCAGATTTTTGGAAAATTAGTTCATCCATTGTCAACTTAGCAGCTATGTTGAAATGAAAAGCTGTGCACAGACACAGCTTTCCTCTGTCCCCAAAGGCCTAAAATTCTGCCGGGTGGGAGAGGATTGAACTGTATTCATAATCCAGAATATCAACTATCAACAGAAAACTGGCCTGAGAAAACTGTCCCCAAGTGAAGAGTACTTAGAAGAAAATTGTTCATTTGTTCTTTATCTTATTTTCTTATAGACTAGCCTACAAAATTCAATGCCCCTCTTTCTCCATTCGGGCTCTCCAGAAAAAAAAGTGACCTGAGGATTTAGTTAAGGGAGTTCAGTAAATTTACTAACACCTAAAGATCTCATATTCATCAGGTAAACTCCTACTGCCTGTTTGGAGATATACACAATTGTGTGACTCAAACTTCGTTAGAACTCATTCTTCCTTAGTTTTCCTCTGTATTTTCTTTGATATATGGCTCATTCTTTACATGTATACATGGGAAAATATGTGTGCTTCCAAAATGACACTTCCAAAACTTCCCAGAATTAAAAACCAAAGATTTTTAATCTCTAAATTATATGTATATTAAATATTTAAAAATAATTATCAACTGAAAACTTGTATTATGCTGAACTTGACATGTATTTATTTTAAGTTAGAGGAAAGATTCTGTGTTACAATATGAAAAGAGGAACAGAGCAAGAAATGAATAATATTTGGTAAGAATGAGGCTTAAGTGAGAAATGGTAGAATTACTTCACCGTGACAAAGCCAAGGGACATCTCTGTTTGTTCTGGGAAATACCCAGTAGCCAAAGTCAACACACCAATACATGAGTTGTACCTAAACTATGACCTGTGATTCCTTATGTCTGTTGCGTGCTTAATGCTAAAATTGTATTGATCGCTGATAGGGTCTTAAGCAGGAAGAAAAATGGACTCTAAAGAAATAACAAAGAATTATTTCCAGTGGCATTCAATCTGATTATCTGCTCCCATATTAGCTGGATGATGTGAGAAACTGAACTCTCTGGTTCATTGACTTAATTGCAGTCTTGATTTGATCATATATTCCATCCTTTCCATTAGCTGAATTGAAGTAAATTATTTTAATAATGTGCTTGCTTAGGCTCCTATTTGTTTGTTAAATGTTTTAACAAAATCCATAAGAAGTTTATAGAATAAGTTGTCCTCTCAGATTGCAACATGGATCATGAACACAAGCACAGTTAAAGAAGGTATTTACAAGGCACGTGACTCTGTGTCCAAAGTGACAGGGATGTTTCATAATGGATAAACTTATTATATGGATAAAATTATTATATAACTTTTTAAAATCTTAAATTTAGCAGTTTGAGGAACCCGATGCAAATGTAATAACTGTTAATATTTTTCGTAAACTTCTAATATTCTTAGATAAATATTGTTATTTGTTGTAAGAACACATTCATTTTGCTTCCTATATGGTTTCTCTAAAAATTTGCATCGTGAAGAAAAATAATTACGTATTCCTTATATTCCTTTACAGGCAAGAACTGATACTAAGAAAGCTTTAAAATCTGTACAATCTTACTCTCTTTCCTGCAGAAAGTCCCATGAAAGGGTTTAGATTTCCTTTTTATTTTATAATAAACAACACTGACAACATCTATAAGAAATAACATTGAACAGGAAGACAATTTGCACTACAGAAACTGTGAAATACTGGAGATAACGATTCCAGGAGGAGAACAGTGGAACATGGACGATAAACACCCAGGAACCAGACTGCAGTGACCTGAGATGGAAGGAAGCTTCTAGCACCAAACAAGTCTATCAGAAAAAGGAGTTTGAGAAAGCAGTAGGACTGACTTGAAGAACACAAACTTTTCCAAGCAGAAGCATAGAAAGTGATGGATTTGGCTCAATAACGGTTTCTTGGACAACCTGCATACAGATTACCAGAGAAAAATATAAAATAAAACGAGGATTGTATAGGGACAAACTTAGAAAGGTCAAGATACAACTAAAAAGAGAATAAAGCATAATAAAAAATATTCAGTGGCATATTATGAATAAAGAGCAAGCTCAAGCAATGAGCTGTCATAGTCCTCAGTAATACGACCCTGAGACTGTAGGTGCATGCAGCAGCAGTAATTATTTTCCAGCATAGGCACGTTACCCATCAGCTGGGCAGCCCACTGCAGCTATGCAAATATCTCCTCCAGCTGACTGGAGACATGGGTTTGAGCAGCTGGATACAAGGTTTGGCTGTGTTAAATGGCATCGCCTTCAAAGGAATGAATACAGAGCCATGGCCTTGAGATGGCTGAAAAATCCTATGTCTTTTCTCGTTATTCCCTTCTTCGGTAGAAACATTAACTGTGGCCAGTGAAGTAATGCCACTGACACTAGTGAAGGAGTCAGGTGAGAATAAGGGAGAATATGCTATTGATCATTTGCATAAATTAGAAATCCGAAGAAATTCGGGTGTACTAGCCCTGGTAAATTCACCTCAATGCATGTAGAAGTCTGACTAAAGCAATCTCAAGCATGTTAGAACATACTTGTGAGAATTTGATTAAAACAGGAGAGGCTGTATATCAGAAAGTCCAAGATTGTCCCTGTCTTTACACAAAGACAGGAAAAGAGAAGGGCAAGAGGACACACAGAATTCTATCCCTAACTTCATTTACCATAACCTTATTGAAAGAAGGACTCAGATTATTAGTGGGTAAATAAACATACTAGTAAGAAGACAAGGTGGTAAGTAAAAGCCAATATGAATTTATCAGGAAATGAATCATGTGTAATTGAGTCTGTTCCTTTTTAGGAGAGATAATGGGCTTTGTGGTTAGGGAAGGAGCAACAGGTGTAATATATCTTGATTTTAGTAAGCATTTTGACACTGCTTGACATTCTTATAAGCAAAGTATGAAAATATTGCTGAGACCAAAGTACTGTTATATAGATTGAACAACTGGCTTGCAAATTGCACTTAGAAATAGCTACTCATTGTTCTCCATCAAATTAAGAGACAGTAGCAGATCGGGCTCCATAGAATTCCACCTGGGTCCAGTACTATCCAGTAGATTCATTAGTCACTTGGTTATCTGAAGGGATATTATGCCTTTTACATTTCCAGATGGAAGCAAGCTGGCAGTGGTTGCAAGCCCCGTGGAGAGCAAGATTAGAATTAAAATAATTTTGACAAACTGACAACAGGTCTGGAAAAAAATAAGATGTGATTCAGTAAGGCCAAATGCAAATTACTATACGTAAGTAGGAATAATGAAGTCCTCAAAGAGAGAATAGGGTGAACAACAGGCTACGTAGCAGTTCCACAGAATAATTAATCACACCCAGACTATGACTTGGTAATATCATAGTGTTGGGAAAAAAATCAGACAGCATACTGGGATGCAAAAGTGAATTTCAAGGCGAATCAGGAGTGCCCTAGAATACAGCACCAGTAAGGCGTCGGTTGATGGATTGTGTATATTTTCAAGATTTCCCTTCAGCAAAGATGAGAACCAATTAGAGGAAGTCCATATGAGAACTATAAGGATGATCAAACATCTAGAATACATGACCTCTGTAGAAAGCTTATGATACTAAATAACACACTCCCTTAAAACTTCTGAATCTGGGAAACCACCTTTGCAGTTAGCTCACATTGTTCATAGAAAGATTAAGTGCAAAGTGCTTCTTCAGACTGCTGCCATCTAAACCACTTAGGAAACAATTTTATTCCAGAAATAATAAGTTACTGTCAGAGGATAAAAATCTTAACAGAGCTTTTCAAATTCAATTACAACATGAAACAACTATTAATATGAAAAGACTCAAGGGTTTTCTCATTAGTATTTTAAAGCAGCATGACAGATTATTTTGAGTGTGTCAATAATGATTCATAGTTCTTGTTGAGTCCCCATTGTAAGGGAAAGTCTTAAGACAGCTGAACTGTCTTTTTTCAGGCCAATATATGAAAAACATCATTAAAGTTGTTATGAATTTAGACGGGGCATAACTTTGTCTGACAGCTATAACAAGAGCAGATGAGATGCAAAGCAGAATTTGATCACTTCAGGTTTTGTGCTGGCTACTGCGTGGGGCAAGATTCAGTTACTGTGAAAGAAATATGGCATACAGGAAATCTGTCCAAAGGTGAAAAGAGAAACAAGGTGTGGTGGGGTGTTACTCTCTGATGGTGAAGAGATACTATTCAGGATGGGCTATTACCTTCCCAACAGGCTAAATGAATCATCACCATGAAATAGTAAACATCTTCAACATGAAGAAAAATGCAAATTAGTGTCGGACTCTGGGCTGTACATGAGAATAACTCTGTAATTCTTCCGAGGAAGCACCTTTGAGACAGTGCCAGCCAGATGTCCAGATGCCCACAGCTATCCAAGTGGATAGATGCCAAAACATACATATCTAACATAATTTTAGGGATCAAAGAGTACTCTGCCAAGCTTCCAGCTGCCACTCCAGGAGGCAGATACTTTGTAGGTCCCACTTCACACCCATTTACCATATGTGGATGTCTTTGGCATTTAAAATAACCAGCTGAAAACTTGGTGGGATAGCATAAGATGCCTACAACGACACCAAATACTTTCATTTAGAAAGCACATGATATCTTCCAAACTATGGAGAATGAAAAAAAAAAAAAGTATTCTAGAAATCCTTTTCTTCATTACTTAATCTTTACCTCACTTATATTGACCCAAATGTGATTAGGTTTTGCACAGTTGTACTGTACAAAATGCCTGATGTTCTTCCTATCTACATAATACAACCATGACACTATCAAGCGAAGTTGAGTTATATGTGGGTGGAGGGTGGTTGTACCTAGATCAAAGTCTTCTCCCCAGAGGAGGCAGAGGAGCACAGGAACCTAGAACTGGTCCTTAGGGCACAAGAGAATTTTCTTCCAAAAGGTGTGGGTTTGTGCTGTGGTCAAAAAGACACCAAGAAACACAAGTTTCAGATGAAAACTAAGTGGTATGGGTGAAAGATATGTATCGTACTAAAAATATTGTGCGTGCTATGGAGATCACCCTCCAGATTCTGGGAAAATAATACATTCAGACAAAGTCTGAAATGGTAGTCTCCTCTGTCCTGCATGTACCTACAGAGATGTTTAACTAGTTAAGAAGGTGGACAACCTTAATCTGGACTAAGAATCAGGAATAACTTGATTACAAGGCAGTACTGATAAGCAATAGAATAGTTATATTTTGGTTTATGTCTTAAATTTTGAAAAATGACAACAGAGTTCAGGCAGTATGTTTCTCTTTGGTCTCAACCCTCAAAGGAGTGACAAGACAATTTTTACATCCTTTCCTGTATCAACTTTCCCAAGATCATCTCCAAAAGATAGCAGAAGAGCAAAGTGAGAGTTGTCAGTTTTTGAAAGGAGGTGAAGGAATTTGAAAGGAGAGAAGAAGTGCCCAGCTGTGTGTGTATTCAATAACATTTTTTTTCAAGAACAGTTTGATTCTCAGTGCTTATTGGTTGGGGAATCTGGGAAGAGGAGCTGTACATCAAAAGGTCAGTGAAGGATCAGGATTTGACTACTTGTCCTGCTCTTGCATCAGTGCATACCCGGCTGCCTTTTTGAAAGCATATGCAAAATGAAAAGGCTGTGCTTTCTGAGCCTGGCTGAAGAGTATAAAAGAGGTAAAAATCTTACCTTAGAATATGTTAAGTTATGGTCTAACTGCCTTTTAGAGAGCAGAGAAAGCTGCTGAATAATAGTAATGAAAGCTACAGTTAAGTGGGGAGATGACACAAATGGTGGTTCTGACTGTGAAAACTGTTATCAGTAAGGTTTGTGTAGTTTTATTAAGTTGACTAAAATGTAGTGCATAAACATGAGTGATTTTTATACTGAAAAATTGGTAGCATCATACAGAATGAAAATATTTTATAATCGCAACATCTCATGAGAAAAATTCCTGAAAGCTGTATTCATCTTAGATTTCAAAGACAGATCAAGAGGTTACATTGGCAAAATAACTATTGTTTTTATCTTTTTGTCAGAAAAGGAAGCTGTAACTTTTGCAGTAAACAGCAATAAATGCAATTTCCTTAGTGCTTTTTGGTCACTTTCTTATTTTCTCTTTTCAATATATGCCTATCCTGTTTTGTACCCATGCCATGTCCTGTCTGCATTACAGATGGTGAATAATCCAGGCTGGAAGACTTTTCTCTGCTTATTTGGCTGAATGGAACTCTGGGAAATGAGATATTTTGACTGGCATTTCTAGTTTCTTTTACTGTTAGTTGTAGTGTTATATATCTCCCAAACGCTTCCTAAAAATGTTTACTTCATCTGAAACTTTCTTAGATGAGTTGTCCAGAAAAAGAATTATTGTATCATGGCATATAAAAATTAACCCCTACTGTAGCAGAATTCCTACCTGTGAAGACAATTAATTCAAAGAAAGATTTAACGCATGTCAACATCATTTTAGGTATTGAGTTTCAGTCAGAAAGAGGAAAAAAGATATTGACATATGGGTAGCTAGGAAAACAACTTTTCTACCATGCATTTCCCATATTTTTAATAACATCTTATTAGCACAATGTATCCTTTGTCCCAATAAAGTGTTTTACAGTCCCATCTACTTAAAATACCCTTCTTTTTTAAAGTGATGGACTAGCAAGAATAAAGAATTCTGGTTGGTGCAGTGCGTATGAAAACATTATCTTCTCTTCTGTAAGTGACTGCAGTTTTGTCTTCTGCGCAGCTTAGCTAGTTTAACACGACTAATATGCAGTAGGCATTAACAGTTAGCTTATCTTATCTTGCTTCCTAATGTTTTTTTTTATGAGCATGATGAAAACTGACGGAAAGGAGAGGTAAGGGCAAAGAAGAAGAGATACTAAAAGGGAACTAGAAGTTGTGTGGGAAAGAGGACTGGCTAAACCAGAGTAAAATCCTTCCTGATATTTTCTCATTGCTTGCTTGCAGGAGGCCAGCTGACTCCACAAAGGGCTATGGAAATCTGCAGCTTAGCAAGGATTTCAGACAAACTGTTCTTTCTAATGCTATTGCCTTGCCAGTTTTCTCCTTCAAAGGAGGATCTACTGGAAAGTTATTTATTTATACTGCATATAGATTTCACACTTTGGATGTTATGGTTAATGTCTCCAGCTGCAGAGCTCAAGGACAGCCTGCGTCATGGTCATTTTCTGTCCTCAGCTTCCATGAAGCTAACTTGTAGTCAGAGCAGCAAGACAAGATCAAGAAAAGAGGGAACTTGAGTTTTAGGATTTATGTATCTACAGCATTCTGCAGTCAAAGCTCAGCTAAATACAAAGAAAAGCACTTATGGAAAACAGTTTCTCTACTTTAAAAGGCATCTCGCTCTAGCGGTTGGCAACCCCTGGGAGAGGCACACCTGGGACTGCTGGGGTCCTTAAGCGGAGGACAACTGATCTCAGCTGGACTGCCCTATGGACTGACTCACGAACAGAAGGATGGGTGACCATAGAAAAGGTTTTGACACGGCACAGGAAAAACTTTTCTATTCCTAAAAATCTTGGTAGAAGGTTTACAAGGTCTTACAATAACTGTTTGAATTGTTACTCTTATAAAATATTTTAAACAAGTGCTCAATATAAATACGGCACACTATTGTATAGAGTGGATATTTAAACCTGCTCAGATAAATTTGCAAAACCTCTAAAAAAGCCTCGAATAGTTATTGCAACTGAGGCAGCTGAGAGAGAAGTTATTTATTCAGTGAATAAAAGCTGATACTCAGATAGCATTTATTGGATTATAAACATGGTAGCATTCAAACATGGGTTTATTGAAACATTATTTTAATACTGTTTAAGATCAAATGCTTCCAGATGGTTAATCTGGAATCCCCACAGCTAGGCCTGTCAGATATACTGAAAGTTTAATCAGACTTTTAACACACCGATGGGCTTTGAACAGCCTGGATCCTCAGGAAAAAAAAAAATCCTTAGGAACAATCATGAAGAGATTGATGAAGATATCTGAATAGTAGGCAGCAGCAGTTATGAACATCAAGAGAATGCTTGAGTGCACTGAATTCAGGCAGAAGGTAACAGCAAAGCAACTGTAGCCAAGAATAATGCACATCTAACATAGGAAGCTGTGCTTTTGATTTTCACTACGCTGCTGAAGAAACCTGGCTGAGACTTCACATCTTGAAAAGAAAGGCATATATATAAAGGATTAGCAAATATTTATTTTAAAACTTTTTGCAAGACTTACCTATAGACAAAAATCACACTAATCATTATCTCTAACATTTCACTACTGACAGAATATGACAAATAACTGACCCTGTTTTGCTACGGACAGAAGCTATTCAACCTAGCATGAGTCCAGAGTAGATACTTTCCACTCCCTTTCACAAAAATGCAAAAATTGTTCTTACCTTTATCAGTACAAACATTGCGAATTAACCCTCACATAAGGTACGTAATTACATACTGATATTTTCATTTTAATAGTTATGGAAGCATAACTTCAAAACTATTTCCCTCCCTCCCCAGTGTCACACAGAACAAGAATAAAGACCAAGACCTATCAGCTTACAGGTTTCTATCAGTTAAATACTGGAGTTTAAGTATAGCCTGGCAGAATAAGAGAAGACTAAATCCTGATCCCATGTCACATGGTAGCCAACACCCCAAAACTTGTGTTAACATAAGAAGGACAGGCAAAACGCCTAGGTACAAATCAGGTCTCTAACCCATCCTTATCTCTTTTTCTTGCCTACAAAAAACTTCTGACAGTCCTTCACACTGAATTTTTCCAAAGCGAAGCAGAAGACAATCTAATCTCATGACCAATAAACACACTTCAAGTGCTGTTTCTGAGAGGTACTGTGATATAGTGAATAAAAACCTGGTCTGACATGAAAGAAAATTGGCTGCTTCTCCCAGATTTTCTAAATCATCCCGCTGAGTCCCCTGTGCCCTCTATGTTTCACCTATCACATCAGTAAAACCAAGTGAAAGGGTACACCTCTTTCTTAAGGGATGTGGCATCCCATCACCCAAGGCTTTGAAAACACCTGTGTCTACTGCCCAGAAATGCAATTCTCCTGAGGCGCATGCTGTCCTGAAAAGCTAGTCTAAAAACCAGTTGCACCCAAAGGCTCTTAACAGCATTTCCGTGGCTTTCCAGAGACTAATCTGAGGTTGCTCCACACCACCCACCTACCCCTGGCTCCCCAGAGGAAAATCCACTCAGTGCAGGGGTCTGAGCCACTGCAACACTGTACTCCTCCATAGGAAAGGTGGGGGAATAAGGATGCACCATGCAGGTAATAAGGGCCAAATTAATTGGGCAATTGTATCAAAGTCCCTAATAACAGTGTATGGGTACTGCAGCCCCACAGAACCTTTCCTGTCCCCAGCTAATTGTTTCTGCTGTGGGTATCCCTGGCCTTACAGAGTGATTAATAACACATTCTCTCATTACTAGAGTTTACATCTCCCATGTCAGGTCATAGCCTATTTCTCCCATAGGTAAAATTCATTCAGAACAAAACGAGGCATCCTGTGTCATGACAATTATTGTCTCAATTAGTGACATTTTTAATATGCTCTAGCAAAAGAACAACCACACTTTACTGCATTAACAGGTGGAAATGTTCAATTCTTAATTAACTTTATAGGACAGAAAATTATTAGGCTACATCTAGAAAGGTCAGACTAAAGGGTAAGAGAAGAGCAGAACTATACTGTAATAAATTCTGTAGCCAGGGAGCCCATTCCAAGTTGTGGAACCCTCTGCAAGGCATAGAAATGCAAAAAGCCAAAGATCTCTTCACACAGGGAAAATTTCTGAAGGTGTATGCTATGTTCTCCTAAGAAATCAATACTGCATTTTTAGAGCAAATTACTGCACAAATGCTAACATGCAGATGCACTGTTGACTGCCTCTGCATTTAGAAACTCCCAATCATAATTCAGAGTAACAGAAAAAGCCTCCTCAATCTGCTTTTTCATTGACTACTTAGCCAGCCATCCAACAGGATTTCTCTTGCCTTTCATGCCCTGTGTCCTTCTATTATTTCCCTGGTTTCCACTCTCCTTACTCGATGAAAGATGACCTGAGGATGATCCACAATATAGTAGAGAAGAATGTAAAAATAGCAGTTTTCACACAGCACTTGCAAATAATTGAATATCGCTGAAGCTTCAAAACTCAATACTAGGCAAATCTAGGCTCTCCTTCGAAATTCCCAGGCTTCCAATGAAACTTTTTTTTTTTTTTTTAGCCTAGTCACTCTGGTTTTTAACACTCTCTCTTCCTGCTTGTGATGGTTTTTTTCTAAGGATTATCTCATACAATGTTTACAGAATTAGTGATTGGCTATTCAGAATACCACTAAATACTGTGCTTGTGTGGAGGAATTAGTCTCAGTCTTTAAAGACTGGAGCTATTTTCCCCTAATAAAGCCTGTTTTCATATTTTCAGTCCTCACAGCTTCACTGCAACAGAACTAAACAATATGGTACTTCAAATGTAAACTTAGCCATGAAAATCCAGAACAAAGTCTTCAAGCTTCATGTTTGGGTACACAGCAGGTCAAACAGTCTGAGGGGATCTCAGGGCACTTTCCCAAATTATCTTGCATTGTTGTCTTTCAAAATTGATTTAGACTGGAAACGCGTCTTTGTCCAGATTTTTTGGCAGATGCCTTCAAATGCTTAGATATGGAGGGCAAATTGAGTAAATAATTATTTATACACTTAAGAGGATTTATGTGTATTTTACAGAGTCTAAAATCTTTGCAATAAACATTGCCTGTTCTGCTGAGAAGCTTCTGTAGTCGCTACGGTGCCAAAGCTTGCTTTCAGACTTTGTGTGGCCTCAGTGAAGTTGGCCACAAGAGGAGGACTGACAGCCAAGGAACATGCACAAAGGGGAAAGAGAGCTCTTTGGGGTATGGGAATAACAGAAGAAACTTTGTGAGATGGCAGAATTAGCTTGAGACCGAGTAGAATATGGTATTCTGTAATGATTGCCACACTCCCAGCAGCGTACAGGCGTACTGAGTGAAGAGCTTCTCTCCCTTTCATTATTATTATGGTTATTATTGCTGTTGTAAGGAAACGGTACCTGAAAATTTATCAGAGACTGATGTGCTATTTCCCTTTCATTAGTTGCTGTTATTACTTAATCTAAACTACAGTTATCACTTAAACTCTCAACATTTTTGATTTTTAAATGACATCGGAGAATGTATTTTGTATATGTGGTAAAATCTGTACACAAAGGCAAAAAAAGAATCCCTTCTTATTTAAACCAGTGGGAGTTTTGTGATACATTGCACCAGGGCCAGGATTTTATCCACACTCTTAACTTCTTACAAATTCCTGCTGCTCATTTTGCTAGCAACAGTGACATCTAAGAATAATTTCCCATTTTAGGAACTATCTTCCTCCCCTTTCCTTGTTAACTGCTTCTGTTTCTCTTATCTGACAAGGGAGCGAAACGGGTCATTTAAAAACTTTGGTTGGTTTCATTTGCATGGAAAAAAGCAAAACATTTTGCTTTTCAGCACCCGGAGTCTTTGGCAACGGAGGCTGAAGTTACTCAGGCACTTCCATCACCAGCGAGGTGAGTTCCTCACCCCGAATCCCCCTTGGTGTCTCCTGTTTGCCTGCGGCATGATCTGTTGCTCTTCTCTCAGCTATGTTGCTGGCACTGTTTGTGTACACAGGCTGTAAGACTGGTGCTAGAAATATCCAAGCTTTTGAAAAAGGTGAAGAAAAAAAGCTTTAAAATAATAAGCAGCAAACAAAAAGAGTTAAATCATGCCAGCACAAGTATTTACATCAGTAACGAGACAGCTGATCCTATGCTGAGTCAGAACATATTCCCAAATTGGTTTTCACACTCTGAAAGCAGGTTGGCGTCACTGTGCCCAGAGCGGCTCTTCCCCCTCGGAAAGTCCTGCCTTGTGAAGGGTGAGCTTCCCACTCCACACCACGCAAGAAACAATAGAGCTTTCCTTACAAATTAAATGACCTATGATCTCAAATCATCTTCAGCCTTCAGGTTTTTTCCCATTTCTCTTTCTCTCTTTCTTTTTATTTATTAAAATATGGATGCAAATCACATTTTCCTCTGATGCTCTTTCATCATGACTTTGAATGAGTGTGAAATTTTCCCTGGAAATAAATGAGTGTTCATTTTCCAACAGATATTCAGATAATGAAAATGCTTTCATAAGTCATGTCTTTATAGATTTGATTGAGAGTCTATTTTCAAGTAGAAGGAAATGGTCACATTTATTTCAGAGTTCCCCAGATCAGGCATTATCTGTTCTCCATCTTCTTCAACTCTCTAATTATGTTTTGTAATGTACTTATATCATGATACTTATTGTGACTACTTTTAATCCAGTAGATTTATGTTTAGACCTATACTTTATTATCTCAGGTGGCGTATGCTTAGAATGGATATTGTACCTCTCTGCAAGGTAGCAGACTTTGCTTCTAGTTTTACCTACCCGATCAAAGCAGTTTGGATTTTTTTTTTGTCAATAAAAAAAAAGCAGGAGACAGCTGCTTAGTTTTACTGCTCTTGTCTCCACTAACATCCTCATTTGTTCTTATGAGACGAATCATTTTCTTCCTTCCAATCAGAATCAGTGGTCAAATGGAAAATGTGAATGGCACATAACGAAGTAAATAAGGCACTATGCGAGGGGAAATTTGGTTGGTTAGAGCAGAGGTCTAGGATATAAGGACAATAATAGAGCTCTAAAAGTGCCATATGGTGACTAAAAGGCTCAATTTGTTTCACAAGCGCTGCATTACACTAGATAAAAGACCTTTTATATCAGCTTCTTTATCTCTCGTCTTTGCAAATCGACCCTACTTTATTCTTTCACTCATTTACATATTTTTCTGTTGTTAATAGCAAATGTAAGAAAGCTCAAAATTGCCCGAGTTCCATAAAAAATCAGATTTATTCTTCAGAGGGTTGCCAATGTATGAACAGTCTTAGAACTAGAAAATACATCTATTACACTTTTACCCAAGATAAATATAGTGAAATACACTATATGGATAGAAATAAGACTTATCTATAAAATCAGAATTCACTAACATATATGAGATGATTGTGTTAATCAGCTAGACCATGAAATAAGTCATTTGCATATTTCATTTTTTGATTGACATGATCAGTTTAACGTATACATATTAAATATAGGTTATCTGTATTTCAATTTTAGAGAAAATAAGGCAAATGGTTTTAGGAGAGGAAATTAATATCTGGCTAAAAAGAAAGCAAATTACATTGGGGTGCTAATGATATACACCCCTAATTTGGCCAAAACAATGGGCTTTATATCTAAACAATTCAATTGTATGGGTTTTCATTTCTGTACAAATAATAAAAAGATACATAAAGCCAACATTTGGTATAGAGAACTTGGTTTTAATCTTGCTTAAACTAGAATAAATCAAAGGCTGGTCGGCTAACGGCGGTAGAAATACAGCAAGGGAAAATATGTGTGAAATGAGAATTAAGCCCATACTTTCCTTTTGGCACACCTTTTTTCTTCCGAGATGTAGTATTATGTGCTATTCTCTCAGCACCAAAGACACTAGCTTTGCCAAGGGCATAAAATGTATTGCCTGGCACACAATAAAAGAACTCATATTAATGCAGAATGACACTTTAGAATAGGGATTGGTTTGCCGTATACTCCTGAAAGACATAGTAAAAGATAATTGTTATTTTCATTAACTATCTCACTTGCAGAGTTGCTTCCAGTGGTTTAGAAAGCAAGAAACTTGTACCTATCCCCAAAAAAACACAGATAGCTGTCACTCTGATACCCTGATAGCCAGAGGCAATATTCAGTTACTTCTGATAGCCATGCAGTATCTTTTAATTGAATGCTAGCACTTCTTACACAGCCAAGCAAAAATCTTGGAAGTATACAGAACAGAAGTGAAAACTGGCCAGGAAAACATTTTGAAATTGAAATACTCCACTGCAGTCAGTGTGAAAAGATATTTATGGCTGTGAAAATGCCACATGAATCTGCACTTCTCACTTCAAATACTCTATTTTAAAGAGAAAAAGAAAAAAAAGGCATAACAGCATAACTATTATAGTTCATATTCCACTAAGGCTTCATTCGGTTTTATTTTCCATAGTCCATATAAGAAATGCAGGTCAGTGACCATTAGCAGCAATGTATCTTAAGAACATTTAAAAATATGTGTGAGAAGCCCGAGTGCAATGAAAAACAGTGTAGAGCATAAGACTAGAGTGTACTCTATTCTTGAGTATTTGTTGTTCTGGAAAAAAGGTGAGGAGTCACTGGACAGCATTCAGCAGTGAAAGCCAGCCAAAGAAAAATAGAAAGATGAGATGAAAGAGAAGTCAAAAAGACTGTCTTTTTGCTTCCCTTTAACCTCTCTCCTTGAGGTTCATTGCTTTAAAAAAAACAACCAAAATAAAACAAAACAACATCAGGGAAACCTGAATGTGAATCTCCAGAAACACGCCCAGTGGAGAATCAAAGAATGAGCTGTTATCGCCTGGGGAGTACGAGCTTCCCTACACCATAAATAAATGAGTGCGTAAAGAGTCATAGAGCTATGTATTTTTCATGAGAGAAAAGATGGACGCTAGAATTTAATGAGAGTCTGACATTTTATAACAAGGAGATCACATTCTCCTCATAGTTACCTAAAAAAGGAGATAGTGAGAGCAGTATATGAGAAGAATAGGACAAAAAGCATAGGTAAAGATTTTGTTGTAAAAATGCCATTTTTAATACTTAAATACATATTGATTTGGTCTGTTCTGTATCCTCATATTCATCTGTTTTCTGGAAAGATCAAAATTTGGCCATTGGCCATTAGCCATTGTGCCTGAGTATCATATTAAAAGATTCATTTCTGCCATATAATTTCAAAAAAATGAAAACCTTGCACAATACCCATTCTTCTTTTGATAACTCCAGCCCAGTATTTTTAATCATTGATTTACAAGAAAAATGTTTGCTTAGGATTTAGTTAAGTGTTGCTGCTTACATTCAAATATGGTTGCTGCCAATGTGCACTCAGTTTGTACACGTGAACTATGCCACACAAAATTGGCATTCCTGACTTTTAATTCTTATTAACAATCAATGGAGCAAGTAGGAACACACTGTAATTCATCCTTTTTGTTCTGGGGGACCTCTGGATAGCGATGTTCTGACTGAACAGGATCATTAAAAGAGCTATATTTTCACCCTGTTTTCAGTGTTTAAAAAAAAAAAGCGTTAAAAGTCATCAGCACCTTACTCTGTAATTTCCTGTGATTACTTCGCAGATGTCTAACGCATATAACAGTGAGACTGTAGTACCCTCTTACATCAGGAAACCAATACAAAGTTTCCTGAAATCAATGAGAGGTATAGCATGTTACGCTTATTATCATGGTAAGCAGAAAGCATGGGCTGCTAGACAGCCCATCGAGTATTTTCAAGTGTTCATTCAAACTCTGAACTTTAACCACTCTCTCTTTTTTCTACTCGTACAACTTAGAGTGTAATTATCTTGATATAGGAAAGGAGGAGGGCTGAGCAGAAACAATTAATACTTGCAACGCTTGTTTCATCTGCTAGCAGTGGACTTCAGCATCCTTCACTCTCTCAAAGGGTCGTTTAAATCTTGTTTGAACAGCTCCTGTCTTCTTATTTCTTCAGCTGTGACTGGTGGACCATTTCTCACAGACATGGCTCTCAATATGACAATGGCTTTGCAATTTTCTGGCACCTGTTTCAGATTTGTTTTTCGTCAAGTTTTCTTCATGAACATATTTCTTCTAGAGTTACTATCTAGCACGAACAGAAGAATTTACCTAGAGTGGACTAAAAATAACACTCTTATACAACTAATTTTAGAGGATTTTTTCTGTCAGCTCCTAACACTCCTAATGTATGCGTTTATGCGGCTCTCCATGTCTCTGCTTTTTTCTTTTGTTGCGTTAAAATACATTTATATTGATTGATCACATTTGAATTAAATAAGGAAGCCCTGTGTTGAAGAGAAAATCAATCCTGTTTTAATTCTGAAAGTACCACTTTGTGTGTGGGAGAAAGATATATCCTCAGTTAAACATGTGCATGAAACCATACAGACAGAAATACAGGATGATATTTCAAAATCATGTCCTTTAAATATGTATGTAATAAAACTGGGCCAGAGTTTTCACAGCCACTATCAAGTAATGAGAGAAAGGAAAGGGATTCAAAAGGACCTACCGAAAAAGACAAGATTATTTCCATTTTTCTGCATCCTATTTCTATATTTGTGATGTTTTAACTCATTTTGCAGCTGTCTTATGATTACCTCTGGAATCTATATCTTATGCTTTTAGCAAGAGTCTAGCTTGTCAATTTTTATCAGGGGCTTTTAGAAGATGCTAATAATTTACATCAGTGGGTGTAGATTGCCATTGCCACTGAGCCTGGTTAAAAAAAATATTCCTGAATTCTAACTGACCATTTCTAATGAGAATATTATAACTCTGCATTCAGTAGTTTTGCATTCAGTATGTCTTTTGATAGTCCTAAGGAACTCATTCATTGTGGGCTTTCCCTTTAAAAATCCACAAGCAAAATTAAAGCATGTAAAAAGGATAAAAAAATAACAACACTCATCATGAATCAGTTACAGGACTACAGGCTGGTCTAATATTCCTGTAGATACCAGCAAATCTGGTTGCCCAGATACAATTTTAAGCTTTGTGTTTCCAACCCTCATTTTGGTTTTGCCTTCCGTGAGCATTTCACTGGTAACTAGAGCCACATAATTCAAGCTGATAAGTCAATGAACATATTTAAGGATTATTTACATGAGCCAAGATTTCTAGGACTCAGTTTCCAGCTCATCAATCCCGTCTCATACCTTCCATTGTTTTCAGAGTCAGAGTCACCAGACTTATTTCAATAAAGCCTGAGTTTGTGCATGCCTAACATTTATTCCAAGAGATGCCAAAAAAGCATCTTCTTCTTCATTTCTTTCTCTGCAGTCCTGGATTACTTACCTCTTGAAGGACCTCTGGGATACATTTTCTGTCGAAATGTCTAAAAGGCAGTTGCCACAGTGCTGTATTGCTAAAGAGGAGAGAAAATGTTATTCTTCAGAGACAAGAGATCTCCTTTCTCTGAAAATAGCCTTTAAACACAAACGCATTCCTGAACCAAGATTTGTCAGGGCAAAGCAGCAGACGATAAAAGCAGTGGTGACTCTTCCCACGTACATTGTGGAGAACCAAAGACATCTAGCTTGTTACTCGACTGAAATTCAAGATAAATAAAGAGAGGCTGTCAAAAGAAACAGCATAGACACTGCTGGCTACAGTAAAATGAATATTACAATTCTCTTCTTTAGTGGGAACTCTAAACACCACAGGCTATGGCTTCACACCACGTTTTAGCCCTGTCCTTGTCAAACAGACCTTGCATATCCTGCTGCTGCAATCCTAATGCTTTTCTCTATAGTTTGGTGATATGATGGATTCTTCTGGCAAGGTTCAAAGACAGAGATAGGACACACATTCTTTTCTTTGTCCCGTATTAGTTCCTTTGTCTCTCATAAGGCCACCTAAAAATATGTGGCCTTTTTCCTCTAAAAAAATGTGTTCTCTCCATGTTCTCTGCTCCACCGTCCGTCATTGTGTCTCAGACCCTGCGATCGTGACATCAGCTGCTGCTTTGTGCCGTCTTCAATGTCTCAATATCGCCCATTCTGTTACCTCCTTGCTCCTCCACTTTGTGTTCTCATGGTCTCTCCTTATCCCCATACCTTTTCATCTCATTACTCATCCCCATCAGCTCCTACAGTCTCTTGTATGATGTCCACAGTCACGGCTCTCAAACACAGCTCTTCATCCGTGATGTGACTTTTATGTGTCTCTCTTTCTGTTTTCAGGAATGTTGACACTTCCAAAAGCAAAACTGCTGCGCCTCTTCTGCAGAAGATACTGTCATATTCCTTTTTTTTCAACTACCATACAATCTGAGTTTCTTTGATATCGAATATTAAAGTTGTTTTTTGTTAGTTTCCTTTTCCTTCCTTTTATGTTCGTATCAGTATTCTCACACACAAACTAATCTTCTTACTTCTCCCTTATAACTGTTCTAAATTCCTCCGTTCTTCTCCAGTGTTATCTAAAACCATGATATGGCTATGGTTTTATTTTTCCTTTGTGTCTTATCAGAACAAAAAATCATCCTCTTTTTTAGCCTTGGACTTTGCTTTCAAAAATGAACTTACAACTATTTATAGCAACAAAACTGGAGGGCAGCATCTGGAAGGGCAAAGCATGCTCTGATAAGACCAAAATGAGTAATCTGTCACAGGACAGACAAGAGAAGGAAGCAAGGCCATGCTCATTAAAAATGCATGTTAATTCCCTAAGCAATGTTTCTCCTAGCCTTTCTTATACAGCCCAACGCTTTTACTGTTAGCTGGGGCTTCTCAGAAAATAGATATTAACGAAGTCTTGCAGCGGTGATGGATAGAGACTAGTAAATCCTTCAGCTCTCTGTGAAGAGAAAATGTCTTTTAGTGGCAGAAAATTAGACTTTTATTCTCTCTGGTCCAGAAGGAGCTTTCAGTTATGCAGTTAAACAAATGGCATGTACTTCTCTACTCTTCATTTGTTCTGTTGGCCGTAGCCATGCAGACTTTATCCTTGTAAGACTGTTAGCATTATGCCATTTAAGATTAATTGAGCAAGGTTAGGAATTAAATTAATATGATTTCATTAATATTTGAATAGCATGTTACAACTGCCTATAAGATTATTTATACCGCTTTGTGCATCACAATATCGTTAATATATATTTTCTAAACTAAAAACTTCTATTCAAAATATGGTTGATATTGTGAAGTAAAACACATACTGCAGGGTGCATGCGTGTAACGGACACATTAATTATTAAAATAAATGCATATATCCATTAGCTAATTATTTTGTTCATATTTCCCAACTAGCAGCAGAATGAATCCATATGAGTGACACAATTCCATAAATTAGTCACACCATAAGTAAATTGATTTTGCTTCACCTTTCCAAGCAGCCTTAGAAAGCTAAAAAAAAAAAGAATATTTTTTGCACGCTCAGAAATTCACTTACTCAAGCCCCAAACCGTAGATCTGTTTATAGAAAAAAATACTGATCTGAAGTCATAATTTTAGTTTTACTCTGTTGGTCCAAATACAGGGAGTTAGTTAGAGTAAGGCTCAGAGAACTCCCCAGCACAGCAAACACCCAGACCAGTCAGTGCAGCGGCTAACGTTTTATTCAGAGGAGAGATCAGATTAATTTGTTGGCCGTGTAGACAAACAGATACATAGTTTCCCAAATATGCACATTATGCTAAACTAGGAAAAGCTATGAACAGAAAAAATCATTTAACACGGAACAAGGTGGCATTATGGGAAGGAGCAAGAGCTTGAGATTCAAGTGGTGAAAAAAGCAGGTCAGCACATTCCGAAAATAATAATCTAAACCATAACTTTTCTGCTGGAAATACTTGGAAAGCAATAATGCTGGGAGAGACCAAGGGGAGATACAGGGTAGTAAACTGGATGTGAGTCTGTGCTGGGAAACGAAGGAAGCTGGGATGATTTTGAGCTGGATACGCATAAACAGTGCACGCTAGGACACCGATAGCCCCTTTCTACACAGCACCAATAAAACCACATCTAGAATCTTCCATCTCAGTATGAGAAGATGCCAACAGAGAGAAATTTTGAGGAAAATAAATAAATATGTGCATGTGAGGAATGCAGTTTTCACATGCGGAAAGATGAAAATAATGAAGAAACCTACCCAAGACTCCGAAAATGGGAACACTGGACTCCTGAATTTACAGTTCTATACCTTTATGTATGATTTAATTAAAATGTACTTATTTTCACAACAAGAGGAATGTCTGCTCAACACCTTCCAAGTAAAGTTACTTAAAGACAAAAACTGAACATATTAACACAGATTTAAATTCAGCTGATTAACCCACTTTAGGTTCCTTTTCTTTAATTTTCATTTTCACTTGTTGGCCATTATGGATTATGTAGGTGAAGTGCTGAAATGAAAGAATATCTATTTCAGGAGGTACAGAACTGAAGAGGAAACAGTAAGATTTTGCTCAAAGACATAACAATAGTAAGTAAATAGTATTTTTTTAGACTTTCTGCGCTTCAGTGTGTTCTGAGCAAGTGGTCATGTTTTGCTCTTCTTACAGCAGTAGCAACATTTCCCAGCTCTGAAGTGTTAAATTGGAGAGTTATATCAGAATCTTTTAAATACATATATATTATATATGTAGGTAAATAATCTTTAAAGATCAAAAAGATGAAAGAATCAGAAAGTAGTTGTGATAATGAGACAGAATGAGAATCAGATTTTTTTCTCGTGTTAAACAATGGGAAATATTATAACAGTCATTTAGAATTGGATTATATGTTTTGAAGCAGGCTTCTTTGACAGATGTTGAACAGAAGAAATACTGTTTTTACATCTGTGATTTAAATGGATTGTTAATTTTTACCTTTGCTCATAAAAAAACCCAGAGCAATGACAGAAAGAAGGCAGGAGGGCAGACCCAAGCCAGACACTACGCCACCACTCAGAGCAAGATGCAGGGCGACAAATTGCTCAGATTCACCATTTTCCATCTGAAAATCAGTGAGGTCGTACAGAGAAATTAGGGTTGCCCACTATTTCCTGATAGTTCCCATTTCCTCTGATCACTCATTCTCAAGGACAGTGAGCCAGTGAGTTCTTTGGTTTCCCCAAGTATCTTTCTTTGCTAAAGCTGAGAGATTCGCTGCAATTTATCGCCGTGCCCAGAACAAAATGTCAGATGGTTTTAACCAGCTGTTTGACTGACGAGCAATGCCTTGGGTTCATTAGGGCAACACATAAGGTATTTGCAGACAGTGTGATAGTTCTTTACTGTTATTTCTTTTTCAAATTAAAGAAAATGTCAACTAGGTAAAGTTGGCCAGTTAGAAATGCTGGCAAAAAAACCCAAACCCAAAACTGATTAAGATCTAGCATATACAGAATTTAACATTAATGGCAAAAAAAGTGCATGGTCTGAAATACAGGTACTGTATATAAATATCTCTGTGTCTTATCATAGAATCATAGAATCATAGAATAAGTGAGGTTGGAAGGGACCATTAAGATCATCAAGTCCAACCGTTAACCTACCCTGATTTAAAAACACCCACTTCTAAACCATGTCCCTAAGCATCTCATCTACCCTTTTCTTAAACACCTCCAGGGATGGTGAATCCACCACCTCTCTGGGCAGCCCATTCCAATGTTTAATAACCCTTTGAGTGAAAAAATGCTTCCTAATATCCAATCTAAACCTGCCCTGACATAACTTGAACCCGTTTCCTCTTGTCCTATCACTTGCCACGTGGGAGAAGAGGTCAGCCCCCATCTCTCTAAAACCTCCCTTCAGGTAGTTGTAGAGGGTGATAAGGTCACCCCTCAGCCTCCTCTTCTCCAGGCTAAACAACCCCAGCTCCCTCAGTCGTTCCTCATAAGGCTTGTCCTCCAGATCCCTCACCAGCCTGGTAGCCCTCCTCTGGACACGCTCCAGCACCTCAATGTCCTTCTTGTAGTGAGGGGCCCAAAACTGAACACAGTACTCGAGGTGAGGCCTCACCAGTGCCGAGTACAGGGGGATGATTACTTCCCTACTCCGGCTCACTACACTATTCCTGATGCAGGCCAGGATGTTGTTGGCCCTCTTGGCTGCCTGGGCACACTGCTGGCTCATACTCAGCCGGCTGTCCACCAACACCCCCAGATCCTTCTCTGCCAGGCAGCTTTCGAGCCACTCCGCCCCCAGTCTGTAGCACTGCATGGGGTTGTTGTGACCCAAGTGCAGGACCCGACACTTGGCCTTGTTGAACCTCATACCATTGGCCTCAGCCCATCTGTCCAGCCTGTCCAGATCTCTCTGCAGAGCCAATCTACCCTCAAGCAGACCAACACGCCCCCCCAGTTTAGTGTCATCTGCGAACTTACTGAGGGTGCACTCAATCCCCTCATCCAGATCATTAATAAAGATATTAAAGAGAACCGGTCCCAGCACCGATCCCTGGGGGACACCACTTGTCACTGGACACCAACTGGATTTAACTCCATTTATCACCACTCTCTGGGTACGGCCATCCAACCAGTTTTTTACCCAGCGAAGGGTACACCTGTCCAGGCCACGAGCAGCCAGTTTCTCCAGTAGAATGCTATGGGAAACGGTGTCAAAAGCCTTGCAAAAGTCCAGGTAGACAACATCCACAGCTTTTCCTTCATCCACTAAGCGGGTCACCTCATCATAGAAGGAGATCAGGTTTGACAGGCATGACCTGCTTTTCACAAACCCATGCTGACTGGGCCTGATCACCTTGTTCTCCTGCATGTGCCGTGTGATGGCACTGAGGATGATCTGTTCCATGACCTTCCCAGGCACCGATGTCAGACTGACTGGCCTGTAGTTCCCCGGATCCTCCTTCCGGCCCTTCTTATGGATGGGTGTCACATTTGCCAACCTCCAGTCGGCTGGGACCTCCCCGGTTATCCAGGACTGTTCATAAATGATGCAGAGTGGCCTGGTGAGCACTTCCGCCAGCTCCTTCAGTACCCTTGGATGGATCCCATCCGGCCCCATAGATTTGTGCACCTCCAGGTGCTGAAGCAGGTCCCTCACCATTTCCCTTTGGATTACAGGGGCTTCATTCTGCTCCCCATCCCTGTATTCTAGCTCAGGGGTTAGGGAACTCAAGGAACAACTGGTCCTACTGCTGAAGACTGAGGCAAAGACGGCATTAAGTACCTCAGCCTTATCCTCGTCCTTAGTCAATACGTTACCAGCCTGGTCTACTAGAGGACAGAGATTATCCTTAGTCCTCTTTTTATTGCCAATATATTTATAGAAACTTTTTTTGTTGTCCTTGACAACAGAAGCCAGGTTTAGTTCTAGCTGGGCTTTGGCCTTCCTAATTTTTTCCCTACATAGCTTCACTACCTCTTTGTAGTCCTCCTGAGTGGCCTGCCCTTCTTTCCAAAGGCCATATATCCTCTTTTTTTCCCTAAGCTGCAACACTAGCTCCCTGCTTAGCCAGGCCGGTCTTTTTCCCCGACGGCTTGTCTTCCGGCACATGGGGACAGCCTGCTCCTGCGCCTTTAGGACTTCCTTCTTGAAAAACATCCAGGCTTCCTGGGCTCCTTTGCCCTGGAGGACTGCCTCCCAGGGGACTTTTTCAACCAGGCTCCTGAAGAGCCCAAAGTCCGCCCTCCGGAAGTCCAAGGTGGCAGTTCTGCTGACCCCCTTCCTTGCTTCTCCCAGAATTGAGAACTCTATCATTTCGTGGTCACTGTTGCCAAGACGGCCTCCGACCATCACATCCCCCACAAGACCTTCCCTGTTGACAAACAACAGATCCAGCAGGGCACTTTCCCTAGTTGGCTCTTTCACTAACTGTGTTAAGAAGTTATCCCCAGTTATCTTGGATAAGATATCCCAGTTATCTTGGATAATTATAACTAAAAAACCACTGCTCAATATCTCAAAGAAATAAGAGGGGATTAATGATAAAAAGAGCAGGTATTTCATTTCATCCTAGACCCCTTCTGGAGCTTTTGTTAGCAATAATGACTTCTGAAAC
This sequence comes from Pluvialis apricaria, assembly GCA_017639485.1. Classification (NCBI taxonomy): domain Eukaryota; kingdom Metazoa; phylum Chordata; class Aves; order Charadriiformes; family Charadriidae; genus Pluvialis; species Pluvialis apricaria. Next base: position 130,470,340 of record CM030008.1, on the reverse strand, counting down.
AAACTAATTACTTGATCAGAGACCTACCACTAAAAAAGCCCGAAGCAAGAGTCACTTTAAAGGTTTTGCTAAATGCAATTCTGGGAGATTTTCAAGGCTGTCACTTTTTGAATTTGATACTTTTGATTGTTCTGATTTCAACAAAGATGTTCAACTGGGGAAAAGAAGTCTTGTGAGAAATATAGAAACAGTCTCACAGAAAAAGATGTTTTATGGAAATGAGAGGAGTGTTTTCGAGAATGCAGAGGTGCTCAACACTCAGGGAGGGGTATCTTTCTCCCTGTGTTTCACCGGTGTTTTAGTGGGTCTCTTCACAAACAGTTCCTGCAGACAACTGCTTTGGCAGTGTGCTTTAGGCAGCAACCTCTTAAATTTCTCCACAAGGCATTGCCAGGACTCACCCGCACACCCACGGAGTTGCTTTTTGAAATTTTTGTAAGTAGAAACCTTTGGTGCTTGCCTGTTTTCTCCCTGTACAACCTCATGCTTACAGTCCTTTTAACTTCTGAAGGGAGCTGAATCGACCAGGGAATGACGGCTGCCCTTTAGAAAGGATGGCTGGCGTGGAAAATGAGCATAGTAATATATGTGACAGCAAGTCAAAGGATGGAGGAGATTGGTAGGTGGAGATGGCAAACAGGCAGGTGAAGCCTTGTGCAAGCAGTGGGATAACTGGGAGGGTGCACAGTTGAACTGGGATGCAGTTCAAGCCCTTTTTGAATGCAGTGCCAAATACCTCTTGAGATTAAGGTCAGACTCAGCCTCAGAATTTCCTTTGCTGTTTTTTTTTTTTTTTTTTTTGTTGGGTGAAATTAACAAGTCTTTTTACCAAACTGACTAAAACAAGGAACAATTTTACTTTTTAAGCTTGTGTATCACAATTTTCAGACATTTGCAAATTTAGCAGCAGATGCTGCTTGCGGCTGCTGCTGCTACATGGTGTATCTTGATTTAATCTGAAAAAAATAAGTCTTTTCAAATACATCTGGTGATTATTCAAAAAGAATTATGCACACTAAAAATTTCTGCTAATTTATTTTAAATAGGGAAATGCATTTTCAGCATATGTCTTTTTTTCCCAGAAAGCAATTTTCCAAATTGATCTTTGAAAAAGATCTCATCCAAAATTAAGTTAAGAAAACCCCAATAACCTTTAAACTATTCCTCATTTAAAGACAGATATTAGTCAATTGAAATGAGTAAAGACAACTTTGAAAATAAAATTATGCAAATTTTTATGAATTTAAGATTTTTCAACATTCTACAGCCAACTCTACTTGCAAACTACAGTTCATAATCAGTATAAAACTTGGTAGTTTAGCCAAAAAAGGGAGCAAGAGTTTGCCAACTAAGCCAAATTATGGCCTGTAGCAAAACAAAAAATTAAAGTGGGATTACCTACTGTTGTAGCAAAGCATAATTTGACTGATTTTAGGAAAATTATTTTTGCCCCTTTAAATACCTTTCCACAACCCTAGAATTCCTAATTAATTATATAAATGTATATATTCATAAATACATATTTACAATATATATACTATGTTTGTTATTTTATAATTATGTCATGTATATTGTCCCTCTAAGGGCTCATTTAATTCAACTACAAAAATGAAGAGAGAAGGAAATACTAGAATTGTTGAGAACTTATGTTCTCATTCATATTAACCATTCAGGTTAAAATGAATTTTTTCCTTTGCATATTTTGGGAGTGGACAGCAGTTACTCCACGGAGCCAACTGGATTAAGCAGTGAAACAAAACCTCAGAAAGGCTGGCAGTTTATCATAGCTGCAAAAACATTCCTGCAAAAGTTTCCTTTTCTGAGAAAAACAGTATTTACGAACATAAAGTTACACCGCAATTAGTGTCATATGAAAATATAAATTTATTTATATTGCTTCTACTTTCCTGATGATATATGTCGACTTGCAATTCACATGCAGATTGTATAGTCCTGTGACTATTTTGAACATAACAAAGCTGAGATACAGGTTGGCAAAGTGCAATATTCCTCTCATTTTTTTCTGCTTGTAAAAGCATTTTACAATGAGGTAATAAGGCAGAAAAAACATAAATGTAAGAAAAGTGCCTGCATGCATGTGAACTACACTTTCAGATAGCACCAATATAATGAGATTGGTTCAAACCGGGATCATTTCCCAGCCTCATTTCAACCTGCAGGTCTTCCTCAGACACTGGTCTCGCAGGTTCATTTGAAGCATGGGCGTGCTCAATTAGACTTTTTTATGATGCCTATTAAATTATACAAGGTGGTCTAATGCTTAAACCTGTAATGCACTCATTAGTGTGGTGCTATAATGGAGAGCAAGCTTGATTGCCAAAGCAGAGGCTGAGCAGCTCGTTCACGTTTTCTCAATGAAACCGATTTTAATTGCCTGCCACCTTACCCTCTGTGCTGTGGCAATGCCTCATCCCAACAAACAGTATCAGAGTTTCTGCCAGCTGTGCCCACCCTTTCATCTTCCTTTCAGTAACAGCCTTGTCAAGAGGACTTAGGACATAGGACGAAGGTTAACCGAGGAAAGGCGAGCACTCCAAAGAGCTCCTGGAGGAAGACAGCTGCTCATCCAGCCAAGAAGATCAGCACAGCTTTGTGCTCCACTGATCAATGGTGCTGCACCCCTGGCAGTGCGTTTGACTCTTGGATCACAAATAGCCAGCTTGACTTGATTTCCTTAACTTGCTCACAACTCTCGCTGTTGCTGCTTTCCAAGGCTGCTGGAGCCTGCTCCACGTTTCCGGCAGCCTGGAAGTTGCTCTGAGCTTCTTATTTAATTTGATGTTTCTCTCAAGCCCTTGCATCCAAAGGGAACATCAATTACTCCAAATGAGAGACTGATAGCTTGCATGAAACGCATCTGTGAGTCCCACACCTCTGACTCCCATCCCACCTTTGCTCGCTGTCAACCTTTTTCCTTGCCTTTTCTTTCCATTTCTACCTGTCTCGCAACTACCTGTAACTCAGCAGTGAGCCAGAGAAGAGATTGATCGCGACTAACAGTGTGAGCACGGTGACACGCCCTGTGACAAGCGCGTGTCAACACCGAAGAGAGAGAGGTTGTAGGACTAAACCAGTTAGTAACAGAGTAATGGCTGCACGACCCAGGGCTGGGGAAGGGATGACACCGGCAGTGCCCCGCCAGGGAAAAAAATCCCCCAAGAGATGCCTGTGGGTGAGGCCACGTCCCCTCTCCCCACATTTGGTGACATGTTTGTTGAGCAGTTATTTCACTGATTTTGATGAGCTCCCCTCCCGCAGGGAGGTGCTGCTCAGATGGCAAAACACGGCCTCACAGAGCAATCGCCCTGAGGTAGCAGGGAAACTGCGGCCGGCGTGCGGGAGGAATATTCCTGCTTCTAATCCACAGTGCAATTTCAGGCTACATTAGACTGATGCATAACACATTTAACACAAATATTTACTAAGGGATGACTAATTTAGTAGTACTGACATATCCCTTACTGGCTCGCAACTGTTTCTATTCCCACGTTGACCTCCTTAAGAGAGAATCTATACCTTCTGCATATTTCATATACAGCAAAAGTAATTGAAAAATCATTTTGCCTCTGGCTGCTATGTAGAATATGGGAAAATGGCATTTTCTAGGGTTGCTACACAATGTTTACTTCATTTTAAGGACTCTCTGAGTCGAGAAAGTGACTCTTAGCGATTCCCCCAGTAGCAAAGTAATACAGGAGGCAAGATAATATCTGTTATCAGATCAGCTTCCAGACATGAAGAAGGAATCGCGTACCTGGAACCTTGTTTGTTCTTATCAACTATAACCCTGTTTCCCAAGTTTTGTACCACCTTTGTAGGTGCCTGGGGAAGAGCCTCACAGATGCCAGCAGAGATGTGATCAAAGTTCAGACTGGCAAGACAGAAGAGGGCCAGCTGTAGGGGCATTCTGTGGTCACACCATGAGAGCAGAGGCAACCCATGGAGAAATAAAGTCATTTTATCTAAGATATAAATGAGAATCACTGCTTGGCTGTTTTTTATCATATAGTGGATGAAATTTTTTAATGATGCATTTTGGGAATTTAGCACAAGTAGGAGGAAGGATGACATCAGCAGTTAAAGTCTACCTTAGGTACCATGTTCTCTGCTGGGCACCACACTTCAGGAAATATTGGAGAGAATCCAGAGGACAATGACAATGATCACAGGCTTGGCAAAAGTGACCTCAAGTCACAACCAGAAGAATTAGTACTGCTAATCTGGAGAAGAAAAGACTATGGTAACCAGCAGCATGTATGATAATAGTTTTCAAATATGTGAAAAAGAAATCTAGAGAGAAACGTAATCAATTATTTTCCTTGTTCACTGAATGAAAAACATGGGGAAAAAATGCTCTTCATTTTTAGCAAAGAAAATTTAGGTTGGAAAACTTCCTAGTTACGAGTTTGTTAATATGGAAGACTGGAAAAGCCTGCATGGTCAGACTTTGCAGAACAGCTTGTATGAACATATTTAAAAGACTGTAAAGATTACTTGATCTTGCCTCTGTGCAGAAAGTGAGACCTGACGGTCTCCTGGAATACCATAGAACTTTTTTTAGATATTTAGTGATGTCTTAATAAACAAGTATTACATGTACTAAAGTGAACATTGCAAGCAGCAGAATTTTTTAGCAAACATATATAATGCTGAGCCATATTAATAAGCATTGCAGATTAGAAAAAAGATAAACTGAGAGCATGTTTTTGTTTCCATGGCCATATGTCCAGGTCAGTTGTTTGCTTACCTGTTATCCCCAGCAGCTATGTCTGCAGTAAATTAACCATGTAGGCTACTTTCTCACAGGAAAAAGATACAGAGAGGGTAATAAGTCAATGTCCAATCATTTATTTTTCTTAGATATTGCATAAATACATATTTCTAAGGCTTTCCAGAGTCCTGGGAGTTTGAGCAATGTTTTTCCACATATGTCTTTCTGTGAAATGCATAATGTGTGTTAGCAAGCCAAAAGCAAAGTGTGTGTGTATGTGGTGTCTGATAATAGGAGGAAAGAACTAAGGAATTCCTTATGGGCTGTAGGTTAGATAAGGCAGGTTCTAGTAATTGCCTGTATGTCTCCATGAACTACTGATGGGTGGGTTGATATCAGTTGTGGAAATGTTCAAAGCAAAGCAAATAATTCCTTGTGCGTGTCTCAAAGTTGTTTCTTTGGAGATATCTTTCAAAAAAGGCAATGAAGAACTCTTTGCAGAAAGGCAACAAGAAAACTAGTCAATGGTGGTTACTGCTATATTCTCCAGAGCTAGTGCAGGAGAGGAAAGTAGAAAGAAATGTTGGCAGGAGGATGAGGAGAATTGCATGGCAGTGCCTGGCAGTGTGGGCTCTGTGCTGGAAGCAAAGACAAGACAGGGCACTGGCAGTGTTCATTTTCATACCTGAAGACCAACATGCAATGGATAACTTAATACTTCACATCAGCTCAAACTAGAGTCCTTAAATGCAACCACAAGGTAATTTCCTCCTCTGCTACTTTTTATTTTCTGTCTGTTGCCATAAATGCTTTTTTTTCCTCGAATGTTATTCTTGGCAGCTCATAAAGTGCTCTCACCCTGGGCATGGAGAAAAAGGACCAAAAAAAGAAGTCCTACATAGGGGTTGAGAAGAAAAGCACTAAGCACTGGCTGTGTAGCATGCTTAGGAAGGGGGCACATCTAGGTATTTGTGTATTTTTTAATACCTGTCACATTTTGAAGCAGTAGGTATTAGGAGGGTAAAAGAAAACAAACTGAAAGCTCAGGAGGATGGAAAGGTGATTAGAATGGTGGTAATGCCATCGCACTCACAAATCAACACTTTAAGCCTTTCTTATAATCATATTAATATCACACTGTGCAGATTGAATATAGTCTCCTCTCATCCAACAGATGTCTGATAGCTCCTCACACAAGTTTCAGACAGTATGAAGTCTCCCAGAGGCCCCATCATTTTGCTAGCACTCCTCCAACCTGACACATGCTCCTCTGCTTTACCATGTTGCTGCCTTCCATCCCAAGTTTTTATTCTGCTTGTGGACCTGCTGGTCAATCCTGCTGAGTGACTGTTAATCACTCAGAGGGACCTTTACCTACCCTCTCTTCAAAGAGGGCCGGTACCAGCAATCCTAATGTGAGACTACCCTGAAATATCTGCACACCCAACAGGATGGAGCAGCAAGGGGTGACATCCAGCTGCACGGCCTCATTTCATCAAGGAGTTAGACACTGGGCTGGGGTGGCACACACAGGCAGGCTGGCAAGCCAGGTACTGAGGGACTCCCATGAGAAGGCATGGTCATTGCATGCCACTTCTTCTGGGGGAGGAAGCCTTGTTAAAAAGAAGGGCAAACCAGCTGTTTCCAAAGGAAGTGTGATAATGCTCGTGAAGATGACATACTGTACCCAGGCACGGAAATGACTTGTGAAAGAAAAAGATGTCAATGAAAATCAATACTAGTTCGCCCACAAGAAATCTGAATTTCAGGGACGTACTCATACCCACAAGAAATATTCCTTTTTACTCCCTGAGAGAATCAAAGGTTCCAGCACCTGATTTTAATAGTTCTCTTCCCTATTAGAATCGTGTTTTTATAACTAGAGAACAGGGCTTAAAACCCACAGCTAAATGACCCATTTCCAGCTGAGGGTTATTTATAATTAGTACAATCAAAAAATTGTGCAGGCAACGACTGCCTAAAATTTATTTGTGTGGAAGATTTTCTGAATAACGTTCTGTAACAAAATCGCAAAAATCACAGTCTATTCACATAAGATTCATGAATGAATGTAGGAAAAATTTATTTGTAAGTATTTGCAGCTAGTCATTGTCCCCTCTAAATATTCTCTCCAGTTCAACAGATCCAGGCTGTGATTGCACAATCACACATATTAGTGGTAGGAAAGAACCAGAAAATTTTCTTCTCTATCTGAGTATTGTTGTCCTCTCTCTTCGTGATGTGTTTCCCAACAAAAAGCTGTGAGGAATTTCTACAGTGTCTATGCATTCCTTTGATGCTTTGTACTTGGCCGGTCTCAAAATCTTCAACATTGCTTTCATCATGTCTGCTCAGTTGAAACTGTGCTAATGACAGTAGTTTTTTCACTGCTTACTGAGACTGATGCTTTCTTTGAAGGCTCCTTGCTCATTTAAATCTTTGCGTGGTAGTTAAAAAGCAGTAGTACATGCCTGTGTGACAGGCATTGGTGTTCTGTCTGCATCGTCCCATGTGTCTCCCTTTGGCTGTTGTAAATCATAATTCACAGACAAGGCACTACTAAAACTTGGGTGAACGGATGTTCTGAGAAACACAAAATGCCAATTAGTAAATGACAGTCAGATGCAATGTGTTCCTGCTTATTCCAGATTGCAACTTCTAAAATAAATTGGTTCCAGTGTCCAAACCAGCTTTTTTTGCCACTAAATTATACTGAAGAAGCTCTGGAAAGTCCCCGGTTACCACCGACTGTGTCTTGTGCCTGTATGACAGTAGCCCAATGTCAGGCAAACAAACTGGTAAAAGCGGTGACCCACTCTCTCTTAAACAGGCTACATATTTTCAGATACATATCACTGGATAAAGCCTAAGCACAGTGTCCAAGAAATTGCTCACCACAGAAATGGAGAGAGGAAACAGTAGAAGGGAAAAACCACCTTACTTTATTACGTGGTGTGGTGCATACAAGGAGTCTGACCACTGCTATGCAGTGGACCCTTCTTCTAGGTGTGCCTTATTTTACTCATTGGCAGATGATGATGTTTCTGTTTGCTAAGCACCGGCACTGTGCTTACCTGTGTGGACAAGTACAAACAGAATCACTCAGCCAACACATTTACATCAAAGAGTTTGATCTGGAAGATGCTCAGCACCTTCTGAAGATCTTCAGCATTTTTTCGGAATCAGACAGATGAGAGAAAAGTTACCAAAGACACTACAAAGGAAAAAAAGAACGATAAAGATGGCGTAATTTGCCCTAGATTTTACAGTACATGTCACCTGAGCAACAACTAGCAATTCTTCTGAGCCTTTGCATCCTTTTATTTTCTTGAAAACAGCAATTAGTCCTAATATGAGCATCTATGAAATAGCCCAGTGTCAATTACTGTCTACATAAATGCACAGAAGAATAAAGTTAAGAGAATTGGGGTATTTCAAAATTGGTACTTAATTAGTAATGCTCTTTCACTTGAGTTCAGACACACTAACTGTAGCTAACACTTAACCCAGAAATGTCAGGCTAGATTAGGCATGCACGGTGGTTCAGATACTGGCATGGAAAGGTGCTTAACACTAACTGTGAAGGATGGATCAAAATGCGTACAAGAAATAGAGCATCTGTGCTTTCATATAGAATGTGAATGTGCTGCTTAGAGTCAACTTATATGTCTTCTCTGAAGAGCACACCTGATGTTAGAAGCAGAGAATTTCCCCTTTCCTTTTATCACTTAGCCTCTTCGTACATTTTTCACTTTTCTGCCTTCTCTGTCGATCCTTGCTTACCTTGTCTGCTCACATGTGATCAGCAAAATCATGAGATCAGAAGGCAATGCCTTTCGGTCACTCCTGGAGGAGCTGCTCTAAGTGAAAGGTTTGCTGGGCCTTTGGAGCTCAGCTACGGGGACAGTGTAAGGCAGCTCTGAGGGCTGGAGCCTGCTCCTAATTAACAGAATCATCAGAGAAGGAATAGGGCATACTTAAGAGAAGTTACTGAAACAAGACTCCACCAGATTTCTGTGTAGTCAGAAAGCAAAAATACTGAAGGCTAGAGGACTCCCCTCCATCTCTTCCTCCCAGCAGACTTCAAACTCCTGTTCTACAACAAGGATCTCCTCATTTTTTTCTAATTGGCAGGGTGGAACATTTTATCTTGGTCTCATTCTCAGAAAAGGTTGGATAGTTGAGTTAAGTTACCTTCAGGCATTAGCATACTAGGGAAAATTTTAGGCAGAATGTTTCAAATGTGGTAGAACTATATGCTAGTGGAAAATGTTTTATAAAACTAGGAAACCACAATGACAATGACCACCAGGGCTGTGTCTAAACTAGCAAGCAGTTCAGACCAACAGGCACAGAACTGTACAGCCAAACAGTTGGACATGAGAACCTCATATTCACACTATGCAAATATCAGATTCTTCTATTTTGGTTTAACTTTAGCTTTTGGATTGGCTCTAGTCTGATCCCATCAGCTGAATGCCCATTTGGGGCTCTTGTGACTGAGGTGACCTCCAGGAGCTCATCTTCCAATTCAGTTTCATGCAGAGGGAATCCAGCTCATGTGCTTGCAGATCTCTCCTTGGTGCGATCCACTGCACAGGAATCTGGCATGGCTGACTGGTGTGCTGTAAAAGCTAACTCTCATCAGAAATAAAACACCAGTATAAATGCACGCTGTCAGTACTAAGCATAGTATTGCAAGAACTGTAGCAAGGTTATGCATCAAGTGTTAGCCTGTTCCCATGGGTTCTGGACACCTTAACTTTCTGTTTGCTTGTGTAAGGGCTCACTTGGCATCTCTCGTGCTCAGAATTAGAGGTTCTGATTTCCACAGAACCTGATTTGGGGTTCAGCAGAAACCTGAGTTAATGACGTTTGCCTAAGTCCACTCTTCAGAGTGGAACATATGTGACATGATTGATCACCAGCAGAGAGAAACGTCAAATTAAGAACATAAATGACTTAGCCCTCAGTTTAGAACAACTGAAAAATGAAAAAGAGAGTCCTAAAGTTGATAGATAAAAGTGGGAAGGGAGCAAATTTCTTGCTTTACAAAGAGAGTAGATTGCAGTCTATTTTATGACTAAAGGTGAATCATAGAAGAGGTAGATGAGGGAAGCATGGAATTTACTCTCAGCTGAAAGATATTAGTATTAAATTTGAACTGAGCATAGACTTGTTCATGTGATAGCATCAGAAACCAAATGAGTTACCCGTTTCAGGAACAGGGCAGCTTTGCTCACCGAGGCTCACCGAGTTGGCAGTTGGCTTTCTTAATGCCATTGTACCTGTAAAAATCCACCAATAAAGTCTAATTTGATCCTCCTGCGTTTATTTTAATTTGTTCCCATTCCTTTCCACTAGGATCATTGCTCAGTCTGAACTACTCATTTGAAAACTACTAATCCACAGAGCCCAGCTGATGCTGCCTCAGGTCAAAGTGCAAAGCAGCTCCTACCTTACATCCTTTTCAACCCCAACATATGCTGCATGTATTGGCTTTGAGAATTACATGGTCGTAGACTAGTTCCTCCTGAATTACGCCCCAAAATATTGTCAGTAACTGTCTAGAGAGTACGCATATGTAATGCAGAGCCATGCTGTTAGATGTATTAAGTAGTAACCAAAACATTAGGTTTTACTTTGAACTAACATGGTGCACATTATAAAATCTCCACATGCTGGAAGAAAGAGTAAATCCTCTGTGGTTTGCTCATAAATATTTATAGGATTATTCAGTCCATTGTGTAGTGAATAACCAAATGTATTCTGATGTAAACCAGCCCAGCTCCTGTGTTTATATAGTCTATCTGACAGAACACAATTAAAAAACACGTTTTTCTTTTTTAAATTTCTTCTTGAGCTCCTTGAAGCACCTAGAATTTGATCTTGGCAATATAGAACTGTAATTGTCCAGGGACCTGACATCTTACAGATTAGAAATGCATGTATTCTTCAAGGACAAAACTATATAGTGTATAGTTTATATTCACATAAATGTATCCTGTAAGGACAAATCAATATATTACATACGTACATCCTGTATTTTTGCTCCTGGTAGGAAATTTGATCACCATGTAGAGCAAACCCACAAAACCAACTTAACTCTACAGATTCAAGAAAGAAACACTGCATTTACTTTTTATTTCTCTATTTTATATTCAAAATGAACATGGCTCAGGTGTAGGATGTGAATTTCAATTTAACATATTCATGACTGGGGCAATTGGCAGGGTTTGCTATTCCTGACAGGTGTAAACAGGCTCAGCCCTAAATGTGTCATCTTTTTGTATTTATTCTGGTTGTTCCCCACTATTCAGTTTATTTGCTGTTGAAACTTCTCTTTTATCAGAAAATCATAATCTGAGCCAGAGACTGAAATGCTGATTTCAGCGACAAATTAGAAACTGAAAAATAAGAGATGAAAGGAGTGAGAAAGTGAATTTGTACTGTGCAGATGCACTTTCATTCTCAAGAGCCTCTGTTTCTTCAAATGAAAGGAATTCTGACAAAAAAAAAAGGGTTTAATTCAGCATGGAAATGTGCAAAACTTTTCAAGGCAAAGTCTTTGCATATGCTAAAGGCACAGATGATGTTCCATGTAAAGCATTACTTTTATCTTTATTGTTTTGAATATGTTGGATCATAAGAATGGATGCACTCCAACTGCCACTTCAAAGCTGTATGGATAATCTCACATCCCACTTGCTTTGTTTGCATTTTTAATTTTGCTCAAGTAAAAGCAGAATCAAAGATCATACTTTATTCTCCGAAAAACTTCTGTACAACCTTCCTCAAAAGTCCAGCTCATCTGCACCAGGGTAAGTTACAAAGTTCCTAACTAATTTCAGGATATTTCTATTTACTCTGTGTGTTTGCCTTATTTTACATGATAAAGTGCTTCAATTTCTCACTGGATGGAAGTCATTAATCTCCACCATGCTCAAAAATTCTTCCCCTGCAGATCAGGGGCCCCCTAATCTGTGAAGCAGGTGTTGGTGTTGAAGCAAGGGCAGCAAGAGGGATGTAATTGTTTCTGATGCATGTGATAGTCATTGTCACTCAGCCTGCGATGCAGGTGTCAATAAAAGCAAGGTCAGACTCTGAGTCGCAGGACATTTTTGCCTGTTCTTGTCCCTGAGCCTGAAAAATGGGGCTGAGAGCAGGCAGTCTGTCCCCAGTTTCCTTATCTCCCGGCAGCAGGCTCCGTCGTGCCTGGGGTGCTTGCTCAAAGGAGGAGAGAAATAGCTGCAATTGTGAAATCCCTTCATTCACTGGTAGAACTTTCCCAGGTGACAGGGAGCAGAGAAGTCTGGTGCCTCTTCATCTGCCAGCTCTCTCCATTCCCTCTTTGAAGTCTTTGAATGTCTATTCAGGCTCTAAAGGAAACCCCAAAAGAAACAGTCCCCACGTTGACATCCACCGCTGAAAGATTTTCCCCTCAGAAAGAGGTCGAGAATATTAATATGAAAGCGAAACGGTTGGTTTGGAAGGGTTTATAGATCAAGTGCTTTTCAATGTCATTTCTGTTCAAAGCATTTCATACACAAAAATAAATGCAAGTTAGGAGAGCTTTAAGTGAATAAAGCCCTTTTCTAGATGACATTATTCCCTCAGGTGGCTTGATATGCAGTGGCTGGTAGTTAGAAAGAAATATATCATGGTGATACTCCTTTGGTCTTTCGTGAAATCAGGCAGCTTGTATAGCAAATGTGTGGATGCATTCCTTCTCACCAGAGGGAATACAACTTCCATCCTCTCTGTAAAACCCTAAAAAGAAATGAGTGTCTAGAAACACGCTATTTATTGTAATGAGTGCCCTAGGTTCAATAATGCTGCTGGAAATATGTGAAAGTCCTGGAAACTGCAAGGTCTAGGCAATCTTCTCCTTATTCATTGTTTCCTATATAAATTCTTTATCAATGAGCACCTGGGGGCTTATTTTTCACTTGCATCAGCTTTACAACTCTGTATTTCCATTTATTTCACTGGAATTATTTCTGATTAAAATGGTGGTGTGTTTTAGTGGTGTTAGTTTACAATATTTTAATAAAAATGAATGACTCCCCTATGAAAAAGAAAAATCCCTAATCAGCTATTTTCAAGCAGCACCTCTAGACTGAAACTAGCAGACCGAAGGCGAAAACACCAGTGGCTATGAAATATTCTTAGCCTGGAGGTATGAGAATCTGCCACTAAAACATAATGAAAAAAACAAGTGCCTGGGAGATTTCAACATTATTTATGCTTTTTGTCTACAGACCTCCCATGGAGTCCCATCTCTATCATCTGGGGGCAAAATCCACAAATCAGTAAAATAAGAAGGATTTCCGAAAGGCTTAAAACCAGAAGCAAATACCCGAGTCTTTCAGCCACTCTATTATGAGAGTAAATTGGACACTCCCCACATTTGGTACAGGAGTTGAAGAGCGCGTTTGCATGAAATTAAAAACTGACATGGTACCAAGCAATCACATTCCAGTGAAATCAAGTATATTTCCTCAGGAATTCCTGGAGGTAAATTATGAATTCTCCTTAATGTGGTGTTGTGTGCAATCTCAGAACTGGCCAATGCAGCCTCCCTGTACCAATGGAAACTGGACAGGCAATGTGGAAAACAGGGGAACAGGAAAAAAAAGAAGACCAAAATAGTCCCGAACCCTGAACAATTTTTGTAACTGCGTCAGGCACAAACACCATGGAGATGTCCCATTCGTGACAGTGAGTCATGGAAAATTCAAACAAAGAAACTCCACAGCACTCTTGCTTCCATGGGCTACATGGCAGGAGTGACTAAAATGGGCCAAGGCACAATCCCAGCTCCCCCAGGATAAGCAGTGTGGCTGGCATGGCTCACACCTCGGCACCTATGTTTTCCCCATCTCTCCCCCTGCACAGTCCAAACAGGGTGGGTTTGTCTGCCCTGGCTCCTGGGCATAGTCCCTGACCTGCGCTGTGCCCAACATTGGCAGCTGACACAGCCAAAACGGTGATGCTAACGTCTATAGAATCAATCATAGAATATATCAAGTTGGAAGGGACCCATAAGGGCCATCAAGTCCATCTCCACGCTCCTTGCAGGACTGCCTAAAACTAAACCATATGACTAAGAGCATCATCCACACATAATGGATAATAGAGGATGATGCTCAAACTCATTTTGTGGCCCTGTTGGGTTCGTTGGTCTAGACAGGGCTGTTGAAATTTTGCAACGCACACCAAGCATGTTGGAAACATGAGGATGTCCTGACTATTAGTATGACCGATACAGAAAGCAGAGCATCGGAGGGGAATAGTGAACTGCTCTTTTTATGACTTTCATACCCCACTTCAGCTGACTGTGCAAAAATGAGCAGATTAAAATGTCCTGAAGTCTTTTGTGCTTTTTCCTTGGAGTCTAATTACTTCGATTATATTGTAGTTAGGCAAGATTGCTAGGGAGAGTTATATTATTGCTATTATTAATTATATATCAAATGATAATATTAAGATAATTACACATTATACTGTATCAATATAATTTTATATTGGTATTCTAGCTCGCATTAGAAAAAAAATCCGTGGTTAGAAAATGCAGACAAACTCTCCGGTAGAACAAGACCTGATTAAGGTCCCATCTTTACATCATTTATATAGAATTTGCACAAGAAAATCAAAAAGTTAAGGCCAAAAAGAAACTTGTAATGGGAAAATTTCTTCACAATTACTAAATTTGATAATTATATTACATCTATTAAGCTTTCCAGTTGGAAGGGCCTGTCCCATATTGTATATGATACCACTTGATAAAGCTTGGTAGCATGAGGCAGATACTGTCCACGTTACCAGCAAACAACACGATGCCACAGAGATAATGAGGCTTTCATTACTGAAGACCGAAATGAGTTTAAATGAGGCTATGGTTAGGCTCCACAAATGAATTAAACACAGCTTCCAGCAGTCTCTAAAAATAACTAATGGAGTGCAGAGGTTGTTTTTTTCTTTTATAATTTGGTTTTGGTAAGGGATCAGTTTGATGGTTCATTTTCTGCTCACATGGACACTAAACTCATTGCCTTTCAGAATCCCTTCCCTTCCCTTCCCTTCCCTTCCCTTCCCTTCCCTTCCCTTCCCTTCCCTTCCCTTCCCTTCCCTTCCCTTCCCTTCCCTTCCCTTCCCTTCCCTTCCCTTCCCTTCCCTTCCCTTCCCTTCCCTTCCCTTCCCTTCCCTTCCCTTCCCTTCCCTTTTCTTTCCCTTCCTGTAATCCTTTTCTCTGTTTGAAAGTTTAAGAACAGCGTCAAAGTTGCTATCTAAAGCTAGTTAGGTGAAATGGTCTGGGGTAGCCATTATTGCTAATAAAGTCTAAGGTCGACTCTTTTTAGACAAAACAAGATAAACACATGCCAAAGAAGTCAGAAATGAACAGAAGAGCCAGAAAATATAGTTTCTCTTTCTAGCACGGGTGCTTACGTGTGAAGTCAGTGCTTGGAAACCCCAGTATGACATGGCTTCCCATGACTCACTCTCACTCCTGGTGATTTGTACCCATAACAAAATATTTAGAAAATTAAATTTAGCTGCCTAAAGCAATGATAGAATCACAGCAGTGAGGCAACAGATGCCCTTTATAGTTAAGCCAGATGTCACTGCACAGGTGGTAGAGAAAATAAGGAAATAAAGTGGTGAAGAAAAAAAAATGCAAATGTTGCAGTCCAGTTGTGTTCTGGACTCAGAGCTACTGCTCCTCTGGGGACCAGTTCAGGGAGAGCACCTTCAGGTGGTGTTACTGGTGAAATCATCGTCCCAGGAAGAGGCAAGGGAGAAGAAGGAACTGGCTGGACCATCACACTCAAAGAGTTGTAGTCAATGGCTCCATGTCCAAGTGGTGAGCAGTGACGAGTGTTGCTCCTCAGGGGCTGGTACTGGAACCGGTACTATTTAACATCTTTGTTTGCGACATGGATGTTGGGATTGAGTGCACCCCCAGTAAGTTTGCCGATGACACCAAGCTCTGTGGAGTGGTTGACACACTGGAGGGAAGGTGTGCCATCCAGAGGGACCTGGACAGGCTTGAGAGGTGGGCCTGTGCAAACCTCATGCAGTTCAACAAGGCCAAGGGCAAGGTCCCACACATGGGTTGGGGCAGCCCCAAGCACAAATACAGGCTGGGCGGAGAATGGATCAAGATCAGCTCTGAGGAGAAGGACCTGGGTGTACTGATTGATGAGAAGCTCAACACGAGCCTGCAATGTGCGATCACAGCCCAGAAGGCCAACCATACCCTGGGCTGCATCAGAAGAAGCGTGGCAGCAGGTCCAGGGAGCTGATTCTGCCCCTCCGCTCTCATGAGACCCCACCCGGAGTATTGCATCCAGCTCTGGAGCCCTCAACATAAGAAGGACATGGACCTGTTGGAGCAGGTCCAGAGGAGGGCCATGAAGATGATCCACGAAGACAGGGCTGGAGCACCTCTCCTATGAAGACAGGCTGAGAGAGTTAGGGTTGTTCAACCTGGAGAAGAGAAGGGTCCGGGGAGATCTTACTGCAGCCTTCCAGTACCTAAAGGGGGCATACAGGAGAGCTGGAGAAGGACTTTTTGCAAGGACATGTAGTGACAGGACAAGGGGGAATGGCTTCAAACTGGAAGAGGGTAGGTTTAGATTAAACATTAGGAAGAAGTTTTTCACTCTGAGGGTGGTAAGGCGCTGGCACAGGTTGCCCACAGAAGTTGTTGAGGCCCCATCCCTGGAGGTGTTTAAGGCCAGGCTGGATGGGGCCTTGAGCAACCTGGTCTGGTGGGAGGTATCCCTGCCTATGGCAGGGGGGTTGGAACTACATGTTCTTCAAGGTCCCTTCCAACCTAAACCATTCTATGATTCTGTGAAGAAGCAATAATGAAACACTTGGGTCTTTCTGGTTCCCTCCTGCTTGCCTGAGTAAAAAATTAGTATCCAGGGAGGGTGAATTTGGCAATTCCTAGCTGTTTATGATGAGGTACCAGGAAGATCAAATTTGTAAGAAAAGCCTGTAGGTGATGGACAGGGTATTTCAAATACCCACCATGAAGGATTTCACTCTTGAAAACTTTTTCTGGAAATCAGTGTTTTACTAGAATAAACACTCAAGCTACCTGGTATAAGTGACCAGAATGTAGCTTTAGTCTTTTATATACTTTAGTTTTCTTTATATTTTAACTATTTATTTGAATCTGTATACATGTACATGTGTGAATATATCAAGTGCAAGATAAAAATAACTTAAACTAATCACAAATGAAAATGGAAATGATCATGTTCTTTTCAGAGGCTGTTTAATTATCCACCACTTTTTACTGTCATTCACAATGATTATCAATTAATCTACATAGCAGGAATTTACATAGGAGGTAATGGAAAGTTAAGCTAGAAAAGTTCCACATCACTAAGAATGTTTTCTTGAAAAATCTTTACCTATATAATAGATTCAGACAGAGATCTAGCAGATGTCTTTCACAACACCTGATTTATTTGATTATCATTTTGATTCAGATGAACATGAGAATTATGGAACAACAGCATTATTCATATTTTTTTTCATTCCATGTGGGCAATTCTTTCAACTGAAGCCTTCTACATAATATGCAAGGGTGAGCATAAATGAAATTTGCTTTTCAAGCTTCTACTTTAAGGTGATTTTGTTCTCTCAGAATACTTATTGACACCAGACAAAAACTTACAAGCTTGAAACTAATTCAAATCAGACTCCCTTTCAAGACCACTAGCAATCTTAGCAGTTCAAATCATAATCAAAACACAGCAAAGAAATGCCTCAAGCATCCATTTCACTCAATCTCTATCTATTCTGAACCTTCAGAGAACACAAAAATCCTTATATATCCTTATTCCTAGCCACAACCTCAGCCACTGTCCTTATCGCTTGTGTGTGTCAGTTTTCTTTCCACAACATGAGACTAATTTCTTTTGTTCTATAAAAGTGTATTAAAAGTGCTTACTCCCTTAGGCAAGCCTGACAACCACTGAAAAACAAATCCAAGCTGGAAAAAAAAAAAAAAAAAAAGCCAAATTCTACCTAAATTACTGCTGTAATGTTGTAAAGCATCGCTTCTTAGGTACTTATCATCATGTGTCTTGGCTGTTCTCGTGTGAAAACTTTGCATTAGTCGCCCTTGTTATATTGCAGCGTCACCTAAACTCTGGTGTCTGCTATCTGCCTGACTGAGTCTTGTGGGTTACATTTTACTTATAGGCTCAGTCCCTTTCCCTACACAGTGTGTCAGAGGATTTTGCGTGAACTGGGCTGTTTCCATGCCCAGCACCTCCATGGGAAAGCTGATAGGAGCTAAATGGGTATTTGTAGCAGAGGATGGAGCAGTCCTGTGATGAGTCCACCGTGCCCCGTTTCCAAACCTGCCACCTACGTGAGTGCTGGGGAAATGCACCCCGTGCTGGACCTTGCACCTGCTGGTGGGATTCCCTGCTCCGCTTCGCAGAAATATAAAGGAAATAGTTAAAAGAAGTTTTACAACAGTTTCTGCAATACTAGACAGTGAAGAAAGAACAGTCAAAAGACACGCAGATATATTACAGCTTTTGGGCCAGAAGCGTTAACTATAAAAACTTCTGAAGGCAGCATTTACAGAACAGAGGCCTTTTAAAACTTACTCTGCATTGCCACCTTCCTAAATCAAACTATATTTTTCAAGAAAACCCTGCCTATCTTTCTGTGAGTTGTTCTAAGGGGAGGACATATGCACGTCGACTTTCTTCGTCAGTGAAAACCAAATCATTCTCTCAAAGTTTGAGGAGTGTGAGCTGTTTCACTGCTTGTTCAGTGAAATCCCTGCTCTGACTTCTCATATTTCCCTAGGACAAAACAGAGCGCGTTGCAAATCATCGGGGACGGTAGCTGAGAGAAAAGAAGCATTCTTTCTGCAGTCAGGTCACATTCAGGTGACGTATTTTAATGGAAGAGCTAGGCTGTGAATTCAGTACATGATTAAAAGAAAAAATGTTCTGTCAGCGGAAGCTCACACAGAGACGAGTTTTAATCAGTGAATATTCCCCCCCCCCCCATAAGAAAGTCTGGTCACATGGCTAGCAACTACAATATGCAGAAGGAACCTTTCTGGTGAGTATGAGTGAGCACAGATCCAGTGCTGTGAGGGACAGTCAGAGAGACTGCAGCGAGAGGTTTGCCTCTGGTTTGCCTCTGGTGTGCCTCTGGTTTGCTGGTGTCCTTTACGCTACACGTACAGATGCGGAGTAAGGAATCAGACCCTCTTAATAAAATAGCTTTTCATTACTCAAGAGCACATCTGCATGTAAAAATCAATTAGAATTGTGTTTTCTGGAAATAAAAAAGTCCCAACAAAGTCAAGCTTATTCAGCCAGAGCTGTCAATCACCAAGTGACCACCCAGTCGAGAGAAGGAGTTCATTTCCTCAAGTGGTTTATCAGCTTTGCAAGCAGAGCAGACCTGCTGCAGCACACTGCTGGACACAGAGCAGAGCTGTTTGCACGGAATTGCAGCTTGGCAGAAACGTATGAATTTGAATTCACCTTCCGAGGAAACTCTCAGGCACTGATTGCCACAGAGGTTGCTGAAAGCTCAGGAGTGTCCTGAGAGGCATGAAGACAAATATCCTTGGGAGCAGCATGTGTGGCGGTGCAATCTCCCTCCCTCTTTAGGCCACTCGGTGCTTGGTGCAATTTTCCCTCACTTGGGTCATATAACAGTACAATGGACCAGAATGTTATGATAACCCATTAACACCTGGGACACATAATGATCCAGCTTAAAAGAAAGAAAGAATGTGAACGGTGGTGGACCAGAACGTTATGGCAACCCCTTAGCACACCTGGCTCCCGTGTCCCTTACTGCTTGGAAACAATAATGGTAATCAACCACTCCTCACAATATATGGATTGTGGCCCAAAGAGCGGGGTGGGGTGGTGATATCAGAACTTGAAGACCTAGCAAGTTCTGGGCTTGTGCCACTGGTGGAAAGTACCAGAATATCCTATTGTCTGAGTTGGGCCAGAGTGGAAAAGTACCTGACGAAAGTCAATTTTATCTCAGACCCCATAAATAACAGCTCTAGCGAGGCCCTTTGAGCTCTCCTGGATCGCAGCAGGTCGTGACCAGCATGTCCCCTGAGTTGGGATGCTGCTCAGGCAAACGCCTCGAGGGTTAAAAGGCCATGGTGACTCAACCCTCTCAAGTCTCATTATCGCCCATTGAGGAATGCAGGTACATGGTGAGTATCTACCCTAAACTCGAGAAGAGGGAAATTTTAAGTATAGGTTAGCCTCTCTTCCATCCGCTTCTCTATCTGTGCATTTCTGATATACACGTTAGCTTTTATGAGTGTGGGTGTTCTTGTATTTTACTGGATCCAGATACTTTCTGTCCATTTGTCTGTGTGTGCGTAAGGAGTCGAAAGGGGCACATGTTGGTTCACGGGAGCCGCCCGCTGCAAAGGGACGTTGGTCCTAGCAGTTAAAGACTCACATGTGTGTGTGTGTGCGCACGCGTGCGCGCAACCCCTCGAGTGACATGTGTTGGTATATTTGTGTCCATACACATATGTATCGATTTAGGATACCCTATAGTAAGTTAGTGTGAATCTTGGTCATTTTTGAATCTGTAATTAAGTCGCTGTTCAATTATTTTGTTAAATCACCTCGCAAATCCTTAAATCAGTTAATGGTTAAATGCTGCTAAAATTCAACCTCTTGATCTACCTCAAATCATTAATAATTTTTGAGTTGCTGCAGAATCATAACCGTGTCAAATATTTCCATCTGTGACACCGTGCTCTGGCTTAAGCAGGTGTTTCCAGGACCTTTGGTGTCCCACTAGCCCATCAAACAGTTCATGGTTTCAGACATTATAGTCAATAAAACATCCCTGAAGTACAAAGGAAACACTGCTTCATTTTTTCTAAATGAAAAATGTTGGATGTCCTCATTCTCTAAAAAAATGTTTAAATTGCTAATATTTGTTCTGGTGCAGAACAGCACTTTCTGTTATAATTTCCAAATTCCTAGTGTAACATAAATTCAGCATTCTGCTCGGCTCTAGAGATAGCATGTAGGCATACAAGTTTGCTGAGGCACTTTCACATCTTTACCTCTTCCACTGCCTCTCCTGCTTATTTGCAGAGATGCTGCCTCGTATTTGAATCAGTGACCACCAAGTTTATTGGGCCACTACAGTTCCCTGTTCAATGTCAGTTCAGGTTAACTTGAAAATACTAGAAATGGATCTGAATGAAAGTATCTAGCTGAGAATTGCAGTAACTAAGTTGCAAAAATATAGTCTATTGCACTGCTTCTGCCACGGGGGAGATAATTTTGGGCAAAAGCTGAAGGGTAAAATACTGGATATTTTCCAAATCTCCCATTCGTCTCCAGTATTTCTGCATCATTTTAATTGCAATATTAATGAACTGAAAAAAAAAAAAAGCAACCGGCTTTTATTTTTAATCTAAATATTTTTCATGTAAATAAAAAATATTTCATAATACCTGCACAAAATTTCACTGAAATTTTGGTACAATATTGAAAAAATGCCATGGTAATTTTCATGTAAAATAGAAAACAAATCTATATCAAGTACTGCGAAACGTCTAAAGCACTTTAGTTCTCATACTAATTAGTCGACAAGGTGAAGGCACTACTATATTGCTAGTGCTTAAATCCCCCCACCTTTAACCAGCTCCGCTGAAGAAGTTGCCTAACTCTTTTTCACAAATCCGTATCATAACAGTTAATGACTAAATGAGTGTCTTCAATTCCTTTAAATGAGCTGCTTGAAAAAGCAGATGCCCCGGAAAGGACAACTGAGGTGGAAAACCCACAGATTTTTCTTGATTCTGTCTCATGTAGCTGCTTTATTGACCCAGACTGGTAATTAGACAAATATACTTGTGTATTTTACTACCTACGCACTACCATGCATAATGAGGTCTAACTAAATCTAACAAGAATGGACAAGGCAATTTCTAGAATGTAGGTGCAGATACAGTCTCTCACTAATTTTGTTTCTCTTGGCAATATTTTTTTAACACTGAAGGCTTGATATTAGCAAAGGGCTGTATGCATTCCTGATCTAATACCATAAAAACTGGAGGAGCTGCACAAGACATAGATTGCTGTAAAAATACAATAAAGCAACTACTACTAAGAACTGGGGATAACTTCAAAAGCCATTTGCACAAGCCGTCTTCTCTGCAGTCTGTTCCAGAGACCAACAGCTCCTCTGTAACATTGCTCAGGCTGAAAACATTCTTCTGATTTTTAACGATCTGGTGATCACTAAACTTACTAATGAACCTCTGAGAAGCCAATGGCCCACCTTAACTGACTGTTGACACAGCTAAGAGACAAGTGTTCCTGGTAATGACGACAATGATGATGATCATGGTGAAGAAGAATAGGTATATCTTTCATACCATCTTTGGAGTAATGTTGAACTGCACGTCTGCAGACAATGCAAAGTTAATTTTCCATGACACTTGTGCAATTGTTTATTATGGAAAAGAAGACATTAACTGTTTTCCAAGCAAAAAAGATGAAAAAGTTGCAAGCAAAAATTCAAGAAAAGGCAATACCTTCAGGACAACTGCATTTTACTCATGTACCGTTCCTGTAGCCCTTAACACTAAATTACCTCATGTTTTCTATCACATGTTGATGTTGACCAGATTTCTTAATCAATCACACGTCACTCGAGGAAATGGAAAGGGAGCAAGGAACCTGTCTGAGCACTGGTGTCTGCCCCTACAGGGATTTTCTTCGGAGAACAACATACGTGATGTGCTTCCTAGCATCCTTATCTGTCCAATTATAAAAATAACAGGGCCATAACTAATGGGAAAAAAGGGGCTGCTGCAGTGCCCTGGAGGAACCACATTACATGTTGATATCATTAGCCCTTTTGTTACATTTAAATAAATACGAACCAAACTGCAGCTCTGGCTCCCTGAAGGGAGGGCCTCTTTTGAAGCAACTCCTGGAGCTTTTCAAATGGCATAGAGAAGGTAATCTTAATACTGGGGATAGTGGAAGAGCCATCCAAATTAACCCGAAAAGGATTCAAACTTAAGGATCAGTAGTAAAAGCTTGGTTAATGATCTGGACTTCATTAAGTCACTCCAGCGTTGCCCCTGATCTTAGTCTGTCTATAGCTCAATAGTCACAATGTTTCACTTGATTAATTATTTACATGGGATTCATAACCTCCATTTTAATGTCTGTTGTGCCAAATATGATTTTTAAGTAAATGCTATTTTTCTCTGATGAAAAAAAGCATTTGCATCTACCAAATGTCATAATTCTTTTTCATATTAAACAATAAATATTTGGCAGATTCTTTGAAGACAGCAGAAATCATTCACAAAGAGAGGCAAGTGCATGGGGTTAGTATGAGGCACTGACTGGTGACAGATATTCAGAACTAATGTAATCAGATCACATTGGTCATCATTTCCTTATGGAAGTGATGCCATATGTTCTGGGGAGAAGAACATACATTTAGGAAATCAGAGAATTGTGAGACAAAAGTAAGAGGAATTAATTCCTCAAAAGTAAGAGGAAGTAATGATCTTTATGACAGGGATGACTGTATTATTATGAATCACCAGAATAAATGAAAATTCAAAATATTTGAAATCATCCTACCTGGTTAATTAAAACAGGAGAACCTGCAAATGTAAGGATGACAAGTCTAAGAACATGAATGATCAGATTTTTTAAAAGCGTTCAGCATCTATTTACATTAATAATTATGAACCTTTTGGACAGGTAAGTACTAGTTTTACAGAAAATAAGGTAATTGCTAGAAATATAATTATTTTTTTTTAGCATACCATACTTCATGAAGTTCAACAAGGGGAAATGCAAAGTCCTGCACCTGGGGAAGAACAATCCCAGGCACTGAAATACGTGGGGAGCCATCCAGCTGGAAAGCAGCTTGATGGAAAAAGACCTGGGGGTCCTGGTGGACACCAGATTGAACATGAGCCAGTAATGTGCCCTTGCTGCAAAGAATGCAAATGGTACCCTGGGCTACATTAGGCAAAGAATTGCCAGCCAGTGGAGCGAGGTGATCCTGCCCCTTTATTCAGTGCTGGTGAGGTCATACCTGGAGTGCTGTGTCCAGTTCTGGGCTCCCCAGTACAAGAGACAAGGACATACTGGAGAGAGTCCAACGAAGGGGCACAAAAATGATGAAGGGATTGGAGCATCTCTCTCCTATGAGGAAAGGCTGAGACAGCTGGGACTATTCAGCCTGGAGAAGAGAAGGCTCAGGAGGGAATCTTATTAATGTAAATAAACACCTGAAGGGAGTGTGCAAAGAGGACACAGCCAGGCTCTTTTCAGTGGTGCCTGGTGACGGGACCAGAGGCAATGGGCACAAACTGAAACACAGGAGGCTCCCTCTGAACATCAGGAAACATTTCTCTACTATGAGGGGACCAAGCACTGGTAGAAGTTGCCCAGGGAGGTTGTGGAGTCTCCATCCTTGGACATATTCAGAAAATGATCTGGACGTGGTCCTGGGCAACTGGGTCTGCTTAGCCCTGCTTCAGTGGGGAGTTGGACCAGATGACCTCCAGAGGTCCCTTCCAACCTTAATCATTCTGTGTGTTTCTGTGATGGAAAGGTTGCAATTTTACTACCAGTGGTAGACATGCCACCAAACATTCAGACGCTATATTGAAAGCTGCTTTAGAATTCTGTTGCCTATTAGGGGAAAGTATACAATATTTGTAAATTCAGGAATTGAAAAGTGCAGTGGAAAGATATATTATCAGGACACTTACTTTAGCAGTTACACTTTATAAGCTCCCCTTATCTAGCCCAAATCTTGGAAGACAATGACCAGTTACACACAGTTTTGCACACAGATCTGTCTTAACAGGACAGAATGCCCCTGAACGGAAACTCAACACCATATCTATAAATGTCATAAATCTTAGTGTAACCAATAGATGTCCCATGAAAACATACCTTTCTCTACCATGTCAAAAGGGTAGGGGATAAGTTTCTCTGGCAGAAATTTAAAAAATAAAATGTTCTTCAACACCCCCCCTCGGTAAATAGACCATCTAACTACTTCCTGACAGTTCCTGCCTCAGTCCACTCCGAGGAATAAATTGCGGCTGGACATTTGCCCACTACGGCTGCATCAATAGGAGGAATTCCCATATGCCTGGGAGCGTTCCTGGCACTGGCACGCCATCACCCGTGCTGCTACATGGCTGTGTGTTTGGCCCACTCCAGCCACCGCTCTCCCCAAACAGTTCAGGCATAGTTTTGGTCAGAACAGTTTGGGGATTTTTCCTGCTGGGTGGCTTGAACACACCAGCCTGTTTTGGAGGCTGCGACCATCAGCGGAGATGTGAGCTATTCTGAGCCAGTTGGCCTCAGCTCCCTCGGCACATTAAATTTATGTGTATAGATGTAGTCTGTCCATCTTGCAGGAGAATCGTTCAGATTCACAGTGATCACAGTATCCAACTCTCAGTTTGGCTGCCAGGAGAGATTTTTCCTACACTTGTGATAGTACAACTTCATTATATTCTGTAGAAAGTAATATATTTTACTGGCAATGTTTTGTGCTTGGTAGTGTTATTCCCCATTGATTAGTGCCTGACTTTACCTTAGGCAGGTATGTTCACCGCTTTTAACTCCACTGTAGAAAAGATTCAATACTCTTAATGTCTCTATATCACATCTTTGCCTGGCTTTACCCTGTAACGAAAACCAGGTGACTCTCCAGGAGTGTTTTTTTCTGTGAGCGTTCCTCATCTGTAGGTCCAGCAGTCACCCAGCAGTTCTACTAATTGACACTTATGAGATGCAACAGATGGAACTCTGCTAAGTAAACCAGTGCCTTTCTTCAAAATATCCTGCATTTGGTCAGCATCAATATGCCAAACAGCTTGAATGGTTTGCGTATTTTTAGGTTTAGGGGTTTTTATTTCTTTCTTTTTCCTTTTTTCCTCCTTCAGAGTTCTAGATGTTAGGTATGGCTCTTCTATACAGTGAAGAGTAATGTGATGAGACCCAGATGGAAAGTTGATCTCACCTTGTGTAACTCAGTGTTGTGAGCAGGTAGTAGCTCCCATCCTCAGAAGCAGTCTAGCTGTGTTAGCTTGTCACTCTGCCAAAATTAATTCATTCTGTTTTTCCAGCACAGATGAAGCTATACGGCTGATAATTCCAGAGTTACCTCCATGAACCCTGGCTTGGGTGGTCTCTGCCTCACAGTGTAGCTGTGGACAAGCTTTCTATGATATTAGGCTCAGGGTCCAATACAAAACTCTGTGCTCAGAGAACCTTTTAAACCTCAGACACTTTAAAACAAGTGTGTGCCTGGCATTTAACATTCTCAGTGTGCATTATCTATTTTCAAATAACAAAAAAGACTGTATGAAGGGCCTTTCTCAAAGTCGCTCAGCTGTCACCATTTTGACTGTAATATCCATTTGTTCTCCAAAAATTCAGGTTTAAGTAAAGATGATCTGCCTTGCAATTTAAAATTAAAGGTGTTGTGTGGATGGATTTATTCATCAAAATAATATGTACTGTGACCTACACATCAAATAATGCAGATTTTAAACACACAATTTAAATATATTTCTTCTTTACTATTAACTGCATCCCGCTCTCTAATATTTCTCTTGATTTTCCCCAATTTAAATAAATGCTTAACACCTTCAACTCCCAGTCACTTCAGCAGCCTCCCAGAAGCAGGATGAGATACAAAGTTACTGTCTCACCAATAGAAAATACTTTTTTTAGAAGCAACTATAAAGCAACTACAAAAAGAGCCTTACTGTGTTAGAATTAAATAAATGACTGTCAAGTCTATTCCTTGAAGAAGGGTCTAATATAGTCACAGCTGCACCATTCTGTGCATATAAAATTTTTTATACCAGTAAAAAAAAAAAAAAATTTTCAATAAAAAGTCACCTTTCAAAAATGGAGAACTGCTGCTAGTGGATTATATATCTCGACAGATATCCAATATTTACCCCTGAAGGGATTTCTTCTTACAGAGGCTCTAACCCCCTACCAAATGGAAGTGCTCACCTTCCCAGTCGTTTGGCCAAGGGTTAGCATGATAAAATGATTTGTTATGCCAATAAAGTTTTTGTTACACTGTAAAATGGTTTGTTACGCTACTACTGCTACATAAAAATGTTATGAAAATTAAGTAGATTGTAAGGTCCAAAAAGGAATATGCCAGCTACTAGGAAAAGAAAAAAAAAAGAAGAATCTTCTGATCTACAATTCTTCAGTACTGTAAAAAGACAACCTAAATGACCTTTTAACTAACAATTGAAATTGGTACCCCAATTAGGAAGGCAGTTATGCATCCAAAATGAATGGGAACTTCCTCAGGTCAAGAGTACTCAGAAAATGGGAGGAAACTGCAACAAGTCCGATAATCTAGATGGTGATTTCTGTCCTGTGTGACAGTAAATTAAACAAGCCTAAATTACAATTCAGAATGGAAATTGAAGTACAGACTCATGGCATGCTAATCATAACGCGTCACAGATGGAATAGCAAGACAATAAGACTGGAGGAAAACCTTACTTTGCACCTGGGATTTTAATTTTTACATTGTGTATATCAGTCAAAAACATCATCTGAGACTGGCAACTATTTAATTCACAGCCTTATAAGTTCCTAGCACATTTTGAGCTTGCAATGAATTGTATCCAGAATATATTTATGATTGTTTCAGGCAATCAGTCACTCCACAAGAAAGGGAAGGCCTGTTACATCTTATGCTTTATAATTATTACATAGTTTTTAAACTTTTCCATTTTCATATTTATTTTAGTTTATGTATATTAAATGTTTTTATTCTATTAGTTTAATACTCATATTTGTGTTCCTGTCATTTGGGAAATTTTGACCAGAACTGTACTGCACTGATACGTGCAGAAGAAAACAGGTCCTGATTTCAACAATCACCTGTATTTCCACTGAACTCTAAATTTGTTTCTGATCACAAATATTCTAGAAAAATTTCTAACACAATACACTTTTTCTTACAGAAGTGAGGAAGTACTGGAAATATTGATGTTTTTCTCCGTTTAAACCAACCACACTTCAGTTTCCCTTGTCCAGGCTCCCTGAAGCAGAGTGAATGACACTGCACTGCAAGGGGAATTTGCTGCAAATGAAGAGGTCATGGGAGAAGCAACCTGCTTTGAGTATCAGGCCTCCACAAGAGTAAGGAAGGTGCCTTTGGTTAAGCCTTGCAGATGTAGTGCGCAAAATTCTTCTGCAAGACTTGCTTTCACAGAAACGTTACAGTGTATGTTGAGATACACAGGGTTGGGCCTCAAGAGAAGTGATTTTTTCTTCACTGGAAAAGATCTTGACTCAAAGTCTTTGCCTCCTGACTGAATGACAGTCAGAAGAAGGCTTATGTGCTTGTATTGTCACTGGTGCCTGAGAAGCTGACAGGCCAGGAGCAGACACATGGCTTGTGTAGGTGCATGTGCTGCCACTGGTGTGCTAACCAAGTGCACTAATTCAGACCTGGATTGTCAAGTGGAAGTTCATTAATCACTGTTGTAAGATACAAGTTTATTATATTTTGATTAAAAGCAGTGGCAAAGAAAAAGCACCCGACATCTTACAAAAGGCATTGAGCAATGCAGAGAAATTACCTTGAAATTTTAGACTACTTCATTCTAGACAGCTGGACAGGATGACAGATGTAACCATGTACACTGTTTTTTTTCTTTCAAAAGAGAAATGTCTTTATCTTGAAAAAATGTAAAAATTAAAATTTGAAAATATTTTTAAAGTAATGACTGAGATTTATCCTGCAGATCACTTTTATTTTGCTAGTGGCAGTATTTATCCTTTGTCAGTCAGGTGAGATAGCTGGTCTGAGCAAACAAAAAGGCTGGATATCCCTGGTCTACTCAGTACTTCAAGCTGTTTTACTAACTGACGGGTAAATAATTGGTGTGGACTGCAGACTGCATGTCTTCTCCCACTGCCTGATAAGCACTGGCGTCCATGGTTAGGACCATGAGCTATGAGCATTTATGTTATCAGAATAGGTCTGGACATCCGGGGTGTATCAGATCTCTGTGAACCCACTTGGGGTGGGCTGGTTACTACCTACTGCACACAGCTATGTAGAGAAAGAGCTACCCCTTCTAGGAGACCTCACGCAGCTCATGCCGAACAACCTTTTTATCACAAGCAGAAGCAGCCATCAGATTGAGGAAAGACTGTGGCCAAGACTGGGCTGTTGCTCCTAAAGCAACTCATCCAGCCCCAGCGCTTCCCTGCGCTGCAGTATTTTTATAACGACTTCATGTATTCACAGTTTTTGACTGGCATTGCAACTACAAAATTTGGATCATGGAGGTAGAGTATTCTGATAACGCAGAGTTCCAAGAAAGAACAAACGAATGTGGTTGAATACAAATGAGTACTTTAATTCCTAATACTTCTCTGACCTTTTTCAAGTGTTACATCCATATCTCACTTTGGAAACAAACTTAGCCAAGTATCGTGTAAAATATATTTACATTCAGCACTGAATAAATACTGTCATTGACTGCCAATTTTGGAAAGGTTTAGGCAAATTAATTTTGGACAAGTGCGCACTTCTTTGCTGTACCGAAATGAAAAAGAGCCAAGAGCTTGAGTTAATTTTTACCTGTCCCAGCAAAGGCCAGAATGGGGACTATGCCTGTACTGAGCTTTATGTGATATAAGGAAAGAAAAGAGCAGTGCACATTTTAATAACGTGAATATCATTCTCTAATTCAAAATGCAATTAAAAATTTGTGTTGCTATCCATCAACTACTACATCTCTTTTTCAGGACAGAGACACCCAACAGCAGTAGGCTGCCAGGATCCGAGTACCAGAGGAAAAGGGGACTTACGGAGAGGAGTATTTGGATAGCGCTGTGAATGACCTCTAGGTACTGGAAATCAATTATGCAGCCCGTCACGGAGACGTAGGAGTAATCCTCTAGGATGCCAGGAGCAGAAGGACGCACCACCCTTCGTATGCAGCCGGGCCCATGTTCCCGCCACCAAGAGCGGTGCATTGAGATGTTAAAGGTCATGAGATCGGTTTCCTAGGAGACAGGGAGGGAAAAAGCATGAAAACCTCTAAGTTTGTGGTATTTAAGGTAAAGCAAGGGAAATAAAAGATGTTTCAATTATTATAAGGAAAATGAGATGAATAACTTGCCTTCCCCCTCACCCCAGTAATTTTAACATGAAAGTAGGCCGTTAAAGGGGAGAGAGGAAATTGCAAGCATCTATTGTTTATTTCGTAATTGTGCTGTCTGGCAGAAGAACTGTCATATCAGGCATTGTACAAAACACAGTGCATATCCTACTTCTCCATGGACGTACAGCCTGAAAAGCAATTTCATTGATTAGAATGCCACTTAAGCATTAATTTTTTTTAACAGGCAACAGAGACATTTTTACCCTGTGGTACTGGAGACAATGTAAAACAAACTTCCACCGTATTTATCTAAAATATTAACTATAAATTATAGCTATTAATTTAAGTAGAACCACAGCCAGGCAGACTATTCCAGCTGATTCCAATGAAAAGTTTTCTCCAGCAAAGCACCCTGTTCTCCTTTCGCTCCTCTACCCTCCATCCAGATTAGCATCTTTTCAGTTTAGTGAAGAAACCTGCTTCTGTGAACCGACCTGGGTTTAAAATACATGCAGTAGCTTCTCTTCACTCAAATCATCTTCAGCCTCAAACACAGTTTGTCTGACCAGGCCTTAAAACCTGCCCTAATGGGTACTGGCTGCATTGTAACCCACACAGTGTGTATAATGTCTGTGCATTTCAGTAAACATCAGCCCACTTCCACTTGGAGCAGTGAAAGTGGCAAACATACCAATGTACCAAAGATTTTCTGACAGCTTATCTATGAAGTACCATCAGGAAAATTCGTCTGAATTAACAACAGATTTAGGCCTTTAGGTCATGCTCAAGTGAAAGAATACAATGAAGTTGAATGGGTGCCATTTCAATGCCAAAACCCAACCTCCTCACTGGAGATAAATGAGAGTTGTGTTATATTGATAACCTAAATAATTAATTCAGATTCAGGTTTCCATGTTTCCCCATCTCAATTCTGAGGTAGCTGTAAAAAAAATGTGCAAAATTGTCAGCCGCATGCCCACAAAATACCCCCTTTTCCACACATGCCAGTTTGTGAGTGCTGCCGTGACACCGATTTGCCCTTTGCATCCCACTCCGAAAACCCA
Source organism: Pluvialis apricaria (assembly GCA_017639485.1). Taxonomy (NCBI): domain Eukaryota; kingdom Metazoa; phylum Chordata; class Aves; order Charadriiformes; family Charadriidae; genus Pluvialis; species Pluvialis apricaria. The sequence goes on along the minus strand of CM030008.1, from coordinate 130,439,328 downwards.
TCCTGTCCATCCATCTGCAGCCGTTTACTTTCACCCTGACCAAAGGGACATTTGGTGCAGACTCCAGCTGCAGGAGTCCTTTTGTTGTTTTCTTCTCTTAACTGCCTTTATTCTAGCCACACTTGAAAATTAACAGGTGAATGACATCCTGCCAGTCTCTGTTACTTCTAGTTAGCAATAAGAAATCTGTCTTTGTGGTTTGCTGCTTTGCTCTCCATAACTTCTTTACCCTCAAAAGGCAGACTTGCTGGAGCATAATTTACAGTTGATGAGGCATTTGTCTTTTGACTTTGCATCTCATTCCTTGATACCAGTTTAGAAAATTTTCAGCTGCAATATGAAAATGACTTGTGAAATCAGAAGTTGACAGACAATTCAGTTTAATGACAATATAATTTTAAATATATAGTCATAGGAAACAGCCAGGGCTTTCTGTGTACAACAATGCCAGAGATTGCACAGTGTTACTGAATGCTTTTAACAATTGTCAACTATAAGAAATGCCATTTGTCAAGCAACACACGCATATTCACTCTTGTCTATTTCAGTAACTCTTTGTTGAGTAGGAATACAGATTTGCCATGTGGGTTAGTGTGTATCAAATGTTGCGAGGTAACACTTTGTTACCACAACTGTGGGAATAAATTGTGAGATCTGTGGTGTTGGTGTCGCAGCTTTGTTTTTCTCTCAAGGTTATTTTGGTTTGGGATTTTTTTTGTTTGGTTTTTAATATTTGATTATAATGCCCTGTTTGTGTGTTTGCGCTTGGCTAGTTCACAGCCAATGGTAAAGAAAAATGGTAAATGTGCGTGGGGAAATAGCTTGATAAATGTTGCCGACACATTTAAAATGTAAGAATCTGGCATGTGGTCAGTACAAATGCCTTTTGTAAATAAAATAATTCATTTCTCAAACACTGTTATGTTTCACTCCTGGGGAGATTAAAAAAAATGCTTAATTTGATGGTCATGTTTAGAGAAGTCCTTCTGACCTTGTTTACTAAGAAACTGATGAACATGAGAGGTTTCACATTTCAGGGCTGCTGGTGATGCAGTGAGAGAAGGAAGCAGTGATATTATAGTTAAAATTCTTTGATTAAAACCAAAAGAGATGTCACCACAGCACTTCCTGCTTTTTGTTTTAATTATTATTCAGAAACTATGGATAAAGGCTGGGAAAAGAGCTTTTCATAATTACTTTTCACTGTGTGTGTTATGTCCTGAGTCCTCAAAGCAGGTAAAAGCGGATAATGATGGCCCAGCAAAGATCAGTTTTAGAAATGCAAACAAAACCACCTGGTGCATTAGCTTGACCTCTAAAATATCACTTCACAAAATGGCAGCCTTAAGCTGTTTGAGCTGATAAATGTTAAGCTGCCAATCAATAAAAGAAAGCCTGATAAAAATCATCCTTTTTTTTTTTTTTTTTTTTTCTAGCAGCTGAAGCATGCTCCTCTCTAACGTTTTGGAGATTCTTAATCCATAAAGTGAGTCGAATGTGCCAGATGTTGAAAAATTAACCTGTATCTTTATCGTCATTTACAGAAATATAGAAAATTCAAAGACTCTTCATCTGGGTGAACAGATTTTAAATATCAATGGACTGCTGAGAGTGTTTCAGTATTTGTGAATTCAGAGGTTGGAAACCCTATGCATAGTGGAAAAGCTGCTGCCCAAGTGGGTTATTCACAGTTTTATGTTTAATAAAAGTTAAAAATTCTTTCAGAAAGTAGAAGCAGATGTTTGAATTTTTCCAATAGAGCATGTACTATTTTCCAATGTCACAAGCAATCATTAAGCAAATGCCTATAAAATGCCTAATCTTTAGCAGGTGACATAATATAAACTGCTTATTTCTCGTATAAAAATACTGCTGCTTCATAGCAAGCAACTGAACTCCAGGCTCTGTACAGGAGACACCAAGTAATGTCTGATGAATCCAGTCGAGACTCAATTAACAATTGAAATTTCAATCATGGATGGAAAACCACTGTCTTCTGAGCTTCAGACTCATGACATATATCTTGACTTTACTTCCATACATCAACAGGTAAACTATACTTCCTCAGCTGGTAACCTCTCAGACAGATGGCATAAACAAAGAGTGGGCAGAACACAGATAACAGGACTTTCAGGAAAATCATGTGGGACATATGGAAGTGACACAGGGAAGGGAAACCCTATGTCCCACTCCTCCCTCTTTCAGTCAGCACTGAAGCAATACCCCAGTCTGTGGTAAGAACTTTGTTCCTGAGGGTAGGATTAGCCCAATAATCACACTTCTACTGATGTAGAATCCCACTTAACTGTCTACAGCTTTTTGAGCTTTTAAACTATGTATAGGATTTGTGTTGGCTGTCAGCCCAAGGATTAATTTTGATCATTACTGGAAATCATTGCTATGGCAGGTACTTTCTTTTAGGTGAGATGTAATCCTAATAATACTGTTTTCTAAGTGCTTGGAGATAATGTTCAATTTCATTACATCTGCTTGAAGTCTACATTTGGTTTCAATGGACATTTTCTATTGGGCAGGGCTTTGAGCAACATGATCTAGTGAAAGATGTCCCCACCCATGGCAGGGAGGTTGGTCTAGATGATCTTTGAAGGTCCCTTCTGACCCAAACCATTCTATAATTTTATTATTCTATTTGTAGTTGGTGAATCCAAATACATTTTAACAGATAAAAGCATAACAGTTTATTTTAAAACTAAAGAGCAATAATAAGGATGATGTTCTTTTCACTTATTTGTGTATACTTTATGTATAGTGCCTGTAACAACACCACAAAAAATTAATGAGGAAATTAAGACTTACTAAAATCACCAGATGTAAAGACAAAAAGACACTAAAACTCCAGGAAAACACCCAACACACCAAGATTGCTTGTATAACAAACAAATATTATGCTGTGACATAAAGATTATGCATTGCAGAAATCTTTTTTTTTTTCACTGTGTTTCTGCTTTAGGACATGCTATTTTATATTTATTTCATTCCTTGTTAGTATCTGAAAAATACGCTCTTGGGAAAACTGTAAAAAAGACATTAGCCTGTTGAGTGGGATGGAAAAGAAGCACGTCTTCCTCCATGAGACAACAGTCAACACCTGAAATTTCACAGACAGGTGCAAGAGCACAAAGGCCTGGCAAAGCATAATGGTAGAGATCTTGACTTTATTGTTGCTTGCGTGGTACCTAGCCATTCCTAATGCTTTTTATTTTATTGACACATATTATAAACAAACATTGCTGAGGCAATAAATATTCCCATCCTGTTTCCTAAGAGTAACTAGGATGCTCTAGTTCTGACTAGCTATCCAGTTTCTGTTTTTACCAGCGAGGAGAAAAGATTTTCAGTCAAACACCTGGTCAATAGGTAATAAAAGATAATATGCATAATGGGAGGAAAAAAACCCAGTACATTTCCTTGTAATTCCCTACACCCAATTAAGCTTGTAGTTAAGATGCAGTGGTGTTGGCATGGACAAGGGACACGCACATTCCTTAGTATCTAATTTCAAGGAGACATTAATCCTCATTAGGTACAAATGATGTGTTCCAGTGTTAACGAAACCTGCTCTAATTGTAGAAGTACTTTGAAGCATGAGCATCAGCAATTAGCCAAAGACTCCTATTGGCAGCATAACTTTATTTTTTTATCCTGTTATTTTCTGAAACCACAGGTTCTAATCCCAGCTCTGTCTGTGTGTAACCAGTTATGCTCCATCTCCTCTCACTACTACTGAACAAATTGGTTTTGAAGGCCTGGGCAGATAATACTGAAGAAGTCCATTGGCAAATAGGGAAACTTGTGTCACTAGCTCCCTCACTGTCTTGACAGGGGTAATAATTTTTGAATATTGACTACTGACTCCACTTCTTTTTCTGCTGTTTTTTAATTTTAACTCTTGCTTCAGTGTTACATGGATGGCTTTTACCTGCCCCATGAGCTAGAACTCAAAGGTAGCCCACTCAATAATCGTGACATTCCTGCTAATGGGATGGAACAATGAACCACGCTGCTTCCAGGCAAGCTCTCTAGGTTGAGGTGGCTGCTGAAAATATAATACAGTCAGTATCTCGTCCTCATCCTGAGCACTCCGGTGAAGAGATTACATGAAAAGCATTCTTAAATTGAAGCTTATGGTTTGACTCTATTGGGATTATTCAGCTGTCTGAACTGTCTGATAGACCAGACCTAGCAAATTCATCCCTTTGTGGTAGCAAACCCAATGTACGCTAAACTAGAGGAACCATGTGATACACCTAAATTAATTACCACTAAAAGAGAAAATTCGCAGTATCAAGATCTTCAGACATAGACCATGAAACAACCCCAGCATCATGGGCTGAGACTGGCTAAGAGAGGTAAAGAGCCAAAGTCACTTTTGGGTGATGTGTTTAGAGGTTCATGGTTCCCACTCACTGAGATTAGAGGTTCACAGATTGAGCAAACCCTGTAACTGTGAAATTGGACCATAACTACAGGAAAGGATTTCCATATCAAGAATAACTACTGTTAGAAGGGTACACTGATTTAAGGTGTTTTTTCCCCATTCAATCCACACTACAACACTTGTTAAGCATTTGGCTACAGACCACCCTCTGCCCCTACACCCCCCAAAAAAAAGATGTATGAGTTAGGCAGTACTGTCTTCTTCTTTTGCTACTTTTACTCCTGGGGCTATAGTGAGTGTTGTCAGATTTTATTTTATTTTTTAAAAGTGAACAAAAGAACTTTTGGAAATCTATTTGAAAAACAGGCAGATGATCTACCTAAACGATACAAATAGTTTCTCTGCATTGTTTAATTAAAACACATGCTCAGGGAACTGTTTCCTGCCTTACAATTTTAAAATTAGATTTACCAAACTCACTAGCAAAGGGGAATGTCTTTAGAAAGCCAAAAGGCAAGAAGTCAACAAGAGAAGCATATTGCTGTCTTCATGCAATGTTAGTATTAGTCACAAGAACAAGTTATAAGAATCAGCAAGGGGTTGTTTTCTGAAATTTTTGGCCCTAAAGGTGAGCTCTGATCTTTGGCAATATCCGTGCTCAAGTCCCGGCTCCATGGCTTATGCCTTTTCCTTGGTGTACCTCCCTTTTTTGGTAGTCTTTCCATCCGAGAAACAGCCCAGAGAGGTAACACTGTATGGCAGAAATAAGCTCAAAGCCCAAAGGAAAGAACGGCCACAGACAGGGTGATGGGATCAATATGAGCCTTACTCATCACTTGTCATAGGAAGTTCAACATGAGCAAAAAGAAGTCATGACTGCCCAAAAAAGCTGTTGTGCTCTGACGGAGTCCTTGACATGTGATTAAGCTGAGCACTTAATTTGAAAATTGCTCTCACCTCTTCCCTCTGATGTTCCACAGGTATGAGACAACCCAGGTTTGGAGTGATGGCAAACTGCGAGCACTGCTTCGAGTTTTGAAGACTGGGAATAGGATAAGGGTTTGTGTGAAGTCAAAAGTTTGCGCAGGTTAGTGTGCCCCTCGCTTAAGCTATATCTGATTTTGACTGAAATGAAGAATCAAGACAAGACTGAAATGTAACTGTAACAGCGAAGAACTGGAAACATCATTGGCAGGCCATATATAACCACCAGCATAAATGCGGTAGGAAAACTTCCTAGGGTAGACAGCCAGGAAAGGAAAAATAAGGCTTGAAAGTCTTGGTATACAAAAAAAAAAATTGAAAAATTTCCAATTATGGGCCGTAAAAAATTTCTGTCCAAAAGGTTCATAAAACTATGAACATTTGAAAAAGGGGTTTATAATGCAAAGCAATTTTAAGTCTCAGAAAGAACATTTTAACCTACCATTTTTATTTTATTACCTTGCTGTTGTTTTTGAATGAAACTGCTGAGAACCCTATAGAGTTATGCATACATTTGATATATCACAAAATCAAAATTTGTCACTAACACCTTCCCTCAAAGATAAACTGCCCCCAAAAGCTATAGAAAGCTCTTCCCACACTATTTTGCAAGATTTCATTTATTGATACCCAAAGCAGAAGGGATCAGACTCATGCGCTTAAGTACCTCACCACTGTATACAGCCTCTAAGCATTCAACAAATACATTGGTTAAGAAAGTACACACCTATTGAGAAGACTCTTGTAATGTTGACGGGGACTGGATTGGATTTCTACACATAAAATGGACAGGTCTGGCCTGGCTTGATGATGCTAAAACTGTTTGCTCTTCTGAAGTTCTCTATTTTTTGTACCATGAAGACCCTAATGTGACAAAACCTGCAAAACAGACTCTTGGGGGTTTAGTTCTAACATTACTAGGAAATGTATGCAAATAGAAGACATGGTTTGTGCCAAATGCCCACATAATCCAGTATGAGGAACAGATGCAATGTAGCCTCTAGACAAAACAGAATTCAACTTCATTATTATCCAAATAAATGTATTTTGTGCACAGTGGTTGTGAAAAAAGACAAAGCATGGGGATAAAGGCATGATTAAGAATACAATGTCCCAATAATAGTACAGTTAATTTTAATAATTTTCTTCATTTCTGGTGGGTTCTGTGCTCTGTCTCTCTGTCCCAGTTATAAGAATACCATAGCATCTTTTGATATATAAGGAGATAAACGCTGCCCTGGAGATATTTGCAGGAGAGTGTGTCCTAAATTTAAGGGTCTGTACCAGACTTCAATGACATTAAAAAGCACCATAAAAAGACTTTTGAAAAACCACTTGAATGTTAAAATTTCTGACACGAAAAATAACTCCCTCTTTTGAGACTAACCAGAATGTTCCTACCTGCATCCAGGAACACTTTTAAAGATTAATAGACCAGTTTAAGCAACTGCTGTTGTGTTCTCTGCTTTGCTTGCTCGAAGCGATGCAATTGCTCACAATATTGCCAACTCTTGTTGTTTTATGGCAAGTCTGGTTATGTTCAGCATTTTTGTTAAAGCCTCCATTCCCAGGGACATGAGATTACAATAAGAAGTTTGGCTTGTTACAAGGAAGTGAGCTGAAGAGTAAAAGCTTCAAAAATAATGAGCTCTACTGCTAAGCACTTCCAGTCTGTGCTGTAACTTGCATTATTTGCTGCTTTTCTTAAAGCTGCGCTGGAATCTAGATGGAAGGCATCTGCATCACCAGTTCAGATCATGGCTATCCGTGGCACCCTATGCTCTAGTCCTCTGTCTCAGACGATCATGGATCTGTCAGGGTATAGGAAAGGACCAACTGGTTTTTTTTACTGCTTGATCAAAGAGAATGACCCAAGTGCACCCCAAAAGCTTAAAAGACACCGTTCATAAAGAATAACCAATTTTGTTGATATTTAAATTGGACTGCGTGATTTCATGGAACTTCTGTCAGGAGATCCAAATCTTTATTTTAGAGTGTGTGCAAAGGGCAAGCAGAAAGATGCATTAATTCACTGCATCTTTTGCATGAACTCCTGTACAGTTCATTGAATAAAACTGTCTGCCACTAACAGATTGCCAAGAAGTGAGTATCTGCACTGCTCAGGCTCTTCTGAAGACTCAGAATACAAAATGAGACAAGATGCAAAAAACAGCAGAAGTATATTCAACTGCTGGGGGTCTATTTTCATACTGTTTTCATTTCAGTGAAGCATAAGATGGTCCTAGAAACATCTACTTCCTCATGATGCTTTTGCTTCCATATTTCTTCTTTGTGATATAAGATCATCATATTCTTGCCAGTCCCTCAGGTTTTGTGGTGCTGTTTGCCAATGACCTTGGCTTTAGCAGAGCAATCCTTTAATCACAGTCCTCACTTGCATTCTTCTGAAGCAATGACAGTCTCCAAAATGAATTTGATACACATTTTTAAAAAAGCAAAGACAGTCCTTATAGAAACTTTAAGTTCAGATGATGAAATTTGAAGTCCCCCTCTTCTAGCAGAGGTAGTGAAACACTGATGAATATGGAAAAGAGAATCTGCTGTAGCAGAGCTCAGTTAATATGATTTATTTAATTATTAATTTCAGATTGACTATAGGCATTAGTCCACATTTAGGTTCCTTAAAATATTTTATGTATTTATGTAAATATATAAATATATGCATACTTTGTATTTTATTTATGTACACACAGTATGCATATATTTATATATTTACATAAATATATAAAATAAGTACACATATATTTATATTTGCCTTTATATTACTATATATTTAACATTTATATTTATATTTACCAAATTAATGACTCAACGGTGCTTTCCTGAGAACAACTGTCAGCCATGGTCAAATGCAGCATTAACAATTTCCTTCAGCGATGCATTGTACCCTGGCCTTAATCATATTTAAATTTGCAGCCTCATCCACCTCCAAACCTCAATAACTCTCACAGACGTTCACACAAAAGAGTTTCCATTTGTCCTCCCCAGTCATTTTCAGATTTTCAGAAGACTGTTTCAGGAACAATGGCCCCCTTTTCTCTGACATATTGTCCCTATAGCAGGTCTTCGTCCATCACAATCATAGAATCATAAAATGGTTTAGGTTGGAAGGCATCTTAAAGATTATCTAGTTCCAACCCCCTTGACATGTTCAAGGACACTTTCCACTAGACCAGTTCTACTCAAAGCCCTATCCAGCCTGGCCTTGAACACTTCCAGGGATAGGGCATAATCAAAGCTCTTTTGATGAGATTAATTAGAAGGATCTGATGGTGTCCAGTAACTTTTGGATAAATTCAAGTTTGTCACGCCAAAGGAAATCAGTGAGGTGCTATGTCTACTTATATTCTTTTCATTCTGAAGAAATTTCTCACAAAAATTCCTTTAATAAGTATGGTTGAATATGTTCCCCAGAAATGTATTTTTAATTCAAGAGGGAACTTTGAAAGGCTCTGTCAGGAACTTCAAGTCTAGGTAGATTACTTAATCGTCCTGTTAACAGATGTTATATAAATCTGGTCACTTTAATAGTTGAATAAAGCCATAGAGAAGCCTAATGATCCATTCACTCCTTAACATCACAGACTTGTCTGTAATCCATCATCATGCAATTTTTAATATATCCTGCTCTAATAAATAAGAACAAAATGAGACAACTGCAAAGACATAAGAGCATATTGATATTTGAAATGATAGTTTCATTTCACAGTCAAATTTTAAATTATATTAACAGGCAAAGGGAAGAACAATAATCAGTTTTTAGATAGGCTGATAGAGTTGTGAATGACAGTAGGCCACAACTGTAAAAGGACAAGTAATATTAACATCAGTTTACATACTTACACTGAATGTACAAAATCAAGACTACTACGTAAAGACCTTCCTCAAATATAACAGAAAAAGAATTTTCGGTTTGCCTGAGGAAAAAAAAAATCAAAACATTGCCACTATGAGGCCTTTTTCTGCAAGCTGCTGAGTAGCTACAAAGTCCAATACACTTTGGAGATCATTAATCTTTACAATACATAATAGTACTTACCACTATAACTAGCATTTTCACTTTGTGTTTCTACTTTTAAAACTGGTTTTGAAAGCGGTGATATGAGGATGTCAGTGTGACTCCAGAAGGCAGCTGAAAGTCTGAGAAGTCTACAGAGCTACAAAGTTGATTCGACAAGCACATGTGCACGTTACTTAATTTCAACAAGCATCCCATTGACATTAGGGATCTACATATATTTGCTGAACTGGGGCCAGCAAGAAAGGCAATAAGAAAGATATGAGAAGAAAAGGATGAGAAAGGCAAAAACAGGAGTATATTCTTACTAGCCTAATTGTACATATCTTGGAGATAATACAGAATTGGTTTTCAATATAGTATGTCCTAAACAGAGTTGTGTAGAGCACTGATGCACAGAGGAAGGCTTCCTTGAATGAATATGTCGCATAGTTTGCTGTAAAACTCTTGTTAAGTCTATGAAAACAGTCCGCAGGTAACTGTAGTGGATGTTGATGCTACTCTCTGGTATAACTACTGCTGTTTTAAGAACATGTTTTTAAAGGTGAATTTCCCTTTCAGCCTCTGGGAGAGGAAGAGGAGCATGAAGACAGTAGATGTTTACATTTAGCTTATTCTTTGCTTGTAGCCAGCTAATGTTGGTGTGCGAAGATATAGACAAATTCGGCGCTAAGCGTGTCGGTAAGTGAGACGGTAGATAGGATGAAGCAGGGAAATTTTGAGATGTGGAAACATTAAGTAGGGTGGGAGAAAGTTTCTGCCTCTTATTGCTTCCCGCCCCTCGCAGACTTCCCCACCTCTGCTGTCTCAGTAATTGCTTCTTCTCAGAGCCAGAGACTGAACAACAATTTTGCTTCTTAAAGCACTGCTGAGGGCTGGCTGGATGAGAGGGGACGGGTCGGCTTTAATTGCTTGCCGGCTGGGCATGGGCTGCATGTCTGTGGGCATCAAAGCAGCGCCAGCTCAGGTGACAGCAGCTGAGGGGAAGAAGAGAAACCAGCCCTGCCTGGGAAAACCGCCTTAGCGCAGTGTATTTGGATGCTGTCTAACAGGGCTAGGGATCAGGAAACACAATGGGAAAAATTTCACCAAACGCTACAGCCCTCTCAGTATTTCTAGATAACTCTCATGTCTTCACAAATATAGCACTGCAAGTCTTAACATCTACACGTTCCTGGATTTGGTTTTAAATCTACGTTGCACAGTAGCGATACAGCCAAGCAGCCATTGGTAGTACAGACCCCCAGGAACTTCAGACAGCTTTGGATTAGATCCCTTTCAACCTTACTCTGCGATAGGGAAGCGTGCACCACTTTGGTCTAAACCAGAAGGATCTGAGATGACAGCATAGCTACGGGTGGGTGGCTAAAAAGGCTCATCGACATGCCCACCTACAAAATTGATATGCATTCACTGCCCTCCACTGAACTTTGCTTTCCTGTTTGGAATCAAAATAGATTTTGCCAACTTGATATTTTCTTTTTAAAAAAATACAATTACTCACGCAAACACAAGGAGGGCATTAAGTCATTCATATAATGTAATCAGGTATGACTTTACACAGCATGCAGAACACTGTAGGGAGAGCGCTTACTTTTGCAAGTTAGAAAACAGGGTAAACATCTGCATATGTCTGAACTTGATAATCCTTTTAAAAAATGAAATTATTATTTCTGAACTTTTCTCTTGCCAACAGAAAAAGCAAATATTACACAGTAAAGACTTATGACCCGAGCACAGAAAATTTAAATATCCTAATGGAAAAAAAACAACCCAAACAAAAAACCCTCAATGTTCATGTTCTGTTTCATTTTAAATGCATTGGTAATGAAGCAGTTTTTCAGCTGAAAATGCACTTCCACAGTAAGAGTACTAAAAACCAGTATTAAAAAGACCATATGTCTCAAGGTTTATCTCTGAACAAAGAATATGACCTAGTTAGAAACCCATGAAAAGGAGGATTTCTAAGGAAAGATCTGATCTAATTTCACAGCTTTAAATATCATCTAGAATACGTTACTGTATAATTCTGCTACTGGTCTGTTTCTTACGGAAATATTACAATTATTTCACACGATTTTATGAAGTCACTATCTCAAATGGGTATAAAATTTGAAACAAAAAATTAAATGTTTGAGATTTCACCTTTAAGATGCCTCTTCACATGATTTTAACAAACTCTCTAACCTGAAGTTAGTGGTCTGGTTACAGATCCTTTTAAAAAAAACTTATTGATAAAAGCTACCTGGTTTTCAAAACATTCTGAAAACTTTACAATTAGCTTACAGAATCATAGAATCATAGAATAAGTGAGGTTGGAAGGGACCATTAAGATCATCAAGTCCAACCGTTAACCTACCCTGATTTAAAAACACCCACTTCTAAACCATGTCCCTAAGCACCTCATCTACCCTTTTCTTAAACACCTCCAGGGATGGTGAATCCACCACCTCTCTGGGCAGCCCATTCCAATGTTTAATAACCCTTTGAGTGAAAAAATGCTTCCTAATATCCAATCTAAACCTGCCCTGACATAACTTGAACCCATTTCCTCTTGTCCTATCACTTGCCACGTGGAAGAAGAGGTCAGCCCCCATCTCTCTAAAACCTCCCTTCAGGTAGTTGTAGAGGGTGATAAGGTCACCCCTCAGCCTCCTCTTCTCCAGGCTAAACAACCCCAGCTCCCTCAGTCGTTCCTCATAAGGCTTGTCCTCCAGACCCCTCACCAGCCTGGTAGCCCTTCTCTGGACACGCTCCAGCACCTCAATGTCCTTCTTGTAGTGAGGGGCCCAAAACTGAACACAGTACTCGAGGTGAGGCCTCACCAGTGCCGAGTACAGGGGGATGATTACTTCCCTACTCCGGCTCACCACACTATTCCTGATGCAGGCCAAGATGTTGTTGGCCCTCTTGGCTGCCTGGGCACACTGCTGGCTCATACTCAGCCGGCTGTCCACCAACACCCCCAGATCCTTCTCTGCCAGGCAGCTTTCGAGCCACTCCGCCCCCAGTCTGTAGCACTGCATGGGGTTGTTGTGACCCAAGTGCAGGACCCGACACTTGGCCTTGTTGAACCTCATACCATTGGCCTCAGCCCATCTGTCCAGCCTGTCCAGATCTCTCTGCAGAGCCAATCTACCCTCAAGCAGATCAACACGCCCCCCCAGTTTAGTGTCGTCTGCGAACTTACTGAGGGTGCACTCAATCCCCTCATCCAGATCATTAATAAAGATATTAAAGAGAACCGGTCCCAGCACCGATCCCTGGGGGACACCACTTGTCACTGGACACCAACTGGATTTAACTCCATTTATCACCACTCTACTCTTGTTACACTTTATTAAATTCAGCTTCTACTTGGGAGGAAAATTAAAAAAAAAAGTTAATTATTTTTACTGGTATAGTTCAGAAAGCACATCTTGTAAAATTGTGCTAACTTTACTGCACTGTATTTTAGAGACGTAAGATCTGTGGGCTGCTGTTCAAATCTGTAAGTCCACAGTTGCCATTCAGTTTCCAGCAAATTCTCCCTGTTGGAGGTATTGTGGGCTGTGGAGTGCTGGAAGCCACAAAACATATTTCTGGAAAAGAAATCCTAATCCTATATAGGATAAATCCTATCATACTGCTCCGCTTTCTTTTCATAAATGGCAGAGTGTATTGGATGTTCTGTTGGCGGAGCTTGACATTTGACACTGGACCAGGTTGCCCAGGGAAGCTGTGGATGCCCCATCATTGGAAGTGTTCAAGGCCAGGCTGGATGGGCCTTTGAGCAACCTGGTCTGGTGGGAGGTGTCCCTGCCCATGGCGTGGGGGGTTGCACTAGATGATCTTTAAAGGTCCCTTCCAACCCAATCCATCTTGTCATTCGATGTTTCTATGAAATAATTCCACTGATTGAGGTTCCAATAAACACAGTTTATGTAAGTGTATATGGCTGGCCTACCTCTCCTGTTTGATAGCAGAATGAGCAACTGCTGAAGTCATTGTGAGTCAGTAATACCTTCTAAGATCACCATTAAATTTCTAAGTCAAAAGCGAGACTTCATATTAATCCAGATTAACTACTTTAAAAATGTAGATTACTATTCTTAATTCAACTTTAAAAAATATGTGATGAGAGATTGACAAAATTAGGAAACAATGTCTAAATGTCATAAACAGATTATGGTGTTAACATGTTGACACACGTTAAGTAATTCTAAGTAGTAGCTGGCAGAAAGAAAACAATGGAACTGCAAGGTTCTGTCATGGGATGACACCCCCTTACATCCCAAAATGAGCTTTCTTGGAATGTACTTCCAGAATGGAGCACATTTAGCTGGTACTATATAATGAGTGGAATGGAATATCGGTACAAATGAGGCCAACTTGTAATGCTAGCATTATGATTCATGGAGGTATAACTCTCTTTTTCTTCTTATATTAGTACGTAGCTGCTTTAAAATTCACTTTCCTATGGTTTGGAGAAAATATTTTGTTCTTCAAAATTTGTGTTAGTCAATTTGTCAGGCAAAGTCAATAATGCTGTGATAGAATAAAAAAGTTATTGTGATTACATTAACAAGGTTATACAAATGAACTTGTCAGCAAAAGGATGGTTCAATAGCTATGATGATCTTAACTGATTACTTCTGTGGAAGGTGCACTTTATTAGAAGTGGGAAGACCACCTCCAGTATATGACTTAGACTCAATTCAAGTACAATCCCTCCCACAACTCTTTGAATTTCAAGGTATGTATCTCAGAAAGGCCAAGAAAGAGTGAGACAAGCAAAAAAAAAAAAAAAAAAGACAGCCTTCTATGAAACATCTAGTTTCTAAGAAGGCAAACAGTTTATTTTCCCTGAAATAAAAATCATAAAAACCTGACAAAATTTATATGTGGATCGCGTCTGTAGAATAAATTCTTTGGAGTCCTCTTACCAAAAGAAAAAAAAAGAAAACAGCTCTAAACAAAGGAGGTTTGCTCCTGCTCATGTTAAATGCTGACACAGACGATTCATTGGACAACCTTTAATCTCTAAAAACTTTACTCACGTAGACTGTGCTAACTCATGAATGAAAAGCAAAAAAATAACCCAAATCCAGACACAACAAAAAATCCCTATTAACACAGCATGAGTAAAGCATACAGAAGCAATTCACACAGATTGCCACAGCCAAAGCCTGGTCACTGAGTGGTACCATTTCAGCTAAATTGATATAATTAAACTGGCATGACTTCCACAGCTGTAGAAACAATTATAATGTTACAAAGGCATTTCAACAGTTTTGCTCATTGTGCTACAATATGGAGAAGAAACCATAATGGTATAAGGAAGCTTCATAATATAAAACATAATAATGACCATGGTGGTGACTATACCATTTCAATAATTTAATTAAAACTAAACCTTCACCCCTAACACTTGCAGTAGTAAGCAAACTGTACTGTTTAGCCCAAGCCTTTACTTCCTGTAAACTGTAAAATGGCCTATTAAGGAGTAAATTACCCTGCTGATGTCATATAAAGGGCCATAACAAAATTACAATTGGCCCACACTGCCGGTGTGACTCATAGTCCGCTAAACAATTTTTTTGCATATAGTTCTTAGAGACAATTGTAAGGAAAGGAGAAAGCCTGTCTAATCTGTACCTAAAAGCTTCACCAATACGCATGGATGAAGTACTGCTCTGGGTGGTAATCTACTAAATTCTGATAGTGCTGTACCACATTTCTGTAAATCCTAAACAAATGACTGCAGCTTATGTACAGAGCAACCAGACATCAAACATACATCGTGCAGACCCTCTGACTGCCTGAGTGTCTCGGGTCAACTGAGCATTTGCAGTGCATTCCTAGTGAGAACTGTTGGACCTATCAGTCTTGAATGGCTCATACTCATAGATATGTAATAAATCAGGTGTGCTTTTAAGTCTGATCTTATCTGGTTTAAGTTTGGTTTCCTAAAGAAAGAAAGCTTATAGCATCTCAGTATGTACATGTGTCTGTCTCTCAGTCCCCTCGGGGCATTTTATTGCATTTGCAAATGAAGAAAGGTCTCAAGCATATTAACTTTCCTAAAGATTTCATTAAAATAAGAAACCAGGAAGAGGAGAAGGACCTTAGGGAAAGTTTGCCTTTTTCTGATATCAGAGAAACCATAAGGGAAATCAATGTCAAAGCACAAATATAAAATGAAGCATCATTACTTTGGCTGCACCTACAACTTCTTACATTGCATATTTACTAGGGTTTCAACAACGTTATGATTCAATGTTGTCAGTAACGAAATTACCCATTTTTGGGAGAATGGCCATCAGAAGTTGGGAACTGTTTTCAAAGTATCAATATTATGTACTTGTTAAAAGGAAAAAGAAAGAAAAAAACCAAACTTGCTCTGCTGGAACTGAGAGGCACAGACTGAC
Source organism: Pluvialis apricaria (assembly GCA_017639485.1). Lineage (NCBI taxonomy): Eukaryota > Metazoa > Chordata > Aves > Charadriiformes > Charadriidae > Pluvialis > Pluvialis apricaria. Next base: position 130,423,496 of record CM030008.1, on the reverse strand, counting down.
CTTTTCCTGCCTGCTACATTCAGGCAGGTTGTCCAGCGGTGCTGGACTTACAAGAAGATCCTGCAAGAGGAAGCTAAGTTGAAACAAAGCAGGCAGCTTGCATGAATTAAGAGGTTTTAAATCCTAGAAACTGCTACTGGTTGATCAAAGACCATGAGAAGAAGTCTGCCCCGCTGGCCGGCCTTGGCTGTTGCAATAAGAATGAGCAGCAAAAGAGCAGGTTGCCATTGAGAAAAAGAAAGATGTTTGAAGACTGGGCTAAGGAGGGCTCCCAAAACGTGAGAGAAGTTGTCTTGAAAAGAGACAAGGGAGTTTCTGAAGACAACATGTTTCGGCTCTTTTGTACGTATTCCTGACCAAGGGGGACTGGTAGTTCTTATTTCCCTTTTTGATACCTGGGTATCTGACGTTTTCCTACATTGGAAAAGCAATGCAAGTCCAACCTTGCATTTGGGAGGAAACATGGTTAAAAAGAAGAGGAAGGGCTGTAAATAAACAATCAGACACAAACTGCTGATCTAAGGAAGAGAGAATGGGAAACTCTCTCTAAAACGTGTATACAGTGGTTGCTATCCTAAAGAGTATATGACTTAAATCTAAGATGAGAAAGTAAAAAAAATATCATAGTAGGAGAAAAAATAGAAGTTGCAAGCTGGGGAGGTATAAGACAAGGTCTTGAAAAAGACTGAAAAATACTCCACCAGATTTCTGATCCGTCATTACCAGGAGGAACTGATGAGTGATAAAAGAGAGAAAGCATACAAGAAAAGTGCTTAGGACTGATCTTGTTGAGCTCTACATAACAGCAGACATCCTCCCCTCCCCAGTATGAAGTCATCAGAAGACAGTTCTGGGTTTGACTCTTAGAAGTATTTTGTGATACTCACTTTCAATTCACTCACCATTACTTCTGCTTAACGCCACATGCATTATCCTAAAGAAAGCATCTGGGTCTTTTTAGATTTGTGTCTTGTTCTAGCTATTACTTCAGCAGATATGAATAATTTATTCTTTATTGCTCTATTTTCATAATATAGTCAATTTTACATACTTTGATCTGTACAGGAAACAGCTGCAAAAATGACATGAATCACATTTGGTGAAATGCTGGTCTACTGAAACCAACATATGTTTCTCTCGATTCCACTGGAGCTGAAGTTCCCCTTCAGCTGTATTACTTTTGCTTCTGTCTCTGCTTAAATTTCCACATCCTATGCTGAAACTTGTCCTTGACTTCCAGACCCTACTCATCCCGAACTCAGCCACCATTCTGGATTGCTATTCCTATCACAGTTATCTTTGGTCCTTTAAATTTTGCCAAAGACTAAGTGCTTTTTCTGTGCATTTACAATGCCTAAAGAAGTAAACAAGAAGAAATGAAAACAACTATTATCTACTACAAATCACAGTATTTTTAAAGTGGTCTTCTGTAAATAAATCAGAGAATTTATATTCAACCACAGCACAATACGCAAACAAAATATATAGTCATAGGAATTACTGCTCCAGAACATGACATGAGGCTGTAGCAGTATGGAACAGCACCTCCTTTTATAATATATGCATACTCATCTGCAATGTTTGACACTTTTAAAAGTTATGAATAGTTACGAGCCCTTCCATATTACATAAACAACAAAGGAAGAGAAAACATAATTCAAAACTAATACTATGCCACAGGGGGGAAAAAACTTTGTCTCTCTGGAATACTTCATTTCCTTCCCCCGTAGCTTAGATTCTCTGCTAGAGAAAATGGGCAATGAATTGCATTTATGCACCTGCACTGAAGGGAATGCAGATAAGAATGTTTAACTTGATAAACAATTTGGCCTTGGCAACGTGGTAGTCAGGGAAGAACAGAAATTAGGCATTGGATTTTAGCTTGGAAAAGCCAATAGTAAGAGAATAAGTAACACCAACAGTTATGAATCCTGACAGCATCACTTGGATAATTAGAGTTTCTGCAGCAGCAACATCCTAGTCATTAATGCCATTGCCATTTATAGCCATAGAGTAATTATTAGAAGTTTTAAAATCTCCTGTGACTGTTGCACATTAGACTTACAGTCAAATAACTACCGCCATCATATTTTACAGCATTGTCTATTGCCATGAATAATTCCAGGTGTCTGCCTGGAAAGATACAGAGTGATGCTAATACTATCTTTTTATTATTTAATCCCTCTAATGTTCAGAGAAGTCTGTTTTCCTATTTTTTTGCCTTCAGGATATTAGGGTGGGTCTAGAGAAGTATTTTCACTAATTTTTACACATAAAATTCATTGAAATTATAAAATCACAAATATCACAAATATTTCTCCTATTTCAGTATTTGATTTTGTAAACTGTATAAAATACCAAAGCCGCAATCATGCTTCATTCACGATGTTGATTAGTTAGCCCAAGGTCATTGTGCCCCTGCTTATTATGAATTGCTTAGTCTCAGTTTTTACACACATGCTGGCTGTCTAAGAAAGGGGAAAAGTAGCTCCAAATCAATCTTACACTTCTGCCAAAGCTTGGTGTCAGGCTAATCTGGAGCAGTCTTTTTGCAACTCCCTATTCCACCAGCTAAAATAATCCCTCTTAATGGAATCTCCTGTATGCAATGCACTTCTAAGTATTTTTTTTTAAACTCTCAGTGTTGCAAACAGGTGAGGTAAGTTTATGAGACAAGAGTTTCTAACCTTGAAGGAAATCCTCAACCACTTATGTCCTGATTTCAGCTGAGATAGAGTTAATTTTCTTTCTAGTGGTTGCTGTGTTTCAGATTTGGTATGAAAGGAATGTCAATAATGCATATTGGTTTAGTTGTTGCCAGGTGATGTTTATACTAGTCAAGGACTTTTTTCAACTTCCCACAGAAGCTGGGAAGGAGCATAGACAGAACAACGGAATGGCCAATGGAATATTCCATACCACAGAGGTCATGCTCAGTTATAAATGGGGGTTGGCCGGGAAGTGGAAATTTGTGAGCACTGCTCAGGATGGGCTGGGTAGACAATTAACTGGGTGGTGAGAGTGAGTTGTGTTGTATTACTTTATCTTGTATATTCTTTTACCACTATTATTATTATTATTATTATTATTATTATTATTATTATTATTATTATTATTTTCTTTTTTCTGTTATTGTTCTATTAAACTGGTCTTTATCTCAACCCATGAGTCCCTTCCCTTCCCTTCCCTTCCCTTCCCTTCCCTTCCCTTCCCTTCCCTTCCCTTCCCTTCCCTTCCCTTCCCTTCCCTTCCCTTCCCTTCCCTTCTTTTCCCTTCCCTTCCCTTCCTTTCCCTTCCCTTCCCTTCCCTTCCCTTCCCTTCCCTTCCCTTCCCTTCCCTTCCCTTCCCTTCCCTTCCCTTCCCTTCCCTTCCCTTCCCTTCCCTTCCCTTCCCTTCCCTTCCCTTCCCTTCCCTTCCCTTCCCTTCCCTTCCCTTCCCTTCCCTTCCCTTCCCTTCCCTTCCCTTCCCTTCCCTTCCCTTCCCTTCCCTTCCCTTCCCTTCCCTTCCCTTCCCTTCCCTTCCCTTCCCTTCCCTTCCCTTCCCTTCCCTTCCCTTCCCTTCCCTTCCCTTCCTTTCCCCCTCATTTCCCCTCATTACCTTTCCCTTCATTTCCTTTCTTTTCCCCTCTTTTTCTCCCTCTTCTCCCTGCCCTTTTTGGGGGGGAAGGGGGAGAACTGCATGGTCCTAGCTATCACCTGGGGTTAAACCATGACAACTTATTTAAAGCAGGATTATTTGGATTTTCTTTAAAAATCTTTCCAAAGAAGCACAATGAAGAGTGGCGCCTGTCCCGCCCTCTGTCTGTTTGTCCCTCCAGTTCTTCAGAAATATCTAAAAGTGGCACCTGACAGACACCATCTGTATCGACAAGATCATCTGTAGAATGTTGTCACAAACAAAATGCTGGAGGCAATGTCATCATTAACATCTTCCTCCTCAGTTTAGGCGTGATTTTTTCCTTAAGCAGAAGATAATGTAAAATAGATTAGCAGTACCAGCCAGGCAGGGAGAGATCATCAGTACCAGCAGCAATCACGTAATTACTCCCACTGCATCCTTTCTCAGATGCTGCAAGAAAAGCCTAACCTATCAGTTTTCCAGAATGTCGTTAGTTTGCCCAGAGTCAAATGGTGCAATAGCAGTGAAAGAGCTCTTCTGTTCTCTGAAAATGTCTACAGATTGCTAAGGAAGGGTTTAAGTGTACTGGAAAACGCAATGTTTGCCTCAGTGTTCCTCTGCGAGCGGTTTATGCTCTCAGTTCATCATCCAGTGCAGTCGTTAGTGTTGCAAGTGACGGTCTGAGAAAGAAAAATAGGTAAACACAGCAGCTAATGTTGAGAACCTAATTTTTTAATGATTTCTCTGGAAATTTTCCCAGATTCCACATCTGCCCTGGACAGCCTGCACTTCAGAAAGCAAGTCTCACTGGAGATGCGCTGAGAACAGCTACGTTTACTCACAGTGGGTAGGCTGCTTTCCCTCTCTTCATTTGAAATACAGTGCCTGCTTCTTACCCTTTCAAAACATCCAGCTATTTAGTGAGAGCAAGAATATACTTTGTGAAAGCTACAGGTAGGACACCTTCCAGTTCTCAATATGCCAGTTGAGACACCGAGAACAGAAAAGGTGGAGAAACAGATTCATGGGACAGACAGATGTTCAACACAGTTAGGATGCTTTCTTTTGTTGTCTCATTGCAATATTTTTATGTTGTCTCCTGTGTTTCTGTCCTTGGTTGTAATACAGAAGTGCTAGTTATTGTCAAGACACAGAAGGTACAGTCCCAGGCACTAAAGCTTTGCATCATTTTTCTATAGTACAAAGATCAGACTCAATTTCCCATATGTAATCTTTTAACTCCCGTAGAATTTAATTTTTAGAATATCCCCATTCCTAATGTACGGGATGTATAGCCACATGATGTTAAAAAATAAATGTTAAAATAAATCATCGCATGACTTCATGAAAGCCGTTGGTTTTATTCACAGTGTTCCCAGTAAGTGAAGAGGACATCACAGTGTATATGAAGAATTCCCCTTATTTCTGACAAAACAAAAAAGTGGCAAAAATTGTGGTGTTTTTTTCCAAGATGCCCAACAGTAAAATGATACATGCTATACAGACTAACTGGCTATTACTCTTAAATTAAACTATGTAAGTTTGAAAACAGTGCAAAATTCAACAGAGTGTTTCCAACACTCTCCCAGTCCATTCTTCCCTCTAAAAACAACTCTGTCTTCCCCTTGTGAGGAGAGGGTGATAAGGAAAATCCTGACAAGAAATAAAAAATGGCAGAATTTCTTGAGAAACTTGCATTTTCTTTTACAATCTGGAGTAGATTTAAGAAAGAAAGTTCCTGTTTATTTCCTAAGGAATTTTTGTGTTTTGCAGAGGGCTATTTATTTTTGTGTAAGGAACAGTAATTGAGCTACCATAACACACAATGTGAGAATGTCTTGTCTTTTCTTTATCTGACTAAAAGGGGCACTCTCCCTACAGGACAGCCCTTCCAGTCCTTTCTCCTCCCTCGATCCTCTACAAAATATCCCTTTGTGTGGAGGTCCCAGTTCAGAACCTTAAAAGAGTTTCTAAAAAAACCCCACCCTGTAATGGGCCCTGTAAGGCCCCATTTTCATTTCATGGCTATTCATCCTATGGAGAAAAAAAGTTCTGTATCGAAAATGAAATTCCATTTGTTCTGCAGTCTCATTAAAGGCAACCGTGTGCACGTTCCCCAAGGACCAGCATACATCTTGAGACAATCATGGGCTCAGGTGTGCTGAAAAGGTTTTTCAAGAGAGCCCAAGCGCAATCACAGTCTCTTCATTCGTGTACCTTTTGTCCCTGGTAAGGCTCCGGCATTCACTTACAGTATTGGACATATCTTTTTAGAAGTTTGAGATCTTTCTCACATGCTGTTTCTGTGCTCTCCCTGCCCCATAAGTCAGCAGTTACATCATATTTTTCAGAGGTTTCACTGTATTTTCCTTAAAATCTTACAAAAGACACTTGAATATCTATGTGACCATAAATGCACATAAACCCGATTCTTGACAGGCAAAAGAGAAAAAGCAAAAACAAAGACATAAAAACAAGGAAAAGAAAAGCTACCATTAGTTCAAAGGCTAGGAAAGGAAAAAAAAAATCAACATCCCTTAACTCAGATGAAGGAAAACTAACTGCTGATGATATAGACTAGGGGACTAAAAGTTTATTTGTTAACTGCTGAAGATGGAATTATGATAGTGGACCCAACGCAAAGAGTGACTGTTTGTTTGTTAAAGCTGTTTCACTTAATTCAGAGGACTGCACAGATAATGAAACTAAGTAGAACAGAAAGAGATGTTCAAGTTAGTGACCTGGGAGTAAGGTGTGCACTGTTGCTAATACGACTTGTCACAAAAATAATCAGCTTCTCCAATCAGGTCTCCCCAGGGCACCAAATTTAGTGCCAACAGGCAAGTAATACCTAGCGTTACTCTTTAACAGTCCCACTCTGTCTAAAACTTTGACTTTCCAATTACTATATATCAAACAAATAACCATTTTTTAAAGATCCGGATTAATATATAAATGGAAGGATGAACTGATACAGGCTTCCATTATTTTCTCTTGATAGTAATCTTTTCCTTTTATTTAAAGAAAACAGAGAAAGATTTTTATGGAGAACAATTTCTGAATCAATTAATAGCAAGCAGAGTGACAAAGAAAGAATCTTAGGCATCTTAGAGGCAAGAGAGATAACGAGGGTTTTGTCTCTCTTTATCAGTTAATTAGTTAAAGCTTACGTTTAATTTTACCAATTCTTACTACTCATTAGATGTATCTAATTTGTAGAGCCATGCAAACCATTCGCCCTTTATCTAAAGTATTTCAATGGCATATACTAGGAGTTCTTTTACAGGGTATCAAAAGGAAACTAATGATTAAACTCTCAGGAGAAGAGATCAATCTCACCTATCTTCAGTAGGTCTCAAGTGTCTAAAAGTAAAGTACCTCATTTCACCCAATTGTCTATCCCTCCTGGAAAGAGAGGTGTACCTCCAAAGGGCAGTTGTTCCTACAAATGGGTATTTAAAAGTAGTGCGAGGCGCCTCTGGAGGATGCCTCTCCCTCTTTCTGCTGAGGATGGAGGGAGCCTACATAATCAATGTAGCCTAGTTTGAGATGATTAATCCTCCAAAGTGTTTTGAAATGTAAATCAACACTTTAAATCCAGCAGACAGGATCTGCACTAGATGCATTTACTTAATAAATGGCATTTTTTTCATCATTTAGAGGTACTGATGAGGCTAAATCCATTTGTATGTATAAGTTGCTTTCAGATCCTGGAAGATGGCGCATAATGAGGTGACTACTTCATATTTCTAAATAGCACACTGAAAAGCTGAAATATAGTAATTTAAGAAGCTGGCAACAGTTTGGTTTTCTTTAAATACAGTAATCATACTAATAAATTATATTAGTAATTATTAATAATAAGATTTTCCTTTAATAAAAAAGTTTGTTCCAGATTGACATTTTTATCTTTTTGTTTAAGTGGTGAAAACCTAATCCAATTTCCAGCTATAAATAACATTGTTCTGAGCTCTTCGGATTTTGAAAGATGTTGACAAATAGAGGATAAAGTAGAAAAGAAATGAAATTATTAGGAGCTGAAAAGACTGATATAAGAGAAAAGGCTAACAGGATTAATTATCTTTAACTTTGCCAGACAACAAATACAGGGAAGATATCACAACCATCTACAAGTACGCTCAGAGGAGTAAGCGCCACCAAGCTCCTGAATAACAAGGCCAGCTGGAAGAGGATGAGATCCCTTCCCTCACACGTGCCTCCCACAAGCTGCAGACCTCCCCTAAGGCCACACCAGTGACAGGCTTAAGCATTTTGGGTACCAGGTACTCCGAAGCAGGACAATATGTAAAAGTGCATAAACTGGATTTTACACACTTGTACAAGGGTGTAAAGGGGTCTTAAGAAGAAAGTCAATGGGTGTTTGGGAGCATGGCAAAGGGTAACTCGGTGGGCAGCCCCACAAGGCTGCAAGATCTCCAGCCACATTGCTCTGAACAGTAACCACTAAAGACAGGATTAATTTGTTCCCAGGAGAGCAAAAGGCTGAAAAAACCCATGGAAATGTCATGTTCTTCTTGCCTCCTCTATAAGAGAACCTTTATAATCCACCTTCACAAACAAAGGTCAAATAAGGCTTATATGCCTTAAAATATGTGGTATTGTGGCAATGTTGTCATCCTGTGTGGATGGCCAAAAAATCTTCGGTTTGCAGTTTAGAGCTGGTCCAACACTAAAACTCCTGTTGCTTTCAGACTGCTCCATCGGACTGCCATTCCTCTTTTGTCTGACCAATGGCGGTTGCCTTACCTATATGCTTTTCTTCCCCTGCTGTATCAGACATTTTATAACCCACAATTTCTGCTCTCCCCAGAAAGACCTTCTGGAAGGGCTGAACACTTTCTTCATAACTTGTATATATTTATATTTACACCACATTTAGGGAAAAAAATATTTCTGTGTACTCACAATTTATCAGTATCTATGAAACTACCACTTCATAATTATTTGATTCCTTCCAAACTACAAAATGTGAAAGTAATCTGCGCTCATAAAGTAGACAGGAGCACAAAAATCAGTATACTTCTAGAATGACTTCGCATTCTGTAGAGAATAACTTGCTCTGCATTTATCAAACTGAAAAGATCCTTTCCTCAGGGATGCATAATCCTTTCTGCTCCTTGCATTATAATGAACTAAATTTATCCCTAACCTTCTCTTCTGCATAAAACTTTGCAGACCTACCGCCTGTAGGTTTTAAACCAAATCTGCCAAGCTATTGCTTTCCAATTTTCTCCAGAAAAGCAGTCTTAATGCTTTAAGGAAGTCACTTCCTAGATTTCCTTCTTGTTCTGCTTCCAGGCACAGAAATCACACCATTAATCTCCGTAAGAGTGAAAAAAAATGGAAATCTCCACCAGCCAATATTTTGCGAGTGCATCTGTTTTGATAGCTGCAGTTACTCTTGCAAGTAGACTGGCTGAATTCTGCACTTGGTGCCAGTTTCAGAATTGTGTTAAATATGAAAGCCCAAACCCAAATAATACTCTATGTCTAAGAGTCAGCAATTTTCTCAGTGAACAGAGGGAAGTGGATAATGCTAAGGAATATCAATGACAGTTCACTTCACGTCCAAAGAGAAATTTGGCTTCAAAATATTTGTTACAGAACATGAATACATAATAGAAAAAAACCTCAAACATCCCTTTAAAAATAGCATGAAAATAAATTATTCAATAATCACTACTTCACTAACTTTCCATCACTTAGAGCTTAAAATTTCCAATGTCAAATTTGCAGAATAAGTAAGGAAAATAATACTAATTTTTCTAATGCGATATAATTCTTTTGATCCGATGTAATTTGAAAGCAAATTGGGTGAGCAAAGTTAAGTTGTCCAATAGTGAAACATCAGCCCTAGTGCATTTAGAAATAGTCAGAACTAGCTGTGAAGCTGAATGAAACAAAATTCACTTTTTCTCTGAACGGCATCCAGCCTTTTCTGCATAGGGAAAGTTATAGACATGAATCCTGCAGAATGGCCGCACTCTTGTGGTATGAAGTCAAGATTTCCTAAGACATAAAGGCTACCACCAATATTTGTCCTCATGGAAATGGTTGCCAAGAGAGAGTGAATATTAAGAAAAATTAATTGCACTAAGATAACTGAATTATTCTTGAAAGAATACAAGAAGATACAAGTTTCAAGAACAGTTCAGAAAAAAAGTTCTCATGCATATCTAAAGAGAAAGATATGATGTAGGGTTATGTTTAGTCTACTGAATCCAGCTCATAGGTATGAAATTGAAATGCAATAGCTATGAAATTGCTGAGATTAAGTGACATATGGACGGAGCAATAGTGTATTTGATTTCTCTACCCCATTGGAGTTCAGGCTCAGGACAAAACCAGAAATAAACGTGGGGGCTTCCTCCTAGGATTATTAAAAACAGATCAAAATCCTAATAATTTTCCAAATCATTTTTTCCAAATAAAACAAGAAAAAAGAATTCACAGTTTGTAGTAGTAAATGCGTCATACACTCCTGTCTGAGCTGTACCACACCCTCTAATTTGCTGGCGGTTCCTGGCAGCAGTGTCTGTGTTCACCATGTTGTCCTTGATAAAGAGGCATGAATTGATGTAGCACCCCTATGAAAACTAAATCCTTCAATAATTTCATGGACAAAATAGGAAAATAATACACTCTGTTTTTATATATTACCTCTTTCTTGACTGACCGTAGTAAAGCAATTCCAAACCAAGAATTCCTCCCTGAGGAAGACGGATTGGAGCTTTTCTCTGATTATATTCAGGATGAGAATTTGACCTTCTAGCTACATTTTTAAAAAACCCTGGAAAACTTGCCCTCTGTTGCCTGATATCACATTTAACTTTGTACAGAATCCATAAAAAACACTGTCTCTTGCCTTGCAGATGCAAACAGAAGGATGATCTTGGCTAAGTGAAAAAGAAAATAACTGGTTTTAACAAATAACTTTTGTTGTACCAGCAGGCATTTTCAAATAAAGGAAAAGCAACTCTGACATCAAACACGAACTGATATTGACCTTATCTTGATATAAATAATGGCATATCTCCTTTTGGGTGGGAAGGGACTGCATGCACACACTACTGGTAAATCTTTGCCAGCAGACTTATGTTCTCAGATCCACAAATACAAAATGATGGAGAATGTCATCATCAGGTAATCAGGTATATTTTGAAGCTACCAGCAGTAACTTTATATAATTGACACTGCCAAAGATGACATTTATGTAAATTAACTTTCTAAATGGCTATTGCAATAAGTAACTGATGAACTAAATTTCAGAGAAATTATGGCTTTAATTTACAGCGCTTGGGAGAATTTTCTTTATCCATTTTTTTTCAAAGCATGTATAAACATGAAAAAAGTCTTTAATAATTCTATGGGAAATGTTTTATACATCCTAAGCAATTAACTAATTCTGCAGGACATTTGTCAGCCACATTTGAAATAATCCAGTTGTTCAGTGACTAATTGTCATGCAACCTGGAGTTTTTAGATCTCATGAAAATGGTGACTTTTAGAACACAGAAAAAAAAGGGGTTAATTATGTACTACTATGGATACTGTGTCATCAGTTTTTACAGTATAATTAAGAAGATGGTACATTATTGAATAGAAAAATAAGAGCTGACAGGCAGTGAGGCTGCATAATTAGGACTCCACCTCAGTGGTGATGTCAAATGTAAGGTCAAAGAGTGAATCATTTCCTCTCCCAGAAAGAGCAAGTAGGGAGTGTGCTCTCACAGCACTGTTGCTGATATGAAATAGGATTTATGTGCAATGAGGGACACCAGATTCAGGTGTTATTGCCAGGGCTATGACTTTTAATACCATCACGAGCAGCTTAGAATGCTGTCAGGGAGAAATATGCCAAGTGCTTCACAGACAGAACCGTACATGGGCAGGGAACACAAAGTTCTTTTTGAGTATCTCAGGCTAGTTCTTAGCTTCTAGAAACCCAGATCTTGATCGTGGTTATTTTCATGACTAAATAACTCCTTGTTATTAGGAGTTATTCTGAAACACCGAAAAGTTTGGCTGACAGCTGGAGAAGGCATGGTTTCCCCTCTCTGCATCTCTGATGCTCTATCCAAACTAAAAACGGAGCCACAACCAATGTGCAATCAACAAGTTCCCCCAAAAAAATATTCAGTGAAAATCCCTCTTAGTCAGTGAATTTACTTTAGCAATTTTAGTTACAGAAACTCCTACCACAGCTGTGATGATAATGTGTACCTTCCATATGAGAAAGATCAGAAAGAAGAAGTTCCTGAGCTGTTTTATCCTGTACCTCACTTTCAACAGAACCCAGAAAGGACTTTTGAAGGAGTCACAAGAGCTATAAAGATCAGTTTTCTACAACCACGAGCAACTACACAATAGATTTTTAGTTCAGAAATGTCCACATGATTATCTTTCCACCTATTCCCATATCTATCCATGAAACCCTTCCCAGAGCTTTGTAGAAAATGTAAGACCTGCAGTACAAAAGACCAAAACTTGCAAAAATATAACTTATTTACTCTGAATTCATCAGGGTGCTGATGTGACTGAATGTCTAGATCTACTTCAAGAAATCATCTTGTATCCAGATCCCTTCATCTTGTGCTCTCATGGAAGATTTCTCAAATCAAAATTAGGAGTTCTACAATACCATGTAATGCTTTGTTCTTCTAGAACAGTTTGTTTGTTTGTTTGTGTTTGTTTTTTTTAAAACTGGGTTATCAGAGCATCTTTCATTGTGTAAGAGCTGACACAGCCAACATTTTTTCCAATGCAGTTTGTTCATTTTTCCTTTCCTACGCTTCTTTGGGGAAAACTGTTTGAATCTGGGTTTGTACCAGCAAAGGAAGGATCAAAGCTATGTCCTTGCCGTGCCTCCCATCTTGGAAACAAAGCTGAGGTCCCAGTTCCAGTGTGTAGGACTCCATTTGGGGACGAAGAATTATAAGGCCAAGAGCAATCTATTTTATTTTATTGTATATATTACGATCTTCCAGCTGGGCTTCTGGCAGTCTGACAGAGTAAACCTCAGCTGGGAAAGATTTGGGGCATCCGAGCCTTATCTCATTTATGTATATTTATACCTGCCAAATGTCACAGCCACATAGTTGTCCTGATGGCTCTGACCTCCCCTGAAACACCACCCTTTGCTTGCTGCAACAGAGGAGATTGTTTTCACTTCCCTCTTGTAGCTATTCAGATTTGCAGATGAAGTAGCTGAGATCTGAAATTGTTTCTCTACCTCATTCAGTCAACTGTGGATTTTGGCACTGTTTTTCTTTGGAAACAGCATGAAGCCATTCTAGCTCCCTTTCCTAGGAACCACGTCAACTAATTTGGGAATATTACAAAGGCTTATCTCCCTGGCCTTCCTGCAAATCCTATGGTCTTCTCTGTGTGAACCGTAAAAGATGACGTAGCAGACATACAGCACTAATATTTGATGCTGAGTGTGCAAAACCATGATTTTTAATAGCTCCAATGGAGAAAGCTAAAGCTGTTTTAAAAGCACAGCTAAGTGGAAGGTGAGGAGAATGGGGAAAAATTAATGGTGAAGAGGAAGAACAGTAATGTCTACTTCTATTCTCCTCACTTCTGTTCTGACTCTGCATAGTAACAGAATCAAATTAGAACTGGAGAGAAGTAAATGAGGAACAATACTGGAGCAAAGGAAGATGGATTGAGCTAGTGGAAGGCCTGTGGCATCAGACAGAAAGAAGGCTACAGCTGAAGGAAAAGGTATTAGCAAATATGAGAAGGTAGCCGTAGCAGAGAAGAACACCAAAAAGCCAAAGGAAAAAAAAAAGACAAAAGGGATACAAAGACAGAAAGAGGTGAGCAGAGGAAAGAGAACACTATGGCTAAAAATAGATCTAGGAAAGCAGACCCAATTATAAAAAGAGCTTCCTTACTTCTCATGCTCACATTGATGAAAAACGTCCCCCTTGAAGCTACACCGACCTTCACAACCACGCGTCCTGCCAAACACAGAATCACTTTTCTGTGTTCTGCGATACCTGCTCACCTCGTCACAATATTACATTACTGAGATGAGCCATTAGTAAAGAGGTACTTAAAATTCATTGGTGAGCACATTAATTTCTTTCTCCTCTGTTCTGTCTCTTCATTACCTCATTGTGCTGCAGACTCTTCTGTGGTCTGTTGTGCAAACCTTTATTTGCCCATGCTCAAAAAATTTTTAAATACTGGACACTTACTAGTAGCTTTGGAAACAAGATGGAAATGAAATTGTTAGCCAGATTAATCCAAATTTAAGCTTTTAAAGCTCCCTTCTTTGATTTATTGCTGTGACATTGTAAAATTGTATTTAATTTTCTTTTTCCCAGATCTTCAACAGCTGAGAAGCATGTAGTAAAATGTAAAACCCTCACAAAGTACCTTTCTTGCCAAGCATATGTAACGTAATCTGGCTCTGTAATATTTCCTGCGTTCACTGATGATGTGGAAGAGAGACTTTGTTATCAGCAATAAAGTTCAGGTAAGATGCCAAACTAGAAGAAGATGTTTCAAATAGCAGCATGGGAGATGGATTTATGTACAGCTGGAGAGCTGGGAGTTGCTTAGAAGGATACTATATAAGGGACAAGAGGGTGAGAAGAGAACAAAAGGTCCTAAGAGAGAGTTTGGGACTGTTAGTCTTGATAGAGACGCAACACTGAAGGAAGCAGGAAAAGACAGAGATGTCAGGGGAACACCAATCAGGCAGAGCATAAGGCTCGTGCATGGTGGAGTGGGACTGGCAAGTGAGGAGGAGAGGACAAAAAGAAGGAGGGAGAACAGACAGGTTGGGGAGGACGGAGCAGACAGTGGCAAACACTTCAGCTCCCCAGAGCTCTGTGCTTCCTGAAGCACAGTCACCTCTTTGCCTGTGAGTGGAGTCCAAGAATTCCCATTCCCTTGTAAAACTCATGGGCAAAATCTCTTCTCCCACTCCAGTTCTGGTCCACCAACATGTCAAACCCCTTTTTCTAGCTTCTGTTCTACTAATTACAGTGGCAGAGGCCTATGACAGAGATCAGAAAGCTCAAATCTGAATAGCAATCTATGTGTTAATGTTATTAAGCACACATAGCTGTGCTAAAGAAGCATAACAAAGCCCTTCAATCAAAAATAAAATTTCTACTTTGTTTTGGTGAAAAATTGGTACCCCAAAATCTCCTCTTGTCCAACTAGAAAAACAGTAACCAAATTTCAGAAAATAGAATGGCATTCTAAAAATTATGTATTTAGAAACCTCAAAACAACCTGGATTATCTTTAATAATTTCTTTCCCTTTCTTAATTTATGTAAAACAGTTTAACATGAGTGATGCAAAACCAGAAGCAGTAAAATGAAAGTGAGACTTCCTGACCTAACTGAAATGGAAACTTTTGAGAAGAGTCTTGCTAAGACATCAGTTGAAATCCATACACTCCTGAAACTTCATTCTGTGGGTGGAACATTTTCTGCTAGAGAACCTTTCTTTCCAGAAATTCCTGTCCAGCTGCTAGTCAGCTGCAGAGCTGAGATGCAATGCCAGGCTGCTCCTTGTGTGTCCGGACCCAGATCAAAGCGGAACTGGGGCAATAGTGGCAGCTGCCACACAGAAACCCTTTGTGGTTCCAGAGCAGATTGCATGCAACAGAGACCATTTAATTTTCTTGGGGTTCTTTTGCTGTACATGACTAGTGTAGAAAGTGCAATTTCATGCTGACGAAGTCAGAGGAGGATTTACTACTTGGGAGTAACCAAAGAGGCTCCAGCCTCCTCTTAGTCCTGATGTCTTGGCAATGAAATGACTGTTCAGCTCCTCAGGCTCTCATGGAGCTGGAGTCCAGTTAGTGGCATTCCTGGTTCAGGCTGACAGAGCATATCTCTCTCCTGCCAGAGTTGGAGAGCAGCCCTTCTCCCTCACCTCCCCACCTACACACGGAGCAGAGACTCTCCAAAACATGAGGAGGCACACCAAAATCAAGGAAAGCAGGGAGACATTGTTCCACTGTCACCTTCTGGAGCTTGGTGACAATTTCTAAGTTTCCTTTACATCCTCTGTCTGTTAGAGTAGTAGTAAAAAACAAATAGAAAAAAAGTACAAAGACTTAATGGTAGAGGGCTAAATATCTCAGTCAAAAAGAAACAGAAAGTCTCCCAGGGGAGGATCAAAAGCAGGGGGAGGAAAAAGATGCTGAGTAAAAAACCTGAGAATAAGAAATTCCTCCTTGAAGAAGGACGACACTAGAGTAAAATACCAGTTTGTTCTTTAAAAAAAAAAAGAGAACATTATACCATAGATAGAAAAATGTGGAAAATAATAGTTTAAAGGGACCTGTGATATGAGGAACAGAAAATGAGGAGGTGATATAAAAGGAGTAGAAGACAAAGGCTAGATATGTATAATAACATTTATTGTTTAATGTAAATTCTAAGTAAAATCTCAATTCCACAAAAAGTGTGTTTCCCTCCCTCCATGCATTTACCCAGTTTGTGCCGGCAGGGCAACTGTAGTAGTTTACAGACCTTGAAAGGGTTGACACACTAATTGGGTGAGAAAGAGGAGTGAAATAGAAGTAAAGGAGTGAAATGCTCTTTGTAGAAAGCTTTGCAGATTCTTAAGGAAAACTGGGAAACCTCTGCTTCTTAAGATAACTAAAATAATGGGGGAAAAAAAAGAAGAAAAGACTACAAAGCACTGTGTAGAGAATACATTGTCAAAGACTAAGAGGAACAGAGGACATAAGTAGCTTCTGGTAATGGACTTCTTCACTCCCTGTGTTATTTTTGTAAATTTTCCATACTCCTGCAATTTTAGGTGCATGGTCTATGCTAGGAAAAAGAAAAAAAGAAAAGCATTTTCATGTAGGAATACCATTTGCATGTTAAAATTGGATAGGAAGGAACCTATTTCATCTGCACGCACTTATCTACAAGTACATGGGGGATTTTGTGGTGTAAATATTAGTTCATAAAGACCTGAGGGCTTAAATGTGGAGGACGAGTCGATGATCATTTACAAATCAAATGACTTGGACATTTTCATTGTAATCTTTGAAATTTCATTTTGTTTTTTTTCCGTAACTCTGTGGCCAAGAACCACATTTCTTCCAGAGAACCAAAGATGGCAGAAGGACACATCAGAGAATAGTTTAAAGCATATGGAAACCAAAGGCACTCAGAATAAAGTCAGAGAGAACACTGGGATTTGCTTGGCCACAGATTGCTGCTTTAAACCCCACAGAAAAATAATTGAAGAAAACAGATCATTACTGATAGATGAAAACCACAATTATTTCCATTTCTTCTGGCAATAGGGCAACTTCAGAGGTCACAGGAGAAAATAAACAAATAATAATAACAGCAACAATAATAATAATAACAATAATAATAATAATAATTCTGCTAGAAATTATATTGGAAATTCTGTAGCTCTACTGTAGAGCTCAGTGCAGACTAACAGAAAGGATCAATAAAAAAGAGGAGGCTGCAAATGCATTGTGCTCCACAAGGAATTAGCAACACCATAGTGTAATTTGTGGCTGCCACAACAGCAATTGTTTCAGAGACCCAATTCTTGCCTCTTATTCAGAGAACAGAGATGAACTGGATCCAAGGGAAATAAGATTCTCTCTTAAACTAAGAGTTTCAAAAGTAATAAAATACAATTTCAGACAAAATAACATCTTTATTGTATATTTTGAGGACTTGCGCTTATAGTATTTCTTCCAGTCTTGCTTGTGTTGGCTGCAAGTTATTTAATGCAGAGGTGGTTTAAAGCTTTTTCTGTCATCAACTACAGCTGCACATGTATTCGCCTCTAGGCAGTTTCACACATGCAGAACAGATTTGTATGATCACATGGATAACTCAGCAAACGGCAGATGTTTGTATAGGTTCTGGCACAAAAAGTAGGTATGGCCTAGTAAAAGTCTACTCTTTGGGACACAGCAGAAGTAGAAGATATCAGGAAAAAAAAAAGAGAATCACAATACTAAATGGTGTAAACCAACTGAATTTTTAGTAACAGATGAAATCCAATAGTCCAAAAGTCTTTAATTTTGGGAATGTCAAAATACGCATGCTAGAAAATGATCATTTGGAAATAACTGAGTTTAAGCAGGAATGAAAGTGCTAGTATATTTTTGGAACAACTCAGAAATGCCGATGCAAAAAGGAAAAGGCAGAAGTGATCCACCAGAGGTAATTCCCAAAGAAATGGGAAGGCTGTGACACAAAGCACTGGTGGGTCCCCCGCCAGGTCAGGTCACCTGTGTTCAGTTCAGACCATCCGTGCTTAGAAGCTGGAGAAGATGCAAAGAAGTTTTACAGGGCTGCTCAGGGGAATCTGGAAGTACGGAGTGAAAGGAGACCAGGGGACTGGCATGCTTAGGCCAAGTGAAACGAAGGCTAAAAGGTTTGTGCACTGATCGGGGAAAATAGGGAGGGAGGAGAGGAAAATGCTGGTGTCAGAGGCAGTGGGAGGCGAGGTATCAGCGGGAACCCACCCCCATCACTGACACCAGCCAGTTTGGTGTGACCCTTTCATTAGCATTAGTTAGGATCAGAAGCCAAAGTCTAGAATCTAGAGGAAACGCGCAGGGAACTCCCTGGAATTTGTTCAAGCTGCGGGTGCTCAGTGCCTCTGAAAATCAGATCACTTCCTCGGTGCCTTCCTCAAACAGCTCAACTGTACAAAATTAACCTTAACTCTCACCATGAATAAAATGAGGCTATTGCTACCTAACACAGCTTTGAAGATCTGTAAATTATACACATCCCAGGCTGCACGGCTTATCAAATCAGTGAAAGGAAGCAGATTATTATTTTTTATTTCTATTTATTGAATTTTGCATTAAAACATGATTTTAATCATTTACATATTTTTAATACAAAAATTTTAAAGTAATTCTGGATATATGAATCTACTGAAGGCAATGAGGTCCAGAAGCAAATGCACAGAAATCTCCATGCTCTTCATTGTGGAAGAAAGACTCATGACATTTCAAATAAAGTTAAAATATAGCACTCAGAAGACTTATGGAACACGCAACTGCAGCTTCCCCTGAATGCAGAAACAAGGAGAGACAGAGACAAGTTATCTAAAGGTAAAGCACCTAGTATTTTAATTTGAAATGTCAAAGTGACATGATTTAGAAGGAAGAACTAGGAGAGGATCCATAAAACAGAAAGTATTATTGTTTTGTCCTTTCATGACACTACTTTTCTCATTCCATTAAAGTACTCAGAAACTTAAGACTTGGTCTCTGAGTTCCATCCAATAAATATGTGATACTGTCATGGATTCATCTTCGATCCGTGTTTAGGTTAGAAGGACAGTATTCATTTCTGAGTGAAAATCTCTGAGGACAGAACCTTTGTGAAATCATCTGTCTGACATGCTTAGCCTGTACAGGAACAAAAAGTACCTCTTAAATTATTTCCAAATCTATATGGGTTTTCCCCTACACTCTGCTTTATTAGCTTGAAAAGGGGAGGGGAAAGCAGGTCTAACTTCCCACAGCACAGCTGTTAGTAAACGTAATGCACTGGCGCAATAGTTAAATACCCAGCTCAGCAGGATTTAAGACAGCTCCATCCATCACAGCACAGCTCCTTCCATACAACTGTACCAACCAAATGGATGCAAAATAATGATTGCTCTAAGCAGTCAAATGAAAGAAGACAGTGAAAGCATAATATAAAATCTCTGGACACTCTAGCACTTCCTGGAAAACTTTCTCTTTCTCACTCTGCTTCAAGTTAATTTATTTGCTATGCTTGCAATCTTTATTTCTGTAGCAGAGACATTAGGGTGAACATTGCATTGCAGGTCATACTAAGGCTTTCTCATCTGAACTGAGATTAGAATAAGGAAAACGGGGTTAAGCAAGACTGACAACAAACTAAATGAGTACAAGCAGCCAGATCTCGTCTCTGGTCCAACAGTTGGATGTAGATGGTTGCATGCAAAATGCAGAGTCTGTTTTTTTTATTCAGAAGATGAACTAGACAAAAAACCCAACAAACAAATCAAGGGAACACCAAATCATTTGTCTATAGTTTTTCCTCACCTAATGGAAAGCTAAAAATGTTACTTAATGCCAGAGAGAACTACAGAACATGCTCTTCTATTAAGTCTATTAAGTCTCAGAAATAGCTGAGTGGAACATTCTCACTTTGTCCTGTTAAGGATCCATTTTACAGAAAACATTCAGAAGTTTTATACAAACAGGTTACGCAACCTTTATGAAAGACCTGGAGATTTATTTAGAAGTATAGGAAAGCAACATGTAAATCTGTGATATGAGGTCACCTATGGCCTTTGGGTTCATATGCTATACTAAAAGGGAATTGAATAAACTAGTTCTGCATGCTTTAAAGTGATTTTATTTAAAAGCCTAAGCAAGCCAATATACATGTTAACATGTATATAATAATCACATTTACTGTAATATAACTGTTCGTTAAAATGAAGCAACACCATGATCAATCTGAGGGTGGGGCTCAGAATATGTCAGTGAGTTGTCTGTTTTCATTAATAGATTAACACAGCTCACAAACAAGTAAAACAAGTGAACACAGTGGAAGGCTAACATCTGCAGGATCTATCTTGCATTAAGATTAAAGGCAGCAACCACCACACTTTGACCCTTGGTGGATGGTGCTCACGGAAGGATAACTGCAGCAGCATTCACTCAGTTTCAGCGTTATGCTGCCATTATAGAAATATTTTCTGTTCTTGAATTAGCTAGTTTAAAGCTGACGAGCTAACTGCTGCTGGGAATGACAAAGAATTCAAGATCTGTGAAAATACCCAGAGAGTCAACACCATATCTTGGTTCAGTTTAAGGATATAAAGTTACTGCTATGAGAAATCACTGCCTGCTTTTTTAACAAAAGATTCTACTGATTAATCCAATGATGGATGGATTTGGTGTGCAAGCATATGTATTCGTAAGCAAGTAATAAATGATATTAAAGTATCATTTCACTAAAATATAGGTAAAAATAAATAGTTGCACTTTTTTTTTGCCAGCTGTTTCTTGAACAACCTGATTCATGGGTACTATTTTCTCCAAATAGCTGGGACAGGCTTAAAGCCTTTCTTAAGGCTGCAGATTGCTCAGCTTAATCCCATCAATTATTCAGAGTTTTCACCTCTTTTTCTTCCAGACAGCCTGTTCAGAGGGCTTATAACTTTGTATCTTGACATAGACACGTGCAGAATGAGAACTGCCTCCCTCCAGCATGCTCTTTGCTTACATATTTGCTCTGTTCAGTGAATATTTTTTACAGTTTAAAGCTCAGTTAGGTCAACCTGAGAGTTTTGGGAAGGCAATGCTGAATTGTTCCTTTTATAGCAGACAATGTTTAGCCTTGCTCCTGCACAGTACCTAAAGACCACGAGTCCATTCCAGGACTATTTACTCTGAAAGGTTAAGC
Organism: Pluvialis apricaria; assembly: GCA_017639485.1. Lineage (NCBI taxonomy): Eukaryota > Metazoa > Chordata > Aves > Charadriiformes > Charadriidae > Pluvialis > Pluvialis apricaria. Next base: position 130,402,430 of record CM030008.1, on the reverse strand, counting down.
ATATGCAGAAACACTGCCACACTGCTCCGGAATAATCACAGAGAGAAGTAACACGACAAAATGGTCTTGTTTTCACAAGACCAGATCAGACAGTCTTTCACAGATATGCCAAGCAGATTTTTTGAGGAAAGTTTTGCTTTCAAAACTGACAGGCACTAGTCATGGCAAAGCCAGAACTGATAGAGATGAGAAGTACCAGAGACAGAGGCCCATTGGCTGCACCTTGTGCAGGAGAGATCATGCAGCTGTGACTTCTCCTCCCCCTTCCCCAGCTCGTTCCCCACCCCATGTCCCAACACCACCGTTATGGTTCAGTCAACCCTTGATACTGGAAATGTACTTGAGAAAAATAATTTCTGTATCAAATAATTAACACAGCCTGAACACAATTCTCTTCCTCGCAAGTACTGGAGTCTTCTCCATACTGCTTAAACTATCATGATCTTTTTCCCTCAAAAAAAACCTGGAGGTTGAGCAGAACACCCATGATTTTCCCTAATGGCTTTTTACCTAAGAGAACTTAAAATTTTATTAGAATAAGTTATTTTACAACTTATTTACTTAACAGTATTTGTGTCTGAACTATTTAACTGGAACTTTCCAGAAAGAATTCAAATAAAAACAATTCAAACACCAGGTCTGGAAATGATCATCACAAATAGCTTTTTCAAAAAAAGAAATTACCACTTTTATTTACAATATCTGTGAACAGCAGACAAAGTGCTGAAATGTAATAAATTCAGCTTTAGTGGGACTAATCAGTTGCTTTCCCAGGCCAGATGAGAATGATCAACACCTTGGAACCAATTATCATTAACACATTTCCACGCTGTCACATAACTGGTATTTTCAGTCATTTAAAAAGCCTTAGCCAAATGTTAACTTACGCGTTAGGCCCTTGCTGCCTCGAACTGACATTTCCCAGTCACACCCTATGGACAGACAGGAGTTTTTGCACATAGTGTAATCACTCAGTGAAAGCACATAGGCTTTTGCTCAAATGCATCTAAGCATAAAAACTTTCACTTATTCAACCTGAAAGATTCTACCTCTACGAGATCAAATGTACAGTTAAATCTTGATCAGAAAGTACAAAAGCATTGAGTAAATTGTGTGATGGCTTTGGGAGGGCACTGTTCCTCGTTTTGTCCAGCAGACCATACCACAATATCCCCTTCATATAGGGAAGCTGTTCATGACTGCAAGGAAAAAAATCTGTGCTGTAATGCATCATTAAGTCAAATTAACCCAATCATCCACCTGTTAAGTGAACAAAATGAAGGAAAACCTCATTCTCAGCAAGTTGCTTTGCACACAATCGGCAGGGAATGGCTGCATCATGCCAACAGTTCCTTGATCTCATTAGTTAACTTCCAGTTCTTTTATAGCCAAGTAATGTACTTTGCTCCTAACATTTTAGCACATTTATTATGGCCAAATACAAATTGCTTCTCAAAATTAGCTGTAACAGAAGAATTGTACTTCCTTTGAATGCTTTTGTCTATTTTCATGGAAAGTGAGATGTGTTTCTTTGTAAAATAAATAAATAAATAAATAAATAAATAAATAAATTAATATTCCCAAGCAGAAATATTTAATATTGACGATGCCACTTTGATACTTGCTACTTTTAGCTTGCTTGTGCTATGCCCTCACCCCACCTGGGCTTGGACTTCTATCTAAAACTACATTTTTCTTTATTTACCTCCCCTTCACAACCAGTGACAGGATGGCACTGGGAACTCCCAACCTTTGCTGGGTCGGAGTGGGGACTGATTTGCTTTTCTTTCTTACCAACACAGCATGTTGTAAACAAAAGAACTATCCTAGGGCATTTTTTTCCCTGTAAGACTGGTTAGCAAATGAAGTTCAAGGGAAGGTGTGTGAAATTGCAACAGGTTTATTAGAAAATAAACTACCACCTATGAAACCTGAATCTTACTCCTACTTCAGTTTTATAAATTGAAGCTTCTAAGCCCTGCAACAGCATTTTTGTTAATGTGCTTTGACACTGGATACTTTCATTATTCATATAAACAAGGTATCTTTCTTGCTTTGGTAATTCATTGTATCAATAGTACACAGTTTTCCTATCTGGTGGAAAAGTGAGGTCTTGCTTAAGAGAGGGGTAGGCTGGAGAAACATCATGACATATTGGCTGATACAGGAAAAGTTACAAACCATTTTCCTATTATTAATTATACCAAATGAAATAAAATTAAATTTGGATTCACGCAAATAAATGAACCTTCTTGTTTATTAAGTTAAAGTTGATAATCCTTTCAAAATACAAACTGGAAAAGTAGAAAGAAATCAGGGATGACTGCAGCTGATGAGACTTCCATTGCATAGGGCAGGTAAAAAATTGTGGAAAGAAAATTTGAAAAGCTGTGGAAGATATGTATTTGTTGTGTTTATTACAGCAAAGAATGAAGAGAAAGGTTTTAGGTTGGAAAGTAATTTAGAAGCACTGAAAATAACACCAGAATATAAAATTGTTTCTTATAAGATGAAATGTTTCTTGTGATCCTATTATTAAGCCTTGGTTTCGGTTCTGTGGGCATATGTACATATATCAATGAGGAGATTAAAAAAAAAGCAGCAAGAAAAATGGTAATTTAAAATTACATGCTAAGGTGTCTATTTAAGGTTACCTTTTTCTACATCCTGATTGGTGTATTTTGTAACTGTTATTCATGCAGTAAATTATGAATTTAAAATGTGGGATAACACAAACACACAGAAAATCCTGACATTCCACAATTTATAACTAATAAGGACATAATGGAAAAACTATCCAGCAAACATTCAGCCAGCAGAAAGTGAAGAAATGTGTGAGCAATAAACATTTTATTGCTCATTTTCCTGAACAAACAAGAAACTTTCAGTCTAGCTTTCAGAAAGGATAAAACCATTGATAAAATAGGAAAAGAGACTTCAGTGTGAAAAATAATTAATGCAACAACCTACTTGTTTCAGGGATACACCAGGCTCTTTAAAAATTTTATACATTTTCAAAATTTAAAATTTTTGCACATACCTAGCTTATCCATAGGATGTGTGTGAAATTTACAGTGGAAAAGGCTTTTGTGATCAATGCTGTGGAAGTACAAACTCTACTGACAAAGAAGTAAGGTTCTTCACCCAAGGTGAACTGCAGTTGCACAGCATAGTAACACAAAAGGACGCACTGAAGAATAACACAAAATCGTCATCCTTAATGGCCAGACAGTCATCAGGAAAAAAAACCCCAAACATCTGAACAACACCAACACCAGCCCACAAAAAAAAGAGAGAATAAAAGCATCTGCTTTCAAAGTAGCACGACAGTAACATTTGATGTAATCAGGGCTGTCACCTGTATCTCTGACCCTGACCTTCTTGAGGAGGAGGAACACGTGGGGCCAGCATTACCGGGGACTGTGAAAACCACTTGCTTCAAGCAATGTAATTCTTGTACCATAAGAATTCTGTCTTTTACCCTTGAGCTAACCTGGGAACCAGAAGTGTAAGTGCACCTTTCACTCTCTGAGATGAGTTTAGGGCTAGATCCAGAGATGTGACCTGGTGTTACAGACCAGTAAGGTGTATATTCATGCTCATCTCCAAGAGATCTTTTTGATGTTCACTACAGACAAACACCAAGTATATTTGTCCTCTTTTGAAGAGGCTGTAAGGGTGTTTGGGAATAACCTTTAAATGACTCGTATCACTCAGACTGAATCCCTACAGGCAATATTTTCTCTACATCAAACTTTTTTCTGCAGGAGTCAAAAGGCTCATCTACTATTGCACGCAGTTATCTAAGATAACACAGGCTGATTTCTAAAACTAAAAACACTTAAGAATTCCTCTATATAAAAACAAACTACATTTCTTTTAGTTTTCTTAATGATCAAAGAAAGCTTCTGAAGCGTTACTGCTTTTCAGCAAAACACTGAAGCAAGAGACTTCCTGAGACAAAAATGTTCTTTGAAGAACGTTATTCTTTTACAGCATCCCTCACTAGGGACGGGATCTGCACCTACATGGTTGAAACACCAGGATACTCGGGAGCTGCTTTTGAATCTCAAGCAGACAATGCTCTTGAATATCCAGAAACAGAACCTGGGGAGGGGATTTCATGCAATACAGTTAAACAAAGAACAGAAACAAAAATTCTTGCACGTGTGACAGTCAGGCTTGATTGGTACTGGCAAAAGAAATAATGTGAATTACAGAACTACCATCACAGAGTTTCTCCACTGGATATCTCAGGTTACTTTGAACCTACTTCCTCTTCACTCTTTGCCCCTGACCAAGATGTCTCTTATGATATTTTAAACCCTCCACCGCTACCTGTGATGGAGACTTCAAAAACGCTAAGCTGAAGAACAGCTTAAAAGTTTAAACTCAGGAGAAAAACTGAAAAATCTCTAAAGTGAAAGAGCAAAAGTGGAATATGAGCTCAACCAAGCAGGAAATCAGGTAGCTCCACAAAAAGAACATTTGCAGGACTTTAACTTTCACAGTTTTCCCTAAGTATATTTTCCTCTCACTCACACACTCACCTGTCTTTCTACCTCTAGTCACTAAAAGCTATAAGCAAGCAAAGTGACTCTATTACCCAAGTTAGTCTTCTTTCATCCATACTTGGAAAAGAAAGAGCAAAGAGTCTCTCCACTCATTACTCATGAAATACCACGAGCTGCTCAGGTACTCTGTGTTTCTTATGCCACATAAGAATCTAAACAGATAGGATTCAAACTACTTGCATCATCATAACATGTAAAACAGAGAATTATGCTTTCCAAAATTCATATTACTGTAGGTGAGGTTTATATAATTATAACATTTTAGTTGATAATTAGGATAGAAGCTGGCAACTAGGACCCCATATGGGGCTCAGTAATGCTGAATAATGGTGGATAACACTTAAAGCTGGCAGGCAAAGGACTCAAGGGGCCAGCAGCTCAGATGAGGCTGGGCTTGCGAACAGCCATGTATATGCCATCTCCTTCCAAAGGTCACTTGCAAGCTGGAGCTACTCCAAACACAGCAAAGGTGTGCAGGCAATATTCAGTGGCAGAAGACACGTATATATACTTACATATCTGTGCACCTGAAGGCTATAACTATGTTTTGAAGTTAGGATGTAATGCCCTGGAATATACAGTGTAGAGAGAAGCTTTGATTAGTAAATGTTGGATTTATAGCTCTGGACAGCTAGAAATTTCTTTGTGCTCCTGCTTCCTCAGTTATAATATAAACTGGGATTTTGCTCCGCATCTTGCTATATTGCCTGAAAATCCTCCCACTGCACTTGATGAGGTTAAGGAACCCAGCAGGAGGGACAGCCATCACATGAAAAGAAAAACCATGTTAAAACAGAGGTCCCCAGACTAACCTCCACATATGTCTATATGACAGGTACACCACAGGAAAGCAAAACACAGACCCTGTGTGATAAGCAAACATCTCATCTCATACATGTGTAGATGTATATGCGTTACTGGGTAGTGCTGCTTCTGCTTTCTCAGTCGTCAAGAGCAAATTAGGAAATCCCTGTGTAAAACATGCCTGAGCAGGAAATAAACCATAGTGCTCCAGCTGTAACAAATACAGGTCACAGAAATTTTCCACTCTGCTCCAAAGATTTCCGATATCTTTTCACTCCCAGTTCACAATGACCTGAGCTGCAGGATGGATGGTATGAAAGTAGCTTTTAGAAGGGATGCTGAGCAGCCAAACATTTGCTTGGGTTGGAGAAAATTTGTTGAAAATATCTTCAACATTCAAGAACAGAAATTCCATCTCTGGGATGATTCATTCCATTAAAAATGCAGATTCAACTTACAGAATCACCATGAAAATAGCAATGCAACAATATTTCATACAACCTTCTAGAAAACATAGCTGTCTGCTAATATCATTAAAAGCACTGAAAATCACTGTGGATTGTATATACAAATTACTGAAAAGGGAGACAATTTTTAAATTTTCATTTTATTACCGGTTTTCTCCTATGAATAATTTTTACTTCCTGGAACAATCTTTAAAAGAAGAGTGGAACCTCTTTTATCATGCAAATGTGAATGCAAAAATGTGAACAAAAATTAAACTACAGGTTACACACAAAGAAGAAAGAAACATATCAAAGTTGCTCTGAAAAGCTTGTTTCTCCCTAGGGAAATTAAACTTGCAAATGTATTCTCTTTCTTTTCAAACATTTTTCCTTTTTTTCCCCCTCTTTTTTTTTTCCCCCTTTTGCAGGTGCTGGTGGGAAATCAGGGAAGGTATTCAAATGTAGATTAATTTAAAAATATACATCTGATTGGATACTGTATTTGCCGTGAGCTTTTACTGACTGCAGTTCAAAGGCTCAATTAAGACAGTAAGAAGAGACTAAGACGAGGCTCTTCTAATAGAGGCCTTTTCTTTCCATGGAGAGCAAAGATTGTTAATTTAAAAGAAAGGTCTTGTACAGCCAATTCCATCTGTGTAGCTGAGCCACAGAAATCTTTATTTTCAAACACTCTTCCATAAGTGACGAATAAACAAACACACAGAGAAATAATCACCAACATGCTGCGGACACACATTCGACATCCAATATTTAAATCTATATATTCTGCAAACCTGACACTCATTAAAATTCTGGCACTGAGTGATTACAAACATTGGTGACTATCCAAAAGGATTACTTATTTTCTTCATTGAGAATATCTGGTACTCAGAGAACAGCAGAGAGAACGAGGCAGGATACCAATCACTCCATTTAAAAAAACCAACAACCTGAAGCAAGTGAGAACACATGAAACAATACAGACGAAGCAGATTTTTCTTTTTCATACACTTTTGCTGTGGTCACTACCTGCATTTCCCCCATCTTGCTGAAGTCTATGTTGGGACTGTCAGGTGTGCGTGCAAGCTCTTTAGTTTTTCCACGGTATCGGGATGCAGCAGCGCTTTGCTGGAGCACTGGCAGAGCCTCAGCTGGAAGAGCAACCCTCAGACAAATTGGATGACCACATCTGGAAGTCCTCTCTCCCAAAGCATCTGAAGTCTTCTATTATCTATTCTGGTGAGTCACCAAGTACAGCACCTACACCGGTGCCCTCAGCACCCTATCAGAATTTGTGTTAATGCATTTACTAGGCAGTGGATTTGCTCAAAGTACTGCCATCGCCATAGCAGAGCAGAAGATGTCCAAGACCAGTCAGGATATTGAAAGCCACAGCATTTCCAATGTAAAAAACCCCAGAGATAAAGACATTTTCTGTTAAAACACGGAATGAGAGCAACTATGACCATTCAACAGCAACCACTTGTCCTTTCTCCAGTGCCTTTCAGCAACCACTTCCACCTAAGAAATCCACCCAAACCAGAAGCCCCTGGAACCTACCACATCAGGCGGTAGTCAGCTGCCTGACTTTCCTTTCCAGAAGTCTCAACTTCGAACACAAAGAAAACGCCCTGGGAACAGATATTTGAACTCTCCTCATTTGCTGTTGTGGAGCAGAGCTGGATGGTGCAGAACCCTGAGCGTGGTGGTCACCAGCACACTGCCCTGCACCCTACAGCAGAGGCTACACTGCCTGTACAGCAAAGCTTTTCCAGCCAGATTCACCACTTAGTGATCTCCTGCTCGGTTCCGGAGCTAACACAACCCTGAGTACCCTTTCACCGTCTCACTACAGCAACCAACTTCATAGAAACATCCATTCACTTCCTGACCCTTCCCTGTACTGACAAAAAACAGAAGACAAGCTAATGTAATCGAAAGTCAGGTCTTCGGAGACTGTATGCTTTATCTCCAGTATTAAATATATTGAATTTATTTCTTTTAATTATATTTATATTATTAACTCTTACATTAGAAGCTGCTTAAACGGATTTATTCTGAGAAAGGAATTATGAGAATGATGTACTTATAATTTTACTTCTGTTTTCATCAACATTTATTACCCTGATGTGTTTTGTTTGTTATTGTTCTTAAAACATTTGTTTTTATGATGTTTTTCCCGCAGCAAGTTGTTTTGTCTATTAGTGTCACTGTTTGTTTACACAGTCACGAGATTAGCTCGATGTGCTATTTGCCTGGGCACAAGGGTAGATTAATTGAGGGGAAATGTCATTGCTCTCCATTCAGGCACAGTTGTTACACTGCAGTTTTATTTTCTACCAAATAATATCTGACTATGATATTTTCCAACTGATTTAGATTCTTTGATCCTTAGTTTTGCAGCAGTTTTAAATAAAAAATAACTGGAGGAACAATGAAAAAAAATACGTTACTTGAATAAACAATTTTAAACATTTGGTCGTATCATTGCCGTTACCACTAGCAAGACTGCCACTCTTTCTTACCCAAAGTCCATCGATTATCACCTATAAGTGTAGCAAGAAAATGTCATGGAGGTTATATGTATAAAGCCATACTTTATGCAACCTAGAAAACACGAACAGAAATATGAGTGCCACATGTCTTATATGCTGGGGTTTTAAGTGACCATCTGTAGTTCCTGCCTGATCTGTTTTTCTGTAGCTGTCATCACTGCAGCTTCTGTATCTGAGCTTCTGTCAAAAGGACCTGCAAAATAGCTTCTCTGTGCAATGTGAGGTACAGGAGTTAGGGTAGATAATTTCCTTTTTTTCTTCTTCATCTGTTCACAGACTTCATTATGTATTCTTATACACCTCTATACAGGTAAATGTGTATATGTTTTTATATATAGGTAGATGCACACGGATACCCATCAATATATACACACATACACATATGTATACAGGAGTCAAAATTCAGTGCTATTATGCCTGTAACCCAGATGCTATGGTAATGATGTAAAAAAAAATGTTGGAGCATTACAGAAAACAGGAGTATTTACTGAAAATGTAAATACTTTAGTGGCCGTTACATGCAAAACGTTTTGCATAGAGGTCTATAGTGTGTATTTGAAAGATGAAGCCAGGGTTGCGAATGCAAACATAGAATTAAGCTCACTGTCTCCTTTCTGTCTTTAAAGGTTTTATCAGTTACTATCTTTTGTTTGTTTGTTACATCATTTATGGACTTCTGGGTTTCCTGTAGAATACTCTGATTTACACCTGAATCCTTATCACTTACCACTGCTTTTACTCTAACCATTACATTTTAATGCTACAATTACTTACTCCAGATAAAAAAAGATTCTAGAATCCTAGATGCTTCGTAGAAAAAAACATCAATTAGCAACAAACAAACCCCATAGGTTTTATACTGTGCTTTTGGGCTTCAAAATAAAAAAAAAGTATTACTGATCTTGTTAGGGAATATAGCTAGTGCACCCATCTCTACGGTGATGAATAGCTTATATTTTAATAGGTAGTTTACATAAAAATTACTCAGTGTCTGTGAACAGTAAAACTATTCTAGAATGGAGATTCTTAGAGTTACTTTAATACATATTGGTTTAATACACTTCAGCAGCACTCCTGCAGCCTGTTTTCAACTAGGGAGGAAAGAGTGGATAATTTTTAATTGCTCAAACCTAGTTTTAATGTAAACTGGCTGTGCTCAGCTGTACTTCATGACTCTGCGGCCTCTTACTATGGTGGAACAATAGCATGTGATAATTACCACTTCTGCCAGAGCAGAAGGAGTGAAACAATATACTTGATAAAATTCAATGACCTCGAGGCTACGCTGTCTGTGCTCTCATATATAAAACTGTAAATGCCAGGAGAAATAAGAGCTCATCTTGAAAAAGAAAATGACTGCTGCCAACAACGTGCCTCAGCAAGAGGTATAGCTCATCTGGCAAAGCTCAGAAGACACTTCCAAAGGTAGACAAGGAAAAGCACTGTTAGACATCCTCAAAGAAATCATTGTGAGTGAATGCTGTTTGTCCTGATCTGGAGTGGAAATATTTATTCGTGGCATCAATGGCAATTATAATCTGCATTGTACACATACGCCATTTGGTGGTAGATCCTCAGCTTAAGGGCTGCACAAGCATGTTGCCCAGGAAACACTCTAGTGTACTTCATGAACGAGAACATAAAAATAAAGAAAACCAAGTCCCACAGGGATAACAACAGATGATGCTTGCTGCAGTACATTACTGGTCTTACTGGTTATTGGCCCGCAAAAGTTAGTGACCATTGCTTTAGCATATATGATCCTCAGGCGAAATATTTTGTCATCTTATTTGCTTGTCATGTATTCATAGAATCATAGAATCATAGAATGGTTTAGGTTGGAACGGACCTTGAAGATCATCAAGTTCCAACCCCCCTGCCATAGGCAGGGACACCTCTCACTAGACCAGGTTGCCCAAGGCCACGTCCAGCCTGGCCTTGAACACCTCCAGGGATGGGGCTTCAACAACCTCTCTGGGCAACCTGTTCCAGTGCCTCACCACCCTTAAAGTGAAAAACTTCTTCCTAATGTTTAATCTAAACCTGCCCTCTTCCAGCTTAAAGCCGTTCCCCCTCGTCCTATCACTACATGCCCTTGTAAAAAGTCCTTCCCCAGCTCTCCTGTAGGGCCCCTTTAGGTACTGGAAGGCCGCAAGTTTCAAGACATTTTATTGCTGAGGTCACCATTCATCAAGGCATTCAAGAATATATTGGGTTTAACAGTGAGCAATTCAGAAGTCAGGTAGGCATTTAAGTGTTCGGTTGAAAGATGGCCTATACTGTGAGAAATAATAAAATGTCTGCTCTTATACTTATTTTCTAGCTTACAGCATATCAAACTTGATGTTTATATTGTCATTAACACAGCAGTCAGAGTTAGCAAGGTACTAGGCAATGAGCTTCAGCTGAGATGACCCAAGACCTTAAATACCTAGATTATTTTTTTTACTCCCTTCTTATTAATTTCTCATCAGAATAGATGCATACAGTAGAACTTTACACAGACATGCTAGTGATCCATATAAAACTCACTACAAAACCTGTTTAAGGTGGGGTGAAAACAGCATTGGAATTTGTTTTGCATTGAATGTCTTTTTTTGTTACTTTAAATGGGCACTAACATTCACTTAATGATCTCCTTAGCAAACAGAAGAATTTAAAGCAGATCTTCTTGAAGAAATTCACATTAATGTATAAAAACAGAATAATGGACATGTTGATACCTTATTTCAGCTAGAAAGAATAAATTACGGTACAGTTGTAATCCAGCTGTGAGCATCCGCTGAAGGTGTGTGGTACGCTCTTTGGTAACATTCATCAATATAGACACCAAAACCACCTACAACCACAAGCAAGTTTAGCAACTTTCCTTCGAGGATTTTGAGTCTTGTCATTACAAGCAGCCCAGCTGCTTTTCCTTCTCATTTTTCCACTGAAACTAGGAAGGAAGTTGACTTGAACTGATACAGTTTACCTAATTTGTGAGATAAGAAAAGCTACACAGTCCATTACTGCAGTTTAGAGAATGTAGAGTAATTTATTAAGCTCTGGCATATGGATCACTTGTCTGAGCCATTGCAACCTTTGACACTGTTAGGTAAAAAAGATCTGATTTACAAGGTCTGGTTACTTACTGGCCAATCCCAGTATCCTGTCTCCAAAAGTGGCCAGCATTTGCTAGTTTAGAAAAGAAAAGATACACAAATACACTTGCCTCATTGTTTGACAAGGTCCAAGGGATGAAATTCCCTCTTAGTCCTGGAGCTTAAATATAGGTGCTTGTGCGCTGTTATTTCAGTTCACAAAGACTACAAATATACAGATAGATGATCTTCAAACCATTTTTACAAAGACCTTTCCAGCTTGATTTGCAACTTGTGATAAACAAAAAAACCCAAACAAAAAAAAAAGAAAAAAAGAAAAAAGGAAAAGATAAATGTTTCCTGAAACAAGAGATCCCCAAAGCAGTAGCAATGTCTCACTTCAGAGGCCCCTTATTTGGTTCCAGAGAATGAAGGTGCAAATACCATAACAAATTGAGAAAAGAAAAGCATAACGGTGGAATCCATATCCCCAAGTGAATTATGAGGGAGTGGGTGACTGAACACAGGCACATAGATATGCACAAGCTGCAGCTTTCATTTATGCAACCAGCTGCCTCACCAGGAGAGCACCCAACCTACATCAGGTGAATTGATGCATTTTACAGCTATCAGTACCACTAAAAAACAAAGTGGTCAGACAATATGTAAGGAATAAGGTGGTATTAATATAAGCACAAGACCTGCAGATGGTGTGAAATCTGTTTTAGAAGCATAACAAGGCAGAATTGCTGCCAGGCTACCTATTTTATTTCAAATGGTGGAAGAGGCAAAGCAGACAATGAGTCTTTTCTTGGATAATTCCTTTAAGAAGCAAATGGTCCTTGAGGGATGCTTGCTTTGTTTCTTTTTTCATTTTAAGTCAAAATAGAGCAAGAAGAATCCTCCTGATTTCCACGAGATCTTCACAGAACAACAATAAAGCATCCATTTCTTGGACTTAAAAGCTCCCACATTACTAAGGCATCCACTGTTTCTCATAACTGCAGCTTGGTAGTGAGCAGCTATGGGATCTGCTGTCAGGTTGGTCAAAAAGAGATACCGTTATAGGAGTAGCCCATTTGCAGCAGATAGTCAGTTATTCTCTTTCCTATTTGGATTTACCAGAGAGTACGCCTGCAAGGCTAAAGATATGTAAAGTAACAGAGAGAAAACAAGCATCTGAACAACAACACATTACTAAAAAGTACTACGCATTACACAAACATTACTTTATCTACCCTTATGGCCTATAAAAACAGTTATTTTTTCCCTTTGAGATCATAATGGTAATGAACGCATCTTTCACTCATTTCCTTGCTTTTAAGGAGTTCTCTAAAGAAGTGCCTAAAAGGGTAACATTATTTTCTTTTCTAATTCCTTCAGCTATTGAGTTCCACATGGTTCAAATTATCTTCCATACACTGGGAACCCCTGAGGAGGCAACAATGCACCCTCATTTTACATAAAATGCCCAAATCTGATTCTTCTTTAAATAACAGTACTTTCCAGCTTTCAAAATCACCATGCATAAAAAGAGGTGCTAATTGTAGGAGAGACTAATATAGCCAGGAAAGAGAAGGAGTACTTCAGAAAAATAAAAAGACAATCTCATTATTTTGGAGTGACCTGGCTCAGCTTGATTTGTTTGGGTGACAGGTACTAATGAAGCTGTCAGCCTACAGAGCGAAAATTTTCAGATGAAAACTCTTAAAGAAGCTAATAAAAGATTAAGATCATGCACATTCAAGAGCCTAAACCAGTCATAGGTTTCACTACTTTGCAAAAACTCAATTCTCTAGTTTTCATAATTTTGAACGCACAATGTACCAATTCATCCGCAAATAAAGAAGTAGACAAAATTCTAATCGAGAGATTGGAGACTGGGAAAGAAGCAATAAGAATTAAGGATTAATAAACCATGAATCATTCACACAGGTTTGGACCTGAAAATGAAGACATTTCTAGTGGGAAAAAAAGCACTTTTTTTTCCAAATCCTATTACTAGAAAGTCACTAGAAGGTAGTCTCAGAGGATGAAGAACAAAAGGTGTGCTACGTTATTACCTCCCCTTAGAGATTTTACTACTTTTGCTTTGATTTTCATCTGAGTTAAAAACTGGCCATTTCTTTGAGGTAATACTCAAACCAAGGCATTGACAAGTGATTCTAAAATTTAAGGATTAAGAAGTGCAGCTTGCCAATGGTCTCCTAATGTCTCTCACTAGCAGCATGCACACCTAAGTTAATGATCCCTTTATTTCATTCCTGCGAACCAGAAGCTCCCCTTATGGCAGCTTCAATAGACCTGTTGGCATTGCTCATCTACTCATCTGGGAACACCTTCTGTACTGGAACAGCTCAGCAGGCAGCTGTCCTAATAGACTATGGCACTTACAGTGAAGGCTTCTGGACCTGGATGGCTTCATCCAGACATTGGGGACAACAAGAGTGTTTGTAAACCTTTATCTTCAGTGCTGCACTACAGATCATTGGAGTCTTAGAGCTATCTGTGGGGTAATAGTGTGTGATGGCTGATCTGTGTAATTTCCTTGATATCTGTTTCTGTCAGTGCTTCACGTGGACAGAGCTCTACTGCCAAAGCAAAATGAGACATCGCCTGACTTGCTTCCTGTGCACCTTGTGATTAGGCAGTCATAACGTACCCTCTTCTTGAATCTCCTCTCTATTTTCTTTTCAACAGGTTTACTTATTTTAACGTCCTCTGTAACCATCTAGCATGCGTTTATAAGCAGTTGCAACATTTATTATGTTACTAATATATGTTATATATTATTATATTTATTATATGAATATGCTACACTACCATTGCAGCAGAAAAATGTTTATTTAAGCATTGTATGTGGTTCAAAATGCAAGGGTTTAGCCTTTGTTATTATAGACAACATTATCAAAATACCCTAGGGATCTGAGATATCTGAAGGCAAATTAATAATCATCATTTTTTATTTTGAAATCTCATTATTCTCCTGGCCTTGATTCATTACCTTTGATTTTCTGGGTTAACAGTACTCAACCTTACTGATAATTCTGAGATAGTGTTGGACTCAATTTTTTTGAAAGATATGCAAAAAATATAATAAATATCTAAATAAATAATTGGTCTTTAAAAGTGCTCAGGTCTTTTGCTATACAGAATGACAGCAGCATTGCCAGACTTCACTTCAAGGATGCACATACAGTGGTTTCATATTGCACAGACACATAGTGGAACTACTCAGGAATTATCTGACAAAATGATTCAGACAAAAGCTATTACCTACAGAAATGTACCGGTTTGGGTAACACACAGCAGTTTCTGATAATAACTTTTTGGGTTTTCTGACCTTCTGTATCACAAGTCACTGTGTTGTGAGAGCTCTCAAATTTCTGCCTACTGGGCAGCACCACTACATGATGCTGAAAGACCCCTGGACTAAGGAACCCAAGCATCGCAAATTTTAGAGTGGCTTTAAAATGCCTTAGAGATAGGTAATCCAGACTCCCAGGATCCTGGAAGGATGCAGTCATGAGAGTCCCATCAGGAGCCAAGATTATCAGGGCTTCTGTGTTGCCTGTTGTCAGGGGATTGCTATGACTCCTCTGTATTTCTCAGGAAGTGCCCAACTTCATGGGAATAGCATCTCTTTGAGCCAGGACAGCTGGGGAATCTGCAAGACTTAGTTAGTATTTAAAAAAAAAAAACAAACAACACAACAGAATAAAACATAAACCTGGTCACTCATTTCAAATGTGTTTTTTCTTTCAGAATGTCTTTTTGCTGAGAAGTTTTGAAGTTTCTCATTTCTCTTTTGATCTCTGGGTTTTAATAGCTCATTGTCAAGTTCTGCACCTACCCTGAGGAGCATTCAACAGCCACCATAAAAACCTGTAGGAAATATATATAGCTAAGATAGGCTGTGGTGCCAGCTTTGACTTAGTTCATTAGTGGAAATGAATAGGGATTGTAGTGTTTTCATTTAGTTATTATCTCCATTTGTGCCACTGTAATTTAAAAAACATTGCTTTAAAAACATACATGCAATATTGAAGCACAGATGTAGATAGGCCCTGATCTTCTACAGCTCTGGTGGCTGCATCCAGCCTTTCAGATTACACAGTGACAAAATGGGTGACAAGACTGACCTCGTTGGATGCCATTCCTCTCCCTGGTTCCTCTGGCTCCCTGCAACGGGAGCTGCCAGCGAGGAAAAGCACCTGACCATGCTTAGCCACTGTGCACAAAGTCCCACGGCCCCTCTGGTTTCACTCTTTCTGAGCCACTTTAGCAAGGTCAGAGTGCTGTTACCACGGAGAAGAGAAACATTTGGCGTACAATAAACAGCGCTGTTAATCAAGAGAGAGACTTTCCCTGGCCCTTGCCCAGATGCACAGGGCTATAAAGAAGCGTATGAGGAGTTTTGCTGGTTTTTTTGCACCCTCTGGGCAAAGACAGGTTTTGGGGAAAGCAATGACCGCTTCTCCAATCAATCCCTCAAGTGCCAGTTCCCCAGAGGTGCCCCGAAAATGAGAACCACAGTTTCAGCCACAGTCCAGACTCACGCTGGGGTGTTGGCCAGCTGAAAAGGAGCACGCATGCTGTTATCTCTCTTGGGCAGAACCACTCGGAATTAATGTGTATCAGCACACATTGCCTTATGTACGGTTTAGTTTTGAAATGCTTTGAAAATGTGTAACTAATCACCAGAACAGTCAGGACCTCGCCTCTTCCCCATTCCCTTAAAAAAAATCAATAGAATAGAATTGTGGTCTGAGACTAATTCAGTCTCATTAAACTCCAGTGTAAATATCCATGCTTTTCCCATTTAAAATGCAATTCCAAATTAATTCAAGCATCAACAATAATGCCCAGATACACAGTGCTCCAAGCAAGTACAACTCACAGTATATGTGCTAATTTTGCTGTAACTTCCATACTAACAGTTCATCTACTCACTAGCTGAGCCTATGAGAAACTATAAAATTAACACTGAAAACATAAAGATGCATATAACAAAGCACTTTACCTGTTGGTCATTAATGTTACAACTTTGTTGTTTTCATTCAAGATCTCATCTAAGAAATGCTCAAGACAATTCTGATTGATTGGACAATTCTAATTGGAATTTTACAGGCTGCCTACCTACCTACCTGAAAATTTTCACCCCTATGGCTTCTGCAAAAAGTACTCCTCATTAGCTGTGGAATTTTATAGGAAGATCAGGAGCTTACAGAAAACAATTATTTTTTTGATAGGGTTACTAAGCGTGGCTTCAGTTTTGCAGTGCAGGAGTGACCAAGCTTATGGGTTTTGGGTGAGTATTTTTTGGGGTGGTTGGGTTTTTTTTGTCTCCAGCAGCAGAAATGTGCCTGTGGCTGGGAAGACCAGGTCTCCAGTTCAGATAATACTGAATTCTATCAGTAGCAGGCATTTCCTGCTCTTTGACAAAGTCTGCAATACGTGATTCTTCATCAGCCCCACCTGATAAATGCATCCAAGAAAGAATGACACAAAATTCCTATTTTTAAAGGAACTACATAAATAGGCCAGCTGTCAAAGAAACATTTAAATGCACAAACATGCACATACATGTATACACAAACAAATCATTACAGAAATATTCTTGTAGCACACTACAACATAATCCTCTCTGTCATCAACACCTACTATGATTTATTCACATCTTTTCAAGATGGAGATGAAAGGACTGCTCTTCCAACGTCCACCCTTCGATGACTAAATTTACAGTAGCAAAATAGTGATAAAAATAAATCTTTGAGAAATGCTGCAGTTTTAATTCATGATGTTGTATCATACTGAGAAATCAGGTCTCTGTCTGAATGCTAAGTCTGACTATGTAGGAATCAAACATTTGTTTGTGTGTGTGTAAGTTCTACCTTCATGACAGAATTCCTGGGGATTTTTTATTGTTATTATTAACTGCACTGGAACTGTCTGATCTTTTTATCATAACTCAGTAGCTAGTGTATCAAGTAAAACTTTCAAAATTTGATTGCCAAGAGCTACTGCCCTGTTTACAAGTTTTCCAGTGCAGTAATTTTCCAGATAAAGGAAGATGTTGTCAGTCAGTGTAAACTACATGGGACCTCATTACTGAGTACAGACATTCCAATTAATCTTAAATACATGCGGTGCCAAGAGAGTAATTAGCAACAATAAATTGCTGTGATTTTTTAAAATAACAATCGCTCCTACAAATCTCATTAATGCTTCATAAGCCCCAAAATATCAGAGAGTATTATTTACTAGTGCTATTTTTAAAGACACAAGTTCTTTGTGATTTTTGCCGATGAGCAACCTAACTTACAAATTTAGTCATTTTAGCAAACTCCTCCATGGATGTCTGAAGAAAGCGTACAAATTTTGCAAAATCAAGCATCAAAAATTATTAAGTGCAAGAATTAAAATTGCTTACGCAGTCTTTACTTGCCCTTCTGTGCATTTGCATTTTAATACGATCTTTAATTCTGTGAACACACGCTTTTTTTTCCCCTTAAGAATTTATGTTATTTATAATAAATATTCATTTAATTATTCACTTTTTTCTTTCATATCTGGTATTTAGTGCATAATCCTAAATCTTTACTGCAAACTGCTTGTACTGGATGTTGCTTGGGGTGGCGCACTCTAAATTTACCTCCACAATTTCCTTGGCAGATGAAGAGTTATTACCACCCCCGTTTTACAGAAGCAAGAGCAGCTCCAAAAGATTAAGACCAACACTGTTTGCGGTACCTGGAGTATTTCCTGCATTTGAAAACATCAGCAAAAATGTACAAATTGTTTGTGGAGAAAAAATCTTGAACTAACCTCCTCTGTGAGCACTCAAGTGTTTCTGCCATTCTGCTTCTAATCAGTAAATGAGGAACACACGACTAGTAACTATCACGATGTTTGTATTAGGAACTGTCCTGTGCTGTTTCAGCAACTAAAGGGTTAAGAGAGACTATTCGTCTACCTGGATGTTGTTAATGGATTATCCAGCAACTGGAAAGGGGTTGCAGGTGAGGTGAGAAGATGGGGTTGGCACAGAGACAGATGTTTCCCAGCAGGAGCCTATCCATTATGAACTCACTGAGATTTGAAAGAGCAGTCACACCTACTGCAAGGAGTAAAATGAAAAGTAGATACAGCGCTGTGTTCCCCCACACCCAGAACCATCCCTAGAGCTGCAGTGTAGACCACAAAGTTTATAAATCGAGGTGAAAACCACAGCAAATTGGTAATTCTTTGACAGCACAAGCACAGATGTACAAACTTCTGTGGCACTGGCCAGTGGCAAAGGAGGTGCAGGTAGGTCACCGTCTGGTGACACCAGAAGGAAGCAGAACAACAGCACCAGCCACTTGGAGGAGCTGGGCAGCACTGCCTCAGTCACCACTGTGTCCGTTGATGGCCATAGCCAAACCCAATAATAAGATGTGGTTGGGGGTGAATGTCCTTACTGAGGCTTTTTTTTTTGTTTTGTTAAGATTGAGGGTTATAACCAGTTGCTTCATGCTGTTTTGAGGGGAAGACACAAGCAGCCTGCCATGGTCTAACTCACAAGCAGCTCTTGGCATCCAGCTGTGAAGGTGGCCTTACTAAATTGGCATGCTGGGTTGTGAGAAGATCTGATACCAAACTTATACCAATCTTTTTTCAGTAGAACCACTGCAGTGGTTGAGCCCAGGAAGAGCTTTTGGATAATAACTGGTGGCTTCAGGCAGTAGACACTATTGCACATCATCCTGTATCATTTCAGCTTGTTCAGTCACAGCTGATACTGTAGCAGCTGGGCTCTTACAATTTTGTGAGAACTGCCCTAATGAGAGACTGAAGAACGCATTTCACTCAATTGCTGAGAGACAAACCAACCCACAAACCAAGAAATTGATTTGAAGCTTTAATCAAAAGAAATGAGAAAAAGCTTCACAAAGATGCGTCTATACCACCGGGAGAGGATTCTCCTATAATTTCAGATTGCTGTAAGAGAAATCTTGCAGGCCTCAGCTAGATTTTTTCCTTTTTCTTTCTCCTGGGAGTGTTTGGAGCCTAGCAAGAGAAAGCTACAATCACAGATGGACCCTTTCCTCCATGATAAAGAAAAATTTGCACAACAGAGTGCCCAGGAAGTCCAGCTGTACCAAATGCATTTACAAAAGACATCCTCCTAAACGTGGTAATTAATACTGTTCTCTTACTCCAAGTTACAGAACAGGTAAGGACAACGTGAAGATATAGAGAAGTACAACATACAAAGTTAATGAACCAGACTGCAAGAAAGACAAAGTATGATATCCGATTAGTTATAGGATCATAGGTTGGAAGGGACCTTAGGGGTTCTCTATTCCAACCTCCTGCTCCTTGCAGGGTCAGCTATGAGATCAAATCGGGTTGCTCAGAGCTTTATACTGTTGGGTCTTGAAAAAGTCTGTGAAGACTTTAAAAGACTCTGATAGTCTTCTACCTTGACAAGTTGAAAGTGGGACTCGCTATAGATCATTTGACAGAAAATCTTAACCTCCAACATAGGAGTGAGTATTGTGTTTGACAGATGCCTTCTATGTCTAAGATCTAAAAAAGATGGAGGGATGGGAGAGGGAATAGGAAGAACAACTTTCAGGGCACTTTCAACTATGCCAGTTCCTCCTCTTCAACCCTCACTTCCCCAGGATAAAGGCAAAAGGTCTTTACACAGACTTAGGCTGCCACAGTGTTTGATTTGGTGACTTGCAGTAGAAAAGGTTCCAGAAACCAAGAAGACATTTGCAGAAACTTTTCTGTAGGAACTAAATTTTTAATGTTCTTAATGGTTCCAATTTCTATAACATAAAGCTAAATTCCATCCCCAGGAAGTCAGATTTCTTTAACAAGAACTGCTGAGTAACTTTAGTGTTGTAGAATACAGGCTGCACTCATCACCATTAATACATCTTTGCAGCTATGAGATTAAGTGGAAAATGCCTAATCACAGTAACAAAAACTCATCAGTAATCCACTAATGCCTGATAGCACGTTAACGTCTGTGTTGGTTTGCACTAAGTAGCTCGATGAGAAACTGACGTTCAGGAAAACTGAGCTAAGCCTTTGTGTTACTCAATCACAAGGCAAAATTGTTAAACACACAGAAATGTTTCTTGAAAGAGCTAATGAACTTACTTAGCAGAAGCTGAAGGACTTCTTGGAATACATGCCTTTTCTGAGAATTTGCTCCAAAATAAGTAAGCCTATTGCACACTGTCTACTTTTGTTTAACTCTTGGTGTGGATGTCAGCATGTATTAAGTGAACTGAATTCATTCACGTATTTTATGTGCTGGGGATTTCCACAGTGGGTGTTAAGATACAGTAGCTAGTATAAATCAAAATCCTAGTGTCCTTCACAGGGGTAGGTAAGCCCATAAGACAAAACTAGATTTAAAGCCTGTGTTAGTATAATAACGCTTAATGATGCAACTTTTTAATACCATTCTTAATATTGTTGAAAATCCTCACATACTCAGCTAGAAAGAATAGGTTCCTTTGCCAAAATAACATCCTTCTTTTGTTCTGGAAAGTGACACAAAATAGTAGCTACTGGCATTAAAATATGAATGCTATGCCACCATGAAGTCTTTTCCAGGGTGGACTCAGCCTTGCAGGTAATTTCTCAGGTCATTCTTCTTGCTTGTAGTGAAGACACAAAAAAGGCATATTAGAAAAATGTTTTGTAGTGAGATTAAGAGGTTTTCTAGACTACGTTGAAAATTCATCAGGTCTGTCTCTCTTAATTTCCTCTTCCTCTGATAGTATTTATTATTAATTTTGACTCATTTACAGCACAGGGTTTATTCCCTGGTTTGAAGGCTGTTTTAAAGATACCATAGGAAATAAAACAGCCATGTGGTACATTTATTTCACTACCAAGTGTGGCAGGAGGACTTGGGCACCTGACTCTTCCATCCAGTCTCATGATAACCTGGTTTTGTGCTCCAAGCACAAAGGAGTCCATGAAATGAGACTGATAGTGACCATAAGAATTACAGCTGCTGCTGCTCTCCCTCTGAACTGTCTACTGTCCCCACCCATCTCTTCCCTGTATCTCAGAAATACTTCTTCATCATTAATTTCTTGAACACTCTTCAGACTTGGTACAGCATGATCCAAGTCAGGCCCACCGTTCAAGAATGCGGGCAGTATGTGATGCTATTAAAGATGTATTAGCATCCCAGTTTTGAGGCAAGAGACATGACACAGCCCTCACAAGGAAAGGGCTGTGTGAAACGCTCCCACGGGCTCAGGAACACTCTGTCTGTATATGCTCCCTTGTGTATATACAGACTGTAACACCAGCCATACCCACCGCGCTGAGCTCCACCACAGAGGGAGGGGAGTTGGAGAGGGGGAACTCTGGGACTGCAGGTTTACTGGCTCATGACACATGAGCAAACGCTACTTGGCTTCCTTCTCTCCCTCCACGTTTCTGACAGGTGAACATCTGGCATTAGCGTCCCCTTGGCAACAGGCTTGTTTAGAAGTGGTGAGCACCCTACCACACATACTCCTCGCTCTTTCAAATCGAGGTACAATAAACATTTTCTCCAAACTGGTCAGATCTCCAATTAATAGCTATTGACGTCTCCATCCTGTGCTAGGTTTGCTATACATTTTACCCTACAAGTATAGGCATTTCTGAGTTCTTCCCACCTAGAGCTTAAGGAAAAATATAGTTTCTGAGTCTTAGCTCCTTAGGACAAATGACCTACACAGTTAGGACAACGTTACTGCAGCATCCCTCCTTTAAAAACATAGTATCATAGTGATCTGAATGTTTGATACAACTCATACTAACAAGGAGGGAAAGAGACTTTTCCCAGGAGCTGTCAAAGTATGAAAGATTATTTTGTCTTCATAAGGAGGCAGAAGAGGTCTAGTCATATCCGTTCATTCAAAAGGCAAAACCATGTTGCAACAGATTCAACAGTTTTCTTTCTGTCTTTTCACACAGCGTCTGCTCTCTGTGGTTTTAATTCATTACCCATAGTATCCATCCAGGGGTCATGTGGAGAATTTCTGCCTTCCCTTTTGGCTTGCTCCCCTTTTACAAATGAGGTACTAAATGCAATTAGCATCCTTATCTATTTATTTAGTGCTGAAACAATATATAAGAGCGAGCAAAGAAGGAAGCAGTTGTTGAACCAAGCTTGAGAAAGCAGCCTGCAAGGCATTTGACTGGTGGCACTTAATCTATAACACAAATGAAAGATGTGATCTCCTGCAATCTTCTCCTCTCCCTCCCGTTCATGAGAGTTGAAAGATATTGCCCTCAACCTCGGCTCCCTTGGAGACAGATCGTACTGACTGAGTAATACACAAGAGCGTCTTCCTCTGACATACAGTGCAGGTATGCCACAGCATAATCCAGTGTTGCCAGCCCACTAAATGGCTGCTCAATGTTTGGGGTCCTTGACATCCAATATATCTTTTTCAAAGCACACTAAAGCAAGCAGTCCACTGCAGCGGCAACTCTTTTCTTCAGAAACCTGGGTATGTATCTGCCCCTAGGAGGACACCAGCTCCCTTTGAAGGTTTTTATATAGCATTTGTGTGGTGCAAAAGCATGGAATATTTTGTACCAGCACATATAAATTCTCAGAAGTAAGAAAGCAACAATGCTTTGTATTTATATGTTGTCCTTTTAAATAGTGGTTTCGGCTTCTTTATCGATATTAATTGATGCTAACATATAGCCCAGCAAGTAACCAGGACATCTATAGAAGGATTATTTCAGCAATGTCTTGCATGGGAACACAGCATTTCTTTTCAATACCGATAAGAAATACCTCATTGTGTCGAAACACTATGGGGGGTGCATATATTGGGATCAGAGTGCTCGACTTCAACACCAGCTGACTGTGCCAGAGCATCTTCAATGATTACAAATGAGCAAAACTAGGTTTTTACGAGATGGCAACTTTAGTAGTGCTGTGCCTCTTGGCACCATGCCAAACACTGACTGGTTTGGGCCTGATTTACAGGAAAAAGAACAATTTAATTGTTTTCCCAGATAATCTGCTTTCTTTTTTTTTGTGTGTCTGTTGTGGAGACCACAACAAGAGATTGGTTTGATTACTGCTGCAAACAGCATCTAATTTAGAAACAAACAAATACAAATACCTTCCGCTTGTAAACAGGGCTCTTGTGTCCCAGTGCTTTAGACAACACTACCTTAATCAGAAAAATGACAAATGAGGTGAAAATTTAAAATTGTAATTTTAAGGCCACGCTTGTGTCCAAATCTATTGGAAAACTTCAGAACAATTTTAAGGTATATTTAATGATACCTGCTTTTTGCATTAATAACAGCTGATTAATTGCAACATACATTATAATCCTATATAAATAGCTAAAACATGGAAACTCTGATAAGTTTTATTAACAATTCCTAAAAATGAAGAGTCACCTATTTAAAGGAGCTCCATATTAGCAATTTTCACCTAGAGAAAAGAAATTTAAACTCTTGAAAACAGTTCTCCTCTGCTTTAATTTTAAGCAGCAAACCTCATCTTAGAATGGGAAACTAGACTGATCTTAAAATGGGAATGATTGGAGAAAATAACTTTTGGAATGAAAACTGACAAAATAGGTTAAAATTATACTGTAAGCAATTCAGAGAAAGAAACTCCACTTTTTTTTTTTTTTTTTTTTTTTTTTGCCTAGCACAAGAAGGAGCAGGAGTCTGGGCTCCATAGGAGAGATTCCAAAGTGTTACATTAATACAAACTGACAATAAAATATTAACTTTCTGGGAAAGTTAGTAATTAAAGCTACAGACCAGAGTGTTGTTGCAACCACCATATGCAGGACCATAGGCCTGAGTGGTGGTCCCTCAGGGTATGACAGAGATGAAAGTACTGTTCACTGTTAGAAAACCCTAAGGTTTTAAGTACCTTTACAAAAAGGACCATTACAAATATTTGAGTTTTCTTTGAAACATATTCTTAAATTTGTTTTGGATAAACTTAATCATCAAAAAAAAAAAAAAATCAAAAAAATCAAAACATCAGAAATGAAGATGACTAGAAATAAGAATCTTCTCCCATTTAGAGCAACCATTTTCTTAAAGCATTCAACCAGGCTACATAAAATCCAGGTTGTTACCCTTTTTTGGATCAAAAGGAGGGATTTAAATGATGATCATCTTTTAAAAAAAAGTTCCTTTGACAAAAAGCTACACACTCTTCTTTCCCACTCTGGGAGAGAAAAATATTAGAACTTAATCAAATAAATCCTGGCCAGAGACAACCTAAACGATAAAAGAGAGCACAGAAGTGTCTGCTCAGCAGTAAAATTAAGAAATAAAAGTCCCTGTACTGTCAATTGCCCAGCTGCTTTGCCCAGAACCACCTCTCACATTGAGCCCTAAGATTATTTTTTTCTCTCAGAGACCCTTCACTACCAGCTTCACTACCAGTGACTAATACAATCTACTAATTTTCAAATATCCCTTCTTAATTTTTGCCTTGCTGCAGACAGCCCTTGTGACTCAGGCAGTGCCATTCGTGCACTAACAGTTTAGACCATGAGCCCTTCTTTCCCACATTGTGGTTATGTTCTCTGACCATTGACGACTGAGAAAAAGCAGATAGCAGCATCACCATTTTCACTCAGTTTGTGAATCTAGAATGGTGGAAAAAAAAACCTCCAAAAAACCAAAATACTGAAAGTTTGGGGCAGTTCGGGTCACTCTTGTTGCTTGATGCTTTTCAGCAGGTGAATCTTTTATTGGGAGAAAAAAACCACGAAAACTTAGAATTTGCTATAGTACCTGTCTCTGTCCATCCAGAGCACAAAGTATTCTCTTCTTGATGCTAAACGAAGCTTACCCAGCTGGCATAAGAGAGTGTACAATGCAAATCTCTCACCTACTTAATGCACCTCAGACCTCACCTGATGGGAACAGTGTGCAAGGGCTGCTTCTGCTTCCTGTAAAGCAGCACTACATAGCAGAAAATTCTCCTAAAATCTTTACCACATTTATTCTTGCATCAAACCCTTCACCCCACTTAACAAAGAGTTTTAATACATTAACGCTATATTAGTGTGGTGGAAGTATGTGTGTATATATGGGCAACATGTTGTGCATACATTTTTAACACATTTTTTTTTCTAATGTCAGCATTCCCAGCATTGGGAATGGTGCCAGGTAGTGCATTTGAAAAAGAACATTTTAAAATGCAGTTCATTAGTTCTGGGCCAGTGTTAAAAATGACTTCCTAATGGCTGGGCTCTGTTCCAGCAAATAATGATTCTCTGTACCCAGTCCCACCACTATAAGCTGTCCCATATGGATAGGGATGCTGTCAACAGAACTGAAATAAATAGATTGTTTACTACTTCAAATTTATCTAGCAGTTTGAGTTAAAAAAAAAAAAAAAGATGTTGAAGGTGAGAAACCTTAAAACTGGATCAAACTACAGAATGTGTTCAAAACCATTGTTCAAACTGTTTTGTTAATTATTTTTATAGGGTTGCTCAGCTGACTCTTGGAGAGTGAAAAATACCTGTTGTTCAGTGACATCTGAGGCTTAATACACAATAATAAAGTGACACACACACCCCCAACCATTACTTTTGTGGTAACAATTTGGAATGGAAAAGAAAGCATTATGAAGTATCATCTTGATGTTAACAGCAACTGTAGCTTGTTTCTTCCTCTTATTCTCTTCAGTGGACTACAGATCATAGCATCACAGTGGTTCAATAAGAATGGAGAACATGGTTCAACATGGGATATAGTTACCTCAGATCTCTAGATCAGAAAAGAGAATTAGAGACACGAGGCTGGACTATTACTCCCATGAGATGCTGCAGAAGCACTTCTGGGTAAAAAACTATCAGATTTCAATTAAAGGTGCTGTTTCCATGGGAAATTTTTAGTTTTATGTTTACTTATCTTGAAAATTTTAAATTATCTCTGAAAAATATTCTTAGTATATGCAGATCTTCTCATGGGCATACAAAGCTCTGCCCATCATAAAAAACACTGCATTTTTTATAATATTATATGAGCTACCCTTATTGGAGCACTGAATTGCACTAAATATTACCTCTATTCAATGTGAAACAGTAATTTTGTAGCATCAGTGCTGAGAAAAATTATGATACAGTTGGAAAAACATTCTTATATTCCACTTTTACCCTTTCCTCAATGAGGTCAGAGATAGAGCTGTAACCTAGAATGTACTAGAGGAAACAATATAACTTTGAGCTATAACTAAGAACAGTGGTCCCAATCATATTTGACCACAGGCAACAGTACTGACACAGAATGAGCAGTAGGCAACACCATCTTTCGCTTCCTCTGAAAGTTTAGGTTTTATTTTTCTGGTTTTAATTTCCTATGCCCATGGGCAAAGTTGGAAAGTCTTGTAGGCAGCACATTGCCTGTGACCCTATGATAGAGAACAGTGTATTTAATATTTACCCAACACACATCCAAAGATCACTTATGCCGTGTCTTAACTTGCCAATTCCTCGTTTTTCATTTCTCATCCCAAAAGTGATGAGCTATAACTTTGCATATTTCTATTGTGAGATAAGGCTAAGAATCAGGGGAAAGAAGAAAAGTTATGTATTTGGTGCACTTCTTGCAAAGCTATGGCTTGTAATTAGCAGTTCTAACTCAATATTGAAAGTACCGAAGAAAGTCCATTTTTCTCGTTTTTTTTACAGTTATCTCTGAATACAGGAGAATAGCGCTTTCCTTTACAACAATGTAACACTGTAACAGTCCTATAAAACGATATAGTGACCCTGGCTCAGCAGAGACTTCATCAGATCTATCTACAGACCCTCGATGCACTTAAATTTAAGAACAAAATGACACACAACTATTACAGTCACTTTTCACATGGTTGTGACCAATTGCTTATCTGAAAAAGGATTCAGCTGTTTTCTTTAAGATGCTTTGTTGATTATTCTCTGGAAATAAAAAAAAACTCAGTCTGAGAGAAGCAGTTCAAAACCACCCTCACTCTTCTCCTGCACTAGGTGGGATGGTGTGCTGAATTCATAAAGCAGAGGTCTTGGGTAAGAGTCTCTGTATAAGAAAGGCTAAAGCACAGTGGAAGAGGAAAAAAAGAGACAAGATGGTTAAGGGTTTTCTTAAGATCATGAAAAAGACTTAGTGTCAAGAGAAGTCCATCGTGTTATCCAACAAACCCAACATTTGCAACTGCAGATGATTATGTAGTACATGGATCATAAAAACAAAATATGTGATATTGCAAAATAAAACAACACTGGATCATATAATCACAATATGTAATAAATTGATTAGTTTATGAAAGAGATTATATGAGAGGACTGTTGGTTATTCAAATGACTGCACATGGTGACTGAGCAAGTGTCTTCTATGTCCACTTTTTTTAATCCAGACCCCTTTTAGCTTAGAAAATGAAATTATCCTCAACAGGATGCACCATTGACACTATTTGTTCCTGGATTATTTTTTTCCTGCTTTGAGATATTTCCTTTACTTGGCTGGCCTAGGAAATACCAGCAGGATGCGTGTCTCATTGTGTGGGCCACGACTAATTGATTTGCCAGATTTATCCAACAGCCTTGTTATATTACAGTGTGCTTGAAAAGGGGAAAAATCTTCAGAAAACTCTGAGGAAAAAATAATGAAGCAAAGACAGAAACTGTGAAATCTGTCAAGATTTATTAAAAATGGCACGAGCAATGCCACTGAGATGAAATTTTCAATTACCAAAGTTACTTTGGCAGACAAGTATGAGATGTTATTAAAGTTTTCTGAGTTCTACTGTTTAGTTTAAATGTACAGAAAAAGTAATGTAAAGTGTACAACAGAGAGGTAGAAATTATTATAGTTAAAACTAACATGCAATTTCTGCCACAGCAGTTTTAAAACAATTTAAATCTCAGGTTTGAGGGAGCTGATATATTCAATCTTTCTTCCTAATCACAATGTTTTTCAGAAAATGTGAGCAAAGTATGGCAACCTATTCTTCAGTTGTTCAAGGAAAGAATAAGTAGTTTATTTCATCGCTTGAGTTGATATATGTAATATTTATCTTTGAGTATAGATAAGGTCATAGGCTGTGAAAGATTATTCACAGATTTCACAAAAGCATTTTCTAACAGATTCCTTTATTCTGAGTAGTTTACTTAGATGTTCAGGCTCCAACAATAGTTTGTACCCCTTCCAATTACCTTAAAATAACATAGTATCCTGGACATTTCCTAAAGGAACATCACAATAGCACACAAGGGAAAAAAATGGGACAATGCAAGCGTTCATTTTAAAGATGCTTTTTTTTTTGCCTGCGTATGTGAACAATTATGCCTACTGCACCTGCCTACATCCATCTCTCCTAGGGTAGACCTAAAATGTGCAATATTTCATGATGTGAAAACATTTCCTGACCTTAACGCTACAGAGGGATCACTTACTCTTCTAATAAATCCACTCCTGTTTTCTGACTTACAGTTCTCACCTATTTGATGTAAATATAATTCACCCCAATAAAGATGTGCTAAAATAAAGCAATACTCATTTTAGTGACCTGAATGACGTAAATATGAGGAGGTAACGAAAGCTTATGTGACTGAAACTGTGAACTGCAAGGGCTACATACAGGACGCAAAATGAGATGTCAACACAGATAGGGTTTTATCATTGGTTTCTAGTGACAACTTCTTCAGAATTCAGCACTGAGCAAAAGGATATTACTTACTTTTTAAAGTGAAGTTGCAGCCTATAGAAATTTAAAAAAATATAAAAGGAAGTGTTGTCTTCTAATTGAAGGTGAACATCAAACCAGAAAATTAATTTACACCAAACAGAACATCTTCCTCACAAAACACTCATTAAGAAGTCTAAATATATATTTCATTGGTGTCCTTCCTTCTCATTTTTTTGACTATGCCTTATTTTTTATTTTTTTTTGCTCTTAAAGGGAAATAAAACATCTCTTCCGTTGTTCTGGAAAAAACATGCACAATTATCAAAGAAAACTGACTGTGCCAAGGAAAGTTGCACCAAAATACCGTGATTCAATATTTTACATCACGCAAAATATTGCCAGATTTTCAAAATAAAGAAAAAATCCCCAAGGTTTTTTCCATGTAAGATATTAATTGTAAAAAGCAACAAGTTAAAGACATCCAGAGAAAAATCAAGATTTTAAAATCAGTATTATTCTCTGAAATCTAACGCTACAATAGAAAATGTGTTTATTCCTCACATCAGTATAACTATTTCAATTACAGGCAACTTTGCAAAAGGAAAACAAGCATAAATTTTAACAAGACTGCCGTTAACTGTGCTGGAAAATAACTAAAATCACAATCTTACTGCTAAAGACTAGCCTAATTAACAGGCCAATTTCATTACCACAAGTTTTCAAATCTGTGATATTAATTAAGAAACAAAAGGAGACAAATGGCCTGGAAAGAAACGTATCTGCCTTCTGGCCTACAAATGAGCATTTGCAATCTGTGTAATCGATACCAAGAAATGTGCTGGAATTAATGGCCAACCTCACAGCTTTCTGCGCCAGCTCCTTCATTTACCTGACCTTTCAGGTAAATGTATCTTGTGGTTCTCAAATGACTAACTGGCACCTTTCATTACTTTAATCATTGACCTAAAAAATGTATGTAAATGTCAGCCTGTCTAAGACCACTGTTTGATATATCCATGCTTTCTGTATGGATAGGTATCTCAGTAGCTTGACAGCTAGGAAATGGTCAAGCTTTATGAATTTTGAGGGGAATGGGGAAAACTAAAATTATGTTTTTCACCCTCTTCCAGCTGTAGCAGTAGTGGGGCTGCTGCTCAGTATGCCACTGAAAAGCCTTTACATGTTATATATACACCACTCCCTGATATCAAAGACATACAGCTGGCTTGAATAGCAATTGATATAAAAGCCATAATTCAAATGGAGATGTGCAGATCAGGAAAGTAAAGATTCTTTAAGCTTTTATTAAAGAAAATAATGACATATTACATACCAGGACCTGGAATATTGAAACTGCACATACTTCCCTCCATCAAGATGATGGAGTTTAAGTACTTCCAGACAATCAACAACAAAGAAACAAGAAACAGCCATTTTCTTTAACTCTCTTTGAACAGTACAAAAGTGAAAACTCTCCAAACCAGGCATCTGTATAAGGCCTGCTTGTATACTCAACTGCCCATGCAGACGGAGACCTGCCACGTAGAGCTTATTGGAAGAAGTCTAAAACAAGAAGATAATGCAGAGGTTCTTCCAATAACATAAACCTAAAAGGTAGTCTGGATGAGCAACCTGGTTCGAATCAAATAAGAAAATCTCAAGCTGCCTTCTAAAACTAAATTAACTTTCTTGAACTTCGAATCACCAGAAACAAGAACGAAAATTTCCACAACAGCAGCAGAAACATTTTCTTTAACAAGACGTACAAAAAAGTTTCTAGAACAAATGTACTTGTTTGAATAAAGATTATGAGTAAACTAGCAGCTTCTTAGTCTCAATTAGTCATATCCACAATGGCTTGGTTTGATACAATAAACATAAGAAAGTTCAAATTTCAAATGAACTTTCCCTCTATGTTTCATATATGTAGATGTGTCTGTGAAGTGAGAACACATCATCCCGTTGACATAAGTGCATCTGATTATGGAACAAACTATCAGGGCTCTTTTGTTTGTTGGGTTTGGTTGGGTTTTTTTGTTTGTGGTGTTTTTTTTTTTTTGTGGGGGTGTTGTTTGGTAGGGTTTTTTTGGTTTTGTTTTCTTTTTACTAATGGGTAGTTCAAAGCTGTGTCAGGGGAGGGTCAGACTGGACATTAGGAAACACTTCTTGACCGAGGGTGGTCAAACACTGGAACAGCCTTTCTAGAGAGGTGGTCAATGCCCCAAGCCTGTCAGTGTTTAAGATGCATTTGGACAATGTCCTTAATAACATGCTTTAACTTTTGGTCAGCCCTGAAAAGGACAGGCAGTTGGACTAGATGATCATTGCAGGTCCTTTCCAGCTGAAATATTCTATTCTATAAGTGAACACTAACCCCTCAAACACTAATTTATCAGTACTGTACAATACAAAATTAACAAGTTACTCCCCCTCCCCAAAATTGGCTCTGGAGAAAAAACATCAAGACATGATTTGGGGTAGCTAATGGTTGGGAATCACGTTATGACTTAGGGTGGTCTCTAGAGAACAGCATCTTGCAAGCTTGTGGTCATGGTCCCTTACCCTTCACAAGCCTGTACCAGCTGAAACACACTTTAATTAGGAATTCTGCTTATGTATCTCATACATTTTCTGGATCTTTCTCTCCTCTCCAGAACATAATATGAGGCTTGATATTTATGTAGAAAATGCCAGTATTGTTTAAATTTGCTCTTGAATTAGATTCACAAAGAAGTACCACATGACACTTGCAAAGAAAAAAATATTCTAGCGAATTTATAGTGTTCTCACTCTCTGCAGGCATATGCTCCTGTATTGTGTACAAAAACTGCTGATGGGATAGAACAAGCAATGGAAATTTTGATCAAGAGAATAACACATTATATTCAAACCACAACATCCTTTGTCCACCCCCATGTGGTGTCTACACAACTACCACATCCTGCTTTTCACTCATAATGTTCCCTCCCGTTTTCATACTGGAAGTCATGAGTTCACACAATATGTTCAAAGGCAACACATGACAAATTTACCTAGCTAGTTCACTACAAAATATTCCATAAATTAGTTGCAAACTGCCTTGGTTATTTTCTTAAAGATCTTGTAATCCCAAACTACTGAGATTAAGAATATGCTTTTTCATCTTTTTTAGCAATTTTTTACCTTCTTTGTTCATCAAAAAGCTTTTTCCCTAGTGAATTGACTCCGTATGACTCATGCCTCTCAAAAAATTTTGATAGGTAGATGTCAAAGCAGCTTAAATTTTCCAATATAAAAATTGGTGATAAAATGACAGGGCTGAAGGCACTCAGAGATTTTAAGGGGAGATTTTGCCTGACATACTCAAACAGAAATCCACAGATAGCAGGAAGCGGTTTTTACAAAGCTGAGCTTTCTATAAAGTCACTTGTTCCATTAATGCTCTTTTTTGTAGAAACAGATAAAATAAGAACCTCTTTGCATTTACTAAAAAACAAAGATAAAACAAACCAGAGTCAGAAACTCTCAGTATCAACAAGTTATCAGTTATGTGTCCCAGAACGTTTTAAACCATGACTTAGATATTCCATTCATAGAAAATACCATGAGATGTTACTAAGTTTCTTAATAATATCCAATAACCCATGGATCTTCAGACAAGTCACTAATTATTAAACTTTCACTCTCATGATTTACTATTGTTTTGACTGCACTGTTTTGACAGGTTTTCATTTAAAATGGTAATTAGACTAACAGAAACAGTTTCTTTGCAGGATTACTGTTTATTACAGAACATTTTGGAGCCGGGAGTTCCAAGTTCTTTTAAAAACATATTAAATTCATGCTAGAAGTTGACTGCACCTTCCTCAGATCAATACCAGATGCAGTGCATGTATAAATTGTGAAACATAAAGAAATCATGAACTGTATTGTTAGGATATGTTTAGCTACAATGCTACAATCAACTTTTTTAAACCAAGTCTTCTAAATAAACAGCTTTTAATCAGACTGTTTTTTAAATCAAGTATTTATACTTGAGACAGGGCAATACATATGGCAGCAATTTGAGATTGAGGTTGTTTCTTGCTTATTGTTCTTTTGTGCTGCTATTTGGTACTTACAAGTATCTATTTAAAGACCTTTTCTTTGTCAGATGTCAGGTGGCCAAGAACAACATAAGGCATTGCACAAGATCAGCAGCAGACCAACAGCAAACATCCCAGGGATGGTTATTTGGAGGGACTAACGTTTGTATAGTATCAGAGAAAGACAAAGTAAATGAGCTCACACAGGAGAACAAAGTATTTAATACTAATTCTAAAATGTGTTTACAAAAATTAATCTGACAGCCTACTTTGTTTAGATTCAACACTGGAAATAGAGCTTGTTTATAACAGTTCAAAAAAGCTAGAAATTTGCATTCAGTCACTTCTCATACAGTAAGTTTGTTGTTTGTTTTTTTTAAAGAAAATAAGAGCAAAGGAACTGTGTTTCTTCCACATAATTAAAAGTAATGCTTCTGTTACCAGGTCAGATCTTATGACCTTGTGAATAACATGCAGCCCATATCTTCCACGCTTGAGGTCTGGCTGGTAAAATAATTACTACTGCAGACCCAATTTAATGCTGCCTTTGACACTTCTGAAAAATCAAAAGCTGAGGAAAGATTTCACAAGCCACTTGGAACTAGCTTGTGTAATATTGATCTGACTTATGAAATAACATAGGTAATACCAGACTAATGGGCTAATGTTCATCTGTATTCACTGACCACTTCACTTTTTAATTCCAGTGTTGAAGTTCTAACATTTTCTATTCTTGTCCATGGAAGTTGAAAGCAGAAAGAAAACCAGTAATTTATTAAAGAACTGCCATAGCTTTCATTTTTGAGAAATACTGGGTGAGGGTTGGCATTCAGATAAACCAAAGATGAAAGCAGATACTAATTTGGAGTATGCTGATTTGAAACACAAGGAGTAAAACCATATTCTAGGACAGTTTTAAGCAGAGTTTACTCATGCCTTGCTTAACCACAAAGCGGTATTGCCGAATTCCCTGGGAGACTGCATAACTCATATTAGCACTCAGTGAGGTGCATTCACGTACTTACACGTGAGGCAGGAGATCTCACAACAGCAGCACCGTGCATTACCATTAGCATT
This sequence comes from Pluvialis apricaria, assembly GCA_017639485.1. Classification (NCBI taxonomy): domain Eukaryota; kingdom Metazoa; phylum Chordata; class Aves; order Charadriiformes; family Charadriidae; genus Pluvialis; species Pluvialis apricaria. Next base: position 130,368,138 of record CM030008.1, on the reverse strand, counting down.
GTAGCCTCTACCACTTTGCATTGCCACAAGGTCTCGTGCAGGCAGACTTGACTAATGTTCCACCAAAAGAAAGCGAACTACTTGGACAGTAAACCCACCTTACAGAAACTAAAAGGGTAGCTTTTAATAAAGCAAGTTGGAAAAAGAGCCTTTCTGTGTGTATGCATGTGTACATTTTGGGCACAGGGACTGAATTATAAATCAAAGATGCATAATTAAAATGTCACAGCAAGATTTTTTTGTTATACGGTTTTGTCTTTTTCTAAGGAATATTTGCTAGTGGGAAAGTGACTAAAATATCAGCTGGGGACAATTAGATCCTCAGATACTGACTGCCATTTTTTCAACACTCTTAGTCCAGTATGATGAATAATCCAGTTCCTCTCTGAAGCCAGACTTTTATTTACTGAAGGATAATTCAGTTAATTCTATTTTTCCCCTCTATTTTTTAATGAATATTCTTAAGAACCTATTTGTAATGAAATATCCCAATATCTACTACTCTGTGTTACAGCCTTATTGATTTAGTATGTTCTTCCTAAGAAGCTGTTCAAACACAAGAAGAAAGAGAACTGATTTCTTCCATGACGCTTTCTTTTTTTATCTGTCTCTTCACTTGTGTTTTTTTGCCCTCCAATCACCAAATACTTCCTGAAAGCAGAATTTTCCAAAGGCAGCTCCACCTGGAAGGACTGAGGAAGATGCAGAAATCCCAGGCTAGCACCTAACCGACCTGTGAATACTAACACACATGGGTACTAATGCCAGCGGAGTGCATACGAAACATTGAATTCACTGTTATAATACAGCAACAATATCCATTCATTCCATACAAATAAACTCGAATCCATTGTCAGCAGCGAAGATGTGATACCTGAGATGCATACTGGCTGAAGCCTTTCACCACCTTGGCTGGAGTAACAGGAGTGGCAATGCCTGAGGGGTCACCTAGTTCCCAGAAGATCAAACTGTCACCTGACTGCAACAACTGTAGCTTGTCTGGTTTACAAACTGGTCCATTCTTTTCTTACTTTAATCTCTGTTAGGTTTGCCACACATTCCCATCGCCTCTTGTCACCACCCGCCTGTAACACAAGTGCTCATCAGCTCTTGGGTATCCCTGGTTCATACAGAAGAACACGATTGTCCCCGGATCTTGTCCTCCAATGCATTCTTACATGCAGTTCAGATCCCAGTGGTCTGCATCTTTTCCTTTGTCTCTTTTTATATATGATACTATCTCAGACTCTTTTCCCAAGCGATTCTTCTGAAAATGTTGAACTTTCAAGTTCCAGTGAACCACCTCACTGCCACCTTTTAAAAGGTTCTCCAGTGTTTATGATCACCTTCTGCTTTAATGGTTTTCTGTCTTCTAATTATACTGGTCAAACAATTTTCCAAGTGAGCAGCACCACGAGACATTCTTCTTCATGCCCATCTGCTAGGGAAGAAGAGTCTGGTGTATCAACAGGGTAATGGCGAAGGAAAGAGTCTCCTGTCAATAGTATTAACTTTTGGGTTTACTCACTTGGATGCTGTGTCCCCAGTTCTCCAGGCAATGCAATTTTAGGCTGACTGGCTTTCTCCCTCCATAGAGAGTTACTGAAAACAGAGTCATCTTGAGTTTTTATGCAAAAAATTTTATGTAAAATCTAGGGATGCCATATCTCTGACAGGAATAATTTGATTTCCTCATAACAAATAAGGAAGTTTCAGATTGAAACTTTCAGTGAAAATTTTGGGAAAGACTTATTGTACCTGTAGAACATACCTTTTAAGATGGTTTTTTAGCAAAAGAAATTAAAAATCACTTTTTCTATTTTGGCAGTTCCTGGGTGATTCACTAACTGTGATGACTTCTTTATACCAAGGACCTATCCAGACCAACAGCCTGACAAACTGGACAGGTTTTGAATGAGTGACTACAAAAAAGTACTTTACAACTATTTAAAAGACAGAGAACCAGGAGTTATTTCATGCCAAAAATAAGTTTTGGAGAACGTCAGGGTGTCTAAGCTAGAGTATGTCTGAGTGCATGCTCATTTCTGAAGGTCATCAAAGAAAAACAAAGAAGGTGGTGTCACTTATACTGAAACTGCTCCCATGATGTCAAAGAGAAGGTAGTTCAGACAGTGATGAAATATATTCCTTAGATCAAGTACTGCATGTCTATATGCCATGGAAATATAATGGGAACTGAGTTGGTAGGAAGACTTCCAGCTTAGTTAATAATTTAAAAAAAAAAAAAGTAAATGAGGATAAATATTCACCCCTCTGGGGTAATGTGATGTTCTGGAACTCAACAGATCATCTTCTGAAACTACTTTGGTAAACATCACTTACAGAGAGCAGACAAAATGACGAAGAAGATGCGTATTGCTATACTCCCAGCCATCTGTAGCGCTTATAGTCAGAATTTCTGATGTACCTCAGAAGAAAGTATTTTTGAAATACATTACTGTGTTTATGAGATGTAAAATGTCAGCACAGCACCATACACCACTGCAGCACATGAATGTCTAAAAAGATCATGTATAATTTCCCTTGAAAGCGCTAATTTGCATGCATACATACTTCAGTTGCAGTAGGAGGTCTACGTGCTCTTCTCTACCCAAGCAGAAATATAGTTCAACCTCAGTGGTAAGGAGTCCTTCAGTAAACTTTATAACCTCATTCCAAACTCCGGCTGTCAGTTAACAGCTTTTCAGAATGACAGTTTAAATCAAGAAAATGTCACATGTGTATACTAACAGGTCTAATCTTGTCTTTAAATTGCTGCCTGTGGTTTTCAGAAACACAGTAAATTGCTGGCGATTTACAATGAGTCTCACTGCAAGGATAACTTGACTTTTGCACATTTAACAAAACAGTCTTAAATTATTCATGCATACCATTCAATGTTTGGGCAATTTTGAGAGTCATTGATTTCAGGAACCTGTAGTCTGGCTTTTTACTAGATAAATATAAATCTTGTATTTGACTTTTACTTCTGAAATGTAAGACTGAAAGTCTACCCTGGTACCAAAGATCTATAATACATTATAGGACTCACTCATCAAGCATAAGTGGTGAATTTTTTTCAAACACCCAACAAATATGAACAATGTTTTGGACTATCTTTGTGAAGTACTTCAGGTACCTCAGAGCTACTGGTATCTGCAAAAGAAGAGATCTCATTCTAATGATTCAGAACACTATAGCAAACACGTCCCTTTTAAAAACACAGTGAAGCCGAGGTTGTCTTGAATGAGTCAAATATCTAAGCAATGGCTGTCTGGAAAACAAGGGATAAAAGAAATACACAAAGGCAAGCTACACTGCACAGGGTTGCAAGCAATGGCATGAGCTGGTGGACAGTGCTTTATGGAGAAAGGACATCACAGCAAAATTTCTTCTGTCCTGGTAGATGGATGAGGTAGGACTGCAGCATCGTGGTAGATGGATGAGGTAGGACTGCAGCATCCTTCCTTCACGGCTGGGAAAAGGTATGGTCTATTTAAGGGAAGGCATAGTAGAGGGAAGTCCTGAATACACAGATGATGCCCTCTCCTCCCTCTGGAGAGGCAGTAAGACTCACAGAGAGACAGTTTCCTTCCCAGCATTGCCACCAAGGCAGTCTTCAAAGGAGAAGCTGCATCCAGCCCAAGAGAGGCCTGTGTGAAACTGTGACTGCATCCCTAAAAACGCATTGTTGATGTCAAGTTAGCTTTACATCCCGCCCTCCAGGGTTTCTTCCTTCTCAGAAAAGGAAACAAAATCCGTCTCTCCTTTAAGGTTACTTTGTGTCTTCCTTTTCTTTAAAGAAATAACTGGGCCAACAAGGTCAAGTTTTTATCTAATCTGTACGATCAGAGTTCCAATGCTTTTTCTTGTAGCTATGTCATCTTATACCATCTCAGCAGAAAGCCAAGAGCTTTGAAATATTAAAACATTTCACAAAATGAAATGCTATTTTTTTTCTCCTAAAAATGTTTTTTACCAACAGTCCATACATGAACAACAGAAATATCTGCAGATACTGAAATACTGTATTTCGTTTTCGGTACTATGTATAGTTATTATGTAATACCTTCTGTTTATCTTATTGTAACTCATAAGTTCCTGTGTTTCTTTTCATCTACAGTACAAGCTGAATTAAACAGCCACTCAATGGACTGACAAAATAATCTGTTAAGGCAAGTGGAATTGCAAGTAAAAGGGAGCGATAATTCTATTGGAAAGGGAGAACACAACCCTGTGAAATATTAAATCATACTTATTCGATGCACCAACTTACATGACTGTTGGCAAAACACTTAAATACAGGAATACATTTATATCTCCATGCTGGTAAAGGGACTCAAAAGGCAAGTACTGAATTAAAAGACAAACTATGTCAGGAACATTATTTGTTATGGTATTCAGTCTCGGTGATGCGATGCAGCAGGACGAACTGTAATGGGTGGTTCGTTGAGTGAAAAAACAATATACGGTACAGTCTTCTTCACAAAAACCTAATGCTTTCTTTAGCTCTGAATCCTTTTTGTGTTGTAATAATGGCTTTAATTCCCAGTGGTATTTTATTGTTCTTTATAAGGACTATAAGCTTTTTATAACACTGAATATTTCAGAGATGCACTGAAATAGTAAGCTAAGGCAGATGATTGCTTAAAAAAACCAAACATTAGCACAAATTTCATACATCTACGTATCCTTCCCTGACTTTTTCTGACTCCAACTCATTGAATTTCTCTCACCTCATCTTATGTATTGGAAGAATTTACAAAGCACAAGCACAACAGAAGAGGTTCCAGAGTAATACATACAAGATCAATACAAGCAAATGCAACTTAGATGACTTGAAAATGCTGTTAAGAGACACGATTAGGCAATATTGTAATGTGCATAATATAAAAGCACAAAATAATATCGATAGACCCATACATCAGCATTTGTTTAATACATTATATATCAAATATATCAAACCTTTGCATTTCAGCTTTCTTGCACAAGATGAGATTTTTGTACCTGATGAATACTTAAGGGTTTTTTTCAGCTTTTATATTAAAGCCTCCTCCCTTTCCCAAACTTTAATATATGAGAAGTGGAGAGGTCTATGGATTGCCTCTTATTTTAATGCTGATTCTGCAAATTACTTAAACGCATAGTAAGCATGTGAGTAATTTTATTGAGTTTAATGAAACTACTTATGCATTTTAAGTTAATCATGTGTCTTGCTGTACTGAAGCTGCAGAAAAAAAACATACAAAAATCTAAGTAGTTGGAATACACAATGTTATAGGACAATAATCACAGTAATTTGCACACACAACCTCAGTGCTTTAGGTTACAGCAGCTCTTTGGGCATATGCTGCTCTCACTGCCTTTCTGAAGCAGATTGTCATGGTTTAACCCCAGCCAGCAGCTAGAACCATGCAGCCGTTTGCTCACTTGGATGCAAAAGAGAGAATCGGAAAAGTAAAAGTGAGAAAAACCTCATGGACTGAGATAAAGACAGTTTAATAGGTAGAGCAAAAGCCACACAAGCAAAGCAAAACAAGGAATTCTCTGCTTCCCATGGGCAGGCAGATGTTGAGCCATCTCCAGGAAAGCAGGGCTCCATTGCATATAATGGCTACTTGGGAAGACAAATGTCATCGCTCTGAATGTCACCCCCTTCCTTCTTCTTCCCCCAGCTTTATATACTGACCATGACGTCACATCGTATGGAATATCCCTTTGGTGAGTTGGGGTCAGCTGTCTCAACTGTGTCACCCCCCAAACTTTTGTGCACTCCCAGCCTACTTGCTGGCAGGGTGGTGTGAGTAGCAGAAAAGGCCTTGACTGCTTAGTAACACCCAAAACCATCAGTGCACTACCCCAACAATTCTCATCCTAAATCCAAAACATAGCACTGCATCAGCTGCTAGATGTTGCTAGAAGAAAGTCAACCCCATCCCAGCCAAAACCATGACACAGATGTAGAGGCTGTGCACATTAAGAACATAGGAAGTACTTCTTAGTGAGGGAAAATACATTTTTACCATGCTGTCCTGAGGGAGTCAGAGAAAGTAAATGTCCATGGTACTGAGCATGTCAGCGGGAAGGGCTGTGGAGGTTTTAGGTTAATAGCACATGGAGTTTCAGGGGTTAATAAGTTAAGGAGTATTCCAGGTCCAGAGCTAGGATGCTTTGGGTGAAGGAAAGAAACTGAGAAGGAATAGAAAAGGGTCTCTTTCCCTTCTGCCCCATTAAGATCTTTCTTCTGGTTTAGTTTAAACTAAAGACAGCAATTACAAAGTTTCTAATGAGAGGTTGCAGCAACTTTTCCCTCTGTGGAGGCACTAGACAGTTTTTCTGTCCTTTCTTCCGGCTCTCTTTTTTCATTTGTAACAGCACACATATACAAGAATTTAATTATGAAAGATTCATCCTTTGCGAAAATTTCTGCAGTCAATGGGTACAAAAGTTTTTGGCACCAGGCAAACAAACACACGCATACACTCATTGTGTCAGCCTGTTCCTCAAGAAACCAGAATAAAAATGGTGAAGAGATTTCAGTCAATATAAATTAAAGGATTTATAGTGGAGAATATTTAAAGGGGAGGAAAAATATGTCAGGTAGAATCCATGCTAGCAAGGTTAAAGACAGCAAGGAATTGTTCATTAAGCTTATTAGGAACACAAGAAATTATAGAGATGACCTAGACCTACTAATAGATGAAGACTGTGAATTTTTTAAAGATGCAGAAAAGGTAGACACCTTTAATAATGTTTCTGTTCTATTCAGTAAAAAACAGAATGAGAAGAGGAGGAAGAAGCACTTTCTAAACCATTAGTAAATGAGCTACAAATTTATAAATCGTATTCAGTCATTAGGCCTGGACAACTTGCAACCACACAGAAGCATTGGATGTTGAGATCCCTGAATGTAAAGAAGTTAATTTTTAATAAATCCTGAGAATTTCATGAGACTGAAGAATCTTAAAGCTTATGTACCGTTCAAAACATGTACATGCAATGTGTCAAAGACAGCACCAGTCCCAAAGTAACTGAGGGAAAGATGACTTAAAAACATATGCTTGAGAACCAACAAAAGCAGTATAATTGATACCAGTCAATGTAATTTCATAAGACATTAGGACCTCTTAAACAAACTTGATTTCATTACTTCAAGACATTAAAAGTTGGGTTGATAGAAGCAGCTGCAAGAAATGAATATACTTAGACCTCTATAAGGCATTCACAAAACATTCTTATTGAAAAAATTAGAATTTCAGTACATTTTTAATGGATTGAAAATTAAATAGATTGAAAACTAGCTAATTAACTTAGTTATCAATGGCAAATCACAGCTGAATAAGAGTGTTTCTAGCAGGACTCCCTTGGGATTGATGTAAGGTCTTCAACATTTTCATGAGTGATCTAGAAGTAAATGTAAAATCACTGCTTATAGTAGATATATTTCCAGATGACACAGAGAGCAAGGAGGGTAAATAATGAAAAGGCAGGCAGCTGTACAGGGCCATCTGGACTACTTGGTAAACTGGGATCAGCGAAACAGAATCCATTAAATTACAGGCACAAGCAAAGTGATATAGCCTGGAAGGAGGAAATACAAGTCATGCAACAGAATTGGAAACTGCATCCTAGAGAATAAAGTGTTGGATAAAAGTTAATATGTTCCTAGAATGTTTAAGCAAGCTGCGTAGTTACAAATGTAAAAAGTGATCTTACTTAGACATTTAGGAATGAAGAAGTCCTAGGATGCTGATGGCATTGCTAACATCTAGGTATATTTTAAAACTCTCTAACAACATTTCAAAACCATTTGGTTATTTTCTGTATTAAAACTAGGCAAATTTTTGTTCAAAGCACATTTTAAGATGTAGAAATTTCACAAATACTACCATATTTTATCAGAGTGAAGCAAGAAGATTTCAAAGAAAATGATAACACAAGATGATTTAATTTTTTATAGGAAATCACAGTTTTAAAACCAGAATATAAAGTATATTTTTAGCTAATCATGAGGTAGTCAATTGATTCATAAGAGTAAAATATACACAAACTAAACCTAAAATAGATAAAAATATAAAGAAGTACAAATTTAAAAATAATGATTAAGAAATTATCACTGACTTTTCCAAAGTAATCACCTACACTGACTGTGCTAATGTTCGCAGAGTATACACAACGTCTACATGCCTACAATGTTTAACAATAAAAATAGCTAGCTCATGAAAAACAAGACATAAGGATGGAAGACACCCTCAAGCAAACCATAGGTGCAACTCAGGGTTGACTTGAAGCATACGAAAATAGTCCCAAAATAGCATGAACAACTCTAAAGTTAAACAATGTACAAGTATATTTGAAATGAAGATCTAGTGGAAATCAGTTTCTTCCCAGCTGGACACGTACATAGTTTTTTCCTCACTGAGTGTAGTCTTTTATCCAACAGCCCATATTTGAAGTGGAGAAAATAAGAAGCACTTGTGAATGCCTCGGTGACAGGTAAAGAGGAAGAAACACTAATTTAGTCAAGATGAGACGGCTCAAAAGGAAAATCATCTGCCCTGGCAATACTGGCCATAAGAAAGTTGGCCAGTAGTTTGGTCGCTTCTGATCAAACCGAGGAAAACTACTGAACTGAACAAAAATAAAGTTGAAAAGTAAAAATACCATCCATGATTCACAGAAAATAAAGGTAAAATAAATCAACTGTGTTATATCTGCTGCAAAGAAGTAATCTGGGTTGTAGGAATAACACCTATGCCCCTCGCAGCAGAACTAGACAGAGGGTTCAGCAGGCAGCTCAGAGAGTTCAAACTGTCTTAGCATAAAAAAAATGTCCAAGCCTTCAAACATCTTTGAGACAAACAAGGAGAATCTTCAGCCAAAACTCCCAAATAAACCCTGAATCTCTTCATCTACTGAAGGAGGAGGAAAAAAAAAAAAGGAAAAGAGAAAGAAGCTGCTTCCAATCACACAAAATTGAGATCCATAGCATTAACAGAGAGCAGCAGTTCTCAGCAGACAGGTATAGTATATTCTTCCCCTGCAATGGAAAAGCTCTTCCAAAACAACATCTTAAATAACTTGTACATGCTCTCTAAAGACATAAGTGGAGAGGGAATCTAAGTATACAGAACGCAATGCTGCTACAACACAGAGACAATCAAATTATTCATAAACAGCATTTGCCCTTGGAAGACCGTCTCAGGCAGGCACTGTTGCCATTACTGTGACTTCTCTTCCAGCATTTCTGTCTTCCCCGTTTGACCGAATAGGTCAAAAAGATCCAGCATTATTCCTGGTATAGTAAAGCCACTCTGACAATAAAAATCCTAGCAAAGCAAAGGGCAGGAGGGCAGCCAAATCCCCAATAGGATTCTCTCGCTCTTTCCCCATTAATCCAAACTGAAGAAGTCTGCTCAAAGGAGCGTTGATGCTCATGAATAATAAACTCAGTCACATCATCAACATGAGCGAGGAATTTCCCTGAAGGACAGCTGAAAAAGTAAAAGAAAGGGAGTATAATAATCTAGACAAGGAACAATCCCTCCAATTCCCTTGTGCATTGAAAAGGAGTTCTCAAAACCCATTCACCTTATGGAGGTTAAAGAAATCATTACACAGAAACCAAATTCAGGAAATAAACTTACTCCAAGATTTGAACTGCAAAGATTAAGAGACTACTTCCTATGACCTACAGAATCAAAAGCCTTCTTCTAATTAAGGCAGATGAACACAACCTGAACTTTAAAGATTCTATAAATAAAGATTGTCAAAACAGACATGTTGGAAACATGTTTAAGACTTACCCAGGGTATGCTATCGAACTAACTGGAGATTTTTTGTTTGCTGAAGCCTTCAAAAGAAATGAATAGTGGGAGTAAGGCAGGGACACTGCCCTATAGTCCCTCTTATTGTGCACCAAAAGAACCACTCAATAGGAGCTGAATGGCAAAAATTTCTTCCAGATGCTTTTCTGACATATCTGGTGAAAGTTAGGTTCAGGTAGGCTCATAAGCCTTACAACCAGGTCCCTGGACAAAAGTAATTTAGGCAGACGTTAACTCAGAAGGTTCAAGACTATGCACGTCTAATGCTGAGATACTAGATAATCCTAAAGAACCAGAAAATCTCTGAGTGGATACACAGGTTCTATGTAGCTAGTACGATCTCCTTGGTTGTCAAATGCAGATCTATGAAAAGTAAAACAAACTTGTATCCTCCTTTGCCTTTCATCTAAATTAGGTAGAGTTCATGAATCCTAAAGGATGCAAGTACAGTCACCTGGATGACATTTAGAGATGATGAGCAATCTCCAGCTTCTTGTATTTCTTTTCCAGGTCAAAGACAGGCCCATGTTAATACATCTATCTACATAAGATCTACAGAGGGATCTGGACAGGCTGGACTGATGGGCTGAGGCCAATTGTATGAGGTTCAACAAGGCAAAATGCCAGGTCCTGCACTTGGGTCACAACAACCCCATGCAACACTACAGGCTTGGGGAAGAGTGGCTGGAAAGCTGCCTGGCAGAAAAGGACCTGGGGGTGTTGGCCAACAGCCGGCTGAATATGAGCCAGCAGTGTGCCCAGGTGGCCAAGAAGGCCAACAGCATCCTGGCCTGTATCAGAAATACTGTGGTGAACAGGACTAGGGAAGTGATCATGCCCCTGTACTTGGCAGTGGTGAGGCTGCACCTCAAGCACTGTATTCAGTTTTGGGCCCCTCACTACAAAAAAGACATTGAGGTGCTGGAGTGTGTCCAGAGAAGAACAAAGAAGCTGGTGAGGGGTCTAGAGAACAAGTCTTATGAGAAGCCGCTGAGGGAACTGGCATTGTTTAGTCTGAAGAAAAGGAGTCTGAGGGGAGACCTTATCCCACTCTACAACTGCCTGAAAGGAGATTGTAGCAAGGTGGGGGTCAGTATCTTCTCCCAAGTAACAAATGATAGGACAAGAGGAAATGGCCTCAAGTTGCACCAGGGGAGGTTTAGATTGAATATTAGCAAAAATTTCTTTGCTGAAAGGGTTATCAAGCATTGGAACATGCTGCCCAGGGAAGTGGTTGAGTCCCCATCCCTGGAGGTATTTAAAAGACATGTAGATGTGGCATTTAGGGACATGGCTTAGTGGTAGACTTGGCAGTGTTAAGTTTATGGTTGGACTTGATGATCTTAAAGGTCTTTTCCAACCTAAATGATTCTATGATTCTATAATAGCATGAAATCACACTACTATCAAGTCCCATAAGAAGCATTTGGCATACTTAAAAACCCCACGTAATTCGGTATCATAATTTCTGGGAAGAAGTTTTTCAGATTCTACTATCACCAACAATAAATATTCTGTACTTTCATGAAGGTCTAGACTGTCTTACATGTAAATAATTACAAAAAAATCACTTAAAATTACATTTTCTTCCAAGCAAAATTCCATTTTCTTCCATTGTCTTCAAATGGAAGAAAAAAAAACATCTTATGAATCAGTCCAAAATTTCCTTTGAAACAGTAAAACTGTCTTAAAACTACATCAGTTGAATGCAAATATTTATTATAAGACTGATGAAATGACAGACTTCCCCATAAATATGAAGAACTCCTTACTTGGCTAACATAGGAACTAAAATTCCAAAGGATACACTGCAACAGAAAAACCGTGTATAGAAATTATGACCAAAACACATTGATTTGACCTTAGTAGGCAATAAATTGAGCCTGCACTAGCACTAAAGTAAGTATACTGCCTTACATAAGTGTCAAAATCTGTATACAGCAGTCACTCTTGTCAGTAATTAAAAGTTGCTGCCCAGTGAGCAGATGTGGTTGACCCAATGTCTAAACAAGACTAGATTAAAGAAATAATCAAAATATCTTTCATTGCAGTTTTGCCAGAAGGACATCACATTTACAAAGAAGAAAATCAAAATCTCAGCAAGTCTTCCCTTTTTCTACAATAAGAGCATAACCATCACTACAAAATAGATCAAATTGTCAATAAGTAGATAAAATAATACCCTGAGCAATGAAACCTAGGTTCACCCTTATCTGCAGATGGATTTGCCATACTTGTTTATGACCAAAGCACGATTCAGAGAAATTGCCCTTTCTCGCTCCATGAACAAGCTAATCAATTCAACTTTTTCCAGACACATGAGGTTAGAATAGATGACTAGATGGCCCATCCTGCCCTTATATGCTCTGATTCCTCATTCTATATGTTCTTGTTCTACATCTAAATACCCAATTCTTTTTCAGATTTTGCTATGGGCTTCAGGCACAGATATACTATAGGTACTCAGGGATTTACCCTCTCCACATTACTAGCCATTACAGTATGCACTCCTGCATCACAGGACCTGTTCAGACTGGGACTGCATCCTTATTTTTTTTTCATATCCAAAGGTGTCTTTGGAGAAATTTTGGAAGCTACTTGAGTTACTTACCTCCTCCCTGTGATGCTGCATTTTAGCTTTTTTTTTAAAAAAGAAATCATCAAGATCCTAGAAATTAAGATAATGAACTCAAACACCTATGAATGTGACATTTGTATAAGTTCATCTGTGTAGCAGTTAGCTAACCATATATATCACATCCATCATTCTCAAAGCCAAATCAACCATGGATATTAAATGGATTATTAAAAAAAAAAGCCATCATCTCAGTTATTTAAACCAATGAAGATGATGGTGGCCTAAACTCCAAATATCAACCTTAGAATTTAGCATCAAGGGGTTATAAAAGAACATGCGTTCTGTTTGAAAAACATATTTTAATGGTGCTGATTGTATATAATATTATGAACCACTGTAAATGTCACCTGAAAGGCTATGAAATTAAATTTTTGCACCATCTGGAATGTACTCCTGATTAAGTTGTTCAGCAATGTGATCGTACCACCTAAACAAACTAATTAACATCAAAATGACACTTTCTGCAGTTTCAGTGGCATTTATCTGTGTCCCATTTGTTCCACATAATTTTTTTTCCAGAATGACCTTATGCTCAAATTGTGCCACCAAGCTAGCTGCACGGTAATTCTCTTTCCAAGAGTAAGCATATATTTCATTAAAACTTAGATGATGCTACAGCTTTACACAGTAGAGTGAAACAGATTGAATTACAGATTACATTGATTTCATGAAATCTGGAACATGAAAAAGCAACCACAAAACTTCTTCAGCTAAAATAGAAGTCTTTGAGGCTAGTTCATTGCTGAAAATTTTGAATTGGAGGAATGTGCACTGATTTCAATATCGAAGTACTAACAGATTAATACTTCTCTGGTTTTTAATTTTCTTTTTTTTTCCTTTTTTTTTAAGAGAGCATGTATTAAGTCATCTTCTTAAGCACTCTGCAAGTAGCATTCCTTTAGTTTTATTTTCAAACGGCAAGCATGAATATGTAGTTATTCCCTTTTTTGGCTGAGAAATGTAAATTGCAAATAAAAAGATAATGCAGTTTTCCACAGCTTCACCCTTAGGAACTCACAGTTTGTGGCTAACTGTTTTGCAACTTTTCGTGGAAACGATCATTGTATTCGAACCAGAAAATATCACATACAGTTGCTGCTCCTGCAGGTACTGATGTCAGCCTAACATAACATCAAAAAATACTGTTTGCAAATACCATTTAAAGGCATACCACCAACACACTGAATCTATGATTAATGGTACCTAATACCAGCCAAGGCCAGAGCTATTATTTTTAAGCACTGAAATGTTGTTTCTATTCAGTATTACACTGCATAACTTCACAGTAATTTGGTTTCCAGGTTTATTGCCAAAGTAATTAAAAATTCAAAAGGTTGCTGTTTGAACAGAACGTTATGGAAAAGTATTAAATACAATTGAACCTGGAGATTATTTCTCTTTATAGTGAGAGAGCAGCAGGACGGGAGGAGAACTTGCATAAGGAAGGTCATATTAGAAGTTCATAATGTAGCAAACACATTTCGGTGGAACCTCTATTGTAGGAAAGGGCACAAGAATAACAAAAAGGAGGAAACTGGTTCTAAAAACTTCATTTAAAAAAAAAAACAACCAAACAGCCACAAAAAACCCACACCCAACAAAACTGTTACTTCTGTGAGCCGATTCAAAGAAAGAGTGAAGGCCAAAGGAATTAAATGGATTGTATGACACAAGAATTAAAACTTATATTGGGTCTGTTTTTCTTTTCTTTTATATTAGTTTAATTTTATGTAATTAAGTGGTGTTTATTTAGCATTCCTTCTTTTTCCATGTCAGAGAAGATTCTGGAACATTGCTTTTAAAACAATAATTCTTTAAACCCTTTTGGAATAATAAAATTGGGGAAGGAGAAGGAGGCAAGAGTGTCCAAACATCAAAGAAACAAAAACAATCTTTTCAGCAGGTTTAATTTCTGCAAGTTGAATTCTGTTACCGCATACACTAGGAAGAGATTATATTTAACTACTGCTATAAACCTAGTCATTTGTAATGTCTAGAAATTGCAGAATGCCTACAGCTACAGCCACTGGTTTAGCGTGATCTGTTATTGTGCATGTCACAGCTAGTAGCAGCTGATGGCATCAGCTGAAGCAAATGGGCATATAGTAGTGGGGAGAATAAGAAGGTAATGGGTACATAGTCTCTCAAGGCCCAAAAGAGATGCTGACCAAAAGCAACTGATATGAATCAGAGGTGTGTGGAAAGAAATTCTCAGCTGAGATAGACATTAATGTATGCACCATGTCCAGCAGCAAAGAAATATACTATTATCACCCTCACGTTGTCCTCAGTGAAGGATGTGTTGCTGTGAAAGGCAATGATTTGTGTTCAATTAAAAATCCATCAACAGAACAGAAAGCATGAGTCTTATCTGTAAGAGATGCCTAACAGCATGATGCTCCTAACATGTAGGAGCGAACAGCAATGACAGCATCGCCTCCCACTTGGTGTCACACAGCTGAACACCAAAACCCCACCTGCGCACACTCAAGAACTGTTGTCAGCCACCTTAGAGACTCCACTAGGGTGCCCCATTTTCTGTGTCCCTACACACTGGGAAGGGAAGTCAGAGAAACCTCCAGTTCCCCAGCTGGAATGCCACTCCTGCCAAAGTTAATCAGACTCTGAGTTGATTGAAGATGAGGTTTTGAGTCTTCAACTTGTACTCAATTTTTCATTTTTTAACACTCCTAGCCTAAACCATCCATGGACACTAACTTGGGTTTTCATCTTGACAGAGGTTTATTTCTGTAGATTAAAAATGGTGAGGCAGAAGAATTATCTAGAACACCACGCATCAATATTCCTTTACTTCATTCTTCAAAATATTCAGCAATGAGGCTTTGTAACAGCTTTAGATCCTACTCAGTGCCCTTATTATTAAAAAGATTCTTCCTGACCTCCAAACAGATCTTCTTTGACACATGCTCAGCAAATTATTTCTTCCCAGCGGATATGAAAAAATCTGATTGCTTTCCTTCTTCCTTCACATAAGAAGGACTTACATGTGAGTAGATGTACTATTACCTACCTTCAGTCTTCTGCTTAGACTAAGGAAAACCTTTATCCTCCCTCTGCTGATTTTTCATATAGGTTTCATTTTTTAAGTGTATCACTTTTTTTGCTCTCTTTTATGCTTTTTTATGCTGCAAACTTTGTCCACAAGCTTTTTGGAGCAGGCTATGACATAGACCTAATTCCGATGCTAAGTACACCAAAATAATTGTCTTTTTTCTCACTTATATTAGCACAAGTTAGAAGAGAATCACTTTTTTTTCATGCTGTTAGCCTAAATTTAAGCATCTCACAAAATATATGTGCATAAATTTATGCACTCCCTTCACATTAAAAAAAAAAAAGGCATAAGCCCCAGCATACACCTTTACATCTCTATTAATTACAAAATAGCATTGGTTTTGAGCTTCACTTACTCCATTTGAGATCATTAGATATAATTGTGCAACAATTAAGGATTGACTGACGTGCACCAGATGGAATAAATTGGATTCCAGAGGTAGCCAGGATAAAATCCACATGATTAGCCCCCAATCTGATGTACAATATTTTGTTTAGAAAAGAGTATTAGGTTTCCTTTCCCACAGCATTTTACTAAGAAATTTATTAGTCCATTTTGTCCTTGGACAGAATAAATCACTAGTTTTAACAGAGTTATAATCCTATCCTCCAACTACAGATCCATATAAAAATTTAGTCTCTTGTTCTGTCTCCAGCTTAATAAAGTTGGCTGGGAGCCCTAGAGACCTTAAACTTCCGTTGATAAAAGTAATTATTACTAGAAAAAAACCTAAAAACATGAAAGATTGTTTTATTAATTAACATATGCAAAATTTCCTTTGGCCTCAAGTGAAACAGTAGTGAAGCTAGTGTCACAGACACATTAGAGTTCACGTTCACTTACATTCAGTATCTAAAACTAAGGATCAGATAAAAAACCTAAGTTGTTTTAGAGGTAGTTTACTACCGAATATACGAGTGTTTGTCATGCAAATCCTTGGCCAAAAGCAATAAAAGTCAGCTGACAGAGAGTTCAACCTTGAGATCTAAACTTAAAATAATCCAGGATGAAGCAAAGTTTGTGCTCAAGATGCATGCTCCAGAAAAGTCAGGAAGAACAAACAGAAACATCATAGAAAAAGAAGAAAAGATCTCATCAACGTTGTCCAACTGCTTAGGTAAGGTATAACAAACAACAGGAAAGGAGTATGCAGTACTGGAGGGCAGCTGTGCATTTAGTGGGTGAAGGCAGTAACACATGTAAACAGATGTCACTGTAACCCACAATAAAACAAGTAGTAAAAAAATGGTCCATCAAAGAGTATCAGCTGGCAGAATGAATGATAAATACAAACAAACTCAGCTATTTTCATACTGCATCTCAAATACTGGAGGGATACAAGTGATAGAAATGTTAACAGTGCACACTACATAAATGAGGTGTCCTTTGTAAAATAACAAGTACATAAAGGAATGTAATACTGGGGATGGGGGGCTACCTTATACAGCTTCAAAGTTCTCTTGTCCACACTTAAGAAGAACATACAAAACTTCAAAATAACAGCTTCTAGTATTATATGAGGTAAGAGAGAATCAAACTTTATTTTCAGATGTGCGTTAGAGATTTTTTTTTTGCCTCATTCCTTGAGATTTGTGTTTATGTCTATATGTTTAAAATTGTCTATACTCTCCTGTGTAGCAATTAGAACACATTTTCATTTCAAGACATAGAATAAGATCCAAACAACTAATGAGCTCATGTATGCATGTAGCAATCTGTCATCCTGCAGCGGAGGATTAAAAGGTCATGTTATAACAGCAGCTTTGTTTCTCTCATACAGAGTGGTTAACACTAAAAATTATGCTTTCAATTTCGTAAAAGTAGTAAACAAAAAATACAAGCAAATTTAATTTTTTACGCTGGCAGTTTTTTCACTGCTAAAATAAAAAATGAAGAAAAGAATTTAAAAAACCTAAGTTAACACAAAGAGTCATATGTGTATATTTATTTTATTTCTGATCAAATATAATTTCTTTAGCCCTGAAAAAGCATTAAAATTTTAGTCTCACATCTGTAACAAGTGAAAAAGGAGCTTCACTTATACATTGTTTATAAGGTAGTTAGAAAGGAAACCTTTACTCATTAGCTTTCTACTTACAACACCCAGCTGTGGGAGAGTCAGGTTTATTTCCCTTTCACACCCAGAATGACTTGAATCCATATCATCCTTTTCCCGGGAGATTGCCCTAATTACCATACTGTAGTTACTGGGACATGTTTTCAGAGAAAGATCTTCTGTGAAGTTTTCCCTCTTTATACAAAACAATATTATATTAATTGGAGAAGGGACCAAAACTCAAGGGAATTCCTCGATGAAAAGCCTACGGCCATACATACAGTCTTCCAATTCCCAGCTTACCCCTCCCCACCAGCTTCCTCCCCTCAGGTTTACCAGTTTGGCCCTCCAGATTATTAAAAACAAACTTTGGTGGGAATTTGGCTACATATGAAATTGCCTTTTTTTTTTTTGGCAAATTACTTTAAAACACAAAATGTGTTTTCAACTAAAAATATACTTTCCATGTCACTCGTGAAGAAACATCATACTTTTCTGAAAGAATTGAAAGGATCAAGTCACACATATTGTGTTTGATACTGGGAGGGTAGGTGGCAGAAGTTTTCATTACTCCTTATCAAGAAAAGTGTAAAGATCTTGGTGTACAAATCCATAAACTTTAAACTAAATATCAAGCTGTTCCTTTAAAAAAAAAATCAAATCAGTTTACCAGGAAAATCTGAACATTATGCATTATAATTGAAAGAAAAATATTTCCTTCAAACTCTCACAGCAAAGAACAGGCTAAATTACCTACATCCTTCTTATTCTAATTTTCCATTAACAGTAGTGGAATTTCTTGGCAGAATTCAAACAGAGAATATTCAAAGTAGATCTTGCTTTCTGCCACAAGAATAAGATCTGAGCAAAACTTCAGTGTTGAGGGGTTTTTATTAGGACATTTGAAAAGTCTGTCCACGTTGTATGTGTCCAGGTGAAGACATTGAATTAAAGTTACCATTGAACATTGCACCAAGTTATATTTTCTGACAGTATTCATAATCAAAGACCTAATAAATTCACAGGAATACAAGCAACAGCTAACTGATTCTGGTCAGAGTGAATATAAACATGATAGTGCTTAAAAACAAATCAATCAACAGAAATCAGTCAGCTGCCAGACAGCATCATAATTTTCCCTGATAGTATGTCAACAGAAGTTAAAAATTATAATCAATCTGCATTAATTTCAGAAACAAAACCTTTTTTTTAAAATTTAAAATAAAACAAGAGCAAGAAAAAAGGTGAATATTCCCTGCCAAGGTTTCAACGATGAGAAAATAACCATCCTTGAAAAGCTGCTGATGGTGCTTGATTTCCCAACCACACTAATGTACCTCTCTATCATGCCTGATAACACAGGAACATATTCGTGCAAAGCAATGATGAAATTTTTAAGCTGGCATGTTGGGTAAAACATGGGTCTCAATTCAGTCAGTGTCAAATACCCATCAATCTATAAATACCCAGGATTTTATAAATATGGTGCAAAAAGACCTCAGTCTCTTGATGACAGCATCATCTCTAGTGTAGTTTTCAGAAACAGCATTAAACAACCCCAATTTCCACTGTTTACTAAAAAAAATTATTGATTCTATCATTAGTAGCTTGGTCCAGATACTGATGCCTTTGATGTTATGTATACAAGAGCAGTTAACTTCCATGGAAATAATTTTGAGTCTATCACCTTGTTGAGAAACTACTTTTCAAGTGTTGTCATTATAAACCACAAGGTAAAAATTCCACCAAAATTCTGAGGTCAACCAACATATATACTAATAAAAGGGATTTTTCTCAACTATTGAGTAATATTCGTGCTACTATTTCTCTGCGTTGTGATTTGCCGTATAAGTTAAGTAACAAGACCTAAAAGCGAAACACAATGGTGAAACTGGAAGATACAAGATTTCAATTCATATCTGCTGGTTTATAATCCCCTTACATGTAAGATATGATCAGAATTCTTTGCGATCAATTGCAAGACAACTCAAATTTTCACAAACTCAGGGGTCAGGCTAAAAGTTTCGCTTCACTTCCTAGGCACTTAGACAAAAAGACTAGTTATCTATAAAAATATAATATTCACAATAAAAGCAGTCATCACCCAACTGATTGAAAAAATACAAACTCTATGTATCATGAAAATGAACAATTACTTTGGGCCATCATCACTTCCATGTGTTGCTCTTCTGTTCATCTAATAGATTTTTAAGTCAGAATATACTAATAAGATCATTTATTTTGATAGTCTACAAAGTGCACTAATGTCCTCATTAAGCCTATGACTTCTGGTGAACTACATCATATTTGGAGAAAAAATAAACTGTTGTAGCTTTTCATTATGGAATTTTATCACCAAAGGAATCTATCACTGAAAGCTTTAATTTTAATTGAATTTTTACTGAGTAAATTAAATTTTATTTCTTCTTAAATTGGTTTCACCAGTTTTCTGTTTGTTGTCAGCCAAAAGCTAGGTGTTTTAATGCTGAACCCAAAAAAGCATGTAGTTCACAAATGTTCCCACCTGAACTAAGTGGAGCTCACAATTCTCTAAAAGCATTGCATGAATTAACAGTGATGTAGTTCATATCAGTAAATCTAAAACCAATATTGGGGACATTTATTCTATTAATAATACTGGGATCAGCATGCACTATGGGCATACTGTGCCTGGAATCATTTAAGTATGAATGCGGTAAACAAAAATCAATACCATCTATGTCCAACAGGAGGATAAAACCCAGCAGTATTGCATGGAACTCACTGCAGATACAACACTAAATATAACCTATGCTAACATAAGTGCTACCTTGTATGAATGCAACATGTATCTTGATACTTCCAGCAAACATTTCTGCTCCAATGAGAGGTCTGAATAAGGAATCAGTAACCTAGAGCATTGAGTGTCATGTAAAGGAAAGTTTTATACAGATGTGAAGAAAGCCGTCATTTGCCATTTGTTCTTTTTTGTAAAGAATTAACATTCTCACTATGAGACCAATTTGCTCAAGTTATTACAAGTTATTACAAGTTATTACACTAACCTTCTTAGTAATCTTCTTTGGCTGCTTTCAAAGTAGTCTTGGAAATTCAAATATGTTTTTCATACACACTTGAAATTTCAACCCAAATGACATTGTCTGTTTTTCAACAATCAAAAAGAACCTCAAATTTTCCACTGAATAGGATTTTTATTCCCCCCCCCCCGAGATGGTACTTCAGAAGGCAACTGTAATTCAGATTCATTGCGTTTATGTACTTCAAACCCATGACTATTTACTATTAGAGACAAGTTCAAACACTGGAGTTCTTGGAGGGGAACTCTGAAGATCAAATTGTATGTTCAAACAATCACATTTTTCCTCTATGGTTCCAGCCTTCTAAAATCTGGTGGTAAAACACCCTCCCATAAACCTGAAAAAGGATAAGTGACCTACCTTTGAAAGTCCGCCTACTTCCAAATAGAAGCAGATAATGAAAACATTCCAGGTGACCCACAGGGCAGTCCACACCGTGTACTAAACACAAAGCCAGATGAAAGCAAAAAGACAGAAAAATAAAATGTGAAGATGAAAGAGGACTTTATACTGAGCAGATCAATAATAAAAAACCTGATATCGGTGAGATTTGTTCTTCTGGGAACAGACAAGCGCAGAGTTCAGAAAAGGAGTTTTCCCTGCAGAAGTCCCCTAAGAACCATAGGAAATTACAAATCCAATATTCATTGCTGTTCTAAATACATACCAATAAAACAGATTTATTCTTTACAGTTTTACACTATCCTACTGATGCCAGTTAAGTCCAAAATGCAGACTTAAACACTGTTTTGGGGGCAACTGTGAGTTATTTGTAAATAACGGTTTAGCTCTGTTAATGGAGATTCCAGAATAGCACAGCAGTTTAAATAAGCAAATATTATTAAAATAATATTTAAATATTATGAAGAAAGACACAAGAAAAAAACACCATCAAATAAAACACAAGGTCTATTAACCTGATATTTGGATATTTTTCAAAAACAATCAGGTAAAGGCTAAATCTGACCTCTTAAGAGTCTTTCAGTAAAAGGTATTTTAATTACATCAAAAATAGCTCACTAATTCTCTGGCCTTTGTGGCCATAAACCCAATCCTACAATGCACCCTTGACAGATGAATGTATCCATATCTCTTCTGGTTTCTCCAGTGTCCTACCCTAGTGCAAGACTGAACTCATACTCCACCCACAGCATGAATGGGAGATTAATTTGTCTACCTTAAATCATCTCCTGTATTCTAATTGTCAGCATAAGTGACTGGTGCTATTTCCTTACAGATGCACTGTGTACAGCCGTAAACTATGCCCAATTAATTCTGCCCAAGTACCTCAGAAGCATTTCTGTCTGACGGCTGAGGGCACGCTCAGCCACGCTGGAGCTACACCCACCTGAAAAACGCACTGAGCAGCAGCACTGCCACTTCACATTTATGTGCTTATAACCTTCACAGGGGAGAACTGCTGCTAAGTGCCTTTGCAAGTCTATTTAGCTGTGACCAGGTAAGGCTAATATGTTACTGTTTTGCTTCAATATACTCAGTAAAGCTCAACACCCTAATCTATGACATGCTGGATCCCATTTTCATCACTTGGGTGCTGTCGGCTTGGCTGTCCTGGGCAGTTTTGGGTGATGTTCCCCTCTTCCTTCCCCCCCCTGTGATGTATGATAAAAGGTTCAGGTGAAAAGGACTGAATTTTCCCCTACTTTGCTTACCCCCACATGCATACAGGTGGTTTCTGTACACCAAACAAGTTAACTGTTTTAATTTAATTTCTTCTGAGGTATTTAGGCAGTTTGGAGATGGCTATGGCATAAGGAGGTCGTTAACAAACAAAGTGAGAGTAACGTTCCTGGGCCGTTTCCTCCAGCTTACAGAGAAGGGCAGTGTGGCAACTGAAGGCTGGGTTATAAAACAGATGAAGTTGTTTTGGTCTGCGAGCAGTACAAGGTCTGAACTATTCATAAGATTAACTCAAAAGAGGATATCACATTTTACCACATTTGCTGACTCTGTAGTAACTTAGCAGCAGCTCCTGATTTTCCAGTACATGTCCTCAGAACACCAGGTGCAGAGTGTTCAAAATTAATGAACACTTAATATCAGTCCAACTGCTCATAAAAAGCAGATTTCAGAATATTCGGGAGAATTCCCCTTTTTAAGAAAGATTTTTTTTTTATCTGTCCATGAATGAAATCTGTCATTACAACAATAGGAAACCTACTTGATGTGCCAGGCCAAGCCAAATCTGTTAATGGCCTCATTCTGCCCCATGGGCACAAAGGGCAACTCTGAACCATGCAGGCAAAAACTGCCTGAACACGCTTTCCCAGGGCAAGCTACACTGTTTTACACAGTCAGGACCTGTTTGGTCCCTTATCCACAGTGACGATTACTGAAAGGGAAGTGCAGGTGAAAAGTTTGGTGGACTCGGCAGCATTCGGTTTGTGGTTGGACTCAATGATCTTGAAGGTCTTTTCCAATCTAAATGATTCTATGATTCTATGAGAGCAGGTGTGCACCTTGAAACCCAGCTGCTGTGTATGCAAGGGCTCTTCCTGTACTCTCACTGAACTGCAGGAATATAAATTTAAGCTCTATTTGCTTTAAGAACACAGTAATTACACATTTGGTAATTAGTACTATATAATTTTTAAGATAGGAAAGTTATTGTCCAAATTTGAAAACACATATTTTCGGGTTTTTTTTCCTCGTTTAGCATCGTAGGTAGTTAAGGAAGTCTATATTAAAAGAAAATTTCAGACAGCAGAAGCAAGAAAGCAAAATTAGGAAATGTCAGGATTCTGGTTACATATGCCATCTTAATTTTTCTCTTTTGTGGATATGTGATACAATGCAAACATTAATTAAAACATTATAGGTAGATTTTTATTTTAAAAGACCCTACCTTCCTTAATACATTTTATGAACAGCTAACTCAATACTTCATTTCTCTTTGTCGCTCAGACCCTGCTCTGAGGACAGAATATTAATTTCCTCATGAGGTTTTCTAAGATGCACATCGCTGTAACATCTGAGAGCTGCGCAAACATTAACTAATTTATTTTATGTTATAAGGGAATGATACAGCTCTCAGAATGCAAATTATGTTCTGATACATGCAGAGATTACATTCAGAAGTATTCATACGTTATAGGCATCCAACTTGAGATGCTTAAGACTTTATTTTTCAGAACTCCTGGGATTATACAAGTGCTTTATAAGCTCGGTGTTCAGCTCCCTGTGGCTGAGCATTCAGCACTCGTGCAAATGAGACCACAAGGTCTCAAGACAAGAACCTGGAATGCAAGGCGAAAACAAAGCACGTGAAAAACTTGGTTTAAGTGACGCAGTTTGTGTCAAAAAAGGTTTTGGTGGTTGAGAGTAGAGATAAAACTCAGCTATCCAGCACAGCCTTCACGACAAAAGCAATCCTTTTAGTCTTGCTGTCACAAGCCTCATTCTGCCTATGTCTTCTGTTTTCTGCAAATTGAGTTTCTATTCTATAGCTGCGATCACCAGAAAGACCCCAAATGTCTGTCCTTTCTATTGCAATTGAGGGCTTTTTTTCAACTAGAAAATTTTGCAACCAGGAAATTGCAACTAGAAAAAAAATTGGTGTGCATCCATGCAGTTCAAAATGGCAAATATATAAAAGGATCACATTAAGATTGCACAAGAGAGCTTTAGTAACAGCTTTTCTTAATTTTTGAGTATTTCTTCTTGAAAAATCTGTAATACTTTCTGAACATTATGTGTATGTGTGTAAATTTGTATGTATATACCTTCAAGGTTTAAAACAAAAATTATAAAAATATTCCATTATGTGGCATCACACTAACACCTGCTTGGGTTGCTAACAGAGGTATAACTTTTAGACTCATGATGAAGACCTCTCCTTTTTGCCAGCATAGAAACTGCCTGCAGTCCCGGGTTGCTGCCCTCTGCGTGAAGGGACACATCATGCACGCTGGCAGACATTTGCTGTGAAGGGAGGAGTGGTTTGAGTCTGAAACATCAGGTCCACACCTATCCTCAGGGTTCATTTCCCTCCCAAGGCACCTCACCTAACGAGCTTCATGACCTGACCTGCCACTCAACCTCTCCCACCCCATGTGCTGAACACAACCCTGATGGTCCTGCTGTGTCTGCTCACTCTCCTCCTTCCCACACCCAGGGATTCCTGCACCAGTTCTTTGACCAGCCAAATTCACTACCCCCTGGTTCAGCTGGTCTCATGCTCAGCATCACAACCCTCACCATGTCTGGCATGAAGAAAGAATTTTCCACACAGGTTGAATTAATAAGAAGAGTTGGTTGTTTTGTTTCGATTTTTTTTTTTTCCATTTTATAGCCCATAAGATGCACTACTTAAAAGTCACCTGGATATTTTCACTTAAGAGATTCCTTCTGCTGGAAGCACCTTGGACACTGGTAATAATTTTTTCTGATTTCTCCCCATGATGCACTGTATACTTTCTTGCTTTTTGGTCTTTTGCACTAAGGGTTGTATATTGTGTGGTGTGAGGAAGCATTTGGAGTCTTATGAGTTATGTGGACAGAGTACTCCCTAAACCTTACAGGTTAAACATCTATTAAATTATTGTCCAACCCAGTAAGTTCCTTTCAGATCCCTGTTCTCAATGCCAGCCTCTGTACAACAGTAATATTTCTATACCTCTTTTGACTCTACAGGTCATATTGAAAACGATGCAGAGATACCTTTCATATACCAGTGAAATACAACTATTTCTAGAGTTAAACCATCCATATTAGAGGGACACATTGTCACAAAAAGAGTTAAGAAAAATGCAAAGGATGGCTTCTTGAACTGAAAGGTGAGAGAGAAAAGGGGAATTTCTAAGTTTGAGTATTACAAGGATTGTGGGATAGGTTTAGCTTTAATGAATTATTAATTTAATTTAATGAATTATTATTAATGAATGATTAATGAATTTAATGAATCATCTCAGTGTAGGGCAACTAAGATGATTGAGGGATGGGAGCATCTCCCTTATGAGGAAAGGCTGAGAGAGCTGGGACTCTTTAACCTGGAGAAGAGAAGGCTGAGGGGAGACCTTATTTTGGCATACAAGTATCTAAAGGGTGGGTTGGAGGAGGATGGAGCCAGACTCTTTTCAGTGGTTCCCAGTGACAGGACGAGGGGCAATGGGCACAAGTTGGAACACAGGAAGTTCTGTTCAAATGCATGGAAAAACTTCTTTATGGTTCGGGTGACAGAGCACTGGCACGGGCTGCCCAGGGAGACTGTGGAGTCCCTTTCTCTGGAGATTTTCAAGACCCGCCTGGATGCAGTCCTGAGTAATGTGCTCTGGGCAATCCTGCTTTAGCAGGGGAGTTGGACTAGATGATCTTTAGAGGTCCCTTCCAACTCTGAAAATTCTGTGATTCTGTGAATAAACTATCTATCTCAAGTGTATATTTAATCTGAAGTGCAGCACCTCCTCTGACAGTGTCTTGGCATTAAGGGAAATGGATGTTGGTTCAGGGATACTTCAAGGGAAAGGCAGCAACTACTGAGTCATCAGATCGTCCCCCTGTAATACCTGGCTGTGTCTCAGAGGCATCAGTACTTAGAGAGCCCTACTTATTCATATTTGTGAGATATGACAAGGAAATTGGCATAAATCAACATCGTGGAACAGTAACAACTTGGGGCTTAACAGGAAGGATATTCAAGGAGTAATTTTGGTTGCCTAAATATTTCACAAGTTTTGAAACTGCAAGAGTGTTTGTATAGCATTTGCTTGAATACTGTGTAAAGTATCCTGGTTAGCCTTTCTCCTGCTTTTTTTGGTTTTTTTTAAGAAACTGCCTCCTGGCTTTTCAGATGTACACATTGTCTAAATATCATATTATTTAAAGGAATAAATAAAAGCAAGCAAAGGAGTGATTTCCACCTTATATTCTCCTATTTAAGTGTATTATTTTAATCTCTCACTGTTCATTAATACATTTATGTTCAGCTTTGGGCCAGGTTTGTGCAATCTTAGCTGTATGACTCATCGTTCAGAAGGCTTTTGAAGTCCCATATCAGAAGTAGAAGAAGGGAAAAACCCCCAACCATAACAAGTATTCTGTCATTATTTTTAATAAATTTTAACAGCCTGAAAATCTTGCTGGTGATAGCAAGTTCTGTCAAGAAAGGAAAAGCATGCACAGGGAAATGGATCACAGCAGAGCTCTGGAGCTGCATGACGGGTATGTTACAGCGTAGTTAGAACTGAAATTTAGCTGTTTTTTTATTTGCAAATGTTTGGGTAAGTTTCAAACGAGCTAATATGGGAAAATTAGGAATCGGCTCTGCACTTTTATGCCCCCTGAGGACTTTGCACTGATTTATTTCAGCCACAAAATATTCAAGTACTGAAAATAGCATATCTGCTTAGTGACGGGACAAATCATTCACAAAAATTTATCTAAACTAGCAATTAATACAAAAACTATTAGAAATAATTATTGGATTTAAACTAATTAGGACACTTGGTGTTAATGCAGTTGCTCATTCTCTCTCTTTTTCCTAAGCTCTGAGGACTCAGAATTTTACCTACAGGCAAGTGAAATTCCAGATTTATTTCAGAATCACTATCCTTATAGTCCTATATCTGAAGGGTATCCAGCTGCTTTTGTGTTTATCCAGCTTCTATTACAGCCCTCACTGAGCTACATGGCTCTAGGTACCTGCACCAAAAGCCTGCTCAGTTGTGTCTGCAAAACTACAGTCTCATATTTGACTGCAGTATAGATACACTTCAAGTTCTGGCCCTACATGTAACACTTTTTTTCACTTACTTTTGCATTCCTGCTGTATGTTAAATTTTGAGGGGAGAGAACACGACATATGCAGCATAGGATGGTAAAGTGAAAGCTTTTGTGTAACTTCTCTTGTCAGGGAAACCTTCAGGCACAGCCTTCATTGCACAGAAGACAGATTAAAGACCTTCTTTCGAGGTCAAACCAAGGACCCTAGAGCTGGTCAGCTTAAGTAAAGGTCCCTACGAGGATACGATAGAATACCACGGTGATAATTTGCGCCACATGCACCAGATCAATTTTGTGTAGACAGTTTACAAAAGTAAACTGTTGCATCTGACTTGATTCTCTCTTCACTTCAATTTTTTATATCCCAATGGGATCATATGCACTAGCAAAGCTGATGTCAGGGAAGTCTTAAGGAAAAGCCAATGGATACTAAACATACTTTTCCTGAAGTATTTGGTTACTTTTCCATTTAAACTGGATTTAGCTAAATCGAAACCAGAAGCTTCAGCAATCAGAGTACATAAAAGTATGACTCAAAATATTTTTTTTTGCCAAAAAGCACAGAACCAAATTCTCACTTTAATGTGGGACACCAACCACTAACGTACCCAGGGGCTCAGATGTGGCTGAGGCTGCAGATATGGACTTGGAAGCCTACAAAGCTTCTCAATGAATTTGGAGCCCAATTTACTACTCCGAGCCTAGATAGGAATCCCTCTGCATATTGTATTTAAGTAATACTGAAATTCAGGACTCTGCTGAAGATTCGCATTAAACACTTTGTATCTGAAGCCAAGTAGTAAAAGTTTACCACTGTAACAGGTGGAACATGATTTTACATGGTTTCAGTAGCATGGAGGCAGTCTATATCCTTCCTTGGGAGAAGTGCCTCTGGCTTCCCTTTTCACTTAGCGAAAACAGCCTGGAGCTGGCACTGGTAGGGGTCCTTGCTGTCCATACCACTGGCTCCTCTAGGGCTTCTGAGGACAGCTGGCAAAGCCCAGCTGTGGTTGGGAAAGTCCTAGGAAGCACAGCTTCTGGGGAGCGTGTGTTATTGGAAGAATCTCAGACTATAGATCAACGAGCACTTTAGCTGGTGTAACCCTGCACTGCTGCAGAAAGACTCCATGCACTTTTCCCTCTCCTCTGGCTGCTTGTTCCCTTTTCCCCTCTCACACCTCCTCACTTCTGCTGGAGCAAGCCTAACAGTGAAAGAGGTCAGAAAGCTGACTGGCACTTAACACTGAAAAAGAAAATGGTTGCTTTTCAGCTGGATCTGTTCTGGTTGGATAGTCAATCAAGTGGCTGAACTGACACTTGTGCTGGTGCAAATGAATGAACAGCACAGGGACAGAAGGTAGCAGCTGAGCAAAGGGAGGATTATTGCTTGTGCTGGCTTGAGGTATTCAGTGAATTCAGCCTGAGGGTGAAACTAGACAAGAGGCTAAACTGACAATTTTGCAGCTCGCAACAAGGGAAGTCTTGCATCTCCTCCCTTCCCCTCCGCCTCCACACTGCTGTTCACGACTGCACAGTCCCAATCCCTGCCTTATGCTGGCCCTGGCACCCACTGGGAACCTCACAGACTGGATTCAGCTCACCAAGCTAGCAAAAAACTCTCCACTTTTTGCTAGGTTGGTTTTCTGACAGCTTAGGAGTGGAACTGGCTTACTCAAGGGTCCGGTTAACCGCTGCCAGAATGGTTGGCGAGGGTTCGGAGAAGTATTCAGCCAGGGAGAACAGTGGGAACAGGGAGGCATGCAAGCCACCCCCTTCTGCTGGTGTTGAGCTGTGAGGCTGGTTCCAGACAACTTGAGTACTTTCACCCTGCAAACTTCAGGATTTGGCTCAAACTATTCCTACTTCACTGGGAACCTTACCTTAGTAAGGACAGAAGCTGCTCTGAAGCCTTGATCTTCCCAAGTAATGAGTATTTGCACCTGCTATAGCTTGAGCTCTTAAATATTTGCTTAAAGTTAAATCAGAATGTGAATTCAGTTAAACCTGAGGATAAAGTATCTTGTTGAGGTGTTTCTTTCTTTAATTATGAGTTTTCTACCCCTACTTTAAAACAACTTTAATACCATCTAAAATGTTCATTTACATTGCAAAAGATATAAAAACAGTCAACATCTGTTGTGTTTCATTCGAAAACTAAGGCAGTGCTGAACCTGAGGGGCAAGAGATTTTGTGGTGTTGCACTTCGGGCATGAATTTCCTACGTAATTTTACAGATACTTACCCTCACTTGCTTCAGATGTCTTACGTATAATATGGAGAACATGAAGCAGAAAGGTGAGTCATCAAGATATGGATGTATATACATGGCTGCCCAGTTCTCCAACAACAGGTAATAGGTAAAAGTGCTATTATTTACATCAATCCATTTGCAATTACTTATAGTCTGCTTGTGAAGATTAGCTAATGTGAGCATAAAGAACCTCGGATGCACATTTTGTTCACTTTTTCTTTTAAGACATGACAAAGAATTACAGGATTCCAGGCTTGACTAGAAAAGATGAAGCTTTTAAAGTATTTGTTTGATGAGTTTTCCTCAGTAGACATTCATTTCACTCTTTTGTGAGGGAAAAAAACCACAACTTTAGCCTCTTAAAATCCATTACTGACAACACAACTGAAATGTTCCAGATACAGACACTGCCAGGTAAAGACATAATATTCATCCATTCAGAAGAGACTGTGAGGGAGGAAAAAGGATATTTTTTGTTGGCGGTTTCCTTCACAGCTTTGAAGGGTTTTTTTATTCCTACCTATGTTGAGAACATGGGACAAAATCTGTGAAGCCTCAAGTTACAAGCATCAGAGACAATTTACAACAATTTGGGGTCAAGGCTGTAAATACAGGTCTTGGCAAAGTTAGACGTAATTGAGAAGGAGATTTCTTTGGAACCCATGGGTCACAGGACAAAAAGAATTTCTGCCATTCTTGCTTTTCCCTCTTTAAGAGGAAGATACAGCTACATATAACCTGACCATTACAAACATTTTTTTAAATGGCCATTGGTTCTGCTTGTCTATAGCAAAGAGAAAAACATTTTGTATTTCGTTTCTTCATTTATGCATAGTCTAATTGTAGATGTTCCCATGACCCAACAGTGGTATTTCATTCTTTAAAGAATCTTACTAAGAAGTCATATCATGGTCATACTTTCGGTAGTACTTTCTCTGGGTTACCCATTCTTGATAGCTTCCAAAATCTCAGAAATGCAACTCAGTAGTCCTAAATTTGCAAAAAGACATGGAGACATCTAAAGTTTCTACAGAAATGCCATCTGGTGTTTTGAGGCCAAGAAAATCCTACTTTGTAATGTGACAGGTTTTAAAATGAATCACAATAAATAATAGATAATAAATGAGACTTACCACGACTATATATCGAGGCCTAAACTGGATGGTTCCAAACAAACCCAAAATGACAACTATTATTTGTAGGAAATTGCCAAGGATAGGAGCCCATTGGAAACCAAGGAAGTCAAAGATCTGTCTCTCTAATGCTGCCAGCTGTAAGAAAACACATAAACAGAACATCCACTTTTTAATTATGGGTGAGACAGAACACTTGACATTTTGTTATTTGCACCAGGCTTCACCAGGCAGAAGTATGGCAAAATTCTGAAACTATGGTTCCTGGGTGTAGCCTTTGTCAGTGTTTCAGTACACTGGTATCTGAAGATAGCTACTAGTCAACATACAGTTCTCCTAACGAAAAAACACCTGGAAAAACTTTAAGAAAATGCTTGTAACCCCCTCATACAGTATAAAACTACCTCTACAAACCAAACACAGGCAAGTTTTATTCTGTTCTTGAATGCTGGAAACTTGGCTTGACAATATCTATTCAAATACAAAATATTTCTTAAACAGAGGCTCACCTAGATTTGAGCAAAGCCATGCAAACTTTGCTATTGTTAACAAAGTATCATCATGCTCCCTCCCTTCCCCATGTCTTTGCTTTCTTAGATTTAGTCTCAACTAAACTTGGTTCAATATTTTTCCAGCCATTGCAAGATATTTTTGAGCAGCTAAACAGAATCCTACTGAGAAACAACTGAGTTTCTCTGCTTGCCGCAATTTATTACACGTCTACTTGATTTTACTGCATTGTTACAAACTCTAAAATTTACTGGAATATGCACTTAAAATATTTATAACTGAGACAGATGGAGTAAGCATGGCCCTATGAATACCAACCAAAGTATTATCACATGTGGATATTTCACATAAAACATTTCATTTTACACATAATGGCCAGATTCAATCCCCACCCACAAGATGGGGTTAGGTGTTACTGAGAGCAGAACAAAAATCATTCCTTACACCAGTTATGAAAACCACATTCTCTATGCTGAGGTTAATAAATATGATTAATCTAAACAATTAAATGAACAAAGGTTGAATCATCAACTTGGTGCAGCTCCTCTGCAATCAATGAAGTTACATTGACTTTTATCAGCTAAACATCTGGCCCAGTATATATAAATGAAAAATCATCACACAGCAGACAATGTTAAAATTATATTATCCTCTTGGACATGTAAGAAGTTTCTATCTTAACAGAAATTATCTTATTCTTTTTGTGCTGCAGGTAAGGGAGAATCTCAGGGGGAACACCACTCCCATGTGAGTGAAGCTGTTCTCATGTGGCATTAGCAATCTACCTTGCATTTATCACACTCTGCTCTCTCTTCTTTTAACTCATTGTCCTATACCATCTGGATCAAAAAATAGTTTTCTTCCCTAGGTACGGAAAAGAACTACAGAAGTTAATGACCAAACCCAGCAAATTACATATTTACATGGACCTCAGATGGAATTTCAGTGCCTAATGGTGTGGCTGTCACCTTCCTGGAAGTATATGGGCGTCCTAACTAGTACACAACAACAGTGACCCCGATGTCATTCTTGTAATGTCTTCACTTTGTAGTAGACTTACAAGCATCACAATAATGGCCTAGTTGGGACTTCACTAGGGACACCTCAGAATCACTTGCTTTTTCAACCACTCTAACGCATTTCCTCAGGGCAATTCAGGTGGCCTCACATTCGGGAATACCCCTGCCTGTAGCTTCCCTAAACCACAGGATACATCACACAGTACAATACAGTACAAGGGTGCCCCAAAAAAGGGTGCATGAGATGGTATGAGATTGCAGAGTTTCAAAAACTCTTTGGCACAGGTAGAACTCACAGTTTATGGTATTAGCAACAACGTACCAGCACTGCTGTCCTGTATCAGTAGGAAGACGTTTATGACACCCACAACCAGAGCCAGAGCCTCTTTCATTCCACCACTACAAGTAGAGATCTTCCAGGGTCAGCAAGGCACCTAAATAATTCCTAGATCACCATTTTTCAGAGACAATGTGTTTTCTTCTTGGAGCTCTGACATTACCAAGTGAACGGAGGATGGAGTGGCCAAATCAGATCAGAATCTGCTTATCAGCCACCTCTTCCCTGACATTCATTGAAACTCTCAGATAGCTTGTCTTCACCTGCACCAATAAATTGAGTGTGTTCTGTAACACTCCCAGTACTGAAGGCAGCTGGATTACGATTGCCTCCAGTAAAGTGTCCTTGGCTCTGAAACAGGGCAGCTGTGGGCAAACTACATACCTACCTGCTCAAATGGTTCCTGGGCATTGGTGAACTGTCAGCGAAGACGGCTGGTCACAACAAGCCCCATTAACATGACGGAGGACTCTTAACAGCTCCCTAGTGCCCACAATGGCATGGCACTGCCTAGCTTCTTCCCCAGGCACATGTGAATTTTCTGATGTAGAGAGCACAGGGCTTGGCCACACTCGGTATTGAGGAAATTCATTCACACAAATGGTTCACTGCAAGAGATGGCTGCCCTGCTCTCTTAGACATGTTATGTAGTGTAGGACCACCCAGAGCTGTCTGAAAGACAAAAGAAAACAAAAGCCTGCAGCCCGGACATGCACACTGCAGTACAGACATGAATGAAGCTGTTTAGTATGTGTCCCTTCTTAAGCTGGTCCTTAGGAAGCAATTTTCAGAACCCTGTAGATCAGCACCTTAAATGCCTGAAAGACCTAGTACTGCAACGTCAATGAACTCAGCCACTGCACTCTGCCAACAGACTTATGTTAACAGGTTTGGTACTCAGCTCATGCCTAAATTAGATCAGATGCAAAGTTTGCCTTCATGTGTACCTCCTTGATATCTGCCAAGCAAGCTCTGGGAACCTCTAGTAGGACTGGGCTCCCACAAAACAGCACAGTGGCCACAAGTATCTTCCCAAAGATGGTTTTGGAAATGTGTATATGCACCACAGGTAGACATACACATATAAAAAATATTCAGACTTTTTATGGACTACTGTGGTAAAGGCACCCACCTAAAACACAGAGAAATAAGGTTCAGTTTCGTCTCCTGCTGCCTACTGAGGTATCCATTCCTCTCCTCCCACCTCCTACCCATTAGGATACCAAGGGGCAGAGCTTCTCCTTGAAGCTGTGTCACCAGGCAAAAAATAAAAATTTGCGTTTAGAGAGCCAAAAAGATAGCACAAGCAGAAATATGAGTCTACAGCCTACTGCTTATGGCATTTATCTGGAATTGGGAGAGTTGCTTGTATTTCTTGCCTGCAGGGCTCTCTATTTTTATATATGGTGACAGCATGTAAACCACCAAAGGAGTCCTGAGAGCAGGATGCCAAACATACAGCACCATTCCTTCCCCACTAGCAAGTGCTTTCACCATCGGGCTTTGCAGTGAGACCTTCCTGTGCAGCTAAGTCTCATTTAGTTTGCTCTTGCTGCCAACACAGAGTAATTTGTCTCATCCCTAAAGCCCACAGAATACATTAGTGGGGGGAAGAAATCTAAGGAAAAGAAAGAAGTAGGAGACGTCTATCCTGCTGAAATTACTACTCTCTTCTGAATTACAAAACCTTCTTACAGACAGTGCAGGTAGAAGTTAAAAAAACTAATAACTCATTATAATGGCAGAAGAAACATATTAGCTTCCGGTTTCTCTATACCATAAGCAATACGCACTAAATAGAGATAGCACATAAGTGCTGCTGTTCTTATGTCACAGTATGTTCTTATTACACCCAACAGAATCCCCAAGCCGAGGTGAAGGCCACAGACTTCTTAGCTCTGTGCAAATGAATGAAAACACTCCCTAACCCAATATGTGATACAGGTAATTCATTCACTGCACAGAAATCAACAGAATAAAGGGAGGGAAACAGGTAGCTGTGCACAATTACAGACTGTTCTTACACAGACGTGAAGAGTCAGTGCTACCTGTCTGCACACACGCAAAATCTCAGTAGCCTCAAGTGGCCACCAGACTAACCTATGCCACACGGTGCAGTCATAAAGGAGCAGACACTGTGACAGATAGCTTCACTTGGAGTTATGTGCATATGAGTGCTTTGAAATGTCTCATCAAAAACATTTTGATGATAAAGAGGCTATTTTTCTCAACAAGAAATTTTCCCAAGAGAACTTCTGCTTTCATCACCATTTTCAGATTCACATGGAAACAACCAAAAAGCCTCACCCCTGAAGGCAAAGCAGAGGTTCCTCAAATTAGCTGGCTCAAATTCTCCCATTGCATATATCAACTTAGTAAGGCAAAGGAGCTTGAGGCTGGAGAAATGGGGTATGTTTGATGTGACTGAGGTCCTCCGAGGCTTTACTGTCACACCACTTTCCTAACAAGCACATGTTGGGAGAGGCTGGCACTGCCACTGCTTGTGGCAGACAACCAAGCCTGGGAGTGTCCATTATAAATTGTTTGATACTGTTATTTAACGATTAACATAAAAGTGGAACGGAAACCCAAACCCTTCTTGCAAATAAAAGAGGCTTTCCGTTTTAGCTAATATATACTGCAGGTCTGTTTTTAGTGAATCCTATGTCAGGTTGGGTGAAAAATTTTGATGAGAACTTATAAAAATCTATCAAACTTGGTAGGAAATAACATTTTCTTATCATAACAACAGTTGGAAACGGAGACATATTATTTCTTATTACTGCTGCCAAGGGAGCGCTTTGTTATTTAGTCATCATCAGCACCGACAATCTTGTAATGTAAAGTGCACAACTCAGGAGAGTAGGACTAGCAGTAAAATGGTCTAGCGGGACTGGATCAGATCACTTAATGAAGATGTGCCGCATTTGTCTTGTTCTTTTACCTCTTTGTTTCACTAAGTCTATCAAACATTCCCCACGTCCCTGTCTCTGCACAGTACAAGAAGAAGATGCAAGACTGGGCTGCATTAAAGTCTTACAGGCTGAACTTTCTCTTCTGGCCATGCCCAAGACCTTCTGTGTTAAGAGCAGCAGAAAGTTTAGGTGAGCTTATCTGTTTGAATTATGAGCTTCTCCACCTAGATGGATCAACCAGATATGCAGTACATTTGGAACATCCTGACAGAAGAAACAGGGCAGCCATAGCCTTAATGCCCCATATGTTGCATATGGTGAAGGAGTAAAAAAATAAAAGATGAGGCAACAACCAGCAATGCTGAATACGATCTACAGAAAGAACTCACCAAGATGGTCCTAGTCAATAGAGAGATCAAAAAACATCTTTGAGAGCAGACTTCAACAAATGCCCCCTACGGAATAAATGCCTCCTCTAAATTCTCAGGTCCTATCATATTTCAAAATACATATCAGAAGCTGTCTGAGTGATGAGACACCACAGCAGAGTTACAAAGTCAACTTTTCAAAATGAGTGTAAAAACTCAATTTTCTCTTCTGTCGGAAACCTCATGGATAACAGTCAGTTTTATATTTTAATGGAAAAGCTTTTATAAACAACACGTTAGTTTGAGATGAATAAATAGATCTACATCCATAACAGAAGGAGTCACTGGATCATGAAACAGAGGTTTCATATGTAACATCATTTTAGACAAGAAAAGACCTAAAAATGGGTTGATATAAATGTAAAAACATAACATTACTTAATATAAAAATAAAAAGTTAATGATATACAGAAATATCTGAAAATTTGATACCCTATAAATTACTGAGTTTACAAAAGTGGGAAAGTACAATCTACTCTGCATTTGATATTAAAAAGCTGCTTCAGTTTTTCATGTAAGACAATCCCTAAAATTATAATAACCATAAAAGTATCCATTCTATATCTAACAAACTTATATTCAAGAAAGACAACAGCAATCATAAAATTAAATACTTAGTAACGGCAGAGCTGTAAAATTACATAGTTCTGAAACCTTTTTTGAACTAAAACCAATTTAAAAGCTAGGAAAAAAGACACAAATTATTATGACTTCCCAAACAGACACTTTCCCCAGCTTTCAAAAATGAAAATAGTATACAAAAAAATGGAGAATACAAAAATTACAGTCTAAAGCATTTATATCCTAAGTTCAAGTCAGGAATTATCTGAAACATTTGAATTATGCATGTAAGACTGAGTTGGCTGATGCTGCTAATAATTATCACAGGAGAAGTGCCAGGGCACAGCTCATCAACCGTACTAGCTACTGCTCCTAAGGATAAAGATGTTTTCTGCAAAACTTTCTCCTTCATCTTGTGGCCATAAATTTAACCTGTGGATTCAGAAAGAGTTTCCTGGACTTGACAAACCTCTGAGGACTGTTGCTCCTTTTACCTTTACAACTAGTTTCCACATTCAATATGCTGTGCCGAATTACAGACAGTTTGGTCCAGTTTTTGTAGAGGCAATTGTTGAAAACTGAACTGGTTTCCCAGCCTCCTCCAGGAAAGTCTACCTGGAGCTTTAAGGGCCCTCTGTTCTGGAGCCCCAGTACACCTTTACTGAGCTCAGCAGTGCACTTACCTTTGCCTCCCACCCCATCCTTCCATCCCATCCCATCCCATCCCATCCCATCCCATCCCATCCCATCCCATCCCATCCCATCCCATCCTCTTTCCCTTCCTTCCTTCCTTCCTTCCTTCCTTCTTTCTTTTTTGCCCAGATCACTGAGCAACCCCGAAGCGGACAATGCCAAAGCAGGAATGGAGAGGAGCAGTGGGAGCTGCTTACACCACTTTGTAGCCTGAGTACTCGGCTGGAATAGAAAAGACCTTGGATCAAGGTCGTTTTTAGCACCAGCTGCATTTGACTTAAACCCAGTCCTCACATTCCAGCGCTCTTAGGCATGCATTTTCTTTTTCTTGACAGATGTTCCACTGAGAAAACATTTTTGTACAACCTTGGGGCAAATGCACAATGTTCACATCATTCTTTTACATTTGTTTTGGAGAATACATACTTTATAAAAGTATGAAAAGACATCAAAAAGGTACTGAACTAGTCTGGATAAAACCCCAGCACTGGAGAGTAAAATATTGACTTACTAAATGCTAAAACCTAACAGGCGAAGCAAGAAGGTGGTTAAAAAAATAAATAAAAAATTAGTTGCATCAAAGATGGACCGGTAAAGCATAAAACACTTTTATACAAATCTTATACTCCTGCTGTAACTTCAGAATTTTACTGACAGTCTTGACTTCAGTGAGAAGGAAAATAAGATTTAATATGAAATGCTATGTTTGTAACGGAGGGGAGAACATTTAAATTTGAAGTGGAAGGGTGGCATCAGATGATCGTTCTTGACTGAAGAATCATAGAATCATAGAATCATAGAATGGTTTAGGTTGGAAGGGACCTTGAAGATCATCGAGTTCCAACCCCCCTACCATAGGCAGGGACACCTCTCACTAGACCAGGTTGCCCAAGGCCATGTCCAGCCTGGCCTTGAACACCTCCAGGGACGGGGCTTCAACAACTTCTCTGGGCAACCTGTTCCAGTGCCTTACCACCCTTAAAGTGAAAAACTTCTTCCTAATGTTTAATCTAAACCTGCCCTCTTCCAGCTTAAAGCCGTTCCCCCTCGTCCTATCACTACATGCCCTAGTAAAAAGTCCTTCCCCAGCTCTCCTGTAGGCCCCCTTTAGGTACTGGAAGGCCGCAATGAGATCTCCCCGGAGCCTTCTCTTCTCCAGGCTGAACAGCCCCAACTCTCTCAGCCTCTCCTCATAGGAGAGGTGCTCCAGCCCTCGGATCATCCTCGTGGCTCTCCTCTGGACGCGCTCCAGCAGGTCCATGTCCTTCTTATGCTTGGGACTCCAGAGCTGGATGCAGTACTGCAGTTGGGGTCTCACGAGAGCGGAGTAGAGGGGCAGAATCACCTCCCTTGACCTGCTGGCCACACTTCTTTTGATGCAGCCCAGGATATGGTTGGCCTTCTGGGCTGCGATCGCACATTGCTTGCTCATGTCGACCTTCTCATCAGTCAGCACCCCCAGGTCCTTCTCCACAGGGCTGCTCTCCAGCCATTCTCCGCCGAGCCTGTATTTGTGCTTGGGATTGCCCCGACCCAGATGTAGGACCTTGCACTTGGCCTTGTTGAACTGCATGAGGTTGGCTTGGGCCCACCTCTCCAGCCTGTCCAGGTCCCTCTGGATGGCATCCCTCCCCTCAAGCGTGTCTGCCTCGCCAAACAGCTTGGTATCATCAGCAAACTTGCTGAGGGTGCACTCTACCCCACTGTCCATGTCGCTGACAAAGATGTTGAACAGTACGGGTCCCAGTGCCGACCCCTAAGGAACACCACTCGTCACTGCTCTCCACTTGGACACCGAGCCGTTGACCGCAACCCTTTGAGTGCAACCATCCAGCCAGTTCTTTATCCACCGAGTGGTCCATTTATCGAATCCATGTCTCCAAATTAGAGACCAGGATATCGTGTGGGACAGTGTCAAACGCTTTGCACAAGTCCAGGTAGATGACATCAGCAGATCTTCCCTTGTCTACTGCCGCTGTAACCCCTTCGTAGAAGGCCCCCAAATTTGTCAGGCATGACTTGCCCTTGGTGAAGCCATGTTGGCTCTCGCCAATCACGTCCTTGTTTTCTGTGTGCCTCAGCACAGTTTCCAGGAGGATCTGCTCCATGATCTTGCCAGGCACAGAGGTGAGACTGACTGGCCTGTAGTTCCCTGGGTCTTCCTTGTTTCCCTTTTTGAAAATAGGGGTTATGTTTCCCCTTTTCCAGTCGGCAGGAACCTCGCCAGTCTGCCACGACTTCTCAAATATGATGGCTAGTGGCTTCGCAACTTGATCTGCCAGTTCCCTCAGGACCCGCGGATGTATCTCATCAGGTCCCATGGACTTGTGCACCTTCAGGTTCCTCAGGTGGTCTCTCACTTTATCTTCATCTACAGTGGGCAGTGCTCCGTTTTCCCAATCCTCTCCTTTGCAATGTGCGTCTTGGGCAGTGCAGCTGCTGTCTTTGTCTGTGAAGACTGAGGCAAAAAAGTCATTGAGTACCTCAGCTCTGTCGCTGTCCCGGGTGACCAGTTCTTGCGTTTCCTTCCGGAGAGGACCTACATTTTCCCTCGTCTTTCTTTTCTCACTGACATACCTATAGAAGGATTTTTTGTTTGTCTTAATGTCCCTGGCCAGATTTAGTTCTAGCTGGGCTTTAGCTTGTCTAACCCGCTCTATGGCTGCTCGAACGATTCCTCTGTAATCCTCCCAGGCTACCCGCCCCTGTCTCCGCTCCCTGTAGGCCTCCTTTTTTCTTTTGGTCAGTTCCAGGAGCTCCTTGTTCATCCACACAGGCCTCCTGGCTTTTCTGCCTGCCTTCCTCTTTGTAGGAATGCATTGCTGCTGTGCTTGGAGGAGGTGGTCCTTGAATATTAACCAACTTTCTTGGACCCCTCTTCCTTCCAGCGCTTCATCCCACGGCACCATACCAAGCAGATTCTTCAAGAGGCCAAAGTCGGCTCTTCTGAAATCCAGGGTCATCAGCCTGCTGCGCACCTTCTTCATTGCCTTGAGGATTTCAAACTCAACCATTTCATGGTCACTACATGTGACCATGAATGCTATTTAGGAAGTTACTGTTCCTCAGCTAAAGGTTACAGCCTCCTTACCTGTGAGTTAACACCTTTCAACAGAAGCTTCATAACCAAAGATGAGTGCAGTTCATGTCACAATGAAATGTTAAAATTTGACTTAAATCACTTCTTTATACCTTTGGTGATGGTTAAAACAATCATCTGACCACACAGGAGATTCCCATTATATTTTTAAAGATCTGAACTCGTCTAGGTGAAATACTAGATTTCAGGTGATTTTAAGATGGTAATCCCTTAAAATAGCTCACTAAATACATTTATAAGATTATGTGGCAGGAAGGTTATTGAATTTCAGGGAAGGTTCTGAGTAAATCACTAATGGCTATAGTAAGTTCAGTTTCATGGAGCAAAAGAGAAACTGCTAGCTTTCTGACAAGTAATTGTCAAAGGATAAAAACAAACCCCAATGATCTAATATCAAAAGTGCCTTTGCAGTGTTGGCCAGATAGGTAATTGGCTGTCAGTTGCATAGCTGTATGACTGGATAAAATATAATGCAAAAGAAATATATATGCTGAAAGAGCTCAGTAAAGGAGTAGTAGCCAAGATTAGTGAATGCCAAATTACAGAAACAAATACAAGAAAGGCAGGTATGAAACAAAAAACATCCTTCTTTTTAAGACAGCCTGTATTGCCTTTCAACAGTGAAAGTTGTTATTCATCAGCTATTCAACTCATACAGAAAATATTCAGAACTAGGTAACGGTCTTTCCACCATTCTTGTGAACGCTTTAGTGAATGAGTTCATTGGAGGAGGGTGGTAGTGATAGCACGTAATATTGCAGAAGACATCATATTTTGGCAAAATAATTCAAACTATTTTTTTCTGAGAAAAAAATGTGTCACTCATCAATACTTTACCAGCATTTCTTCAATAATTACTTAAGGAAAAGGACAAGTAAGTAGCGAGCAGTTTATGTTTGATTATTTTTGAAAGCCAATACACTGTACTAACGTCTCCGAACCAGCCACCACTAAATTACTGTCAAAGAAGTTGATCTCATCTAAGAATTTGGTCCATAGTATAATAAGGAGAGCCAGTAAATGTCAGATCTTAGAAATTTATAAATGTAATTATAAGATGCTGAAAGGGTTCTCTATCTTAGCTCATTTTCTCCACATCTTAACAAATATATATTTTTTTTTAATATTGGTATTTAACATTATTAGACATGTACAAACCAAAAGTAATTCTTAAAGGAAAAATATTTTCGTAATTATGTGTACTACAAAAGCCTTGCAGCTACATCAGTGATGTGCAGGAAGCCTTTAAGTGATAGGTTTGATATGAGGGTGCTGTGTACTTTCACCAAACTCAGCCTGAGCCTCCAGTTTTGGCTCAGACAAAACTCCTGCAGAAGACAAAAGAAGCTGTGACTGCATCAAGGCTGCAGGACCTGCCTTACAAAGGCAACAGTAAATTTTTTAAGAATCTCATCAGCATGGAAGAAAAAGTCTGTTAATGTTTATTCTGCAGGGTTGCCTGACTGCAGTGATATAAAAGGTGGCATCAACTAGTCCCACTTCCGAGAACAGTACGGGTGCCAGTGTGATATACCCAGGGCTGACTGCTACATCTGTACCAAACAGACACTATAAAAATGCAGTTACAGTCTATGGGTAGCCATGATAAGGAAGAAGCCAACTATTGTAATAAAACCCCGTAGCGCCAACTCGTTACAGCAGAGTGATTTAAGATTGAATTTCAACCCTCCAATGAAGCTGTAACTGATCCCAAAACACTAAAGTCAAGCCCCTTGGCTGGCTGACCTATACAATCCTGCAAACAGCTGGAATGAACATGCTTATAATGGCATTTAAGACTCCCTTGGTTGTTTCATTTAAATGCCAGCACACATACAGCAAAAGATAGTGTAAGAGATGGTTATAGGTTAAAGATCTTTAAAGATATCTATCTTATTATGAATGATAAAGTCTATGTCAAAAGAAACCAGAGAAAAGGGAAAAGCAAATTAAAATTTTTCTTCTGTGTAATTATATCAAGCTACATATGCAGTGGTTTTAATCCAAAATAAAGTTTTTATCTGTCACACCGTTATATCTCTTTATATCTTCAAATCCTAAGTTCTTACAATTCTAAGGTTGTTTTTCTCATTTATTTGTACATTTGGACACATCCAGTAAATCTATGTACCTTTACAGGCTTCCTCAATTGCTGCTTAAAAACCAGCATTTACTGACTAACTAATAGTGAGAAATGAATGTTTACTACTACTTTGAATTCCCAGGGCATAGTAGGTCAGGCAAGGAGGTAACTGGTGATGCCAGCACTTGATAACAGCGATACCAACAACCCTAGATCCCTCCTAGATTCTGATGATTATGGTATCCAGACCAAAAAAACAGAGAAAAAAGACAGAAAAAGAAAAAGTTGGCAACACTTGCTGCAGGATCTGTACCCAACCCATCCCCAGCATGAATAGACAGGCTGCGAGCATGTGAAGGGAGAGAAGATGAGATGGGCACCCAGACTGCAAGGCATGAGGTGAATTGAAACCCCCGTAAGGTAAACATATAAAACAGTATTTAGAGTAGATGAATGGCGTGGTCCTTCTGGCCAAAGAACAACCCTCTACTCTGATGAAATACATCAAGGAGTCTTTAATGCCCTATAAACCCCTGGGTTTTAATGTAGGCTCCAAAAGAAGAAAGAAATTAAACTAGATGGAGCTCTCCTTCCATGACTAAGGAAGACACATGTTCAGAGTTCACAAGGAACTGTACAAGTCAGACACTTCACTTAAGGTCTGAATTTAATCGAGTAAAATTTTTTGATATGAGCTTTGGCATAAAACATCAAA
Organism: Pluvialis apricaria; assembly: GCA_017639485.1. Lineage (NCBI taxonomy): Eukaryota > Metazoa > Chordata > Aves > Charadriiformes > Charadriidae > Pluvialis > Pluvialis apricaria. The sequence continues at coordinate 130,324,978 of CM030008.1, read as the reverse complement.
TGGTACAAATTGGCTCATGTCAGGTCTTGTGAAACATAAGGTTTCCCACAGGACAGTGCATCTTCTTTTAGGGTTTAGTTCGTGGTTCCAGCGAGGCAGTATATCTTAAATCACCAACTCTCTTCAGGCAAAACAAAGTATTAAACCAAGGCAGCAAAGTAATAAAAATCATCTGCTGCCTGTTACCCCTAATTTGAGCCACAGCATAGAGCCTATTTCCACAGTGGGGAGGAGTTCAGATGTCTGCCTGAATAACTTTTCCTTTCTTTCCCCAGAAAACTTCTCTGCAGTGCCTCTCTTGAGGCCCAGCTATGCAAAAAGAGAAGAATGAGAGACTGCATCTGCTTAGATTTGCCAGATGCACAAGGGAAAAACAAGCAGTTTAGCACCAGCTCAGAAGTCTGATAATGCGTCTAAATCGATCCCTGCATTGCAGTTCATTCGTTTGCTATCAAATGCCAAGTTCAAGCATACTAGAAACAATCATGGGTGCTTTGACTTCTTCATTGCATATGGGTTTGGCGAGAAAACTCTCTGTTATTGGATCATTTCATGTTGCCACATAAAACAGAGAAAAGTCCTTCCCTATTTACAGCATAGCAACACTATCCTTCCACCTCATGAGTTATTTGGCCAAGAAGAAGGGTTGTGGTGAGGACAGAGGATGTACTCTCTACTTCCACACGTTGAAAAGGCTGTTACTTTTTTTTCTTCAATGAGAGGAAAAGATACTTGGTGAGTATCAAATTGACCTGAGTCTCTTCCATAGTCTTTACTGTTGTCTTACTTTTCTCCCTTCAGAGCTCTGTCTCATCCCCACAAGCAGCCAAGCTCACCTTTTGAGGCAAGTCAAGTGAGACTATTCATGACATAATTAAGCAAGTCAATTTACACTGTCGTTATGAAGGTAAACTGAAGTAACTGAACCCAAGGCAGCAACATTTAGAGCAGATATCCAAGTCCATTACTGAAAAATAATAAATACAAAGCTGCTCTTTGTTCATTCTTCTGTATAATCAAGACTATCGAATGCTTCCAGCAGTTCTGTCTGCTGTATGCTGAAATCCTGCAAACTCTCAAAACATAATGCAGGACCTGGACTGGCATATACCAGCTTGCATCTCCTAATTCCTATGGATCCAATGGTTCTGTGTGGAAAGCCCTTTCCACTAAATCTTTTTTTTTTTCTTTCAAGCACCATGCTTTAATATCAAATATCTGATCACGCAACCTGGACACATATACAGCATCCCATGAGCATCCCCTTGCCAGCTGCTATCAACAAAAAGTAGGGCAACTGTTTTCTTTTCTTTTTCTAACCTCTCCCACTAAGGGAAAGAAAATTATAGGACTTAATAGCAGTATGACAAATTATTTTGACCTTGTGTTATCTAAAGTAATTCATCAACAAAGTTTATTGTATGAATAACTTCCAATAGAGGACTATATTTTACAAAGCTTTCTGCGTTGTGTCTCAAAACTTTTCTTGCTCCTGTGAAGAAAAGAATAAGAAATAGAAGAGTGCAAACTAAACTCATTGAAATATGAATTATAGGTTTACTGGAGAACTGGGAAGAGAAAGGTACTGTGTTAATGCCCAAATTACTGTTAGTGGCTGACATGTTAATCCTGTTACTTTGCTACTTTAGAAATAAGAATGCTAAAGAGCACTCAAAGTGAATGCAGAAAGCAGGGTTCAATGCAATCTGGCTGTAAAAGTATACTCAGTGTGCCATTTCAACACATTCATAGGGCAAGGAATTAAGCTTAATCACGTATGAACAGACCCTGATTCCCCTAAATAGGGAGTGGCACGTATATAGCATACAGATAGGTAGGTTAAAAGGGCATTTATGACCCATTTGGACATATAAGAATATTCTGATTAAAAATAATTGGAGGTCTGAGATTATTCTCAAACACGGAAGAACATAAATACAGTTAGAGGTGAGTGACAAAATAGCGATATCCAGCCTTAAATCCTGCTTTTTTGCATGTATTGTAAGATCTGGCCATTCTTTTGTAGAAATAAAACCCCAGATTCCTATTGATTTCTGTGATTTTGTAGCATACTCACACTGAATGGAGAATGAAATTCGCAAAGTATATATATAACCGCACGTGTGTTTTACTAGAAAGTTGTCAACAGAAGCATGGAACAATATGTACATTATGCAAAATGGGGTCCTAAATGGGAAAGTGCCCTGCCACAAGAACGGTATCTTGTTCTGAGCACAGGACTCTTCGCAAAGCCACTGATTGGTGACTCTTTCTGGAAAATGCTGCAAGATTGACTGCTATAGAGCTACAGGGGACTAAAAGATGGCTTTGGGGTCATCTAAGCCAGCTTCCTGATACCAAAAGCAACTCCAATCTATTAGTCCTTTTAGGAATTGTTTAGGTTATACCTAAACTGGCTTGATCCCACTACACTTTCTGCAATGCCATTCCAAAATGTCGTCTTTCAAACAGCAATATATCTCACCTGCTTGACCTTGAATTCATCTTTCCTGAACACTCATGGCCAGAATTGTCCCAGATGTGCAGACAAACTCTCATTAGTTCCTTTTCCAGTGGAAATACCTATTTTCATTTGGTATCAAATAAAGCGTCTCCACTTTTGCTTGGCACTAACTGGTAATCCATAGTCCATAAGAGAGAGAGTAATGAATTATGTTCTGAATGAAAAACAAGCATTTAGAAGTAGGGATGATACCTTTCAGGGCCATTTTGAAACTCAAAGGCATACAGAAAGAAGTGCAAAATTTCTTCTTATGTGATATATTTGAACTCTTTTGTAAAATAAGTGTGTTCAAATTGTTTAATCTTAATACTGCTAATCTGATTTTAACAGACCTTAATTCATCTCTCAGTGACTTACTTCCATTTGTCTTGTTATTTCCATTTAATCCTCCAACTTCTGCTTTTTCTCCCTTGAATGACCTCTCATTGACAAACAACACTGATTTGGCAGCTGGCCCGCAGTGTTTCAAAAAAGTTTATCTAGCCTTGTCCCTGCAAACTACAGATGGAGCAATTATCTTCCTTTACCTTCACAATTCCTGCCACTCTCCACCAGCCCCAATGCTGGTATGTCAGTATACACTACAAAAAAAAGTTAGCTAGTGATATTCAGTGGAGCTCTTCATTTATCTCAGCAGTGTTTTCTCTATTTATCCCATCAGTCAAACCTTCCCCAGCAGCTCTTTTGTCCATTCCTAAACTTGGCTAGCAAACAGACATACCCAAACTTGCCAATTGTCTCTCAAAAGGCTTGGAACAGAACAAAGAAGTTGAGGAAAGCAGGGGGGCTACCGGAATGTCATGAAATACACCAACGCTGTTCAAAGGCTAGAGGTAATTATCCCTAATTATCTAGAGATGCTCAGCAAGACTACACAGGCAACGGGAAGAGAGAGACTGGTCTGAAGTCATGCAGTATAATAGATTCCCATGGTACAAGAATTCTCCTTTGGATTTCAGGGTACTGATCCCAAAGGTTTGCAAACTTCCCCTAACATTTGTCAGTGCATCATCAGAAGGAGGTGTTTGTGTTAATGCTATATACGTAATGTTCCTATACAACTGAAGTAAGACTACAACAGCCTTAATTAGTTATAAAATATCACACTTTTGTGCTGCGCTTTTCTGAGCTGGAGCACAATAATATATCCTCCAGACTATTTGCATTGAACAAGCCATTTATGGATAACAAAAATACTGGAACTAGTGTGCTGTGTAAGAAAGACCTCACAATCTGTTTCAGACATAATCCTTACTGAAACAGCTGCTGTGCAAACACCCCCCAGCTACCATCCGAAACTGTACAAAATGCCCCACGGGAAACACAATGAGATTGGGTGGTTTTACAGAAGGCCAACGTTAAAGTTAATGCACAGATCCTACTTCAGTGCTAGTAAAGCAAAAATGCTTCATGGAACAGTTAAGGTTGGAAGAGACCTCTGGAGATCATCTGGTCCAACATCCCTGCTCAAGCACGGCCACCTAGAGCCATTTCCCCAGCACTTTTGAATGTCTCCAAGGACGGAGACTCCACAAGCTCTCCGGACAACCTGTGTCAGTGCTCCATCACCCTCACAGCAAAAGTGTTTCCTTTTTCAGTGTCTTTCAGTATATGTTTTCTAGCGAATTTTGCAGATGGGCTATTATAGTATCTGTTGAAAAGGGGTAATTTTGTGCAAATACAAAAAACTCCAAAGCATGTTTCTGTCTTCAAAACATGCTATTTTTATTGCTGTGGCAGACCTGATAGGACCAAATCAGGATCAAATTTATAAACTTCAGCAAGTTAGCATTTCATAAGGAGGACAAAAGGAGACAGTAACAAATAACAAGCTAAAACATGTTCAGAGCAAAGGCCCTGGCAAAACTGAGGGCAGTCATACCAGCATCGGAACCTGAAACCCTCATTCTCAGCAGTAATCCCAATGAAGTTGATGGCATTGCTGAGGAACGTATGAGCTACAGGGTGACATAAAGGATTGGTAAGTGTACTAAAGGGTAGAACTGCCAAAATTCACCCTCAGCTCTATGAGATAAAGGAAAATCTCTATAATGTGACTGGAGCATCACAGCGCTATGCAATTTCCTCTATAAAATCATGATGTTAACTTAAGTGAAATGAATGTCAGATGAATCAGAATTTCATTAGAGATACTTGCAGTGAAGAAAAATTTAAGACCAACCAATCAATTATCAGTGAATTAAACCTAAGATAAGGACTGAGCAGTAAATGTACCTCAAGTATTTGAAGAGGAAGGCAGTATTGCTGGCTCCATGGTTGAAAAAAATTACACTTGGGAAAAGCAGACGCTACAAGAAATCTCTAGCATTTGGTATACCAGAACGATTGGGACTACAGGCCACAGTGAGACTTTTGGATGATATCATCTAGAGATATTTACTATGCAGCCACTGAAGCTCGTATTAATGACAGCTCATGCAGCTGAAATACTGCAATGCCGCTTCTCTCCCCTATGAACAGGGCATTAAGCATGTCTTAGAACATTTAACTTTACCTGGTTTTCTGCAAAAGACACAAATTGCCTGCACATAGTTTGCAGTGCTAGAAAATATTCTCGCCTGCCCAACAAGTGTAAGGCTGGAGAGAATATCTCTACCAAATTGGATTTTACTACATTCTATGTACTTCAGGATTTTCAAGAAGTTGTACTATTTATATGATGGTAGATTTTTGTCACTGTGGTACAATAATCTGTTTCCCAATAGAAGGAGGGTTGTGGTCTTGAAATTTCAGTATTATGACTTGATTTCATGATTCAGCAAAAAAAGAAAATTAATCATAAGATTTCAAACTCTTACCCGAGCACAAATATATCAACAGTGAGAAAATGCAATGAGCAAAATTATGACTACTAAATAGGTATGTTTCATCTTTAGCATATTTGTCTGAAGGTCTTACTGCTGTGAAAGTCATTCTTAAAAGTTAGTGAAAAGAATCTTTGAAAAGACCGAGCACATAAGTATGTTACTTGCCTTCCTTTCTTACTCGCATTTTATCTACCAAAAATAGCTGGATTAGTACAAAATGTGAAGGGAAGCCTTCAAACCCAGGAAAAAACCCTGCTGCAGACCTTCTGACTCATTTGATTTTACTGTGCAAGTTCAGAAAGGGAAGACCGTGGAGAGAAAATATAATGCCAGGTATCATTGTGAATACCAGTAACCACATTAGGCGGTCACATGCTTATACATCCTGTGGGTTTGAGTCACTGCAGGCTTACTTATTTCAGCTTCATCTCCCTAGCAAGAGACACCTGTTTTCAGCAGTGCTAAGCAATCACTCTGTGACAGGGAGTTTTCAGACCCCAGGGAAGGCGTGCTGTAATCTCTGTTCTTATCACCACTGCAATAGGCATAAAAACAAGGCGAGCCTGCCTTATCTGATGCCATGGCAAGAAATGATAAACATTCATTATCTTGCTGGAGCTCCTGAAAATCCACTGTCAGAAGAGAATCCTCTTTAATCCAGTGATTCAGCAGATGAGAGTAATATGGAGGAAGCTGATACAATGAAATCGTACCATATTTCTCCATGTGAGGCATGCCCCCCCATGTCTCTGCTGTTTCACATCCTTCGTAACTTCAGAGTTGGAGAGGCTGCAAACGTGTTTATTCTTGGTTCCACCTGAGCTGTCATGTCTCTTGTTTCATCTTGCCATAATGCCTTCATTGTACACTCATGTGTCTCCTCTGAGACATGCTGCCCACTAAATTTGCAGGTCTTCCTTTTACTTCTTTAGGACCAACTTATCTCCTGTGTGCCTCCAACACACTCTTCTGTAAACTCTTAATGACAAGGAGCGTTGCATTTTTGTGTCACCTGGGGTATATCCCACCATGTGGTGTACTCGATATTTCTAATGGATGCCTAGAGTTTGAGGTAAACCATGTACACCTTAAGCTGTTGGTGGCTTTATGTTTGTCCACAAGTTTGGATCCCAAAAATGAACAGCAAACATATCATATAAGTTATGTTTTGCTATTTAATGCTCAACAAGGTGACAAACAGATTATTTATTCAGAAATATGCCACAACATTGACACTTCCACTATTAAATTTATACCTTACAGACCTTTTTATTCCTGGCCTTAATTAAGGGTTGATGTCTATCTGTTCTGCTCTAAGGCTACTTTGGAGACAAATAACAATGATGAATCTTAATGACTTGCCTCTACTTTCACTAAAGAACCAAAATAAACCACAAGATCCAGGAAAGACGCAGTTTTTATTGGTTTTTGCGCCTTTTGCACTCTGCTACCTCTCCATCCCTTATTCCCTACATGAGAAATGTGGGGAAGAAGAAGCAGTTTCATGCTCAAGAGTTGACTGCACAGTGTGCTAGGAAGGGATAAAATATTTCTTACTGTAATTCTTTGGTAAAATTAGTTAAACAATAATAATTTTTTATTTTAAACGGGCAATGTATTAACACCATCTTTTCATAAAGTCTCTGACTATAAAAATCCCCTGAAAGTCCCCGTGTGTTTCTTGCACCCTTTCCCTAAAAATCTGAGCACTGTTACAGATAGGAAAGTGGATAACCTAAGTACTCGCTCTGATCCAATATGGCCATTCTTATGTTCTTGAATGTTCTTGAATTCCTGGGAGCAATTTATGGCAATCTACTGCTACTTCCAAGGCTATTGCAACTTAGTGAGATGAATAAAATATCAACCTTTATCTCAGTCTTATGACTACTTGCAAAATACAGTGAGAGGCTGTCATCACTACCTTCATTCTCTACTGTAAACTCATCATAGTTCCTTCATTATAATGTATTCTGCTACAAAAGTCAGAAAACTGCTCTCCAATTGAAATATCTTTTATATTCAGGTGAAGACCTTTAAGCATGCACAATATTTATCCAGAAAATATGTAACTTTCACTACACCAAAAGGATAAGGATAAAATCCAAATTCACTTTCTCAAATGTTAATTCAACTTTCTCATGGATTACTTGTTCATGGTAGCTGACTTCCAGACCCGCTCTTAAAAATACAATGCACGAGTGGCCCCAGGAGGCTTTTCATTTTCAAGCACTTCCACATAACTCTTACCCAATCTCCATCTTTCCACTACCACTGGTAGACAACAGATACATATAACTTCTTTGTCATGCTGTATAAACACAACTCTGAGAAGCTGAAACACAGCTTTCACTTTTTATTTCAAGCTCACCCCAGACTCTGGGAAGAGAAGAAAACCGCACACAAGGAGAGCAGCTATGCCTTTGCACCACAGGCACACCACAGAGCCCAGAGGAGCCTGGTGGGTTTCTTCCCCTTCTCTATTTGGTATGGATGTACCCTTCATTTTAGTTCAGTTGGCACTTGCAGGGCCTTTTACTAGGCTTCCTGTTTTTAAATTCTAAGTTTCTAACATAATATGCATAATACAGATCAAGATAACTATTAGGTATATTGCCTATTCTGCAATGAACACCTGTTTAACCAGGTAAGATATTCATCTTCTTTCTATTTTTCTCCACAGCCACGGCAAATTCATTTCTTAAAGTGAAGAATGGGTAGGAATAATAGGACAGGGATAATGTACAAGATATGCATGTCCTCAGGTATACCTTTAATCTTATCTCCATTTTTGACTCTCTAATGATCCAAGTTATGGTATATTTTCTCTAAAAGTAAATTCAAGATCCTACTTCTGAATTCACGGTATATATCCTAAAGTGCCTTGTGGTTTAAAAAATGTGCTTGTTCTGATAAGCTTTTTGTATTACCAACATAAAAGAATCAAATTCAGAGCTATAAAAAATTCTCCAAGCTCAACTGTAAATTAAAGCTGTCACTTGGTATTGAAAGCCTGGAGATGCTACATGGCTTCGGGAACGCACAAGGAACCATCACTTTTCTATCTTCTTTTTCTCTTCACATCCCATATTTCTGTCTTATTTTCAGAATTTCTCTGGGAATAAAGATCTTCCAGTTTGTTTTTAGTGAGGATTTATTCCTGTTACACAAACACAGGATTACCCACAAGGACACAATTTCAATGAAAAGTCAATGAAAATACGCTGTCTCTGTCTACTGGGAACACTAAATCATGCGTGTGATCTTTTATTGTTTGCAAAGTTTATGTAACGAGATAATGTTGTTGCATTACACTTTTAGCCACCTTTAGTATTCATTTCCTTTTTTCCATGGTATTAGAAGTTATCATTTTGCATTCCCCGTCCAAAGTTTGTAAGAGGTCTTACAGAGAATAGAAGACAACGAAATAGGAATATATCATTTATCAAAAAATGTTTCACTGAAGTCATTCAATCAAGTCTTTGGAAGAGCTGGAGGCAGAATGCAGTTCTTTGATTTCTATTTCTAAGGGTTCCCTTACAATACATCCCAAGGGATCCAAACTTTTTTTTATGATTAAGGAATAGTCTTGTGGTTAAAACAAAGGAGACACTTAACAACAGTCTCCTGCACTTCTCCCCATAAAGCTGTATATGGTCTCTTTGAGAAGGCTGGCATCAGACACGAAGGCAAGTCACGTATGTCCATGCAAATATCCAAATGTGCAGGGAGCTAGTTTATAACATATATCTATACAAGATGCATATATATATGTAATTTATCCAGTGTCCCTAACCCTTTGGATACATAAGTAATTGTATAGAACTCATTCTGAAAGTCTGGCCCAATCACACATAGAGTCTACCTAGATTCAAAATCGTTCCCTTTTCTGAACAACAGAAACCCTGCAAATGGCACGATAATACTGTAATAATAGGCAAGTAATTTAATCCAAAGGCTATTCCCCCAGGAAAACTATTAGGCTTAGGGGAACATGTGCATGTGTGAGTAGGGCAGGGTTATGTCTGACGTCTTCCCAGCAGCAGCAGCACCTGCAGGATCACCCAGACTCATCCACATTGTCCCTACACCAGCACTGAACTGCGTCATTGGCTGTGAGGTCCTTATTCCAGGGGGAAGAACTGGCTAGTGGCTTCTCATCTCCACCAAGCACTGGGACAAACTAACCTACAGCAACTGGTGCCCCACAGAATCCAAATCCTGGAGACAGCCGCAGCACCAGGGTAAGGTGCAGGAGGTGGAGACCTTTCTGACCACAGCTACTTGCAACTTCAGGCACTTTCCTACACTTGAAGACAGATCTCCCGGCAGGTTTTTTTGGCCCGCTACATGGTTATTGCAAAGACTGAATTCTTACATCAAATACAACTCTGTAGGTATGTCCTAATTGTATTTCTTCAGTGTATTTTCTTCTTGCGTGTTTGTTTACGTTTCACATCTACCTGCTTTCAGAAACATTGTAAAATTGGTTATTGACTCATATTTGGTACAATTTAACATTGCTTGACTAACAAATAAATTCTTGTATTTGAAATAAAAGAATATTTTGAAATCAACAAGGTTTATATACTATTCCTCTTCTAAAGAAAAATATTATCTTTCAGTGATTAAACTAGGGTGCGGCATTAATGTAGTTGTAGCAGCTCTTTTCCAAGAACTTGACTATCCACTTTAGTGCGAGGAAATATTTACTTAAATATGAAGGTCTGATTCTTCAGACACCATGATGACTTGACATAAGGCAACTACTCAAAACTACCACATACACTTTTCCCCAAAGACTTTTTTTTTAGCTGACCGAAAGCACTGCCATTAGCCTCATGTTACAAGATACAGTCCATCTTGGCCAAAAGCATGCCAGACATAATAAGTTAGAGTTCTTTTCCCAACATACATGATTAACTCATTTAAAAGCTACTGCAATGAAGCTTTTGTTTTCTTAGCAGCCATGAAACAGTATCAGCTTAGATCCAGGCTATTTTTTAAAAAAGACCCCAAAATAACAGAACAGTCCTGATACAGTATTTATATGATCCTAAATAATTTGGGGGATTCAGGGCTTTTTAGAGACAAGAACATGAGAATTTCAATATTTACCTTCATTATTTACCACTTCCCTACTCTTTCGTCCCTGCGAATCTTACAAATTATGATTTTAGGTTTTCTGTTGGTCATTATTTAAATGTTTGGCAGTACAGGACCCAAGCACCTACACAACCATTAGGAATATAGCCTTTAAACAGAATATTCTTAAACAGAAATCTCTAAGGAAATGGTTACATTTTGAGAACTAGAGTTAATGTATTTTTAGTGTATTTAAGGTAGACTATATAATTTTCATAACACTTTAATTTCTTGATGCAAATTTCGTTAGGTGCCCAATTAAGCACATTACTACGGCCTGAATATAGTAGTAAATAATTTACTTATGACTCCTTCTAAATCATTACAGAGTATTAGCTCTCTTCTTGAACTTCTTTGGTGTTCCAAAATATGGTGAAAACCAAGACAAAATCCTGAGAGAATTCCTCACCCAATTCTTTCAAAACCTCTGAATGCAAGATAATGGAAATGGTCTTTTCAAAATGTCTATCATTTTACATATTTAATGCTAGGCACCCTCTCAAATTATCACAGGATCAAAAAATGTTTTATCATCATTATCTTTTCAAACACCTCTATCATTTACTTCTTTAGATTTTTTTTCCCAACGATGGAGAAGAAATATTGAGTGATCACTTCTGTCATTCCTACATTTTTAAGCAATTTGACTATTCTACCACTGCTCAAGAGACCCACATCATCGTTAACATCCTTTTTACGCCAAACATGTTAGTACTTATTTCCATGCCCTATTTCCATTGCCACAGTTTTCTTCATTGCACTCTTTTGATCATTTTAGCAATTTTCTGAAGCTTTAACTTCAGACATATATTGTTACATACCGGAATATATATATCAATCTTTTCCTGATGCACTTTTCATTTTCCTTTCTAGTATGTACATTTAAATGCTAACATTGGTTACATTAGATTTAATATTTTTTGTGTTAACTTAAAGCTAAGTGGAGTTGTTTCTTGTAACTGATCTTCATTTCTTGAGCTTTAAGGCAAAGTAAAGGGAAGACAAATTCTTTCCCAAGGCCCAAGATGTACATTCTGTGGTTTAGCCAAAATCCCAGCAAGTTGTGTAATGTGACCAGTGTATAGCTATTCTTTTTCATATGTTGTACACTTACTAAAAAAAGGATGTGAAATTAAAAATTTTCAGTCATTTCTAGGTACAGGGTCTTGTTCATTGTAGCATATCATAAATTTATTTCTCTAGACCTTTTCACAGAAATGACAAATACTCATAGAATTGTTAAAAACTATTCTGCTCTATGATTTTATAAAATAGCCCCAAGAACAGTCTAGCAGAGCATTACAAAGATACTGTGCTTTGATCTTTCCTTGTTATCAACCTGCTGCATTTCTTGAGCTAAGCAAGATACGGAGAAGATGTGCTGGGGAAAAAGGTCCCCTTATATACAGCTCTTGCTTCCTCTTTCCTTTTCAGGCAATTTCCTTTATTTCCATATTAATGGAATGGCTACATCAGGATACCAATCAATAATCAATTGTGAACCAGGCTTTTGGTGGCTACAAACTGCTTTATGCTACCAATAATTCTGGTCCTAAATTTTATTGTGGTCCTCATGGCATAGCCTTAGGGGAACTACAACTACTACAAAATCTCTGCTAAGTATGAGTATGTGTGTGCAGAAAAGGGCAGACAGGGTGCATAATAAATAGCTGCTGTTAAAAAAATCATATTTAACACTATGAGATGTACAACTATAGGTTTCAGAGACACATTTTTTAATTTTAGTACTCCACTTTTTTGCTGATATTTGCATGGAAATGCAGTAAAATGCCAGACAGTATTTACTATGCAGTATCTGAATCACAGTTTAGGAAAAGGACAACAAATGAGTTAAAAGAAACACATTCCAGTCAAAGGCCTGCATTTCAGCAGTATTATTCTTCACCTGAAATGAATTATGAAAAAGTTATAGGCCCTTGCATTTGGTCTAGTATCTGTAAAAATACCATATGTAAATAAATGGGTCCTGTCACTATGTTATAAGAGAAATCAAAGCTAGTGATGAAGCCAAGGTAAAACATCTAATCCAGAGACCGAGCCTACTGAAAGGTATCCATCCAGTCTCAGCTCATTTTCCATCAGGAAACAGCAAAACTCCATTTATTTAAAGGTTAAGCCAGAATGTATTTAAGTTAGTGGAACACTTGCTTTTGTTTAAAGATGCAAACTGCATCCGCAATAAGGAATTATATTCCAGCAGGCACCACTAGCAATTAGCTGTGCAGTCACTAGGTTCAGATGTGAGTCCACTGGATTTCAAATTGGATGATTATCATTAACAATAAACAGATGAAACCTCTCTTTCATAATGTCCTGTGATGCAAACGAGAAAGTTTTGTCAGCTTGGAAGAATTGCCCAGACATGATGAGACCTCAGAACAAAACCATGCTGAGATGGCAGCATCAAGTAAAATGAGCCAAGTCCACTCCCCACCCCACGGGAGTAAGCCAATACTACCACTCTTGGCAGTATTTCTCATGTGCCAAAATAAGTACATGGAGTGATAATGAGATGATGAAGAAGATGAAGAAAAGGGAAATTAGTCACTGCCCAGGATCCCTTTGGAGACTGAAATACACAATTTGTAGCAATTGTCACTACCAAAGTGTTGTGAGTTGTTGAAAACTCTTTTACCCCTCCATAGCTGCTCATGCTAACTTTGGCATGTCTGTAATTCCCACATAAGAACAATTTTATCAATAATTTTTAATATTATTAACATTCATTATGAGGATTTGTGGTACAGTGCTCAGCATACCACTCTCCATTACAGCTAACTCTGGTTTTTAAACTTATAGTATTACAAAGCTGGTGCCGGTTGCAGAAATGAATACGGGCTTGTTCATCTGTTTCCTATAATGGCACCGGTGAAGATGGAGGTGACAGGGTAAAGGATTGGCATTTTGTAAGCTCTGATTCCAGAGAACTTTAAGTCTATGTTAATCCTGATGTGCAATTAATACATTTTAATTTGACTGTATACACTGCTAACCGGACCAGCTGTTCAATATGAACACATTGTGTGTCCTCTGGGGACCCGTGTTCATTTTTGAAATGTCAAGATGTGCTTGGGAGCCAGCGTGGAGCAGTCACAGCTTCCTATAGAATGGAAAAAATGCTCTTTAGAATAAAAGAGTATAAAAATCACAGTTATGTTGAAAGCCTTTTAAAGGAAAGCAAAACAACTTGAAAATCCTCAAGGCCTATTTTGGCAAGCCACGGAAATGTCATATGTTATAAGGGGATTTTACACCGGTGCCATTACCTCGAGCGGCAGGGGTTAACCAGAAGTTTTGGAGGTAAAACCAAAAGACCCACTCAAGTTGAAGGCTAATTCTGTTTTCTCTTCTGACCTTGTTCTTAAATGACTCCTACTGGTTCGTGCACTTTCAAGAAATTAGTAATCCCTATTTTGCCAGTATTGTCACTGAATTACTCTTTCAGTCAATAAATAATTAACTTAAAATTGGGCCTAATGTGGTTATAAATCTCCAAAAAGAAAATGTCTCTTAACTGACACTGGAAATTTCAAAACAAGTTACTAATCCAGTAAATATATTTCTGTGTGAAATTACAATGGGGTTTAGATCTGCCTGTAATGATTCAGGGACAATATATCCAATTTTATGTCCTGAAGTGACACAAGCTATTAACTACATCAAGTTCTTAGCATCCTATCTTCCTGTAGTGCACTATGGAGTCCTACCCCTTTCACATGGACAAATCACTGAATGTCACTTGTCTTGAGATTGATTCTCATATATGGGAATCATTATGGCGCTATGACATAAACATGGTGCAAATACATTTTATACACTACATATAATTTAGAGTCAGTACTTCTTAAGTGTTTTAGTAGTGTGAATAAGTTTTATTATCTCCATTCCACAAATGGGCAGCGAGGGGAGGGGGGAGAAAATCAGACAATTATGGGCTACATTTTTGCTCAAACTTCATATGCATGCAAGGAGATAATAATTAAATCTTTGTATGGTTATAGGAGATAAAGAGTCCAAATAGAAAGTTTCCAGTAGAAAGCAAGTAAGGACTTGCATGCCACGCATCAAATAAGAAGTGAGCAATATGAAAGCTTTAATAGCTAAACAAAGCAGATGAGCAAGTGTGCGTTTATGTGAAGTTTTCTGTGCTGATGTTTAGTAGTTTTGCTACAGAGAGAGGTAAGCAGCTGATTATTATCCCCCAAGAGCAAGAGGAAGCCAGTAAGCAATTATTCTGAATTGTGGTACGAGGCACAATGCCTCCCAGAGCTATTTGTAGGTTGGTGCAATTTACATACCATTGTTTGCTGAAGCTTGTGTTTAAAAAACACAGTTTATCCAAGCTAATTCCGACGTGCATGAGCAATCAGGTCTGAAACCGAACAAGCTTTCCTGCCTCATCATCTCCTTAGCTGCTTTCAGAAACATTCTGCGGCTTTGTTGGTAAAAACGGAGGGTCTTCTCCTTCAAACTAAAACATTAGCTGAAGGAGCAGTGTTGTTTCTGGAGTAGCAGTGGGAGATAAAAGGAGATGTGCGTGTCTGACTCTTACGGGAAATCAGGAATGGACCAAGTCTTTGTTTTTCATACATGGGGATGAAGATGGAGCAAAATAGAAAGTTGAATTGCATTTCTGAAGAACAACTTCTAGCATTTTTTTTTTTTTTTATTTATTTTGAAATACCATAATAGTCCCCTGTTCCTGCCAAGATGGAAGCTCTTCTGGGTCCCAGACTCCTCCCCAGCCAACGCACAGAAACGGGTCTGGATGAGCAGGCAGGCACAGATGTAACTAGGCAGCAGTTATCTCATGTTTCCAATGGAAACCTCCTAGAGTTCAGTGGGAATCTCTCTAAACTGACACACTCCATGACTCTTTTTCATTTTTGTTTTTGCAACATCAGAAAACTTCCGACCAGCCTTTGAAAATCCGAACTTTAATGGCATCTGCTTAATAATAGGCAACTCGGCCAAAATCTGTAGTTGGAATGTGTTAATATTGCTCTTTGAAATGTGTGTGATATGTGAGAAACTGAGGGTAGGAGGGTTTTTATATACAAAGATATCTATCTATATATAAATAGATTGATAGCTGAAGATTGTAGCAAAGTGGCATATGAAGCTAACATGAAGACTTTGTTTATATACCTAATGTACATTTTCCTTTGGAAATTATTAAGATGAGAAGTTTTTTATCTATCCTGTGGCATTGTCCTTTAAATTCTCACTTTCTTATTTTCAAATTTTCATAAAAGAGCAGCAAAATATAACCATAACCAGAGCATTTTCTCTGTTTAAAAGGCAGGTCTGTTTCTGTAGCCCTACGATACGAAACGCGAAATGTCCAGACTTTGCATAAACACAATGGCATGTAAATTAACTTAGACCTAGAAGAGACAAGAATGCATTTCATATAAATTATTGAAGAATTCATACTGTGAGATAAGTGTACCGTTTAGCAAGTGGCATAATTTTAGACAGAAACGGTTGTAAGCAAAATTGGAATCAATGAAACACACTAAAATAAACGAGAACAGGTGGTCTGGGATGTATATAGGGCCAGCCTTACAAGGCACTCAAAGTGAACCCAGAGGTATCAGGCTCATTTGCCTCTCACCAAAATGTCACATACTGCTCCCGTCTTACTTTAAAGACAGCCCATATTTCTAACCTTGCAGAAGTCAAGAGTGAGTCTTCCCCGTCCTATGGTTATTCGGAAGTGGTATTAGGAAACAAACACCTTTCTACTGCAGCAAGGAAAAGGTCACCCTGATTTTAGCCTAGCACTGTGGCACATCGGCAGTAACCCTTTGAAATACTAAGTAGTTAGGCATGCTTAAAACAATGTAAGTGAGAGAAGAATTAAAACCCAGGAGACAGAACCTTGCCTGGTGTAAATATCACAGCTCTTTTAAATCAATTGTATTATGATAATACACTATGAGTGAGGATTTGCTTATATATTGTTTTTTTCCACAAAAAAAGACAAATAAATTGTATCATATATTTTGGGTTTGAGAGCAATTGCCACTAAAAAAATTTCTAATATAGCCCGCTCTTTTAATGAAGTTTGATTTAGGACATTAGAATCTCTAAATGAAAGTATGCGGAGGGCAAAAGGACTAGAGGGGGGAGGAAGACTCAGAAATCGTCTCTCTTCAGCATTCTATCTCTTGTTCCTCATAGCTCAAACTATATTCCTCATCTGTTCAGACATTAAGTGTATTTTTGTAACTATTTCCTCCTGTCGGGAGACAATCTGGTAAAAGACCTCATTGTCTCATTCTTTGAAACACATAAAACTTCG
This sequence comes from Pluvialis apricaria, assembly GCA_017639485.1. Classification (NCBI taxonomy): domain Eukaryota; kingdom Metazoa; phylum Chordata; class Aves; order Charadriiformes; family Charadriidae; genus Pluvialis; species Pluvialis apricaria. Next base: position 130,308,153 of record CM030008.1, on the reverse strand, counting down.
TTACTAAGGCTGCTTCCTTAAGTTTAACCTATTGAGTGAAATTAGACTGCCTACACAGGTTCCTAGTTTGCCAGAAAATCATCTTTTCCCTCTTCTGAGGCTCACAATGAATCTTGCATGAACCACGCCTGAGTTAAAAACATCTATATTTGTTCATTTTGTGTTTATTTTATTATCAGCATGTCTGATTTGCTTTAAATTCTATGGGCATTACTTGGAAATTGCTTTGACAGTGCAGCTCCTCAGCACAAGCTCTGCCAAGAGACTCGCCATTGCAGCTCATTAGAATTCAAACTGAATTCAGTTTCCTTCCAGATTCTCAGGGTTGTTATCTTGTAGGCTGTCTTGAATGTTAAGCCCCAACTCAAGAAAATTCTATCTGAATAATGTCCTAAAAGATCTACATCATTGTAAAAAATAAATAACTGTTTCAAGCCAAGAGGGTGTTCAAAATCTTTGTTCCAATCTAAGATCAACAAAATCTCCACAAAGCATATCATTCATATGTGAGAGCACTGTCTATTATACAAGTATGGGAGATTGGGTTGTCTCCCATAAAAGCCATTGGGCAACAGTTATTTATTGAATGATTCTGAAGAATAGCACTACTCTATGCTCTTGAAACATTTTACCTTTGCTGTGTGCTAGATCACGAACCGTGGCTAGAAAGTTGGCATTTTCTTGTAAAGTCTGTTCTTCCTACTCTTGAATAGAAGCAAAGTATGAGCATATACACACCTACATGAAAGTTCAAAACACTTGTCATGACCCTGGTCCCCACTGCTGGACAGCAGAAGAGTCTGAAGAAAATCATAAAAATATAGGGTTGGTGTTTCAAAGGTGGTCCATAATGATTTAATGCCTTGGGATCCATTCAAGCATCCTTCAAGTGTCTTAGCACATACTAACTATAAACTTCTACAGGCAACTCTGAAACTTGAGCTCTTTCTCACTAGACAACATACTGTAGACAAAAAGTGAAACTATTTCCTTGATTTACATGAGATTTCTCATTTATAATAAGATTAGGACCAGAGGCTGTTTCTCTCACTAATGACACTGTGAAGACTCAGTGGTGTCAATGAGAGAAATCAAGGAACTAGTCTCATATTTAGCAAACTAAATTTTTTATTCTGCCTTGGAGTAAAGTTTAGAAAATCATCAGAAGTTTCTACCTTTGTGTTCTAAACTGTGCTTAATCAATACATAATGTTTGGTTTCAGCTATTTTACAATTGTACAGTTTTTGTGGATTCACTTGTTGGAGACTCATTCAATATGCCACTTATGTATCATATTTATGGACTATTTGATCATGCTTCATTTATGGTCTGTGCCTTTCCCCAGATGAAACAATCAGCTGTGGTGGTTCTGAGATATTCTTGAGTGAGTTGAAATCCATTCATCTGCAAAGAGCCAGAGGGAGCAGCTTCTGCATCATTAAATCCCAATTTAACCCTTCAAAATGAGGCTTGAGTAAGTATGAAGAGACACATAAGCTTTGTGTTAACCTTCCTCAGAAGAATGAATTTCGTTCTATTATGATTATCTTTTACTGCGTATCTATATAACTATAACTCATTGACCAATGGAAACATTCTTAGGACAGTTTTCTAGATGTTGCTGTTAAACATTTTTTTCTTCTTTTTAATAATAATTTGATACAAGAGGTCATTGCCTTTATGCTGTTTTTTTTTAAAAAAAACCCTCTTACTACTGTAATGAACTTTGTAATGAACTATCTTTTCCTGTTACATTAACAGTTTAATTCAAAGTACACCTTCAATATATATGCAACAAAGCATTAGTATAAAAGCCCTTAACAACTAACATTTTAGCTAAAGTCTGCTACAAAACCACAATTTGACTAATTTTACTGACAAGCTACAAGAAAACATGTGTTAAATTATTCCATTCCAAATACAAAACTAATAGACTTGTTTTTTTCAGGCTGAAGGAGACAGATTCTGTCTAGATCATTTTTTACCTATACTCGTCTTTTTAATAGCAATTGAAAAATAGAGAATGAATAATTAACATCACAAGAAAAAAATATCAAAGACTATTGTAAAATCCATAATTCTGGCTGACTGTAAAAGTGTGCTTGCTTTTTCTTCCTCTGCTCCTTTCATTTTTCTGGGATTGACAAATATTCTTTTATGGTATGATTAGAAAAAAATGCTAACCTGATGAAAGTGTCATCACCATATATTGTATGTGTCCTGTGAAACAAGCATTTTTCACAGCCATGATAACACAGTCTTAAAAAAATGGTTTTGCTTTTCAAAGATACATGCTGAAAAATTGCAGATGTCAAAATGTCAGTGTAATCAGATGGGACCGGATACAAAGTAGACATGTATCCCAGCGACTTGCCGAAGAAGCTGCAGCAGAGATCCTTATTACTATTTCAATTGCAGCTGAAATGCATTTCCATGCGGACAAATTGTGGGAGCACCTGCATGGCACTTAAATTCTGTTTTAGCATCTTAAGTGAAGCTTATTGCTAAGGCCTCTCCATTTGGGTTACTTTCACGATGAATGGGACACGCTTTATATAAATCAACATATGGCAGTACAGACATATCAGAGAGGTTTACTGTGATGAGTCTGACAAGAAAATTATTTCTGAAACCAGCTTAAACACTTGAGTAAGGTACTCTTGAGTTAAGAATTGCTATTGCTATTCTAGTGGCATAAACATCCAATGCACATAGGCAGAAAATGATTAGGAATCATTCTGATGGAGCAGACCAGGACCATTCTTGCTATTCACATGACCTGCTTTCTCTTGCCAAGAATGTCTCTCTTGCATGCAAACAAAGCTATATGCTATGTTCAAGTCTATTTCAAGAACACAGACAAAACCTATATATATATATATGCACATTGGTCTATCAGAGCTAAAAAAGTTATTCCGAATAAAATTAAAAGTTATTTTTACATCAAAAAAATTAACTAGGCATCTACCCTAGAAGGTATCACGAACAGACACTGTTAGAAGACGAGCACATCTGTAACATTTAGCATAAATAAACCCTACACTTTATACTTCAGCATCTACTTTTTAACATGATTTACTAAGGAAATGTCTGTAATTGCCTTATGCACAAGCATGTTTCTGTGTTTGTCCCCTATCTCTGCTCCTCCTTTCCTTGCATAGCCTATTTCAACCGCACGTTGAAATATGAGACAGGAGCAGAGGTCTCAAAGATAGTATTTCAAGAAAATAAGGTCACCTTCTTAAGCAGGAAAAGCCTACAACAAGGAGTCCCATTTGGTAAAACACCAGGCAGGGATTACATCAAAGCCTACATCAAAGTCCATTAACTGGAAGACAAACCTGCAGAAAACCCGGCTCCTCCTTCCCAAGCTCATAAACCTCCCTGCAAAGCCTGGAGAAAGGGAAAGATCCAACTTGTGCATCTCAGCAGCTGTGAGGAGAAAGGCAAGGCTCAGCTGGCTGACCTTGCAGGAGCTTGTGGTTATGAAGTTCAGTCCATTTCTTTATCGTACACAAAACACTGTTGTCTCTGAATTGAGACAATCAGCACCGAACATGAGTGCAGAGGGAGGGATGACAGTAACGAGGATCCCAGCTAGGTCTGTGAGCTAAAACACAGACAGGCTCAGGACCTTTGAAAGATGGGTTCAACTCTCTGGACCTCCTTGAATTCAGATGGGTGTTTTTTTCAGGTTTTATGTATTAGGGAATGCCTCAGTTGATCTAATGATCATAATGACATTATGGTATCCCGATGGAACCAGAACATTTCTCCCTCCCCCAGGCTAAAAGGTGTTGAGAAAAAACATTTAACTAACAGTTAACCTTTTAAATTAGTATCAATTAAGCAGTGATTTGGTATAATAAGGTGAAAGATCATCATGGTATACTAATAAGGGCATTTCAAGATCCATATTTAACTCTGATAATAGCGAAAATGACTCCAATAATGTGCAAAGCATAGAGATGATACAGCTATTTTATTTCTTCGCTTCAATATCTCTGTTGGCTTGTATTTCACTGGAAGAAAGTCAACAGCACAGGCCAATGAATGGACTAAAATTCCACTTTCAATATGCTCAGAGTTTTACTGAAAGGAAGTTGGAGAATCTGAAGAAAGACTAAGATGCCTGTATTATATTCAGCTCTAAAACCATTAAGTGATTCAGACTGTATATTATAATCAAAATAGGTGCTGAATAATTATCTCTGAAAGATGATTAGAGGATAATGTGTTTATGTGAACACCAGCATACTGAAATATGCATATTAAAATGAAACAGAATGTGGCAACAGTAACAAATTGGAATAGAAGGCACAACGTTTGACTTACTAATAGCTTTTGTTTAAAGTCATTTAGCATATTGTAAATACTGTTTGCAATTGGGTTTTTTTGTTTATTAAATGCATATTTACTAGTAAATGGAAGGCACTTTATTTACGGCTGACAGAACTGTTATTAGGAGCCACATTCAGGACTTTACAACAAAATTGTAACATTTAGTCTGATGTTTTCCATAAAATCCTCAAAAGACAAAATTCTGTCATATGCTTATTCCACAAAGTGTTGCACAACAGGAAAAAAATAGTCTAAGGCAATTCTATATAAATCAGCAGAATACATTAGACACACATATCAGACTTGCTGATAAACATAAGATTGTTTATATCAGACAGTATCCTTGTATTACAGATCTTTAGTATTTAAAATATTGTAAAACTTGATGACCATACCAAGAGCTTTTAAAACAGTGAAAAAGGAATGATTGCAAAATACATGAGCTGGCATTTTGCAGAGAAGAAATCAAAAGGAATGGAAACTTTCATAAGCTTGTACTGGTTATGTCTAAACCAGCTATGTCTATACATGTAAGCGTTTCTCAGCTCCCAGGCCCAGCGCACAGCAGAGCAGCCAACAGAGCATGAGATGAGCTGGAACTACATTTGAGGCTTTTTACCCTACAAATGTGTTTCTGGGGGAGACTTAAAACACTCTGTCCGCATAACAACCAAAATTGTTGAATGTAAATGTGCTAACCCCATAACCAGGCCAGCCTACAGAAAGCGGGTTGGAAACAGTGCCGATGCAAACTGTGGTCACAACAATCCTATGCAGCGCTACAGGCTTGGGGAAGAGTAGCTGGAAAGCTGCCTGGAGGAAAAGGACATGGGGCTGGTGGCCAACAGCTGGCTGAATATGAGCCAGGAGTTGCCCAGGTGGCCAAGAAGGCCAACAGCATCCTGGCTTGTATCAGAAATAGTGTGGTGAGCAGGACTAGGGAAGTGATGATCCCCCTATACTCGGCACTGGTAAGGCCTTGAGTACCGTGTTCAGTTTTCGGCTCCTCACTACAAGAAAGACATTGAGGTGCTGGAGTGTGTCCAGAGAAGGGCAATGAAGCCGGTGAGGTGTCTAGAGAAGAAGTCTTATGAGGAGCAGCTGAGGGAACTGGGGTTGTTTAGTCTGGAGAAAAGGAAGCTGAGGGGAGATCTTATCACTGTCTACAGCTACCTGAAAGGAGGTTGTAGCGAGGTGCTGGTCGATCTCTTCTCCCAAGTAACAAGCGATGGGACAAGAGGAAATGGCCTCAAGTTATGCCAGGTGAGGTTTAGGATGGATATTAAGAAAAATTTCTTCCCCGAAATGGTTATCAAGCATTGGAACAGGCTTCTCAGGGAAGTGGTTGAGTCACCAACCATGAAGGTATTTAAAAGATGTGTAGGTGTGGCACTTAGGGATGTGCTTTAGTGGTGGTTTTGGCAGTGTTAGGTTGATGGTTGGACTCGATGATCTTAAAGGTTCCTTCCAACCTAGACAATTATATGACTCTATGATATATAGGCAGTAGAGCATGAAGGCTCTTGATGACTGGAATACCTATGGAGTCAATAACACAAAATGCTATAGACAGCAGTTCTCGGAGCAAAGGGATGAAGGGGACATGGGTGTAGCTTGCATTTGGATTCTGTAATGTCTAGTGAAATGACAGGTCTGATAGGAAGCGTCCTGCTAGACAGCCTTGGCTGGGTCTGTCTCCCCTTTCTCTCAAACAGGGCCAGTAGATCCAAAAGACATCAACAGTGTGAAAACGGATAAACAAAGGACTGCGTGTGGTTTTCAAAAACCTAGGCTAGGATAAAGTTCTATTACAAAGCTTAGACTAAACTGTAGCTCATTTCTAGCTTTCTCACAGACTTTCTATATGGCTTTAGGCAAACACTTAAACTCCTTTTATTAAGGTGCTGTCCTGGTTTGAGGTAAAACAGGACCAATTTTGTTCAGTAGCTTCGCTTCTTAGCTGGGCCTCTTTTAACTACTGAAATTAACAGCATATTGTGCAGACAATGTTCACTCTTGCAGAGTGATAAGACCGATGTTTATAGCTGATGTCCAGACATGGTATGCAGGGAGGCTCTTGCTTACACTTATTGTTCTAACACCCAAGGCCAACCGGCTGTGTTATTTGCCACGTTGGAGGGTCGGAAGCGGAAAAGCATAATGGGGTTCCACCTGCGGGGAGGAGCGGACAGGGCAGGTGACCCAAAACTGACCAACAGCGTATTCCATCCCATCTGCCTCATGCTCAGTATAAAAGCTGACGGAGCAAAGGGTCAGCGCTCCTTCTTTTTCGCCCTTCTTTTTCCCTTCTTGCTTCAACGGCTGACGTCTGAGGAGGACTCTGTCTGTTCGTCTGCCTTTGGACCTGATCCTGAATCCAGATCCGGAATCCAGTTCCCGTCCGTCACCGAGTCCAGCCTGGGACTGCCCCAGTGCCAGCCGGTGTCATGATTGTCATCTTGGGAGCTTGATACGGTTTTGTATATTTCTCATTATTTCTTTTATTTTATTATTAATACTTCATTAAAGTAGTTTAGATCCTTCTAAACTCGTAAGTCTCTTTTTCCTCCTCTGCCTCTCTCTTTGAAGAGGGGTAGAGGGGAGCATCTGTCGGTCCCATCTGGGGTCCCCTATGTCCCCAGTGGCCGATTTGGCCTAAAACACGACAGGTGCCCAACTACTTGTAAACACCTGGCCATCAACTTCTGTGTCTCTTAGTTGACTATAGGTAAAAAACAAGTAGTACCACTTCTTTTGCTAACATGTTTCTGCATCCATTTAGGATAGTAAACTACAGGCAGCACCTAGCACAAGTAACCCCTGAGGAGTTCTGCTGTTACTGGAATAAAAATATTGAGTCAGGCAGTTGAAGGGGCTGTAATATTAATACATATATAAAAATATATATATATGTAAATTAAACACAGTATTGCGGTGTAAAAATGCACACAGCAATTCATACACCCCCGGTTGTATGATTCCAAAGTTGCAATGAAAGGGGAAGATATGTCTTTGTTAAGGAAATAAACCTTCTGAAGAGCAATGTCCTTGATATATTGGGGTGTACACATCAACTCAGTAAAGCACCAGCTTTGTGACATGGAGTGTTGGACACAGATGTGTCTGGAGGAAGAAATGGTCTAGTACTACTTCACTGAAACTCCCACAAGAGTCCCTGAGTATCTGCTAAGATTACCAGCAGTGAGAAACGTAACAATTGTGAATACTGGAGTCATTTTTTTAAGAGTACCACTTCCATGGTAAAAGTGTTGTTGGCTATCATAGCAGGATATGGTACAGGAAAAGTGCAATTACAGACACGACCAACCACAGATGTATACATACAAATTCTTTTGGGGGTTGCCTAGTCTAAGGTGTTGTGACTAACTCCCTCCATTGACCACAGCGGAGAGCCAAGGTCTGGCACCCTTAAACAATAGTCTAAAATGTCCAAGCCTCATGAAGGCAGATGTCACAGTAGACTGCAACAGGTGTGAAGATGGCCCTAAGTGTGAGGCTGCCAAAGGTGTTTCACTTGGAGAATACATTTTTGCTTAGAAATCATTGCCCTCCCTTCTGAAAATGTGACCCTTAAAATGATCCCCTTTCCTTGAATATATCTTCCTGTGCCTTCTCGTTCCTTTCTTCCACTTATTACTCCCCCTTCCTCTTTAGCCTTTTGCCCTTACCTTTCCCACATGGTGCTGAGCCTGATTTTTAAAGCAAAATCAGGTGGGAGCACTCCTACCTAGTGCAGCTCACATCAACAGAGAGAATGAACCAGTCTTTCTTCTATGTTTTCTCTGCTCTTTAGACAATTAGTGTTGGAAAAGGGTGTTTGGGAGCAGGTGGCTGAGTCCTACCTAAGAAATTTATAGGGGTTGGATCAAAACGTTGTATGGAAGTAGATATTACATATATTCTCAGTAAAACCAGCAAAGAAGCAGGATCTTTCTTACCGGCCAGAATGGAGATGCGTAAAGACATGTTTAAAGGAGGATGGGTCTTTATTTCAAGACCAAGGGAAGACTCCAAAAAGAGTTTGTCTTCAGAACCGACAGTTTCACTTGGAAAAAGAAGGAAAAAATGTCTGTTCATCATGGGACTGCCCTCTGTGAAGTTCTTTATGATGGCAAGGGCAGAAAAGTGAGAGCAGAGCAGGCTCTTTATAAGAAATGAATGAGAAAAAAAAAAAAGTAAGGATGATTTATAAAACTATATAGAGACAATACGGGTCAAAGCATCCCTGATCCTGCCGTAAGTTGTCTTAAATTTTAATACAAGCAGTCCAACTTTGTTAATAATCTGTACCTACAAAAAGCCAACCATGGAAGATGAACAAGCAGATACCTTCTCTGTAGTGCCAATTTATACTTACACTTTTAATACTACCATTCCTCAAAAATCATGAATATCAGACCTGTCATCTATGAAAAAAACGGTTTAAATATTAAAAGAATCTTTCTTGTAATGTTTACACCATTTAACAAAAAAAAAACCAAAACCCAAACCCTGGCAGTAACAGTTTGCTAACAGCCAACAGCCAGTATCTCTCTAAATGTCACTTAAAATGCTTTCTCTCTCTCTCTCTCACCTTTTCCTTCTTGTGTGTGTGTGTTTTTCTACGGGCTTGATGCTCCCTTGCTGGCACTTCATAGAATCATGGAACCATAGAATGGTTTAGGTTGGAAGAAACCTTGAAGATCATCGAGTTCCAACCCCCCTGCCGTGGGCAGGGACACCTCTCACTAGACCAGGTTGCTCAAAGCCCCATCCAGCCTGGCCTTGAACACCTCCAGGGATGGGGCCTCAACAACTTCTCTGGGCAACCTGTGCCAGTGCCTCACCACCCTCAGAGTGAAAAACTTCTTCCTAATGATTAATCTAAACCTGCCCTCTTCCAGTTTGAAGCCATTCCCCCCTTGTCCTATCACTACATGCCCTTGCAAAAAGTCCTTCCCCATCTCTCCTGTAGGCCCCGTTTAGGTACTGGAAGGCTGCAATAAGGTATTCCTGGAGCCTTCTCTTCCCCAGGCTGAACAACTCCAACTCTCTCAGCCTTTCCTCATAGGAGAGGTGCTCCAGCCCTCGGATCATCTTCGTGGCCCTCCTCTGGACCCGCTCCAGCAGGTCCATGTCCTTCTTATGTTAGGGACTCCAGAACTGGAGGCAGTACTCCAGGTGGGGTCTCATGAGAGCGGAGTAGAGGGGTAGAATCACCTCCCTTGACCTGCTGGCCATGCATCTTTTGATGCAGCCCAGGATGTGGTTGGCCTTCTGGGCTGCAATCGCACATTGCTGGCTCATGTCGAGCTTCTCGTCAATCAGCACCCCCAGGTCCTTCTCCTCAGGGCTGGTCTCCAGCCATTCCCCACCAAGCCTGTATTTGTGCTTGGGATTGCCCCGACCCAGATGCAGGACCTTACACTTGGCCTTGTTGAACTTCATGACGTTGGCATGGGCCCACTTCTCCAGATTGTCCAGGTGTCTCTGGATGGCATCCCTCCAATGGGCTGCCTCAAGTCAGATATCTGCTGTCTCACAGATCTCAACAAGAAAAGGCTTTTTATCTGTTAACACATTTGAACCATCTGTGGGAAAAGCAGCAGAGCTTTAGCACCAGGAAGGACAAGGAAGTCACAGTCCCATCCCCATGATGTCTTCCAGAAGTCCTCAATCATAAAAGTCAGAATAAAAGCAATTTCAGCTTTGTTGTTCCCGTTGAGGGACAATGTAACTTCAGTGGAACCAGTGGCTTTATGTAACTTCGTGGAAACAGTGAACATAGAAAGATGTCTATAGAAAATGGAGATAAAGCTGAATATATTAATGCGCGTAAAAGGGGCACAAGATTCAGTGCATCTCCCCCCAAAAAATGAAGTCTGTATCAGCATGAGGGAAGAGGAAAAGGAAATGTATTGCTGTATACCTGTCTAGTAGAATGGAAAGCACTTTGACTCACTCCACCAGGGACCAATTAGGCCTAGTGAGACCAAATAAATATTTATCAACATAGCCAAAGGGCATGTCCTTGTCCACAGGTTAATTGTGTAAGCTTGTATACTGTGAACATAAAACTTGGAAACCAGGGAGCTCCAATTGACTCCAGTTGGTCCGGGATTTACTTGCCAGTGTAGTAATGTGATGTGCCATCTTTGCATAAGTGAGTGCAAACTCCTCGGTGAAACTTACATCCAAGCTCTTGAGATTCATTTGGGATTTGAGATCTCATGCATACTTCTCTAAATTAGAGATAGGCATTGACCAGAGGTCTCACACCATCTGGCTCTCTTACCCCAGGAATTTCAAGGACGTTTCAGGGAAGGCAATAAAATGCAGTGCTTTTCATTTTTCATTTTCTTTGAGCAACATAGCAAGGCCACCTCCAATTTTGGAGTAGAATGGAGATGGAGCTTTCACCTGTCTGTGCACATCTCTCTGAAAAAAAGCTAATATCAAATGCTAACAGAGCTCACCAGGGTTTTTGGCACTGAGCATTCCTTGATATGCCTAAGTTTACTTATACAGGCTCAGCCTCCAAGTCTTAGACAGCAGGCAAGACACATAGTCTAAAACACAGATATTACATGGATTTTCCACACATTTGGGGTTGCCCAAGAGCTCAGAAAAACAGGCAAAATAAATAAACAGTTCAAGTCAAGTAGGAGGCAGAATGACTACTACACATATCTCTTTGTGAGGAGCCTGCCTCTGTGTTTATGTCTAGTTAAGTGAATACAGAAAAAGAAAAAAGCACTGAAAAGGACAGTGAAATAAGTAGTAACACAATCTCGTGACTTCCTGAGAAAAGCCTACAGGAACCTGAGACAGGAGTGAACAGAAGTAAAACATGGGACTACTAAACCACTGGATGGACAGACACCACATTTTCTGTTGCCCATCAAAATCATGTCCTGAGAGGTAAAGTGTCCTTTGGCTCACTCAATGGGAGAAGAATCATAGAATAGTTTAGGTTGGAAGGGACCTTGAAGATCTTCGAGTTCCAACCCCCCTGCCATGGGCAGGGACACCTCCCACTAGACCAGGTTGCCCAAGGCCCCATCCAGCCTGGCCTTAAACACCTCCAGGGATGGGGCCTCAACAACTTCTCTGGGCAACCTTACCTTGCCAGTGCCTCACCACCCTCAGAGTGAAAAACTTCTTCCTAATGATTAATCTAAACCTGCCCTCTTCCAGTTTGAAGCCATTCCCCCCTTGTCCTATCACTACATGCCCTTGCAAAAAGTCCTTCCCCATCTCTCCTGTAGGCCCCGTTTAGGTACTGGAAGGCTGCAATAAGGTATTCCTGGAGCCTTCTCTTCCCCAGGCTGAACAACTCCAACTCTCTCAGCCTTTCCTCATAGGAGAGGTGCTCCAGCCCTCGGATCATCCCTGTGGCCCTCCTCTGGACTCAGAGTGAAGGAGGAAGGAATTACTGGATTTGACAGCATATTCCTCATGTATGGGAATTCAACAAAGGCTGATCACAAAGGTGGGGTTTTATGGCAATTTATCCCAGTGGTCTTCACTACATTACAGAAAATCATGAACTTCATCAATAAAAAGAACAAAAAATGTACCATATAAAAGAGCTTCCCACATACATAAGTAGAGAATGAACCACATTTACACCATGTTATCATTTGAAAGACACACAAACAAAACAAAGTTTCCAAGACCACATCTCTGACATTAATGCTTATTTTAAAAACCGAGACACTTCAATTAAAGGTCTACATCTTGCAGGAGGCACTTAGAAACACATCACAAAACAATGGTTTCTGACACAGGAAGATTTCCTTTTTCAGTCCCAGAAGAGTACAATGGGATTTGTTGTAGTAACCCTCGAAACAGAGGTTGGATTCACTCAGAAAAAAGTGAATCCAGGAATATCACTGCAAATCTGCTGCTTTGCTGTGACAGCCAGGAAGGACAGACTCAAAGAAGTCAAAATGTTCCTTCGCTTCTGTATGGTCAGCAGGCAACCAGATCACAAATGTACCAGCATACTACACCCTGAGAGCAAGAGCCTAGCTAGGTAAAGAGAGGGGAATACATTAATGTCAAAGTTTATGGAACAGAATATTTATTTACAGCATCCAGAGAATCAACATCTTTTCATAAGGTGCATAAACAGGCAGAGAAAGGTTTGAATATGATATGTAAAGGGGATAAAACCACTTAGCTCGAAGGTCTGAGCTGTTTTACAGGACCCTTGAACAACCTAAGAGGCAAATTTATTCAATTCACATTTTAGTGGGACATAAGAGATTTCACTGCCACACGAGAAGTGCTCAAATCATAAAAATGCTCTGCTTTGACATTTCTCTAACAGGGGTTGAGCACTTCTTGGAACTTCCAGGGAGTGTGCTCATTTACATACTTACAATCTATAACAATTAAGCTTATCAATGATATCTTGACAAGGTATCTGCTTCCTCCTTTAAGTAGTTTTGTCACTGAGTGTAATAGGCATTTTAGAGGAGAATTTTGAACACTTCTGCTCTTATATAACATTTTGATAGAAAGTGACTTTCTGTGGGAGAGCCCCAGATAATAAATCACTGGAGCACTAAACTATGTTGATAGCACATCTGTTTTAACAGTATGCAGTGCCACATGGTGTACTGCAGAATAAACCATTCAGCTGGAAGAGGTTTTTACATCTGTGAAAGGATCTTTGCACATGTTCACGTGAATTCAGATTTCACATTCCAATTTTTTCTCTGAAATTGTACCTGTGCAAAAAGATCCCAAATCTTAGGAACAAGGATGGCTGGGACATGGTATAGCAAGTTGAAACGTCAAGATACACTTTTCTTTTTTTATCTCCCTCTCACTAGATGAAATCAGCAGGAATCAGAAAAAAAAAAACAATGATGGGAGCTTAAAAGGAGGGCATTACAGATCAGAAATGACATAACAGGAGATAGAGAAGGAAGCAGAAGGAATCCAGAAAACAGAGATAGCGGCCAACAGGGAAAAAGTATTGGTCCTGCTGATGGCGTGTCAAACCTGAACTCAAAAAACCTGAGCTCTTGGTACCGTGTCCTTCCATAACCTTATATCATATCATATCATATCATATCATATCATATCATATCATATCACTTCACCACACTGTAACTCAACTCTAGACTCATTACATGGGGGCCACAACACTTTCCTAACTACCCAATAATAATACTGCCAGGGTAATGGCAATAATGTCTAGATATCCCTAGACATTCAGAAGGACCCTGCTTCCAAAAACACACCCATGAGCAGATTACTAAAACCTGAATGCAACACTAACCAAAAAAAAACCTAAACTAGCACAGATCTAAGCAGAAGCCACAACAAATTCTGATATATGAAAATAAAACATGCTTTATTAAATCAATCAATTTATTTGCAAATATATTCCTTTGAGAACTGTCAATTTTTCCTAAACTATATTAATTAGCCACCTAAAAACAATGTTTTCCTATTTAGAGCATACATTTTTTGCTTCTTTCATAAGATCATTCTTCAGAACTTAAAAATCTTCTGAGTCACCCATACTCAGATGAAGCAGTTATTCTTGTTAGCTTTTGGCAAGAAAGCTCCAGTTTTTCATGTGTAATGAGTCTTGAATTTAACTCTCTAGAAGTCTTAGTAAATAATGAATTTAATCCCTACTAACCATGAAAAAGAAAAACAGGACTATATAGAAAAACGTCTTGTTACCTTCTTATTTTACACAATCACAAAACAAATGAAGTGCAGACATATACAATGTATTCTAAGCCGCTGCATAACATCAACCTAAAACATATGGAAAGGGAGTGAAGAAAACCACCAGCCCTGGCCTTGTCTTGATGATAGGTTTAAAGGAGATTTGGCAAAGGGTATTCCAGATGGCTGGGTTTTAGCTTAACTGTTAACAGAGTGAAATGGTCTGCTGCTGTGAGTGATGCCCCACATTAGTAAATGTTGGTCTTTCTCATAACATAAATCATCAGTTATTTATCTTCTTGATGCTATCAGTCCCCTCAAGATGCCTCAACTGTGACAAGAAATAATGAGAGATTAATTAAATCATTAACCTTTTCTGTAGTACTAGCCATAGTAAGAGAGAGGGAAAGATGGTCCTTCATGGAAAATCCTGTCACCACACCACACCTCGGAGAACAAGTGCTCTGAGTCAGCCTATGACTCTACAGCATGTAGAGAATTTGCAAGAATTATATTTTATAATTTTATAAAAGAGGATTTAGCCTGCTGTGATTATAGCTCGTGCATATAATGAATGACCATATTAAAGGGTACAAATAATGACAATTTTAGATGAGTTAAAGGCAGCCCCGTAGGCATCTGATAAGTTTCCAGCCCATACAATATTTTCCAAGAATAAACATATGCTGCAGCTGGCAGGGACACAAGTAAAACAACAAAGCAAAGCTACTTGGATATATCAAATGGTCTAAAAATCCCATGCAGCAACATTGTTTGAGATTGGAAATAAATGATTTCTGTTCCTTGTAAAGAGAAATACTTAAAAAAATATATCATTTATCATCTTGTCCATTCAAACTCATTACTAGCACACACAAGCTTATGTGTGCAATAAAAGCAAACAATGTTGTGTAGCTGAAACAGGTTTATTGAGCAAAACATCCAGCCTAAAGCATATGGAGGGGCTTACTTTGAACTAGTCTGGTCTCACAGAATGAATGCTCCTGGTTTATTTTCATTTGAAGGAAAACAAGTTCATGTAGTCTTGAGAGTGCTCCAAGACAGAAAGGAAAGTGCAGTCGAGAGGGGACAATCAGGATATTCCCTTCAGAAGCACTAATGCTAACATAGACACAAAATTTGCTTTCAATGAAAATGAAAGAAGCATAATACATAGTTAATCAGTAGTTCTGCAATCCATTAAGAAAGAATTAGATCCTAAAAAAGGAACCTGAAACTTTAGACTCCAATCTCACACATATGAAAATTCTTATTTTCATGCACACAAGTCCACGCGGATTGGCTTCAGTGGGACTATTATGTGTTGCCATTTCAGAAAAGCAATTTGAATTCTTCACAGTTATGTGCAGACACCTCCATTCATGAGTTGAGTTACCTGAGCGTGAAGTCCTCCTGAAAGACCTGAATGGTGGGTCTTACAACACAATGCAAAATCACATGCTGATGTGTCTACATGAATTTTACACTACATATACTTCATGTTTCACCACTTCACTATGCCATGACTGTCTGCACTTGACTGGATAAACATGCCCTTCACTGTCAAAGGGGCAATACTTGGTTGAAGGGATGTTTTTTCATTCATACCTTAAGCAGAGCTGGGCACTGCAAGCAAAGCATCCATCCATAATGAAATGGAAGAGGAACTATGGAACAAAGAGTACATCACAAATTGGTGACACAGAATAATCACTGCTTAAAAAACTTGATAGTACTAGGTTTAAATTTCACATATGCAAAAACATAATCACTTGCATTTATATTTTCTCTCTATTTCTGTTGGGTTGCAATTCAAAATTTGGAATAAAACCCTGATACAAATAGCCCTTTGCTATTTGCAGAAGAGTATTTCAGCCAGGTTCTGGGATCAGGCAAAGCTGATTCATCCAAATGAACCGACATGGGAAAAAATCACAGAAACTTTCTTACTAGAATATTCACTTCTCATAGGGCAGTAAATGTCACTAGAGAAATGACTTGGGTTTTTCTTATTTGAAAAAGACTTTGAATCAATGCCCTCTTAATTGTGAAATGTATTAAGAGCTTTCAGAAATGACATTATTCTCTAATGCCCCTGTCCATTAATGGAGCACATTCATTGTACTTATTAAGATGGTAAAGAATCATTAGACTGGTGGGAATGAGAGAAAGAAAATTGAAACATTCCCTGCTAAGAAACTAATTTCACAAAAATGACGGGAAGTCAGTGGAACTGAAAAGCAGGAGATTTTAGAATTAGGTCTACTCATTTGAGTCACGTTTGATGGCATCAACAAAGGCTCCTTGAAGAAAATCATCCTGGTCCTCCTGCTCTCTGTATTTTTCCACAGACTACTCCATATTCTTTATAGTGTCTTCTGCCAGAATGCCCGTGCCCCTACTTTATCCTCTGTAATGGCTTCTGAACCAGGGACTGACCCCTTCAACAGTGCTGGAGTTCCTACTGCACTGCCTCGGATGGCTTTAAAAAGCTATAAAGTTACAGTCTGTTATATTCTGGATATATAAATGAATTGTAATCATTTGAGTTCACCAATGCACATAAAAGGTTATCGACCATTCAAGGCTTTGAATGCATACCCAAAAAAGCACAGGCAGGAGGAACATATGCAGTAGTGTTAGGAGGGAAATACTTCTCCAAAATGATTTTTTTTTTTTTTTTTTTTGAGATTTCAAAAATGTTCCTCATCTGTACTGGAAGGACCTGTGCTCATCCTAGCTTTAAAAAAAAAAAAACCCACCAAAGAAAGAAACCAACAGGGTAAGGAAATGCTGTACTAATGGTCATCTTGTAGCAACCAGGGAGTTAGCCTGGGATGTGGGACCTGAAGATTTCTTTGAACTTGATCAGATTCAGACTGAAGAATTACATCTCGCCGTCCTGCGTCTGAGGAAATTATCCTAACATGGATGAAATCAACCACATTCTTGGTCTGGTGCCATAATTATTTTCTTTAATACTTTAAAGTGAAAAAGATAAAACACAAAAGATAGGGCTGTTTTTAGTCTGGAGTGATGGACTTCATATGGTATATGAGATACTGGTGTTCGCTTCCCTGGTCTGACTCAGAACTTAGCACTGAACATGGGTGACCCCATATCCTGGCAGAGTTTTCCAGGCTCCAGGTATTTCTGGGATCTTTGGTTTCTCTGGGTTTGAGAAAAAAAGCTCAGTTATGGCATACATTATTTTTTCTCTCAAAAGGGAAAACAGAAAGGAAAGCAGTTCCTAACAGAAAGGAAAACAGTTCCTACCAAAAAGGAAAGCAATTATCATAAAATTCCTGACTAGCCATGCTCTGTGGTAAGACAGTAGATGGAAATGAATTTCCAAAACAAAGTCCACATCAGATTTAAGTCTCAAAAAGGGGTAAGGTGGTTGAGTCAGTGTTTGATAGTTTTGCTGCCCAAGGTCGTTACTACACCAGTGAACTATAAGAAGACTGACTGCATCTATGGGACAGCCTCCACCACAACACAAGGACACAACTACTAGAATGATCTTTTTCACAGGTTAAGAGATAGTGGTTGCCCAATAGGCAGCTCAAGACCCCAAGCTTTATTTTGTAACTCAGAGCCTCAGTATTGCTTTGGCCTACTTCTAGTATTAACCTGCAGACATATGATCTGAATCAGAACATAGCAAAACAGGGAGCAAGAGAACTAATCTTCCAATCATTGGTTTGCTATTTTAAATTCAAGGATGACAATAGCAGTAACTGTTGAGCTGGAGGTGTAGGAAATCAGCAATGGGAAAACAGCATCAGCACAGCTTTAGTGTGCAGGCTGCTGGGAACAGAGGATTCAGAGTGCGGGTTTGAGCAGCCAGGGTGTTTGGGGAAGGGAAATCAAGCAGGTGGTGAATAGGAAAGCTGGATCAGTAAGTGGAAAAGAGCTGTCAGGGGAATCATTAGGAGCAGTTGCCTGGCCAGCTCCCATTTAGGAGCAGCAGCTGTGCCAGCCTGATGAGGGGAGGGGATGCTGCTCCACGCCAGATGTGCACAGCGTGAGTGCACAGTGTTGGCTGCCAGAGATGGGGATGAATAAAGAGGGAAGCCATAGGGAGGGTGGTGTGGAGAACTAGGGTAGCAGCTGTCAGGTTACTATAGGAGACAGACGCTGTGAAGAGAGTAGCATGTACCACTGCCGCAGCCCTGTGATCTCAGCCATTTCTGCCCAGGAATAAGGGGTTAAATCAATGTCCAGGGAAAAAAGTATTTCAGGGGCTGTAGGTGCTGATTAGGCTGATCCATCCCTCTGTGACCGCTTCCGGCAATCAAGATGAGCTGGTATTTTCTGCTTGAACTACTGCTTAATTTTATCACTGTACAGTAGCTAAGAACTATTTCTTGGAATAGGCACTGGTTTAAAACTGCAGTGAAGGATATTAGATTTTGTTCTGCTGACTGCCCTATAAAGTTTTCTTTTTCTCTCTCTTTCTCAGCTCAAATGTAATTCATGAATTCACTCAGAATAGACACGTTTGTCTGGCTGCTTCTGAAGCCGAGCTGTGATGAACACCACAGAATGCAATTGATCAAAAGTTTCAAGACAGTGTTCATGCCTTGAGACTATGAACATCTCTTTCGATTTCATCTCTTGGTGCTATGTGATGCCTCTACTACACATTTGCACTTCTTTGACCATCTTCTGCTGAAGCTCTTCTGACATACAGTAGCAATTATATTTCTGACCATATGAGGAGGTCTGAGCTTTGGCTGGAATATTATAACCCAGTAAGCACATTCTGCCTCCCCTCTTTTATAGCAAAAGTTCACTATTTCATCCTTCACTTTCTGCAGTTTTTTCATCAGGCTCCTGTCTTGCCCCACTTTCAATTGTTGTATCTGTAGAATGCTCCTTGTTTCTTTGGGGAGGTCACAACTTTTTTAAATCATAATTTTTTATACATAAACCTTTCAAGCAGGATTCTGACACCCTGTTCCCCTGTCATTGCTGCTGCAGTACAGCAATGTGAGCTACTGAATTGACCTAAGCTAAACCAGCATTTTCTGTACTTCTACTTACATTTCAATTCATCAATGACAGCATATCTGATATAGGCAGATTCTTGATGCCTGTTTAGATGTCACAATATAAAAAAATACCATTTTTTATTTCTCCCAAGAGATTTAAGCTAACTGCCATAAAGAAAGAGGGAGCCGTGTTTTATGCAACAGAAGTTTCCATCAGAAACACTGTACAATGAACAGGATGGAGCAAATAATTCATAGTGATTACATTATTAGAGAAGCTTAACATGTCTTTTGTCTAAGGCACATATGCCAGGAGATTTACATTCTTTTAAATGTGTATAGTATTCAGTGTTTATGGCATTTTTTAATGTCTAAAAGGATCAAAACAAGCATATGCTAATACTTCCTAGTTATTATTCACTGATTGAGTTATATTAAATTGATCAGAAAGGTCACATAGCACACATTTTGAAGTCTGGAAAGAAGTTGCATAGCATATCCTTCTAAAGAAAAAGATGCACGTGCAAATGCAAAATATGTTCTGCTAAACTGAGTACTTTGATAGATGTTCTTTTTAGTCTATTAAAACATATAAAGAATATAAAAATGCTGTAAATAATATAAATTGTTATATAAAATGTTATAAAAAACCCATGCAGAAATAAATCAAGAATTGGGATAAATTTTGTTAAGGTATACTTTCACAGCTTTAAAGATATGTTATATTGTTAAAATAGCACCGACTATTTTTGTTTAGGCAGTTTTTGACACGCTAGTGATGCATGCATTTAGATAAAACCAGGAATAGATATGATTCCATGCTATATTATTATTATTATTATAATAAAAGTAAACACCTCGATAAAGTTCTACAATCATCTTGTGCCCTAAACTCAGGTCATTCGCGCACTTTCAATTTCATTTTCACTTTAAAAAGAATCAGTTCTTGAGCTTGTAGCCTGAATTACTAACATGAAATAGAAAAGACCAGACTGTGGTCCCAGTTCATAACACCAGAGTAAATACTTCTTCGTGAGTCTGCAGTCTGTATTAACACCACCATTCACAAACTTCTCAATTTCACATGACTAGGACCAAGCTGGTGAGATATTATGAAGGCGGACCACGGGCCATTAGTCACAAAATATGGAGTCTGCTTTTCTAGCCAGTAAGTCATGCTTTAACTACTTACTCCGCCCTGTTAAAGCCCCCACAGTAAAGTTCTCTTCTGTAGGACACCAATGACCTCTGACTGATTTATTGTCTTCACTCCTCCCTCCTACTTCATATATAATTTGAAGTAAGTAATTAAACACTACAAAATGCTTAGTTGAAGCTGCTGGGTGTAACACAGAGGCTGGCCTCAAAACCAGAGGACAGGTTTCCAAGGTGCAACTTTAAGACAGTTTAAGAGCAGCAGCATTATTAATTTCATAATTATGAGATACTGTTGGAATTCCCAGTATTGGACAATAGTTAAGAAGTACATCTTGTTTATCACTGAAATAGGTATATTTGTGATAATGATTATCATATGTTTTTACAGAACTTACTTAGCCTCTACTTCAAAAAAAATTGTAACTAGTAAACGTATCTATTTAAGCTGTAAACGTATCACATAGAAGGATGTCCAACATACTTGGATGCTCTAGCCCTGATTTAGACAAGTGTTTAATCAGATGCTTAACAGAAAGCACGTAAAGAGTACAAATGAATGGAAATTCCCTTCTTTGCCTTTATTTAGATATAACACTTCTTCACACCGGCTACATTTCACAAGGAACACCAAGATATACGTTGAAATCAGTGCAATGCACTTAAAAGAATTTTTATTCTAAAGCATTGCTTCAACTCTCATACACACCACAGAAAGGGAAAGTACTGCTTGAACTGGCGGAATAAGAGAAGCCACTAGACCAGAAACTGTAAAATTAAATAGGTGAAAATAGTGCAAACCTCTCTCTCTCTTTTTCTGTCTCTCTCTCTCAAAAAAAAAAAAAAAAAAAAAAAAAAAAAAAAGCGATGAGGAGTCCTGCTTTGAATTATCAAGGTGAGATGGAAAGAGCCTTGTTTCAGGGAAATTTGCATCCAGAATCTTTACCGTCTCATTCCAAACCAAACTTGAGGCTTAAGATAAAAGCTAACACCATTTTTAAGAATTCCTCCCACTAGAAAGAGATAAAGACAATCACAACATTGTAATTGTTTTAGGTTGTTCCGCTAATTTTCATTTTAAAATAATGTTCTGTTTTGTTTCGGGAATTTCATAATGCCTTGGTCAAATTGTGGTTGACAATATTATTCTGATGGGTTTCTCCCCCAAAATAGCAGATTTTTATCTGTTTGACCTCTGTCACATAGATAGAAACAGCTAACTGAAGAGTCCGGTTGAAAGATGGAAGGCAGAGACATTAAAGCCTATACTTCAGCCTATTTTGTCCAGGGCTTACATTAACATACATCCCCAAAGTATCTCAGTTTCCCATTTTACACCTTTCTTTTATCTTGTCCTCTGCAAATAAGTGGAGATTTCAGTGGAATTAACCCCATGACACACTTGAGTCTGACTTGTCATGATGCAGCTTTTCTTCTTTTTCAGGGAAATTTGCATCCAGAATCTTTATCATCTCATTCCAAATCACACTTGAGGCTTAAAATAAAAGCTAACACCATTTTTAGGAATTAGGAATTTAGGAATTTAGGAATTTTCTGCGTTCTGCCACAAGCCTTTACAAAAGGAGATGATCAGAGAAGTACCTGAAACATGAAACCCCAAAATATTGACATCACACAAAATTCCCTCAACTTTTATTATCCATCAGACTAAAGCATGCATTTCAAACTAATTTTCCTGAAGTATCTACTTACTATCCCCTCTTGTACAAGAAATAAGACTTTCCTTGGTCATGACATCCTCTGCCATAAAGATAGCCATGCAATCCTACCATCTGCACTGAAGTGATGTTTTCTCTCACCTCAGTTAAATACAGTGATATGATAAATATACACTCTATCTATACATCGCTGTAAACTCAAAATCCTTTGCATTGGCCCAATAAGGAGTGCAGTGAAAAGATATTATGAGAGCTATATTTTAAGCTACCCAAGCCATTGACAAGTGTTTTCTTGCTTTCAAAAGTTTTCTAAACACCCAAGAGAGTGTGGTTTGGAAAATTCTGCAGGAAATAGAAAGAATCCGTTAGTTTCTATTTTTCTTCTCATTGTCACCCTTTGCCTAGGAGCTGCCTTGCTAGTTTTCCTCGTTTGAACAGTAATTTATTACATATGTTTATTCCCTCTTGTGTACTTAAAACATTTTATAGTTCCTAATTTCCTAGTTATAAGATTATACCCTCTGATTTCCATGGCTCTCTGCCAATTATAACAGTTCATTCTGGATTATTGAAAACATATGCAGAAGCTTCAGCAAGCCTGATTTCCCATCCGTCCACTTCTTCCACAAACGTTCTTTCTGAACACACTGGTGCCTCAGAGCTTTTAACATTTATTTCTTTTCTTTTCTTCATGGACTTGCTGCGGTCACTAACTACTGCCCCTTGCAATATTAACTGCTTCAGAAATTGCTCACCAGATATTTTGTAGTAAATAGAGCAGACTCGGCGCAGAAATAAATTGTACAGATGGAGTTACATAAGTGTCCAGCTGCTCTAGAGGAGTTGTGGGCTCACCTAAAGGAGGAAACTTTGGACTCCAGGTTACCCAAGCCTGCCAAAGGCACTGCAAATATCTAAGGATTTGCATACAGGGCAGACTAATGAAGCAGCTGTATCCAGCAAAAGCAGCTGCCATGATTATACCGTGATACTGCTCCACCGGTAGCCAGCAGAAAAGCTGTTTGTGGGTTTTTTTCCCTGTTTATCACCCTCGCTAACAAACTTCTCTGTCTATTATAGAATCATAGAATCATTGAATAGTCTGGGTTGGAAGGGACCTGTAAAGGTCACCTAGTTCAACCTCCCCTGCAATGAGCAGGGACATCTTCAACTAGACCAGGTTGCTCAGAGCCCCATCCGACCTGACCTTGAATGTTTCCAGGAATGGGGCATCTGCCACCTCTCTGGGCAACCTGTGCCAGTGTTTAACCATTCTCATTGCAAAATTTTTTTTCCTTATATCTAGTCTAAATCTTGCCTCTTGTAGTTTAAAACCATTACCCCTTGTCCTATCACAACAGGCCCAGCTAAAAAGTCTGTCCCCATTTTTCTAATAAGCCCCCTATAAGTACTGAAAGGCCACAATAAGGTCTCCATGAAGCCTTCTCTTCTCCAGGCTGAACAGGCCCAACTGTCTCAGCTTGTCCTCATAGGAGAGGTGTTCCACTCCTCTGATCATTTTTATGGCCCTCCTCTGGACCCACTCCAGCAGGTCCATGTCCTTCTTATGTTGGGGGCTCCAGAGCTGGATGCAGTACTCCAGGTGGGGTCTCACCAGAGTGAAGTAGAGGGGCAGAATCGCCTCCCTCGACCTGCTGCCACGCTTCTTTTGGTGCAGCCCAGGACACGGCCGGCTTTCTGGGCTGCAGGCGCACACTGTCAGCTCATGTCCAGCTTTTCATCCACCGGTACCCCCAAGTCCTCCGCAGGGCTGCTCTCAATCCCTTCATTCCCCAGCCTGTATTGATACTGAGGGTTGCCCTGACCCAGATGCAAGACCTTGCACTTGGTCTTGTACAACCTTAATTAATTAATTAATTAATGGAGCAATAACACATCATCTAACTCATTCACTTCTGTAACATCTTGAAGCTTTCATGCAGTTCACGAAAATCCTTTCTGAAATTGTTCCCACTAAAATCCTACAGGGAACACTCCAATTTTGACTCAGAGGACTGCTGAACATACCCCCTTGCTTAGGGTCCTAGCCGCTGCCCCCATCTGCATAAACATTTCCTAGTCTGCCTTTTCATTCTGTCCTCTGAGGTCTGTAATAGTTCCCTGTGATTGCTCTTATGCCTTTCCTGTGCTTCACTTCAATCAAAGCTGTCTCTGCACTGGTAGCAAAACCACATGTCATTTCATCCTTCTGTCAGAGTGTTCTCCCTTGTCTCTCATATTCTTTTGTATCAGTGCTGCAATCCATTTTAAACTGTCTGCGACCCCGTTAGACTGCAACAGGGAGAAAAAGTACATACCGTGCAATCTCGGGGAAAGATAGAAAAAAGAAAGGTGAGGAGACAAAGCAAAGACAGGACTAAGTTTGGGAGAGACTTTCTGCTGTCTCTAGTGAGGCAAAGTCCCCACCGCCTGCAGAGAGAGACTGCCGCTGGAATGAGGCTCATCCGGGGCAGTCACCCATATTCCCACACCGCTCTGCAGGTCACCATGAAGGTACAGGCATGCTTTCAAAACCTGCTTCACACCAGAAGTAATACTGGGAAGAAAAACAAAGGTAAAGCTACGCTAGGAGATGGAATTCAAATAAAAGCATTTTTCTTTAACCCAGATCTACTAAGGGGACATTTTACCATGCTGCCTCCCATCCTCCCAGCAGCTCCAAGAGGGGCTCTGAAGAAACCTCTGCATTTTCACTGGCCATGTGGTGATTTGCCCACATTTCTTTCCACGGTTCCTTGCCACACTCCATTTGTAACTTAAATCTACTTTGCTGAAAAGTTCCACAGGATATACTTTGTTTATCTGAATACCCAGTTAAAACTCCAGGTAATTGACAATTATTTTATGCAGAACTAACAACCTGAAATGGTTTGAGCTCCCCAGCTCACTGTCACACAACCGCTTGCTAAGTCACTGTACTGGCAGCTGACCTGCACCCGCACCTACCCTACACCTATAGCTGAGCAATGGTGTCTCCACACATACAATACAAATGTCCCTCGAGGAAAGCAACTCACTCTTCTCCTATTGCAAAACATTCTTCCTATGCCATATTGATGAAGTCAAACTGCTAACGAGATAACAGGGAATAAACATCACTTGTGCTCGTTTATTGTACCTCTACTCATTTTATGTTAATTATTTTAGGAAAATATTCTTCACCAAAATAGTTGTCAAGCATTAGAAGAGGGAAGTGGTTGAGTCACCATCCCTGGAGGTATTTAAAAGACAGGTAAATGAGGGTCTTAGGGACATGGTTTAGTGGAGGACTTGGTAGTCTAACAGTTGGACTAGATGATCTTAAGGGTCTTTTCCAAGATATCCTTTTTCTATGATTCTATGGTGGCTTTTTTTATTATGACTGCCTTTCATCTGTGATGTGACCAAGGCCAGCTTAGCCCTCAGACGCACCCCAGAAGGGCGGGCAGCAGACACCAGTCCTGCAGAGATTCCCTCTCCAGAGGTCACAGCTTCCCAGCTATCATCTCAGCTATGACACTCGAGTCCAGTTACAACACCATGGATCCTCAACAACTTCAAAAAACATTTTAATTAGACTGCCTTATGTTTTGCAGCATAGACAGAGTGTGAATAAAAAGTACATTTGTTATATGTTATATGGTAATTTTGTTCAGAAAAGAGTCATAAATCGAGTAGGAGTGACTAAAATTAGAGTGTCAGAAAAGACAACAGTTTGTTATCTGAAAAATTTAAACTGTAAATACTGTTAAATTATTTGAAACGGCTACTGCTTGTGAAAATATATTTTCCACACTGCGTTGCCTTTCTTGATAAAATTATGAGCACTAATGTACCACCAGCAGCTTATTTTTCTCAAAGAAGTCTGAATTACAGTGAGCAGGGAAGCAGTGAGGGGAAGTGAGCCAGAGATAATTCTTAGACTAGGTGACCAAAATTACAAGCATGCCTACAGACTCCGAGTCCATTTCCGGATTGATTTTAATTTCATCAAAAGGCTACAATGCCTGATCTAAATAACAACAATAAAAAAAAAAGGTTTATATGATCAGTTTTATTGGAAAATCTATTAGTCTGTCAAGCTAATTATCTGACACCACTGTTGCAGTACATTAAATTCTGCATTAACAAGCCACTTGGCATCCTCATTTGTAGATACGTGACTCCTTGGGAGACTAAACATTTGCTAAACAACAGACTACCAGGCAACAGGACTTCTGAAGTTCCTGCTTCCCAGGCTTCATCCCTCTCTCGCCATATCCACATTACGCTTCCCCCCCGTGCACACCATGCATCCTGCACGTGGAAGGAAAAATGAGCTGTCTAACAAGCAGCTGAAGTAAACCACCTTTCCAAACTGAGGTGCTTTGGGATTTCCAGTAAAGAAGAATGATCACACTGAACTTACCCATGTCTGGATCAGTATAATCCTCTTCTTTGACTAAATTAACTTTGGATGTGTGTTGGTGTACAATAAGACACGGCCGTTGCAAACATGGCACTGTTTAAAGTCATAATGAAAGCCTTGTCATCCCCTGCGCAACAGGCAGGACAAAATCACTCAGGGGGACTCACTGAAAGTTTGTTGGGTCTTCCCTTTGCTCTCACAAGTGTGATGAACAAGACCAAGGAAAGAAGAAGCATTGTCTTCTACCTTTGTATTTCTCAAGTCCCACAGCTACCAGAAGAAAGGCTACAGGGAAATTCTCTTATGGTTACTCGGGTTGGCTTTAATATTGCTTTGGGCCAATGAAGACTCCTAAAGCTACCTTAAGAGGTCCTATGACCCAGCACTGGGAGCTTAGGGTTTCACAGATCTCAAGGTACCAGCTGCTGTAATATTCAAATATGTCCAGTTTATCACACTTACACTATAAACCAGCAATAAGAATCAATTTAATGTCAGAGATTGGACAGAAGGAACTCTTTAAAATTTTATTTGGCTGTTTGCTTCTATAAAATCCCATTTTTTTCTTTTTCACTGTTTTCATTACATTTTATAACCTTGCTAAGCTCAGGTACAGGCAGAGGTGGTGAACACATAGCTAGCATATAAAATAAATGAGCTTTTCTAATTTTTGGTGATAAAATAAAAACTTTCACGTAAATTAGGTTGAAATACGCATCCATTCTTCTGCATTTATGTGGCTTTATTTATTTTAAGTGCCTCTTTGTACTTCAGTGAACAATTACAAATCATTTTCCCAATTTCTTCAGACACTCAGGCATGCTAAGAGCTAATTAACTAGTGTGACAATTGCAAGAAGCAGCAACATAATTCACTTTTTGAATGACTGGAAGGTATTTAATTTGAATAAAAGTGGAATTAAATAGCAGCAGTAATAAATGGTATTGACAGGCAGGGTACACATATCAGAAAGGTCGCTACCAAAGTATTTGCAGGTACTTTCAAAACTCCACTTACGAGTTGTGAAATTAGGATTAATTGGCTGGAGCTGTTTTATAGACTATTTCACACATTTAATATCTTACAATCTACTGAGGTAATCAGCCATGTGTAAAGAACAAGTTTTGAATCGATTCCCTGATTAAATAAAATATAAAGGTCTTTGTATGCAAAATGTGGAATGCTTAATACAAGATCCATCTGGCACAGTGGAATACTGGCAGAAAAGACCTTTTCAGTGTTGTGAATCACAGTGTTTGAGATAGATACAGTGCTCATGACAATGAATTTAACAGAGTTTGATAAAAGTAATAACTGAATTATGTAGACTTCTGTTTGGTAACCATCAGTGTTATCCTCCATCCACATTTTTTTCTTGTTTAGGTTAAATAAGCTTCCACTGTGTCTTTTAAAATACCAAAAATAAGAGATCCAATTGGCCAATGGGAAAATATTCTCCCTTTCTCTTCCTGCAACAATAACAAAATATAAGAATGAATAAGCTTCCCAAGAGGTTTGCAAAGCAGAACACAGTTATGAGCTAAAATCCACATTACCCAGAAATACTGGCCCTATGGGAGTTGGGTTTTGGTTGACATTCTACCTCAGCTGCCACTCTCAGGTTATGGACTCAAACTACTCCTTATCCAGGGCAGTCCATCATTCTTGCCCCTAGTTTATGGCTCCCAGTATTGCCCCTCCCTTGAGTCAAATATCTTGTAGCAGCAAAAACAGTTGGATCAAATACCTGATGGACTTGAAAGAAAGAATAATTCTCCACCACCGATCCAGAGAAGGGACATATAAGCATGGGTAGACTTGATTAAAGAAGACTTACGTGGTTAAATCTTAAATGAAAATCATAAGTGCAATCGCAGACCCATGGATAAAAGGTGCATCATCTATGGGTACATGTATATTAACGTTCTCTATTTCAGAGCAGTAGCAAAATTAAGTGAATCCCCTGATCATTCCCACCTATTATGTATTTGTTCAGCTCTTGTAAGGTTTCTGGTGTGTGTGGACTGGATCCTTTCAGGATGAAACCAACTGGCAGATGTACTGTAGAGAATCACAAGAATCAAAACCAAGAAGCGGGCTCCACTGTGACAAAGTCTTCCAGTGAATAGTGACACCAAAGTCCTGGTAAAAGCTCTTAAACTGTCAATCTGTAACTCTCTGATGTGCTTCTTGTGCTTCCCTATGTATGGCATGTGCAGAGAGGCCAACAAAGACCTAAAGGACTATAGTTTCCCCAGGATTGGGGGCTGAAGATACATCTGAACAATCCCCCCCAGTGGAAATTTAGGACATGCACAGGTTGGGAGGCAGATCTATCTATTTGGCATAGAAGGTGGCCAGAGGCTGAAGTAGAGCTTGGGACCAATAACACTCTTCTCATACCCCTCCTTTAAATTTTGGCAAATGTAAAAGCCACCTGGCCTCAGTCTGCTGTGCAGAAGAGATGTACTTCTACTCCAGAAACTTTCAGACCCCCAGGAAGGGAGAGAAACAGAAAAGGAATCTCTGTTCTGTTTGTTAACATGTTACTGTGAAGGCCCTGGCATGCCACACCATAACCCAAGGTAAAATGAAGATGTAGGCAAGACTGTGAATTAGGCAGAGTTTCAAGTTGCTGACTACCAAAGAAGTCATAGTGTTTTTCACAGTCTCAGCAACACATCAGGCCATTCTCCAAGCTGGATGGGGAGCATCTTGGTGTGGAATGAGTTCATATTTAACAGTGGTAGAATGCCCTTACTGAGCTTATAAGACTCATCCACCATCTTTGGGGACATTCGAAGCAGTAACGTGTTATCATAAAACAAAGCATGATGTAATCATGGAAAGCGTTTCCTACTTTTCTTCACTTTCACTACCTCAGGACTTCCTCCCATTTGAGCACGTGACAGCATCTTTAGCTGTCTTGCCTTTTCCAGCTGCCAAGGCTAGCAGATAACAGAAGACAGACTCCCACGACATATCATTGCCCATGGCATAAAGGTAACTTATCAGATTTGAGGTAGGTCATCCTGCTTAGAGCTCACCTTCACCAGTCCTTCTCAAAAATTAGAGAAAGAATGCATAAATCTCAGTACTACACAGAAAATTGTGCCCTAGAGAACCACGGAGGCTGTAGTGTAGGTAGCTGTATGCAGTAGACTTGCACTGTAACCTTGCAGACAGTCCTGGACTCACAGATTTGCTCTTCTTTTCTCCACAGCGGTGAGCCATGAAAGTCTTGCTTTCTTCCAGTTTCCACCCCCAATCTCTGGTACCTCAGCCCTACATTGCCTCAGGCAAGAGGCAGTGTATGTCTAGGATGCCATAGAAAACATGCTGTAGTATCAGTCTAAGGCAGTGTTAAGAAGAAAGGAGGGAGAGAACGTCAGCTCAGGAGATGTTCCTGGACAGGATCATCCAGAGTCCTTAACAGGCCTGACAACAGTTCCTGATTAAGAGACTTCAGATTGCAATGCAAGGGAGCAGGAGGCTCTAGACATATGACAGGAACTCCCTGTGCTCTTGAGTGGCAACTAGTAGCCAGGCAGATGTAGGAGGAACCAATGGAAGAAGAAAAAGAAGACCAGCCAGATTTGGGGACTGCCATCTCCACCGACACTTGCTGTGCAACCTCAGACCTTCTCTAGACATCAAGATGTTTTGGGAAGATATTAGTAATAGGTTTTGCATAACCTGATGACTGTTGCACCTCTCCTCTCCTCCTCACATCTCTGGTCAAAACAGTGCAAGTGACAAATGAAAACCATTACAGTGCAAAAAATCCTAAGAAAGTCTTTGTCCTTATTACTTCCTCACTCAGCATTTGCTAGAGTGGCCCACTGAGTAGCTCACAGACCAGAAAGCAAAGGTAAGTTTTCATCTGAAGAGCCTCAGGCAACAGGTATTGGGGTTGTCAGATCTAGGAAATCAGCCTAACTCTAGCCTAAAGTAGACTGATGTCTTCTACGGTTCAGGGAAATTGGACTTACATACTTTTATTCATGTAAAAATTTGCATCAGATGAGTATCTGGGATCATTGCAACTTCTTGTAAGTGGAAGTGTCTAGCAATTTTTTTTTCCCAGATGCTCACTTAAAAATGGTTACAGGTTAGGAAAGGCAAGTGGAAATTCATCTGTATATTAAAGTAGATGAGAAGGATTCTTATGTACTAGCTCTTGCCAGAAACAGATGGGCTTAATAACATCATGCTCTAGTTGTGCAAATACTTTGCACTCCATTTCCTATGTAATGTATCAAACATTATTTAAATTCTGTGTTGAGTGTTTAAACACAACATGTTATAGCAGTGCTAAACCAACAATCTCTGCTTTTCATTGTGATACAAAATCCACATAAATTATTACAGTCAGATGAATTTTAGCGCAACTGGACTTGATCAGGACTCCTTGCAACACAATCAATATACAAAGTAGTTCCTTATCTTTTTGGGACATACTCATTTACCGTAAATCTCCTGCTTACCAGTCTGGCTGGTATGTGTCTCTAGGAAATAAGAGCATCAGCTTTGTACCAGTTAGATTTAGTTTCTCAAGCGAAGAAGTGATTCAGCAAGAACAACTTGGAAATATTCTGCAGGTTGGACTAGGAATCATGTGACTGATAGGAATATATTTATAGGAATATATTTAACTATGTGGGGTTTTTGGAAACATTTTTCTGGTTTGTTTGGACTATTACAAAACAGGACATACAACTTATTAATAAAATCATCATGTGCTGCTACATAAAAACTGGCTTTTTACTAAACACTTGCCTTTTCCTTTCACACTGATAGCATGTTCCTTATAGCTATTTACTCATTAGTCATCCTTTGATCTCTAGGGTATACCTTTTTATCTTACAAGGGAAAAAAATGCTGTTTACTTCCTGCACGACCAAAATACACAACTTGAGTTCTTAGTGCATCATAGCCCCATTTCAACTTAAAACCTTCCCAAGTATAGCTCATCCTGCTCATTAAAAGTCATGCTATGCTTGTTTCTTCAGAACAAAATTCGGACTTTGCTGGGAAGTCAAGACATTAAAAGTAAAGGAGATTTTTTACTATTTTTTAAAGAAAGTAAGAGCTGATTTGGTAAATTTTTTTGACAGCCGCCTTTCTTATAATCTGGACTGTACTCTAGACAGATCTTCTTGCTTTAGTTTCAAACCTTGAGTTCAATTTGCTGTTTTGCATTCACCAGTCAGAAACAAGAAACCTGAAATGACTACTGAGTAATGACACATAGAAGTCAATTAGGTCATTATCCTTCCTTTTGTTTCTTAGATGACTGCTTTTCTGTAGAAATATGATAAATATTATGAGCCATTCTAACATAACCCTTTTTTCTTGCTATTTATATCCTGATTTTTCCTATTTCAGTTTATCATTACTTCCTTCTTGATTTTTCAAGAATACATCTACAAAAGTGTAAAAGAAAGACTTGCGTATCCTGATGAAATGCCCTCAGAATGAAAATATATGGTTATATTCATCCCTGGTGGCAGTCTACTAATACATACTGAGTTTTGTCGTGAGTGAACTTATCCAATTTTTGAGGGAACAGACTGAAAGAAGAAAAATCTTTTAGGCCCAGGAGAAGTCCCTCCTATTTAGTCTTTCCATACAGTCTGGAGTAGGATAAGATTACTAATCTATGAGGGACTGAAAAATGTTCAGTTAGGAGATTGAAAAGCATTATGTTTTAAAATTCTTGTTTCACTAAGACAGCCATATATTTTGCTTCAGTGACAACCAACCTTGCAAGAAGGGATTCTCTCAAACACTTTGAAAAAAGAACTAGCAAGAAAAAAAACCCCAACATTTAAATTTACAGTGCTAAAATTCATGATGAAAATACATCTCTAGAGATAAGGAAGGCATCACAGGCTTTTACAGATTTTCATATTCCATGACCTTGCTTAATCTCACAAAGCAGTGTGCAGCGGCATGGAAAACCACCTATAATTTCTCTAACAATATGATGTGCACTTCATGGAATAGACAGTTGTTGACCTATTGTAGTAATTGTTTGGTTTCCAATTACACAGCTTGAAAAACATCGAGTCCTTGTGAGAGTATGTAAATTTTATCAGCCAAATGGACCCCTTATATTACTTCACTATAGTCAAGCTATTCTAATGGAATTACATCAGAGATGAATTTTGTCCAATGTATTATTTATCCCGTGTATTGTTTAGCGAAAGAAAATCAAAATATGTTTTGAAGACAAACAACAAAGAGTATAGCAAAGGGTATGCATAATATTTTTTTTAACCTTTGGATGCTAGCCAAATTCCAGAGCTCTGTAAAATGTTTGCATTTTGAGAAGACATTAATGGGGAGGTCTGGTGTGTTTTATGTTATCCTGCTTACCCACAAAGACTATAGGAAGATCTGTTTCTCTGAATTCAGTAGGCAATACTTTGCTGATGGCTTCAGCATTGTTTCATTAAGTGTTCAGCTCAAGAGCTATCCTTCCAAGTTTTCTGTACCCACAAACTTTCCTCTTACCCTTTGAGATACAAATCACCTCCATGCTGCATGTTTATCCGATATCCAACACAGCAGCCACATCGGAGGAGATGGCACAATATCTAACAATACAAAGTAAAAATGCTTGAGCTACCTCTATATCTGCTGGAAGGACAACACAGCAGGGCACAAGCAATCTAGAAGGTTTCTGGAGTGCACTGATGACAACTTCTTAACACAGATGAACAAGAAACAGGAGAGGAGAGATACTCTGCTGGACCTTACACTTGCAAACAAGGAAGAACAGGTCAGAGATGTGAAGGCTAGGGACAGTCTTTGCTGCAGTGACTGTGGGATGGTGAAGTTCAGGATTGTGAGGGTTGAGAACAAAGTAAATAGTAGGATCACAACCCTCAGCTTCAGGAGAACAGGCTTTGTCCTGTTCAGGGATGGGCTTGGAAGAATCTCATGGGTGATGATCCTGGAGGAAAGAGGGGCCCAGGACAGCTGGTTGATTTTCAAGGATTGCCAAAATCAAGATTGGTCCATCACCATGTGCAAGAAGTCAAGCAAAGGCAGTAGGGGGCCTGCACGGATGAACAAGTAGGTCCTGACTAAACTCAAACAAAAGAAGGAAGCAAACAAGAAGTGGAAGAGGGGTTGAGTGACCCAAGAGGAATATAGAGACACTCTCAGAGTATGCAGTTATGGGGTTAGCGAAGCCAAAGCGCATCTGCAGTTGAATGTGGTAAGGGACATGAAAGGTAAGAAGGAGGGTTTTTACATGTTCATCAGCAGCAAAAGGAAGATGAGGGGAAATATGGGTCTGCCACTAAATGGGGCAGGGGACCTGGTGACAAAGGACACAGAAAAGGCTAAAGTACTCAACACTGCCTCGTCTTAATCGAGGAGGAATAACTCCAAGCACCAGTGTAGGCTGGAGGACAACTGCTTGGAGCTGGAAAGAAGTTTAATGAAAAAGGCCTGGAGTTTCTTGTGGACACCAAGTCCAACATGAGGCAGCAATGTGCCCTTGCAGCAAAGAAGGTCAACAGCCTCCTGAGTTGCCAGCAAGAAAAGAGTGGAGTAAAGAAGATGAAGCCAAACTCTTCTCAGTGGTGCCCAGTGGGAGGACAATATGCAATGCGAACAAATTAAAAAATAAGAAATTGTGTCTGAACTCAGAACACTTTCTTACTGTGAGGGTGGTCAAACAACGGAACAGGCTGCCCTCAGAAGTTGTGGAGGCTCCACCTTTGAAAATATTAAAAACCGACTGGACAGGGTCCTAAGCAATATGCTCTAGTTGATCCTGCTTTGAGCACGGGATGTAGGGGGGTGGACTAGACAATCTGCAGACGTCCCTTTCAACCTCAATTACTGTATGACTCTGTGATTTATAGGTAATTTAGTTTTTTTCTGAATTACTTGTTTATATTCATAACCAACAAGCCATTCCACTTTCTGAATATCCTTTAGCTTCTTCTCTGATCTACACCATGCTTTAAGTTCTCATCCCTGGCTTTAAGAAATATCTCTCTTCATTACATCAGTTCTCCTTATGACTCTTCTCTGCTGATTACCCTTCTCTTCATCACCTCCCCATAATATTCCACCCCCATTTTCATGCCTTCTCCCTACGTACTGATAACTGCATTCCAGCTCCAGAGAACATTTTGGGTCTTTAATATATGTCTGGTTTATATTAAATTATTGGGAAAAATACTTGGGAGAAAAGTTTTCATCTGCATTTCTCTCTCTGCTGTTATATCCTTAGCTACCACCCTTGCTCACAATGAGTAACAAGTTCTTTCAGGAATAATCCCAGAAAAATGGAGCAGGTATCCTTCAGCAGCAGAGCACTGCACAACAATAAATTATGTTATCCAGAAAGCATCACTGAGTTTTCTATTCTCAAATTTTTAAAAATATTAATTTATTTTGAAAAGTAGAAATAGTCAACAAAGTATTTTGATCACTTCATACCATCAATAACAGGATGCAGCAATAGATATGCAGAACTTTGGCTATATTGCCAATTCTTGTTCAGTCGTTCTAGTGTGATTCCAAGCAGTCATGTAGTTCTTGTTTTTTCAGTACAGAGCAACACAAAAGACTCCTTATTACTGGTGGACTGTTAACTTATTTCTCGTTCTGACGACTCATCACACAACTAGGAAGAGTTTTTCTGACATTACTAAGTTGTAGATTCAGCCTAGAACCTTCAGAGACACCCTCATCCCACTTTAAATCCTGTTGAAACTTCTTTTGTGTTTTTGTAGCACCCTCTTCTCTCATCATCCTTCACAGTAAGTATACTTTCTTACTATGGGAGCAGTAAAAATTACTACTTACAGAGTAAAGAACTCTTCAACGTGATTGGGCTAACAGGTTTGGTGAGCATTTGGTGAAATAAAAAAGTTATTAGCATGGAAATAAGAAAAAAAAACCACTCAAGAACCTGAAAATAAGATATTTAGAGGACCTTTTCTTATTTTGCAATTAAGTAATGTGAAGAAGGGAAGTTTTGACCTGTTGTATCAGAGCATTCGTTTTCAGCAGGCAATTATTAAAGTGGGAAATTGTAGATACTTGTTCATACATGTGCACAAAAAGATATTCCCTAATATACATTTTTGAGCCTTTTTCAATAAACTTTTTTAAGTACTAAAAATGTAACATCACTATTAATATGTTTAGATTCCCTTTAAACAAGTTGAAATAAGTCACAATAACAAGATATAAAATGCACTAAACTCTTGCATCAACACTTGCCTTCGTTCTATCAGTAGAGATGCTGACCCCCATGTGGTCGGCCTAATATTAGTGATTGATGTAACTGTCCAAGAAACCCATTGTTCACTAAGGATCGGAAAGAGGAAAAATTATTTGTAGAGTAAGTTTGAATCCACATCAAACTTTTAAAGAACATTTACACAAGACAAAAATACAGAAAAGGAAAACCAAATTGGTAAAATACCTATGCCAGCTTTTTTTTTCAGTTCAGGATGCTGTGTGAAATGTCCACTTCTACAAGATGAGCATGGCTGATGAAAAATGATATGAGGAGACTCTATTAGAAACTTGAGGATAGAGATAACCACGTATACAGCAGGACACCCACATCTCTGCACACAGGCACAGCTTACAAATAATATATCCACAAACTCCTTGGCATTACTACCCTAATTTTTCTGTTTTTCCTTTTTCTTGCCTGAATTCTAAACTCAGTGAATGACATATAAAAATGGCACCATGTCGTGGTTTCGGCTGGACTGGCCACTAAATGAACGACAGATGCTCTCTCTAACCTCTCTCCCAAGGGAGAGAAGAATGAGAGAGAAAGAAACTTGTGGATTGAAAAAGAAACTAAAACTACTTTAATGAAATATTAATAATAAAATAATAAAAAGATAATAATATTAATAAGAAAATAATTAAATAGATACAATATATACAACCCATATCAAGCTCCCAGGATGACAATCACATCACTGGCAGGCACTGGGAAAGTCCCACACTGGACTCAGCAACAGATGGGAACAGGATTCCGGATCTGGATTCAGGAGCACACGGATGAGGATCAAAGGCAGATGAACAGACACACCCCTCCTAGGACGCCAGCCATTGAAGAAAGAGGACAGGTGACCCTTTGATCCTTCAGCTTTTATACTGAGCATGAGGCAGATGGGATAGAATACCCTGTTGGTCAGTTTTGGGTCACCTGTCCCGTTCGCTCCTCCTCGCAGGTGGGACCCCTCTACACCTTTCTGCTTCTGACTCTCTAACAGGGCAAATAACAAAGTGAGCTGCCCTTGGGTGTTATAGCAGTAAGTATAACTATACTTGGTATTAACTATAAACATCAGATCTTATCTGCTAGAAGCTGACACTGTTTGAAAAATGTGCTGTTAATTTCAGAGTGCAGTAAGTTAGAAGAGACTTAACTGAAAAGTAAAATTACTGAAAAGAAAATTGATTCTGTTTTACCTCAAACCAGGACACACCAATGAACAGAAAAGATGAAAATGTGAATTTATACTGGCAACATTTAATGGACAGAAAAGTAAAGACTAATTGTAACAGACAAGTTCAAGTGCACAGACAGACACACATACCATTATCTAAGCCTTTTTACAACTGCACTGGCCATAAATGGATTTAAATAGATGCTGTTTATTTCTGAAGCTCTCATAGAGATATAACCCAAACAAAGGGGACAGAAAATCACTACATGATCAATAGTGAAAGTACTGCAGTTACTCAGGTGATATGTGGACATTCATCTAAGATACAGAAAAGAAATAACAAGATACTAGTGCATGCTGTGTGGATGAGCAAAGGGCAAATTTTGATACTAATATTGAGACAAAGCAATTTGAAATATAAGGTATTCTGCTAGATTTTAACTATTTCTTTGCCTTAAGTAAATAAACTGTGATTCCTTGGTGAAAAGCAGAATCGGTGATAAATTCTTCCTGCAACCATTGTATTAATTACACTTAGAATGAGGAGCAATGACTTGTTAGTGAGAAAGAGAACGTGACTTTTATGAAAAAGAACACACCTATTTAAGTATTCTACTTAGCCAGACAAAAGAAGTCGTGCACTGTACCTTTGGATTTGCAAGTCATATATACTATATATAGGTCTCATCTTTCGCCAAAAATGGCTCTATGAAAAATGAATGTTAATAAGATTATTCAATAAATTACTTAAGTTTAGCTACATAACCAGATTGTCCCAAATGTTGCAGGATCCAAACTATTTCAATGAATAGTAAATTTTCTTCATTGTTTTTTCAGGAGGAAGAACTGTAAATCATAATCTGCTGGCAAATTCATCTTCCTAATAAGCTATCGGCACAATAAGACTGTGATTCTGTCCTAATGACTCAGTCCACAATTATTTTGAGTTGTGTTAAGTTCCTTTTCTCATACTAAATAATATCTTACTCATTTCAGTAGGGTAAGATGTTCCCCTGAATGGGGTTACTTTTCAGTAACATACAATTCAATGTGACTAATGTGGAAGAATCTGATTCTAAATAATTATCACACAGGGGGCTGTTGATTATATGATGGTGAAATATGAAGGCACTTAACTAGGCATATTGTACCTCATACCCAGATAAGCCTAAAGATAACGGCAGTTAAATTACACGATGAAAAAAATGTCTCCTCTTCATATTTGAAAACCAGGCCAAGAAATGTTGTAAAGTTAATCAACTGTCATGCTCATTCTTCTTCTATGCCATATGAAAGAAGCTCAAAGGAAAATTTCCTTGCAAGAAGAAATGCAATTAAAAGGGACAGAAAAATAAAAGCAAAAAAGCTTCATCAGAAAAGTGTCTAAGCATCCTTTTCTTCTGTTTAAATATTCAGATGTTTCTGTGCCAGAAATTAACATCCAGTTCATACTCAAAACAAACAAAAAAAAAGGAATGCAGAAGAAAACAGCAGCTTTCTTCTCCTTTTCTGCTTAAACTGCAGTATTCAGTAAAGTGAATGAAAGATCTAAAAAGAAGTTCTCAGGTAGACAATATATGCTTTGATTTGTACCTTCTGCAATATCACTGAAGTCAATTAACTCAACTGAGGGTTTGGCTTTTACATGCAATGTATGAAAAATACGAGATTCAAGTGATTATATAATGAAAGAGGGGTATCTACTCAGAACAAAGTTGGCTAAAATGCAGGATCGCTTTTTCACAAAACATTTATGTTTGTTCAGAATTTGCTTTCAATCCAAACTGAATTTATTTTTTTTTCTCCAAAAAGTTTCCAGTGAACTAGAAATTCTGAGAACAGGCTTTTTAAGAACCAAAAGGACTGACTGTGGCTGCCTTCCTTTCAGTTCTCATGTTATCTCCTCAGGTAGCGATGAAATCAGAAGACAGTACACTTTTTAACAGTAGAAAGGGCCAAGATGCTAGGAATAGCCATCCCTGTCCACCACCGTATAGGACTAAATACTAATTTTAAGAAGAAATAAAAGATTTTCAATCAATTTAATTTCACATAAAATTCTACTACTGGTGGTAGAAAAGTCTGCTGATACTGGTGTCACTCCTGTAGACAGGACGTATAGTCTATCCTCAATTTTGGAAGGTCAGCAATGCACCATTACACCAAAGCTTCTGTGGAAGTTTCCGATACCCCTAGTTAGGACCTATAATAAAGGAACAGAAGGACACATCCGGTAACAACTCTAACAGTGACAGAGCAGTTTTCTTTGTGGGACTGAAAGGAGGCAAAATACCTTGCAGGACAGTGGAGAAATGCTAAGGCTGAAGCTCTGAGACATCTGTGAGGACTGCTGTAGTACCACCAAGCTCTCGGCAATAATGGACCGGACACACCAGTTGGAGCCTGTAGGTTTATCAGCCCTCTGCTGACACATGTATGGATGTTAAGCATGCAAAAACCTCAGCTGGGACCTGTTGTTCTACTACCACAATATGACTGGAGCAATACAGATATACACCAGTTGAGAGCCTGACCTAGCAGCTGAACCCTCTGTGAAATGGGAGGAAGAAACCTCACTCATGCAACCTCCTGTGCCGAGACAGCCACAACATCCCCTTCATGCACAGCACCTTCACATGCACAATCTGGCAGCTACAGCTGTGCTAAGAGTCTCCCTGGAATCATTTCTGGTAAGAAACAAGATGGAACTTCCACTGTGGACCCACAGGAGATTCTCTCAAGTCAAGTATTTATCCTTTGACCTCTTGCAGTGAAGAGGGTAATTGAAAAAAACAACAGCAACAAAAACCTGAGTGTGTTCATCCCTGTAGTACCTTCAACACATTACTTCATTAGAAATGTAGAAAATTACCTAGGAAATCCAGTGCCAACTGGCACCACTGTTATTAGGAAAAAAAATCCCAATGGCCACAAAGAGCCTTCTTTATTAACAATACTTTCTATTACAAAAAGCCTTCCTTCAAGCACAGTGTTATTAGTAATGACAGAGGACACATATTCTGATTCATTTATTGAATCTCTCGCTCTTCTGATTTATTAATAGGGGACTTCCCCAAGTTGGTGGAGCTTATTACAATCCTTTTTAATTCTGTTTCATTTTTCATTATTAGGTTTCTCTACACTTTAAGCCACTACTTTTTTTCTGCTTTCTGAACTCCAGGCAACTTTGCCCAAAGATATGGCACAGAAAGAGACTGCAGATAAGCAAAATGAAAAACTACAAAATTCTAAATAACTTTAACTGGACAGTGGGCGGAGGAAGCCTAAGAGACATTTTGATTCAAATATTCTCTACTCCTTCCCTAGGAACAGCGATACTCTTTTTATTCTGCAATTTATATACGTACCCTCCCACACGTTTCTTTCAGTCAAAGCTTTCAGGCTAAGCCGATGACAGGTGGCAGTCCTAGCATGAGAGGACCACATGCTGTGGACATTAATGAGTTTCCTTCAGGCCCAAACGGAAGTTTTATAACCTTAGGTTGACTTACTCTCATCTTCAGTTAAATAAAAATATTTCAGCTCATACAAACATCTCAGCAAGATACAGAAACAGCAAGAGCCAAATGAGTGGAGGGATTTAGAGCTCTTCCAAGGTTTACTTCCAGTTCAATCATTTTCAGTCACTCATTAGGCAATGCAGTAAATCTCTTTCTTTCTCTTTTGGAATCCAACATGCATTACCCAAAAGCAAGTAAGAGAGGAAGACTGGGATTGTAAAGTATATTCCAAAGATTATTTTAACTTCTGTGATGGACTTCAGTGAAATATAACAAAACAGCAATTGTGGCTATAGCTAACAAGCTGCAAATACTGCCCTAAAAGACTCAGTGTAATGCCACACATGTAGAATAGATCATTTTGATGTTTGCAGTGCCTTATAGGCTTTAAATATTTTATGCCTTCCCCATTTGTTAATGTTTCCAGTCTAACATGGAAGGAAATCAGAATACAGCAAGTTGACCAAAGCAGCACATCATGAGACCAGAAATATTCTTGGCAAACTGCAAGTTTTAGTTGTGGATTAAAGGAACAAAGCTTTGGCCTTCCTTCATTCAGCTGGACTTTTGGGAACCTTCAAACCTATGAATTCAAACCTTAGATGGCAGAAAAGAAACATGATTTTTGCTCGTGACAATATACCATGCCTGAGAAAAGAAAAGAAGCAAGTCTATGTAACAAAGCATTTGGCTCTAAATGACCTGCAATAAGTACTGGATATATACTCTGTCTCATGGTACTAATAATTCACATTTATGGATGACCTCTGGTCTTACAGTAACTGTGATAAAGATTATGATGTAGAAATCTAGACATAAAAATGCTGGACAAACAGAATACCTATCAGAGAGGTAGCACTGTGATACTCAAAGAGTTTTAGCTTACTGAAGAACATCAGAAAGCAACAAAGTACATCTATCCACTTGCTTATCTTCCTGTTTTAAGTACCTCACGCTGGTTTTTATCATCAGGATAAAAAGACCCCCAGCAGTCTTCAGGTGATAGAACTACAGCAACCTGGACTGGGATTGAAATGAAGGACTTTGATTTGAAAGATTCTCGTTTTCATTACTAACTGCATGAGTCATAACTCATTTATCCTGCCCTTAAAATAAATCACATTTCAAAAAGTGTGCCTTGACATCTCTTCTCTTTTCCTTCAGTTATGACAAACGGAAAAATTTGTACAACATGTATTTCTACTCTGACTGACAGTTTATACAAGTTTTCCTTTATGTCTTTGTAGTTTTACATTCAATATTTTAAATTCTTTAAATTGCATATAGTTATATTGAATTCCATTAGGATTCCTGAGTCTGTCAGAGTAATGATATATTTGAGTTTTTGAACTTCATACATACTTCATTTAATTTAAAATGGTTATGTTAAAAAGCCTATTTTCTTATCCTTTTAAACCAGGTGCACAATAAATTCTAATTATTATCCCATGAGATCACAAAAAAATTTATTTTTCTATCCATGTTTGAAGTTAGTCTTTCAGAGAGGGTTGCAACGTGTGTACTGCACACCCATCCAAAGGTATTCCATTAACCTCCCTAGTTCGTATTACACACCCAGGATTCCCTCTTAAGTTTATGAACATAAATGTCATTCAGATGGTGCCTTCAACAAAGCCATAGGATAGACTCCCTACTGCCCAAAGCAATAAGAAAAATGGGACCCTATGGCTCCAAAGGGTAGGACTGCAGAGACAGGAGGAATCAAAATTGTACAGTAATGTTTGATAATCTGAATGTCAATAGTAGAATATTGTTTTACTCTTACTCCCAGTGTTAAATAGAGGTAGTTATACTAGCAAATGGTGAAACAGGCCATTTAGCCAACTTCCACCCATTACCTAATGGTGCTGCAGTAAATACTTACTAGGTCATTTAAAGACTTCAGGGTCATACAGTGCAATCAGTCTGAGTGCTGAACTTTAAAACATTAAGTGTCAGAATGTTCCAGATGTTTTCAGTCAGGAGCTGGAAACCCAATTTCCTAATCATATCAACAGATGTTCTGCATACACACCATGAACAGCATATATGCAGGCTTTGAGAGAAAGGGCTTTTCACAATAGGCATAATATATGGACATAATATATAGACATAATAGGCACCAGGAGTAGATTAGAAATTAAAACTGTTATAAATCCTTATCAGCATGGAATGAAATATCTGAATTATTCATAATGTGAGGAAGAAGAAAACACAGTAGTGCACATGCACACACTAAATTAAAGGATGAATATCAGAGCCCATCATATTTCATCTTCTACCTCCCCTTCACTAATAAACCCTGCCAATGAAATAAGCCTCAACATGTTTTTCTCCTCCTTTGTCAGTTCCTCTTGTTCACTCTACCTTACACATCATCCTGATTTACTGGTGCTTTCATACCCCAGTCTCTCCTGAAGACTAATTTTTCCACGATTCCCTGAAGATGCAAACAAATAGCACATGGTAAATTCCAAGACAAACACTTCCTCAGCCTTCACCTGTCTGTGTCTTCATTTAGATTTTGAGTAGCTCAGGTTAAAGATTTCATTTTTCTGCTTGTACAGAGCAAACACATACAGTGACATCTAAGAGTCAGTCATCATGATAATTAGCTCCTTAAGTTAGCATCCAGAAGCTATTGCTGAGGCCACAGTATATTGCGCGATATCTATAAGCTCATAAAGACAATTCACATGTAAACTCACTAGAAGACAAGCCCAGTCTCAAAGAGTTTACAGAGTAGAAAGCAAGGGCAGGTACTTGGCTGCACAGAGCAGAAACTGAGTCTCCACTGTAGCAAGGTGGACGCAGGGCAGCCCGTGCGCAGCCAGGGCAGGCAGAAGGCTGGCCCTGTGCCTTGACCGCAGCTGAGGTTACCACAAAGACAACTTTCCTCCGTTTTTGACCAGACATTTGCAAAAATCATTCTCATGAAGGTGAAGGAGAAAAGGTGGGAGAGAGCGGGGCCAGGGGGAGAGAGTACCTCTTGCTACAGGAGGCTTGGATGTCCAAGGGGACAGAAATATGAAATTCATCATTTTCCTGTCTACCTTCCCCACCCACTCAACATACCGAATGGGCTGTGAAGTCAGGAAAAGTATTTTCCACAGTTTAAGTAGCTGTTATGCTCTGTCTGTGCATCTCCTCATTATTCCCATGGACGCCCTTTCTGCTATATGTCACCTGCAGGCAGAGTATGCCCAGCCAAGGTAGCTGTGACCTCCAGTCACTCCCTGCGTGGTACGGTCACTAGCACCAACAGCCTTCTTCATGTTTACCCATTTATGCTCAAATGTTTACAATGTTTAAATAAATCTGTTTTGATTTTGACACATACATTGTACCTTGAACAAATGCAGAACTGATAGCTTTTAATCATATGGATATAAAACTGGGCATTATTCCAACTGATTTTTCTGTATAAGAAATTTCTTTTTTACTCTAGCTTTCTGCCTGTCCTCAGGGATTTTGTCTTTATTGATTAGATGCAAAATTAGATCATAACCTGACTGAATAAAATTTCCTTTCATATGACAGTTCTTTGGTCTCTGCTTCTCGTGTCACTTTATTACTCATTCTGCAAATTATATTAAAAATTTAATTTTCCTTTTCATGTAAAAAGAAAAATCAAGATATCAGACTGCATCCAATTTACATCTATCATTCATAACGACAGAACAAAAATAAACCTGTCGTCACATAACAAATGAGCAGTGCTCCAAAGTTTTGATTATAAACACAATACCATCTCTTGCATAAAAAACTCTAAAATGAACTCTCCCACTTCTCTAAGTTCTTCTCCAAGTCTACACAGCACTATTTGGAAATTCCTGCTATTTAAAGGGAAGTTGTACATTTTTGCCAAGAACGTTGTCCCAGAATAGTACAGGGTTAGACATCTTGACTGTACTGTCACCACAGTATCTGACTGCACGTGGTTAGTAAAACAAAGTACCAGATCCTTGCAGAAATAGATTTTCACTTGATACAGCTCTGTACTATATCATTTTTTATCCTTGTCTATCGTGCTGACTGAGTACTGAAAAGCCCTCCTATGACACAAACATTGCAAGCAATGCATGGCAAATACTGACAACATAGTCAGAGACCCCACCTGGAGTACTGCGTCCAGCTCTGGAGCCCGCAACATAAGAAGGACATGGACCTGTTGGAGCGAGTCCAGAGAAGAGGCACAAGGATGATCCGAGGGCTGGAGCTCCTCTCCTATGAAGACAGGCTGAGAGAATTGGGGTTATTCCAACCTAAACCATTCTATGATTCTATGTTCAGCCTGGAGAAGAGAAGGCTATAGGAAGACCTTATTGCAGCCTTCCAGTACCTAAAGGGGGCCTACAGGAGAGTGGGGGAAGGACTTTTTTCAAGGCCATGTAGTGATAGGACGAGGGAGAATGGCTTCAAATGGGAAGAGGGTAGGTTTAGATTAGATATCACAAAGAAATCTTTTACTTTGAGGGTAGTAAGGCACTGGAACAGGTTGCCCAGAGAAGTTGTGGATGCCCTATCCCTGGAGGTGTTCAAGGCCAGGCTGGATAGGGCTTTGAGCAACCTGGTCTAGTGGAAGGTGTCCCTGCCAATGGCAGCAGGGTTGGAACTCAATGATCTTCAAGGTCCCTTCCAACCTAAACCATTCTATGATTCTAT
This sequence comes from Pluvialis apricaria, assembly GCA_017639485.1. NCBI lineage: Eukaryota > Metazoa > Chordata > Aves > Charadriiformes > Charadriidae > Pluvialis > Pluvialis apricaria. Next base: position 130,263,242 of record CM030008.1, on the reverse strand, counting down.
GATCCTATGAAAATAACAGAACAGTCCTGATTGATACAATATTTATAGGATCCTAAATAATTTGGGGGGTTCAGGGCTTTTTGGAGACAAGAACATGAGAATTTCAATATTTACCTTCATTATTTACCACTTCCCTACTCTTTCGTCCCTGCGAATCTTACAAATTATGATTTTAGGTTTTCTGTTGGTCATTATTTAAATGTTTGGCAGTACAGGACCCAAGCACCTACACAACCATTAGGAATATAGCCTTTAAACAGAATATTCTTAAACAGAAATCTCTAAGGAAATGGTTACATTTTGAGAACTAGAGTTAATGTATTTTTAGTGTATTTAAGGTAGACTATATAATTTTCATAACACTTTAATTTCTTGATGCAAATTTCGTTAGGTGCCCAATTAAGCACATTACTACGGCCTGAATATAGTAGTAAATAATTTACTTATGACTCCTTCTAAATCATTACAGAGTATTAGCTCTCTTCTTGAAATTCTTTGGTGTTCCAAAATATGGTGAAAACCAAGACAAAATCCTGAGAGAATTCCTCACCCAATTCTTTCAAAACCTCTGAATGCAAGATAATGGAAATGGTCTTTTCAAAATGTCTGTCATTTTAAATATTTAGTGCTAGACATGATTCTATGATTCTAAAGAAGATTTCAGGTCAAATATTCAATAATGTATTTGACTTATCATAACAATTTGCTATCAACAAAGCATCCTGAAGCCAGCTGTTAACAGAACAGCCAAGTCATGTTTAGCTAGTCTGGCAAAGAAGGAGCAAACGAAGAGAACTTAAAAATGTTTTTAATTAAAAATCTGAAGTTAAAATTTAGGTGAAATTTCTCACGTGATACTGTTGCACACAGCCTTACAAGCTCTCCTTCTTGGCATCTGAGCAGTGTGAAATCCCGTGCCTGTTCTGAGATGGACTTTTGGGGAAAAGAGGCTTTAACAAATCAGAAGAGAATTTGACCTCTGCCCTAACTAAAGTAAATTTTACAGCAGAGCTGGGTTTTAATTATGAGCATGTCTACTGAAAAGAAAATCTGTAAAGTGCAGGCTTGTCTTTTTTGAGCAATTTTTTCAGTTATAGATATGTTAAACAACCACAAACTGTGCTGATTTCTTCATCAAACCCACCTGAAAGCCCCAACCGCAACTAAGGTACAGAGGGATGAATATTATTATTTTTACATGACAGTGAAACCTGAAGAAACAACAAAATAAAGTTAAGCCTTTAAGAAAAATCTAAAGCAAAACATGAAGAAGGAAGCAGAGAAATAATAAAACTGTAAACAGAGAATCAGAAACCACTCCGAATAGTAAGCCATCCTGACTCTGCAACGTGAGTTATACTTGAAAGTAGGAAATTACTATACCTTTTGTATGGAAAAAGAACAGTCTATTCACTTCTAAAAATCCCATGACCAGAAACATGATGTCAAAATAGAAGGAGTTCAGATATTTCTGCGCCTCCTTTTCAGTTTTAATAGATGCCGTATCCCCATGAAACAGGAGAGGAAAAAGGTCAGCTGAGCTAAGCTACATGAGGGAAAGAGTACCTAATGGAGGAAAAAGGAAAGAAGTGATGAGGAGAGATATGTATTGTAAAGGCAATGCCTTGGGAACAGAGAAACCTACTTTTTACTTCTCATGTTTTCTCCCTGGCCCGTTGTACAAAGATCAGCAAGTCACTGAATCTCTCCGCACAACTGAGATGAGAGCCATGCTCTTAACGAATGGGAGAGAGGAAAGATGCTTGGGCAGAGGCAAAACAGAACAGCTCCCGTGGCACTTCTGTAACGAGGTTTCTCGTATCACCAGCAAACAGTCCCAGCAGAAAACACTTTTTACTGTTGGGGCTGAATTATTTATTTTGCAGATGCATGTAAAAGCCACCAACGGGATTTGCTTAGCCCTTCGGTATAAAACCAAGCATACATATTGTGGAAAGGTAATCACTGCCCCAAGGAGGTGACAATCCACCTGTGATGTGGTAAGTAATAGACGGATGCCCACAAAAACCTGTGGGGCGGCACAAGGTGAACGTGAAGCAATTATAGTTAGTGTCACTGGCTGGGGTCACATCTCACCACCTGCTAAACCTGAGTGCTCCTCAGTCAAAAATCCATCTATTATTACTAAGTTATCCAGAAACTCCATGGGAGATGTAACTCTTTCTCTCTCTCTCTCTCTCCTCTGCCTGGGGAGACGTATAAAACCCAGCCTACTTCACAGGACCATGTCAATTCCTGCAGGATTCGTGCCAGTAAGTATCCAGTGTTGCTTTCAGAAAGATTTTCAGGAAGACATTTTTCCAGAAAGAAGCCAATCTGATAAAAAATGAAACTCTCTGCAAAAACATGAATTCAGTTTTGTTAAGGGTTTTTTCCCAGCTGTGTTCAAAGTAGGGTTAGAGACAAATTACCCCATACAGCCATTATGATCAACATTAAAATTACTCCTCCTGAACATGAAAATTTGCCTGACACAGGCTACAAACTGTTCAACTTGTTTTCAAGGCCCAAGGGCATGTGTTTACCATCAGGTTGTTGGTCATTATGGTGGCATGACCTGTTCCACCTTATAGAACTAATGAACTATTCACTGGGGTGGGAATGTGATCCTGATGTACCCACAAGCCTGTTAAGTATGATACCGCCTGAACCATGGTGCCTGACACATGCTTTAAGAGCAAAATGAAAATGTTTCAGCTAAAGACAATGAGAAAGTGAGATCTTACTGTCTATGGGATGTTGGAGATCTCTGTCCTGGTTTCTTGCTTTAGTCAGTCTTTAATTATTGATACAAAAAATAGAGAACTCTGTGTGGTAGAAACTGAAGGGGACACTTCAAACTTGCTCCTAGTTCAGTAGGTAGGTTGAGACCCGCATCTCCACTATGTGCTTTTGCAGCTACGCTGCTAGTTGTAAAGGTGAAAGACAAGCTCCTTTCCCTAAGAGCTGTGATCAAGCATGCAAGGTAGAAGAAACACTCAAAAAACAAAAACAAAATCAAAAACACGTTGAAGATTTCCTAGAGAATACTTAACATATTAAAAGTGTCTCTTCATCCAACTCCAATTTTGGTACTAACACATGGTCTAATTTTCAGAAGTATTCAGCAGTGTCATCTCCCATCCATATCAGTTAGATGTGAACTTGAAATGAAGATGAGGTCACTAGACTTTAGGATTTCTTCCAAATGCAGAAAAGTACAACACTCTGCTTTCCTTTGCCTGGCTGCTCGGTTTGGGGGGAGGCAGGAGGTTGTGTTTGGTTTTGTTGGTTTTTTACTAATGACCTGAAGAATATTAAGTACTTTTAATCAGCTAAAAATGTCACAGAAATGTAAAATTTTAATTTTTTTAATCTTCTGAGCCCAGTTGGTGGCTAGCAAAGGAAGTACAAAAAATGCTCTAGTGAATCAATAAAAGGATAGTTAAGTTTTCTCAAGTCAAGAAAAGCTCAGTCTTGTAAATGCTTAAGATCTTACATACCTTTCAGAAAAGGAGTTTCCCACCCTGCTCCCTGTTTTTCTACACTCTAGAGATCTAACTCAACATTCAATCAGGAAGGTAAAACAGGGCAAAGGCAAAAAAAAAATAGATAAAAGATAAAAGATACCACTACAGAGCATATAAAGTTGGCAAAAGGTCTTTGAGTTTATATGAACAGAGGAACATGAGTGTCAGTGAAAATGAAAATTTTTGTTTACAGTATTTATAAGCAAGTATAAAATCTGGAGTCAACAATATAATTTGAATCTTTCACTGCAACAGGAGAATAACAGTTGGAGAATCAGACTACCATATAAATGTGTAAGATGGTATTAAGCAACACTTTCTTTGTGTAGCAGTTTGTTACTAGTCCAAATTTTTAGTATGAAGAGAGTAACTTCTAAAAGTGTGGGGGTTTTTAACAATAAAAGCTCCCTAAACTTTTTCCTTGTTGGATCAGTTTAACCCCATAGTCCTGGTAATGCTCCTTTTTTTTTTCCCAATCTTTTTCAAATTTGGGAATAGCAAAAAGGATTATTAAAAATTACATTTATTCACTAAATTCAGCTGCATTTTTTCTGTTTCTAAAGGATATATATATAAATTTACAAATTCTTTCCTAAAACAAAATAGTTCAGTATACCCTTTATGAGAAAATATTACAGATGCTTATATCATCTTCACAGTATCACAGTATCATCAGGGTTGGAAGGGACCTCTGGAGATCATCTAAGTCCAACCCCCCTGCCACAGCAGGGACACCTACAGCACGTTGCACAGGACGGCATCCAGGCGGGTTTTGAATGTCTCCAGTGTGGGAGACTCCACAACCTCTCTGGGCAGCCTGTGCCAGTGCTCTGCCACCCTCAGAGTAAAGAAGTTCCTCCTCATGTTTAGACGGAACTTCCTGTGCTCCAGTTTGTGCCCGTTACCTCTAGTCCTGTCACTGGGCACCACTGAAAAAAGACTCTTCTCATCTACCTGGTACCCTCCCCTTAAGTACTTATAAGTATTGATTAGATCCCCCCTCAGTCGTCTTTTTTCTAGACTAAAAAGCCCCAAGTCCCTCAGCCTTTCCTCATAAGAAAGATGCTCCAGTCCCCTAATCATCTTTGTAGCTCTTTGCTGGACCCTCTCCAGCAGTTCCCTGTCCTTCTTGAACCAGGGACCCCAGAACTGGACACAGTACTCCAGATGCAGCCTCACCAGGGCAGAGTAGAGGGGGAGGATGACCTCCCTTGCCCTGCTGGCCACACTCTTCTTGATACACCCCAGGATGCCATTGGCCTTCATGGCCACCAGGGCACATTGCTGGCTCATGGTCATCCTGTTGTCCACCAGGACTCCCAGGTCCCTTTCCGCACAGCTGCTCTCCAGGAGGTCAGCCCCCAACCTGTACTGATGCATGGGGTTATTCCTCCCCATATGCAGTACCCTACACTTGCCTTTATTGAACCTCATCAGGTTTTTTTCTGCCCAACTCTCCAGCCTGCCCAGGTCACGCTGTATGGCAGCACAGCCTTCCATCTTATTACATTTACGTCTTATTTCTCACAATGTTCTTCGCATTTGCTATTTTTGCTTTTGTATTACTCATTAAAATAAGACTACTGTGTCTCCTGACATGATGACTAATTGTACTTCCTACATGTTCCAGCAGGGACACCTTACAGGACAGGCAAATTAGTATTCACATATAAACGAGTGCCTCTTCATGTATGAAAGATTCCCCATACTTTCATGTTAACTTAGTCAATGTTCATTAATATTTTAATAAACTCAAATGACTCTTCATCCATTCAAAAATTTATGAACATTGACTGAGTGTGGGATTTGGAAACTCATCGAATGGCTTTTGCTGTTTCTATTTATAAAAGTATTCATGGATAGTGTCCTGGATATACTTACCACCTTCAGCTCTCACTGAGTAAAGGCAGGATTTGAAAAAGCATGCTCTTATTGGAACATTTGCAGGTGCAGATGAAAGTTAGGCTCCATTTCAGTCTATTGGAATGGTAGCACTGTCAGGCATAAAGCAAAAGAGGATCTCAGCACCAAAGGATTTACAGTCCTAGGCAACAGCTAGAGAAAAAAAGGAAGGGGAAATATAGAAACAGCAATCACAAGAATGATTCTAGGGAGTCAAATGCGCTTTTCTTGTAGCTAATTATGTGCAGGAATATAATGAAGAGTGTTGTTATCTAGTACAAAGAAGATGAAGACAGAAGATGAAGTTATCTAATATCAGTCTGGGCATGTTTCAAAACTCAAGGGAGAAAACAATATTAGCAGTGGGATCAGTATCAGGAAACCTACTGATAAAAATGACAGGCCTTACTGAACTTGGCACCAAAGAGCCGTGTCTCACCCACACCATTTGTTTGCTCTTGGCACTCCCGTCCTCTTGCCTCTTAAGAAGCCTGAGAAGCCCGCCAGCTCTCCATTTTACCATTTCTTCATTCCAATAATCCCAGAAATAGCATCTTAAAATTAAAAATAAATTTAATCAAAGCCAGTGGTAGCCTTTCCATTAATGTGAGTAAGAACTGGCCAAGCCTTTTGACTGGGAGATGCTTAAGGCAAGAATTTAGCATTTCTTCATGTACTAATTGTATAGTAATTAATATAAGTAAATTAGATACAATTCAACTTAGAGAAAACCACTCTCCTGAATTATGATTGTTGAAACATAGCCAAAGGAGCACTTTCAGAAGCCTGCTCAGCTGTTTAATGCTGATTTAATTATGATGTTTAGACATGGTCTACTACTGAGATACCTGCTGTAGCTTGCTAGCTGCACTAGACCTCAGGTAGACGAGCTTATGTGTTAGTAGTCAGAAAGATAAAAGTGCAATGTACCAATATGTGAATGAATATGGCTTATTTTGTAGAGGTTTGTGTAAACTGTTCCTTTAGTTTGGACCCAAGAAAATTCAAACTTGTGATTTAAATTTGAAATTTAAATTTTAGAGAAATTTTGTCAAAACTCATCTTTACGTGTTTTTTCTGCATTAAAACGTGACTGTACATGATTCTTCAGATTCTCAGTGATTTGGAAATAAAATCCATCATTCCATCTAACTCATCAAGTGCTAGAGCCTTTCTTCTGACATACAACTCTGGAGACACAGCAAACAGACGCAGAACCTACTGATCAAAGTTCAGTGTTACAATCTCATGATTTTAAGAAAAGTAAATAAAGACTGTGCACAGAAAAAATCCACTAAGTACTAACTTTAATATACATTATATATTTTTTCTGGCCTAGGGAAATTTAATCTAAAAAGCAGAACAAATTTTCTTTCCCATAACTGGTAAGGTGTTTTGGTTTTTTTTATACTCACTAATGAAAACAGGCAATCTTGTATTTTGTTTCATAGTGCTTCCCTAAGGGCGAAGATAAACTTCACTTTTATCTGTTCTTCTGTTGTTCCTAGAATGATTGCTCTGTTCGTTATATTGTTTGATGTTGCCATCTCAGCTTTCCAGTGCCTGATTTGTTCACTTAATTCTCTAAGTTATTAGGCTCTCCATTCCAAAAATAAGCTGTTTTTCTCATTTAAAAACCAATGTCATCTTTATGTATTATGGATTTACAGTTCACAATGTTAATGGATCATGGAAACAATGACATGAAAGGTTAAATTATGAAAATATATTTCACTTGCATAAAAAGGAAACAAGCGATAGTGCCATATAAGAGAACATGTATCTTTACCGCAAAAAGACAATAATCAACAGGCACTCATAAGGCCCCTGAGCCACATCCCTTGCAAGTTCACAGGATGCTAAAAAAGAAATTCTAAAAGTGTGTATGAGATGGCCACATGTTACTCTCCCAGTGTGCATCCATCCAACTGCACACTGAGTTTACCTCCAAGGTGGGAGTGATGAAGACTGTATCTCAGCCTCTTCAGCTGGATCCTGGGCCATGGGCACAACAGGAGCTGCAAGGACTCCACCTTTCAGCCCAGCACTTAGGCTGGTACCCCCCTTGTGTCCAGCTGACACCACAGGCCAATGTGCCAAAAAATGTGCCTACTGAAATGCTTTATCTTTTTCTACAGAACAGTCTAGGATGGAGGAAAGCAGCTCAGACCCTTTTAACAAGCACTTGGCTCCAGACCATCCTCTCTTTATCCAGAACACAGTAAGAAAAGCTTCCAGTGCATTATGTACTTTGTATACCTTCCTAGGTGCCCGGTCTATCAGGTCTCCATAAAACTGCAGCCCTGTCACATGCCCCGGGTGTTCTCTGACCATTTTTATTTTCTATTACAAAATCATGTTGCCAGTTTGTACTGCACACTCTGGTTTCTCAGAACTAATCCAACCTGTAACTTTGTTCACCAAGAAGCTCCTGTTCTGTAGGTTGACAATGTTATAATACAGTTTAAGCTTCAAATCAGAAGACCTACATAATCTAACTAATTAGAATGCTGTTTCTACCATTTTGAGTGACCAGTCCTTTCCACCCACAAATAACATATAGTTAGGACACTACTGGTTTTTTTTTTTAAATGTTCTACATATCCCAAACCAGCATTTCTCAGGAGGACTTTATATGTGACAACAGAGTAAAAAGATGGTGACTCAGCTGTATTTTGGCTTTAACTACTAAAACTAGCATCTTGAAAATACTGCTCCAGACATCCTCTGCGATGGTAAAAATAAACAAAAATCCTTACATTCTTTCATACGGAGATTTTTTTTAAGTGTAAAAGGGAAACACTGATAAAATAAATAAAGTTAACACTCCCCAAATAAAATCTGTAATTGCTATTATCAGTTAACATAGCGGCTTTGTTACGTGTCTTTCAATAACAAACAGCAGAAATAACAAGCTATGTTGGGATTGACTTTCACTATGCCATTATATGTAATGGTGAAACGCTAACTTCGTGTGCAATAATATACCACACAACTGCCTGACAGTATGCCACCTAACTTTAAATCCTACTAGATCATGAATTCCCAAAGCCTAAGGCATTAGTAAAGACTATAGACCAATATCCATGTTGTCTTCACCACAGGGTATGGGAGCTTGACCACTGCATGTAGGACCCATTACAACTAATCATCTTTAGTCTCTGTGCACATAGCAAGCCAATCTACTGCTTGTCTGTGCAGACAAAATCAAGAGAAAAAGAAGGCCAGCACATAGTTTTACATTTGGAACCCCAAAGGGTCAGTATCAAGATGTTCTCCACTACTACTTCAACCTTCTTAACATAAAGATACCACCATAAATCTGTCTGCCACTTCAATACCAAGCCAATACTTACACAACCGCTGAGAGCTTATGACTCACAACTAATGCCACAATCATCATGACTATGAAGACACGGTTTTCATGCAAAACTAGCTTTAGGATGCAAGCGCACAAGAACCTACACCACACTAAGTCCTTCTCTTGTGTGTGAGCTGTTGCTGGTCTGACATATTGTGAGTCTATTCAGTTCAGTGAGCTTGCATCAAAGTAGGGGTTTTTTTCATTATGTGGTGTTAATTTTATGCCTTATAAGTGAGCTGAACTGGCGTACTGCTGGATGAGAGAACTGCTAGCATAAGGCATAAAAAAAAAGAAAAGAAAAGAAGGGACTGACTCATGCACATGAAGTTTGCACAGGCTGCCAGATGAGAAGTAAAATTCTGTGTTGCTCCTAGTAGCAATGCATAGATTCTGTTCACGTTTGTTTACATAATCCATCTCGTAGGTTTACAGTACATAAGAGGAAAGAAAGGCACCTATTCCTAAATGCGGATGTTGAGGCGGGCAGAGGTAGGAAACCAAAGACAGTGATTGTAAACTGAGTTGGAGGCCAGTTTAAGTGGATGATACTTGAGAATCTCACTTTGGAACAACGAAAGTGATAAATGCTTTTAAAAGGAAAGCTTGCAAGCAACCAGCACCTTGCTTACCTGTGTCTCATTAAACACTTCAATCTTCAGGAACCGGTGAACAAGAACATCTGGAGCTGACACTCATCCACCTTTAGAATTAGCCATTCTGTAACTCCAGCAACAGGAGGTATGCACTTTTACAGAAATAAAAGCAATATTGACTAGACTTGCAACATGCATGCTGCACACTTGCATTTCCTTTGAAGGTGCTATCCCCAGCCAAGAACTCTGCCCTCCAGAAAGGATCAGAGACAGCATGAAAAATATAAAGTCTAAAACAAGGCATCAAATATCATGTTAATATGCAGTGTCTGTCACAGATTAATTTTAATGCACAAGCCCTTGGGTCACATTAACATGACAGAGTTTTCTGGGTCACCAAATTAAAAGGCATGGCATCATCTTCTTTTCACACAGAAGCAGTTCATTAAAAATATTTGTAGTGATATAGGAAAGTAATCTTGGTCAGACATATGCTTTGAAAATACTTCTTCGAGTTCGGCTGGCTTGAGTAGAGGCTCGTACAGAGACAAAGTCTTCTGGGAAGAAAAGTCAAACTTGAAAATTAAACTAGATGAAAGTTCTCAGTTGGACTTTGTTCTCAGAGATGCAAAGTACGCTCTTTGTGAATGCTTAAGTTCCTGACATGTCATATACAGACAATAAATGCTCATTTTTTGATGGGTTTCTCAACCTACTGTACATCTGATTTATCATGAGAACAATGTCTGTGGTCTTTCCAGAATGATTAAATTTTCCCTCCAAACAGCACTCTATTCCAAGTGTCAATTTTGATGAATAGCCTGTCAAGCCATGATACAGTCAAAGAGTTGAAATAAATCTATCATCACATGGTGTTTGTCATTAAGAAAACCATTTGTACTTTCTTGAGTATTGCTTCTATTTGTTACTTCAGCTACACAAAAGTATTGGAGCTTCTTGTATCACCTAAGCAAATTATTTTTCAACTATAACTGGAAAGGTTATATTTTGCAGAAAAAGTTAATCCACTCTTTTTTATTAAAGTTGTTTCAAATATTGTTTTTGAATCTCTAAAAATGGGATAATTAGAGCTCTAAGCCACTGTTACTGTCAGTCTTCATGGTAATCACCAACAACAGCAGAAAATAAATGAGATTCTAGTGTCAAGGTAGCTGAATACATAAAATATTATGGCTGATAAAAAATACAGAAAACCCAACCAATATAACACAAGCAAATAATGATTTTGAATACAAGACTATGGAGAGGATGGACACAGATGGGCATCAGGTATCTTCCAAAATCTTTGATGTATCTGACAGAAGAATGTGTACTTGCGCATTCACCTGTTGGATTCTTGCCCCTTATGTGGTAGCAGATGCAAACTCATGGACTCCAGTACAGTGTGCATGTCATGGTAAGAACTCTCAGGTTAACCTGAGTTTGTACAGACATTTGCCTGGCACATCAGAAAGAATAAAGAGATGACAGAAAAAAAAAAGCAATGTAACTAAAATATTTATTTAACTATAATGCTGTTCTGAGAACATGAGTAGGTTTATATCAAAGCCCTGGCAGTTTTGCCATTCTGTTTTACTTCTCTACATTCTTTGCTTATTCCTTTCATGTCAGTGCCCTTAAAATGGAAAACTGACTAAATAAATATACTAGCCTATAGCTGCATTCATGGAATTTTAACTTTGGATATCTTTAAAATGTGAAAAAGACTGTAGGCGTGTCAGAAGTTAGACCTGGATACTCAAAATAAAGAAAACTAAATTGCCTTCATTATCCATTCTTTGAGAGAAAGGTTGACACTGCATCTGAAGGACACAGCTGTTCCACAAAAAGACATTAAGTTGGTGTAAGCTGTGTTGGCAATACCTTCAAACTCAGATACACATGGCAAGAGAGACATTGTCCATTCTTCTGGCATCCACTTCTGTTGCTGCTGTCTTTGACAGCTCCATGGCTAAGAAGAATCCTGATACCATGAATGTTCGCACATGCACTTCATTTAATGTGAGTGCTCCAACTAAGTACTTCTCAAAGTCCTTGTCTGTCCTTTTTCAAATATTAATTACAGTATTCTTATGATTAAGCTGCAGACACTTGTGGTGCTTTGTTCTACTAGTTTCCTTGATTTTCCCATAGATGATGCCTATGCAGCTAAGTAGATAGGATAGTCTAGCACTCACCTAGATAGGACTCACGAATTTTGCTGATGATAAACTGCAGGATATCTACAGCATACTTGTAACACATCACTTAAACAGCGATATGCAGGAGATCCCAAGGGCTTAGGCATTTTCCTACATTCTTCACAGGTTTTCTCTGGATAATGCTTGTCCTTCTGTCTCCCAAACAAGAAATCTGTTTTAACAGATGCTGAAACAGCCCACACCTTCAGAGAGAACGCTACTACTTCTCCATATTTCTGAGCTCATATGACATGACAGGTTACTAGAGAGTAGAATAGTTTCCTGCTTGTTGCGGGACACCATTGCAGTAATTTGCAGTCTTCGTGCAATGTTACTGCATAACCCATCACCTTAAATCACCTTTTTAAAACCAGAAAAATGAAAAATAAATAATGAAATTATCTTATAAACAATTTATTAACAAATTACTAGAGTCAGATCTGAAACAGAAATGTAAAGAAGTTTTCTTTTTACAGAGATGTAAAAAAGTTCTTTTTAAAGCCATCTATTTTTCAGTTTATCTCATCTCCTTGAGCCTTCCTTTCTGTTACATCCAGTTAAAAAGCTGTTGGGGCACTCAGGCAGTTGGATCCAATTCTCAGCCATGATCTTTACCCCATGAATCACTTTCACTGAGTGAGGACCATCTCCAAATGGACTTATAAGCATATACCCATTTTCCTCCAAGAATTTCTTTTTGTATTCACACTTTCCTGAAGACTACCCATGATTCATGAATGTGATAATTAATTACAATATCAAGTTTTCATATTCCACTCCCAGGACTATCAGTTGACCCCTACCTCAATCTGGAAACAAAAATATCCCTTGGGCGTGGCTAGGCAGAGCCATCTCCTGGCTAGACCATAAACAGAACATACTAATGATTTCACCAGTGCTTAACTCAACTAATAAACACCTGACTGACTGGCCGGACAATGTTCAGACCTCAACACAGAACTCTTACATATTGAGAATGATCTCATACTAGCATATGAGTTAACAGAGAGAAACATCCAAGTCGTTCATTACTAGCTGCAGAGAGACAATCTTAGCTACAGTAACACTCAGAGTTTGAGGTAATAATGATCCTAGGATAAGTGATGCACTGATAAAAAGACTTCTGCCACAATAGTGGATCTGAGGGAACCCAAATCTGTAGGGAAAAAATTAGGAAATTAATCAAGCTTCTGTAAAATCATGAATTAAAATATGTGAGTATGAGCTTGTGTTAGAAATTGGTTGTGCTAGTTATGCCACAGTATGTCTCTGCATCCGTACAAATTCCTGCCTTGATCATCATTTATACCTAGGAGCAGGGATAGTAACTAAAGTTTTGAAAGCTGCACTCATAATCATTTTTGCTTGAAGCATTTGAGGCCTGCATCTCTAATCTGGTCTTCATAATCCAACTGATATTTCCAACAAAGTTAGAGCAACAAAGATAAAATCGTTTTGAAGATAGAATGATTTGTCTTTGCTATTAATATGACAAATAGTTAGTGTCACAGACAGTAAGATTGAGATACAAAAGAGTGCTACTTTCTTTTTACCAAGAGCCACCTCAAGGCCTCGGAGATATATAACACAAGCTTTGCCATGAAAGACACCACCTCATGATCTGGGCGAGGACTAGGCCACTCCTTTAAGGTAAATGGTTGCAAGGGAAGAAGAGGGAGAAGCAGCAGACAATCACAGGAATATAAAGGATAGCTGAAGTAACCTCTGTGAGGATCTCGCTTCCTACGTCAGCAGAAGACAACACCTCATCCATCCATTACTTGAAAGTAATGGTAGCACTAGCTGACAAACTGACTTTTGAGGGATCCCGATTAGATAAAGCGGTCTGTCTGCTTTTTGCTACCATAAGTGCTGTGCCTAATTTGCCTCTATTTAGAACCAGGCCTGTCCTTTATCATCTGATTTCCAGGATCACACCGTTGTCATATGGCAGAGGCTACAAATCCACCCACGAGAAATGATGCTCTACTCAAATGTAATTTGTGCATATATGTGGGAACAGGATGAATCTGTGTCATTAAGCAGCCCTATCAGCACCACGTGGCACCATCCAGTCATGCACTTTGCAATGAAATAATAAGCCCAGTATTACCTTGTGCATTGGAAATGCTGCTGGATAAGTCAGGGGCAGTTCACTACTGACAAGAGTCCAAAGTACTTTATACAGATTTAAATGCTCCATCAAAATTCACTTTATGTATCCAGGGACATGCAGAGCAAGGGAAGGTTTAAAGAAAAGTAATAGAAACCCCCTGACTCCACAGATGGAGACTCCATAACTTCTCTGCACAATCTATGTCAGCATTCAACCACCCTCACACATTAAAAGTGTTTTCTTGAGTTCAAATGGAATTGTCCTGTCAGTGGGCTCTACTGAGAAAAGCTTTGCTGCCTCATCTTCATTCCTTCCCATCACGCATTTATTCACATTGATGAGACCCCCCTAAGCCTTCTCTTCTCCAGGCTGAACAGGCCGAGGTCTGTCAGCCTTTCATCGTATGGCAGATGCTCCAGTCCCTTCATCATCCTATTAAAGGTAGGACTTGCTCCAGTAAATCCACATCTCTCTTTTACTCCAAGCACCTTTACTTTTACTCTCTTTTACTCCAATCACCTTCTTGTCTTTCAGATGTTTGGAAAGGGTTTCCAGGAGGTTTTTCTGGGTGAGCCTAGGAAATGTCTACTAAAAACATCTCTAACCCTCGCCAGAACTAGAGTGAGAAGAGAAAGCGGGAAGTATGAACACCAGCAGGTGAAACTACTAGTGTCATGATAACAGCTATGCACACAGTTTTTTCATTTCACTTCCCTGCTTCTAGCAGAACACCCTTGGAAAGGCAGAAAGTATGCTGTATTAGGTCATGACATAAATACTAATATTTAACATGCTTCAGGATGGATTTAAATAGTTATTTTTAGGTTCCCAAGTTTGACAGCTCTGGCTAAGATCTCTCACTTTTTCCACAAACATATGGTTACAGCCTAAATATCTTTTCTAGAGAACTTCCTCCCCAAATTAGAAACCGTTTCAAGTCTTTTAATTGATGATCTGAAAGCTAATAGTGAACTGTGCTCTACAAGTACACCAAGCAGGCTGCTGACAGACAGGGTCTTCAGAAAAATTGTGGAGGAGGAGGAGGGGATGTACGAAAGAAAAGAAAAAAAGAAGTAAGAGTACTGCTGTCCTGTATGCTTAGTCCTCCAAAGATGAATAAACAGAGACGCAAAACTGTTCAAACTGTCGTAGAGACATTCCTTTCTTTCAAAAGCAAGAAAAAGCATTATTCTCCCTTTTAAAATAGCTGGTCTGTTGTTAGCTCTTCTGTCACCATGGAGACTAACACTGCTGCGGCTGATTTTCTCTAACTGGTCAGCACATGTCTGTGCCATCACCTGATATCAACCTGAGTCACCAGTAGAGAAGTTTATACTTATTCTGAATGAATATCAGTCTACTAAAAGAAATGCATTTAGTTTTGTGTTGTTGATTTTTGTGTTGCTATTTTATCATATACACACTCCTATGAATTTACTCTCCTTATTCTCACTCCAACACAAACTCCAGGGCTGACACAAGTATAATTAAGGGACTGCTTCTCACACTGCAGGTGGTCCTACTTGCTTTTAATCTTATCTTTTTAATCTTATTAAATAGGGTAGAAAAAATGACAATTACTTAGTGCTGTTAGCCAAGAACACGATGTTTGAATCCCTTCCCCAAAGTAATACTGATCTAACACTAAGTCTCATTGAATCTGCATTCAGTTTCTTCCTGATAATTGTGGAGGATGATACTAAGTATAATATATGAGATTCTCCAACAAACACTGTCCAATATATTTACAGATATATTTAAAAATCAGAAACATCTATTTATTTTCAGGTATTTGATCATATATACAAATTTAAGCATTATTTACATAGTTACTTACAAATTACTAAAATAATTTCAGAAGTAGGCTTCCAACACCAGCACCATGAGAGTTTCTGCCTTTTTTTATAACCTCGACATAGACAACAGTGGCTTTATTCAAATTCTGTGGAGTATTTTAAATGCTACATTCAAAAATGTTAAATAACTCAGGGAGCATTGCTCTTCATTTTAGTATTGGTTTCTCAGCAAGAGGAATAAAAGTACAAAACTTCTCTGAAGTGATAATGAGAATGTAAAGGATTTGAAAGCAGAGAAAGAAATGTTCTAAAATTTCCTTGCTCAGACTGCACCAATGAGACTGCTACGGCCATGAGAAAGAGAAGACACAATACAGTCTCCCTCAGTTACCCTTTCAGATACACAGTCCTCATTTATTCACTCTTGGTTTCTTGCCTGAAACTAACTTCCCTTACAGCAGCAAATAATGTTTTTCATCTTTCCTAGACATGCAGGATTTGCCACCATAACACGGGATGACTTCTGACATGGCTCATGCTGCTCACACTTTCAACATATCTTGGCTGGACCACGGTAATGGGACACAGATGGACATGCAGCCCTCAGTGCTCAGGAATTGCCGACTAGTAAAGATCACTACAACACATCTCCCCTGCAGAATACGTTACTATGAGCTAATCAAGCCCTTGTTTCATTGACTGTTACCATGATATTTCAAATCCGGTACAAGACCTTGTCCCTTCAAGTTGAAGAACTTGTAACACTGCAAGTTGACAACTGTGTTGAATAACAGCATCTGTTGTGGCACAACGGAAAGCTGAGGAGACAAAACTCACCTAGGCTGGGAATGTGACTGGGAATTTGGGCACGAACTTTTTGAATAGTTTTGAAAAGTCACAAGTCTTACTACTTTCTCTTCCTATAACAGCAGATACTGCTTTGACATCACCTTGTCTGGGACATACACAATGTGTACCCCTTGAAGAACCTAACTAAAAATAAAAACTTTAGCAAGTTTCAATCACCACAGACAGCAAAATGACTGAAAGATACTGCTGACCCCTTGCTTCATTGGGTGAAGATAAAGAAACCACAGAGGAAATATGCAATAAACACTAGCTATGTTGGTTACTGGAGAGAGCTCAGGTGTTAGCAATAAGAAAGAATTTACACCGAGTGCTGACCACTCAGCTTAACTCAAAGAAAAATGCTTAGTTTCCCCATTGAGAAAGCACAGAGCAAACAACTGTATTCTGAACAGTGGAAACAAAGAATGTTTTTGCTCAACCAGGACTTCGAATAAGAAACTGCCTTTTACTACCTCTAGAATGTAAAACCCTTCCATGAAAAGCAGCCCGGAATATCAGCCCTTAGAGCCTACAAATAATGATCTAACCCTGCATCTTCTCAGGCCAGCAAAATTTTGTAGTAGGCCAAATGAAATTGTGCTGATCAAGGCTACAAAAACATCATCCCCGTCTCGAGGCTCTTTCTGCTTTCAGCCTCTACAACTCCAAAATCTCCCTCCTCCCGAGCAAGCATTACCAATTCACTTCAGATCCAGTGACACAAGACTTACTGCATAGTTATGCGGCTTAGACAGAAGAAGGGCATTCCTCAGTTTCCCTTCAAAAGACCATTACCAGAAGAGCTCTCGTCTATCTAAATATCACCCTAGAACTTACAGTGGTTCTGAAATGTGATTGAAACCTCCCCAGCCTGCTAGGATCCCTATCTCACTCTTATTTCTACTCCAGACACTTCACCCGGCACACCTTGTCAAAACCAGGAACAGAAACCTGATGAATGAATAACATAAACTAAACATTTCTGTTCTTTTACAAAACTTGAGTGTTGAAATCCAGGTGTAACATACCCCAAACACTTACTTATCATCTAAGTTTTTGCTAGCAAAATTCCTCAGGTGGCTAAAGCTCTGTTTTGACATAAATGTGCCCCAGTTTTTGTCAGTGTTGAACAGCTTGGCATGCCTTATACGTTAGGGTTCTTCTTTACACATATGTCCACTGCAGTCCTGCTCAAAATAATGCAACTCCTTAACGCACATATTGTTTTACCACACCTTCTAGAGATGCTGCATTGGGTCCTGCTCTCAGAAACGTGCTGGTGGACATGATTTGACTCAAAACAGCATCCAGAACAGGAAAAGCTGTTCAATTTACAACAAACACAGTCAACTCCCCCTTCTACCCACAGGGCTTCAAACTGATTGATTCCCCAAGAGCAGTCTAATCAGCCAGCTAGAAACTGTGCCACAGTGAAATAGTAGTAGCCCCTTATATGTAAAAGTGATATTCAGTGTTGAGAACAAGCTGAACGTACCAGCTCAAGTCAATACATAATTAAATGAGCATCCCTGACTAGGTATATTTGTTGCTTTTACTCTAGTTACTGTCTCTTACACACTGATTTGGCAACTGTAGTTAAACTGCAGTTCTGAAATCCCTAACTTATTCTGCTAACCACTATTTCCACTATATAAGCTCAAGCACCTTAAAACAAAGACTAGCACCTTCAAACTGCATGGATCTCTCAAACGGATAGTGTCAGCAACTTCTCACAATCACTGTTTATTTTTTGATTCACCTTGATGCTTTTCATTGGGCCCTTTAGCTGAAACATTTCAGATGAAGAGCGATTGAGTTTTGAAGGGAAAGGGAAGAAGGAGGTGGGTCTATTTAATATGCTGATATTCTAGCAAAGCATTAATAAACATCTCAGAACTTTCTACATTCAGTTGAAGATGTACCCTATATTAAAAACTAAATATGTTGGATTTTGATGATGACTTAGATTCTGAAATCTACTGAACTGGATGTGACATCTCGGCCAATGAGAACTCATCTTGAAGGACATTTCTATCAGTTTGTCTGGTATTTTTTAATCTATAAGTGATTTCAAAAGAATAATTGTCCATTATATATAAGTAAACTATGCAGACAAAAGCTGCACTCAGAAGAGAAGAAATTCTATATGTACAACTGCAGAAGAACTGTATGCATCTTAGTTCTGTAATTTAAGACAGCCCAGGCCTGCTCACAATTCCAGGCCTTTGAAGTAAAGGTTATCAACAAATATTCAGCTATGTTTCAGTAGGGTTGAGATTTTCCTTTTCTGGAGCTGGAGTCTTCAACTACACAAGAAACAAAATCATCAACGCAGTGAAGGAAATATAATATTCTTATCAATGGTCATCAATGGAATACTCTTTCAGTTTAGAGTAATAAGTCTTAAATCTATGCTTCTAACTGAAACAGTTAACAGTTCGAATGATCTCAAGTGTTGATGTCTGTAGACTAATGGCAAACATGATGTTGGTTTATGTTTGTAGACAAACACAATGTGTAGATATCAGTCTTCTAGACCTAAGACATGTAATTGAGACCTTATCAACTTTTCACTGTATCAGTAAACATTTAAATAAAAAGGCTTTTGTAAACCAATAGGAATACACACCGAAAATCTTTAGACATGGTAACATAACTGCTATGAGGATATCAGCTACTGCAGCATTAGGCTAACGACTGAGAGTCTTTCAACTTAGCTTCCTTTTATGCAAGTATTTCATAAAGATAATTGCAGAGGTTGTAACCTACACCAAGCATGTTTTTAGACTTACATACTGGATAAAGCCCTGTTTTCTACACTCTTCAGCACAATCAATAGTGTCATAACTATTTGAACTCCCTCCTCAACATTTAAATTATATTAAAGATTAGTATCACATTCTCCTCTTCTCAACATCCTAAATCAAGTAAATAACCCATAACAGCTAGCTTATAATCACATTTAAAAGTCTTCTTCTCTGCGCTAATCTCATTCTGAAATATTAAACCTGATTTTTTTTAATCTAATTTACTTCTTGTAGCATAATACATATTTACTTTTTACACTTTGCTGGCTGAATCAAGATTTGTGCAATATTAGTATAGAGTTGTTGAGGTATTTATGTGGCTGAACTGACTGTTATGATTTTTTTTTTCCTCCTTTGCATCTCTCCTGGCCCTTTTTGTAACTAGGAAAGATTGAAAAATCAATAATCTAATGAGAAATTGTCATCACAATCAACACACACAGTTGCGACTATCTTGCTACAGTTATGTGTGCATAACTAATCAATACATTAAGCTAGAAGAGACCCCTGGAACTGGTTTCATTCTCTACAGGTATTTCTGAATGCAGCAAGACAAGTCATTGAGTACAAGATGACATTTGCAACTCAGAGCCCAGGAATAAAAGAAGTCCTACCCATCAAGTCTTTACAGACCTGTTGCTGGCAAACTTAAATGCTTCTGAGAAAACTGATCACTGAAAAGACGATAAAGCCTTCATTTTAAAAAACAACAGAGAAAGGTCAGAATGAAGGTGGGAATGAGAGTAACAGACGATCTCTCTAACAACTGTATGAGAAGTCTGAAGTCCTGCTGGTTCCTGTCTGAAACAGGCAAATTCAACTGGCTGAGTGCAGAGCCCATCCCGACCGTCTTTCACCCACTTCATTTTAAGTCACCGTTAGCCCTGTCTGGAGTAGCATTACAGTTCCCAGAGATACCTAGAACCTTTTATCCCACCGCTGGTGCCCACTTCATCAGATACGATGTTGGCACAGAAAACTGAGGTACGTCTTCTCTCAGGAGTAGATCTGCACCTTAAACAAAATTCAGCACTAGTGTCACCTTGGAAGTGGAAGCCTGATGCTGTTCACACGCACTGCATAAGTAATTATACATGACTTATTTTTCTCAGGAATCAGTGCCACAACATACTCATGGAGATTTTATAAAATCTGGGTTTATGATGCAGCAGCACATCAGCTTCATTCACTTAAGGACTGGATCCCAGAGCAACAGTCCCACCATAACCTGCATTTCGGAGAGTGAGGTCAATGTTTCCTCCACGACAGAACAGAGCGCTCTTGTTAAAGGTCTGGTCTGAAACCGACGGAGAGACTCCCATCAACTTCCATGCATTTTCCATCACACTTTTCATAATCCCACCAACTGTGCAATACAGTTTTGAGCAATACACGAAGAAAATATGTATTACATTTAGTATCTTTGAAAACTAATAACCTTGGTTTTTTTTTAAAACAAAAAAATACTTCTAGCTTCTAGCACAGTCTCCCCCCAGCTCTCAGCTGAGCACTTTGGGGCTGTATCTGCAGTCCAGAGCCGTCCCTCTCAAAACATTAGTAATATTTGAAATTTCCACTTCCTTAGGCACAGAGAGTTAATTAAAACACTTATTCAGGCAATGATAAGTGACAGTTCAGTGACAGTTACACATGACAGTCAGGCTGAGAAAATCTAAACATGAAATCTGAACATGGAAAAAAAAACCTGAACACAGATGCATAATTTCAATAGGCTAATTCTACATTTTGCTCACATTCCTGATATCTTATACATGCAGTGTGTCACTCAGATGAAGGGAACTCACGGAGAAACTAATAACTCATTCAGACAAAAAACACAGTTAGAGAGGGCTGGGAGGAGTACAAGAAAGAAGCCTGTCATGTCTTTCATTCACAGGTCTTCAGTATTTCATCTTCTCTGTTAGATTTTCTAACACAGAAAATCTTTGTATTACTCCTTTGCTTTTCTCTTTGCATATCATTACATCAAAGGGAGATGGGAAAAAAATTGGGCCAAATTTCATATTCAGGCCAAACATATCTTTACAAGACTAGCAAGGATGAATAGGAATTAAATTGACCTGTCCCTATTAATTTCAATGTCTTTCATATAAACAGCAACACTGCATGGTAAAATTCATTTGAAATATTACTTTATTAATTGTCAGCTTCGAATATCCCAGAGTGGATTCAGCCCATTTTATATTTTAATTGTAGTTGAGATGAAGAGTGATTGGATTAGATTCAATCTATGTGTAATTGAAATTAATGAATTTGGCTAATGAAATATTTATAGGTGACCTTTCCCTGAATTGAGAAAAAAAAGCCTGTTTTGTTTAAAATGCCTTTGATATTTACAGTTTGAGGTTAGATTTAAATTATTCCTTTACATAAGAAAGCTGAATAGACATCTGTTACTCGTGTAGACTGGCAAAAAAATCAGCCATATTGCAGTTTTCTCCTGCCAGACATATTTAGTGCTTCTTGTCAGGTATACAAGTGCCATTCCCAAAAGTTAAAAGTCTTACAGAAAATCATTAATGCACTTGTTTGTATGTGAATAATTTATTCTCATCTTGGTCCACCCAACAATTCTACTGACATTTAAATGTGCTCTAGTCTCAGGCATGTTGTCATTAATATTAAAGCAATGTGAAACTAGGACACAGGCCCGTGCTGCATTAATGAAATTCTTATCAAATTGAAGTATGTTACCATTGTCAGAATTAGCAATGCAGAAATGCTAATACGATTCTCCATGGATTACAGTTGCATATTCCGCTTTGTTAGAGCTCTGGTGTTATGATGACTATTATGAAACCCTGGCTGCAAAATACTGACCTAGCAACTTTGTAAACTTTGAAATAACCAGCGTACTTATCTCTACTTAGCCAGATGTGAAACTATATTAAATTAAAATCAGATAGAAAATGCATTAAAACTCCCTCAAATGCATTTTAAAATGTTGCGATGACATAAAATGATAGCATTTATTGAAGTCAGAATCCTCCGTGTCTTTCTTGTGCGATTAGCCCAGTGCTGTCTGACGGACTATTCGTTTAAGAAAGGTGAAAGACATTTGGCCTTTAAAAACTCCTCTTTCCCTTCTCCTGCTGCCAACAGTTTCACACTACCTGGAATGTATAAAAGAGGAATAGCATCTGTGAGACACACAAAATTAATCAATCTCCTGCTCACTTATGCACTCCGCAGCATTGAAGTTTTGAGCATGGTACTTCAGGAAAGATGTGGACCTACCAAAAGGTGTTAAGAAGTAAACAGCAAGAATGATCAGCTCTAGAAAACTTGATCAAAAGGTCAAGAAAAACCAGGACTCAGCTTAGACTGAGGGGAGGCAGGATAACAGTCTTCAAATATATAAAGGGCAGTTGTAAAATGAAAGGCAATGTTTTAATCTCCCTATCCACTCTGAAAATGGAAAGAGAAATAATGGCTTAAAAAGCAGCAGGGGACAAGCAGAAAAGCCTTGAGGGGAAAATACAACTTTCTTCTGGCAAGGACAGTCAGGCAACAAGGCAGACTGCATGAAAGCACTGTAGAATTACCACCCTTGGTTGTTTCCAGAACACACTAGGCACATACCTACCAAGAACAGACTAAGCCTATTTGGTCCCGTATCATACCCAAGAGACAGAGTGGATGTAGCCTTGCAATCCCTTCTTGTACTATTCATGAATCTGTAAACTCATGTGGGGCTCTTCAAAATCCAAGCACCTATAGCAGCCATTTCAAAGACCAACAGCTTGCTTTCACACAAAATAGATGAGACAAACAGTGACCTTATCTCCAACACACGCACACCCCGGTTCACAGGAGGACACATTATATCCAGGATTAGAGCATTCGATTATATTTGATACTCCAAGGTTTTACTGAAAAAAAAAAAATAATCCAGTAGCACTAGCTTTATATCCGTTAAATTTCAGGGGACGTACAACAGACAGAAAGGCAAATAGAGAAGTGACAGCTTTGTGAACAGAAGCAAAAAGAAACAATAAAGTCTTTGCTCTGCCAAATTTGCTTTCTAAGGATTTAATGTTTACTAGTTCAGGAGGCTTGGTCAGAGGGTTAGATGGATTTAACTCTTGGCAAAACATTCCGTGACAAGCATTTTGCCAGCTGTAAGTTATAAAGTGCTAAGAAATATGAATATGAAAGCAAGAAGGACCATTTTAAAGCCTTTAAGTATCCATTTATATACCTCCTGCAGTGTTTATCTCTTAATTTTCCTCTTTTATGACTTTAATGTGTAGGTAATCACTGGTCCAAATATCTCTAAATACAGTACACTTTAAAACTGCACATTATCTTTATAATAGGGGATCTCAGATAAACAATTCTTGGCTGGTCTCAAGAGATACAAAGAGAGCTCACTACAAAAGAGTGAAATCTAAAGCAGCAGAAGCAAAACAACAAAGAAAACATTATAGCCACCATTTAGATTTACAGTGACCAAAGTTACACATTGCAGATTGACAAGTGTAGCCTTGAATGAATAAATGAAATAAGGAAAGGGACCGGGCAGTACATGTTCTGCAGTGACAGTTTTTCCTTAAATTTTATGGCTGGGGCTTGCACTATTTCTTCAGTGTGGGGAAACTCCAAATCCGAAGCTAGCAAAGGAGCTTCTAGCCTACTTGTCCATTTCCTTGTTTTATTTCTTTTTAGAGCTGCATTTCACTGTGATATGGGAGTTCCCCACTGACAAAGATGAAACTATCACTCTCGTCGTTTCCTCCCCCCTCTCCCTTTCCCTCAGAGCAGATAGTGTGGAAGGTAGAACAAAGAAACCTTGCTTAGAGGAAAATGGGAGATCTGCATGCAGAACTGTGCCGCAATCTATTCCAACACAAAAAGGAAACTAGACTTTTTTAAACTCCTCGGGGGAGGAGAAAAAATACCATTTATTCTAATCAAACCACAGTATCTAAATAACAGGGAAAAACACTAGATTTTGCAGCACCCTGGACCAACAAGCAGGAATCCAGCAGGTCTGGGAATGATGACCCCAGGCAGGCTTACTCATGCTTCTCAAGCCCTCCAGCTCCAGAGTTACACCATCAGTAACCTGGGAGCCCTGAGACCCCTGTCAGGGGGAGAATTTGGAGCTTCCTGCCCCAAAGTCAGAGCTGAATCTACAAGAGCCCTGCTTAGAGCTCAGGCTCTCCCAGATCCCCACCTTCCAGCTCGCAGGAAGCAGGCTGGAAATCTTGAAATCACTGACTTGGAGGCAATGCACCTAGCACAGCTTCCAGGAAATTAGAAAACTCAGAAGGTTCTCATTCTTGCGTTTTGCTGTAAATTTATAAAAGCATGTAAATATTTGGGCTTCAATAAACTTGTGCCTTTGAAGACCAAGACTTTGTCAGAAAGATCCTGCCCATCTCTAAGCATGGTTAACCATCACAGCGGGAACTAAGTGGCCACTTGAAGACCTGGCCACTTGCTCAGTATCAAAATACAAAACAAAACCACAAACATAACACTTTTCCAATATTAGTTTCTTTAGCTGCACAGCCACACTGCAGCAGTCACAGGACAGACAGAATAGCAACTACAAATAAAATTAGGATATAGCAGACAGTTACATACCCACTGCTTTGACTTTCCTTCTAGCTTTCAGCCACTAATCAATAGTTTTTAGTGTATCATTATTATGCTGAGACAATACAATAATAACTTTATTAAGAAGCATTCTGTCTGTATTCCCTGTGTTTGAACAGATATTGACAGCCTGCAGAATGCGTAAGAGTCTTCTTTTTCCTCTCCTTTGTAAACCCATTACTTGGAAATTCTGCATCCATCAGTGTTGCCATGGTGACACCCCCACGAGACCATCCATGACCTCTCAAGACACTTGGCACCTACCCATAATTCTGCACAATCCCCATCAAAGAGAAGTAAAACAAATTACCATATGGATTTGTAATTATTATTTTAGTAATTAAATATATATTGGAACATACACATAGTCTAAGGGACTGAGAATAGACAAGGGGGTGAAGAGATCTGAATTCTACTCTTGGGTTGGCTGGCTACTTGGACAAGTTTGAGTTTCAGAGGTGCTGAGCACTTACAGCTCACCATGACTTCAAGCGGAACTCTAAATGCACCACATTTCTAAAATTCAGGTCTTTAACCTCTTTGTCCCTAATTTTCCATTTTGCAAAACACAGTCACTTTTGCAAATAATTTTGTGGTTTCTATTCAAAATGAGTTACACAATGTACGCAGTATTATTTTGACCCTTAATAAAGCACAGGCTGTATTGCAATATAATCCACATGTTTACTATTTTTCAGAGAAGCATAACGTTCCCAGTCAGAAAATTATTTTATTTCTTTAGCAATTCTGAGTCTGTAAAAATAAAAAGAGAAATCTTGAAAATTTCCTTTGCAAGTCACAGATAACTCTCTTCCTAATTACCTTACCTCTTCCTAATGAACCCTTACTTCATTAATTCTGTTCCAGGGTAAAATGAAAGGACAAGCTCTGATAGGTTTTTGTCCCCATGTATATCACATTGGAGTTCAGCTGAGCCAAACTGATAAAGTGATAGCGTTGTAACTTCCCAGACGATTTATAAAAACAGAATTTATAAAGGTGGAGAAGAAAGCAGAAATTGGAGATAAGTGAAAACATGTCTGAAAATAAACAGCACAATCATTCAGACAGGTTGTGGGTAAGCTGTGGGTAAGCCTTTTCTGAGTTCCTTAACATTTGTTAAGGAACATTAATATAAGCATCCTTAACATAAGGATTGCTTGTATATAAACATGCATATATATATATATATATATACACACACACGTGCATGCATGAAGCAGCTGGATAATGAAGATTAAATATTGATGAAGGGCCACATTCTTTATTACCAATGTCCACACCAAGTGCTTTAACAAACACAGACTTATTGCTTTGCCTAGAAAATCATCCTGTCAAGATTACCTGAGCTAAGGCAGCTCAACAGCCACATTGAGATCTTCCCATTTCTTCAGAAGTGAAATACCCTGACCAATGAAAGGGGTGAATTTCCTGAAACAAATTCAGTCTTCTTTCTCCTGCATGGCTGCAGGGTTTTGCAATGGGCCCACATCAAGGTGGCACTCCGTGCCATGTGAAAGGTAAGACCGGGTACAGCTCTGCCCATCAGAGCATCACACAGCCTTTCCTCTTGTATGCTAGAAGACCATTTTGGCAGTTAAAAAATCCTTCTAGAGCAAAGGGAAGACTTTAGGACTTGTGTCTCAAGAGATGCCTATCTACCTCCTACCAGCAGTGCAACATGGCATCTCAGGTTCAAAGATGAATTTGAATGAATTTTTAAGAATTATAGTGGAAAATGCACAGCAGGAACAAAATACCATTTTACAGGATCTGAATCAAATTACTTTTTTTAATAAAGACAGACTTGTGAGCTATTTCTTCCACTGGCTGTTGTTTAACATCATCGAGTTAATTAGGTCAAACCAATAATCAATGCATCACCATCTACCCTGTTAACACCAACGGTCTGTGGTTTGTTATGAAAGGCAATATACATGATTTAAAACAAAGGCAGTTCACTGCAATAGGAAGGAATATTGTGGTGACTCAAAAGGAGTCAGGGTGTACTGCAGGTGTGTTCAGGGAAGGCTTCAACGTGAGTCAAGTTAGTACTAACCACATCCGTAAACTTGCCTGGCATCCTTGCCTAGTTTCCAGATAGTACTCCTGCTGTCACTCAAATGGATCACGCACTTAGCGTGAACTGTCCAGACTTAAAATTGGTATAGCAAAAGGCTCAGGTAAATTACTTTTAAATTTAAGTGAAAGGTGAAAGGATTTAAGTTCAAAATCCATATTCAATTCTCCACTACATTAGTGTAAATCCACAATAACACTGTCAGGAAAGTTATTTCAGACTCATACTTGCTTAAATGTGGCCAGCAGGTCAAGGGAGGTGATTCTGCCCCTCTACTCTGCTCTCGTGAGACCCCACCTGGAGTACTGCATCCAGCTGTGGAGTCCCCAACATAAGAAGGACATGGACCTGCTGGAGCGCGTCCAGAGGAGAGCCACGAGGATGATCAGAGGGCTGGAGCACCTCTCCTATGAGGAGAGGCTGAGAGAGTTGGGGCTGTTCAGCCTGGAGAAGAGAAGGCTCCGGGGAGATCTTATTGCGGCCTTCCAGTACCTAAAGGGGGCCTACAGGAGAACTGGGGAAGGACTTTTTACACGGGCATGTAGTGATAGGACGAGGGGGAATGGCTTTAAGCTGGAAGAGGGCAGGTTTAGATTAAACATTAGGAAGAAGTTTTTCACTTTAAGGGTGGTGAGGCACTGGAACAGGTTGCCCAGAGAGGTTGTTGAAGCCCCATCCCTGGAGGTGTTCAAGGCCAGGCTGGACGTGGCCTTGGGCAACCTGGTCTAGTGAGAGGTATCCCTGCCTGTGGCAGGGGGGTTGGAACTCGATGATCTTCAAGGTCCCTTCCAACCTAAACCATTCTATGATTCTATGATTCTATGATGAGAATCCAGTCTTCTAATTTGAATTCAGTTAAACCCAGACATGGAGCTGTGCGTCTTTTTTTGTTACTAAAGGATTAAACTATGTCAGGCTTTTTACAATTTAGTGCCTGTTTCAGATTGCCAATTTAGAACACGATATAAAAATATTCAGTGCCTATCCAGTGCTCTTTAATTTTAATTCAAAATATATGTATTATTCATACCAAAAGTTTAATTGAAGTCCCTGGAATGCAAAAGAGAGATAGAGAGTTACTGACATCATGTATGTAAGGCTTAGCCACAACAAGTTGTAATAGAAATAGGAAAGCCGTCTACTGTCCTAAATGACAAAGGTAAATGAGCTAGGACTCCAAAATACTTACTAATAAGGATTAGAACCTGCAGCAAAGTATAATCGTTTCACTGCGGGCCCAGCCTGCTCCCTGCTGTGCTGCAGATGTTCCATTAGCGTTTCACCAAAACCAGTGGCCACTAGGATTCAGTAGCACAGTGTGGTGCAATCTAATAGACATATCTGTCATTCATTAAGCAGCAAATGGGTTAAAAACTCTTCATACCCAGGAGCTCCACTACTCTTTTCAGAAAAAATAAATAAACGAAGCAAGCAGCAACCCACCACATCTTCCCGCCTGCCTTACATATTTCTCATTTCCCAAGGCATAAGTCTATTCAGGTAACATTGGGAACTGTGATCACACTATTTCATTTTTTTCATTTCTACCGAGTGCAGCACACATTCAGCTGTTTCCTTTTCTTCTTCTGCATGTTTCCTTTGGCTCTACAATCTCTTCTACAGCTTTCAAGCTAGCAAACCTACAGCAAACATCTGTACAGGTTTTTAATGCAAACGTAACTTCCCTACTATGCCTTACCTATTAGTTCAAGAAACTACCACCACTGAATAGGAAAACAATTTTTTTGGAAGTTAACTAACAATATACTCCATGGTATATTGTTACAAAGAATAGTTATACGTTCCTATTTAATTCTAATCTAACACTTTAAAGATAGCAAATGCACATGAACTATAATAAAGCCCAAATAGGAAGACTATTATAAAAAAATTGGTCTACACCACTCACCTTGACAAACAGATGCAGCATTTTGACAGCTAGTCACCCTGGGCTTTTTCCTCTGCATCCACCCAAGTTTCATGCTGACCTATTAATTTTAATCACTTGCTGGACTCCCATTTAATGGTTCAATGAATATAATACACTGGTGCTTTTCTTTGCATAATCAAGAGGTTCAGTAAGCAAAATAACTTTTTTAACTAAATATACCAAAAGGTTTCTGTAAACCTTACAAACATTTCAACTTTTTATTTATTAATAAAACCTTATCTAAATTATTTTTAAACTAAGCTTTATGCCTTTCAACAGACCTATGAATATATTACCTGCTCCCGACCATGCCATATCTGAATTCATTCACCCTTCAGGATGCGTACCCTTAATAAGAATAAGGAGCCTAATCTTGTGAGATACTGAGTTTTTTTTTTAAGAGAAGATGAAGCCATTCTTTTTCAATCTTTTACCAGCACATTCAAATTGCACTCTTTATTTTCAGGAGCCATTCATTCCTTTCAAGGATCAGGTTCTGCTCCCCGAAAGTCTGATGGTTTTAGGACTATAATTAATCCTACAGTTCTTTGAGCACTAAAATCTCCCACTGCAAAGAAAAAAAATCATTTGCTTCACCCAATCAATTTTGTGGCCTTCTAGAAAAAAGCTTGTTTATAATGCATATGCTTATTTAATTCTTTCTGTATTCAGACAGCTCATACACATTTTTCTTCCTCCTGAATTACTATGATTCCTCTGCACATTCTCCTTTAGCTGAAAGTCAGAGAGCAATTAAAAAAGTCAAAGAAACTAAACTATTACTGCACTTACAAGAGCCAAGGCAGAGTAAAATCAAGTGAACTGAACTTTAACATCAAAACTGTAATAAAAAAGGCCATTCCTGGGCCATTTTACAACTAGTTCAGAAGCTGATGAATAGGCAATTACAATAAAGCTGCTCAAAAGTTAACATTCCCTTTTCACAGGAAATTCTGACATTTCAGAGAGTATTTCATTCTTGTTAAGCTCGAAGGGGAAATTTCAATTTTTCCTCTACCAGAATAAGGATCCCGATCCTCAGGTTCTCATCATGAAAACTAAAAATCCAGAAATTTTAACTCATCTAGTTGATCAAGCCCTTTCTCTTTGTTAAGGTAGGCAAACCTCTTTGAAAGCTCCCTAGGTTTCCACGCTCTTGAATTCATGGTAGGCAATCTGGAAATGCTGAAAACTTCAATTTAACTAGAGCTTCTTTGTGCTTCCAGCTTCCCTGTTGTGACATTTTGATTTAACCGGAATTTTGCTAAGAGCCAGAAGCCAAGATCCCTCTGATGCATGAGTACCTAGCTTTGCCTTGGAAGCCTCAAATCTCTGATCACACAGTAGCACACTAATGTGTCCTGGCGGCAGCTCCAGGAGGTAGCCCTTAGGATCCCAGACAGCGAACAAAAACTCCAGACCTGCAGAACTAAGGTGAAATTTAACATTCCAAGATATCATCCACAATTATTAAAATTTAGTAAACTTTGCTGATTTGCAAAATTTATTATTAGGTATCTTCAGTCCGTATAAGTTCCTTGACTGGTAGCCTTGAAGACCAAAGAGCTCCACAGAGTGTACACAGGACAGAAATGGGGATGAGAGTTGATGCATGCAGCATCACTGACTTATTTCTATGTACATCATAGCCAGACTCTGAATTTGGTAGGAACTAGATGAAGACTCCTTTGAGCCTAGCTGATGTGGGCGTTCATACACTGGCGGAGGACTTGGACTGTCTCAGCTACTGAGCAGCCATGAGATGATAACATGTTTTAATCACTTTTAGAGCAGCTGGAGAGGAGCCAGCAATCTACAGATAAAGGGCTACAAGTGACTTAACGCACCCATTAAATATGTCTTATTGTTAGCAGTATGGAAGATTAATGAGTAAAATGAAAGTGAAAAGATAACACTGGTAGGTGACAGTTTTACTTAATCAAAGAGCCTCTGGGGCCTGTAGAAGTATGTGAGGGTCACAGGGATTTATTTTCTTACTCGTTTATTTAGACAGAACTGTTTTGCAATGCTGGTATAGAGAATCCTTATATTTACACTACACAAAAGCTGTATTAGAAGACAAGGGCAAAGGTCTCATACTAATAGCCCTAGCCCATGGCTGGCTGTCAGTCTCTGCTCCTCACAATCTGTCTTGCTGGTTTTGGATTACTTGCTGAGGCAATTCAGGTACTAAGCTTAGCTAAATCTAAGGGAAAAGTATAGTCTCCCTTTGCAATCAATGGCAATAAGTAAGTACATAACATCACATTTAATTTGCATTTAGGCACTTCTCACCTTAAATGTAATAAATTGTACTATATAGAGGTCTCTATCTATTGACAAAGGGTAAGATTAGGCTTTTCTTGCTGAAACACTTCAGCTAGGTGCTTAAAGTTAGACTGGAGGAAATTCAGGATATGCCTCAGTGGAGTGCCAAGCAGAGCTGTGAGCTCAGATCCCAGAGCAATATAAATCCACTAGCTGAGATTCTGATACTTCACAATCTGTGAAATGGCAGTAACTGTACTACCTTATTTCACAGTGCTATTAAACTATACATATTAAAAATTATTCAAATACTTAGTCCGTGAACATAAGGAATTTCAAATCACTATGTATTATGAAAGAATGTTACAGCAAATATTTAGAAGTTTAAAAGTATCTGAATTAAAGGATATTCTTGGAAGTAACTTCATCTAAATTTTTCAAGGTAACCATTTATTGTTACACTTCCCATGTTTGGTACTCAGGTGAGAGACTCCCAGGATCTTTTTTTTTAAACACATGAAATTTCCAATGGAAGGAAGTATCTACCCCAGGGAAAAAAATTAGAAAACTGAGTTACTCAAAAAATAACTCCCACTAAAGTTTTGTGAGAAGAAATTAGTTAATATTTGTGAGGCACTGACTATGCAGATAAGCACTCTTGAGTATTTCCATGAGGAAATTAATAACCACATATTCAAAAGAACTGAGTGCTACTTGCATAACAGCTTTATTAGCATGCTGCCCTCCATTACAAAGTTGTTGACTATCTGCACATCTAGTGGATCCTTTGTCTCTTAGCTAAATTTAATCAGACATGAAGGACATGAGCCCATACCACGGGTCACTGCCTGAAATTCCCCAAGCAACAAAGGGAAGAAAACTATTGAAAGTCAGTGGCAGTCATTGTTACTTCCTGCTATAGGAACGATGAGACACAACAGAAACGGGCATCAGGTTCTGAGTTTTAGCAAAAACATTCACAGGGAACTCAAAAATCCCTTACAAGGGAAACGCTTTTTCTCAGCAGTCAAGCATATGTAATTTGGTTTAACAATCCAGAATGGTTCCTTTGGCATGATTATTGTATATGCTATGGTAGATTAAAAGCACTTATGCAGATTCCAGAAACAGTAAGTAGATTGCTCAAATTGCTATGACAAAAATTGCAATGATTATTCAAATTCACAAGTAAGAGATTGCCAAGTGCCCCTTTTTCCCTTTCTCTTAATAAGGCGGCATAGGAACAAAAAGACATTTTCAGCAGTTTTCCAATGAGTACCTAATATTTAAAGTGTCTGTTTTTTGTGGAATGATAAAGCATTCACAGTAAATCAAGAATACGCACCAACTAATTTGGGAAAATTATACTTATTTTTGTTCTACTTCTACATTCTGAAGGCATTTTTAAGTTATTCTAGGAACTAGTGGTTGAACAGCACAGAACGAAGCTTCATAACTAGAGCACATTACACCTGGGAGAAGTTCCTTGATGAGCAAAGCTAGCTGTTAAATGGGGAAAAAAAATTCACATTGATTATGGTCATGAGTCCAAGACAAGTTTAATTAAAATCAATGGAGAACTTTAAAGTGAAAGAAAAAAAAATGAGAGCAGCAAAGTGTTATCTCTTAATTACGTTATGGAAATTTTCTCTAATTGATACCTGTCCCATGTCACTATAACTAAAACAACCTACAGATCTCAACCCATAAATATTATTTCACATTATCGGCCCTGGAGCTTAAGTAGGAGATGGTCCTTTCTTCTTTCTCTGCTCCCTCCACATACTTTTACCAGGACTAAGCACCCTGTTCAGCTTTTCTTTGGTGGCTTTTCTTTTTTTCCTGAAAACTACGGGAGGTGTTTGAAGAGAGAACAGAAAACAGGGGCAGCAATTCTATGTGTGGCTCTTCCACTAACTTACATGGTCTGCCTGGGCATGTCACTTCTACCCTTGTTTCCCACTATTTCTGGATGATTATTCTTTAAATGTTCAAAATGCTGCTCAGAGAGAGTGCCAAACACTATAGCTGGTCTAAATATTTTTACTTATATGTTATAGAATGGTTTGGTTTGGAAAAGACTTTTAAAAGTCCAACTGGTTTAAACTGGAGTTAAGGAAAGACTACAGTCTTACACTATTTGTATTTAATCTCTGTTTTTTTCCCAATGAGCTGCAAGGGCTCTTAAATACTGAGCAAGCCAGTGTGACTAGAAAGCTCTCCAGCAATTCTTGGAGAATGGCAAAGTACCAGAAGCAAATACCAGAGCCATAAAAAAGAACAGGACTACTACTGTACAGATACTAACTGCAACTTAATGATCATGTATTACAAGTGACTTGATTACTCTTATTACTTGTTCTTTCAAGAAAAGAGATCTTTAGCATCATATCTACATACAGCTACCATCTTCCCTGAAGAGGTCTTACAGTCACAACTGCTGCTACTGAAATCCATCTACCAGACATTTTTTGAGACATTTCTGCTCAATATTTTCTGCTCTGTACACTCTCTGCCCATTATTTTTCCAGGTTTTTACCTTAATTCTGTTCAAAACACACAAGTAGAAACTAACTCTGACGTCTCTGATCAGATGCAAAAATGCATCTGCACAAAGTCCACTTAAAAATTAGTGACTGGGATTCAAAGCCTGTTGTGATTCCTTACCCAGAGTCTAGCAAAACTTGGATGCTTAAGAAGAATATAGTCTAAGTTTTTAGTGGAACTTTTAATAAGGTAGCACAGCTAAAATAAATTTAAAAATTTTAAGTACCTTTCCCTTGGTCACCCTATTCTCAAAAGAAGAACTGGCTATTAGCCATCAACAAAATAACCCCTGTGATTCAATTGAACAACAAAATTAAACTCCACTATTCTCATGACAGATTCCTTGTTTTTATTTTCTGAACACAAATTACTACTCACACACACTAGCAGTGAAGCCGTGGTCAGGCTGGTGCTAACAAGTTGGCAATCATCCTGATACAGTACTGTTCATCAGACAGTGCTCAGACAGATTCCCACTGGTGTTAGAAAAAGCTCTAAATGTCAATAAAGGTGGTGCTTCATCCTGTTAAAAAGAGTTTGCTTGAAGACTCAGACACCTCTGAGTCTGCGGTACCTACAGCTATGGAAAGGAACAGAGACAATTTGCGTCTGCTAGCATCTTCTTTTCCTGGTTTGTTTTCTTTTAGAAAACTGCACATAATAAAAACAGCAGTTAATGAGGAAAGTTTGGAAGTTCTCTTCTAAATATCAGGGAATGTAAAAAATGCCTCCTGTTAGAGTAGTAGAAAAAAGGATTTGCCAACTAACTGAACACCACTGTTCCACTTTAATTAACCACTGCTCCAATTAATTATTAATTTTTTAAAATTAAAAAGGCCCCAATCTTAAGCTAATTTCAGAGGAATGTTCAGCCCAATGTACATGATAATAGGTAGGCTAGGATTGTTTCCATCTAGGCTCATTACATGTATCTTAACAGGACACTAATTAAAACAGAAAATCATGCATAGCTACATTTATTACACTGTCACATTCATGAAAGAGGGGTGGAACTCCTACATAGCCTTTTCTTCTTTTCCCCCCATCAGGCTCTCTAAACCTGAATACCCCAAGAATTGAATGGAATAAAGGTCAGATAACTGTTAAGACATTTTTATAATCTTATTGGAAATAGCAATGGTAGCAATAATTTTAACGGCAGAGCTACCTGAAAGCTTGTAGTAGATTTTCACACCAAAACTGCTCTGGCTGAACCTGATGAAGGGCTGGGGATGTGCAGGTGATTTACAGTTCAGAAGAAGGGAAGGGAAAACCTTGTACACATTCCTCTGAGTAAACCCTCTTTGTCTCGTTCTCACGCTGAAGCAAGAAGGCAGGGAGTGAAGCATCCCCAGCTCCCCCCAGGAAGGGTCCCTGGTGGGGCAAAAGATGTTAGAGAGGAGAGAAAGGTAAATTGGCAATGTTACATCAATATTTAAGCAACTTCCATTCCATATTACAAATGCATATAGCAACCAACATTAGAAAAGCAAGCAGAAAAAAATTGCAGAAATAGTCTCTAAGTATTGAAAGGGCAAGAGAGTTCTGGAAGAATTCAGTCACTGATGTTTTGTAAAGCACAACACTTCATTTAATTTGAAACCCTTTAAACATCATGGCAAGTAACCCCAAAAAGGCTACATTTCCAAGAAATTTTCATAAATTTGTGCAACTCAAAGCCAAAGCCAAAGCAAGTTTCAATGAGTTTTTTACAAAGTCAATTATAAAATCCCGTTTGGGGTGGAACACCTCTTAATATGAAAATCAGTTCTCAGTTAGCGCTTTATAGATGCTGTGCTGTTTTAACATATAGTACAACAGAGTTTCTATTTCACATGGTGAATTATGTCTGAATATACCCATAGCAATTTCTTTTATATTATTAGCTTTCCTCTAAAACAGTTGAGTCAAGTGAATAGAGTTAAAGATACTACACATCTCTCTTCATTCTCCTTTTTCTTTTGGAAAAATCTAAATTTTGGATACCTCTGAATGGAGCTGAGATTACAAAATCTCAGGAGAGCATTCTGAGTCTTTAAATGACAGTGTGCACAAAGGACACAAGAGGAAAATGCCAGGGTTTCACAGTACATCCATCCAATGGTATTTTCATTTAAACCTTCTGTAGTATACTATTTACCCTGAAAGGCACATTAAAGCCTTGGACTTGTTCCTTGTTTCAAGCAACCTTGTAATCCTTGTAATCAAAAGTTAAAGCTGCACCTGTCTAACAAAAGAGCCAGTTAGAAATATCCTTATAAAAATGTGTTTCATTAAAAATTATCTTTAACCAAAATCCAAAGGCTTCATGGAATTACCTTATCAATAAAGTTTAACTGGTAACCCTGGTTGTCCCGTAGGCTCTTGTGACTTCTAAGACTTTGCACACAGAGCTGGGAGGTTGAAGCCCTACAGCTGAATAGTAGTTTCTGAGAGGTCTCCCTGCCACAAGTCTGTGCAAGGCCAGACCATGCTGAGGTCTTGGAACTGCAGCTGGAGGCAGGTCCTTCCATGGTTTTTGTGATGGGAACTGAAGGCCTTCAGCCCTGCCAGGTCCTAGACTTTGGGAACCAATCTCCTCTCACACGTCAGGAAGCCCATGAAATCAGTGGGACTAGCCTGGAGGCCCAGAACTGTCATCGCACTTGACTCACAGCAGTTTGCATTCTCTAACTTCACTATGCCATGGCATAAAATAGGAAAAAGCAAGAAAAGACTGGAAGACTGGATAAAAGGTTCAAAGATCTCTTCAACTCAGACTTCTCTGTAACATTAGTCACCATTATTCAACAACAAATTAGGTCATGTACCCAGACAGCAGCCTGTGTTCAAAACACCACTGAACTATATCTTTTTCTTTAACTGTTTAGTATTTTAAAAAACAACACCTGTCAATGATTTTCCAACTTTTGAATAAATTTGAAAGCGATCAGAAAAAGAAGTATAATGGAAAGATTTTGTTTATTGTGATACGCGAAAGAAAGATGAGACAAGGAGCATTTTATAGAAAGCCTGTGTTTACAGGATTCCCACATAAGTTTTCAGGCCAATAATTGAACAGACATTTAAATTTCAGCATGGTAAGCTGAATGAAATAATTACATTTTTTTCAGACCCTTTCTCATGACTTTACAACATAATAAGGAAAAGGTAGGCACATTTCTGAGTTCCACATGCTGCCTTTGTGGCCCAGCAAGTACGTTGCCCAAAGTCACTCATTTGTAGACCAGAAGGTGACATAGAACTACTCCATCTCTTAAAGGCTATTCTGACTCCCTCGAAGGATCGCTTATCCAACATTCTTACTGGCCCAAGTAAATAGCTGCAAGATGAAATCAAAACTAATGGTAAGCTATAATGGCAAGCTATAATAAATGTAGCAA
This sequence comes from Pluvialis apricaria, assembly GCA_017639485.1. Classification (NCBI taxonomy): domain Eukaryota; kingdom Metazoa; phylum Chordata; class Aves; order Charadriiformes; family Charadriidae; genus Pluvialis; species Pluvialis apricaria. The sequence continues at coordinate 130,226,251 of CM030008.1, read as the reverse complement.
AAATATTGAACTCTTCAGGATTCCCACTGACACAAGAACTTAAAATCAGAGAAAACTCAAATTATATGTTTAGTAGCTGACTGATTTAACTTAGATTACATGTTCGAATGGCCTAACAAAAAAAAAGATTTACAGCATAAAAGCACTACAGATTGCAAAGGAAAGCAAGAATCCTTGATACAAAGAAACCAGGCAATAGAAAGAGAAGTATAGGAATCTTTGAGACAGAGAAAATGGATCTGCATTTGAAACCATCTTTTGAATGGAGAGCAAGTAAGATAGAGAGTGAGTGCCAATACATCCCCTGAAGGCCTTGAAAGCAAAGACATACCAGAAATCGGGAAATGATTATATTTTTTATGTTAAAGGATGAAAAATCAATTTAATTAGTTAGCAAAATGCAATTTTATTCCATTTGGTGTCATTTTCCAATACATTAACTTTCTCATTAGAATTCAGTTTTGTTTTGCTAAACAAAAGGAACCACTTCAACCCCTGTGGCATGAAGAATCATCTAGAAGATGAGTTGTGCCCCAAATTACTGCAAATAATTGAATGCAAGTTCTACACAGTAACACCAAACAGAAGCACTTGGGGAGACAAGCCCAGCCTGACTGAGCAGGCAGCCAGCATAATTAGCAGCACCATTTGTATACCAAAAAACCCCCCAACCAACAGATTTGGAAGTCAAGACTAACTAGTAGAAAGCAAGTCAAAATAGCCACTACATTTTTGCTCCAGTCCCTCTTTTTCCCTCCTCTTCGATATTCTCCCTTAAGGTTGGTCACTCTCAGCAGTGTTATGAGATTAAATGCAACACTCTGTTCTTCTAATTAATTTTGCAATTTAAGATACTTTGCTCCATCGGTGCAGAGAGTCATCTACCTACACAGCTTAAGCATATATAAATGAAGCTATTTCAGTTCATTCCATCTGCCTCTGATTGAAATGGCTACACTAACAAAAATAATGTTCTATATAGGGTTTTGCACAAATTGCTTACATGTCAGTTTACGTTACACTAGTACAATCATCAGAGTTTGACGCAGTTTCCATTTAAATCACCAGAATGTCAGGTTCTGTCTCAGTACAGCTCTGTTCAGCTTTTAATACAACAGGACTATGACTTACTGAAGCACTGTGGTACTATTGGAACAGAAACATATTTGAAAAACAAGTAATTGTGAAAAATAGGGACAACTAGGCTAATGTTAATCTGTGTCAACAGGAGAGACAAAAAGGGGGGCAATTCCTGATGTAACTGTTCTAGAACTCATGTTTGCTGTTCTTGATCTAAGAAGCTATTTCAGCTAGGGAAAGACATGATTTATTCAACCATAGACATTTAAAAAACTGTTCTCCCTGTTCTCTGCTCCTAAAGAAACACAAAACCTCACTCACAAAATATGTTTGCTAGCTCTAAAGACACAGCAGCAATTGTTTGCATTGGCTGAGTTGCTATATTGCTGATCAGTTACTATAAACTCCTAACAATCTCATCAATAACTTCATGCACTGCTCAGAGGAAAAGGACTTTGCACTTTTAAGCAAGTCACTACCTCTGATCTGTAGTTTTTACAGGTCCATGAAATGAACTATAGTGATCTAGAGTTCTCATCTATAAAGCAAAAAAGAAATTAAAGGAAAACAACTGATATAATTATATCTAAACTGAAAAAAAAGGGAGGGTTGGAAATACCAGCTCCATTTCCAAACCAAAACAACCCTCAGGCTAAATATGATTTGGGAACAATTACTCTGAGTTTAACTTAATTATGTTAATCATTTAGACAACTGATTTTGAGAAGAGTATGGCTGGCATCTGTGAAGCAGAGCAAATCTAGCAAGGAGACAGATGAAAAGCTTGCTTGTCCCTGTGGAACAGGGAGAAAAGAGAGAGGCAATTACCGACTGCAACACAGGACCACTTCAGCTGGGAGAAGGGCATGGGGAAAATTGTATGTGCCAAACCCAATGTTTCTACCAAGTCTACGAATTTTAGGCTTGTCTTTTGTAGGTATTTACCAGGTTTCCTGGCAAACGGGGCTTAAGGTGTCTGCCAGTAAGGTAGCTACATATTATTTAACTGACTCCAAAAGAAATACAGAAATTATCTGTCTATTGAGAGGGCTGCTACTCCCTGTTCCGGAACAACATGTGAGGACCTGATGAATGTGGACACAGCATAATCTCTCCTGTTTCAGCCTGGCCTTTATTATGACAAGATGCTTGAAAAAAAGAAAAAAAATAATTATTACTGGTTCCTAGGTTCTATTCAAAACCAAATCTCACTGGAATAAATTTTGAGGTGTTATTGACTTTAATCTGTCATTAACTCTCCCTTCCTTTTGACTTAAAAAAATAATCAATTAAGTGCTCAGTTCCTACCCAAGTGGTCCAATAATTCCACAGTTTTGTTCAGGTAAAGAGGGAGGAAAATCTTATTAAGATCGTCTGCTCTATGGTTGTGATTCATAGCTTAACATTTTGATTATTACTGTCCTTCAGTATTGACGTGCTGTGAGGGTACTTTTCAATATATTGCCCAAGCACCATGTCCTTTCCTCTAGGTCTCTCTTTCTATTCCTTCAGTGCCCCTGAAAAAATCAAGGACAGGTATGTACAGAATCATAGAAACATAGAATGGTTTGGGTTGGAAGGGACCTTTGAAGGTCATCTAGTCCAACTCACCTGCCATGGACAAGGACATCTTTCACCACATCAGGTTGGTCAAAGCCCCATCCAACCTCACCTTGAACACTTCCACAACTTCTCTGTGCAACCTGTTCCAGTGCGTCACCACTCTCATTGTGAAGAATTTCTTCCTTACATCCAATCTAAATCTACCCTCTTCCAGTTTAAAATCATTGTGCCTTGTCCTGTCACTACAGGCCTTGGTAAAAAGCATCTCTCCACCTGCCCTACAGAAACTGTTCTGGGCAAAGGAAATGGCCCCGTATCATCTCTGTGCTTTTACTCCTCTGTTCATGATCCGTCCTCTACTGTACTGTACAGTGCAGGTCTCTATTGTTTGGCTTTTGTACTTTATAAAGTATTCTAAATATTTAGGGTACTAGATTCTTCTAGAGCTATTCGGTTCTCATTTAATAAAAAAAAAAAAAAAGGTGACAAAATCTCATGCATTTTTTTCACCATTAAAAAACCTTCAACCGTATAACCACCTCTGAAATAGCTCCCCTCAGAACCCCATAGCACCTTCCCCAATGGGACTGTTACATGATTCTAGATGTATTCTAGTTCATTTTTTCTTCTGCTTTTTTCTGTTCTCGGTTGTAACAACTCAAGAAGTGCAGAAAATAAAATACGCCTATAAAAATGAATTTTCTGCCAGATCTGGGTACAGAAGCGACTGTCAAAGAAAAACTTTATTCATCCTTCAGGACTTGCATGATGGCTAAGATCAATCATACCACACAAACTCTGAATGCATTGGTATTCAGATATTTTTATATATACACATGCACAACACAGTGGAGAATGTGTGCATGTCTTTCAAAAGTTCACTATAAGTAATTCTTCAACTTGTAATTTTGCATCATTCTCTCATTCCTTCCTGCTGGCACTGCAGGGCTTTTTGTACCTTAAGTGACCTACACATCACAAATTTTTCTTTTCACGGTACTTTTCAGGGGTGTCATGGTTTCAACTGGGATGGAGTTAACTTTCTTGCTAGCAGCTGGTGTGGGGCAATGTTTTTGATTTGGGATGACAGTGCTGTTGACTGATAGGGCACTGATGCTTTTGGTTGTTGCTAGACAGTCAAGGACTTTTCTGCTCCTCATACTGCCCTGCCAGCGAGCAGGCTGGGGGTGCACAAAAAGTTGGGAGGAGACACAGCCGGGCCAGCTGACCCCAACTGACCAAAGGGATGTTCCATACCAGGTGATGTTATGCTCAGTATATAAAGCTGGCGGAAGAAGAAGGAAGAAGGGGACATTCAGAGTTATGGAGTTTTGTCACCCCAAGTAACCGTTATGCATGATGAAACCTTGCTTTCCTGGAGATAGCTGAAAACCTGCCTGCCAATGGGAAGCAGTGAATGAATTCCTTGTTTTGCTCTGCTTGCATCTGCAGCTTTTGTTCTACCTATTAAACTGTCTTTATCTCAACCCAGGAGTTTTCTCACTTTTAGTCTTCCAATTCTCTCCCCCATCCCAACTAGGGGGAGTGAGCGAGCAGCTGCGAGGTCCTGATTGTTAGCCGGGATTAAACCACGACAATAGGTCACTTACTTATCTTTGTGTTAAGAATCGAGAGCCTTTGAGAAAGACACAATTCTATTACGTGGACTATAACCACAATCTGTGAGAGTGAATATTGTTGTGTGTTGTTCAGATATTTCCAGGGGTTAACAGGTGCCACCATCATCAAGAAGAACACAATGCAGGACCCTGAGAAGGCTTTTCTAATCTAATTTGGTCTTAGGGTGTTTTGCTTTAAAAAAAAAAAAAAAAAAAAAAAAAACTGAAAAAATCACAGGCTGCCCAAAATGAAGCAATTTTGAAATTATAACTTTTAGAATCTCTATGAATATACATACAGAGTGATACACCTGTAATATCTCTATGTATCTAAATATCCTCATTTAGAGCATTAAACTAGGCAAATTAATTTGAAATTGTTGCCATGATTCTATAAAACTTTAACAGTCAAAGTTCTGAATCCTTCACTCTTAACTATTTCCCTTCAATCTGAAAGGAATTTTCTTTCCCATATATTTTAAAAAGTTTAAAGACCCTTCTGTCACTCTAATGACATCCTCTCCAAAAACCCACACCACACAGGCTGTCCCCTCATTCCTCTAGGAACTTCCAATAACTCCTGCATCAGTTCTTCCCTGTTCCAAGCCATATTCAGAGCCCTGGCTGAGAAAGCATTTTAACCTGCAACTTGGTATTAGCAGGTGCACCAACTGCATATTTAGTGTTTGCAGGTGAAATTTCTTCCCATATAGTCAGCACTAGGCCAGCTCTGAAGGCAGTACGCACCAATTAAACTCCAGTGGGTAGGCAGGGGCTATTCATTCAAGCTGATAGAAGCATCTTTTAGAAGCTACTTAAAAAGACTCTGGGTGCAACAGTGTCCTAATTCCCATAACTTTGCTTATTAACTGCATAAGAGCAGCAATAATGCTAAATCTGCCACACAATATATCTAAGCCTGTATCCCTTTACAACTTGCCAATAACCCTCATTTTGTGGGTCAAAGTGCAAAATGACATTAGGAAGTTTCAGAAAGCAGCAAGTTCTTCCCATTTTTTTCCTTTGACAGCAGAGAATATTCTTTGGTTTTGACCCCTGAGACTCCTCCAGAGGTGCAGAATACTGTAATAGTATAGCGGAGTCTGAGCATGCCTTTCACTTCAGCTGTCACTTCAGTGAGATGGGAACAGTGCTACATAGCTAGAGCTAATTAATTTGATTCAGTCTTTTGGAAGGCTCTCACCTTGTATATAAAACTGTATTAGAGGTGATTTTTAGGAATGATATTTGCCTTAAAAGGGTTCATCTTACAGCACGACTTCTTCAAAAGCTGATAACCAATACACTGTTAAACGAAGGCTGTATTTTCAAAATTCAAAGAAGGGATTCAGCCTTCAGGGTTATATTGACAATGCATACTTGAGGTGTACTTTGAGGGCAAACCCTTCATGATACCGAGGATAAGAGCAGGGTGACTGATTTGAGTACAGATTAGAATTCCACCCTGTATACGATGGGGGAATTTATATGTTCTGCCGCACTGTTGTCATTGCTATTTAGAGGACATCACTGTTCTGCTTTGTTACAAAACATGCTGTGTGATCTAAATAAATATCTGTGCATGCTTAGTCTGTTAATGATGCAGAAGAAATGGTGTCAATTGGATTTTCTCCCATGAATACTATGTTGGCGTTTTGTGGATTATTTGAGAAGAGGTTATACATAATAGTCTATCGAGTAGGCTAGACAAACCATTTCTAGCATGTGGTTTTCTTACAGTCTCACACATTATAGCTGTTGTGCCACATCATTGATCAGCTAAACTGCATGGACTGGAGAGAAAGTGTTATTTAAGAGATCAATAAGGGAAAAAAATCTCCTCTCAACATCTTCTAGGAGCAGAGAGGACAAACTCAACATCCGCCTAGTATTTTGGAGCAGAGATCAACAGGACAGAAAATAAGAGGTCATCTATGAAGGAAATAAAATTTAAGAGGCAGTGTCAAGAACAAGGGAAACAATCTTCAATATGTAGATAGCTTAAAGGTCTCTTTAAAACAAGCCAAGTGGCTGGGCAGACTAAGGAAGACAGAAGATACTCCAGATCAAAAAGGCTAAAAGAAAGCAGAACATAGTTGCTTTTCAAACCCTACTAGCCAGGAGCAAAAAAATGTTTCTGCTACAAAAGTTTGTTTTGCCCCTATTTCTGTGGCATTGCAAACAACTTCTAGAGGAGATGCAAGAAAAATAGAAGCATTCAATCCTGCTATCATCTGCTCTTGATGACAGGACATCTCCAGACCCAACTCAGGATTTCCCAAGTCAAACCTATCCTGTGGCAGAGTAAGACACAGGTATCTATCTGACCTTTGCAACAGTTACCAATGTCTGCTTTTTCAAATTCTCTGTTTTCAAATGAATAGCTCAGTGACTAAAGAAAAAGTAAAGTGCCAATGAAAAGCAATTCATTCTCATCCTACAAATAAGAAAAAAAAATTAAAAGGGGAAAACTAAATGTAAAGAGGGCAAATAACTCGTTTTATTCTTTCTAAAATTCTTTCTTGGTCAGAGTACTCTGCTAGAAGAGGCTGTAGATGGGGAGCGGGAGGAGAAAAAGGAACAAATTCTGCAAAGTACTAAAGAAACTGGGAAGAGTAGAGAAAGAACAGACGAGAAAAGCCATAAGGAGGTCTAGCTAAAAGAGTGAATAAAGGACAAATTAGAAAGAGAGAAATAACACATATCTTTCCAAAGCCCATTGCAAATTATGGAATGATCACCAACAAAGACTCTTCATTCACAGTACTTCAGTGGGTACCTGACAGTCCTTAGAAGAGCCATTTATTTATCCCCAGCAGAAATCAGAAAGATACAGTAGAAAAGAGAAGGGAAACAGTAAAAGTTTACACCAGGGTCAGAGACTGGAGGAGTGCAATATATCATGTCTCTGTAGGTGAGAGATGCCAACAAAAACCGATGGTGTAAGAAGCTACATTTTTCTCTGATCTCCTCCAGATGCTACATTACCAGAAGAAATTGAAAATGAGGTATTAGCTGTGCTCAGGCACCTGCCTTAAACTTCACTCGAAAGCAATTCCACAGGGAAGGCTTAATCAAAAGCTCCACTGCCCCCACGACTTAGACATGATTCAAGTGATCCACCAGAGAGACATCTGTGATTTTGCTCCCACATCTCATCGCGTTCCTGTCTCTTCAACAACCATTCTGCCACACAAACATTTTTTGAAGCTTTTTCCTTCTAGGGAAGAATCCTTAAGGAGGCCTCTTTCTTCAGTTCAGGTGCCTGGGTAGCCGGCCAAGGGACCAGGGCAATTCCCCTGCACGTCCTGCCAGCCTCCCTACCCACGCAGCAGCAAAGGCTACCAAGAGACCTCTACCTCAGACAGGATCCCTGGGCTGAAGCTTTAAAGTCGAGGTTCCATTTACTGCTCTGCAGTTTTACAAGCAATGGCTGCATGGAGGCAATGATCTGGTCAACAGAGATGAGCTTTAAACATGGCCTATCATTTCATTCACCAGAGCTGAAAAGCAAAGACAAGACGCTGAGTGGCTTTATAGCAAAACAAACTATTTTGCTTTTGGGTCACTAGAGCACAGTGACACAAGACAGTAAAATCCCAGTGTACCTTCGACATGGTAGCTGTTTGATGATCTGATACTGATGTAAGGATGTTTGCTTTATTGTTAATAACGAAAGATAATCTAACTCACACCCGGCAGCCCTGCTGGAAATCCCATTGGAGAGGGCAGAAATTATCTGCAGAAGATCAAAACTGTATTTTCCCTTGTAAGGATGATCTTTCTGTAATCAGCACTGGGAAGTAAGGAGTGAAGGGAAAGCATATATGCACTGAGAAAAAATATGCAGGTCCTCTTATGTAGCATCAAAAATTCAGGTTTGATTATTCTGATTCCTTTTACAATCAGGAGAACTGTATAAACAGAAAAAACTATGTTTACGGCAGAAGTTCAGCTGGCATAAACTGGCTTAGCTCCATTTGAAGGAAAAGGATTTTGCCAGCTTACATTAGCTAGCTGTCTACGTTTTATCAACGCCCTCTGAGAACATCTTTGTTTTTCTCTCACTCAGATAAGATACTTTCAACACACTCAAAACACATTCAACTTTATCCTTCTTACTTAAGAAAACAGTGTTCTTCTGAAAGTGATTCAGAAATAAAATCAAAAGAAAGGCCTGTCTGATGGGTTAATATCTGCCTACATCGTTATTACTAATTACACATACAGCTTCTTCAGTGGCATAAAGTTATAAACAAGATTAAGAACACAATGGGAGGACACTGGAAGAACACAAATAATAATTCTAGAGAGCAGTAGGGCATGATACATGCATGTGGGAAATTGGTGAAAAGATGGAGTTAAATGCAGTCTTACCCCATTAAAATCTGCCAAAATTTGCATCTGTTTAAGAAGGGGAAAAAAGACTATTCAAAAGTTTCTGTTAAATCAGGGGGAGGAAAAACAACAACAACAATAACAACAGATTTATTTCACCTACCCTTTTTTCCTCCTTCTACAAGGATAATAAACAGTTCTGCGTTCAGGGCACTCACCCAAGATAGAGACGACCAAAGCACAAGATTCCACTCTGATTAATTCCAATCAGGGCTTCTACAGGATCTCCCACATCCCAAGCGAGCACGTTATCCCCTGATTAATTCTGTGTGGACAGTCAAATCAGCCTCTCATTTGCAAGAGAAACTGCAGCTTGTGTTTGCTGGAAAATCATAGTTTCAGTAAGGCAATCTTCTTCTCACTCCAGAATAGCCATATTGTGAAATTCCTAACCAGCTTTAATTATTTCCCTGAAGTGGGGAAAAAAAAAAAAAAAAAAGAAGAAGCTGCATACAAACTGTATTAAGGCCTTTTGGATTAGGCCCAAGTGAGGGTGGATTTTTCCAGGCAGAGAGTGACCCTGGCACTAAACAATGACTAAGAAGGCAAAGATTTCATGCATCTTGATTAGAACTCCTCCTCATCACACATAATCATTTTAGATCTCAGGCTATAAAGTGATTAATAGCAGAAGCCAGAAATACATTCTTCTGTTAAAGTACTTGTTGATCTTAAACACCCATCATCAAAATTACCTATACATATAACACTGAATAAGCTGAAGCACTTCTGTGCTGCACTTCAGTTCTAAAGCAAGTCCACACACTGTGGAATGCAAAAAGTTAATTCTGGCTTACCCAGTCCTATGTCAAACAGCAAGTAAGGACCAGGAAGGGCCAACTGCAGACACAAAAAGCAGTTCCATGCTTCTCAGATAGTTTGTAAATTGCTTCTCTGCCTAATTCTCGGCCAAGACTCACAGGTTTACTCTTGGAAGCCTTAAAATGACCCATTGCTCAGGACTTTGCAAATGGACACATTTTCTCCATCAGATTCTGATTCAGATGCAATAAAGGAATTACGCAACTTTTGGTACTGTTCTGCACTCCAGTCCCTTACGGTACATACTGATAATGCAATAACATATGAAGTTCATTTAGTGATATCCTGACCAGATATGGATTGATCTTTTTCATATAAGCTAACATGGTACAGCTACCTGCTGCTTCTACTTGTAGTCAGTTCAGATATTGTGTTTTTTACAGTGGCAAGGAATAATTAAATGTATTTCAATAAGCACTGCTGTTTCCACTCATAATTTTGCACAGGTGACATTTGAATAATTCCTACTGTTAATAGAACAGCTTTTGTAAGACTTCAGTCATATAAACTCTGCACAGATATAGAGGACCAAGGGTTGCATGCTTATAACTATCAAAGGATATCCTACTCTTTGTCTGCCTCTTTCCTTTCCACTTTCTCATACTTCAAGCCTTGTGGTTTCTGATTGCATTTTGTATACCCTTCTCTTCACAGTTTAGCTAAAGTCAGGGTGGAAGGAAATTCAAGCTACAGCACTTACTGAATGCAATTCAATCTGATTTATCAGACAGGACTGTTGAAACACCTCTTGGAAGACAGCAGCTCTTGGCTCAGTCCTCATGTATTTTACAGGAATATCAGTGTAACAAATTGACTTCCTGAGTTTCCTGATATGACAACTCATTCAATCAAATCCTTCAGACAAAGACATCTGCGAAGAGAAGCATACTACATCAAATAGTGCATTCCACAAAGCACGTACAATAATGTCTGCAAATAGGTTTACAAGCATGCACTTCTACAGCATGATGCTGCCACAGTGGGGGAGATGTTAAAAAATGCCAGATATCAAATAAATACATATGCACAGCTAGTGCCTGCAGTCCAAACCTTTCTCCTATTCAGGCAGATGGTGATTTCCTGTACAGGTCGAAGAGGTATAGCAACCATACATTATGGGCTGCAAGTCTTATGATCAGGAAGCACTTTGCTTGTCAATCTAGGTAATACATTTTTAATTTGCAACCTCATTTACAAAAGAAAGGCAACATGCCAGATGTTATAAAAATTATTATCTGTATTGGAAGAAATCTATCAATTTTGTAACAGAATCTTTGCACAGTTATTCCTTTAAACAGGCACACACATTTGTTACCACTACACCTTAGCTTTCCCCCTTCTCTGAAGCAGTGTTAGTAAGTGCCTCTCATTTTTAAGTCCAATAAGACACAAATTAAAGTTTATTGTTGATTTACTTTCAGTTTGTTGGGCTCTATGGCTCATCATGCGTACATGATCTACTTGGGTTTTAAGCTTCTTCAAGCACAGACTGTTTCTTTACCTTCCTGTACTACTTCCAGCATATTTTGGAGTTGGGCTTGTAATAAACAGTAATGCTGAATGGACAAGATATTAGCAAAGGGTTTGGCTGACTCATTTCGTTGTGCATCCATTACACAGTATTTACTAAAATTATTCTGTACAAGGGAAAGAAGTTACTGGTTTTAAGTTAAGTGCACTCTTAATAAGGCAGGCTGTCTTTAGGACTTGAATTTATTCGTAAAGAACAAAATTTTCACTGAACACCAGAAGCCTGCATCACAACAGCAACAACACAGAGTTTGAATAAAAACTTGCATGCATGCTGGTATAAAGAACATATATAGGAACAAAGGACTTTATACATATGCACACAACAAAGCACCACGGAACAAAGCCCTTTTCTTTACAGACCCTCAAATGCATTTTAAGAAACATGCTGTGATTTAGAAAAACCTACTGGACTTGGAAAAAGGAATTGAATCATGGAAAACCTGTGGCTTCTGTATGCAGGACATTTTCTGGCTAGGACATCACAACAGTATTAAAAACTCTGTGTCTTCAGGAAAACAAATATTCAAGTCTATTGAAAAAAAACACTACTAGCTCAGGAAGAGTTTCTACTGAGATCATATTAAATACCACAGCAGTCAAGATAAAATTAAAACAATGAATTCTCTTCCTAGTTTTTTTCCTAAGTGGACGCCTGGTGAATACTCTCATAAGTCAGGCAGAGTCACAGATGTCCAGCTGTGGCAAGGGAGGACCAGACACCATGTGCCGGGCCTGAGTCTGCACCTTGGATCATCCTTGTAAATGCACTCAAGCAACGCGTTGCCTCCCTCTTTCAAAGGCACCAGTGCTCACACAATGACTTAAGAATATAAGACAGTAAATTTTAAGGTCACATTTTAGAAGGTATTAAGCCACCTTGGTATTTCAGAAAACAGACTTTATATGCTTCCAAAAGATGGTTAAAATCACATCAGTGTATTCTGTGTGCAAGTTTGGTATGTTGTATGCATTGTCTAGACATAAACTGCCAGATTGTTCAGATTAGATTTAACTCAAGCTCCCAGGTAGCATTTTTCTTTGGAGCTATGGTGTAAGTTGTATTTAAAATAAAACTGCTAACATATAAATAAAGGAAGGCACCACCGATGGCATGACTTCAGGCTTGCTAGGTGGACTGCCAGACCTTTGGCACCTTACAGACACTCAGCAGTGAGTGACGGTGAGCACCTGCACTTCCCTCCCTGTCACAGACACTGAAGGCAAGAGGCTGACTGTCACAGGTCCTGGGAGAACTGGCATCTTATCGCCTGCGCTGCCTGCATCTCTGGGTTTGGAGTCCTCAGTCTCATTCTGGAGACAGAAACGTCTTTGTCCTTAGCACAAAATAAGGAGAAGGAGGTCATTGCTAGTGCCCAAAGGTGAGAGATACGTTTTGCACCATGACGGTGCGCTCTTCTGAGTCCACCCTCCTGCAGCCATCTTCCCTGCATAAGCTTTATCAGCCCTAGTGAGGGTGGGCACCCAATTAAGCCTTGATAAAGCAGTAATCGAGGAAGCGATCTTTAAAGCATCTGTAATAAAATGTACTTATCATGGTTGTTTGTCTGTATACTCTGATAATGATTTGAGGACCAGGAAGGATTTTCTTTTCTTTTTTTTTTTTTTCATTTTCTTTTTTTCATTAAAAGCTCTCACATTTCACCTTTAAGGCACTATTGCAAATTTTATCTTGTTAATTGACTGCTCATATGGTAATCATTTTACACCACATTAAGTAATGTTCTGATTTGTTTTAATGCCCTCACTTAATGGGAATAAAATGCAGCACATACAGAAATTATTAACTCCTTTACATAGTCAGTATACATGCTTGTCATCTGGTTTGAGGTAAAAAGGGTATGTATGTGCGAGAGAGAAATGTAGGAGGAATATACACGCAGGAGAGAATGTGAAAAGCAACACAATAAACTGTCAAACTGAGAAGAATGAAGGCGAGACACCAATCCAGCAGGCATCAATTCCACATTGTTATGTACATCACTGAATGCTTTCTGCTGCTTCAGTCGGGCTGGAAAAAAGCAAGATAGAAGTAAGAACCTGATTAAACACATGACTGAATATACCAGGGATGACAGATTCAATGAATGTGTTTCTTTCTATTTAGACAAGGGAATCATCTTTAGTTTGTGTGTGCGAGTAGTAAAGAATCAGGAGTGATGAAAAGAAACCATCAGAGCTGCTGCCCCTGTGCTGAGCAGTGACTCCCTCCGTGGCCCCAAGTCATTTGTGAAATCCACGTGGCACCGAAGCAGGGGGTATTCTCTCCCCAACACTTTTCTTTTGCTTTTGTAGGGATCTGACTCCATGCTTGGCTCCATTATAGTTCATTAAACCATAAGTTAAGAATAAAAAAGCAGTAAAGCAGCCACATCGTGAATATTAAAGTTCCTTGCAAAAATTCAGAGACTTGGAAATTTTTATATGCATTTTCAAAAATACATCAGTTCGGGCCTTTATATATAATACTCCCCTATAAACACCATAATAACAAGAATATTTGTCCTTCTATGTCCTACTCGTGTACACTAAAGCGTATTAATGACTAGAAATTGAAGGGCATAAATTGAGCTCACAGCTGTTTGCATTCTTGTTGGTGGCTCTCAATATTCCCAGAGCTACCATTTGGAAACTATTACTTTTCTGTCACTCGCTAGTCTCCTGCAGAAGGTCTAATGAAGTACATAGGTCAACTTTCTGTCTTTGTCTTAGAAAGAAGAGCTAACATCTTTTCATGACCTGACCTGACTTTCATTGCTGTACCAACATAGTTACACGCTTCATGATATTAGATTTTTAGAGAATTATGTACATCACTGAGGACACAAAAATACTGTGGAAATACTGAGATAAGTTATATAGATAAAAAAACTGAATGAGATTTATTATTTTTTTCCCAAAGCTGCAGATTTAAACATTTGTAGATATCTTCTGACAATTAAAAACATTGCAAACAGTAGTACTAGAATATTCCTGACATTTTGTTTTCCATTAATCTGACATTAGGATTACAATACAGAGATCTCTCTGGTTATCTTTATGCAAAGATCATTGCATGACTGTGATCTTAAAACCTTTAAGTCAGACAGCTAACACAAAGTTCCGAAAGTTATTTTAGCACAGATACATTGAATGGACTGGGCAAAATTCAAAGACTTGTGGGTTGTTGGGCTCCCTGTACATGAGATTTATTAGCAGCATGACTGGACATGTCAAATACTGTATCACCTCTTATTGGCTTATAACAAGTAGAACCTGTATTTCTGATTTTAAATTTTGCAGTCAAAATAGAAACATTTATTTACAGATATAAACACAGGTATGTGAACATGTATATTATGTATATAAATTTATAAGCACTGTCAAATTTCTGCAATGTTTACACAAGCTATTTCTACACTAGCCATGGACCTTCAGCTGCTCCTAAAAGTTATTTAACAAATAATTTCAACAACAAATATCTCAATGAAAATAATTTTTTTTAAATCACAGATAAGGATTTTTTTTCTTCCCATGGATTGTAAATTACTCAATACAAATGTAAGCATGATGGTCTAGGATGACCAGTAAGTCAACCAAAGAATTTTGCTTCACCAAAAAATAGGTAAATAAAAAAATATATGAATGGATGAAATTTCAAAAAACTAAGAAACCTGAGGAAAATATGAAGGGTGGAAAAAGAGAAGAAGTAAAAAAGTTACAACATCCAGAACAGCTCTGTGGTCTTCCCCATCCACTGCAGATACAGAGAGATAAAGGCAAAAGCTTTTAAACATTTTTTAATTAAAAAAACCCAAAACAAAACAAAACAACAGAAGTGTTCCATGTCAAGAGAAAAAAATTTACATGTAAATGCCCTTCCAAATGTTTCTTGTCTTTAATAGAAGTTGTAAGGTGTAAGACAGCAGAACTGAAATATGCCATCTCCTTGTTGGTTTTACATAAGACACCAACCTCTAAAACCATACTAACTTTCAGCTCCTGAAGATGAGCCCTTTCTGCTCCCATTTTTCCAGAGCATAGTTTCCCTCTTTCCCCAAACTATGGATGACCACATGGATCCCAATTCTGTTCTGCCATCAACATTTTGGGATACCTCCACCCATTTCTTTCCACTACCTCTATAGTTACCAACCATCACATTCCCACTGATAGCTTGGTCTCAGCTACCATCATAAAGGTTGGTATCCACACAATAAAAACTGATCCAGCTTGGTGAAAGAAGGGTTTGCGTTAGCTGCAATTCACTGACTTGCCCTCAAGACATATCTGTCAACTGTTTCCCCATCAGAAATCCTGTCTTTACTCAACGGCGATGCATATGCAGCCCTAGTCACAATGTACTAGTGCAAGGAATGCCATCATGTAAAAGAGCAGAAAATGCTATTTTGACTCCACTTGGTTCTATTTTCATGGTCATTCTGGGACCATACGTTCTCATTTGCCCTACACAAAGAAAGAGGAGAGCAACTTGTTTCCTGCATGAAGCTCTCAATGACACAAGTGAGGGTTTCTTTACTGCACGCACAGTTAAATAAACCTGGTTAAGGAAGTTAACTGTTAATCTTTTCAGCATCCTTAAAGCATAACACCAACCAATACACACCTGTAGGAGGATAAAAGACAGCACAGTCTAGAAATTTGACCCTGAATATAAAAATCGCACAGGTCTTATACTGTAGGTCCAAATAACACTTAACTTGTCTGTTAAGTACCCTCTACAAGTGTAAAAGGCACTCAGACCGGGACCAGAATTTTTTCATTCCCCGTCTCTCATACTTGTCTGGAAGAGCTTCTCCTCATTACACGCACCAAAAAGGCCCTAGGAGGAACATATTCTACTCAAAGACAGGCTATGCATGACCTCTTTCCCTAACGAGTGGAGGTTCCTGTGCAGCAATTTAAATTAAAAACCTACCCAAAGGGGACCTGCTTCTAAACACGGTACAATTTGACATTGGAAGCATTTCTTCTTTTCCTCTGTATCATGATATCCCTAGGGCTGGAGGTGTCTCTCTCCTCAGCAAGCTGCTGTTTTCAGAACAGGTCAGCATCAGTTTGCACTCCTCCTTGAAAATGGCAAAAACACCACTGCAACAAATGAGAATTTGTTATCCTTTCCCCTTCCCATAGTGACTTGCAACATAACCCTTCAGAAAAATATGTAAGATCTAAGCACTGGAGGCATGCTAATACTAAGGAAAATTTACTAGAAACAGATGGCAGGTGCAGTAGTTGGAAGTTCTTGCAGAAAAATCTTTTACTGATATTTTCCAAAAATGCCAGGTTATACTTACTGCTTTCATTTCTAAGGTTTTCTTTACTTGAGATACTGAAAAGGTTTGATTTGGAGGGGACGAGTGTCCAAAACTTCAAAAACTCAAGTCGGGAACAGACAGCACACAATTTGCTCTGAATTTTTTGTTGCTATATTTTAAAATGTCTGTAACATTTTTGCTATTGTTACCGTACAGCATGTCCATCCTATAGCTTATACCTGACAGACGATTGTATGAAAGCTCTTCTGACACAAACCTCAGGCAGACCTGAATATCTTTTGGCAGCAGATGAAGATGGAACAGAAAGTAGGCAGCAGAAGATAAAGGCAGCTCAACTTAAGCCCATGAAAATTAAATAACTGGAGTTTCTGAAAAGCTTTGACACAGTGTACCATTGTTAAAAATCACCTTTCTTTTTCACCCTAGCACAAAGTATAAAATGACAATTCATTCCTGAAAAGCCTAACATACCTAGGCATGAGGAGATGTCCCTGTCAGCAGTAGTCGATTACTTATTGTAGCGTCATATGAAGGGTTTCAGTTTCTTTTAACTGAAGTAGAAAAATGTAAACCTATTTGTGCCTACAGATTTAATGTATAATGGAAAAGAACCTTTCTGTCTGGCTTACAAAGCACTTTGCACCTTATCAGCTACCATTAAAATGCATTAAATAGCTCAAATAATGGTGCACACTTGACCTGCATGATGCCTCAGCATTTCTAATCATCTCCAATTTGTGTCTAAATACGAAACACAGTCTAATTATCAAACTACTAACTTCAGGTCTTTGGAGTATTAAAAAAAAGCAGCATATTAATTAGTTCCAACAATATGCTTTATGAACTTTAGAAAGTTCAGCATGATATTAACATTAGAGTGTATGTTACGGTTTGTCTGAGCTTGAAAGTTATTTTGCACTACAATCTTCCATTTACACTAATCAGGAATGTCTATTCTATGCATTGTGCATCCACACAGTTTGGCTACAGCTGCTTCATGCATTTCTCTTATGTTGCACCCACACAAATATCTAATTTTCCAAAGTAAATATAATCCGGTTTGGTGGAGACGCTAACAGCAAACCTCAGCACAACAGCTGCAAAATATGGACTTTCTATTATTATTGTGGTAGTTTTTGGCGTACCTTCCCTCAGCCTTTGGAATTCGGATCAGATTCCCATCACCTCTTCCCTTTTATGCCTTTACACATAAGAAGTGTCACCATCATTTTTAAACTGCTGTTGAGCGGTAGGGTCTAAGCACAGAATGCCCTATTCTTGATGGACTTTAATAAAACAACTCAGCAGTGACAGAGGCCGGAGGCATTTGGTGCTTTGCAAGACAGCAATAGCAATGCTGTGTAGGGACCACATGAGGAGCACTGCAGCCTGTGAAGACAGTTCCAGTACTGTCCACAATATTTTCACAACTTTCAACAAATTCCTTGACTTTCTTGTAGACTAGGGCCATGCCAAAAGTATGAAAAAGGTAACTCTATTTGATGTTCGCCTATTTCAGCATCCCATTGACTCTCTATGGCTGTAAAGTCCTAGACTTCGGCACAAAGAAGCTAAAACAATGGTTATTTTGCAACTCGTATGCAATGACATCATGCACATGGACTTTGCAAAAGCTAAAATTGCAAAAAGGGTAGAATCAGAGAGTCATAGAAAAAGTTTGGGTTGGAAGGGACCCTTAAATGTCATCTAGTCCAACCCACCTGCAATAAGCAGGGACATCTTCGATGAGACCAGGTTGCTCAGAGTCCCGTCCAACCTGACCTTGAATGTTTCCAGGGATGGGCATCTACCACCTCTCTGGGCAACCTGTGCCAGTGTTTCACCTCCCTCATCACAAACAATTTCTTCCTTATATTTAGTCTAAATCTACCCTCTTCCAGTTTAAAGCCATTACCCCTTGTCCTATCACAACAGGGCCTGCTAAAAAGTTTGTCCCGTTTTTCTTATAAGCCCCCTAAGTACTGAAAGACCACAATAAGGTCTCCCTGAAGCCGCCTCTTCTCCAGGCTGAACAACCCCAACTCTCTCAGCCTGTCCTCACAGGAGAGGTGTTCCATCCTTTTGATCATTTTTGTGTCCCTCCTCTGGACCTGCTCCAACAGGTCCCTGTCTTTCCTGTGCTGAGGGCTGCAGAGCTGGACACAGTACTCCAGGTGGGGTCTCACCAGAGCAGAGTAGAGGGACAGAATCACCTTTCTCAGCCTGCTGGCCACAATTCTTTTGACGCAGCCCAGGATACGGTTGGCCTTCTGGGCTGTGAGCGCACATACATAAGATGTGAAACCAGATGAGCAAGCCCAGATCTGAAGAACAGCAGTTAATAAAAGAAATGCTAATATTGCCAAAAGCAAGACAGCAGTTTTGAAGCAGGGAAGTATCTACATCTACCTTACAGAACAATTTATTCCAAATTTAAGCATTTGTTTTCAAAAATGTAAAATGAAAATGTAAATAAAAGAAAAAAATGTAAATTAAATATTCGTGTTCAACTGCCCTGCACCTTCCAGTGCTTTTCCCTAGTTACTTGGTAACTTAACCTGCCTTGCTCTTAAATAGCTATTCCTCAGGCAAGTCCTTATAAAAAATATTCCTATGACCACTTTCAGATGTGAATGAGTGATAAAAAATAAGATGGTTTTTTTTTTTGACAAATTAGGTTAATTTTGTACTGGCCATAAGGCTGAAATGGAATACCCCTCTCTAAGAAATCACCTAATGAAGTTTATGTGAAGACATCTCCTATTATTTTAGGATGCCCTCCAGGCTGACCTTGGCTTTGGGAGGGTAGCACTGCAGAATAAAGATGAAAAATTAGTCACACGACTTTTCTTACATTTCTAATTCAAGTAAATCATGTCTATCCTAAACTGATTGGCCCATCTGTGTTTGGAAGTAATGGTGATAAAAAGCTAGAAAGAGTTGACAAAATCACTAGCTTTCTCAAATAAAACATGTAAATTCCACTTCAACAGGACAGCAGAAAGGAAAACAAGGTAAACTGCAGAAAGGGAAACACTTATAGCAGAAAGAGTCTCATTTAGGAGTGTGAATTACATTTGCTGCTTCTTGAATGTGATGGACTAGTTCATGATTGGGGTGAGTGGGTAAGCGTGGCAGTGAAAGGACAAAAATTTAGTAAACTTCACAGGTAGACACATAAATATCACCTTACTGAACACTCAGCAGTTCTCTCATCCCCACTCAAAGCTTTGTGGGAGACGCAGATAAGCAAATGGGACAGATAAAAATAAGTGATCACACAGCACCATACAGTTTAATTACTGAATTTATCAGGTGTGCCAATGAGGGAATACACAAGAGTTACCTGAAAAGTCCTGGGAAAAGACCTGGTGCTCAGGCAATTAATCAGACAACAGAGACAAAGAGAAATGACCACACTCACCATTCACAAATGGTACTATGTATGCAAATACACAAATATTTTGTGCTCATGTGAAAGAAGAACGCTGACTGTAGCATCTACCCAAGAGCCAGTAAGTGCCATATATCTCATTCTCCATCATAGCCAAAGAGGCATTTTAAATCTAGGGTTATGGGAATAGCTTAGTCCTGAAAGGTGCCAAGCATCTCCTCATGCTGAGCATCTTGAACATTAGCTGATCCCACCAAAAATCAATGACTGTTGATAATGAAGTCAGTAAAAATTGAGTCTCTTCAGCACAGCTGAGATGACACCCCCAAGCTGTAGGAGCAACACTATCTTCTGCAAAAAAGTTCATCAACACCTCAGGTCTATTCTTCAGTTACTGTTCCAAGGAAATGGAGGACTGATGATTTCTTCTCATTTTTCTTAAAAACTGGGAAGAGAAACCAAACCAGGTCTTCTACAGCAAATGGGAGAAATGTACCATCATCAAAGGCAGAAGTCTATACTTTTATATTTATATTACATTTACTTTTATGGGTAGTAAATATAACAGATAAGCTGTGCTGGAACGGGTGGTGAACTGTTCATTAAAAAGAAAAACTCCACATAAAACTGCTCACAACAAATAATTCAGCCCTTTCCTGGATGAATATATTTTTGATTCCTATCACCAAGGTTGCACTGAAATAATTTGGGTCAAACTCCTGCCAAGTTCCTGGTATTGAAAACTATTTTCTAATTCAGCTAACATAGATTTACAGGGATTGCTAGACATTTTGTCACCCTTTTTTTAAAAAGTCACCTTGAATGTCACAGATAAGCCATTCTGATTTTCTTGACTCACCAATAGTTCCCAGTGGCATTAACAGTACAGAAATTAAAATTGGAAAAAATACCGGAGACCAAGAGTTGCAAGAATTCAAAGGGGAAAACAAAAAGCTACTAAGAGGATCCTCATCCCTTTTTAATCTGTTTGTCATTTTACTAGGCTGAGATAGTTATTTAATGTCTTCACTAGATGTGTCTTCTGATCTTGGATGTCTTCCAGTACCGGACTGCATTGAAATTCTGTGCAAATTCTAGAGGGATTTTCTTATTTACATAAAAATCAGAATGATTCCAAGAGAATCACTTCTAAATACCCCTAACATTAAGCAACACTGCTCTTGACAGAGCACAGAAAAGACGTGTGCTCTTACAACCTCATTTGTTGATATTTCAACTAAAAGTAACAGCAAATTAATCTGACGTGCAAACCCAAAACGTATCCACGTAGATGACATTTAGGTCTCCTTTAGGGGGAAAAAGTAGCTTTATACATTATATATACACAATAGATGATTGTGGAAAAGGTAATTACATTATTAATACCTGTCAAGCTGCCAATAATGCTAATTTGAGATAGGTTACTCAAAGACTGGCTTTCTCTATGCTTGTAAAGCATGATTGTAAATCTCCTTTGGTCATTTCTAAGTCCCATAGGAGTAAGTTCCTTTAAACACCCTGGGCAGTTCATGCTAAGACCTCAGATATTAAAGGGCTTGCCGAATGCCTTCATGGGAATTATTACTGGGAGAGCAGATGTGATATTTCAGTAAGAAGTGTGAGACAGGAAAGGAAACAATTGCAGAAGTAAAAAGAACAGAGATTTTTGAAAAGATGAAATACTCTTGGACAGGTGTATCCTATTTCACAATGACACATGATCCATGGGGTACATTTATTTGATTTTCAGAAAAGGCGCAGATCAAGCTCTGCCGTCTCATTCAGCTCATTGCTGAATCCTAAGCGAGATTTCCCATCTGTTTTCTAACATCGCTTGCAGCGTCTCCTGACACCTCTGCAGAACACTCCTCGTGAATAAAGCCAGAGGGACGGGGGGAAGGTGACTCTCCAGCCTCAACTCTCTCCAAACAGGCTGCTGCAGGACTGACTGACAACTCAAGACAACTGTTGACTCCAGTAATGTATTCTTTTCAGGCTCTGTGACAAAGGATGTAGGCAGGCAGTGCCACGTAGGCTGAGGCTGTTGCAATAACCTTTCTTTCATCCAGCTCATCAACGAAAGAGGAGCTGAGTAACTCTGTGCCACCAGAGCATGAAAATGAAAAGCGCTGGGAGTTCCTTTGTCCCGCAGCCTCCCCACTCCTGCACCAGCGAGGAGCCATGAGCCTGCCCCTGTGCAAGAGAGAGGGATTCAAACCGCTTCCATCAATGCGGAGTGAGAGAGAGTGAAAAGCTCTGTTACAAAGGAGGAGTGTTAGGATTGCGTGGATAGCTCGCACTCAGAAGAGGTTTTTGTTGCCTCTGCAACGGATTTTAGTAAGTGCATAGTATGTCAGGCCTCAGCAGCAGAGCCTGGTTGCATGGCTGTCTCCATCAGACCAGCAAGAACTGAGCTAATACTGTTAATACTATATTTACAAGTAAAACTCCTCACATTCCCAAAGAGATTTGTTTTCTTGTTGATCATACCAAGAATGAGGTGGGCCATCATCTCTTCCTATAGCCAAGAACCCAAACGTAACTGTTTCATTGCCCGTGTGCCTAGCGAACATCGAAGGAGTTACTCAGCTGCAGAGGAACTAGTTTTCCTCATCTCCTGCTGACTGGCAGCTTTTGCTTACTTATTCACTGGACAAAATGAGGTTGGTTGTTCTACATTTGTTTATCTACAGGAGTGCCAAGACACGAATATCACCTCGTACCTTCCAGGAGGCAAAGAGCTCTCAAATGCGACTGCCAGCTGAATTTCTAAAGAAGAAAAGAGGAACGATCTGAATTGGAAAAGATTTGGTGGACTGGGGTTTGTTTAACCTCCTTCAAACTTATACAAAGTCCTAGCCAAAGGTAATCATCAGCAATTTAAGTCAGGAATATGTGAGATCAAATGTTTCTATTTACTCTACTTAGACATTAAAGCACTTGTTCTTGCTTCCCAGCAAAGACATGAGAAGGTCCCTCTGGGGTGGGGTTCTTCCTACCTCTCCAAAATGATGTAACTTTCAACCCACAGACAGAATTCATTTTTAAACCACATAATTCCACAGAAACTAGGTGAGTCATCCTCATTTATACTAGTATTTTTTTATGTTTCTAGAAGGATTTTTCCAACTAAATTTATTCTGATTTATTCAGAAATAGGGGCAATGCATTACTGCTTCCTCAGATACCTGAAAGAAAAACTACCTCCGCATTTCAGAACAATTTTGCTGCTTGATTGTTTTGTTTATGACTGTTTTAAACATTTAAGCTTCTTCAGAAATAAAGGAAAACAATGTCTGAAACTACGGGTTCATTAAGCAAACAGACCAGAACTGTACACAGCTCAGAAGACATTAAACTATCCCACCTGTCACTGGGTTTGAGAATACCATGGAAGATAACGTTGAGCTTAGTAAGATGTAATTCAAAAAACTCCATTAGTCTAATAATAGGTTTGTCTACTGGCTCTGTTTCCCAGCTACATTGCATTAAATGTCATTTAACTGTTCCAATAAATTCAGGCTCATGGGTGCAATTGGTAAGCAGGAAAATGGAATAAACTGGTATAATAGATAGATCAATAGACAATACAAAGATGTAAAGAGAAGTTAATGTGTTGAGGATAGAACCAATATGAAAAAATCATTATTAAGTTAATTGTTTTGAAATTTTAGCATTCAAAAAATGATCGTCTGAATTAATAGTTAATTTATTGTATGCTGCTACAAGTCTCCTGCTAAATTTCAAATGAGTTACTGCTAAAACTTATTTAGCAAGAGGAAGAAAACATTTGCAAACACAGATGAAGTTGCTCCTGTGTCAGATGTAAACTTGTAACAAGATCATTAGTGCTGTGCTTTAAAGACAAACTGAATGTTGCCTGGGATTTTCTGATTCCCGTGGAAGAACAGAGCACAGCAAGAAATTGCCTTGCGTACCATCAATGTTGATACAGCAGGGAGAGTTTATCAAAAGATATATATTTTCACAGCTTACTTGCCTACAAATAAATATTTCCAAATGAAACGTTTTCCGTAGTGTAGTTCAATTTGTTTTCAGAATAGCTAAGCCAGTTAAAAGAAGAATTACCTTCAGTTACGGTGCCTGTAGGCAAACTCAGCATACAAACACTGGCCAACACACCTATGACCACAGCCAACGGAGCTCCTTGGCAAGTCGGTACCGCCAGCGACAGTGTGTGGCACGACACCTTGGCCAGCAGGGTACCATCCCATATCACACTGTTCATCTTCAAAGCTTCTGCCGCTGAGTGAACAGGCACTGCACGATGGTTTTAAACTTGCTTTTCTACACTGCCACCTAGTCTGGGATTTTAAGCCTCCTTACAGACTTCCCTGACACAGTAAGAATTACCTGCCGTTCTTTAGATGAGGGTAAAATGAAACCTTAGAGAAATTTATTGAAAGTTAAATAAAACATACAACTGGCTCCATCAGAACAGGGCACAGAGCTCTTGACTGCAGAGACACTGTTCCTAAAAAAGATGCTCTCAAAAATTAAACTGCACACCCCAGTAAAGGCAGATATCAAATGGGCACATGGACATGCTGAGAACCCAGTCTGTTTATTTCTACTGTATTTCTGAAAGACAGTACAGCAAGAAGAGAGATGAGATAAGAAACTGGAAGTGAACAACAGTGCCCAAGTACCACCCTTAGGCTTGGACTGGAGAGGAACACCTGATCAGGCAGCAGTGCCTTCTTCCCATGGCTGATGAAAGGTGTTGGTGTTACATCTCCAACAGTGGGACAACAATGATGTATTCTGAAAATCATTGCACAAGGGATTCCTTGTGTTCTACTGTGACAAACAAAGCCAAAGCTCCGCCCATTTCCCACCCTTTTTGCAGCTCACAGTATCATCAGGGTTGGAAGGGACCTCTGGAGATCATCTAGTCCAACCCCCCTGCCACAGCAGGAACACCTACAGCAGGTTGCACAGGACAGCGTCCAGGCGGGTTTTGAATGTCTCCAGTGTGGGAGACTCCATAACCTCTCTGGGCAGCCTGTGCCAGTGCTCTGCCACCCTCAGAGTAAAGAAGTTCCTCCTCATGCTCTTTCTCACCTGCGCAGACCGGGAACGCAACCACACTGCAGAGGCTGCTCTGCTTCCTGCCCCAGAGATGCACAGGCTTGGCCATGAACTAGCGCACAACTTGCCCAGCTACGGGGCAGTGCTCACATTCATTTTTCTGATCATACTGTCTTCATTTTCACTGAAGGAAAGACTAAGGCCATGAAAAATCCTTTCCACATACTTTCAGCCTCTCATGAACCACACTTTATATGCTACTGTAAATTTGGAAGAAGGAACTGAACTTTTCTTCCCCAAAAATTTGCAAAAACAACTGAAAAATTGCAGATGTCAAAATTAGGGAAAACAATCTAGACAAAGCATCACAATAATTTTAATCCTTCCCCACCCGCCAAAGAGAACTCAGCTGCTCATTAATTTGCTGGACTCCTCATCTTATTATTTACGATGTAAACCCTGTAAAGGAAGAGCCAATCTCTTCACTATTTGCATACAAAGTGTTTAGCAAAGCAGGAACCTGATTTATACAAGCTCCCAAATATCACTACAAAAATAAAAATATTACCAATAGTAATGATACATCTTCTCAGTGACATCAGCTTTTATGTTTAACTCTTCCCTTCAGGGAATCTATGCCAGGAAAATGATAAGAAAAGTAGCCTGGCGTCTCCTTTATAGCTATGTACTTTTCTCAGTCAGAACCATAATCTGTGAACTAGGTAATTATTTCAGGAAGGTCTTTTTTCCACACATTTGTTCAGTGAGCGAACAATGTTGAAATAAGTAAGTTTGAGATTAATTATTTTTCTCAGGAGCCCCAGCAGGATTCAGTGGGAGGTCTGTTGCAGTGATTTTATTAACTGCTTTAAGGATTTGTGATCTGAATTTACTATTCAGGGTTACCAAAATTGTGCAATACAGCTGACTTTCCACAGGTTTTAAACAAAAGAAATGGAGCATGTGCAAATTTGGCACAAAATGAGGGGAATGGCACACAGCTGAGAAGTGCTTCCCTGGATTTTTCTTTTGTTGAGGCAGAGGGAAATGAAGTGTCCCCTCTCTGACATCCACACAGCCACTACCTACGTTGAGACTTTTTTCTGAGTGTTTCTCTTTGTATGTTCCAATGCAGGAAGACAAAGTTGAACACGGAAATGGCATGGAAAGTCAGGCACATATGAATGGCTTCAAGCCTATTATCCAATGTAAACATGTCAGCAGGTGCAGCTTCTCATTTCTACTGGTGGGCACATACACTGCCTGTGTAGCCCTTCTCATAAAAGTTGGCATGTGAAACACCTAATGATTTTCAAAATGCAGCCAGATGCACTGAGTGGCCTAGTCTTAGAGCCAAACTTGATTCCCATTTCTTCCAGTTATGGTTTGGCTAGTTCTGTGACACCAGGCTTCAATTTTGCTTCTGCTCCACTTCTTCCATGAGCCTTTCCGAAAACTGTCTTCTGTCTTAAGAAAAATTACTGAAAGCAGCAAGGTAGCAGCTAACAGTATTCATGTAAATTAATTTAGTATTGTGATTGCAATTTCTGCAACCTCTTCTATCTGACTGGAATATACTCTCCATTTAATGATCCACAGTGATCTGTTACTCCTCTCTTGAAGCATCATCCCTGCACTTTAACGTGCTGCTCCACCTTCTAAAAGAAGGATGAAAATGAACAATGGAAAAATCAATTGACAACCGATAAAGCCAGTCTCCTGCTTGTAAATACCAGCTAAAGCACAGGATGTTACTCAACCCACATGAGAGCCACGCTAGAAATGCAGCCGAGAGCATGAGCAAGGAGACAACAATGAATGACAATAAAATAAGGTGGAATTTTGTAAGAAAGAGCCTAATTTAGCACAACAGGAATGTTTACAAAGTTTCATAGTTTAACACCAGCCATTGGGTGTCCTCTGTAAAACACAAGTTCATCTTTGTTGTTGAATCCTGCCAGGCATTTACATTTATTTTAGGATATGTACACTTTTGCATTACTGAGGGGCAACAATGCATCAGAAGTCTTTTTACATGAATCACGTGAAGCAGACTTGATTTAATTCTTCATTCAGAAACAGCATATAAAATTCAGGTTCCATCGTGGTGTGCTTTTCTACACTATCTTAAAAAGCTAAGACCTAGAAACAGGTCTGAACATACTGAATGAGTCTGTACTTTCTCACAACACAGTCAAATACATTCACTGTGGCCAAAGCTTTTGACAAAGATGACTGGACAAAAAGACTGTATTTCACATACCCCTGTAGAAAGTCTGTTAGCAGCTGTTTGTTTTTTATTTGAAGGAATATAGGCAGAAAGCATCCCGATTTTTAGCGAATACAGCTTTTCCTATCTACAAGATTCCCACTGGTGAGATCTAATTTTTCACCCTTGAGCTGTTAATAATTAATAAGAATTCTCATGAAATTTCTGATATACACATCCTTGGGCACTTACTTTCTTAAGTAGAAACTCTTGTCTTACAACACAATTATGAATAAACCCACCACAATACTACTTGTCATTTGTGTTTCAACAACAATATAGCCTAACAACAAATTTTTATCTGAACTTTCCATGAGGCATGTAAAGCTCAGTATTAAATTAAAATTATTCTGTATTTATCAATCTTTAATTTGACTTCAGTTAAGCGACTTATCCAGAGTGATTTACTAAAGCACTCACACAATCTAAAACTTTGTGTTCAGGAAACAAATGACTTATTTTACAAAGAAATTCTATACAGACATTGGTAGAACTCGGGATATTTGCTTATGTTTCTACTGAAGGGTGGAGGAACTCTAGATTTCAAAATAAATACATGCAGTAGATATTTTACTATTAGTTGTAGCACTTGGTCATGTCAAAGGTTCCTTAATATTTTTTGATGGAACAGCCCACGCTCTCAAAGAACGTATTGAATCTAATTCAAAGGATCTTCTTAAAACAGCAAAAGTTGTATAACCTTCTCTGAGTAGCAAAACAGAACCTGAATTGCCATTCAGTGGGCTAGACCAAGGGCAGAATTTCTTGATGTATAGTTTATCTTCTACATATGTTTGATTGCTATTTAAAGTACATTAAAAGCAAAACAGTGTACGTTGCCTAGGCAAATTACAAATTCCACCACACAACAGCAGAAAGGATATGCTTATGTGCCAGGTTTCTCATGACAAGAATGTGTGAAGAAAAACTGCTACAAAGTAAGATATAAGTAGAGGATTCTACTTTATTAAATACCAACAGTTTCAAGAGAGCCGCAACTTGCTTAAAGCTGACAACACAAAGATGACCATTGCATAGATAATTTCAGACACTACAGAATGTGTTGCTCACTATTTAAAGTGAACAGATGTACAACTGCATCCTTTAAAGTGTATAATGCCAAAATAATCCTTTGATAATGATAAAAATGCCTCATTTCCAAAGCATATTGCAACATACTGAATGGTAAACTTGTCAGAAGTATAATTGCTTTTTTTATACCGCATTGAAAAATAATGTTTGATAGCTGATTAAGAAAAAAGGGTTATATGATATACATTAAAGACAAAATTATACCAGCCACCAGGTTCTCACAAGGATCTCCTTTAAAATCAGCAGTGAAAGTGAAAATGCATCTATATCTACAGATATATCTACGGGGGTTATTCCCAGACACACATAAAATTCAGAGGAACAAGCAGTGTAAGGCTGCAATGCCTCTGGGGGGTGCAGGGGGTGTTCTTTCACCCTCGCTATTTGCCTCATACAAGAAGGCTCCAGAACCTTGTCCCACCTGAATCTGCAGTAAATTTGCTTTCAGTAGAAGTTCTTGTTATGGTATGCATGTAGATGACCAGTCCTTGACCTGATGTTTAGCTAATTGAAGAGAACATGAGGAACTCTGGAGATGACACAAGAAATTGCCAGACAGTAACAGATACCGGAGTGAGAAGCTGACAGAAGTTCCAGATAGCGACATGAAGGATGGTTGGACTGCACGGTTAGTTAAGGGGAAGCTATGTGACAAACAGCCAAACTTTGCTGAGAAGCAGAGAGGAGTATTGGAGACCTCTGAGAAGAGTCTTGCAAGGCCAAGTGTACCTAGGTGGCCATATAGGTTATACCATATAAGGCTGAGAAGCCCTAGGTAATGCTGTCAGTAATATCAAATTTGGGTATGCATGTAGTGAAACTGGGATTAACAGGGCAAAAATAAATAGGGACAGGTTTTTTATTTGGGAAGGAGGCAAGGGCACAGACGGAGAGAGATAAAGGAGGGTGCAGGGAAAGAACAGGCATGGAAAAATGGAGAGGAGATAAATGGGCCCAGTCAAGTGTAAGCAAGCCACTGGTCAGTACAGCTGTCTGGCCAAGCCCAGCGCCTGATCACCAGTCTACCCTGTCTTCTTAAACTTGACACCTAACTGTTTTCTCTGTAACTATGCTGAAATGTGCCTTCTCTTCTGTGTATGAGTGTGTGTGTGAGAAACTTCATGCTGGACTAGCCAACGAGTAGGGCAAAAGGTCTGGGAGCCACCTACCAGAAAAAGACATGGTCTGGAAAGCCTGAGAGTGGGCTGTTCTCAGGAACCACAGGTCTGGAGACATCTGTGTGTGTGTGTCTTTATGTATGGATGTGTGAGTGTGAGATGTGCTGGCATGCTTGGAGTCTGATTAGCCAGATGCAAAGAACAGGATCAGCACATTTGTATCGTTCGTGTCTTGTGAGCATACATCTACACATCAGGTGCCAGACCCGGCACTGTTCTCCTGTGTGTGTTACTTTGCTGGTGGCTAACTGTACGTGTGCATTGGGAAAACACGCTCAGCCTTTCTACTGCTGGGACCAAGCAGCCCAGGACCACAGCAACCTGGATCTAGTGGATTGAACTGGAAAAATTTAGCAACTCCCAAAGTCCATCAGACTGAGCTTCCCTCAACAGCTCCAAATGACAGCAGAAAAATTATTTCCAGTATTATTCTCTAGTGAATTATCACAGGACTTCTTACCAGAAACAACAGCTAAATAAATTCTGCTTGCATACTTCTCATGTTATGTTTACTTTTAACCAGAGGCTGAAAGAGTTGGGGCTGTTCAGCCTGGAGAGGAGAAGGCTCCGGGGAGATCTTATTGCGGCCTTCCAGTACCTAAAGGGGGCCTACAGGAGAGCTGGGGAAGGACTTTTTACTGTGGCACATAGTGATAGGACGAGGGGGAATGACTTTAAACTGGAAGAGGGCAGGTTTAGATTAAACATTAGGAAGAAGTTTTTCACTGTGAGGGTGGTGAGGCACTGGAACAGGTTGCCCAGAGAGGTTGTTGAAGCCCCGTCGCTGGAGGTGTTCAAAGCCAGGCTGGACATGGCCTTGGGCAACCTGGTCTAGTGGGAGGTGTCCCTGCCTATGGCAGGGGGGGTTGGAACTCGATGATCTTCAAGGTCCCTTCCAACCTAAACCATTCTATGATTCTATGATTAACCAATAGGATGGGAGGCATTTTGTGATATATGGCTGAACAGCAGAGGTGTGTTTTCTTCTGCTTCCTGAAATTTAAAAAAGAAAACTACATACAATAGCCAAAGATGAGACAAAACTTTCTTTAGGGACTAAACATGGGAGAAAGTCATGGCTTGTAGGACTACCTTCTTCAACACATCCTAGCTTGCCACCATTCTTTTTTTATTTTCCTCCCACCTCTCTACCCTCAGCTTTAAAAACACCAGGAACACCTTAGCCAAAAAGATATCTTACTCTGTGAGACGAGAAGATGTATCTCCCATTTTTAGCCTGTTGACCTCTAGACCTAAAGGAAAAAACATTTTCAAAAACATATTCCTGTAATGTAAAACTTCTTGCTGAGCTTCTCCTCTGACCACTCTGATCTCAAGTTCACCCACCCCCTCTTCTTGTGGTGCTCCACTCACCCCTTTTGGTGTCCCTGCATCCCTTCCCAGTGGGGAAAGTCATGCTTTTGCTTTCTCTACCTCCTTTGTCTGTAATTCAACCCTTTCCTCCTTTCTTAGCCACAAAGGCAATTTATCTCCTTAAATCACACCTTAAAGGCTTGTTTTGTCTCTGTTGTTTAGAAGTCACTTCCTTCTGAATCATTTTGTGACACTCTGTATAAACGCCACTATATGATACAAATTACTTGTGTTTCATTCACTGGAGCTCCAAAATAAGTTAAGAGTTCCAAGTAATCACACAAACATGTGTATCATTAAACATTTCCGTTAAAAAAAATCATTTAATTAGAATATTCTCTTCCTTAGAATTGCAGTATTGGATGCACAATTGTAACTGAGACAGAATGCAAAATTAAAGTATTTCAATCAATACAGAAGCATAGACACTAAGCTCCAGGCAATAGGGTAGCCTATCACATTCCATCTATTATTCCAAAGTTGGATGCTTTTTTTCTTTTTTATGTAACTTTCCCTGAAGCTTGGTGTCTCTCAATTACAAGCTGCAGAGTCTTCTCCAAAACAGCCATAAAGTTATATGTGCATTTTCTAGCATGCAAGTATATGAAGGGGAAAAAAAATAATCATTTGAATATTATCCCCTGATAAAACTCTATTTAGAAACACCGAATTAAGCAAGAAGAAATAACAAATGAATTATAAGTGCCAATATTGCATCACACACTACATGCTACTTTATTCAAAATATTGCCTGCAAAAGTATATATGTTATATTAAAGACATCGGGTATTCAACAAATGTTTCTGTATTCATTTTTGTTTTCAAACAGTATGCACAGTTGTTAAATCAGCAATTGATACAGGAACATTGAAAGGGACTTCATGGGTCGCTGTATCCAGCCTGTTGCTAGCGCACTTTTTTCCTAACTGCTTAAAGACATTTTTTAGCAAATGATAAAATGATGTTTTTATCTTCCTCAGATATTTGCAACAAAGTAGCTCTATGTAAAGAGCAGTAAATCCCACTAACAGTCCCTAAATACAGGGTCTTGCATATTGCGTGGTTGAATTTCAACCCGTTTCTCTCCATTCAGTCACCCTGCCTTTGATTTGACAATGCCTCCTGGCTTCACCCATCGCCAAATTTCACAAGCACTACTTCTTGTGCAAGTTCATCACTGCAAATGCTAAAACTGGCTCCAAAAAACACTATTCAAGGCACTGGACCACTAGCCTCACTCTAGATCAACAGTTCCACACTCTAAAAAAGCTGCCACCCTCTCTTTCGTTAGTTCCTACTAAATTCACAGTACTTAGGCTAACCACCATGATCTACATTTAAAAAAACCATAAAATTTCCTATGCAGAATCTTTGGGGTTTTAATTGTAGGTTGATTTCCTTATTCTTTAAAAGAGTAGCCTGGTGGTAACATTAAAAAAAAAAAAAAAAACACCCGCCCAAACCTACAGCCTACATTACATTATGCTTTTGTATTAATTTTGCTTATTCTGTCTTGTGAATATCCGGGCCTGAAGCAGTACAATGTACATATGGAGATTATATCCACATAATCTGAAGTAGAAGTCAGGCTTGAAAACTGAATATAAAGTATATACTTCACGATTTTTTTCAAACTAACAAATATTCTATTCAGAACCCAGTTAAAATTACACTATCTACATTCTTTTCAGACACTACTTTTCATCTTTCTTGTAAATAGAGATTATTATCATTATAAGGTGCAAGTTTGTTTACTTTAATGAAGAAGCACTTAAAAAACAGGGGTTCCCTCACTGAAGGCATACCGAAACAAACAGCAATGACATAGTACCTGCTCCAAGAAGTTTACTAAGACAATGCACAACACATGCATATATATATAAGTAACAGGTGGGAAAGGGAAGATGTGAAAAGAAACAATGAAGTGTTCAGCACAGCCATAAGTCAGTGAAAACATTGTAGATTTTAAATCACCTGCCTTCACCATGTATATGGAATATGTGGAACAGCAAAACAGCATTGCATCCATTTAGTTCCCATCCAAAGTAGAGAAAATTAGTAACACGTGAGAGTGAAAGGTCAGCCACCTGCAGCCATCCATTTGGTTTCACTCAGTTAGGGACCCGTCCCTGTCAACCAAATCCTGAAAAAGAGCCACAGTTTTGCAGCAATGTTATCTGCAATTAAATAGCATGATCCCTGTAGCAAATGGCTCATTTGGGTATTTTGAAATATAGTGAGTTCCTTCCAAATACCTAATTTATATTTTGTACTAAACATATTAAAAAAACATGAAGTAGGGGTTGAGTTGGCTGGAAATTAGACCTGCACAAACAGGCTATATTTCAAGACTCTTGTGACAACCTTAGCAAATTAGAAGGGAAAAGATCTACTCACACTAGCAAGTATGTCCAGTTTTATTGTGCTGAGACAGAGACAATTCAGCACTTTTGCACATTTCATTTTAATTGTCACAGAATTAGTTGCCAAAGACTACAGCTGCTTTCAAAGGAAGTGTTAAATCAACAACTGCAAAAAATGTATTTGAATACATTTTCCCAACAAATACTAATTCACTTTTATTATGAAGCTTTAGCCTGTGGCATCCTTAAAATGCATCAAAACTATGACTACGTAGAAATTAATCTATTTGAAGCCCTGATTTCCAGTTTACAGCCTTGCTGGAAGGGTTTCCTGTATGTTACTTGCTGTGTTTTTCCCTTCATCTGTCCCTGAAGGACCCATCAGCAATTGATTGATCCTGTCCTCGTAGCACAACGTCCTAGTAGCACAACAAGACCAACAGCTCAGGGCTATTGCTTTTCTAGTGACTCTAACTCAGTGAAGATTGGAGGAGGGAAAAGTTCAAGAAGAAAGGGTGAGACTGCTACAGAAAATCAGGCTCTGACTGCAACTAAGAGTCAGGGAGGAGAGCATGGTCTGTGGAAGACAGAGCAGCCCCAAACAGGCTGTGAGGAAGCCAAATGAGGAAGATTTTGTAGGTAGACACCTATCATTTTTCAGTGTCTCTTGTGCTGTGTGCATGATAGAGTGTATATGGCTTACATCGTCATAAGACCCTTCCAAGGTGAAATAGCAATGCAGCACGTCCATGAGCACAGAGGTCTGGAGGGGTACTCGGATCCTCAGTAAAGAGGAACTGACTTCTCCCCATTGATCTTTGGTCACACAGCCACCGGTCTCAGACCTGCACACCACACAGAAGGTATCTCATAGTCCAGACATAAGACAGTTTCTGAATAGTCCTCAGTCATCTTAAAAGTCATGGGGCCCATACAACAGCCTGGTGAGCACCCACAAGCAGAGAGCAAGCAGGGAGCAAGCAGGGACGTGACTTTAACAAAGATTTTATAATTGTCTTCTTTAAATAACCTGATTTCAAATTCTTCATATATCCTCAGAGTTCTCTGAGAAACTAAAATGCAGTGTAAGATTGACAGATGGCAATGTGCTCTTAAAGAGTGAAGCACTACACGGCACCAGAGTGGACACTACAATTACAAGTAAGACTACAACGCAGAACAAGCACACAGAAAGAACAAAAGCAGCTTGGCATATCCATCATCCTTTTACTTTATAGGTTCTGGTCCTGACAGACAGTGAGTATGCTGCCCCTTTGAATCAAGTCCATAAATACTGCCATAATCTCTGACCTTGTTCACGTACACATGAAAAGCTCCATTAACTTGAGAAAACCCCAAAGAGTAAAGTCAACTCACCTATGATTCCTTGTTGAATGGCACCACCCCAGGACAAGCAAATCATTGAAAACTCCTATCAAGGAGCAAATTACTAAATCCATTTCCTCAATTTGTGCTTGTACACATGCATAAATACTGCAAACTTTCAAACCCCTGCAGGTAGCTGTCTTTCGTGCAACAGGGCAGGCACAGAAAGTAGCAGTGAAATGCTGTGGTCATGCCGTGAGTGCTCGTGTCATTCTCCTGGCACACACTGTGGGACACATGTCTGAAACCAAAACTGCAATACAGAAATTGGATGCACAATGAAAACCTCTTCAATAACATAGGCATCTATATGGACAATGCTGAGTTCCAAAACATCAAACTTAGGCAAGCAAAGGGAATAAATATATAATGAGGTGAGCATAAACTATAAATGGATGATGCTCCAGTTTAAGTTTGTCAGTTGACACCTGTGTCCACATTAAAATTAAATTTTATTATTTTTCCTAGTTTCTAAAAGTTCCTAGTCCTTGTGAAAAGAATGCAAGTGAAAATTTGAAATAAACTTACTAAAAACAAAAAGTGTCCCAGTTGCTTCACAGTATTTTTCCTCAGTTTTAGAAATAGATATAGTTTCTATCAGAAAATTTGTCTGTTTTCTTAACTATTGCATTTGGTAATAGGTACATTTGTAGGGATGGGAAAAGAACTTCAACAGTGAAAAAAAATACAGCAGATTTGACATAATCTTGAAGGAAAAGAATCAACTTTCTTATTTAACCCACAATGTCATATACATTTCAGGGAAGTACCAGTGCTTGAGTACAAATTTGTTATTACTATCTATTTTGAAAAAAATATGCCACAGTGATAGTGTAACTGGCAAACAGTCACAGTCTAAGTAGCAAACAGCAGAAAGAACATCTGTACATCAGCATGCATGTTAAACTTCTCCCAAACAATGTTTCCTCTGAGCCTCCAACCCAGCAAAAACGTACATCTTTCCTGCCCTCACAGACTCTGCCACACCTTCCTACGCAGATTTCTTCTGATAGGGACATAAAGGTAAATACAGAAATACCCTAATTGTGGAGCTATTGCAAAATCATGTAATTAATTTTTCTGCTTTTTAGAGTGATTGATTATACTCCAAGAACTACCATCTCCCTCTGGTTTTCCACAAAATCTTGGACAATATTGGAATCAAGATGGCATTTGCAGCAGTTATTCCTGCTGTGAGCAACTTAGGAGCCTCCTATGTACACAAGAGAGACAGAACTGTGTCTAATGTTCTTCAGTGCTCGGGAGGTACAGAACTAAGGGTAAGAACACGTGATTACAAGGTTGACTAGCTGATGAAAGCAACACTCCTCAGTGGAGAGTGAAGATCCAACAGACTGGATGGATGGATGGACAGGAACCATTTAGGACTTTCTCCCAAGGAAAAAATGGAAACAAAAGTTTTAAGACACCATTGGCAGAATAAGTCATTAAGAAAAAGCCTTAAGTTGGGGATGGAGTAGGAAAGTATAAAAGTTAGTCAGAATTACTACATACACCTTTGTTGTGTACTCTCAGTGTTAAATGAAAGCCCAGGAGGGATATTTTATGCAATACTGTTCCGGTGATCTGTGTGTTTCTGTTTATTCAAGACTACACAGTAGAGAGAAACTATGGCTTACCAGAAGCAGAGAGCACAAGAAGAGCTGACCTCTCAGCCTGAGGCTCACGAACACTATTCTGCTACTTCTTCATTTGAAATTTTTTCAAAGTATTAAAAGAGGACATTTTAACAACTTTTTTTGTTCCTCCAGTATAAGAATTCTGTCTAAAATAGGCCCTTTCTGCGAAAAGGTGTGCTTGGAGGGAGTAGGACTGACAAACCCATTTTTCAGCAGAAATATTTTCCCAGAAAATACCTCATCATCCCTAACTTTAATACCACATTAAATTTGAGTACAGTCTTACAAAGAAATACCAAATAGGAAGAGTGCCTTACTAGGAACTGTGCCTCAGAGGGCTGTCATCCCTCCTTAGGTTACCCACTCCACGTGTAGGACAGGAAAACCAATGCATACCAGCTTTGACACAGAGGATACATTGTGCTTTCTTCCCTTCTGTACCAACAGGGGACCAGTTTCCTCAGGACACACTAAAAATTCATACCCCTTTTTTGCAACGTACAAACAAGAGATGTCTAGATTTCTTTGCACCCAGTGGACGTGCCTAAAGATCAGTTGCAATCAAATGAGCCGGTACTGTATCTCATATTGCACAGCTCACAGTGGTAAATTTCCACTTCATTTATTTCAGACAGTGTACCTGAGCACACTTGTGGTTTGTCTAGCTGTGCTTCTGTTAACATTAGTGTCATTTAGCCCATACAAGCCCTTGCTTTAGTAGTTACACACATTATAATGATACAGTATTAAATATACAATAGTAACACTGAAGTGTAAATATTGCCTCATGAGGAGGGAATATAGGGATTTCTAAACTAAAATTTATCGTAAATCTGTAATAGCTTATTCCACTTTTCACCAATCACCATTTTTCCATGAATAAACGCATACGGGAATGATGAGCTTTTTCCTTTCTAGAGCATGCTGAGGTAACAAGAAGTAACCTACTGTGAGAAAAACTACTTCTAGCTGGCATGATACTGAATCTGTTGCTATGTCAGATAGTATATGAGATTTCAGTTCTGAGTACACTGCTGCTGCTGGGTCTTACAGAAAAAAAATCCCTACAGAGGAGAACTTTATTTTGGATAGGAGCTGGTTATGAAGTTAGAATAAATCTGATTAGTTTTGGACAGGAATATCAAAGAGAAAGCCATCACCATAATCTCATCTTTTGCTTTTTTTAAGTAATTCCTGGGATTCCCTTAATGAGAGAGGAGTAAGGAGGAAGAAGGAAGAAACTCAATGTGGGGCTGTAAAACTCCATTTTGTACACAGAATTTTAACTAATGCTAAGGGAATGTTTCGGGTCATCAGCCACATACTGCTTTCCGGTAGTACAAAACTGACTGATGAAAGTAAACTGACTGATTTTTTTTCCATGGTTTTGATTTATTGTTGTCTAAACTGAAAACCAGAAACTTTAATAACAGCTAGGTAAACGAACCTTGCTCAGATCAAAACACATGGCTGTGCAAATTAGTGACTGAGTAAACAGCAGCATGAAAAATGGTAACCCTTAATTACAGCCTCAAGTGTAGTGCTGGGCATTTTGTATTGTCTGTTTATCCAAAAAGAACAGTAAGTAGCTTGCCACATGTTTCTCATGTCTCCGAGGACTAATTAAAACTGGCCATCCCTGTTCCCAACCACCTGAGTACCGATTAGATCTCCCTGGGTAAACATTGCTTCCAGCCCTCACCCACTGATGCTTTCTCTGCGAGCCTCCGCTTCTTTTGTGTAGTAGGTCACCATTAAATTCTGCCTGCTAATTCAGCTAAGCAGTGCTGAACTGCAGCCGTCCCATCTATTTTAGTAAAGTAGTAACTTACCTACATAACTGAGCTACTAATGTTAAGATAATGAATTCTGTTGGTGATACTTCCTAAGTTTCTGGTGGCTGGCTCAGCGTGCCTTTGCCTTTGGCCACTGCTGCCGACTGCACACTTGGCATACTGTGCAAAAATCGCAGGCTCCAAAATGTTTCCTGAAGGGCCATGCCTCCAATTTGACCTACCAAACAAACCTGCCCCTGAAGTGTCTCCTTTGAGAAGCCGTTAGAGAAGATAGCTCATTAGTAAGAAACCACAAGGGTACTAGTACCCTTAGTAATTATTACTACATACCGTGAGAGAAAGTAAAGTGACACAGACCCTCCTTTAGAGTTTAAAAAAAAAAACACAACCAAAACCCAAGCCAGGTTGTTAGAACTATCTAATTGTGTGGACACAAAGAATTTGGATGAAAGGCATCTCAAATTATTCCTTCCATTGCGCCTTGCTTTGCATATATTTCTAATGAATCACTCAGGCTTTCACGATACTGAGTTCCATTCATTCTTCCCCAAACCTGAATTAAGATGCCTAAATGATTTGCTGTCTGCAAATGTGCTCCCTCCCTTCTATCAACCTACTGGAAAAAGATTTAGCGGTGTCTCATCCAAAGAAGGAATCTTCTCTTACCATTTGACTGTATCAAGTGTCTTTCAGATGCCACACAGAAATTCTAGGCAAACAGAATTAGTAACTATTTACTCCTAATTGACTTTAATGCTATTGCACAAAAAAGGGCACCTAAAGCATGACATATTTTAATAATCCCAGATGAAGGCAAAAAAATTATGAAAAAAATTTAAAACCCCTATCAATTTAAATATCTTGTAGAAAAATATGAATATAACACATGGCAAAGGAAAAAATGTCCACAGTAAACATGCAGTCAGAATCTCCCAGCATCCTGCAAGGAAGTGGTTTCTTTGAGGGACACAAAATCTGGACCACAGCATAAGACTAACTCATCCCTTTCTACGGCAGAAGACAAGGTCTTACTGGTGGCTTTGGAAAGCTTTTCTTCCCACTCAGCTAGAATGCAGGATTTTAAACAGCTGATGTGAGTTTCTCCTTCCAAGAAAGTAACAAGTTCACTTCGATCCCCTCGCAGGGTGGTTAGCTCTGGCCTGCAAGTGTTCATGGCTGCTTTTCCTTTGGACCTTGGTTAGGTAAGTTTAACTGCCACGTTTCAAAACCTGTGGAGATATTTTTCTACGTATAACTTGTGAAAGAAACAAAACAAAACAAATGGTTGACCGTTGTGGATTCACATAAAGGAAGACCTTCATATCATACCAAGAAAACCTGACAACTGGGAATAGGCATCTTCTTGGAAGGGGCCAGCGTGGAGCCATGAATCATAAAATAACTGCTGCCCTGAAGGGAGCCTCCCGTCTCTTTCAGCAGTGGAAACTGGAGAATTGTACCTAGACAGTCTTAACTTTGAAAGCAATACCAATGCTTTTTTTTTCTGAGAATAAAAAAGTTCATGAAGGGTCTGCTTAGAAATGAAGCTGCTTCTCCCTCCATGCAGAGAGGAAATAGGTGATAGGAAGCTCAAAAAGCTGAGTTCAGAGACTGAAAGACTTCACTCTAAGACACTTTACTGAGGATGCCACACAGAAAACAACAACAACACAACACAATGGAAAACAGGAGTTTCCAGTTATACGACAAGCTACCATCAAGCCCAGAGTAGTTATAATGTGTTCATCTTCACAGAACAGTATCCCATACACAAGATGAGGTGGTTTTGTTACTTGATTTGTAATATGTATCACTTACAAGCTACTGCACCATTTATACATATTTAAATACAAACAAAGACAAAATCATATGAAAAAACATGAGCTTTGCAATTAAATCACTTCAACACATGATATTGTGTTCCTGTAAAATGCTGCGAGGATATTGTTCTTCTGAGTATCATTACAATAAAAGAGCCCACAGTTAATGTACCACAAATTAGCAGCATCAAACAGCTCTCCTGAATAACAGATGCAGACATATCAGAAGACAGACAGCAATATGACCGGGATATTAAAATTTGCCAGAAGTGAGCATGTTCAGAAAAATAACGATACCCGTCTAGAGATGAAAAAAAGTTTTGAGGTCAAGGCAACCTTATTTGTGAGGACTAACTATAAAATAAACTTCATTTTTATTGAAGTATATCGGAAAGGCCAATTATGCAGGGGATTAGGTTTCCAGATCTGAATTCATGCCTTGAAGAGCAATGTATGTCGATGGCATCCCAACCGGTCTGCCTGGGACGCTGACCTGTTTGCCTGGTGGCAGAGGACCTCAGTTCGTGTCATCTGGGCCTGCCGCGCTTCGGTATGAGGCGCATGGCTAATCCATCATGAACCTGTTTGCTATGAAACAGTGTTTGAGAGCTCTTCAGCCTCATTGCCCCATCGCACTAAAACCCTCTGCTTGACAGAAATACCGAGTCAATTAAGGGAGATGGCTGGTAAGACTGGAAATGAGGTTTTTTTTCTTCTAACAATTTTCTACTGGGTCTAAATAAAGAAATGTAAAACATTCCAAAGAAGGCGACAACACTTGTACAGGGCTTCCCAACAGCCACTTACTGCTGCAATTGCCAACATTTCATTTGTAAAAGATAATTGCCCTTCTAGATCATTTAGGAAACAAGCCCAGCTTTTGGCTTCAAAACTCCTAACAGTTTGTGTTTAATTATACTTAGATATTAAATGCCTTTTCTTCTATACTGCAAAAAAAACAACCCGAGGTTACATTAAGATTCATATACAATGGTATTTTACAAAGTATTAAATACAAAATATACTTTGAGTATATTTTGAAAATATATGCAAAATTAATTATTTATTGCTAGACCCACTCAAATTCCATAATACATTTTGAAATATTAACCAGGGCTATGGCTAATTTGCTTTCATATAAATTAAGGGAGGGTAACTTTGAATTTAAGAGAATTCACAGCAAGAGAAGTAGTAAGAGTAAGGGATATCCTGAAAATGTTTCCAGTTTGACATCAATTCTTTACGTGATGCTCTGACCTTCTTGTGTACATTTTCTACAAATATTTGAGATCAGTTTCTATTACTCACCTGAAATGAGAATTTCCACTTTATCTGTAGAAACAATATTTTAAATTAACCTGACCCCATATTAACAGCATAAAAGTGTAGTCTCCCCATCCAGTTACATAACAAGTAGAAAAACCCACATAATATTCAACCTGGTTTTATATATTTCTTAAACGCCAAATGGAAATAAAATAAGAAATAAATTTAATCTACTTAAAAGAGTTTAAAATTTAAAGTAATATAATGCTCAAATGCATTCAATTTTAGCTGTTGAATACTACCCTGAAACATCAGGAAACCTGTTTTGGGGTCACCTAAGCAATCTTAATTTGATCCAATTGCATGTAGGCATTATGCTTCAGCCTCGTTGACTTTTTTTGGTTGATTCATAGCTTCATTATTATTTAGACGCTGTATTACAGTGACAGACAAACATGTGACTGGATCTAGGTTTCTAGATCCTTAGCTACCTGTAAACTGTTTCTTCAGAAGTGTTGAGCATCCAACAGCTGACTCAAACTGAGATGAGATCTTGCTCACACTTAGGTGCCTTCACCTGTAACGAACCTCCGAAGTGGAATGCTTTTGGTCATAAAGCTGTGTTATTTGGACATTCTAAAAATAGGACCAAGATCAGGAACTCTTGATTATCAAAACACTTAGTTTGGTTTTGGGCTACAGTCCAGCCCAGATTTCTGAAAGGCTCCATGATCTTTTTAGAAGATAATTGTCCATATTATTTTTTAATGTCAGAAAATGG
This sequence comes from Pluvialis apricaria, assembly GCA_017639485.1. NCBI lineage: Eukaryota > Metazoa > Chordata > Aves > Charadriiformes > Charadriidae > Pluvialis > Pluvialis apricaria. The sequence continues at coordinate 130,184,528 of CM030008.1, read as the reverse complement.
GAACTGAACTGAAGTGAACCCCAAGGATGCAATATTGTTCCTGGTTGAAATGTGTTTGGTTTTAAAGTATTGCAAAAAAACAAATAGCCTGCTTATAACCCTGAAAACCATCCTCCATATCACAGAAACCATGTGCATTCAGTACTGTCAGTTTTGCCTCTGCCCCAGCATAACTGCATTTACTTAAGCTATTTGACTGGAGTGCTGATACATATATATAAATACATATTCCATGGACGTAAAAAGATATATAATGGCTCTGTATATATTTTACCATCAAATTCTGTTTTATTTCAGCTGAGGTTTGCAATATGAAATAAAAGTATAGATACTTCCTTTATACTTCAGAAAACTGAAGCACTGTCTTTTCTAAAGGTTACGTGGACATCCTATGTATAGAATACATTCTTCCAACATGAAGCACTAATTCTTTTCATGTATTTTAAAACCTGACACACGTTATTTACTGCAAATTTAAGACAAAATTCCTATTCATAGATAATGTTCAGGACATAAAATGCCTATTAGCTTTCTACAAAGCTAGAAAAAAAAGCAAAGAGCTTATTTAATAGTTTCAAACCTGCAAAAATTAAAATGGGAAAAGTCAAACTCTTTCCTTTACACCCTTCTTACATATTCCAAACAATCAATTTATGCTTGTAACAGGAAGAAGCAAACTTTTGGCAAACTAAGAAAATCCATTGGACTCTTTCTAACCTAATTGTTGTCTTCCAAGGGGATAAACACATTTTGTGACAGGGTTTATTCTTACAGTGCTACTTACATTTACTCTCAATGCATTTCAAATCCAGAGATCAAAAGACATAGAGATGGAAAACAAAGCTCCTTATCTGTGCCCCGAAACTGCAAATGTGTTAATATTCTCATCTTTCATGTTTTCAAAGTAATTACAGTAAAGAGCTCTTTATTGTAGACTTCAAGAAGCAACTTAACCTCTGAATGTGGTGGACTTTAAAACAAGAGACAGTATTGCCTTTATTGCAGAAGAACTTGTTAGATATTTCCTGGGTATGTAATTGAAGTATTTATATACACTACGCTTACAAATAAGTGTTTTATCCTCAGAAAACCAAAAAGCACCTGCTATTATTTGACTTTGTTACTTTTACATAATGTAGAGATAAATAATACTGAAGCTTTGAGTAATGTATACTCTTGCCAAAAGTAACAAGAAGCTTTTCTTAATCAAACTTTTTATAAGTTTAAATTTATAATACAAACTTCATTCTCAATAAATTTACTTCTCCCCACACCCCCTTCTCTAATTCTAAAACAGAAATTGTTCTATTTGTACTTCAGAAAGGAGTTGTGATGACAAATGAGGAAAAAAAAATCTTTCTTTGCCTTGCTGACAGTTCCAATAAATACATACATGCATTATTATTGCAGATCGATATAAAAACAAATTTGCTCCAGTATTTTAGTGAATGAAAAAACCCAGTCTCCTCTTTGGTCATTTTTAACTTTGTTAATTAAACCAAAGACAATTTGGAAACACAGGGCTGGATTAAGTGGCTTTAGACACAATTCACAGAGGACATCAATTAATAATGTCCCGTGTACTACAGCTTAATAATTAGGACACTAAATGAGCCTCCAGAAAACTTCCCTAAAAAGTTCACTTGGCCAGAGATGGAGCTTTCATGCACAGTCTTTTCAAAAGGCTCCCTTCTATATCATTTATCATTATGTTGCAGTCTTCATGGGCCACTAACATTGATGCACAGGTTTTAAGTCACTGAAAATTATCATGTTTTATTTATGAAGTGCTACATTCCCTGCTTCATTTTTTTAATTTTTATATTTATTTTTATTTCAAATTAAACTGCCCTATGATTTTGACCAAAACTATGCATAGCCTATCTATGTTTAAAAATCCATATACCTGACTCAGGCTGCAAGAATTAATTCACCTTTCCAGTACCTAAAAGGGGCTACAGGAGAGCTGGGGAAGGACTTTTTACAAGGGCATGTAGTGATAGGACGAGGGGCAATGACTTCAAACTGGAAGAAGGTAGATTTAGATTAGATATTAGGAAGAAATTTTTCACTATGAGGGTGGTGAGGCACTGGCACAGGTTGCCCAGGGAAGCTGTGGATGCCCCATCCCTGGAGGTGTTCAAGGCCAGGTTGGATGGGGCTTTGAGCAACCTGGTCTAGTGGGAGGTGTCCCTGCCCATGGCAGGGGGGTTGGAACTCGATGATCTCTAAGGTCCCTTCCAACTCTAACCATTCTATGAATCTGTGGTTCTATGATTAATGATTATAAACTGCTGCAAAGATTTCCTAAAATCCTAAAAAATCCTAAAATCTGAATAGCATCACTTTTGTAATCCATGTATTTGGGCAAGTAAATTGTCTTCTAAGTTGTTTGAGTACTCTGTCAGACTAGATTTCAGCAGCCAATATCAAGTTTTTACATTCTTGTCTTGGTGGCTTTCTGTGTCTCTCTGAGAAAGAAAAAAAAAAAGCCAGTTACAATTTACAGGGCTTGTTTAACTGGCCTGTCTTTGTTAGAACTATTTAACAGAAGACTGTTTCTTCTGCTTTATATGTTCTGGGTTTGGTTTTGCTTTGAGTCATTTACAGTTTCTTAAGCTTTCCTTCTCTTTTTGCTTTTGCATTTTTTAAGTGTACCTGGAATAACTAAAAGTACAGCAACATGCATTTCAACTCAATGAAAAGCTGTTTATCAAAAAAGTGCGATTTCCATGTCACCTCTAATCCTCTCATGGCTCTTCAGAGATCAAATAGATGACAATTCATCTAAATAGAAGTCAGTTCTCAAAAGGTTACAGGCACCTGTGCTAGAAAGACAGTAATGATTCCCTGAGAGCACCATAATAATCAATAAACCTTTGTCTTGAAAAACATCAGTACTATAGCTCAGATAAACCACAGGAATTAAGCCAGACAATAATACCCACTGGGGTAGCTCAAGTCCACACACTAGTTATTTTAAAAGCATGAGAAAAATATTTCTTAATTCCTTTCACTCTTTCTTAAATGATCTAAAATATATGGATATCCACATGTAAAAATGCTAAATCATGTAGCAAAGAAGAAGAAAATTTCTTATGCTTAGCCCAGATGTACGTTCTTACCTGATGGCATGTATGGACTACATAGCTGCTACAAATGATGAAGAAGAGCCCAGTTTTGGGCTGCAGCTCAGACTATTTCATTCTGCTTTGATGTAAATCTGCTTTGATTTTGAGGTCTTATTTTATCCAACCCATAATTGTTTTAAGCTTACGACGGGAAACACAGCTGGAAATGAGCAAAGAATTGTTGACCCTACTCTCTGCATTCACTCTGGTATGCAAGCGACTTGAAATGGAATTTGCTTTTGTATATAAAGCATATAAGTAATTGCATAAATCAGTATACCATAGACTTCAGTAAGCAGTTTACATAGTATTTTAAGGATTAAGAACTAAGCAGTGGGTATGTTGTACGAGTATGGCTAAAAAAGGAAGGGAAAGACAATTTCACAGCTCCTTACACCAGGTACGCATACATCCTCGTGGGTGGGAAGTAAGTTATGGCTTATATTGAGTTTTCTTAAGCGAAGGTGAGTTTCTGATGGGACGATGCAAGGATGTCAGATGTTAGAAAGAGCTCTCCACAAATGATAGGAGAAGCACAGGGAGAAAGTGCAAAGATATCAGAGCACAGAATTTCAAAGTACTAGAGAGGGTCCCAAGATGAGTTTGGACAGACAGAGAAGCAAAACCACCCACGGCTCTTCTCTCATATTCTGAACACCACTTCCTTTCAGTCAGGCTTGCGCTGCCTTTTCATTGCTTCTGCCACACTTCTGTTGATCAAGTTTTTTCCCCACAAGCACTGTGGAAATATTTAATGCCAAAACTGATTTCAACAAACTAATTTCATGAGCTGAGTGTTAAACCTCATATAGGACCTGTGATCCTATGAACCCCTAAAGATCCACTGCCTTCAAAGGAAACATCTTAAGAATATAAAACTAGCTGGATCAGCAATTCTAAGATTACAGACTAAAAGTGGTGTGGGGATTTTGATGCCTAACTCTGAACCTGATAAACTCTGCATAGCCGTTAACTATTCCCAACCTCAGTGTCAGCCACAGCTGCTTCCTTAGATCTCCCTCAGCACTTTAAAATATAATTTTCTTCTTTATGCCAAATTTTTCTTAAAAAGGGAGGAAGTGTTTGACATCTAGTTCATGCCTAAATCAATTTGAACCCAGAAACTAAGGGGATCTGAAATATCCTGATTTGGGCACTTCAGAGTTGGATGTTTACATTGGAGCTTTCACACTTTTTAGAGTCACTTTCTCAGAGCAATTTTTTTAAAAGCATCCTGGGGAGTTCCCTGCTCACTCTCCAGAGCAGTGAGAGCACTTGCCTAGGCAAACCTGTGACTAAATACTAGGTTGTCATCTAGTCTGACTCTGGCAGAGAGTGTTTGTATGAACGGAGAAGAAAAGAAGGATTAGAAGAGGATAGGGAAACAGGGGTATCTATTTCATTCAGTATGTTGGTGACAGAGAAGAACACAAATCTGTATTTCAGAACTTATCAGACCACCTGCAGTTCAGGCTCTTCTCCAGGCTAATTGCTATATTTTGGGCAATTACTAAAATGTATAAGCAGCCCTGAAAACATACACAGAAACCTTTCCAGTGTTAACAGCCACATTCAAAAGTGACAAGATAATGTACTTTGATGCAATTCTTGGTATCTCTCCAGCACAATGAATGCTTCAGTGCAAAGTGACCTCTTCAGCAGGTGCAAGAACAACCCTCCCAAAGAGCTTCTAGCAATGCTGCCCTAGCCATGGCCATCCACCACCTCAGGAGAGTGGAAAGAGCAAACAGTGATTGACAGGAAAAGGAAAGGAGACCGTTGTCCTTATCACATTGCTTTGTCACTGTTGCATGCCCAGTAAGGTTTGATCATCCAGTTGGGAAATAAAGATAATCCTGTGTGATTTAGGTAACTGATCATGTAGCTCTGATACCTAGAAAAACAACCACGAGTAGTTTCCAAACAGCCAAGAGCCTGAAATACACCCACATAAAGTGTTTAATCACTTATCTTGAATAATACATAGACATGTAAAAACAGATCTCTATGTGCAGAATTTGCCTCCATCCACTGGAAGATAATATATCTAAAGAATAATGTCATCAGCTCTACTGCAAACAGCAGGCATCTTCCACTCTGCTTACGTTAAACTCTCAGTGAGTAAGGTAAATGGCATAACTTCTGCTTTAAGTTAGCATTCCCCCATCACAACAGAAAAAAAAGGATCAAAACCTTGCCGTTAATCACAACTTTGCTCTTAAGCAGCACCATACCATTACTTCGAGATAGGTTTTCAGTAAGTAATAAAGTACTAACAGGATAATGGCAGTGGAATAACAAATGAAATCCGTTCTTGCTCACATTTGTTCCACTTCTCTGCACTGATAATAAAAATACATAAAATGGGACACTGAAGATATCCATATGCAGTGCGTTAAAACGAAGATGAAAAAAAAAAGAAAACCCTAGTGGATACCATTTTCTCTCATGCATCATCAACTACTTTCTGCCTAAGTCATACTAAGCTGCTAAGAAGCAATAAAAAACTGTAATTGGAGAACTACAGAAGATTCAGGGCATGTAAACATACACTGGCCTAAAAAATAGCAGTTCTCATCCATAGAGACATTCCCCTTGTGTATCTTCTTTTCCATATTTTGGACATCCTCTTAACTGAGAATCCATATTTCTGTGGTTTTAGTCAATGATTGGATGTTCACTCCAAAACATTCCTAACTTCACAGAATCACAGAATGGTCAGGGTTGGAAGGGACGTCTGGAGATCATCTAGTCCAACCCCCCTGCCACAGCAGGGACACCTACAGCAGTTGCACGGGACGGCGCCCAGGCGGGTTTTGAATGTCTCCAGTGTGGGAGACTCCACAACCTCTCTGGGCAGCCTGTGCCAACACTCTGCCACCCTCAAAGTAAAGAAGTTCCTCCTCATGTTAAGATGGAACTTCCTATGCTCCAGTTTGTGCCCGTTACCTCTTGTCCTATCACTGGGCACCACTGAAAAAAGACTCTTCTCATCTACCTGGCACCCTCCCCTTAAGTATTTGTAAGTATTGATAAGATCCCCCCTCAGTCTTCTTTTTTCTAGACTAAAAAGCCCCAAGTCCCTCAGCCTTTCCTCATAAGAAAGATGTTCCAATCCCCTAATCATCTTGGTAGCCCTTTGCTGGACCCTCTCCAGCAGTTCCCTGTCCTTCTTGAACTGGGGAGCCCAGAACTGGACTCAGTACTCCAGATGCAGCTTCACCAGGGCAGAGTAGAGGGGGAGGATGACGTCCCTCGACCTGCTGGCCACACTCTTCTTGATACACCCCAGGATGCCATTGGCCTTCATGGCCACCAGGGCACATTGCTGCCTCATGGTCATCCTGTTGTCCACCAGGACTCCCAGGTCCCTTTCCACAGAGCTGCTCTCCAGGAGGTCAGCCCCCAACCTGTACTGATGCATGGGGTTATTCCTCCCCAGATGCAGTACCCTACACTTGCCCTTGTTGAATTTCATCAGGTTCTTCTCTGCCCAACTCTCCAGCCTGTTCAGGTCACGCTGTATGGCAGCACAGCCTTCCGGTGTGTCAGCCACCCCTCCCAGCTTTGTATCATCAGCAAACTTGCTGATGGTACACTCTATCCCTTCATCCAGGTCATTAATGAATATATTGAACAGGACTGGACCCCATACCCTGAGGGACACCACTAGTTACTGGCTTCCAACTAGAGTCTGCAACACTAACCACAACCCTCTGAGCTCTATCTGTCAGCCACTGTTCAATCCACCCCACTGTCCATTCACCTAACCCACACTTCCTAAGCTTGCCTGTGAGGATGATGTGTGACATGGTGTCAAAAGCCTTGCTGAAGTCAAGGTAGACAACATCCACTGCCCTCCCCTCATCCACCCATCCAGTCACGCCATCGTAGAAGGCTATCAGATTAGTCAGACATGACTTCCCTTTGGTGAATCCATGTTGACTACTTCTGATAACCTTCTTTTCCTCCAGATTCTTTGAGATGACGGCCAGAATGAGCTGTTCCATCATCTTTCCAGGGATGAAGGTGAGGCTGACTGGCCTGTAGTTTCCTGGGTCATCCTTCTTGCCCTTTTTGAAGACTTTTTGAAGACTTGCCCTTTTTGAAGACTACTTCTAGTAACCTGTGAGTCCAGCAGTACTCATACCTGTTTCAGAGCCTAAAGCTTGGCCTGCTAGCCTACAGTCCCTTAACATACTGAATTTCCAAAAGTTTTCCAGTAGACCAATGTGAAGGATGTATATGTCCTATGCTCACGTTGCATCCCCATATTCAAATACATCTATCTTACTATGTTTTAAGGAAGAGATCAGCTCAAGTGGCCAGTTCTCCACTAGTACAACAGGGAGAGACCAGTTGTGGAGAGACTCTTCCATGCAGGAATCTATGCAGAATAACGGGATGATAATCATGGTGGTTTAAGGAACATCTCTATTCAGTACACTCGAATCTTCAAATATCCACCACTTCATTGTAAGAAGGTTAAAATTTAATGCCCTTAAGGAAGTATATCCCACCAATCCTTGGCATGTGGAAACTACAGTGAGTCAGTAAAGCATGTCATACAAGAGAGTAATCATACGACTATTATTAGTTCAGAATATCTGTCTTACTTTCCAAAGGTTTTAAACCTTGCAGACCCATCACCACTTCATGGAAAAATGTAAGTATGTCTCAAGACACAAAGCAAGGGAATGTGGCATTTATCATGCAAATTAAAAAAAAACAAAATCCCGCTCACTTGCACTTTCTTTTTTTTTTTTTAAAAAAAAAAAAAAAAAAAAAAAAAAAAAAAGGAGTTGCCACTTAGCCCCTGGATCTGTGAACTTGATAGCCATTGCACAGAATCTCAGTGCCAGCATTTCTGGGGACACATACAGTATCAAAACCAAAACAGAACCTACCCCTCAAGAAACCCCAACCCAAGACCCAATCAAAAGCTCCAGCATTTACTTGTTAATTGAAACATTTACTGTCAAACTTGACGCTGATGGCCCTGAGCTCTCCAACTAGCATTAGCAGTGTTCTTGAAGACAATAAGCATTACTATAAACTGTTTCTGGATCTGACCCTATGAGCTTGGTCCAGACACAGATATTAGTAACCTTTCAAAATAAACCTGCCTACCAAAAACTGTGACATTTACAGGGATCTCATTAATTTTCTGTATTGTCCGCATCTACCCAAACAGTTTGGCACTACTACAAGAACAAATGAACATGAAATTATGAACTTGTTAGCTAATATGTAGATGACAGCAAGTAATGGAATGAACCAGAAAGTAAATAAATAAATACACATATATGTGTATGTGTATTTGTATGTGCATATTTGACAGAAAATAAGAAACTAAAGAGAAAAAAAGCATATTTATCTTATTCACTTGATTAAACTCAACTTTGATAAGAAATACGACTAAAATTGCTCATGAAAAACGTGTTCATGAAGTAATTCATATTACATCATGCCATTTTCATAAAAATACAGTACTTCTGCTTAAAGAAGACAAATCCAGTACAAGACTAAAATGATAGCCAACTGCTAACTCTGCTGGTTTCAGTTCAAACACTTAGAAAACATGGAAAATCAGCTTTTGATTTTCAATTTTCAAAATATTTTCAAAGAAAATTTACAGCAAAGCCAAGAACCTGAGTTTGTTCTTACCACTGTACAAATAGCTTCAAATTATCAAGAAATAGTCTTGAACTACTTGATTGCAACAGTGGAACAGAAATGTAATAATTGAGATGCAAAATGGCAGGCACATATTAATGAAATTAGTAGGAAAAGATAACACTTGTCACCATAAAGACTACTTATTTAAATTCTTTTGCAAGTGAGCAGAATCTGGCCACAGTTGGATCTTCACGTACACAAATGCAGCACTGGTCCCTTGATACAGCTGTAGATCGGATGTAACACTCGTGAAGACTGAATTCACACACTGAAAAACATTACAATACCTGATTACAGCCTCCAGCTCTTCTCATATGTTCCAATGTTTAACCATTATGGTGAATCTATTCCTGTTAGATCTAATTATTATACTTCTGAATCCTTCTGGCTTTACAACAGTGAAGCCGATTATCAAATTACAACATGTAACACCCGCTTTCTCCATTCTGCTGCCCAAGTAACTTGTCTGCTTGTCTTCAAGAAGGTAATAAACAAGCAATATCCAAACCATCAGAGTAGTCATGGATAAATCTGCTTTACTGCAAACAAAAAAAAAATCATTACTGGTACTATCTGCAGTTTTACAGCTATCATAAATGCTCCCTGAAAAATAGTTCCTGAAAAACAGTTCTGAAACATAGTTTATAAGTCCTTAACTAAACAAGAAGAAAGCAATGTATAAACCAACGGGGTTTGGAGGCTGCTTTAGTCAGGTCTGTAGTGCAAACCCATACCTTTCATCTCCACTTTGTCCTTATCTTTGACCAAGTCATGCGCGGTTCATTCAAATTCTCTCTCTTTCAGATGGTATATGGTGCATCTGTACACCTTAGGCTTCCCCAGTTTCCACAAATGAAAATTCATGTTGGGAATCCACCCCACACAGAGCAAGGGGAATGCAGTTTGCCTGGGACCTTCTGAATAGTTTCAGCTTCATAAATGTGCTCAGCATACCGTTTCCAGTCTTTGTTTCGACCTTATTCATAGATCCTCGTTTATAATCTTCTAATGTTGCATTTCTCTCCCACCTGGACACTCTGGAAACTTCACTAACATGTAGTCTATAGCTAAAATAAACTCTGTCGTAACCCTGCTATTGTTAATAAAGTTCACCATTATTTCCAGTGTGAACATTTTTGCTCTGTTAGAACTGTGTTAGCAGTCAGAGAGTTGTTGCAGAGCTGCTGGTTAAAAAGGCATCAGAAAAATTTCTACAAAATAATTACAAATAATTTTTTTTGTTTATATATACATAATCCTCTACACATAAGCACACAAACAAGCAAAACTAGGGAAGAGATTTTTATTTTTTTAAAAAGATATTCAGCATGGTTTTGATTCGCGAGAATTGTGGTAACACCCTACACCTTCCAGCCTCTTCAGAAAGTCCTTTGTTTAAAAAAAAAGTGGGAAAACATTGGAATACCTGTCAAGGTGATGGGGGAAAAAAAGGCTAGGGAAGGTTTGGTTAGGGTGGATTTTAAGTGGAGAAGGGAGAAGCCACCATCACCCCATATCTCCAACCAGCACCTTACTAGTAAGTATGGACATTTCACTCATGCTGAAATAACTACTGGTCCTTCCCCCAGAAGGAACAAAACTTCAGATAAACCATCTCCAGCTCTGTCAGCATGAACACAACCTGGAACCAACTGATCCCTGAAAACATTTGCATGTGTTTCTATCACATTTAAAACATACTGTCTGAACATCTATTGGACAAGAGTTCACACAAATTTTGTGTTTAATGAAAGGCAGTAGAGAGAACAGCCAAATCAAAGGTTCATGGAAGGAAGAAAAGCTATCTGTTTTAGCATGTAGCTGTCATGAGTTATTTTATGGGATATATGAAACCTCATAAATCACATTAGCATCAAAAAGAAACTATATCCAACATTGACTGAAATACATCCCCTTGCTATTGCTGCAACCTGAGAGTCTGATTTTCCACATTACATTTAATAGGAGACAGAATGAGAGCCACATATAGTAGAGTATAATCTATGAAACCTCTTAAAAATAAATATTTGCAAGTCCTAAAGAAAACGTTAAGAAATAAGAGGTGTATGAAAAATTGTTTATGAGCTCAAATGCACAAAAATTGTCTTTTTTCATATACGTATGAATTAATCCGTTTGCAGAAAGAAAAGGAAGACTAGGCAAGCATATATCACACAACATAGAATTCCAACAATTACTTATTTTTTATTTCCATCTATAAATTTGAAAATGCAGTTGCCAGCTTTTTTGGTGTCTACTGTAATTTTCCTGCACATACTAGAGTCTCCAGACAATTTATGATAAGATTGATACATTTAGTATGAAGTGGTTTCACTATTTAGCCCTTATGTCGTATCTACAATTTGCTTATCAATCCCTTTCAGGGCAAATACAGTTTTATACCAAAAAAAGCCCTGATAAAATTGGTAAGGCACAATTATTCATAGCTTAAAACCCAGTCTTAGATACGCTCATGCATCCATTTAACTTCAGCTACTTGTATCTATTGAATTTTCTGCCTGTCAATCTACACAAAACAACAAATACTAGTTTGTTTTTCAGTATGGGAATCTTTTTCCTATACATTTATTTCAAATGCTGAACCTACCCAGAATTAATAGCAGCATATCCACTGACAGCCAAAATTTACATTTGAACTTTGCATTCATTATTATCAAAGATGCTTCTCACAGGCTTGTGCTTAAGTATATGCTTATTGTTAAGGAATTATTGGAGAGAGCTGCAGTAACAGTCTAAATATTGCTCATTAATAATAAACCGATCAAAAAATCTTACAGTGGAAGACTTTTTATCCGAAAAATACTGATTCAACAGTAATAAAACTATTCCATGAAAATTCATTAACTGTTAAAATCCTATCAGAAACAAAACAGGTGGGCTTTCTGCAAGTCCAGACCCCACAATTCCTCGTGCCATTGCTTTTCTGGATTGACTGAACAACTCCTCAAGGAGCAATTCCTTCCCAAGAGTCAACCACATGGGAAGGTGGCAGCAGAAAGCAACTGAAAACTGTGTTTACATACAAACTTACTCAGCTATAGTGACATTCTTCTAAAATACTTCTGTTTTCCTGTTCCACGTACATACCTGCTCATAACTTTTACAGGGATGGCTGAAGTTTCTCTGTAATAACTGTTCGACCAATGACTTTTGAATAAATTACAATTTTTGCATTAGGTGAAAATTTGACTTTTCAGTTTAAAATATTCTGCATAAATTTCAAACGAACTGAATTTGACAGCGCTTTCTAATGCTTCTTGGCAATTTTTGTGCAGCTTTGTCGTCTTTCTTCTAGGTACTCTTCACCTGTACTGTATCCATCATGATGCATTAAGACTAGAGATTCGTATCATATGACAACAGAGGAAAGCATGTCACTTTACACAAAGCAGAAGTCATCTAGACATCCACAGAGAAGACTGACACTACGTCAAGAGGTGTCAACTCTTAGAGAGGCACCACAATAGAATTTATGAATACAGGTAATGCTTTCTGCAAAAAATTTCCTACTGAAGGTATTTTTGCCTATTAAAGAAGCAGCTTTTCTGTTCTCTCTTTACTAGTTCTAATATTTTCAAGTAAAACAATACCATCATATAGTAGAGGAATATGTAGTATTTCACCCTGTAGGGCAACAGGATCAAGAGTTTTATAGTTTGCATTAAAAAGAAGATTAAAAAGAAGAAATATTGACAGATCTGTTATCAGTAGTGACCAAAAATTCTGCTGCTTTTCTAGTTGTTAAAACATCTGGCTGAACAATGAGCTATCATTAATACAGAAAGTCTCCCATAGGGAACACGTTTTATTGACTGTTAGAACTAGGTGACCACTAGTGTGGCTTCTTCTTAAACCAATGTATTAATGGAGACACTCACTCCACAAGTTAATGTATAAAGTTTGATCTCTACACCCTACCTTTGCTGATACAGCACATACCATTACATTGCATACGTTATATGTTGATACAGTTCATAGACTCTAATCTACATGAGGTAGAAAATAATTATGATTTTTTTAATGGATGTGCCTCAGTGTTCCAGCCTTATGGTGCCGGATGTTGTACAAATTAAGAGATTAGGGTTTAAGTAGTAAATTGTCAGTTATCTGAAACTGGGCTCTTTGACCTCCACTGACCAAACAGAATGATCTAAATTACTGGGATAATAAAAAACAGCACATGTGCCCATTTATTCCTTTGACCATTTCTCTTTACGGTTGTTTTTTCACCAGCCAGGAAAGCAACAGGATCACGTTTGAACCTTTGATCCGAAAGAACCCGTAGTTCCAAGTGTATTTAACCTGGTGGCTTGTGACAGTCCTTGAAAAAGCATCACCATTTGTTTTGTAGGTCCATAGGGAGTGGATGCTGGGTGACATGCTGACCTTAAAGTCATTAACAAGATGCTGGTCTTTTTTATTTGTTTGTAAAGAGCAGAGCACAACCTGAAAATAAAGAAATAATGATGATAATTAAAAATAAGCCCTTACTAGAAACATATTTTGAAACTTTGAGCCTTCAAAGAACCCCAACCAGTAGAAGGCAACATCAAAATGCTATGCTCAATATGCAGAAAAAAATTCTAGAGTCCCCTGAAGATTGCCATGCTGCAGATACAATACAGTTTTCAAACTGAATAAACTGTGTGACCCAGCTTCTCAAAAATTTGGATGAGGAGCTAGGGAAAAAAACACACCTATGAAAATATTAAGTCCAGTACTGCCAAGATTTTGCCCTAGGAACTTACAGCAGATCTGTAAGTCTTACCACGTTTACCCCCCGTATTAGAATGGTATCTTATCAGCAGTGTTCCTGGCTAAGTTCCAACCAGGTGGAAGATCTCACCCAAAAATTACTTTAGAACACACCTCTGTGAGGATTTACTTAGCAGACATTCACAAAGCCACCAAAAGAAGACATTCATTATTAATTGTGAGGTTTCCAAAACATTTATTTAGCAGCCTAAGGTGAGGACAAAGAAAATAAATGCATGACACTGAAGATTAATTAGTCTAAATTGCCACTGAGGTAAATCTTTTTTTCTCCAAATATGTGGGCTTTTCCACATAGCAATATCCACATCAGCCACTTCGTTGTTCTTCTAAAACCTCTTCCAGCTTCCGTACATATCAAATTACTGGTGGACTGCTGAGGCAGAGCTGCTAAAGAACTTGCTTCCTATAAAACATATTTGTAATACCCACTTCTGAATATCTGCAAGGATGGAGATACCACTGTTCCTCTAAACAGCCTGTTCCCCCCTCTCACTGTGCCTGAAAACAAACTACCTCTCTTGGCCCCTATTTGCTCTTCATCGCATCTCCATGGGATCCTACCAAGCAGATCCATGAGCAAGTCAAAATCTGCTGTACTGAAGGCTGGGATTATAATTCTGCAAGTCTTGCTCACTTCTCTTGGGGTTTTAAACTCTAGTCTTATGGTCTCTGGTGCAAGGGTTGTCATCACATACTGGCACTTGAAATGGGCCCCCAGTCCTGCTGCTTTCACAGGACAAGTGCTGCTGTCCACCAGGCACTTTCTTATTGGCCCCCACATCTAAACTTTTTTCCAGACTTTGATCACAAGTCCCAGAAAACATAATCCAAAACTTCCCTTGCTAGGTTAGCAAAGACATTCTTGCTACACCGTCTCAGAGAGATCATATGATCATAGAATTGTCTAGGTTGGAAGAGACCTTTAAGATCATCTAGTCCAACCATCAACTTAACACTGCCAGCACCACTACTAAACCCTGTCTCTAAGCACCACATCTACATGTCTTTTAGATACCTCCAGGTCTGACGATTCCACCACTTCCCTGGGCAGCCTGTTCCAATGCTTGACAACCCTTTCAGTGAAGAAATGTTTCCTAACATCCAATCTAAACCTTCCCTGACATAACTTGAGGCCATTTCCTCTTGTCATAGAATCACAGAATGGTTAGAGTTGGAAGGGACCTTAAAGATCATCTAGTTCCAACCCCCCTGCCATGGGAAGGGATATCTACTAGACCAGGTTGCTCAGTGCCTCGTCCAGCCTGGCCTTGAACACTTCCAGGGATGGGGCATCTTCCCTGGGCAATTTGTTCCAGTGTCTCACCACCCTTATAATGAAAAATAGAGAGTAAGAATTATAAAATATATCTAGTAACTCTTTCTCTATATTCAATGAAAAGGCCTCAGCTGGAGGCCTGACTTCAGATTTGGGAACCATATTCCAAGAACAAGGTGGACTAATTGGTAAAAATCCAGAAGAGGGTAACAGGAACAATCAGGAACAAGGAAGCATAACCCAAGAAGAATATGAACTGTCTGAAGAAAACTGTGGAAAGAGATATTTATAATAACCAAAACCATCAAGGGGTATTGTAGAGAAGAAAGCTGTACATCAATAGGGAAAAGAAGTGGAAATGATTGTCTTAAATTACAGCAAAAGAGATTTAACATACAACAGGACTAGATCTGACAGCAGTGTGAATGATCAGCATAGCGATGGCATGCTTCCAGACACTTCTAATGAGAGAAGGGGATACTTGCTCTACCATTGCCAAGCAAATCTCTATCTGGGCAAGGTACTGGGACACATTTTCTAGTTGTAAGGAAACGTAATCCGTAGAATGACAAGACTTCTATAACTAGACGTTTTTTACAAATAGGTTAGACAAAGGTAGGCTGATACTGCCCTGAGGCCTCAGTAATGGTTTACCTGAGTTTTGATAGTTCCTCTAACTTGAGTTTTTATACAATCAGAGTTATTTACGTTGGAAAAGGCCTTTCAGATCATCGAGTCCAACTGTTAACCTAGCACTGCCAAGTCCACCACTAAACCCTGTCCCTAAGTGCCACATCTATACATCCTTTAAATACCTCCGGGGATGGGAACTCAACCACTTCCCTGGGAAGCCTGTTCCAGTGCTTGATAACCCTTTTGGGGAAGAAATTTTTCCTAATATTCAATCTAAACCTACCCTGGTGCAACTTGAGACTGTTTCATCTTGCCCTGTCACTTCTTACTTGGGAGAAGAGACCAATCCCCACCTCACTATGACCTCCTTTCAGGTAGTTGTAGAGAGCGATAAGGGCTCCCCTCAGCCTCCTCTTCTCCAGGCTAAACAACCCCAGTTCCCTCAGCCGCTCCTCATAAGACTTGTGCTCTAGAACCTTCACCAGCTTTGTTGCTCTTCTTTGGACACACTCCAGCACCTCAATGTCTTTCTTGCAGTGAGGGGCGCAAAACTGAACACAGTATTCGAGGTGGGGCCTCACCAGTGCTGAGCACAGGGGTACAATCACTTCCCTAGTCCTGCTGGCCACACTATTTCTGATACAGGCCAGGATGCTATTGGCCTTCTTGGCCACCTGGGCACACTGCTGGCTCATATTCAGCCAGCTGTTGACCACCACCCCCAGGTCCTGCTGCCAGGCAGCCAGTTTTTTACCCAGTGAAGAGTACACTTGTCCAGGCCATGAGCAGCCAGTTTCTCCAGGAGAATGCTGTGGGAAACGATGTCAAAGGCTTTACTAAAGTCCAGGTAAACAACATCCACAGCCTTCCCCTTGTCCACTAAGTGGGTCACTTTGTCGTAGAAGATCAGGTTAGTCAAGCAGGCCTTTCATAAACCCATGCTCACTGAAATCATAGAATCATAGAATCATAGAATCATAGAATCATAGAATAAGTGAGGTTGGAAGGGACCATTAAGATCATCAAGTCCAACTGTTAACCTACCCTGATTTAAAAACACCCACTTCTAAACCATGTCCCTAAGCATCTCATCTACCCTTTTCTTAAACACCTCCAGGGATGGTGAATCCACCACCTCTCTGGGCAGCCCATTCCAATGTTTAATAACCCTTTGAGTGAAAAAATGCTTCCTAATATCCAATCTAAACCTGCCCTGACATAACTTGAACCCGTTTCCTCTTGTCCTATCACTTGCCACGTGGGAGAAGAGGTCAGCCCCCATCTCTCTAAAACCTCCCTTCAGGTAGTTGTAGAGGGTGATAAGGTCACCCCTCAGCCTCCTCTTCTCCAGGCTAAACAACCCCAGCTCCCTCAGTCATTCCTCATAAGGCTTGTCCTCCAGACCCCTCACCAGCCTGGTAGCCCTTCTCTGGACACGCTCCAGCACCTCAATGTCCTTCTTGTAGTGAGGGGCCCAAAACTGAACACAGTACTCGAGGTGAGGCCTCACCAGTGCCGAGTACAGGGGGATGATTACTTCCCTACTCCGGCTCACTACACTATTCCTGATGCAGGCCAGGATGTTGTTGGCCCTCTTGGCTGCCTGGGCACACTGCTGGCTCATACTCAGCCGGCTGTCCACCAACACCCCCAGATCCTTCTCTGCCAGGCAGCTTTCGAGCCACTCCGCCCCCAGTCTGTAGCACTGCATGGGGTTGTTGTGACCCAAGTGCAGGACCCGACACTTGGCCTTGTTGAACCTCATACCATTGGCCTCAGCCCATCTGTCCAGCCTGTCCAGATCTCTCTGCAGAGCCAATCTACCCTCAAGCAGATCAACACACCCCCCCCAGTTTAGTGTCGTCTGCGAACTTACTGAGGGTGCACTCAATCCCCTCATCCAGATCATTAATAAAGATATTAAAGAGAACCGATGAAATGATCCAATATGAATTATGATTCAGTATAATTCAATATGAAAAATAGTCACTAAATGGCTTTGGGTAGTCTAAGGCATGGTCATCCTTGTACATTCAGTAGATAGCAACAGAACAACGTGTGTATGGAAAAAACTACCATAAAATCCAAGACTGAAAAAATAGATTTCCAAGTCACTGACAGACATTCAGCAGAAATGGGGCTTTTATCAAGTTTGTGAGAAACTGTGAGCTCTCCAGACTAAAGACATAGAAGCAGAGAAGCTGACCCCAGCAGACTTACTTGTTTTATTTAGAATCTGAGCAACAAGGAGTGCCCCTGGAATCAATATGTCTATCTGAGGTCAGATGATACTTTAAAAGAGTAAGTCTGGAATGATACAGCAAGAGAAACAAGACCCTCACAAGCAAAAGCAGACCTATTTTCTTTTCTCCTCCCATTGCCCTCCCTCCCATCCTTTTGGCTATTTATTTTCTGCCATTATTAGAACCCCTAATTATTACTTTTTAAAGCAACATAATACAACATAAAACAAACATATTTGACCAAATTCATAATTAACAAAAGGCCTTTCTGATTATCGGTGTTCAAATGATGTGCACAATTTTTTGCTTGCCATTAACGAAGTTCTCACTCTTCAAAATATGCCATTTAATTAATTATTTTAAAAGGAAGAAGTGTTGCCTCATAACTTAACATGGAATAGGAGTCCTGCAGACAGCTTTCACATTCATGTATTAGAACTGATAGCAGCTGAATACGTTGCTCACTTTTGCATAGGCAGGTACTATCCAGTTTACGTCGTAAAGTTGTGCCATAACTGCCCTCTATATCTATTAGCTCGCACGAAAACTTCAACACCACAGCTAACTGCTCCAGGATGGCAAAGCCCTCAATACAGACATGGTTGCATCATGGTTGCATCAGTAGATAAAAGCTGTCTTAGCTAAACTAAGAGGTGGTATAACAGCCTGCAGAAAAAAAGACAATCCTGTGGGCACGTCACGTACACCAAAAGGCTCTTGTAATGAAGCTATGCCAGTATTGCTAAGACTGCAGCCTGCAGTTTAGACAAAACCTAAGCAATATATACCACTACAATATCTGCATGTTCCAGGGTCTTTATTATATGATCTTTATATATAACATAATGTTGCAAGTCCTTAGGAATTTTTCTTCAGCTTGTGCACATTTCCTTTCTGCCATTTCTCAAATCAGGGTCAGAAGCAGCCACAAGAGATCATCTGCCTCAAGACAGAATCAACTGTACAAACAATACGTTCCTGATCAAACATCCCTAGACAGAACCTCTAATCCCTGAGAAAGTTATTTTCATGAAAAAGTAAAGATGGAGTGGTGTTTAACCAATATAATATATATACTTTTCAAGTAAAAATAATTCCTGAATGAGGCAGGACAGGGGAAAATGTGCACCATCCAAACCAGAATCATAACCCTGTTTCTATGGAAATTCAGTGAGAACATAGTCCTATTTTTAAAAAGGAGGATAATCCAGCCAAAGCTTTCTTCACTTGCCTAAGTGGAAAAGTGCACCTGTATTTGAAAATACCATTAAAACTGTTCAGGTATTGCCTTTCTTCTTGATATTCCCATTGCCCCAGCTCTTACCACTCCTTGAGATAAGAACTGGAATTATGTGTATTTCAAAAATCTTGTCTTACATTTTTAGAAATGTGCATATTTATTATAGTTCCTCACTTTATACCAATATTTTAGCATGATGTTGTGGAATGCATTGGTTCTAGCCCTGAGCTGCAGGCTTGGCTCACAGCCCTTCCTTTCTCCTGAAAGGTGAAGAACTCATAAATAATGTGCCTCTCTTGACACCCCTGGAAAGGTGTTTAGACAACAATTCAAGACACAAGTAAGTTTCTACCGTGTCAAGTAACAGTGCTAAATGTGAAGAATTCTGTTAATGAAATGTTACAGTTGAGATTTTCAATAAACCACAGTCAGGATAGCTTAAATTTTGCCTCTTGCAGCATTTCTAATAAAGTGCATTTATGTGTTGGAAAAAAAAAAACAACAAAAGGAAAACACAAACAGCATTGCAGAAACCTATGTGCAGGGCTGACTCCAAAACCTGAAATCAGTGAGATCTGTTCCACTGATTTCGAATAGGTTTTAGGTCACAATCTTAGTTTTTTGAAGTTTATTTTTTCTTCAATACCAATATTCAAAGCAAAACATTGAAATATGAGGAAATGGCAGTTTCTCCCTCCTGCCCATCCCATAGGTTCCCATTATGAATCCATGGTTTTGCTACAGAATCTTGGCTCACAGAATGAAAATTCTGGAAATGAATCAAGGGGGGCTGTTACAAACTCAGAGAGATCTGAGACCTCTTCAACGCGTCCTGGAGGGACTGTGGGGTGCAGAGAGAATAGGTAGAAATGAAGGAAGAACTGTTAAATAGCTAAATCATGTCTCTGGATGCCAGCAATAGGTTTATAAAGTTCTGTCACATCCTGCATAGTTGCTTGTTTTCTCCCGTAACAAAAAACATGTAATAAAGACAAAAATTACAATAGAAAGGCCAAAGTGGAGGCATCCATAATTACAGTCTTGCACTCTTGACAAAATCAGTGTTGCAGCTTGGCTAATCATATTCAAACACACCTCAATCCCAATGGTACATAAATCCTCAATAGCATAGAAATACAACTCTGTTCAAAAATACTGGGGAACTGTTACTCTGGTCTCAAGTCCATCCCATACCTCTTGATCCTATGTAATAGCCAAGAACCATAAATAGATATTGCCTTTAAAGGTGTGCAACAGTCATCTGAACAACAGTTTCACTTGTCCACGAGCAGAATTATTAATGACAGCTGCTTCTCACACACACACACAAAGGGAAATGACGGCGAACATACCTGTTTCTGCTGGCCACAGCTTCAACTCCCTTACAATCATCCCTCCATGATCCTTCAAAGGAAACATGAAAACATGTTCTGGAAAGGTCAGAAGTTACAGGACTATTCTGACTCTTCCCTGTAACAACAGCCTTCTGCTAAAAACTGTGAGGGTCCTGCTGCATTTAGGATCGCTACACTTTCCAAAATAGGATAAGGAAGAAGGAGGCAGAGTGGACAGAGAGATAAACCCCCTAATGAAGATAGCGCTATGAAAAACTACTAAAATATATGTATTTCAAACCAGTGACACCATTATAATCTCAAACCCTATTAAGCATTTTATTGAAATCTGGAGGTAGGAAATATTTAAAAATATAACTTCATTGTCAAAGTAATTTTTTTCAAATATGCTAAGGACACTTACCATCAAGTATTCAGCTGTCATCTCAAGACTGATATTAAGCAAGTATAAATGAACACAAGTCCATAGATATTAATGGATTTACAGGGGGCAGAGAGCCAGAGAAAGTGAGTTTCGGATGATCTAAGAATAGAAAAAGCAACCGATAATGATCTCAGCTGTATCACCACCACACACCTTGTTGCTTATAAACAGACAAGCGTGACATGACCAAACTTTCCCAAGCAAAAAATCTATCTTTGTGCTATGAAAAAGCATGAATGTTTCAATCTCAAGGCCAACTTTTCTGAGAATTTGAAAGCACCAGACAAGAAAAGCTTATAAAAGACAAATGGTGATACTGTGCTTAAGACAGGAGCCTGGGAGTCATGAGTCTGGGTTTTTTTCCTGGCTTTGTCCCAAATTCCCTTATGGCCTCAAGCAAGGTCTACTAGCAGCAATGGCAGTAAAAGGCTACAAATCCACTTTTGAGCATAGCTGTGGGAAATAGTTCAGAGTTCCCAAAAGATTAAAAATAACCCGCAAAGAGGAGAGAAAAAAAATAGATCAACTAAGCAGGAAGGGTTATTGGTAAAATTCAATGTCTATGTTAGACTTATGACTGGTAAGGTAAGAATGAAATTAGAAATTAACAGAGCAAAAGTGGTGCACTTAAAATTAGGCCTACATCAGCTAAATAATAAAGGGAAGGTTTATTCCTCCAACAGCTCCTGTGTAGAGTCGTAGAAAACAGAACTCCAGAAATCAAAATGGCAAGAGATTTGCAGGGGAACTCTGAAAAGCATGATGCAATTTCCAACCCGGTTCCGAGAATCTGTCCCTCTCTGCTGAGCTTCAGCCACAGGGGGACAACGGCAAAACTACTCAGATGAACCTGGCCATCGGCAGCAGGATATTAATGTAGCACTTCTGAGATTCTGGTAGTGAACTTCTCCTCTGTCATGATACTTCTCTTCATTCTTAGCTTCCACCTAAAACCACATTACAACAGCATTATGGATGGTCCATTATGGGCATTGTTGCATTATGGCCCATTCCATTCTGCTGCTCAAGTATAGCCAACACAAGAGAGAAACCTGACTGGGATTAGCAAACCGGGCTGTCATCAAAGGAATAAGCTGGAATCCAACAAAGCAGTGACTGGAGGACCCCGTCTGCTCTCCCAATGTATCTCTTTGCAATAGCTGCTTCACATCCTGAGCAGGTCAAAGAATGTCCATCTTCACATCTTGCTAACTCTCCTCTTTTTATGCCAGTTGGCCTCAAACAGGGTAAGTAACTATTATTACTACTACGTTGATCAATGCAAAAATCTAAATGGTTGACAGGTTACTGACCCAGCTCCCATGTTCAGGTGAATAGCCCGATTATACCCCAGACCCACACACAAAGGCCCCATTACCTTCCTCCATGAGAAGGGAATGAAAAATGCAATCCAAAAAGGGACCTGGAGTGCACGTACACCAGCTGCATCTCTGAGCTGGTCAGTGGGTGGCCACAACCCTAGCCTACGCTACAGAATCTGACCTTAGTTTTGACTTAGTCTGAGAAAATGCAGTCAGGTTTCTTTGCTCACAGGAAGTTTACAGCGAGCTTAAATAAATCTATCTGGTGTAAACATTCCATTTCAACATGCTTAGAATTTCTATCCTACTCTTTTTTTTTTCTTACTCTTTTTTTCTTCCCTCATCTGTCTGCTAATCAATAGCTTTCCAGTCTCTGATTTGGTTGGTTTAATCATCCTGATAGGTGACCTAGAAGATGGAAATCACTGGAGTCCAAACTTTGTTTAAGGTTGTTCAGTGACAATCTCATCTCAACATTTTTGGCTCTCTGGTAGAAACTCCTTGATCAGAATTAACACGAAATACCTCAATGACAGCAGCTGAGAAGCACAGATAACATCTCTTTACAGAATAATTACGTATCTAAGAGTATTAATCTTACTGAGGTGTGTATTTTTTCCAGAGTGGGTCTGACTGCTTTGCCTATACTCCAACCTGTCGAGATACAGCCCAGCTTCTGTCCAGAAGCCTTGTGGATGCATGAGCATACTGCCTGAGCTACAATATTCTCTGAAGGCTCATTAGCACCACACCATGCCACCTCCATGGTTCCCAGATGCAAACTGGCTTGCCTCTGGCCATCTCTAAGCAGAACGTACATGCGACTGTCTCCATCGACTTGTGTAAGCAAACACGACATTGCTTCTCCAACTTAAGACTTCTTTGAATTCTGTATACGTGCCAAAGAATAATTGGTTATAATAGCAGGAGAAAGTCTCACCTTGCCAAACAGCCAGTATTTCTAATGCAAAACTGTAATTTCATATAGACATGCACTCAAACAGCCCAAAGGAAATATTTTATAAAAACTGTATGTGAGGCTTAAAGACATCATTATATAATAAAATGGCCTCAAAATCTGAGGTATTTTCTTGCTTATCCAGAAATCAGCATATATTAACTTCTGACATTTGAAAAGCCTTTGTTCCCAACTAATAAAATGAGAGCAGAACAGACCTTGAAAGCATCTTAAAGTAATGGAAGATTTAATAAGAAAATGGATAATAAGATACTTCTAGTCTAGCAAAAAATGTGAGCGTATTAATAATAGATGACCAGCACTACCCAGCATGATGTAGGGATCCGTGAAATGTTACAAAGCTAAGTCTCGTGCTAGTGAAATGCTGGCTGGTAACACTGACATGAGTCAGTATGTGTGAAAGAAATCTTCCCTTGAGGATGTCCAATGAGTATATTCTCAACCACAACACTTTTCAGATTAGAAGAGGGTACTCATTTTTGCAGGCTTCCTAATGGTTCAATGATTTCATCTAATGGCACCCTTTAATAGCGCCTGCACTTACCGAGCCCAGTCAGTGGCACAGCTGCCTCGGTTACAGCTCGATCCCTTTGGGTAGTGATGCCTGAGTGGAAGGACACGAATATCCGTAACTCCTGTTGTTCTCGGTGGGAGATGAGGTTACTCACTCCTGTAGAGGAGGTGCTCAACACTTAGCAGTGTCAGACTGGTATGCCTCTGATAGTTTATGTTCTTTAAAGCCACAGATATTACCCCTTAAACACCAGCATAATTTATTGCTTTGTTTTTAGAGGAAGATAATTGAATGTGAATGGGCTGTCTTGGAAATTACTCTTCTGCCTAGATATTTGGGATTCACTGTCAGATGTGCTTTTGTCATTCAGAGAAAAAGGTACATGCAAAAATGAAGGTCTGCCTCCCAAGAGATTAGGATTTCTTCTTCCTATCGCAGTGAATACGCTGTAATTTCTTAGCCAATTGCAGTTACCGAAAATTGAACAAACGGGTTGACAAAGGCAACATAGAAAGAAAACCATGAACTCACTTCTATCTATCAGCAGAAAGAAAACAAAACTCTTCCCTGACTCAAAATTGTCCTTTCCCTGTACGCAGATGGTCAGCTCCAGCATTTTGGGGACACTTGTTTATTTTCCCATATTCCAGAACGCTCTTAAGAGACTGACTCCTGTCTTCTCCAAAAGCCTGTGTCCAGAGGTGACAACGCGAGGGGAAATCCCCAACTAGGCATGCAGTCATTGCAGGTGTAGATATTTGCAAGTCTCATTCTGCAGGAGAGCTAATCCTGTCAGGTTTAACTCAAATCTGTCAACACCTGAAAATAATATTTCCAAAAGAGAATCCATGTTACTACATTCCTCCTCAAACAGAAAAAGATTTTTGACATTGCAATGAATTTTAGTACCTCTAAACCACTTTGCAAACAGTACCCAATTAAAAAGAAATGTGTTCTCCAAATTAGGAGCCCACCCAAATAGAGAGGATTTGCCTATCGAAATGTTAATATGCTCATAGTCACTTGTGGCCAATATAAAAAAGGAATTATGGTAAGTGTAGGCAAAAACATGAAGAAGCACCAAGTAGAAAAACAATCTGAACTAGGACTCCAGAGACTTTCTGTAGGGCCTAAAGCAAAGCATTTGCATGCTTCCTTTTCTGACTCTACCACCTGGTTTGGTTTGTAAGTACTTGAGGCAAGGTGTATCTCAGATACACATCCTAGTCCAGAGCCAGCCTCAGCTGCAATGTGCTTCAAATGATCTTTAAAAGTGCAAGCTTAGCCCCAGATTTGGGGCATTAATTACTTTGGCTACTCAACAGATGAATAAGCAGAGTGAAACCCCAGCAGTACTGGAGTTACTCCGGCATGTCTGGCACGCGCACTAACTACAGTTCAGCCTAGAAATCTAACTACAGCCTAGAAATCTCACAGAAAACTAAGAGATTCACATGGCCAACAATTTCACAGGTCACATAGGCCAAGGGAACCAAATTCATAAGAAAGTTAAAAAACAAATAATTACATTACTACCTGTACAAGGAAAAGCCAGAATCTCTGTTCCTCAATGAGATCTCAGATTAACCTTGACACTGTTTTGGCCACAAGGCTCTGCACAAACTGTTCTTCAGCTTTCAGTGCAAGTAAGTATTGCATACTGGCCGAATGCTGAAACCTGGAACCTTTCATGGATATAAAAATGCAATGAAACTACTTGACATCAGTTTCTCCCACACTCTTTCTTGTTGATCCAGGTTTGTTAAATGTAACCGAAAGAGGTTACAGATCATATTGTTCTCCAGCCATCATGCAACACACTTTTAAAAACACAGGGTGTATAGAAAATTTCAGCAGATCAGGGTGGATACAGGTGTAGCACCTGTCCCACAACAGAACAAGCAACAAGGTGCATGTACCTACATGATGGGACTCAGTAACATCCTGGTGTGGCTGCCCCACACTAGTTAAGAACAAGGCTTCAGGCAACCCACATTACTGCTGTGCAAGGCGGCAAACCACATCTCAGCTGAACTGGCCACATTTTGAGTCATCAGTACATTCAACTGATTACAGTTGCACAGATTAACAGATGTAACCAGTTACAATTAAAATCGAAACACACTCATCTTCATGATGTCTACTTATCTCATGGAAAAATACATATTAGAGAAATGAAGGGCTTCATCACTTAATCCAATGTAGATAAACTTTGGCACTTTGTGGTTACTTCTGGCACAAGTCAGTCAGCTTTGGCTTTCATCAAACCACTATGATTAAATTACACATTAGTAATACAACTTAAAGCCATTAATGGCATCTTATATACTTCTATATACTTAAACTCATTTGTGACATTTGAATGAAACTTGGATTTAGGCTACTGTCATTCATACATCTAATTTGTCATTATAAATTCAGACTTGGAAGCACTTCCTCCATTTCATTCCAGCACTCCTGTTGCAAGTCCTCTGACAACAGCATTACAGTAAATCACACTACTAGTTCACTTATCAGGTATCACTTGTTCACATTGCCTTCTTTTCTGAACTAACCAGACCTTTTTATAACGGTCTGCAACCAACATGATGTTAAGAACCACAAGTAACCGTGGCTTAGACAAAAAGAAATCTTACTCACGTTGTATAGATGCAAATCAATCAGACAAAAGCCACGTACTTGATTTCCCTACAAGTGAAGAGAAATGGACCACAGTACCATAAATGCGCTTCTGCATGCTTTTGCTTTTTCTTAATAATGCTGGAAGAGAAGTTACAGAAAAACACAGGTAGATCCTTAAGACTGGAGAGTCATTCTTGGTTTTGAAAGTGCTCTGTTAAACAGAGCACTTTACTCCGTTTTAACTGGGGAATTCTATCTGTCATTTGTAACTGCAAACACATTTGCATTTCTCCCAGTTCTCTAGAATGATACTGTATTTTTAGCCACAGGTTATGGGAGAACTCAACCACAGAAGTAAATGATATTTTCAGGATGGAGAGAACCTTAAACCCGATGTTCACTGGGCCAACCTACAGACACAAGTAAATTTTAAGTCTTGACTGGTTTGGGGTTGGAGGAGAACAGGGTCTGAACCCTATTTTGATAACACAGACGAAGATCGGAACTTGGCACTTTTTCTGAAATAGTTGGGAGGAGGATTGGGAACAAATCATCTGGCTCAAGAAGAAAAGAGGAATGGGAGAATGGAAATCATTTCACAGCTGTTCATTGGAGGCAAGAGTTCCCTGTTGATGAGAACAGAAATGGTTTATCAGAAGAAAGATGAGGCTGAAAACCAATCTGCAACTTTCACCAACATAAGAATTAACTGGAAACAGGGGGAATTGGTGAAAACTTGAGCATTTTTAAGGCTGCCTGAATGCACATGTTAGTAGGCACACTAAAACATGCATCTTAAAAATGTACAGCTGGCTGACTATAGACTGATTAAAGAATCTTCAGTAGCTCAAGGGATCTCCAGGAGAAGACCACCTCTCCTCAGTTTTCCACATAGCTCCATCTGCGTTAGAAGGCAGAGAGCCTTTTGAGGTTTCTATGATGTAAATTATTCAATCTGTAGGAGCAGAAAGGTTTCTGTTTCAGTTAAAACCTAAACACACTTACCTCGATGATGTCTACTTAATTCACGAAAAAAATACACATTAGAGAAATGAAACACTCTGCTCACTCTGCCGTAGAAAGATACAGCAAGCTTTTAGCAGGAAAAAATAAATAGCTCGGAAGCAGAGGTAAAACTATATATTTTTTGTGATGTTATTCCTGCATTGTAATGCACTACATTTTCCAGCTTTAGAATTCTTCAGCTTTTTATTCTTTTATTGTGGAGACTAAACTTCTAAAAGGATTTTTCTCTGTGCACTCCATTTTCACAGAATCCCATTTCCAAAATGCATTTAAATGTATTATGAGCTCTTTTCAATCCATCTGAAAATCTGCATTTAATTGTTTTGGTTTTTTCTTTTGTAGGGATGCACAAGGCTGATAAAGATTTACCTGGCTATTCACTTCCACTGTGGCTTGTGCTGAGCTTCAGCTGCAATCTCATAAACTCCAGAAGCACTTTGCTCACACGAGGTTCCCGGAACTGCCGACAGGGCAGTGAAGCTGCAGCATTCCCAGAACAGCAGAGTATTCAAGACTCAACTAAAGGCAAAAACTAAAGCTGGATGAGAAAGACTGCCATTCATTCCAATCTCCCTAGAAAATATCATCATAATATGGTTTGGTTTCTTTGGCTCTTTTTATTCAAAAGGTCTCACACTAACACAGTAACTTTACAATAGAATAGTGAGAAACTGGCTTATCAGCAGTGGTGTGTTAGAAAAGATAATTTTTTTCTTAAGATCTCGTTTTCAGTGAAACCTTGGACAGGAATTCCTCCCACACACAGAGCTAACTTTCATCTGTCCACTGAAGAGGGCTTCCATGTCACACTTTCTTTACACTCATCTAAATGCACCTTTCTACACTTTTCATCCCATGCTCCCACATAATCTTCCTCACTATAAAAGCATTTTAGGATTTTTCTGCTCATGATTCATCTCCTAATTATTATTCTTGCTTTGCTTTATCTGTAGATTCTTTTGTGTGTGTCAAAACCCTCCTTAGGGAAGTTCCATTTGGCTCATTGTCAAACATATGCTCTTTATATATGTTTATACTTACTCTCAGACAAAACTTCTGTACTGATGAAATAAAAAAAAAAAAACTTCCTCTCAACCCCCTTTGGAGAGATCTGTGGAAGAACTGACTGATTATTCAAGAGAGTCACTCTCAACACAAATAATTGTTTTACAATTATCTTCCTTATGCATTTCATAAAATTTTCCATTTTACTTCTTCGTGATGTTAATTTCTGTAAGGGATATTTGTCTGGCAGAAACTGGTTGTTATATTAAGTACAAAGCTTTTCTTTTTTCTTTCCCTTTACTGTAATGCTGGCATTAGCTAGGTGGAAGGGGTTCACTACTGCTTTTGCTTGAACCTATCATTATAAAGAGCCTATATGTTAAAGAATGACTTTCAGCAACTTTAATGAGAGCTGGAGGGCATTCAGCAACTCCTAAGAACAAGTCCCAAATCACCACAGCATTAAAAAATCCATCTGAGCTGAGATTACATGCAAGGTATGGCTGTGTTTGAAGAAAGACAAGATGATAAGGAAGTACAGTAAAAAGTAAAAAGACTAAAATAAAATCTTTTACTACCTTTTTATTACCAGGGTCTTAAGCACTCTGTATGTTCCTGAGATCAGAGAACAGTGATTAAATCCAGCTTACCACTGTCTTTTACAGACCTGCCAAAGGCACAGATCTGTAGCGAGATAACAAAAATTTCACTGGTCACACGTGGGGAAAAAAAAAAAACAAAACACCATGACATACTAAAACCTGTCATATGCTTCTGGCACTGCTCTGTCAAGGAATTGCAGGTCTCACAAAATGTAGCAGTGTATGATCCGAAACCTGCTAGCATACCCTTTAGGAAGGTATTCATTAACTGCTCTCGATAGATGAGGAGAAAACTGTTTCATCTTAGACAAATCTGAGCTGCCTCAAGATTCAAAGCGAGACATTTTCCATTTGCTATTGCCCAAATTCTTTTTATTTAGTATATTTTGCCTTGAAAATAGAAGTAATAAACGCTCTTCTTTCTGAGCAATGAAAAAGATTAAATTTACACAAAATCAATGCAATTAACTTTATTTTTCATTTTCAGTTAATGTTACTCATAAGGCTTACAAATTCCTCCCTATGCTGACAGCCCCAGCAAGAATACCATGTCCAGTATGAGCAAAGGCAGCACAAACTTCATCACTCTCTCCTGCTAGCATCACTGAAAAGATGACCTGAAGAAAACATGGGCAAAAAGATCACTTTGGTCTTCACAACACCGTGGCCACCAACCTTGACCCTTCCAGTATAACATTAAAGGTGGAAATTAGGACTAATATGGAGAATATATTTTTACATTGACGCTGTACCAGGACAGCTAACATTTCATACAAACCATAATGACATTTGCCCTCATCTGACTTGCAGTGGATTTCAAAATGTGACCTAGAGGTGAAAAACTGTATCATATTATCAGTCTCTTGAACCACGCAGTCACTTATTACTGTCCCTTTATATTACTCATCTGGAACAAAAAATGTGCAGTTCATTTCCCCATACAGATAGAAGTAAGAGGCTCTTTGCCCCAAAATGACTGCAATCTTGCTTAGAAATTAATTACAGGACTGAATGAATAAAATATACTTTGCTTCAATACTAATGAGTTCAAAAGATCTGACATACTGTATTGTATCACAGAATTATTATTTGTGAAATAATAAATGACAGGGCCATCACAGGTACTTATTAATTCAACACTGAAGTTTGATACCAAGAGATACAACTGAATACTGGGATTGTTATTGCCATTTCAAGCCTACTTCCGCAGTATTATGCCCACAACAAATTAAGAAACTAATTGTTTCAAACCCACCCAAATTACTGTGTATTTTAAATACTCTCCTAATAAAGAATTGAAGGCCCTTTTTCCTTATACTCTCATAAGATCATATAATCATGGGATAACCTAAGTTGAAAGTAATCTCTGGAGGTCATCTGATAAAACCGTCACCCATAGCAGGGCCAAATTCAACAACAGATGCACATCAGTTAGATCAGGTTTTTCAAAGCTACGTTCAGTTGGGTTTTGAATTTATTCAAGGATGGAGTTTCCACAACTTGTCTGGAAAACATGATCCAATGTATGACTGCTCTCACTGCGAATTTTTTTCCTAACATTTAATCAGAATTTGTCCCTTGTTGCATCTAGGGTCCATTGTCGCTCCTCTTTTCGCTGTGCACATCCAAGAAGAGAACATATTACCAATATCTGTACTGACTGCATGAATTGAGTCCAGTCCTATTCAAGTGAAGTACAAAGCCTCAGCTCATTTTTCCGGTGCAATACCAGGGCCAATGGTCGGTGTGACTGCTTTGAGCCTCTCTTTATTCACCTAATCAATTAAATTCATTTATTTACATGCAAAAGTAATTTGGATATCATAGAAGAGCCAAAATGCAGAGTATTTACTTGAAAAATTAAATTCTGATTTTGTTACTTATTTGACAACCTACCAGTCTGACCCCAAAACTAAAAGGTTCTACTTTATACTTCTAAGATAAATGTAAGATATATACACATTGAAAGACAAGGCCTAAGATTACCTCATCTTACAAGTTTTCATTACAGATCCAAACCTCACAAAATCAGCAAGACTTAGACGCTGCTTAATCAACTGCCAGTGCAGTCGATCTCACTTCATCTCTAAACATAAACCTATTCTGCGTTCAAGTTGCAAGTCCTACCCAAATCACATTTGGATCCAACAATGCTATCCTGCTGAATTGCAATGATTTCCAAAACCGCAATCTTTGTTTCCTAGTCCCAAGAATTGTGACTTGGCAGAATATTGCAGATCTTGAAATAAAAGCAGATCAGCAGCACATCCCAATATTCTTAAAATAATTATTTCCAAAACTTTCTGATCTTACAGACAGGAAGGATAGCTATATAACTTCCAATTTTCAGTGAATTAATTGCCATTATTATGGGTGAACTCTTAACTCTTTCACTTCACCACTGTAAAAATAGTCATTATATTTTCATACAGAAATTGATCGTCAGTCACAGGGCAGCAAGAAACTGCAGAAAAATAGCCTGCTGTGGTGAAGGGAGCCTAAAACTAGAGCAAAAGTTGTGTGGCTTCTTTAAGCAATTCACCCAGTTCAGAAATTTCAGAACGTTCTGCAAGGTCAGAGTTCCTCCAGTTTCGAATTCCCAACTTTGGATCACTGAACTGGAAGAAGTATTACGTGCAGCTTTGGCAGGAGAGGATTTCACTACTGAGACTGAACTTGTGGTGCATGAAGTGGTTAAACACTACAGTGCTGATGCACTGGGAATGTGTGTTTTTCTAACAGGTACCTCCCAACAATTTTGTAACATAAACCAAAAACACAAAGTGAAAAACACTTATTGCTCGTTGTTACTGATTTGTCCCTGATGAGAGACACCCTAAAAATTATACATTTTTCAGATTGCAAAGATTTAACTCAAGTAGTCCTACTGGATGCAGTGTATCACTTCCAATCTTAATGTTAAACACAATTATACACCCATACAACATGTGTATCAGCCTCTTAGGCCCCGCCACCAGCAACAGTTACATGTTCTGGGGGATGTCACTTGAGTTATTGGAGCAAATCACCATTCACACGTCAGCTGCCTTAACAGAAAGGGAAACACCCTGCAACCAGTGCATTGTCCGGGGCTAAAATCCCAAGCCTCCTCCACCCCCTCATACTTCCTCCTCCTTTATCAGTGGACAGATGCTTCATCTCCAGATCAATGGGCCAGTGATTCTTTCACCAACATAAAGAGATGCAGCAATTTACCGGTTCAAGGATTTTACTTTCTCAAATTTATCAAATCCCGCCAATCCCTGAGCTGTTAACTGAATAACTGTTGTCTGTCAGTTCGAACACACAAGCACAGAGAGCTGAAATTCCAAGTTAGAGTTTCCAGCTTTACGCAGCATTTTAAAATAAGATGAAAATCTATGCATGGCATATATCACTTCCCCACGTAACAGCTGAAATTCCACTATGTACAGTAACAAATGATGAAATGTTATCATTCAGTCTAATGGATATAGTCTCATCTCCAAGTGTAAGGATTTACATACATCAGTATAATTAATGTTAATAGCAATCACAAACATAAATCTTCTGAATATTGAGAGGAATGAGTCTGTTAAAACGACCAAGTGCACTCCTCAAACAATCGCTAGTCAAAACATCAATACACAGAAGCTATGTTTCCACTGGAATCACTTCCCATCGTGGTCTGCTGACACGTTATTTGGAAAGTAACAGGTTAAATAGGGAACGGTCTGTTTCACTCTAACTATACTGGATAAAACACACACTTCTATATCAAGACCTATACAATGAACACAGTGCAGGAAAGTCCAAGGATAAATATATGAAATAAGATTTTCAAAGCAATGAAGGGGACTTAGCCACGTGCTTTCCATTAATCTTCCCTTCACCACTTTGAAAGTCTCATTCACGATCTCTGCTATTTAGAGTTCTTTGTGCTTGTATATCTGTACACTTCTAGGTACCAAAAAACTTCCACTTACTGTAAATGTTGAAACAAAATTATCCTGCAATGGTAGCTTCTCAGAAACACATTTTCATAGCAGCACGAAGGTTTTCACTGTGTGACGCATATTAACATCAATTCGATTCACACAGCTAAATCTCTCTGCAATTCCTTGCCAATTTACCCCTTCCAGAATTCTGTATTGTTTGAATTTCTTTTATTTTCCAAACATTTTCATGTTGCAGTATTTTATGGCGGTGGCTACACTAGCACAGGCACCGTCTCTGGCAGCTGCTTTAATTTTGTAGTACAGACAAGGCCAACATCCGAGACTTCTAGTGGCACCAGTAAGAATTATGGCTGTAATCCAAAGGATTCATATATCCTTATGATATATTTTCCTGATAGCTCCTAATAGTCTTAATGACAGATTTATGCACAAAAAGATACACATAAGCTTCTGAGTTCTTAGCTTGACAACTTTGGAAATGGCATATGACAATGCTTCAGTCAGGAAGAGCAAAAGAGTGAAAGATCATGGCGGGGGGGGTAGGGGCAAGTTGGGGGAGAAGCACGATATTGTTCTCCTTATACAAAATTCTTTTAGCTTTCAGAAGCAGAATCCACCTGCAGAGGTTCGAGGAAACCATGCAGCTAACAGTTTTTCCTGACCTGGTGCCACCTAGTCCCCCCCGGCTCGGTGATTATTTCCAGAAACCTGTACTACCCATAATGATATGGATACACATTTAAGAACGAGGTTATCATTAAATGATAGAAGACTAACTACAGACCGTCCTTGGGATTACTGAATTCAACACTAAAATGTGTTTATTATGAAACCTAAAAGCTGTCAGTCAGAAATAAACATTTTCATGGATCAAAACATAACTGAAAACTGGTATTATTGTCATTTTTATGTCAAAATCCTCCAACTGACAAACAGCACTGAAAATTACAAACAAATCTTCTTGAAGTTAATACACTTAATGCATTATCATTAGAGAAAGGGTATTTTATATATTGTCATACAACAACTGTTGTTCTCTTCACCTTGTAATTCTCATCCCAGCAACAAACAAACATGCAGACTAGGCAAAAGTTGGAGAAGATAACAGTTTTAAGGGATCAAGAAACTGTGCTTTGAGGCCATTAAACACTGCATCTTTCTTTAGAACATGAACCAAATCTTCACTATGAACACGTTTCCAGGAATTTGGCTTTTTTATTTCACATCATCTTATACCAAAGATAATCTACATAGCACACGTATGCTATAAAAGGGGTTGTCAACTCTATTTTATAAAATACTTCTTTTGCAGCTGGTATCTAAAGGTTAATCTTAAGGTTAAGACTGAACTGCTCCCAAGCCCTTTCCTGACATGACCAGAATATGACTAAGCTGAACAACTTCCTTTTTTAAAATACGTGCCCATCTGCCTCTTTTGCTAAAGTTTTTCCTCTGGTGGTGTATATCATCTGTACTTCTGAAATGCTACAAATTAGCACTACAAGTGCTTTGGGTTTTGTAACACTTAATCTAAATGTTGTCCACAACCAGTAATACCTCTTTCACCCCTCCCTAAATGGCTGCAAGGTAAAATAAATCTTGCTTAATGACAGTAATGTCCAGGGGTGCAGTTTTGTTGTGCATGCTTTATACTCATGACCTCTGAGATGTTAGAAAAAGATCTAAAACCACCTGTAGAGACAACCTCTACAGACATAAACTGAACACTACCACCACTCAGATCATGAAAAGTACGTGAGCTTTAAGTTCATGTATACTAGATTACTTCTTGGATCTAAACCACAACTTTTATTTTTAAATGAAAACAAATTAAAATGAGAACACTTTGCCACACAAACATTTATCAGGGCCTGAAAGACATGGATATGACAGTGGAAAATTGTTATAAAACAGGTAAGTACAGTAGAAAAAACTGCACGTTAAAGTCATTTTTAAAAGTTGTTATATCATCCGATAGGTCTTTTATAAAATATGAATCTTTTTCTGAAAGACTTTATATGCATTTCTCTGCAGATTATGGTGGCTATTCACACTTTACATCAATTTTTATAGCCTCCAAGTAATTCTACAGAATAGTAAATACAGTTATTACAACCTTCACAACTGGCGGAGAGATATATTTGAAGAAAACGGGTTTGTTTCCCCTCCCACATGCACTGAAGTAAATCAGGAGTGATTCTGCTGCAGTCGATAGGACAATATCTGCAAAACTGATGCAAAACAAGAAAAAAAAAATGGCCAGAAATGTATAAACAAAGCTTTCCCCACACTAAAAGTACAAATTGCATGTCTTCTCTGCTCTCTGGCAAGGTTGTGGCATTGAAGTACTTATTCCACACTTAGCTCCATCGTACTAAAGCACATCTCAATAAGGTTCAGACTCGCACTGGAAACAATGGAGGTATGGTAGTTTACACAGGCTGAGAATCTGGCATAAAGCCTTGAAAAGGAACGAGGATCTTCAAATGAATTGTGCGTATTGCATTTAAGTGTATTACCCCTGAAACAGAAGGGATTTCAAAGTGCTGTAACAGAAAACTAGAGAGATTAGCAAAGGATTAGGAAGGAAAAAAAAAAAAAGAGTAAATGAATCCCACTTTTCCTCTTTACAGACACGCACAAGGAACAGCACTCATCTTAAGAAAGATCATGTGGCAAAATGATGACTCTGAGTCACTAGAAAAGAGAAAAATCTTTTAAAATACTCTTGGGACCAGGGACTACTGTTAAAGGAAGAGCGCTATTTTATCATCCGGCTAATGAGCCGGAGGAAGGATTATTACTGTTTGGCGGCGTTTTGTCTCAACAACTCTTTTTTTCCTCTCGAAACAAACATGCCAACTTCAGTAAACAAAGAGACGAAGATGCACCGCTGCGTTGTTCCCATCGCACGCTGAGGAATACTTGACCGGAGGAACGGAATCCCGAGAAAACTCACAGGAGAGGGACGGCAGGCGCCGCTTTTACACAGGTTAAGACAAAAAAAAAAAAAAAAAAAAAAAAAAAAAACACAAAACCCGTACAGCAAAAAGGGAAAGCGGCGGCAGCGATGCCGATGCCGGTGTTTTTTCCCGCACACACACCCCCCTCCCCTTTCCCACCGCCGCCCCGACACGGGCGGTCCGCAGCGCCCGGCCCCGGCCCCGCCGCGCCAGCCCTGAGGGGGCACCGGCCGAGGGGTCGGAGAGGGCACCGTCCTCCCCTTCTTTCTCCCCAGCGCCTACTTCCAGCAGACGGGGGAAGCCCCCGCCTGGCACCGGCGGGGGGGAGCGAGGCCGCCCCGAAGCCAGGCCGGGCCGGGGGAGTCTCTCTCCCTCAGGCGGGGCGGGAGGGCGGCCGCCCGGGCTGCGGCGCCGCGGCACCCGCCGCCTCTCCCCTCCCCAGCCCGGGGGCCGCTCTCGCCCCACGCCGCCTCCTTCTCCTCCTCCTCCTCCTCATCCCGTCGCGCTGCAAAACTTACGAGCCCCGGGGGCTGGAGCGGGCGGGCGGCACTCGCACAGGGCGCGGACAGCTCCGCGGACCGGGGCACCGCCGCTCCGTGTGTCCGGGGCGGGGAGAGCGCCCGTCCCTTCCCGCCCTCCCGCCCCCCTTCCCGAAGCCTCAGCGTGCCCCGGGGCGGGCGGTCGGGCACTCACCAGCTGCAGCGAGCAGAGGAAGATCAGCGTGCAGCGCCCCGTGCAGCAGCCCATGGTGGCAGCCGGCCCCGCCGCCGGAGAGCCGCCGCTTCTCCTCCTCTTCTTCTTCCCTCCCGCGCTGCCGCGGCCCCGGAGGCGAAGCGGGGGGCTCACCGCATCCGGACGGAGCGGCCGGGCGGGGTGTGTGTGTGTGTGTGAGGGGTGTGTGTGTCTGTCTGTCTGTCCCGCCTTTCGCTGCTCCCCCTCCTTTGTTGAGGGGGTTTCTCCTCGGCGGCGGGAAGGAGCGCGCAGAGGTCAGCGCGGCCCCGGGGAGCGGGGATGGGGTGGGGTGGGGAGGGCTGCGGGGGTCTCTGCCCGGCGCGGCGCGGGTCTGGCTGTGGGGAAGGGGCAGGGGACGGGGGTGGGCGTGTGCGGACCGGGGCGGGGGTGGGCAGAGGGACCGCGTGCGGGGAGGCGGGGGGTGGGTGGGCGTGCGGGGGCGGGCGGTGGAGCCGAGGGGCTGCGGTAGGTGTGAAGGGGAGAGAGGAGCGGGGGCAGCGGCGGGCTCTCCTCAGGGCGCCGCGCCGGCGGACGGGGCGCGGAGGGTCCCTTGGGGTGGGCTCCGAGGGCAGCCCGGCGCGGGCCGCTTGTTGCGGGCGCCCGGGGAAAGTTCAAGGGACTTGGGCGGCTGGAGGCGGGGGAGGGCGGAGCGGGGCCGGCCCCGCCGCAGCCCCCGCCCGTGCGGCGGCCGGGGAAGCCCCGGGGGCGGGCGGCGGGCCGCTGTTGGCGGCCTGCGCTGTGCCGGGGAAGGGGCGGAGGGGGTCCCGGGGGGGGGGGGGGGGGCGGCGGCCGCTGTCCCTCGGGGAGTCCCTCAGGCGGTGGCTGCGTGCCCGCTCCCGGGGAGGGCGGCAGGCGGGAGGTACCTCAGGCAGCCCCTTTGCCTCCCCCGGCCCCGCCGGAGCGCGGGCAGGGCGAGAGGAGGGCCCGGGGCGTCCGAGGCGGCCGCTTGGGGTTGTTTCATCCCCTCCTGGGTGGCGGGGAAGGGGTGTCCCCTCCCGGGCGGCGCCATTGTGGCCGGAGAGCCCGCCGGGCTCCGCTGCCCCTCGCAGCCGCTGTGGAGGGGGAAGGGCCGCCGGCGACGAGGGGCTCGGCCCCGGCCATCGCCTCTCTCTTGGCAAAGGTAAACGGACTCCCCCAGAGTCGCGAAGCAGCATTGCTGCGTGCAAGGAGGCGGGTGAACAACCAGTGCTCTCCAGGAGCCTCTCCGTGGGCAGCTGGAGTGGGATCCGTGGAGATACATCGGTCCCTACATCTATATGTGCGCTTTGGCTGTAGGCACGTAACGTTTCAGGGAGAAGAAATGGATACAAATAGGCACACCGTCGCTTAAAAATGTTTTTACACACGGATGAAGTTTCAACTACCTTTTTTTTTGTTTGTTTTTGGTTTTTTTTTTGTTGTTCCTCTCCAACAAAGTAGGGATAAATCAGCTTATTTTTTACAGGCATTAATGCAAAAGTGTCATGTTCTGCTCACCAGACAGTGCTTTCCTACAGCCCGTTACCAGCTGCTCTTCCACAATACACAGACTTCTGCCAAATAACACTGAGGCACACAACACATACAACTTCTAATTTATGCATTAAATGGTCGTGATAGTAGTCAAATAATTCCAAAACTACTGCAAAACACTATTGTGTCATATTAGATTTGGAAAGCTGCTTTTTTTCTGACACTTCTCTTCTAAGTAGGAAAGCATTAAGATCGTTTTATGTACCAAACCCAAGGAACAAAAGAAAGACAAGTAAGAACCAGATTCTGCTCATCCAGGATATGTATTTGACTAGGTATGCATGTGAGGAGTGCAAAATATAACCCACATTGCACAATATACAAAACTTCAATAAAACAGCCTGAGATTTATATTTCTGTGTATGGCTTTAAGATAAAATTCTACCTGGGGCTAAGCTTTACTGAAGTTACATGTTCTGAGAACATATTTATTTTGAAGGATGAATACTTGAAGATATGGAAGTAAATTGAAAAGGCGATAGTTGCCAAAAATCCATTGTGCTAGCCTGAACTGGTAAATGTTATCAGTAATTGGTTTTCTATACAGAGGGCTTAGAGCAGGCATCATCTCTCTGGACTTCACTGAGGTATTTAATACACCACAAGATCTTCTTAGTTAAACCGAATAATACAGAGATTAATAATAAGAATTGCAGGGTGGGTAAGGAACCAGAAAAATGAAATGACAAGAGCCAGTGCTGAAGGGATTTTACTTGTGCTCCCCTTATTTAGCCCCTGCTTGTACGTCAGTGGGATGAGGTCCATAACTCTATTTCCCCCCAGGGGCAGCGTTCTCATAAGTAGCTAAACCCTTCCTCTTCCTTCTCACAAGAAAGCAGATACCTTCCAGTACTAGGATAGTAGCTGACATAAACCCATGTTCTTTGTTAAGGAACTGCCTGAAGAGCTGGATAAGGTACGCAAGGCACTTTTCACTTCTCCAAGCTATTGTTTTAGCAGCCTGCAGAACCAACTGGGTATTACTGTTTCAGAGATAAGCACTGTTCAAGCTGTCTTAAAATCATAGAATCGTAGAATGGTTTAGGTTGGAAGGGACCTTAAAGATCATTGAGTTCCAGCCCCCCTGCCATGGGGAGGGACACCTCCCACCAGACCAGGTTGCTCAAATCCCCATCCAGCCTGGCCTTGAACACCTCCGGGGATGGGGCACCCACAACTTCCCTAGGCAACCTGTTCCAGTGCCTCACCACCCTCAGAGTACAGAATTTCATCCTAAAACCGTTACCCCTCATCCTATCACTATACTCCCTGATAAAGACTCCCTCCCCATCTTTCCTGTAGGCCCCTTTAAGAATTTGGACGGCCACAATAAGGTCTCCCCAGAGCCTTCTCCTCTCCAGGCTGAACAACCCCAACTCTCTCAGCCTGTCCTCACAGGAGAGGTGCTCCAGCCCTCAGATCATCTTTGTGGCCCTCCTCTGGATCTGCTCCAACAGGTCCATGTCCAGTCTCCAGACTTAGTCTTCCAGACTATAAGAGGCAGACAATTCCTTTTTTAAAAAAAAAAAACAAACAAAACAAAAAAAAAAAAAAAAAAAAAAAAACAAAAAAACAAAAAAAAAACCAGAAATAAGAGAAAACCGACAGTGGTTATTTCTGTATAGACAGTTTAACTCACCCATCTTCACAATTTCTGATCTCTGTGTTACTGAACTTGAATTCCAAAGCCAATAACTT
Source organism: Pluvialis apricaria (assembly GCA_017639485.1). Taxonomy (NCBI): domain Eukaryota; kingdom Metazoa; phylum Chordata; class Aves; order Charadriiformes; family Charadriidae; genus Pluvialis; species Pluvialis apricaria. Next base: position 130,144,837 of record CM030008.1, on the reverse strand, counting down.
TCAAAGCATATAAAAGTCTCAGAAGTGACATCTAAAAAGTGAAAAAAAACCACCTTTTCCATACCAGTTACATCTTTGCCTATCCTTATAAACAATGGAAATTCCTGTCTTCATTGAGAAAAGTTTCATAGAGCTCTATGAATCTCTAACATTTTGCTGTTTGCTTTCTCATGTTCCTGAAGTATTTTGCAATTTCTGTCCTCTAGCCAGCCAAAATTGATCTCAAAATGAAAATGACAGTTGTGTAAAGCAGATTTATTCCTGAGTATAAGGTTCCACAAACAAAAAACTGTTACCCGGTCAGGGAAGCAGTAAAAAAAATGTTAATTAACAAGAGAATGCTGTAGAACATGACTTCCCCAGGAGCACAAGGAACAAAGCTATTAGGATGCCATTGCCCTACAGCTGAAACACTGGGCATAGGAGAGATACAGGAGAAAGAACCTGGGTCAGGAGGAGGTTAAAAATAAAGTATGATTATGAGAAGGCATAGGATTCCTAGAACACATCAGAGAACACAATATAAGAATAATATAATGTAGAAAGTAAAGAGGAAGGACTGTATTTTATAGAATTCTCAACCCATGAATTGGGTAGAGAGGCTGATAGTCAAATAACCGTAGAAACCCATTTCCAGCTTCATAATGAAGACAGCCCTAATACAGCACCGTGCATGCCAAGTAGGTAAAAAAATGGTGTAAGCACTAAAAAGCCCTGTGGACTAGCTTAATGCCTAACAAGATGCGCTGTATGGATGCAAATTTAGTGCGCTTGAAAAGAAAGCATGTACTCAAAAGCTTTATGTTCGTGTAGACATGGCCATACCCTGACATAATTGTATGATTCCTTATGCTAAAGCTGTAATTGTAGGCCATCAGAGCTGGTGCTTTTAATCTCACTGCATTCAAAGCAGAAAACCAAGGTTGTTCACATTTATAGGAAAACAGCATCACGAATACCTATAAAAGATATTACAGCTATATAGTAGAGACTTCTGTTTCCTATAGGTTTATTCCTTGGTAGATTATATTCTTCAGAATCAAAGATATGAAAATTTTAGGTCTTAAGAACTAAAATCACCAGTAAAAGATCTCATATCAAGAGGTCAAAATGAAATTCATAATATTTGACTGTTCTTGTAGCTTTTTAATGGTGTATACTGTTCATCTAATAAGCCATTTACTCGCTGGAGTTTTCCTCAACCTGCATCAAACTCATCTGGCCACTGACCTGAGCTTAAGGAGATGAATTTTGTTGCCCGCTGGACTACAGTAATAATCACAGGTGACAGCAGAAACGCTTCCTTCATAGCCTGACTTTGCCATTTTTAATCATTAATATTATTCAGAGGAAATTCCTGATAAAAATGAATAAGAATGTCAGAGGATAACCCTAATCCTGGAAAGATTTGTGTATTTACTTAATTTTAAACACTGAGAGTAGCCCTAGATATTGTGCAGAGATTAGGTAAGTACATTCAGGGTCTGCAGAACCAGCGCTTAAGAACAGATTCCCGTGGCCTCAGATTTCACCTTTAATTTTGGCATTTAAGGCAGAAAGACTGGGAATCAGAAGCTTTGTAATTACTTTTTAAGCTTTCCCAGAATGAGAGAGGATAGAGGGATCAAAATATACCTCCATATAGCTATCAACAGGTCACACTTTAGGCAGACATACAGTCGTAATAGCTTAGAAAAACATTCCACTGTGTATTCCCCAAGCAGTCTTGAAATACCTCAAGCAAACTAGAAACCCCATGAAATTTAATATACCTTTAAAGACAAATGAGGGTTTCAAGATATTATCAGTGTTTTCAGTAAATCCTATTTTCAATTTATCCTTCTGAAGGCAGGTACACAATATAATGATCTAATTTTTCATTCCGATGTTAACACCTGCTGCTAGAAAACTGTATTCTTCATTAAAATGCAAGTACTTTATGGAATGGAAATATATGTTCATTATGAATGTTGGTTTTTATTTTAAAAATAGCATTTTGAATGAAGTGGGGAACCAGGGTGAGGCAGAGCCCCTCGAGGAGGAATTCAGGCCCGTGGGGACAGGGACGTGTTGATGCCCGGGCAGGAGATCTGCCCACGGGTCAGGCTCAGGGCTGGGGAAGGGCAGGGCTGTGGGGAAGCCGGAGCCCCGCCGTGCTGCAGTGCCGCTGGGGCAGGGACTGACAGCCCCGGGGGGGCTGAAATGGGGTCCTGGGCCGTTGGCAGGGTGGAGGCAGCCCCACGGGGGTGGGCAGGGACAGGCAGGGCGAGTGGTGCCCTCGGGGCCCTGGCAATATGAAAGCAGTGTTGAAAATATGAGCACCTTAAGTACACAGACTGACCCCTTGTAACTCATTCAGGTTTGTCAGCAATAGACTCCAGCTCAGCTTTGGGCTTGGTTTTTCTGTCTTTATCTCTTCTCTTCTCTTCTCTTCTCTTCTCTTCTCTTCTCTTCTCTTCTCTTCTCTTCTCTTCTCTTCTCTTCTCTTCTCTTCTCTTCTCTTCTCTTCTCTTCTCTTCTCTTCTCTCTTCTCTTCTCTTCTCTTCTCTTCTCTTCTCTTCTCTTCTCTTCTCTTCTCTTCTCTTCTCTTCTCTTCTCTTCTCTTCTCTTCTCTTCTCTTCTCTTTCTCTCTTCTCTTCCTCTCCTCTCTCCTCACTCCTCTCCTATCCTTTTTCTCTTTTCTCCCTTCCCTTCCCTTCCCTTCCCTTCCCTTCCCTTCCCTTCCCTTCCCTTCCCTTCCCTTCCCTTCCCTTCCCTTCCCTTCCCTTCCCTTCCCTTCCCTTCCCTTCCCTTCCCTTCCCTTCCCTTCCCTTCCCTTCCCTTCCCTTCCCTTCCCTTCCCTTCCCTTCCCTTCCCTTCCCTTCCCTTCCCTTCCCTTCCCTTCCCCTTCCCTTCCCTTCCCTTCCCTTCCCTTCCCTTCCCTTCCCTTCCCTTCCCCCCATGTCCCTGTAGCCAGGAAGAACAGCCAGACTAGAATAAAGCACACGATCTTTGCAACTGTTTCTCATATTAACTACAGGAACAATATGCTGATAAATAATAAGGCTTTCTTCTTGTTTGCGGGTCAGTAAGTGATGCATTTTGAACCATTCAGTGTGAATAAACATTGCTACAATCCTCAATTTTAACATGGAAAACTTGAGTGGAGGTACACTGTAGTTCACAAGAGTGGAGTTTACGACAAAAATTGTTGTAAACAACCATTGAAAGATGGATATAGAGTGTTTACACAATAAACCAACCTCTTTCTATCCTCAGAGTATTTCTTGGTAATAAAAGATACTTTTTGGTGAAGCATTTCTTTAGATGGATGCAGATACACTCGGAGTATTTCCACTGACATTTCCCTGATGAGAATAAACGCAAAGGAGAACATGTATCTTTTTTCCCACTGAAACCACGAACAGCTTATCACGTGTCCAGCTGCAGATGTATGATGACAAACATTTTCAATGATCCATTCATCATTGTTTAAAAATGTTTCAGCTCTCTCACCATGTACATGTTTGTATAGAAAAGTCATTCAAAATGGAATGAATGAATTTATATAATCTGAAATGGAGTATAGAATGGATTGTTTTCCTTTGCTTGCTGAAGTTCTTGTGTTAGGTTTTTAAAAGACGACACTGATACCCGCTGTGTTATTCACAACCAAAGGGTTTTAGATGCTGGGATGGTCTGAAATATTCTTGTGACATATTCATCGATGACCTGGATGAGGGGACAGAATGTACCCTCAGCAAGTTTGCTGATGACACAAAACTGGGAGGAGTGGCTGTCACACCAGGGGGCTGTGCTGCCATTCAGCGAGACCTGGACAGGCTGGAGAGTTGGCCAGAGGGGAACCTAATGAAGTTCAACAAAGGCAAATGTAGGGACCTCCACCTGGGGAGGAATAACCCCATGCACCAGTACAGGTTAGGGGTTGACCTGCCAGAAAGCAGCTCTGCAGAGAGGGTGGACAACAGGATGACCATGAGCCAGCAATGTGCCCTCATGGCCAAGAGGGCCAATGGTATCCTGGGGTTCATTAAAAAAAGCGCGGCCAGCAGGTCGAGGGAGGTCATCCTCCCCCTCTACTCTGCCCTGGTGAGGCTGCATCTGGAGTACTGTGTCCAGTTCTGGGCTCCCTGATTCAAGAAGGACAGGGAACTGCTGGAGAGGGTCCAGCAAAGGGCTACAAAGATGATGAAGGGACTGGAGCAAGTCTCTTACAAGGAAAGGCTGAGAGACCTGGGTCTGTTTAGCCTGGAGAACAGAAGACTGAGAGGGGATCACATCAACACTTATAAATATCTAAAGGGCGGATGTCAAGAGAATGGGGCCAGGCTCTTTTCAGTGGTGCCCAGCGACAGGACACGGGGCAACGGGCACAAACTGAAACACAGGAAATTCCACCTGAACATAAGGAAAAACTTCACTTGGTGGGTGACAGAGCACTGGAACAGGCTGCCCAGAGAGGTTGTGGAGTCTTCTTGTCTTGTAGTTAAAATTTCATATTCAAAACCCACCTGGATGCGTTCCTGTGCAACCTGCTGCAGATGAACCTGCTTTGGCAGGGGGGTTGGACTAGATGATCTCCAAAGGTCCCTGCCAACCCCTTCCATTCTGTGATTCTGTGGTTCTGTGACACTGGCTGCACTCACGCTCTGCTCAGCTTTTGTGACCTGGTGAATAAGACTTTGGATCTGGGCATTAGCGATAAACCCTCATAGCCCACTGTGGCACTGGCTTTGCCAGAGGAGGCAATACCTCCTGCTCTGGATACGTTCAGAACTCCCACTGAAATCAATGGGAGTTTGGGAAGCAATGAACACATTTCTAAGGCCTGAATAGGGCTCGTAGGCTGAGGTGACGGGTTGTTCCAAGCAATTGTTTTAAAGTTTCTGTTGTTGGCTTTAGTACAGGCAATATTTTTCTCTGAGTAATTCACACTCATTTTCCAGCTATTTTCAGACATTAAATGTCAGCTTTTCATAAGAAAGGCAAAACTGACTTGTCCGCTTGATGCCAAATAACAAAATTGACCTAAATTATGGTTATTATATTCGTAGTTTAAAAAACCTTCTTTTGTTATGTCTACAAAGCTGAAATATTTTAACTCAAGTTGTGGGGTTTTTTTCCACAGTGTGCAGGGTTGCCATTTAAGCCTATGAACACCATCCATCCAAGGAGATGCCCTAGGGGAATTTTGGTTCAGGGAAATGTACATTGTCTGATGGAATTTTTAACCTCTGGAGCCACCTGTATCCCTCAGAAGAAGCTGTCAGAAACGAGATCTGCATCTGATGCAAACTACCCTAAATCCATTACTGTCAGCTGAAACGCAGTGATACACGCAAGCGGACGATTTGACTACATAAAGTTGCCTTACCGTTACACAATCCATACACATGGTAAACATCTCATGTTTTTTGTACAAAGCCATCAGACTAGAATCTGGGAGCAAAGAGTTCCTACTTGTATGACCTAATTGGTGTTTTCTTTTTTTATAATAGTATTTTTTGCCATGTTAATATTTTCCTTTCAGTGAGCTCACAGTACAAACAATAACTTTCTAGGAAGTAATTGTCTGTCCTTTCAGTTTTTCATCAGAACAAATTTCTGTTTGCTAAATCAACCTGATTTACTAATTAACATCTGGATCTTATATGCACGCTATGCACACACACAATAATTCCACAATTATATTATATTAGCTATTTAAGGGCTCATCTAATTTTATTCTATACATAATCCTTGAAAATGAGATTTGCATAAAGTAATTTAAAATAGACAGGGCAAACTAGAAGTATATAATTATGTGTCGCTCTGAAATAAATACATTTTCAGTTTTCAATTTCCATAACTGAGTTCACTGGAACATAATTTAGCCTCTGAATATCTGAATTAATAATAAAATTACAATATTCCACTGTCATATATGTACTTACATGGAACTTACAGACACAGTCTCCTTTGTTGTACTTACTGGATTACCTGTGGGGCGAGTAAACCTTGATAACATTGAAACGATCCTTCTCTAGGAGCTGGGGGAAGGGAGGAAGGTGAGAAGCACTTTCAGCTCTAGTCTATTAAACAACTAAAGAGATTTTTCCCGTCAAGAATTCTACTGCTTCCATTGTGGGGAACTTAGGCTCCTAACCTTGGTTCTCTAAATTGTATTGAAGTTTGATGACTGTAATAACCTAAAGTCTACAACATAAGTATCCACCCTAACCTCCAAAATGAACCTCTTTGCAACTCGCTGTTTCTCTGATACCAGGCTATCAAATTATTTTTAGAGATTTTAACAACTCTTCGCAGACAGTTCAGAATTTATGAGTTGGCATGATAACAATCCATGCATTGTGAGGTAAATATGCTCCTCCTTTGTTTTCTCTATCGGTTTCCTACACATGGTAGATACCATTCTGTAACCTACTAATTCCATCGTACACTTCCAATTGCCAGTAGATAAGCACACTGTTCAACGTCCACACATACTGGCAATACGTGTTACCAAGTACGATGATTTTATCATGTTTGCTAATATTTGCTACTTGCATAAGACCAACTCAGGAGGCAAGTGATTACATGGGAAACTTAGTTTGCATAAAGAAAAATAAATCAAGGCTTCTCTACGACAAAGTAGAGCTGTTAAGTGTGTAAGGGTAACAGTAACGTACCAGTTGAATGGAAGCTAAATCAGTTCCAGAGTCTGATAGCACACGCTCTGACTGTTAAACATAATCATGCAGACTATATACTGATCAAGAAGGTAGTATGGATGAATTTTCAGCTTGAATGACCAATACTGTCTGAGAAGTGGGGTACTAGTTAATTATTTAATACAGATAATGTAGCCATATAGTTTTGCATTCATTTGACATTCCTGAAAGTTATAGTGCTGTGTTTAAAGTTAAATATGTGGTTGGGAATTTTCATCAATCTCTGTACTTGCTTTAAAAGCGCTCTTAAACAAAAAAAAACCCTCAGTCCCAGGATTCAAAGATGAATGTAGCAGGCAGTATTCTGATGACGACTTTATGCTGGGAATTAGGAGGACTCCAGCCAACAATGGAATGAGATTCTAGAACAACTTTCCCAAAGCTATTGGGAGAAAAAAATTAGGCCAATTAATTTTGAGATGGAGTTGACAAATTAATGAAGGGAAGTGGATGACACATAGACACTTGCAATACCAGGACCCTATAGGATACCAGGAAGTCCCTTTGAATTATAGGTAGATGTCACAAATTCTAACACAAAGACAGTATCAGGAGTGAAGGGAGGGAGATGTGTCAGAGAAAGAAAGCCATTGTGTCACCAGGGATACTTCTACAAAGATCCTGCACTGCACGGATGCCTCTAGGCAACAGACCCACTCTGAGTTAAGCAGTGCTCCAGGATGCTCAAAAGCAAATGAAAGCAACATTAGGAAACTTATTTGAATGTTCCTCTGAACAAACAGCAAATTATGACTGCCTCATACTTGAGAAAAATGGCCAGAGAGGCATTCAGGAGCAGTGCATAAACTCTAATACAGCTGCATAAAGAACTCACTGAATAACTCTGAATAATAGGCCAGCACATAAAAATCAGACTGTTTGCAGATAAATTTCAATAGGAAAAAAGCAAAAAATAAAAGGCTAAATTCTCTGAATAAATGCTTTACTGCAAATAATTTTCCCAGCTCTAATGAAGAGAGTTTGCTCTAGCAGCAGACAGAATAGGGCTGTGATGATAGATGATATCTTGGTCATTGAAAGCTGCAAGGATATTCTCTTCAACACCTGATCTTTACCCATGGCTAAATGAAAATGCTGTCTCTCAGTCAGTTAAGATTACCTGAAATGTAAAGTCCAGACAAAAGCCAGGTCAAGCAGACCTTCAATCAACGCTCAGGCAAGACGGGACCAGGCCAACAGCTAAGGGGGAACCCTTTTTAGTCCTGGGCAGTGGGAGAGGGAGCGGTGCAAGCCCCCGTCTCCCTGCCCCCATCGCTGCTGCGGCTGCAGCTTGGGCTAAGCCCTTAAGTGTAATTCCAATTTGACAGCTTGCATGGGTGTGAACACATTTAAGTAAAAAAGAAACCCTGCCAACCTTAGATGAATTAAACAACTGTGACACACGCTGGGCCAGATTCTCTAATGCACCACACGAAATTTACAGTGCTGCGACTGTTAACCGGAGTTCCAGTTCATTTTTAACGCCATAGTTAACAAAGCTGTATGTAGATGCAGTGATTGCTACAGATGTCAAAATGTTTGAGTGCTTTTGTCCAAGATTGCCTTTTGCAGTGAATTTTCATATAATGTTATGAAACTGGTAATGTGAAATGGGGGCCATGTTTGCATTTGCATGTCTAGTATCAAAGTCTGCTATTCATCCTTTTAAAAAGTTTTCTGATATGTCTTGATATATTCATACAAAACTTCAAGGCAGAGACTGTGTTCCACTAACTAATCCCTGTTTGGCTCTTAATGAACGTCTCAAAGAATGTTTCCATGGTAAACGTAAAAAACTAAACTTCAGAAAAGTTTTTGTGCTGTTGTCTTAAAACAGCTCATACGTCTGCTTTTCTATCCACTTGCCTACGTAAAGGAAAAAAAGGAAGAAACTTGGGAGCAAATAACAACTTGTATAACGTTTCTGCAAAAGCCAGTGAAACCAGCAATATCTGCGCCTGTCACTTGTTTGCCGAATCAAATATTTCAGAAGAAATGTAATATGTTAGTTTTATATTTTCAAATGTCACTATTCAATAGAAAATGTCATCTTTTCAGCAGGAACATGGAACTTAACAATATCATAATGAAACTGCAGTGAACTTCTGGATATGAATTTGACCTACCTGTGGTTCATTCTTCATGCCTGTGAAGGGTTTTGTTAGCCCCAAGGAAGAGAAAGGTGATATGAGCTGGGCTGGGGACACACAGGGACTCATCACATGCAGCTCCACTGTTTTTTGGCTGAGGGAACTCTTGTGGTTCAAATGTTACAGTAAATATTGAAATCTGAAAGAAATGTATAATTTAAGATGAAATGTTTGCTGTTATGTAAACACATTACCAGGTTTGATCAGCTCTTCTCTGGCAGAAAAAGAAGAATTATTAAGAAAGTGGTAAGAGAGAAGCCGCTGTGTGAAAGATGACATCTTTTCATTCAACGAGTTCTACTCCTCTGGGAAAGGGACTATGCCCATTAGTCTTTCTTTTGGTATAGGATTTGAAGCAAAGTACCTAAAATCTGGGTGGTAGAATTGTGCAGCTTTTTTTCATGTCTGCACATCCACATTCTTCCTGATTCCAGCAGTACCATGATCTTTTTGGTCAAGTGCATCTTTGGGAGCTAAAAAAAAATGAGTGATCCTTGCATTTTGGATAAGCAGGCACTTAATGGGAAACCAGTATCACTGCACGTGCAAAATATGTTCTGTTCATGTGTAAAAGGAGCTTACGCTATGTTTATTCCTCTGAAAAGATAGTCCCATGACAAGTGTGTTTTCTGTGTTATGTATTTTCAATAAACATGTTTCGGTTGTTGAACATCAATATGATCATACCAGGAAGAATAGAGCGTCGTACTCCAGGTTAAACTTCAGATGACAAGGGCCAAGAAAAATACTTTCTGATGAATGCTTTTAAAAAGACCACGAGTGAGGACTGGGAGATAAGGAGCAATAAGAACAGAATAACAGTGTCATTTTAAGGGCATTTGAGAACAGGATCACATTTATACCACATCTCTATGAAAAGTGTAAGCCAAGAATAGCAGCCCTGCCCTTCATCTGCTTCTAAATACACACCGCTGCCCTTCCAGTCGCCCTCCTCTTTAGGCTGACAAAGGCATTCTCATTGCTGAACAGCAAAACAGTTTGCATTAATCTGGATTAAAATTAGCCATTACTATTTTTTTCTTTCAAGTTAACTTTGAAGTGGACCCATTCTCCCATTCTGCTCATTACTTGGCGATGCAGATACTTATACTGGCAGCAGGCAGGGAGCAACACAGGGACAAGAACAAGCATTTGGGAACAGGGAAAGGGCAGGGCTGTTCTTTTTGGCAGCGATGCTACACTGCTTGCAGAATTGCAATGTTAAAGCATCCATCCCAATAGTGTTAGGTTATTTCTGCTTATCCTAGTAGAACCAAAGCAGATCAGGCTACACTGAGTGGGAGGCTTGGGCAAGGCAGTCCAACCCCACACGGTTACAGTGGCTGCAGTGTCCACTGGTAATGAGGTTTCGAGCAGTAAACAGGGAGTTTAAACGCCAATAGCGTTGCAATCAGTAGTGCAGCTTTTGTGAAGAGATGTGGACACCAAATCCAGATTTGTGCTGCAGCTGGTTAGCAGTGAGCTGCCGACACAAAGCAGCCCTAAAGTTGGGGTAGCCAATTAATGCAGGGAACTAGAATAGCATGCCATTGCTCTCCTGGCGGCGGGTATTTCTCTGCCTGGAAAGGGAGTGTAGTCAGATCATCCCTGATCTGTGACTCTCTTAAGTGTCCCAGCGGCCCTTATTTGTTGGTACAATCCTGAGTCTGTAGATCTCATTTAAAATTGCCGTAAGAACAGAACAGGAGCGAACGCATACACCTCCAGGCTGCTTCTGCTCCGAGCGAGCTGTGCACTGTTTGGCTGCATGGCTTTTCTTATTTCACAGATATGCCCGCTAACAAAGAAAACTAAGAAAACAAATACTTCTCAGTAAAAGAAATTGATTCTCTTTATTGTTTATGTATACTGGAACACTTGCTAAGTGATAGCTTAAAACACGTATTTGGTGGAAATGAGAAATCGCTTGTGATTTGGAATATACAAAGCACTTGATAGCTATCCGATAATGTTACAGTGCACAGAAAGTTCACTTCCTAGGGCTCTCTGGGGAGGACAAGCCACACAGCTTGTTATGGAGGCATTTAGAGCACATAATTACCCCATATTTTTCCATGAACATGAAGTAACTTTCACATGATCAAAAAGTCACTCCCGTTACACGACAGATGCTTTTTCAGTCAAGGGTACAGGAATTGCCTGATTGACGGTTCCTTGTGGGATGGGACGAGATGTGTGATCACCTCAGCCAGCACCCTGGCAGGAAGCCCACTGCACTGACGAGAGTAACGCCGCTGTGGTGGCATGAGGGAAGGGTCACAGGGCTGTCAGAGGGTTCACCAAGGGACTCCCCAGACAGTGCACTGACCTGTAGCCTGCTCACACCGCCGTGTTTTCAGGAAAGGGGAGAACAGGGAGAAGGCTCGAGACTGGTGAACTGTTCTCACTGCTTCTGCGGGTGACCAGCACTAGGGAAAAGTGAGAATCCACAATGCAGGATGACCTTATTGTCTTAACTACCATTGCATGATGCTAAGAGGATGTTTCTTGGAGGCAGCTAAACACTGTGACCTGTAGATCATAAAGATGCAGCGTGTTACTGGTCCATAGAGCTGAACAGCTTTCTTTACACTCGCAAAATCATATTACTGAACTGCCACATTTGGCCAAAAGAATTCACTGACAGGAACTGATGAAGAGATGTGTTCTGTATGTGTTTGCTCATACTGATGGTGATTCTGGGTTCATGAAATACATAGGAAGATCAGGATGCTTTTGCTGTAATTCAACAAGGGCAAGTGTAGGGTACTGCATCTGGGGAGGAATAACCCTATCATCAGTACAGGTTGGGGGCTGACCTCCTGGAGAGCAGCGGTGTGGAAAGGGACCTGGGAGTCCTGGTGGACAACAGGATGACCATGAGCCAGCAATGTGTCCTGGTGGCCAAGAAGGCCAATGGCATCCTGGGGTGCATCAAGAAGAGTGTGGCCAGCAGGTCGAGGGAGGTCATCCTCCCCCTCTACTCCGCCCTGGTGAGGCCGCACCTGGAGTACTGTGTCCAGTTCTGGGCTCCCCAGTTCAAGAAGGACAGGGAACTGCTGGAGAGGGTCCAGCAAAGAGCTACAAAGATGATTAGGGGATTGGAGCATCTTTCTAATGAGGAAAGGCTCAGGCACTTGGGTCTTTTTAGTCTAGAGAAAAGAAGACTGAGGGGGGATCTTATCAACACTTATAAATACTTAAGGGGAGGGTGCCAGGTAGATGAGAAGAGTCTTTTTTCAGTGGTGCCCAGTGATAGGACAAGAGGTAACGGGCACAAACTTGAGCACAGGAAGTTCCATCTTAACATGAGGAGGAACTTCTTTCCTTTGAGGGTGGCAGAGCACTGGCACAGGCTGCCCAGAGAGGTTGTGGAGTCTCCCGCACTGGAGACATTCAAAACCCGCCTGGACGCTGTCCTGTGCAACTGCTGTAGGTGTCCCTGCTGTGGCAGGGGGGTTGGACTGGATGATCTCCAGAGGTCCCTTCCAACCCTGACCATTCTGTGATTCTGTGTAATCAACATGCTGCAGGGAACAATGAAACTAAAAAAATCCTGTTCATCCCCTGTTCCAGCCTTAGAACCAAATTCTGCACTCAAAAAGAAAAATGTACGGTTTCCTTTGTTCGTACAACTTCTAATCATATCTGTGCACGTGAGAAGTGTTTGAAATTATTCCAAATTTTTACCTCTTGATTACTTCAAATCTGTATTCGCAGGAAAGGCTTTTTTTAAGGCTATGGACCCATATTTCTACCAAAATTCTTTCTATTTAAAATTTACCTATGGCTTTATATAACATTCTTTTTACATGTTTCTAGTCCTTCAGCTTTCCTACTCATCTGTCACAAACAATTAAATCACTGGATTTTTCATTGTTTGAAATAACTGGTTGCATTACCATCTGGAAACAATACATTTTAAATGCATAATTATGGATGTTTGAAATCCCAAGAACCCAACTTTATATGCACGGGACTAGGAGGCAGCACGCTTGGAAATGTATTGTCAGCTGCGTGATGAACAGTTAGGAGGAAAGGAGGAGCAATTCTCAATGCTCTTCTGCTGCCTTCCCGCTACTAGCCTGAGAAAGCTGAAGTCAGATTTGACTGCAGAGCAAATGAGAACATTTTAGACTGCGCTCACTTGAACTGAATTTTAACGATTGCAGTGGCACGAGGGGACCCTGTTTGAGTTGTGGCCTCTAAGTCCTCATCCTTCTTAGAGCTCACTTCTCGTACAAGGCTGGAAAATCAACTTTGTGTAAGTTTCCAGGAAGTGCAAAGGCATGAAGCACACTACATGACAGGACTACTGAGGGTAACCGTGTGCATATAACTTCACAGTGGAGAAGGTTTCAAGATTCTGAAACAAAAGCTGCAATACAGGATATTGAATTTCTACAAGATCAGCACATCTCAACGATATGACAGTTAGTCAAAACCTACCTAAAACACTAGTTATTAGCTAATCTTTGACTAGTCCACATGTCTGATTCCATCCCCTTTTCTACCCATTATTTCCTTACATATGACCTATTTCACAATATATTCATTTACCACAATATATTCCAACTGAAAAGAATCAGACGGGCCCTCCAGCTTCACTGATGACAGATGCAGGTCCAGATCAGCCTTGGAAATCATATCAGACCATTGCCTTTATACTGCCAAAAATGGTATCAAGCAACTAAAAAAAGCAAAAAGAGTTCACTACATACATGCCCAGACACACCATCAAATGTAAACTCTATTTAAGTCTGATTTCACAGTGTTTGTATTCCCTCTTCCCCATTATCTTGCTTGGGTTTTTTCCTAGTATCACTTTTTACTGAAAGACATTTAGTTCTTAGTCCTTTCAAGTCACTTTGTGCCAGGACATCCATCAGTCAGTTCCCCTTCTTCTTACAAGGTTCATACTTATACGAGGCGGGAGGGAGGAAATTCTCAAGCCATACACACTTCAGGAGATGTCAGGAGTTTAGTCTCCATACCTTCATACCTTCCAACTGCCAAAGCTTTTCACCTTACTGATCTGATGGCATGAGGGATTACCATTCAAATTAATAACAAACTCTTAGAGAACTCTTTAGTAACAGACAGTATGCTGGAGTTGTGGTCTCTGTAGAGGACTATAGTCAGCCAAGCAGCACAGGGAGAAGTAAATTGGATACCACATAAAGTGGCTGAAGATAAAACTTGGAGGGGGTGGGGTGGGGAAGGTTCTTTCGGGAAACCAGACTTCATGTAGCTGCAGCGACAGTGGAGCAAACTCTCAGCCAGATGTACAACCTGGCCTGACCATGCACTCTGTGTCCCATTTAAGAGATGTTGAGGGAAAAAAAAGTTGTTATATTTATTTGCATTACAGTCGTGTATTACAAAGCTCCCAAACAGTTTCAAGACCTGGTGTGCTAAGTAGTGATCATACATATGTCTAAAAAAGTTTCTTGCCTCAAAAATTTTTCAATTTTACAAACACGCTAACATCCATAAACTTAGCTAACTTACCGGTTACCAGATGGCAGTTTTCTGGAGGCATCATAAAATAAATAATTCTTAAGGTGTCTCAAACAGGGAATAACAAAATGGCCTAATGGATTTTAACCAGAGAAGACTCCCACCGCTTCCTCACACAGCGAAGAGGCAATGTGATTAAAGGGGGAAAGAGGCATTTGGTCAGTTAATAACCACTGAAATTCCAAACGCACAAAAGGCACAAAATATAAATTTCAGAGATTTCACATCCTCTTTATGTTGGGAAGGACAATAAAGATGAATGATCAGACATTACCAGCTTTGCAAAACCCATTGAAGCTCTTGGAGTCTCTTTCCCATACTATTTGGGGTTGACATACGATTACCTTTCTATTCATACAAAATAAAATAAATAAATTGAACCTTGACGGATGCATCCTACTACCAAACTTTGTAACAGATTCAGTACTAGTTGGCTGAGGAGAAAAGCTCAAACCTGTGACCTGCATACCAGTAAATGCCTGCTTGATTTAAAGTGCTTTTCCTAAATCAACAAGTTAAAATCCACACAGCCATGTTTACCTCTGTGAAATTTACTTCTCCATTTCCAAATCAGTTTATTTCAGGACTACAAATCATGTGTCTTCTGTGCATTTTTTGTAATGCAGATATCATTTTTATTTGAATTACTGTATAAAATGCACGTGGAAAAAAATTCAATGTATCAAATTTCCTAAAAACTACCCATGGAATAGCATTTCACACCAGTAATTCCCCCCTGACATCTCAGTTCTGCATTACCAGCAGCCTTGTACAGGCACGTAAAACTATGCAAGCTGAGGACAGTTTACTGAAGAACAGCATAAGACACATGACATAGCTAATGTAAAGGCCCTAACATACAGCATTAAAAAAAAAAAAGACAAAGACCATTTTAAAATAATAGTCAAAAGGAATTCCTGTTCCAACTGAAAAGAACCCAAAACATACCCAAGCACCTGGTGGAAGGACGAACTAGTTGTACCTCCCGGGCAGTGAGGAAGAGCATTTCAAACTCCCTGGGACTCTGCATGTTTCATTGTATGAAGACAGATGCCCTGCACTGCACTACGCCCAGGTACGATACTGCTAAAAGTTGTATACAGTGCCAGATGTTTTTAAACGTTTTAAAATACTTTTATACATTTTCTTAAATAAAGAAACTTCAAAGAAAATCAAGCATTTCTGAAGTGGGAGAAACAGTCAAACTGAATAAACGCATTTCTTTTCCTCTTTTGAATAAAATTAATGGCATTTATTGGCTCATGATATACTGATGGAGAAACACAGGAAAGAATGTGATTAAATAGCTTTTCATTTGGTGCATTGTTTATGTATTCAGCCCTGATGATAATGTTCCCAAAGACAATCAATCATTGATTTTAATTTACTTTATTGTGCTAAAGAAAAGAGTGAATTAAATGTAGAATTTGTTTAGCCTTTCTCTTGCATTCTGTAATAATCCAGATGGAGCATATACATTTTCTATTCAGTGACACCAGCATGATTAAGCATTAAGATTTAATGGGCAGTGCATTTTTTTCAGGCTCATTAATAAAAGTTAGAGATAGAAAAGATCTATTGGCCATCAAGTTTATCCTTTACTGTGTTTGTGCTTTTATTATAGGGTCAATAATGATGTATTATTACTAGTTTATATAGAATTGCTTTTGTGAGAGGGACCTTAACTGATGAAGCTTAACTAACTTTAAACTGAGATCTTCCTACCCCTAAATGGCTCGAAATCTAAGATGCATAACCCCTGTGCAAGACACAGACTGAATCTAGTGCAGATGTATGAAGAAAGATGACAGTCAAGAACAGCAAGGCAGGAATAATTCGTAAAAGAAATAGGTTTGGCAGAAGGAAAAAGTATATGTGAAAGAGGCAAATGATAACACTGCAACAAGAAATAGGAGGCTGATTTTAAAACAAAGCAGTGTACAACAGGAGGCACACAAAGAAGAGTGAAGGGTCTGGGGAAGCAATTGTAGTGACTCACCTGGGTTGTTAATTTGTTTCAATGCAAGGATGATAAATTACACCAAGCTTTAGACCTGAACATTGCCTAGCTAAAAACAGGCAACGGCTATGTTGCAGTTGTAACCCAGGTACAACCATTTTGAAATTAAAAAAAAAGCCCAAACCTAATAGGTGGTTTATGCCTCTTAAATCTACTTCTAAGTACAGTAGAGTATCATATGAGAAAGGGGAATATTCCAGAAAACCCCACATACATAATCTGATTTCAAAGGGCAATACATTACTTCTATAGCTACTCCATCTCTCTACTTCTCTCCTTAAGACAAAAAAAAGTCATAACCAGAAACACTATGTAGTAGCATAATAATATAGTGAATGGTAACACAAAACAAACAAGCAGCAACAAGAAAGGGCTGTAAATTGCACCAAGACTATACTTTCTAATAATATGTTTCTGGTTTTATTGATTAAATGAATTCACACTGTCTGTTTTTACATATCTCCATCTGTACCTCCAAACACACGTACTCTCAACCCTCTAAAGTGTTCATCATCTTGGTCCCTTATAATTTGGTATGATTCTTGTCCTGAGTTAGGGAGTCTTGAATAATGATGCATAACAATAGTATCAGATCTTATAGCAATGAAAATGGATTATTTAAATTAGAAAGGGAACTTTTATATCCCATATAGCTCTGGATGTACCTGCAAGTACTCTCTGCTTGACATATTTCAATGAGCCAATTTCCTACTGCCTCCTCTAAAATATAAGTAAGTACATTTATTTCTACAGTTGCAATTCTTCATAGCGCTTCCCCTGGTACAGTCACTAGGGGTATCCATACTCATAATGGTTTGTCTCTGGCCACTACACCTGGAAACAAAGCTGCATGCAAGCCTAGAGCCACAGGACTGCAACACTGAGGATGCGTATCAGTGACTGAACTATTTTGAAAAGGGTCGCTTGCCATGTAAATTGTGCAAAGTGTATAAATTGCATGAAATTGTTATTTTCTTTTCCTATTCAGTAAGGAGTCAACTAGCTGGTCCACAGCCAGACTTGAACCTCCACCTGGTTTAAGCCACACCTGAGTCTCATTTTTAATAAAAAAAAAAAACACAGAACTTATAACACACGGCAGTGTCTGCAATCAGTACTCAACAGCCATATCAGCAGAAGATGGTAAACTGGCTGTTTTGGATTTATAACAGTAGCATAACTACAGTGAGTCACAGTCTCCTCTTGCAGAGCCACAGGCGCCGTGGGAGTGCCCCAAACCGATCACGAACCAGTGTACAAGGGCAGCTGAGGGATGCTTTCTGTGGAATGGGTTCCGGAGCTCTCTACCCACCCAATTCCACCAGGAAAATGCAGGCACTCCTTCTGCCTTAATGGGTGCAGCGTTTCCTAAAGGTTTGTCTTAACTGCTCCACGTTGCAGCATCCTAATCTTTTGCAGATTGCACTGGGAGCCGGTAAAAATGCCACACTGCTGTGCCCCAGACCTGTAAGGAGTCAGAAAAACAGCCTAGATTTTCAAGTCTAGATTGCTGAGCGTGGGCATGGCAGGGGACAGCCCATGGTGTGCTCCAGCAGTTGTTATACTGTGTCTCCTCAAATCATTAACCCCTGTCAAACATTCCCGAGTTTATTATGGAAGTACCAAGGGGCCCCGGTCATGTATCCGAGGTCCATTATGAGAGCTGATACACAAACACATTTAATTAAAAGTTGTCAAGACTTGTATGGACAAACAAGGGGGAATTCTTACACGCACAGCTGTTCAAATTTTCCAAGTCCCATTCCAATAGAAACTGAGTCAGTATGAGGGAGCAACTGAGAACCAAAAAGTATTTCCCGATATAAATAAGTGGTTCCTCAACACGAAATAGGAAAACAAGTCTATATTCATTAAGTTAATGCAGTGATCTGTCACATGAATTTAAAAATTCCAAAACCTTTTCTATGATCCCTGAAAAATCACATTTATTAGCAGATATAGTTTATTAGCAGATTAACAAATTTATTGCATAATTAGTTTCTTATCTTCTCCCCACTGCAAACCATTTTTAGTTTCAGGAAAATGATTTTCCATACCACATTCTCAAATCTTTATTTTCCTGTTTTCAACAGCTTCCTTAAAAGCCAGTTATTTACTTATTCAATTTTCTTTCCCTTTTGCACATGCGGCATCTTGAGTAATGACTCACCGTTTTCTCTTGGGCAGGTAACAAAATCCTTCTATAGATTATGGGAGCAATGAAAATCATGACAAGCTGCAGTAACTGTATGATAGCTATTGTTCCACGTTTGATGGTAGAATTTCAGTATGTATGGGCTCCGAAACTGGCAACTGATGGGAAAATTCTTCCCGTTAGGTAAATGTACCAGTATTTAGCTAGTAAAAAAATTCTGGTGATGGGGGACTGTTCTCAAATAGTGAGGAGGATCATTTCTCACTCTTATCCCCTGCTACCTACAAGGAAAATAAGCAGGTGCAGAGAAGAAAAATCAAATCACGCTATACTTTGGTGTGTAGTCGTGTTGTGAGAATGTAGAAGACTTCAGGAGAACAGAACATGGATTTTTGTTGCTGGTGGGAGCACTGAGCTGTAACAGTGCTAGTTTACTAGTATCACCACTGCCAATTTAGAGAGCTATTAGAATTTGCCATACATAATCCTTGGTGCCTTTCAAGGTGAACTGAAAGAAGAGTGAAGCAAAATGGGAGAGTGAGAGGGAGAGGAATGTTACAGCCGGTGGCAAAACAGCTGTGATGACAGGGTATATAGAGTACTCTCACTTATTATCCTTAACTTGTAAATGAGCCTTCAATCTTACTGCTCTTTGTAGTTATATGTTGTTACAAGTGGGGGAAATTATACAAGCGGTTGTGAATGCCCCCTGCCACAGTTCCCGCTACAATAAATTATCTCTGTCATTATTTAGCCTACAACCAGTACCTACCAATATCAGCCATATATCGGGGCCCTACTATGCCAGCTGCTGTACACACACAGAGTAAAAGTAAATCCCTCTCCCAGCGTGTTTGTACCTGAGGTAAAATAGCAAATGCTTGTTGCCAAGTTGCTTCCTGCAAACCAGATACACATTTTGAGCAGCGTCTAGAAAGACGAATTGGCTTTCATCTCATTTGGCCAGCTTTCAGGTGTGAAGCAGGCATGTAAATAACTGCACATTTGCATCATGGATTCTGTCCTCACTGAGAAACTGAAGAAGAAGCTTGGACATCTGGTACTGCTTGGCAGATTGTCACAACACTACAGGACAGACCTACCATAGTGAAAACAAGATACCGCGCTGGCTGTCTGAAAGGGTCTGTCTGTCTTTTCCTTTCATATCCAGAAGAAGTCCTGGGAATTTTCTATGCTGTTGTCTTTCACTCTATTGGATCCTAAACTGAAAATTTGAAATGGCACTATCTACATAATATTCAGTCATAGGGAAGAGGGCCAAAACCATAATAGATGCTCAGAAAGTCCAGTATTATTTTTTTCCTCTTTGATAAGAATCTGTATTCAAAATGCTGCTTCCGCATTCTTAAAGCAGTAAGTACAAAGAGATACCATAAAGCCCCTTCAGCATCTACTAAAACTTTCCCTTCTCCTCTCCTAACCCCTCAAATACCCAGGAAAGACTAGTAGGATTAAACATTTCACCAAGGAAGCCTATTAGATTAAGATGGCTTTCTTTAAAAGAGTTGACATTATCTCTAAACAAGGAAAAGAGTAAATAACAAATTCTGACAGGTTAAATGTAAAAATCCTGTAAGGCAGGCCAATAAAAGTATGAGGAACAATTCTCAGAAAGCTTGAAAACTACTAATAAATCTTGTTCAAATACACAAGGAAGAGGAAGCTGACCAGATAGTCTGTAAGGCTAACAGGTGATGAAGGCATAATGCAGCACAGCAGAAAGTATAAGGCCACAGCAGAAAAGTTAGGTGAAGATTTCGCATCCGTCTTTGGCATGCAGGACTCTTCAATATGCAGGAGCTGCGGCAGAGTCCCGCACTGAAACACGACAGCAGACGCACCACAATAGTGTCTCAAATTGAAGTCCGAGTAGGAAACATTTTTGGTCAGAGTGACATAATGGATAGTAACAAAACTCCAGGACCAATGCTAAAGGAACTCAATTATGAAACAGCTGAAATAAGCATTGCAGGGTGTAACCTCTCTCGCTTAAAATTGCCTCAGTGTCAGCAAACATGATGTGCTTCCAGGAGGTATCCAGGGAACATCAGAGGAATAATACCGTACTGCGCAAAACGCTGTAACAGTGAATAGAATTAGTGGGTATCTGGATAAACCCTGAAAAACTTCCAGGAGTACCTAGGAAGTTTGCTCAAAGACCATGACCTCATTATGCCAAGTACTGCAAGAGCACAGAGCAGATTGCTTCTAGCCCAAACAACAAGCAGGAAAAGTACACAAAGACTGCTACAGGAGATACAGTAACACAGACAGACTTTTGTAGACCTTTCAGTTGGATTTCTCAATGCATGTATTATGGCTTATAAATTGTTCAACATACACAGGCAAAAATTGAAATGCCAGGGGAGGAAGAATCAAAGAAGACAAAATTGGCAAGAAAAGAAGGTAACTACAGACATTGCACCTGCTCATCTTATTTGTATTAAAGTAGTCTTACATTGGTGATGAGATGCCCCAGGCAGCATTCCTCTGGCCCCAACTAATACCGAGGTACATATCTGTAGACGCGACAGCCTCCTTTCTTTGCAACTTACCTCTGATTCTTAAATAATATTCAACACACACCACATGTTTGGGTTTCTTAAAATTTTAAAACATTTTAAAAATTTAATATGATTTCCTCCCTTCTGTTAAGCTTTAAAACATTACATTATTTATATAGCATCATGATATTATCATTAAATTATTTTCAGCAGATTGTCTTTGGAGGGCTTTAGTACATTAAAGTTGGTTGGGAGTCAATACTGTGACATATTTGAGAAGAGCTGATATGACTTTCATGAAGGGAAGTAATGTTTCACATATCTCTGCCAGTTCTGCGAAGGAGTCAAGGAGAGGTATGTGAATCTTGTGGATATAACTACTTAGATCTCCAGAAGACATTCAATAAAGACCCTCTTGCAGAGTTCCTAGAGAAAAAAGCTGCTTTGGGATAAGAGGAAAAGTCTGTATATAGCTAACTGATGGACAAAAGGGAACAGCAAATGGTTAATTGTCACAAAAGACAAGTCACCAATGGAGTCCCTATAGGAGACATATACTCAAGCTTATATGATTTGGCATATTCATAAATTATCATGAATATCAAAGTGACAAAGTTTAAACCATTCACAGAAGTAAAAATGAAGGCTGACTAAGAGAAGTTGCAGGACTTCCCAATACTGTGCAATAAAATGCCAAATTAAATTCAATAAAGACAAATGTGAAGTAATGCCAGGACAAAAATGAACAATTCTAACTTTATAAAGTGAATGAGAAGCTCTCAGCTAGCTATTACCACTCAGGAACGGAGTCTCAGAGTTATAGTAAATAGATCCATAAAAATGTCAAGTCAGTGCCTCGCAGTGGTAAAAACAGAAACAAGCAAAAATGACCAACAGTTTGGAAAGAAATAGGAAAGAAAACAAAAAGATGTAGTGATGCTCTAATATGGTAGGCAGTAATCCCAGTCCCAAAGACAGCATAATGGAACTGGAAAAGTGACATCATTGGCAACAGTGATGATGAAAATTAGGCAATGGCTGTCAGGCAAGGAACAATTAAGTCAACCTGGATTCCTCAAACTGGAAAGAAGATAACTGAGGCTACTATGACAGGGATCTATAAAAGCATAAGAGGTATAGGCAATGTGCAAACCCCCCACCACAGCCCCAGGGGAGAGACTTCTGCACATCATGTGTAGTTGCAATTTGTGTTGTACGACATCATGGATACCAAAAGTTTCCATGGTCTCGAAAAGATTAGACTAGTTTGTGGAAGACAAATACACGAAAGACACAGATACACCTCTGCATGAGAAAATCCCCATCATGCATGTTGGAGGCTGGGAGATCTCATCCACAACAAATGCATTACCAGTTACCAATGTAAAACCAATGAATACAATGTCCATCACATTCATAAGATGGAAGATTGAAAAGAAAATACAAACTTCACTTACCATTAACTCAAGCCATATATAAATTTCCTGTATTCACCCACGCATATAAACTGATAGCATAGGAACCTACTTGTTGAAATCCACATTGAAACTAATGTAATTTCAATAAGGCAATCCTAGTTTTGAAGTTGCTTCTAACACAGCTCTGTGTTAGCGCAAAATTATAAACTTGAATCAATATAGCTAATTGAAGCCAAAGTCACTGAAGAATATGTAGGTATTCAAAAGTATGAAAACTGCATTTCTAATTGCACTAGAAAAAACAGGTCTACAATTTCAATGTAAGGGGTAAGAACTGCTTTCACTGGAAACTTAAGCATCCAGAATCATTCAAAGTAAAAACAAATAAGGCTGACATAGGTGTACTGCATGTAAACATACGTACTCAGACAACTGCCTAAGAGCTAGATGTGCATTCAGTTTTGCTTCACCTGTGACAACATTCATTGCTCCTAGAACTTTGCTTCACCTGTGACAACATTCATTGCTCCTGTAGTGGACACACAACTATACCTAATTAAGCAGCCGAAAAAAAGAAAACTGCATTGTGCCAATCCATTAGCAGGCAATTGCAAAGACACTGTGCGTAAGCTACCCCATCAAGTCTAGAGATGGTCCTTCCAGCTGTAGAACACTTCAACCACTATATAAAATATGTTTATGTTCCACCCATTTGCTGGATAAACACAGAATTTCAATCTTCATGTCTGCCAACAACTAAACTCATACATGTGTACGCTCCAGCTTAGAAGTGGAACATCTCTCAGTGACTTTTAAAGTGTAGATGAGAACAGAAATGTAGATACAGGAAAGGAGAGAAAGGGGCTTATATTTCTTGAGAAAGCCAAGGGTCTGGAGAAGCATTGCTTTGGTGCTGGTCTGTGAATGAGATGAAACATGCTCTTTAGCAAGACTTTCAGGTAGGATTGTTCTGTGGGACAGAGGAAAATTCTTCTGCCTGGCACACTGTTTCTGTGTGGCTCTGCAGTCAACCTAACACTGAGGGAAGCTATGCACTCTAACTCGGATCATGGAAGAAGAGGTGCACTGGTGCTGGCTTTGCCATGCTTCCTTCCAGGGAGGGTCTCGGTACTCCCAAAGGAGGATCATCCAGAGGGCCTGAAAGGGCACAGCAGAGGGTTCTGCGAAGACCAGGCTGTCCTCTGTTTTCCTTCTGGCATTCCAGATAAATCAATACATAGAAAGGTCAGAAAAGGTGCCCTCAAGAGAACAAAGCAGGTGTGCTTAGAGGGCAGTGAAGGCGTGGTTATTCATGATCTTCTATTTGAAAGAAATATTCTAGAGTGCTGCCACCTTCAAAACATTTCTCCTCTTTTCTTTCAGAAATATCATTAGTATAAGATTACAACAACACATAATACCAAGTCATGTCTTTCTTTGAAATGCCTGTGTTCCTGTCACCTGTGCAATAGGATCGGTTTGCGTAAGCCTTGCCACAGCAGAAGTGGACACAAAAATGTAGTGAGGCTTCCACAGATTCCTATTGAGTATGTGGAGAAGCAGCATCTGGAAGCCTCTGAAATGCCAGACTTCAAGGTCAAAGCAACAGAACAACTACACACAACATACAGTGCCAGCCAAGAAACACCATTGTGCCAGCCAATAAGTCACAGGTACAGACACGATCAGCATACATCCTAAGCACCCTAAGCAAAGTTAACGGGAGCATCTGTGGAAAAATTATAATCAGAGAAAATTTAACTCTAAAAAGCAAAATGTTGCCTTTTAAGTAAATAAGTCTCATGTCAAAGTAAGACAGTGCCAAAATGATCAGAGGAGATGAGTGGGGGCAGGACATGGCAGCTTGCCATCCGGCAGTCGGGTTACATAAAAGTGCTGCTTTGTGCCTTGGGTTTTCTACAAGGTTTTTATGGGCACTTATGTGCCTAATTAAAAAAGATTATGAAAGACACCAAAATGGGAACACTCTTGTAGGCACACTTAAGTAGGGGAGGAGAAATAGTAAAAAAAGAAAAGGAGATTGCAGTTGATGTCTTCTTTAGCCACAATCCCGGGACTCTAAAATGGATGCAATCTGTCCTCCTGCTTCTACACTTCCTTTTCATTGATGGCAACTCTGCCAAATCACAGGAGAAAGTTAATGGCAAAAAAGATCATCTGTTTCTTCCAACTGGTTTGTTGAGTACTTTAAAAATTGGCAGCCTGGAAACGTTTCAAGCCAGAAGGGACAATATTCATGTACCCGCACATCAAAGTGTTTCTAAAGACTGAGCGTACGTAGTTCTGAACATTTCTCAGGTGATCAAAACAGAAATGCATTTCTAAGACACTGCTTACAATATAACAGGCAGTAGGTCAGGGACCACAAAACTGCTTGATCAAACTGAAGCATTGACTTCACAGCTAAATGAGAAGCAAAAAGGGTTCTCTGGGGGGCAGAGAGTAGAAGGAAATATTAGGTGGGGAAATTACTGGTACTATAAACAGCAGACATGGAATCCTGCTAAAAGAGGAGAGTTATAGCAAGAAACAGTGCTATACAGTGGGGAAAAAAAAAAGAAAAGAGAGGGAGAATTAAATGGCAACCTGCAAGAGAATTTTTATTCTTGTTTTAAACTCACAGCATTGCAAGGTATCTGCAGATGGAATGAAGTGATCTTTGGCAAAAGATGTTTACGTAAGGATGATTTGCCCTGCTTTTTTGCACTTGCATTCTAATTAGAAAATGAAGCCCCAAATTAATTTGAACGTTTAATTTTAATCCAGGGTTGCAACCTGCTAACTATCAAATTTTCATGTCTTTGTAATCCTGTGCCTGGTCTGTCTTTCACATAATGCTTGCTATGCTCTGCACTGAGGGGAATCTCACCCAAATGTTTTCTTAGGGAGACAACAGTCAGTTTCATAGTTAGCAGTGAATTAAAATTTAATATCTTTTGAGAAGGCTTCTTTACCTGTCCTTTCTCTAGCTTTCATTTCTATTACAGAGTTTTAAGTTATGGTCCCACAGCAGTATTCAGCATCCTGTACATACAGATGTCCTTTTGGAGTCCTCCCTTTCATGTAAAGCCACCACACACTCTTCAGGGACTTTAAAGACATGATAGAGAATACGAAACAGGTGGAACAACGCAGATGTGCTAACTTGGCCTAACAGTCCTGCACTTAGCAGTGCAGACCAGCCTGTAGTGAAATAATACAGCATTATGTGAGGTAATATTTATAGGTCTGTCCCGTGCAGCCACCCAAGGAAACAGACTTCATAGAATTGTATTTATTATCAGATTACTCTCTTTTCTTCATATAATGGAAATAGCCTGGAAGCGTAATAGAAGACAGAAGCCTGACTGAGTCAATCTCCTCCACATTCTGTGGAGACACTTTAATTCATGAGTTTGAATGGTTTCACAATGCAAATGTTGAGTTCCAAAAATGAGCAAAGTGAAACAAGCCACCAAAAACGTAACTGACACTGAAACTCTGCTGGTAGATTAAGAAACACACAGAGAAACCAAGTTGACAGTCAGCTCTGATAGGAGCCACATGAAAGCATGTCATGTTTAGCTTTCATTACCTGCTGCACTGCTGATTTAAATTGTTGGTAAGCATTGTTTTCAGAACTCAGAGCTGCTCCCAGGCACTGCTCCTTAGATAACATAAAAAAATAATGATAATTTAACACCTCAGAAAACAGTCTAGAAGCGGCCAGAATAGATCAGCAGAAAGAAGCTGACCAGCTCAGCTTGGGTCTCCACTCTGCACTGGTTGCAGTAATGATGCTCAGAGTATCAGGCAATTTCTTAGAGCTTTTGTACAGGTGAGAGTAGGTACCAGAAGCAGCACAAAGAAAATATTACAGCTAATGCACTACTAATGAAGAAGGGCTCCAGAGGGAAATACAGAAACTGATCCAAGCCAAACATTTTGAATCCAAATTTCTCCAAATGTTATAGGGTTTTTGTTCAGACTCAGTGGTTTAAGAAGCATTTGCCCCTGGATGGCCGCTAGAAGGAAACCAAATCATCAAGAAGAAACTGGTCTGTGATGAATTTTGTGCAGATGCCCAGGGGCAGACAGAGCTCATACATGTGAGAGAAACAGACTGAACGAGGACATACACAAAACATTGTTTCTTTTAATGAGGCTCTTCTTTTTCCAAAGGCACATAAGCAGGTGTATAATCCTCCACTCTGTCACAGTGGGGCTGCAGTGGATTTCAGAGGATTCAAAATTTGGGATGGTACGAACAATTGCAATGGTCAGCAAAGTCCCAGTAGGGCACAACAGGCATAGTAGAGATGAGAACGCACCTGCCATATCCTGAAGCACATTATGTCTGTACAGTCATTGAAACTGCAGAGCTACAACTGAAACGGTCCTAGACGCTATTGCGTGCATTAATTTTTTTGTTCTTCATTCAGACTAGAAAATAGCGTAAGGCATGAGAACTAGCAGGCACAAGATATCCCACCTCATATCCTGCCCCGTCAACTCTGTCATGGTTTCCTCCAGCTGAACCTTGGTCTCAAACATACAGACGGCCTGCAGAATTGCCATCCTCACCTACCAAGGGTAGTGTGATCTGCTGAGGAGAAACAAACACATGATTTTTCCTGTTTCTCATCTTGCGGCTGATGGGTCTGCACTGGGGGAAAGAAAAAAAAAAAACAACCAACCTTCATCCCCAAACCAAAGGCACTGAAAACCCTATAGGGTGACACCAACTGTCAGTAAAAGCAGCAGTGTCAGTACTAATGCTGCCCTCGGGCTCTCCTAGCACCATCTTCTCCTTCCTCACTTCAGGCTGCAGTTATGGTTTATGTAGCTTTCCGCATTTCTCCTGCATGATCTGAAACAGAATACGTTGAACATGCTACAGCTTACCATATCCACATTACCTGCAAGCATGCAAATAAGCCTGTTGTATACATTCATTATGTGTCTTGCATGGAGAAGGACAAAAGTGGACAGTGAAAGGTTTCTTATTGCTTTAACATTTGTGAGACAGTGACTCTCAAGCATTATCTTTCAATGTTTGGGATGCAGAGCACTGCAAACAAATGTTCCGTCTAGGCCTGATTTGATGTAAGTAAGTGGCAGAATAACTAATACACGTGGGCCGAGCCAGGGTCCAGAACACTAGCCTGACCATTTCTGCACAACGTTCTTTGTATTATACATACAACCAAAGTTTGGTCTGATGGGCATAACAGCGAGCCTTGATCCCAGAACATGAGACCTGCCACCATGTTGTACTTGTTACCAGAAGGGCTTTGCTCCATAGAACCTGTCTGTTTGTCTGATCTGTGCTAGTCCAAACACAAGTGACAGACCAAATTCATGCCAACTGACAGTAGGGCAAGACAAGCATCAAAAATTTCAATGTCTTTAACCTGACATTGAACGTTTTTCACCATCAACAGTTCTTTCAGTTTTTCCATGTATCAGAGTGGTACAAGACAAAGCAAATAGGTGTCAGAGCCAAGTATAATTAATATTATACAGTATTAATAGACCTATGAGATCCTTCTCCCTCTCTTTGCTACCTGTCTTACCTTAGGAGGAGGAATATGGGATACAGCTCTGTCCCACCGCTGCTCTTACCATGAAGATAGACAAAGATGGGAGAAAAACTAGAGCAGACCTTAACATTTGTGATGTTTAAAACCACAAAACTCAGTAAGGAGCAGGTGAATGGAATGGAAGTAATACTGTCCATTGTCTTGTATCCCTCTTGTGTTACCCGGCCCACACGTGCACAGCTGGTGTAAGGGCTTTCTGAGGTGACAGGAATGTCCATGCTGGTGCATTATCCCTGCTGTGAGACAGGAAAAAATCAGGCTCTGGAACTGTCGGATCCTACTTCCTCTGCAGCATTTTAAATGAAACAATTTTTCACTCTCTGAGTCCTTGTAAACAAGTTTTATAGCGCTTTCAACTTGAGTCTATCGTGTGTTGCTGGAGAATTGCAAGTGTTCAGGATTTAAACCCTTTTCTCAGAACATCAGTCTGGAAGAACAAATAAGGGTTTTATTTTTAAAAGCTTTCAGAACCTTCCAAAACAAAGTTCTTGCATTTATCAGTACGAGCTGGCATAAGACACCTGCTGAACAAATTGCTCACTCAAATGAGAAAAGCTCAAATGAAAAATAAATACAGAGTTTTAAACTCCTCTGTTGCATCCATCCTTCCACCTACATCCTCTGTTCATAATTGCAAACACTTCAGGCACAGACGTGTCTTTTCAAGTCTGCACTAAGTGCCTCATCCAAAGTGCACTGCCATCAATGCGCAGGCTTCGTACTTAAACAAGCTTTAGATTAAACCTTGTATAAATAGCTATATACAGAGAAGCTCACGGGAAAATATTTGGAGGCTTTGACTCTCTGAACTTTGCATAATTATTGCACAATAATCCTTTCTGCTACCACGGGGCTAGTTCTTCTACCTCTCTCACTGCCCTCCTACGCATGTATGTGCCATAGAAGTGTCCCCATGAAACTCATTGCAAAGGAAAGAGGCAGTGACTGTAGGTTCACAGGGGGTTTGAGGGCTCAGTATGAAGCATGGAATAACACCTATTCTCCAGAAAAAGTCCAGGAACCACTTCATTGACTTTTTTTTTTTTTTTTTAGAGCATGCAAATCTGGACAGAATTTGTCCTGCTGAATGTTGTCTTGAGAAATGCTCAATTGCACTTTTATTTATGGAGCTAGAATACTGTATCAGAAAACTTAACAAACTCCATATCCAAATCTTGGAAAAGTCTGGGCAACATTTGGAGGCAAATGTCATCTCCCTTAGTTAGCTCCTCAGACGCTGAATGGGGATACCAAATCCAAGTGGCTGCCAAATTGGCAGTTTGTGTCCATGTCTTGCAATTCTACAAGGAGTGAATCAAGGTAAGCATCAAGGGCACAAACTCAACTGCACCAAAATCAATGCAAAAACTCCTACTGACTTCAAGCATTTGGACTGAGAGAAGGACATTCTGGGAAGAGCGTATCCTCATTTACTGGCAAAGTTTTTTCTTTCTTTCCAGAAACATAAACATTCTTAGTGTGACATCTAGTGTCAGCAACACATACCTTACAGACCCATCAAACGCAACAGACCAAGGAAACAACTAAGTGTACTGAAAACTCAAGTAACAAAAATTATAGCAAAACATTTTAAATATGAACTAACATCTACAACAGAGAAAATTCCGGGGTGGGGGGTGGGTGGAGTCTGTTTCTATAAATAAATCCATTAAAACACATACTGGTCATCCTCGCTACTCAAACCCAAATCAGACCTTATTATTTCTCTGGTCACCTCAGTGCATCTAGTTCTCTGCATCTGCTTATACAGCGCCTACCACAAGACAGTCCAGTTTTACGGAGTGTTTCAGGTGTCATTCTGGGATGCAACCCCATTCCGGTTCACTTGAAAGGGCACAAAAGAAACTATGTTGAAGCAGACTTTAGAGGTCAACACACTGACTTGAGCTGCTGCTGCATTCGTATATTTTTAGGTCCTCATGAAACAAATTAAAAAAGGAAGTAAAAATAATACAAGGATTATGAGATGATGTTCAAAATGTTAAATTCTCTTCAAAATCAAGTTAGTAGCACCTCAAGAAAGGTGTGGGAAAATGCCTCTGGATCTTTTTTCAGGTCAGCAATTCAGGAAAGCCATTAATTCTAAACAGTACTTACAATTGATTATTAATCAAAGTCTGGCACTTGTAGGCCTAGATGTACTATAAATATGATTTGTTACCATAATTATGCTGACAGGTTACAGTTTTACCTTACTCTCTCTGCTTTGTCTTCAAGTTCCACAGTTTTACTAATGTTTAAACTCAGAGGATAACACTGTCCAAAAGTGGACTTCAACACTGCTGGTGCCTTATGGCCAATTTTTGGTAAATGCAGGCCAAATACAAAGCGAGGTATAAGTTGTCTTCCAAATTTTTGCAAACTGAATGCTAATGTGGAAGTCAGGCTTCTGGAGGCTGATTGATGGCTGGATTTCTTGCTTTAGCAAACTGCAAACATTTATTTTAAGGAGCAAACTTCTAACGCTTTTCTGCAGAGAGGAATTATGCTTTGAGCAGGCACAGTGACATTCATTGCCATCTCCTGGAAATGCCTCTGAGGTACTCACACTTCAGGTATTCAGAGCACTGTTAGTGACTTAGCAAAGTATTCAACACAGGGGAATCACTGATCGGATGTCAGTTCTCTTACAGAACCAAAACTTCCTTCCAAAATAGGAATTTTCCCAGTCAAGTTTTCATTTTTATAGAATAAAATTTCTCATAAAAGATGACTGCGATGGCAAGTCCCATGCATCAGCTCAATTGCTGAACAACTGTATAGAAAGCTCTTAAGGCAGCAAACTTAATCCCATTAATAAAAGTTCTATTGATAAAGGTACCTGTACTCAAGCTCATGGCTGTGATTATATTGATCTGACCATTTAATTTTATGAACAATTGTAGTTACAATGCAGTAAAAGCAGCAAATCCCTACAATATTGCTACAAGCATTATATAAAGGGAAAGAAGCAAAATATACCGTCAAATTTGTAAGTTACATACATTAAATATGTATACATATATATATATATGAAAGTGGATATTTTATTTTTAGCTGCCTCATTGTCAGGTCGTTACTTCCTGATTAGCTGGCTAAGTTCTTGTAGGGATCACAATTTTAAAAGGCCCGGAGGAATAAGTTCAAGTAAACTGTTCTGGATGTAAGAGTCAAGGCTGTTATTAAAATGTCCCAGTGCAAAGGAGCCTGCGGACATGCAACCTATCTGCCCAATATTTGATAGTGACAATATTAAAAATTATGAGAGCAAAAGAACATCTCATGTCCTGAAATTGCATGGAGCTCATCTGTCTTGCACTAAGGCAAACAGATACCACGTGGTCATGGTGCCCTTCTCGCCAGGGTCCTTTACAACATACAGATCCTCCTCAGGGGTCTGGTTTTCTGCAGCTAAGAAGAGCAAACCAAAACCAGAATGAAAAATATCTACATCATCTACTGCTGCCAGCCTGCGAGGAGTCCACCAAAATAACAAAACAGCCCCAGAATCTATAGCTTTCCAGCATACCTCAGCATGAAATTGTGCTTTCCCTCTGCAGGAACCACATGGATTAGGCAAGCCATGCTGGTAGCATGTCCCAGGCATTTTATTTCCAAGGGCTGGAGAGAACACCAAGTGCTAGGTATCCTCACAAATTATGCTGATCTCCTGATACTGACAGAGCTTTCCCCAGCTACGTCAAGGTGTGGGTCGGAGAACTTGTGCCTCTTTCAGCATCCTCATTGAGAGAGTTTTCTCTCTCTTAACTATTTCCATAGGCGTCTTCTAACAGAAAGCACAGCTGATGCAGTTTTTGAAAACTTGGATACAAACCTAGAGCCCAAACAAAGAAACCGCTCAAATTTCATTTCAAAACCTACTTCATAATTGATAGATAGTATTTTAACACAGAATATTTATTTTAAGGCGGCTCCTTCTTGGGGAAAATAAGGACATTCCCAAAAGAAAGGGTTCAGTCACAGAAATACCATGTGTCAACAATGCGGATGAAGAAGTTATGTACAAAGCATACATGCACTGGTAGTGAGTAACCATTTATACCGCTTAGTGCATATGATGACAAACATTGAAGCCTTTATTCATGAACTCGGTCCAACACAGGCTGAAATATTTTCTTAATTTTTTAGACTCACTCATTAAAATCAATGTCAAAGCTCTGAGTGTCCTGGTTTGAGGTAAAACAGGACCAATTTTGTTCAGTAACTTTACTTTTTAGCTACGCCTCTTCTAACTACTGAAATTAACAGCATATTGTGCAGAAACTGTTTGCTCTCACAGTGATGAGACCTGATTGTTTATAATTTATAATAAGGCAGAGAGGCTCTTGCTTATACTTACTGCTATAACACCCGAGGGCAGCTCACTTTGTTATTTGCCCCGTTGGAGGGTCGGAAGTGGAAAAGCATAGAGAGGTCGCATCTGCGGGGAGGAGCGGACAGGACAGGTGACCCAAAACTGACCAACAGGGTGTTCCATCCCACCTGCCTCATGCTCAGTATAAAAGCTGAGGGATCAAAGGGTCAGCCTTCTTCCTTCAATGGCCGGCGTCCGAGGAGGACTTTCTCTGTTCGTCTGCCTTTGATCCCGATCCAGAATCCAGTTCCCATCCATCGCCGAGTCCAGTCTGGGACTTCCTCAGTGCCAGTCAGTAATGTGATTGTCATCCTGGGAGCTTGATACAGTTTTGTATGTATTTCATTATTTCCTTTTTTATTTTATTATTAATATTTCATTAAAGTAGTTTAGTTCCTTCTAAACTCATAAGTGTCTCTCTCTCTCTCTCTCCTGCCTCTCTGAAGTGAGGTAGGGGAGAGCATCTGTCATTCCGCCTGAGTGGCCAATACAGCCCAAATCATGACACTGAGTAAAGATGCTGCATCAGGTCCCTAAAACATATGCTTAGCTGTAACAGTATGTTTAAATCTCATTAAGTGTTCTTTAGAACCCACAGTGTGGGGTTCAGCTCAGTGACTGAAATATAAATAAATAGTTCTGACATTCTTCCTGGCATAAATATTGTCAGAAAGAATCGAATATATATTTTAGTTTTTCGTACAAGAATTTAAGAAAAGTGTTTATGAAAACACCGTTTTGAGAAACTAAAACTTCTGTACTTTTCAAAATTACACTTTTCAACTTTTTCAAATATTTTCACCATTCTTTTCAGATATTCCTCTTCCCCAAACCTGACGCTCATAATGAATAATTTTGTCCCTTCCCAGACTGCATTTTTCAGTTAATTTACTTTTAAATCAAAACAGTTATCAGGTTCTACTGCTGTTCTAAATTGGCACCAGTTTGACTTTTCAAAATACAGAGGTTGCTTTCAAAAAAGTTTAAAGTACAACTATCAGGAGCATAAACCTATAAAGCAGAGCTAAGAACTAAAACCTTGTCCAGATCATTGCAGAAAACTTGTCATAAGGGTGACTGATGTCATGGATATGTTTCCTAATGAAAAGATCTTGTTGATTTGATAGTATTGAGTTACTTCAGTACTGCTACGATGTGTTCGTACTTCCTACTTATGATCCTGGGACACTGTCGTCATCCAGCACCCAACATACTTTCCCTCTGAAGGGTGGAATTTTGCATTTGCGAAATGTCCCTCCGTTAGCACCACTTCCTTCTCTCTCAGTCCCAGAAAAATCCTTTTCTAGAAACTGTGAAGCCTCAAGACCAGAAGGATCAGCTTAAATGGAAATGGGCAAGAATATTAGCATTCTTTAATTTCTTGCTTTCTTAAATGCATGGAGTTGTATTGCCTACCACTATCCCACGCATAATTGAGCAATAGTTCAAGAGGAAATACCTCAAAGGACTTCCAACAGTTGCTTTTCATATATGGGTCCCTGTTGTTGGATGTTCTAGTACATCTGGGACGACATCACCATAATTTGGTAGAAATATGACTTTAGTCTGTCCTTGCTTGATGGGTCAAATGCTGTTTCTTTTTGCATTGTTGAAACTATGAAATCACCCAACGATTACATTCCCCCAAGATGGATCAGAAACTGCCCATCTGGCTTGCCGGTTAACACTTTGGTTGTGCATCCTGGAACAAGCCAATTTAAAAAATCCACTCAGATGTAGATGCCAATTTTCGGTCTGGGCAAGGATTCCGTCAGAACTGTCCTGCTCCAGTATTAGTCCCAGGATAGTGTGCTTGATGCATCTGCATTACTCTATGAGCAGTAGTCTTTGCTTTCCTCAACAAAATGCCATCCAACCTTTGCTGCGTGGCCCATCAATGAATACTTCGTAGTTCTTTGTCCTTTCCATCTTTTCTACAGCTTCCTTCTTTGAGGAAAGGATGAACAAGTAATTTTTGAGCTTTCAGAGAAAGTCATGCAACAGCCATAGAAGAGAGACTCTCTACATGTGATGGATCTGTGAAAGGACTATCCACAGTTTATCAACTTACTAATGATTACTTGGGATTTTCAAGCTATTATTTAATATACTAATTTTGCCCCACTTTTGTACAACTCATCTCTACCACAGACCAGAATACACAAAATGTCTTTAATCTTATACCAGGAGCCTAAATGGGGAAGGAACATCCCTCTCAGACTTGTGTCAAGGCTACAGCCAGCCACCTGTCCTTCACAGAAACAATTATTAATGAAAGAAAAATTAAATGAATGTTGATCTAGAGTTCGCTTAAGCTAATGGTGCGATCGGACATTAGTGTGACTAATGGCAATGGGCCCTCTGGATGAGTTATGTGGTAATAGCACTCCAGCTGCTTTGGCTTTGCAGAAACCAGTCAGATGGCTGAGAATCACTTTTCTGGTCTTTCTACAATTAATCTCTGTTGAATGAAATAACAAATGAAAATTATGAGCAGTTTTGAAACTAAGGGGGGGTTATTACTATGTCTGTGTTAGGCATTGAAGTACACTTACAATCACCTTGGCTGCTCAGAATTCACATAATCGCTTACCAGCTTCTCAAGACGTACGCTTAACATTGCATTCACTTGAAACAAAGTGATATGGCAATCCCCATTCAGCAAAAGGCCACTGTAACATACAAGTTGTCATGTCATTGAACATGCCAACTAAAAATAACCCCTTTGCAGTTATTAGCAATGTAAATGTTACAAATAAAACCTGCAAGGCTATTAAATGACAATGCCGTTATATGATATTTCTAGTATGCTCTC
Source organism: Pluvialis apricaria (assembly GCA_017639485.1). NCBI lineage: Eukaryota > Metazoa > Chordata > Aves > Charadriiformes > Charadriidae > Pluvialis > Pluvialis apricaria. The sequence goes on along the minus strand of CM030008.1, from coordinate 130,109,546 downwards.
GATCATTTTCTAACAAAGGATTTTGAATCAAAACTGCCTATTACTTTTCACCGCCCCATATTTCTGGCCAGTGTGTGGGTTCTCAACACCCCAAAGTTTCATTTTCAAAAAGCCTTTGCCCCAAATCCCCAAATAAAGACTCGAGTAGAACTTCTTTTCAGAAATTTAAGGAATGATTAAACTTGTTCGAAGTCTAAGGTATGATCATTCAGTAATCACTATGCTGCAAGATGCTGATGGTATGGATGAGCAAGATAAATACTCTGCTTCACAGATAACAGATGTCTAAACAAAACTTTTCAGGGCTAAAGTATAGATGACTGACAAGTAATGGTGTGAAGTCAATATCTTTTGAAATAAAAATACCGAATTTTTTAAAAATTACTGAAATAATTAGTGGAACAAATTCCACTGTAGTTTGGCAAAAGTATCTTATTCCCCAATATGCTCTTACTGAGCACAAGCCTGAGTATAGTCTGATTATATACACAAGGGAAACGCTACCTTCACATTCAGCAGAGTCGTTTTGAAAGGAAAGAGTTCATGTAATAACCGTTTTATCATCTATCCAGAAGCATTCATTTGCATTATATCCTGACTCCCTTCCTTCCTGAAAACAGATCAAAAAGTGGCAATGGAATTGGGACAGATCTGGACAGGTTTTTAGAAATATAACTAGAGACAGAAACAATATTTGATAAACCTATAGTATCTTACAAAACTTGAAGAGCTGAGGTTTCTAGTTTTCCCATAAGTTAGGTGCTGAAAATATAAAAACATTCACGCATGAACGTAGAATGGAAAACAATGTTCAATGGTCTTTTATGCAGACATCTTATCTTGCCATAGACAGTTACACGATAATGCAAATAGGAACATACCTAAATAGACTTTCTGGTTTCCTTCCATTCCTGCTTTGCATGACTTTTTGCCTCTGGGTTGGGTCTTACATTGTGAAATCAGCTGGGAAAAATAGAGGGTTTTCACATCAGGATTTTCAACACATTGGCATGTTTTACATCATTTTACATAGATCAAAGTGCCAGCAAAATAAAAAGCAAGGACAAGTTAGGTCCTCAACACACTTACTATGTTAGACCATCGCTCTGGAGCATTTCCTTGGAGAGAACCGCAGCACAATTGCACTGAGCCAAACACAGACTGCCTGGGAAGCCACAGTGGTTTTTAAAAAGTTCAACCAGCAGCGGTACCTGAAAGTTAAAATTCTCTGGCAGACCAGCATGTCTTCCCTGCTGCTTCACTGAAAGAGAAATAAGGATAAAAGATCAAATTATATTGTAATATGCTGAAAGTTGAAATCTAGTGTAGAAAATTTTTTCCCCATGCTTCAAACTAGGAAATAAGGGTAGACACAGAATACACGTCCTCCACAATTTAAACAGACACAGCTCCATGCTGCCACAGCCAAGCACTAGGACTGCCCTTGTTAGCTAGATTAAAGCAATATTGGAAATCTCTACACTAGACTGTAGTCAATTCTCTTGCATGTGCAATACAAGCATGACATGATAAAGACTGGGGAATTATATTAAACTATCTTTGTGCCTTTCTGCTCCTTTTTCTAAGTACTAATGAGAAGTAAAAAAAAAAAAGAAAAGAAAAAAAAAGACTCATTCAAGGAGACTGATGAGCAGAATGAAACATCTCCCCTGCTATACCTGCTGTTCTCCTTCCTCTTCCTCACAGCAGCCCTGGACAAGAGGAACCCAAATGCCAATTCAAACCAATTTAAATCTAGCTGGCTATGCAGGTCACATCTAGTGGAGCAGAAAACCCAGCCTTGTGTTTGCTGAATTAACATAGAAACAGCTAGACTGCATAGCCAAAGCAGCCTGGAATCGGAACACAATGACACATCATTCCACCCATGCACTGCATAGAGGTTCTGCCCACAAAATTGCTGGGGACAATCAAATATTTAGATACCTATAACAACATCATTGTGCCCAAACATACCAAGAGGCCCACTAGAAGAGCACAGGTTAAGTTCTTCCAGTATCTAAGTGCACTTCATGTATGTCATGCAGTTTAGGCACGGCCAGCTAGGCAAAGTCTACCCAAGTCTCACAACTATGCCACCACCTACCTGAAAGGCAGAGACGAGAGAAGGAAAGAGAGAATGGCATGATACCTAAAAGAGTTTCCTTTTTCACTGCCTCAGAACACATACTACGACTGCATTACATACAGTAGAAAATTAAAGAATTTTACTCTATTTTTCCTGGGGAGGGGGGGGGTCTCTACTTCCCTAGAAACGTATACAGTTACTTCCCACCTTTGAGGCCCATCTATTGGGTCAAGTCTCGAACACTTCTCTCTGTTTCACTTAGCTAGCTCCCTGCTAGGATGCTTCCGCAATTAAACCTTCATCTTGAGCTGTCTTCCACTGAACAGGACCAACTCCAGCATCCTAATATACACAGACACTTCCCGAGATTCTTTCGAAAATGCAGTTGATACTGACTTACCTCATTGACATTTACCACCTCACCTTAAGAATGGTGATGTATCTGGGATTGGTAAACAAAACTATCTCCTATGAGAATGGCAAACAGAATATGCTAATGGATTTCCTGGTACTTCAGTATAAATAGTTAACTCTGTCCTGCCCATCAGAGCAAGATTCAGCTCTGAGTGCCTGATTTCTTTAGGTATTTTATGTACTATGTTTAACAAAACTCATACTTTTCTCAAAATCAAAACTGACAATAAGGTATTCCATTAATTTTACTCAAGACTAACGTGATGGCAGCCATATAGGTTGCAAAGGACAGTGGATGGAGATGTGTATATGCCCCTGATACTGATTGAAGGAATATTCCCTTTTCAAAGGTAATTCTAGCTTCTAGAAAAAGCCGTTAAGAAGGATTTATTTCATTTCAATAGGAAGGAGCCCAGCTCCTTGCCAAGCTGAGAGAACAGGGTGGAGAAGACAAGGGCTGGATTTCTGGATTCCTAAGGGCACCCTTTCTATCTTTAACTCAAAGCTCATAGAAACTTTTAAAAAATAAAACGAAGCCCTGAACTCAAGAGAGAGGCACGTGTTTGTGCTGACTGACTGTGAGCTTTATTCTTGTATGTAAAGGTTGAAATGTTCATTTGGAGCCCTGGGCAAAACCTAAAGTGGTGGGGGGCAAGGAGGATGTTCAACTGCAGAGGCCTCTGGGAGCATTTCATGCTTACGAGGAACCACCTTGGCAGCAGTTCACAGTAGCCAGAGTGCTGAAAAGCCGTTTTTTGAAAAACTGTCTCAGACCCTGTTCAGAAAGCACCAGAATGTAGTAAATGCTTCTATTGATTTTGCATTATTAGATCCTGAAAAATAACCCAGCTTTGCATGATATCTAATTTACTTGATTTAGTATGTTAATAATTCTGTCCCTAAGACTGAAATGAAAACTGCAGTGATTCTTCACTCTGGAATTAGATGTCTGCAGAGGAATTCATTTTTTCAGATTATGTAAATTATTCAAGAATGGTAAAAAGCACTGTTTTTAAACTGTTAAACTGCTTCACTATTTCTACTGATATGAACTGCTAGTCTCTTGGGGACTAATATTTTAGGGTCCTGACAAAAAGTCGGTAGGAGGCAGCAGAGTCTTAACGATGGTGAGGTTTGGAATGGGGCCATAACGGGCCTTAGAGGAGAGAGGTCTTAATGATGTATATTGAAACTGGAAGATCACATGTGCATTTGGGACACTGATGACCAAGCGAGTGTCATATTGCAATGTCTGGGCATTTGGCATCCATGTTAACATACAACCAACGCTATAAAATCTAAAACTTTTAGATTCTACTCACCATATCCCTGTAGCGCTGATTTGTCAGAACTGAAGATGACAGTCACACACCCTGTCCTTAAGGCAGTAATGTGACTTTCTCTCGTGCAGAGTATCTCTTTTTGGAGGCATACTGAGATAATTATTACACCTTTAATTTGTAATTTAAATCTGTTGGGTTTGCCTGCAAAATCATCTAGCTTGCATTCAAGTGATGGATACTGTACTATATCATAAAACAAATATTACCAAGAAATTCATGACTTATATGTTGAATACAGTGTCCAGAAACTATCTCCTCATGCATTTTAACCTGAAATCTCTTTTAAGAGAACGTATTTAAACACATCTGGAAACCAGATTTTTATCTCCTGTCTCAAATACAGTAAAATAACTTTCAAACAGAAGAGAACTGAGTTCTTTGAATAACTGCTTAACTCTTCCTTTCTGTCGTGCTTCACTACTGACCTCTAATGAGCAGTGAGCATATTGCCTGAATTCTTTACTCCTTTACAGAGAAGAAATGTGATATTAACTAACACAAGTTCTTCCTCCCACGGGTTTATCCTTTCAGAGTAAGTAGGAATGCTTGCAAGACTTACTGGGTTCGATTCCTGTGTTATTCTTCCTAAGAAGCTGCTTTCCAGAGTAACATATAATACTACTGGGAGATAGTATTTTCTAACCATGGCAAACTAGTAAAATTTCAAAGATACTAGCAGATTAAAGCCAAATCTGCAAACATGGGACATGACACTCAAAGTCCAGAGCACTCCTAGAATCAAGTTTGCAAACCTCATGTGAATACAATGAAACCTGAGTGTTTGTGAGAAGCAGCTTTGTAGTATATTGCAAAAATAGCACACTGTTGAAATAGTCTCACACATCTCTCCCTTGGTATGTGTTTGACTGGTCAGGAATTTTGCTCCTGAGGAATACTGTATACTGTGTCAAGCACATGACACTGAAAACCATATTACATTTTCAAAGTATTACATAGACTTCAGATGATTAACATATTTTCAGTTTTAAATGCATGTCAAATGTATTAATGTTTTAGCTGTTTTCCCCTTATCCTAGTTCATAACATAGTTGTTATTGTATAATTTGACTCTTGTAAAAATGTCTAGGTTAACAGTTCTTACCATTACAGTCCTTCCATCTTCAAACAGTCTATTAAGGTTATCATATTTTTTCACTATGCAACTACCTTTACACGACACTGAAAGAGCCTCCATTCATGGGTAAGAATAAAGCAGAAATGTTTCCATGTCCCAAACAACTTCAAATATCCAGAGACTGACAACGTTGTCTAATTGTGGACATTTCTTCAGGACTGCCACATCCTTTCACCCAGGGTGCAAGGAGCTAGGAGAATTCCACTAGCTCCAGTTCTTTGTAGTCAGTCTAATACAAAATTTCTATTTCTAATTACTGAACAATTCAATCCCCGGGAAGAATACAGTATACCTGAAAATTGCTACAAGGTATTTCCTAAATTGCTGTCCTCATCTGTGACAATAACGACATTCACAGGATTGAAAAAAAAAAAAAAAAAAAAAAAAAAAACAGAGAAAGTTTTAACGGTATCAACTGCCGTCAAAAAATCAAAGAAGGTCATAACATTTCCCAAAATAGACTGGTAATAATTAGTAGAACAAGAAGCTGTTTTTAAGAAGGGACAAGGGAATACCAGTGCAAGTGGATGACGGGGTCAGTTGGGTGCTGTGAACTTCCAAAGAAAATATTGTGAAATGAGGGTAAAGCTGCACTCCCTCACAGAGGTCTGAGCTACAGTCCCTTTGCACCAGCAACACGCAGCAACCTCGACCAAAACCAGATGCTGCACTAAAAGCCATTTCACAACAGCTAGCCTAGAACAGCACTGCGTGCCCTTTTCTGAAGTAACCGAACACTGAACTGGAGAATGTATTTGTACTCTGGAGTAAGCAGTCCTAACAGGGTATTATTCCAGAAGTGCTATTGAGCTTTAATTTCACTGTGTCACTGCATAATAATTTCCCCCTATTGAGGAGGCCGTAGGCAGTTTTACACTTATGCATAGATTGAGGATTGCTAAAAGTCATGGAAACAGCAGCACGTTACTTATAACACCAGGAAAAAGACAAACACCACTACAAAAAGACACATACTAATGAGCTCTTTGCCTACATAACACTGAGGACAGACACTGAGAAAAGCTGAATCACTCAGCAGAAGCCGGGAGCACTCTTTTCCCTTGGTGGTACCTGCTTAGGAGAGGCAGGAAGACCGGGATGAAGATTTTTGTCAGAGCTATCACTGAAATTAATGCTTTCTAATTAACGCTGCAGTGTTGCACTACACGCCTGCAGCAGTACACTACTGTTGTGGTCATGGTGTTATGGTCTCTGTGCTTCAACAGCATGGCGTCACCAACACATCACTCAGTGTCTGCTTTCTCCCCAGGGAGGTGGGAGGCTCTTACCTATCCACTGAACCTGAGCTGGAACTGAGTCACAGTTATGCTTCTGGAGCCAACTTCGTGAGCTACCAAGTCTGCAACCTCACTGCATTCAGCAGGAGCAGAAACCGGTAAAGAGGGAATCACACCTTTTCTGAAGCGCAAACTGAGTGTTACTGCTGGGTAGAAATCTCTTCAGAGAAACTTCAGGAAGTTTTCTAACCCCTACTCTGGAATACTTTGGATAAAAAACAAATGAGTGGGTTTATGGAATTATAATTGCAAATGTGCAACTTTTAAAATTTGAATTATTTGTTTCTCTCCCTTAGAGACAAAAAAACATATTCACAGCAGAAAACCAGCACGGTTATAATTACTTTCCAAAAGTTCAAATTCAAGTAACTAGTATAAATGGAAAAATTAGCACAAAAGAAGTGTTGGATATGTGCAACATATCTAATAATTAGGATACAAAAAGGATAACAACTTCTAACACATTTTTGAAAATAAAAAATGATTCTGCCCTTACTACAAATAACAATCCTGTATGGAGAAAGATATAACTTGCATTACAGTGTTTTGCCATTTTTCTAAATAGATGATGAAAAACAAAACAGTTAATTCCCCTTTTGTTTTTAGAGACTGTTTAATAGCAATATAATGTATTTATGTACTTCTCCAAAGCTCCACATTTTGTCAGCAAAGGTGAATATTTATTTTAACCAATCCTAAAGGCATTCATATTAATATATCAACAAAGCTTTCGATCAGTAGTCTTGAGCAAGATACTTTTTCTTTTCTAAAATAAATAACATTTCAACCCTACTCTTATTAAAAAAGTAAGCAGTGCTATGTAGGTGTCCTAAAATGTAAACACGTGCTCAGCTAGAATAAATAGAACTTATTTGTTGCCATAGAGTCAAAAGATAGACCTGAATCACTACCCAGTGAATTAGTCTAAGTGAGATGCTTGAGAGTACACGAGATGTTAAAATTCCTTGGAGGAAAAAAAAAAGGTGATAAATTAAACACTGTTTTATATTACATATAGATTTTTATTGCAGAACGACAGAGAATGCACCTGTGAATGCAAACACAACTGCGGGATTTCGGTGCCTGCCCCGTGAAGAATACATACAGTCTGTTAAAGCTCTTAGTTACATACATCAGATCTAAGCTCACACTAACTCATGCTATTAGTTTTGGGAACTGCAACCAGTAATCACATAGAGTTTCACCCCAGGACAGAATTATAGGGTGCAACCTGGGCACTGTCAACAGTCTTTATCTATATAGAGGGTACTATATCAGTCCCTAGAGAGGCTGTTGCAAAACTCGTTCTGCTCTCAGCCTGTAATACAAGTCTGTTTCCATGTCTAAGGCATGAAAGCTGGCTTTTTGGTTCATGCTTTTCCATTTAGTAATTCCTAGCACAAATCCCACAATACTGGCCAAAAGAACTGCCATTATACAAAACAAAAATAAATCCGGAAATATTGCTGCAGGAAAAGAGGTGAATTAATGTTTAATTAACAGCAGTGACAGAACATTCTTAGGATCAAATGGAAATGTAAGTCATCCTCTAACTTTGAGAGCCAAAAGTGACCACGCAGACTGACAAATACCTTCCTCTACTGAGCCTCCCCATTGCCAGTCCATGGAGGCAGGCAGCTCCACTCATCAGCGTCTCAGATAAAACCTTCTGCCTTCTGACAAGAGCCTTTTCCTGATCTTTGAATGCAAGTAGCCCAGACCACCAAAGTCAGGTAAAATGAATCCAAGCCTCCTCCTTCTTCTAATCCCCAGGAAGTCCAAGAATATTTTCCATATTTCTTAACCATAGAGATCGTTCTTAAGCAGAAACCTGAACATATCAGCATAACATCTTTAGCAACAACAGAAGTCCTCAGGCCTTTCTGCTGTGGGTGAAGTTGTGCACACCAGGACTTGGGCATCTGAGTAGCGGGGTTCTGAGACCCAGACAGGAGACAACTTGGCCGCTCCTAACAAAGAAGCCATTGTCAAAATCTGGACTGACGCAAAATGGAAGTCTCTATTAAACCTTCATTTGCCCCATCACGATTTTCTTTTCTTGCAAAAGCATTACTAACAGCCACAATTGGAAAGAAGAAAGAGTCTATCTAACACAAATGTTCAGTACATGATAATTTATTCATCTCTATTTTATTTTGTCTCCCTTGGTGTTACGTTATCGCATAAGGGTAATTTCTTGACAGATGAATTACATAAACATTGATTTTTAAAATTTCATTTCTCTTATTAAATTGCATTTATCCAATTAACCATTAAAGCAGTTAGTAATGCAAATGCACATTTCTCACATGGCATTCCAAAGCAATGAACTGGAAAATGACACCTTGCCAAAATGGCACATTCACACATCTGATAATGGAGTTGAAAGCCCAAAAAAACCCCACCCAAAATCAAAACCCAAACCAACCCCCAGACTAACCTCAGTGGTTTAAACCAGCTTTTGTCACTGTTTCAGAATCCATTAAGGTGTCTTCAACTCAACTTTCTCTAGAACAAAGCAACTTTGTTCTTTATGAAACACTGATAAATCATAACGCTGAAAAACACTCCACTTATTGCCCAAAAAGTCACTAGAGGAGCTATAAAGAGCAGAACAACCAGACTCGTCTGGGACTCATTCAAAGGGCGCTGAGAACAACCTCCCAAATCACTCTGCGCTGATGGGTGCAGACAGACCCCAGCGGGCTCTGACTGTGCTGAACATGGTGCGAGGCCAGCACACCGCATAGAAATCTAAGAACGATGAGCCAGCTCCAGTCCACAGAGCAACAAAGCTGCATTAGTGCAGCTCTGTGCCCCAGTTATTGTGCAGTAGCAAGAGTCAGAGCTCATTAGCTCAGGAACTCTGCTAAGCTCATTTGCACACACGCTGTCTTCAAAACTGAGCTGCTAAGTCTGTGAAATGCTGAACTGTATTTGTGAACCCACTAGGTCAGACTGCATCTCTGCACTTTACGCCACTTCTCAGTAAGCAGATGTCCCCTCTGATCTCAGCCAAGGTCTGAGGAAGCGCAAAATGACTCTCCAATCTAAGCATCACATAGATAGTTATACCTCAGAAAAGAAACTGACCTTTTATCCCCATGCATACAACAGCCCTGTTTAAAACCTTTCTACTAATACAAAACATGTGACTACAACAGTAGGTTTGGGGGTTTTTTTTGGTCTTTTTTTTGGACAGTATAGGCACTTGAAATAGTCTCTCAAAAAAGACTATCAGAGTAAAGTGTAGTCTCTCAAAAAAAGATGAGACATTTTAAATACAATGGCTGAGTGTGCAGGGATATGTGCAGGTATTACTGTACAGATCTTCTGTGATGAGTGTCTTCTATAGATTTTTCACATTCCCTTGCGTGATCTGAATCTGTATCTGCTTTATTTTTGGCACAAAACCAGAGGTCACTCCTCGGTGCTTAGTTACACTGACAGTCAGCTAGGAACTGTTCTCATCTATGACAGCCTTCTGCGTATTGCCTACAGGCCGCTTTTACAGGTCTGAGTGGCCCGAAATCTCCACGTTGCTGCGGTAACTGTCTTCCTGGAGCTACTCTTTGTTTATACGGGTGTTATGGTTATGATCACACAACACTTCAGAAAGTCTATCCTATCCCAATCTTATTGAGACTGCATGTTCTCTGTAACACTACTGTGTCACATCTTACACAATGATCTGCTTTGTACCTTGAAGGGGAAGAAACAGGTGTTTGGTGGACAACAGGATGACCATGAGCCAGCAATGTGCCCTGGTGGCCAAGAAGGCCAATGGCATCCTGGGGTGTATCAAGAAGAGTGTGGCCAGCAGGGCGAGGGAGGTCATCCTCCCCCTCTACTCTGCCCTGGTGAGACCGCATCTGGAGTACTGTGTCCAGTTCTGGGCTCCCCGGTTCAAGAAGGACAGGGAACTGCTGGAGAGGGTCCAGCAAAGGGCTACAAAGATGATTAGGGGATTGGAGCATCTTTCTAATGAGGAAAGGCTCAGGCACTTGGGGCTTTTTAGTCTGAAAAAAGAAGACTCAGGGGAGGGAGATCTTATCAATATTTATAAGTACTTAAAGGGAGGGTGCCAGGTAGATGAGAATAGACTTTTTTCAGTGGTGCCCAGTGATAGGACTAGAGGTAACGGGCACAAACTTGAACATAGGAAGTTCCATCTTAACATGAGGAGGAACTTCTTTACTTTGAGGGAGGCAGAGTGTTGGCACAGGCTGCCCAGAAAGGTTGTGGAGTCTCCCACACTGGAGACATTCAAAACCCGCCTGGATGCTGTTCTGTGCAACGTGCTGTAGGTGTCCCTGCTGTGGCAGGGGGGCTGGACTAGATGATCTCCAGAGGTCCCTTCCAACCCTGATGATATTGTGATACTGTGAAACACAAGATATATGAGAAACTCAGTGAAAGTCTGTGCACATCAGAATCACAACTGTGATCACGATGGTACTCTAATCCCTACACAGGACAGATTATAAAATTTCTTTGTGGGAATTCCTTCATCTATCCCAGTCACACAACAGCAATTAAAAATACAAACAAGATACTTAGGTGAACATAAGACACAGTATGTAAATATCATTCATACAAGTGCCAGAACAATAAAGACAAGGTGCAATCTGCTAGAGGTTCTCTTCTAAAAGAAAAAAGACTGGAGTCTCCACTCAGAATTGTGCTTCTGGATTTGAGAAGCTAAACCATCTCCCTGTTCACCTTTTCTTTTCTCACAAATCCTGAGAATCTTTGTAAGCACGCACCCACACATTTGCTGTTCAGCAAAAAAACAGCCAGCTGTTCGGAATGTCTGTGGTGACTTTATCTAGGTTGTGGGTTGACCATGTTTTCGGAGGCAGGGTCATCTGAAGTGTCTTCAGCAGGCCAGCTTTAGTCTAAAAGCAGTACAGCCACACCTTCGCTATCCACACCTACCAGTTTGGTTCAGCTAAAGGATCTCTGTATTTCATGGCCAATGAAGATTTCTCCTTTTCCCAATCATATCTTGCATTACAGTTTGCTAGGTTAGCTTGTCTATTAATCACATTTACCACATTTCTGCCTTATCCGGCCCCTGGAAAATTGACAGCTAGTAGTACTTACAGAAAAGAGGAGTGAGGAAAGAAGGCACACAATCATATTTCTATTAAACATGCACATTTATGAGCCATGCACTCAATAAAAGGAGCAAAGTCTACTGTGCAACAGAAGTACGGTCATAACAGCATTCCTAATACTACCTGGTTTACTGAGCTACAATTTAGCCACAAAAGAATTGCACCCATGGGTCCACTGAGTCATTATCGCAAGTTGGCTCCTTTTTCACATCTGTTTCAGTCCAGCCACGTATGCACCACACAGTTCTGCTCCAGTGTGCTCTGACATGATTAATTTCTCTGACATAAACTCTGCCAGTGCTGCCTGGTTTGTGGTGTCCAGGTTTGTACTGCCTGTTCGGGTAAGAGAAAGCATTAACTCTCTGCACTGCAGCACAACTACATTTCAGACTACCCTTCCTGCAAATCGGCTCAGTATTACCATCAGGCAACTACAACTCATCTTCCTGAGCCTGACAACAAAAGTCCCTTTTGTGTTGCAGTAACTGCCACTAGTTCACCCTGGCCCCACAACAGTCCCAGCCCATAGAATCCCACAGACCAAAACAGATCCTCCAACCCACAGACCACAACTTCTGTACTCCAGATGAAGAATTCAGAACAAGGATGCTAGACTAGACTGCTACCATTGGGTTGCTCTTGTTTATTCAGAGAGGCTTTTGTGGTTTCTTGGACAGAACTCTATACCCTTCCCTCAAAATGACAGAAAAATTTTGGCTGAAAGGGAAATTTGGAGGTCCTCCCATCAAATACCATTCTCAATTCACAATTCCCTGCCTGTTAAGTCAGGATGACTCTCTAACCCTGAAACAAAGCACAAAATTTGTATTTGTCCTGTCATTAGTACAAAATATTAACCTAGCCAGAACACCTAAAGCAGCAAGAAAACAGTACTGTGTGGCACTAGGAATAAATAACACAATGATTTATGTAAATTATGTTAGACACAGTAGGTTGTTCCCCTTTGCCTTTGATGCCAAACAGCTAATCTTCCCTCCCAGCTGTGACGTTTCTGTCTGGAAGGATTAAACCTATCAAAATACGAGCCTATTGAAAACATTTAGAGTTCTTTTGGTTATTTCAGTTTAAAATAAGTAAATGCTTGAGAGGAGTAAAGACCAAAAATAAATCCAGTGGAATAACAAGATTTTCCTACAGTAAAAAAATAACAAACAGTAGAATCTCCCTGTCTGGGGAAAAAATGTTACATTTCCAGAAAATTATGAAGTTCCTAATGAAAACAGGTTTATGTTTTGTGGAATTAGAAGTAATGCATTACCTTTGAAACTACAGGACATCCAATTTAACATAAGAGGGATTTATATTAGTAACATTACATTCCCTACAACATGAATATACCACATATGGATTGCAAGATTTTTTAAGGTGCTGGATGATTAGTCAGCAACTCAAGAACTGTCACTTGCTGAGCTAGCTTTAGGTAATATGAGCACACCAGGGTCCCATGTCAGGGCATAACCTGATCACCTACAAAGATTAGAAAGGAATGTTCCTCACATGTGTAGTCCTGAGCAGCTGGCTCTGTGTATCACAGATCTTGATTCTTGTTTTTTAACCTTTTTCTTGAGTAGAAATTCAACAGCATTTCTAGATTAGGTACACAACAGGACTCTGTATACCAAATCCTATTTTCTTATCTTTTTACTATTACATGCTTCTTTGGTGAAAAATAAAACAGTCCTGTTATATGCTTCAATATGCAGATACCTTCCAAGGTCATTTCATTTACATTAAATGTTTTGCTTCCGATTTATTTCCACAGTCCACCAGACCATGTCATACAAAATAAAAATGCATAGCTTTACACTCAGGCAAATAAGCTCGGCATCATGAGGTTATTCAAACACATGAAAAATATGAAAGACCTTCTTGACTATAACTTGCGTGAATGTATTCCTTACATAATTGAATTGGATTTTACCTACTAGATAACATGATTTAAAAGCCACCCTTCGATGCTGTAGGCATCACTGATAATCTTTTAAAAACTACCCATAACACATAAACAAGATAATAAATCCTCCTCAGACCAGATCAGGTAATTCAGTAACAACATAAAGTAAACAGACCCTCCTACTCCCCATAGCTTCCATACTGCCATTGGCAACCCCCAATAAATCCAGCTTCTCACAGTCACAGGGCTGAGCAGAAGGGTGAGCTTTGCAGTCAGGCCAGGATGCTCAGATATTTTACAAGTCTTGGTAGGGGGAAAAATAAAAAAAGAAAAATACTTCACCTGCCACTTTCTCTTCTTATCCCAATAATGCCTTAAGTCAAGTTCTTCCTTTGGCACTACATGCCAGCATGGGGTGGGAAACATTCCCAGACATACCCTGGGATATGTATTTATCTGTAGGTCAAAATGAATACCATCAGTTTAAAAACTTGTGAAGAACTATGAGAAAATGTTTATCAACAGTCTGTTTATAGAAGGACTTTAATATACAAATATGTACACACATATACATACACACAAAATCATCACATACAAACTTATACATTAGGATTATATACAAAATATGTTTCAATCTGAGGTATTATATACTGTAAAAACTCAGAGATGGTATTTATACACTGTCTTTTTAATGATGGGAACAAAATAACTAGGCATAGCTACAGAAAGGAAGGAGAACAGAATCATGGAATGGTTTGGGTTGGAAGGGACCTTAAAGATCATCGAGTTCCAACCCCCCTGCCATGGGCAGGGACACCTCCCACCAGACCAGGTTGCTTAAGGCCCATCCAGCCTGGCCTTGAACACCTCCAGGGATGGGGCATCCACAGCTTCCCTGGGGAACCTGTGCCAGTGCCTCACCACCCTTAAAGTGAAAAATTTCTTCCTTATATTTAATCTAAAATAAATATAATTTCCTTTAGATTTAATCTAAATAATTTTTTAAGACTACGCTCTGAACAATGTTGTGCTCTACTGAAACAAAGTGGATGTATCTATCTGTAACAAGTTTTCCCTCCTTTTCCTTTTTCTTCAACAGGCATTTAAATCAAATCACAAAGAGGACCTGAAATAAACAAACACAAGCCCTGTTTTGGAAAGAGAAAGTGACAACTAACAGGTGAATTAATTTTGGTAGTGAAAGATGATTCTTACAGCCAAGAAAACACAATAGGAAGAAGCAGAATTGAAGAAGAATGCTTCCAGATTCCTCCCAACAGGTACAGTGCTACTCATATAACAGGACTAAAAACTACTGGAAATGCAGTGTCCTTTATCAGTAACAATAGTTCTACAAAGGTAAGCTTGCATCCACTGAACAGGCACATAAAAGGTGATTGATACAGTTCAAGTGTATCAGCTTTTTTGATAATTAACTTGTGTCAGCTCAGTGTCAGCCAGGCAAGCTAACTGTCAAATAGGCCAACTCATTTAAACTGTATCAGCCAGCTTTTGTCTGCTTATTTAGCAGAACAGTAACTGCATTCCATAATAACAGAAAATATTGATAAAACTCAGGCAAGAGGGCAGGGGAGAACTAAAGTGAGAGCCTGGAGTGGGCTGCATTGAAAGAAGATGTGAAGGCGGCAGCAGAGAGACTCACTTTCAAAATGCTGGGAATCATTAAGCATTTGATCACCGAAGGCAAAGTTTTCTATGTCTTCAGATATCCCTCCCTCACCACAGGATCCTCCAATGAAGCAAAGCTAAAAGTGGGCAGACCCATCTGAAGAAAGTCCCTCCAAGCATGCCAAGGAGTTTTTTGGTTTGACTTGACCTCTCTGCAGTTTTTTCCCTATGGGGCAAGAATGGAATGGTCTTCTAGGTGGGGATGCAAACATCATTTCCCCTCTCACAGAAATAAAACTTCAGAACCTTACCTGCTTTCACAGAGACCAAGATCCTACACCTTCCCTGACGGGATCCCTCAGCCCATTTCTGTCACTGCATTTCAGTCATGCTGCTCTATCCTCTTCTTCTGTTCTTCATTAACCAAGTATAAATGGCAGCCTACTATAAGAAGAGAAAAAGCCTTAGCTGATCTATACTGGGTTACTACAAGCGGAGGACCTACTACAAGTGGAGTACGTACACAAATAGGGATTCAAAACATGGACTCAGCTCTGCTTGTGGGGCTAACCCACCACCTCTAGGTTGCCCTAATTTGTGAGATGACATTATGATGAGAAACACCATGGACTTCTGGAGTAGGCAGACAAATACCTGTTTTACAGTTTTGTCATAGCAATACCCTCCCGCCAGGTCATTGATGGGCCTTATGGGTCTATTTGTCTAATGGAACATTAAATGCTCATTAATACTTTTGTTTCAATCAACTAAGCACAGTGCCATCAATCAAAGTTTCTCCTCAACTTCACTGCATATGAACTTGTCAGACGCTGCTTCTTTGGCTCCCACGCTCACAGAAACACAGAATGGTAGGGGTTGGAAGGGACCTCTGGAGATCATCTAGTCCAACCCCCCTGCCACAGCAGGGACACCTACAGCACGTTGCACAGGATGGCATCCAGGCAGGTTTTGAATGTCTCCAGTGTGGGAGACTCTCTGGGCAGCCTGTGCCAGTGCTCTGACACCCTCAAAGTAAAGAAGTTCCTCCTCATGTTAAGATGGAACTTCCTATGTTCAAGTTTGTGCCCGTTACCTCTTGTCCTACCACTGGGCAACACCTCTTTTAATGTCTCAATATTTTCCCATTTCAAACAACAACCAGCTCTCTCCCAAGATCCTGTTGGACACACTGTGTTTGCTCGTATCACATTAATCTCAGACACAGGTATGTTCTACTTCTTTCCTTAGTTCTTACCACCTGTCCTCCCCACACAGAGAAAGCTCTTGGAGTTGGGAACTCTCTGCAACCTCGTATTCTTTTGGTAACTTCCACACCACACCCACAATCCAATGTATCATTAGATTTTGTAAAAATGTAATTAAGAACAATTAAATCCATTTAGTAATGTATATTCGGGTTTGATATGGGTTTGAGCAAACCAAATTTTGTTTGGATCATGTTCACCCACCTAAGCACATAAAATTCCCTAACTCTACTTTTATTGCCTTCCCTTGCCTGCATGTGCCCTGCATCCCCACCCTTCTCCGCTCCATCCCAAAGTCCAAGGACCTTTCCATTAATAAAATATTTTGTTCCAAATGTACCAGCATGCAAAAGGTTCACAGGCTGTTTTTCTAAATTAACATTCATGCCATTTTAGTACCCAGTCATGAGTAAAGCAAACAGGTTCTTGAAATAAGATACCTTCTTTTCAACATTAGGCTTAACACTTGACTAGTTCAGTTAATGTGCTGTGATACATGTTGTAGGTTCATATTACCGTCTTCCTGTACATCTGCATTTGTCTCACAGTGCAGCGTAACCGGACCTTCACAACATCACCTTCCACCTACTGGCAACAGATAATGGCACAATTTGTAAAACAGCTTATTACAAAGAAAGTAATGGCCTGATAAAATCAGAAATACAAAGAATTACTTCGCAAATGGAAGTCGGTGGAAATTTTACCACTAATAAATGAGTGAGTTTGAGTTTGCATTAGAGAAACACAGTAAGAACTTTGAGGAAAAAGCATCAGAATTGTAAGTCTTTACCCTAAAGGAAGATTTAATGGTAGTTTTCTCTTAGACTCCACAGGAAAGTATATTCCAAAACAGCTTACATAATTTGAAGGCTACAAAACCTATGGTCAGAGATTTTACAGACGTGTATCAGTAAGCTTTTACTGAAACCAAGAAAGTTACAGTTGGTACGATCCAGCTCTATGTGCCACTCGATACTATCTTGGAGCAGGAACTACGCTTATAAATTTCACGTAGGAAACAGAGAAGCAACAACATGGGCCAGATTCTGTCGCGGGCATTACTCCATTCAGTTGTTCCTCACTCATCTTGCTGTAGCAGCTGAGAACAATGGGAACTATATCATCACCATAAAAGATGGGCTGCCCCCTCAAAGGAACTCATACTATGAGGCAGCATGGAGGACCACATATGAATGGTGAAGGGGTACTAGGAAACAGTACCATCCTATTAATTACAGTGCACCAGTCCTCACCGTGGGCTATTTTTTTTTTGGGGGGGGGAGGGGGGAGGCACAAAAGAGTTTTAAGGTAGAATGTGAAGAAGGAGAGCATGGAAGTAAGTACACCAGGGCTTATTATAAAATTTAACATATGGGCAAATGAGGTCAGCATCTTAACTGACAAGAAACAATAACTTTAATCCTGATATGGAAAGTCAGATGTCAGACAAATGACAGGCATCTGTCAGCTTGTGGAGCTGGGACCCGCTCTGAATGCCAGTCTTCTATTCTTGACTGTATAATACACAGAACTTGGCACCTTACCTCCATTCCACACAAAGCCAGGGAAGGGAAGCTGAAGGCCCTCAAAAATGAAGTAACTTAGCATGTGTAATGTTGGTAGATTCTGCTTGAAGTCCTTTTTAATTTTTTTTAACATGCTATTTTAAATGTCAGTCTTCCTGGATTTAGTCTTAAACTTGACCAGCTTGACTAATGAGATGAAAAAAGGAGCAGTCTCAAAGTTCACAGTCATATGAATTATTGAGTGAACAACAACCTTTCAATACGACTGATTTTCTATACCCACAAAATAGAAAACTTTTCATCAGGATGATGGCGCACTTCCATTGCAAAGCCAAGTCTCTTCTCATAATCTACAGGATACACTATCATGACCAGCACACCCACAGGATACTCAGATTGTAAGGTGAATTATTACTACCTGCTCTGCAGAGGAAGGCACTTGCTTATACCTGCCAGATGGAACCAACAGCTGGCAACTCAACGTCCCACAACGACCTTCTGCAAATAGGCTCTTAAAGACGTGTATTCTGGCTTCCTGTTCCCATTCAAATCAAACACCTCTGGCTTTCACTCCCCGCCCTGGCTGGCTTTTGGACTTAGCCTTTGCTCCTGCCCAGTTCAGACTGCTTAACACACACCCCCATAATGTTTTTAATAATTACATATTTCATCACAGCAAATATTAATTATGTGCATTTAGTCAAAGACGTTGCTTCCAGCTTGTTTGCAAATTTCAACAGGGGCAATAAATGTCCTCTCTGGAGATACTATTACTAACAGATAAACAAAGCACCTTTTGTTCTGGGAAAAGGGTGCCTGCTCCACCTGCTTTGGCTGTGTCACATCAAGCAAAAGAAACCACACATTTCTATGTCACAGACTTTATTCTTTTGATTACGAAATACGTATTCCCATCCCCTCACTGAGGGGGGACAAGATTAATAACACAATACAAGTATATACTGCTGCACTGAACGTTCAGTACAGCCAAGTGTTTTCTCAAGTTAGGCTGCACCTAAACAAGAAGTAGCACGCCTAGTTACTTCAAATAAATGAAGCAATTGCTCTTTTGATTTGAAAAGTTTGGCAAGAAATTGGGTTTTACTTGTCAGTAAGTGCAACGAGGTATAAGTCTTATCAGTCCACCATAATTTTTTAAATAGAAATTTCTGAAACTATTACAGAGAAATACACAGAAGTATTAAAAATAAAATAAAACAAACAAAAAAAAAAGAAAAAGAAAAAATCCCTATGGGTTATTTAAACAAATGGTAAAATGAATCGCTCTTGAAAGTGTTCTGCTTTAGTAGGAGGAAAAGACTTACCTGTGGGAAATTGAAGCAGAGCTAATAGAAGCACAAGAAGCACACAGCTGGCAGAAAATGCTTACTGCAGAACACTTTAAAAATCTACAACTTAAAAAACAAGTATTCAAATACAGTATTTACAGTCATGTACAAAAAGCTAACCAGACAGAAAACATGCAGGACGATGTTCATTATCTATCTCAAAGGAGTCATGAAACACAGTGAGTTTTAGGCCAGCTCCACTCAGATCTGTCCATACCCTACTCATGTCATCAAGCTCCAAAGAATAATAGATAAACCACAAAACACTAACTCTGAAACTTACTTGCCTAATCAATATATGGTAGTGAGCGTGCCAAGATCCTGTGATTATAGCAGCCTTCCAGTACCTAAAAGGGGCCTACAAGGAAGCTGGAGAGGGACTTTTTACAAGGGCATGTAGTGATAGCACAAGGGGCAATGGCTTCAAACTGGAAGAGGGTAGATTTAGGTTAGATACAAGGAAGAAATTCTTTACTCTGAGGGTGGTGATATGCTAGAACAGGTTGCCCAAAGAAGTTGTGGATGCTCCATCCCTGGAAGTGTTCAAGGCCAGGTTGGATTGGGCTTTGTAAAGTGTTCCTCCCCATGACAGGGAGACTGGAACTAAATGATCTTTGAGGACCCTTCCAACCCAAGCCATTCTATGCGTAAGTTACATTGAAGTGAAATAGTCTTGCAGAGAAATAAAAATAAAGTTCACTTCATGAAAAGAGCAACCTTAAGTTACATTCTCTCACCTTATAAAATGCAGGAGCAGGTGAGGGTCCTGGAAATGCTAGCACTAGCTGATGTATCTCAGAATTTGTCTCTATACTAACAAGTCACATCCCCTTTTTTCTTGTGTGTGTGTGTGTGTTTACCCTTGTGAGAAGTAGTCTCCAGAGGCCAGGAAGAAGCCTTAAGAGGTGTGTGAACTCATATTGCACTATATGTCCCCAGAATGACTTGCAAAGACGTGAGCATGAGCGAGTTCTGGCATCTGGTCAGTTATGGTTCACCAGAATTTGTAATTTTGAACAGAATACTACTCATCTCATTTGATGCCTTGCAGCTACGCTACAGCCACACTGAAACTAGCTGCAGGGGACTCCTAAGCAAGTGCTCTGTACTGAAAAGGCCTCCTACAGGGAGGAGGCATTTTTTTAACAATACTAGCTATTGTTTACCTATTTCCTGCAGGTGCTCTCAGTTTTTAAATTATTTTAAATACAGCTAAGTGAAGCTTCTCCATTTTATTTCCAGAACAACTGAGTATGTAAAAGCCTCGGAAAGCTGCAGCACATGTCATATGCTAAACAAACTTGAGTGGTATTTATTTATAACCGAAGATACAAAGTTCATTAGAGAGGACTCAGTTCTTTAATTTGCCAACGGGATGACTAATCAGCAAATATGTGCTGCCCGCCATGCCAGAACATGCCAGCCTCACAGCTCTGCACTAACCAGACAGCACGCATTATCTGAACATCCCACGGGGATGATCGCAGTACTCACTGGAAGATGGGAGGCTATTTAAGCAGAGGTGGGAGAGAGTTTTGGGAGACAAAGGAAACAAATCTCCTGGAATTTATGCATTGTGTTTTCTGCTGCTCCCTGCATAAATTGCTTTCTTTTCTAATGTGGAAAATTTACAAAATTATTATATTTAAAAGTGTGAAGGTAAAGCAAGGCCAGTTCAGACATGGTATTTGGGGTAAGCAGCTATGTGTGGTGGCTGACTTGGTCAGAATATTCCAGGTTGATTCTGGAAAGCTGCTAAGTCGCTCACAGTAAAGCACGATCCATCAGGACAACCTGTTAAGTGCATCGCTATTTCTGTTCACATCTGCACATTTTCCAAGCTTAGGAACATCCTAATTTATGACCAACACAGGTTCTTCTTTTTTAAACAAACAAAAAACAACTCTAGAACTTCTGATCAGCAATTTTTGCAATTCAGATAGCTCATTTAGTATCACTGCTTTTGCTGCAGCCTGTACAGCAGTTTTACCAAACGCAATTGTAGACTAAAGACCATTTCGATGCTTTCCCCCTTTTCGTGAAAAAATTTAAGTCTCTAGAAAAGAGCAGGCAGTACACTGGCAGGAAAGTACCTTCTTCTTATTTTTCTTGCCAATTTCAGCAGCAGGTATGATGGCAAATGCTGGGAATGGCTGACTAAGCCTCATTCTCTTGCTGCCACTCTAATCAGGATTTTATTTTTATGCAAGATAATTTAAACAATATTGATCCTGGTTTGTTGTAGTCTTTATCTGCAGCCAACCTGTGTTTTGCACCATTTGAGCTCCATCAGTTGCTCTCAATCTATCTGGAAGGTATAACTTCCAGTTTAGAGATCTTTCAAGGCTAGTTTCTGATTGTCCTTCCAAGAATACACATTACAAACAACTGTTGCAGGTGCACGAAGAAATGGTTGCTTTCTTCTTCTGAGGCTCTCATGCTGCAGGAGACAAGTCCACGCACTCCTGTGCTGATGCACAGTCACATGACAAAAGGCCTCACTTAAATTCCAGATAATCTTCACAATTTATGCAAAATCTAATCACCCGATGCAAAACCTTGCTCTGAGTAGTTTGCTTCATTCTCAGCTGTAATTACACTCACAGGGATCAGTTTAGCCAAATGAGACCTGGCAAAATCTGCAGTAAGACCCTCAGAATCCAAGCAATGCTGTAACAAATCCCAGACTACGGGGCCATACTACTGATCCAAAGGCCAAATGCCGTTTGAGTTACTCAATGGGGAGGTCAATACAAATCAGCTGAGAATGAGGAGAACAAGCTTTTGACCTAGACTTTATAACAGATAGCCCACATTTTACCTTGGTAATTTTAAGCCAAACTTCACTTCAACTTGAGCTTTGCCAGAACCAGACATGCTTCACCTTGCTCAAGTTTGTTGTCTCCCTTATATTCCAGATAATTGCATCCTTCTGAATGCCCCTCCAACAAATGGTTGTTTTCCATTTGTCAGTATCACCAACTATTTAGAAAATGTTCTAAGTTTATATAAGAATGCAGAAATCTAACAACAGGTGTCTACTGCCATGAAAGTATGGTTAAAATAAATAAATAAAAGACAGAGAATTCCTCTTTAAGAATAACCGACTGAAATACAACTTTGCTGCAGATTCAACTAGCTGTAAGTAGTAGTGCACCAGCACAGACAATGCAGTCGGCTAGGTTTGGATAACCGAGCCACTCATTGCCTTCTCTTTTCTCCCCTTCTTTCCAAAACATCTGATCTGTTTTTCCATCAGTGATTAGTGAATTTTGGCTGACAAATGCAAATGCCTGGATGCTGATTCTCTGTACTGCCTGTAACCCCATTAGAAACCAGAAAGCTGATCAGCAGTTCAAGTGTCAACTTGATAATCCAGAAAACAAACAGCAAAACCTGTTCATCACCCTCCTTGCCCTAAGTTCACTCAAGGCACATCTTTGAACGCAAATCCGCTGGTGGAAACATCTTTTCCAGCGGGCTAGCAAGGTGCTTAGTTCACTCACCATGCATGAAAAAATATCATCACGACAATCAAAAGCCTTAAAATTCCAAATGCCAAAGGTTTCTATTGAAAATCTTAGACTATCTTAGAGTTCTTAACATACTATTTTTATCATATCCTGAGAATTCCCTACCTTTTTTCATTGCAATCTATTAAGTCATAAAAATACTCTTCTCCTCTAGTTGGAGAATGGGCTTTCCCTTAATTATCCATTGAAACTCATTTATTTATGAGAAATGTACATAATCTAATGGACAGCTGTAATTCAGACAGAATGATCAACATACATAACATAGCTCAGGAACACCAACAGAATAAGGCTGAGCCCTCTAAGCCTTCATTTATTCTTTATATATACAATTAATAATAATAACAATTAATAATACATATATTTATATCTTTTATATCATACAAGAAATGTCATGGCCTACTAGGAGTATAACAGATGACTTTATGACAAATTCAGATAAAAAGTGTGAATGGAAATAAACTTTTCAATAAAACACACAGCTTAAACTCAGAAAAACCATAGCACTGAATTTGGCACAGGTGAAGGGGGATTTAAAATGGCTTATTCAGCTATGACACAGGAACTGAAAAATACAGGGCTAAATTAATGGTTGCTTTAGGTAGATGTCACTCATTCTTTCAAGTTAATAATGCCTCTTTTACTCAGCATCTCTTCTCCCTGCTACAGACAGGTCGGATATTTGCAATTCTTTTAGAAATTAGGAGACTAGAGACTGAATTCTCTTCTTGTGTAATTGTTTCATTGCTGCTTCTGCTTATCACCTTGGACGTGTTTCTTTCTGTCAAATAGCAGAGTCACTGTGCTATTGAATGAATCAGGCCAGAACAACAGCTGTGACTGCATTAATGCAAAGGTATTTATGGAAACAAAATGCACAGTAAAAAAATGCATTTATTTTCTGAGCAGGGCTCATTAATCAGTGGCATTCTCCTAACACAATGATTTACGATATGCAGGATAATTTAAATATAGTTTAGCTGTAGTCTCAACAAGCAATTAGGACAGTTTGGAGTGGGGGTAAATGTGATTCTTGCCAAGAAGGAGGATTTTTTATTTTCTGATTTAAGTTAACCTGATCCAAATGGAAAGACTCCAACTGACTGCTGTGGGCTGTCTCATACCTCTTGCCTTTATTATGTAACTTCTGTTTTTATTCCTCCTGTTTGTTCTGCCTTTTCTTCTTTGCCTTTGCCTTACAAGCTTGCTCCTTTCTCATTGTTACATTCTTTTTCTGCCCTGTTTCTTTTCCTCATACAAACAAAACCAATGATATTTACTATCTTGTGGATTACCTCATACCCTTACAATGTACCAAACATGTAGCTCTAAAACAATTGAGCAGACTAAAAAATGACAAGCCATTCCCATGCACATTCACCTACCCACATTGTTTGCTTTTCTCTCCATCATCTTTCCCAAAATGACATTTTAAAAACTTGCTTCAATTTTCATTACGTTTCAGATCAGAAGGGATCATCACATCATTTGCTGCAACAGTCACTTTGGCAAACTGAAATCAAATTAAGCATTACTGTCTCTAGAATAAGTCACACCAAGCTGTCCCAAGCTTCTTCAACGGCACAACATGGATCACATGGCCTGTACCTCAATTGTCTTCAGGTGATCCCAGTAGGAAAATCAGGCCTGCTGCTTTCTGCTAAGTTTTTCTGAAAGGCTGCTTCACATGATGATCAGCTTTTAAGTAAGTGATCATAGATATCAGGCAGTAATATAAGAAAAAGATTCTCTGATCACTAGATGACAACAGCCTCTCTTACCTAACATTCTTCTTCAGTTTAGAGTTATTGGTGGACAGGGAGGAAAAAGTCTTCCTGATGCTAAAGGAGATCAACAGAAACCTCTGAATAACAAGATCATGCAGAAGGCTAGTGATCAGCATGAAGATACAAATCTGCTATGAGCATTTTCACCTCTGTGTGTATATTTTAACCCTGCAAGAGTGTCTTACTGGACAGAAGAGCGTACAAGCAGGTACTGAATACACCAAATAAGAAATGCTGGCAGCAGTGTGCTAATGAAAACAGAAGTAAGGAATTTTACAGTCCATTTACAACAAAAAAATTGTTCACAGTAAATCATTAGCAATATCCTTCTAAGTGTCACTGTTTGCCCAGTTGCTTCAATGTTCTTAGCATCTCTTTTTATACCAAACTGCCACTTCCCATAGTATAGCTTCAGGAAACTGTATCCCACATTAACCACAAAACACTGCTGTCTTACTTGCCAGTAATTACTACTCACAAGAATATAGTCACACAAGCAGTTACTTTCTACTAATTCTTGTATTTTCAGTGATCCCAATTACAGATTATCAATTTTTTCTTGCTTTCCTTAGGATGATTTTTTCCTTACATTGTACTTTCTGATTTGCTGAAATGTTAATCCTTGAAAGCCATCCTGTTAGCTTTTCTGGGATAAATTATATGAGGTCATGAGTACATCTGCTCCTTCCTAGCAGCTTCTGAACTTGTTTGGCAGTTTCAGCCTCACTAGATAAAAGGAAAGTGTCTCAAAAATATTAAGTACTTACACATTGTGTGAAAATAAGACTTTGGTAGAGTGCCATAATCAAGAGAAAAGTCTGGATACTCAACGGTACTAGATACCAATTAATTCACATGAGAGACACCAAGAAGTAGGCTTCACTCATTTTGATGTTCACAGAACTAATTGCTTTTACTTTTACTGGCTGAAGTACCCACACTGCCATCTTGTTACTTGATCAAGCATTTAAGTTCAAATCTCATTCAAAATTACTAATGCTCTTCAGTAAATCATTATTTCTGGTTAACTTCATTGCATGACTCACTTCAAAACACAGTGCCAACCTTTGTTTTGGGAAAAGCCTCGTCTCCTCCGCACATCCATTTACCAAGGTTCTCATTTCCAGAATTGTTTATTTTGACCTGAAACACTGTATTTATGGTCAGGACCCAAAGGTGCACTTTGCTTTTTTGTTTCAGATTTTTACTGTTACGCCAAACCGCTATTTCAGTAAGTCTCAGCCCAAATCACCGAGTGACAAGGAGCATCTTGAATTCCTGTGAAAAAGAGGGTTATTTTGCCGCAGGCTATTTTAAGTATTTTTAAAGCCTCAAAAAAAGCATGAGAATTCACCCGTCGATGTAAGGCACTTCAAACTCTTTTACCGCCTCGGTGGAAAAGGCGCTCCCCGAGAGGCTAAGCGCGCCCTTTCCCCCAACTCGGGCATTCAACGGGACGCGTTATGAACGCCCGAGCGCGGCCGGGGAGGGTTTAAGGCGGAGGACCGGCTGCTCCCAGCGGGGTCTCCGCAGCAATAACCCACCCCCGCCCAGCCTGCTTCACCCAGCCGGGCCTCCTCCCACCCCCGGCACCATGCGGCCGGCGGGGAGGCCCCTCATACCCGCGGGGCGCCCCGAGGGCCCGGCCGGGCCCACCCGCATCACCGCCGGCTCTCGGACGCTGCCAGGCACAGAGCATCAACCGGACGGACAGACAGACCGACCGACCGACCGCCTCCCGGGCGGGACCACGGCCATCCCGCCACCCCCTCCGCTTCCCGCTCTGGTGTTCCCTCACCGGGCTGGAAGACCCCAGGGCCGCACGCCCCCCGCCCCCACACCGACAGCCCTCCCGCCCGCTCCCCGCCGCCTCTGTCCGCTCCGGGCCCGAGCCCCTTTCCCTGCGAGCGGGGCACGGCGGAACGAGGCGGCTCCTTCCCGCGGCAGCGGCGGCCGCTGAACCAAGGGCGCAAACCCACCGCCCACGACGCGGCCCCTCAGCGGCGGGGGTGGCCCCCGCCCCCTCGCGGCGCGCGCGCGCGCGCGCCCGCCCGGCCGAACCCTCGCGAGAGGCCGCCGCTCGCTCCCGCCGCTGCCACGTTCAAAGGCGCCGGCGGCGGGGAGCGTGTCGGCCACGCGCGCTCAGCCCCCCCCGCCTCCCCCCTTCCTCCTCCCAGCCACCGCCGCCAATCGGAGCCGAGAGGCGCGCCGCCTCGCTCCCGTTGGGCGCCCCGCCATTGGCTGGCGGCGGGCGGGCCGGGCCGGGCCGGGTCGCGGTGCGGTGCTGTGTGGCCGCAGGGCGCTGCCGCACGCGGGGGCTCAGGTGGTGGTGGTGGTGGTGGTGGCGGCGGTGCTCGGCTCGTTCTCGCTGCGGCCCCGCCCCGCCCCCGCCCTTCGCTGCCTGACAGGAGGTGCCATGGCCTCACGCAAGAGCTCCAGAGGCGCCGGCGGCAGCCCCAGCCCCGGCTCCAAGAGAGGTGAGAGCGGCGCCGCTGCGGGAGACAGGCCGGAGATCCTGCGGGCGGGGGGGGGAAGGGGCAGCCCGCCGGGGCGGTGCGGGACGTACCGCTGCGGGGCGGGGGCGGCGGCGGCGGCCGGAGCCGCGGAGCTGGGGGAGGGGACGGGGACGGGACCGCGGCCGCCCCTCACCGCGGCGGGGCCGGGAGGCCGAAGCGAGGGGGTGCTGCGCCTTCCCCTCCGCCTGCGCCTCGCGGCGGGCTGAGGTGCAGGTTCCTCCGCCCGCCCCCTCCTCTTCTGCCGCCCGGCGGGGGCCTGCGGGGGCCGCGCTCCTGTGGCGCTGCGGGAGCTGGGGGCGGGGCCCGGGGGGTGTCCGTCGGGACAGGCGGCTGGGGTCTGTCCCTCGGGTTTCCTTCGTTCCCCTTCTCGGGGGTTCACGTGGCGGAGAAAGTTGCGTGGCCGGGCCTGGGCGGTGGGGACGCCCCTCGAAAGCTCCCCGAAAGGGTTGGGGTGAGCGACGGGCAGGTCTCGACGTCTGTAGGTATCCCGGGAAAGGGCGCTCAGACCTTTTCCTCCAGAAGCCGGGGCGGGGTAGAACCGGGATGCCCAGCATGTGGTGCCAATGAAGTCGTTGTTACTCTTGTGTCCAAACTCGGATGTTGGAATACCTCCTTAGGCTGACCTGTTTAGTGTTAAACACTGGCCTAAAGTTATTAGATCTATTGTAGATGTTGCATCTAAGCCCATGGCTTCTGTAAGTGTACAAGCAAGGAGGAATAATCTTGGAAAAATGCAAGCAGAAGGTTTTTTTAAGACAGCTATTCCCACCCTCCCCACTCCCCCTTTCCCCCCAATAAAGAATGCCTTAGCAAATCTGACTATTCATAAACTACTATGCGTGGACAGTTTAGGTCAGGAAAGCTTTATGCGCAGTAGCATTTTTTAAGCATAGCAGAACATGCTCGAAAGAAGAAAAAAGTATATACTTCTGGAGTCTGCACTAAAAAAAGGAAGTGCTTTTATCAGAGATTGAATGTTTGCTCGTTGTAACTTCTTTGGTTTTCAGCTTGACACGCACAGAGCTCCAGTGATGAAATGCTGAAATAGCGTTCCTCTTTGAATATAGCAATAATATGGAGAACAGTGTTAATTAAAGGATGAGCCATATAGGATTAGTTTTACCTATCACACAATGAATTAAGAGAGAAAGATTTCAAATACACTTAAGCATTAAAGAGTTTAGAGACGATATTACAATGTTTATGGAAGTGTCGTAGGTTTTTTCTTTTTTTTTAATCCTTCTTTTTCAATTGTTGGCTTATACTGTAGAGTCTATATTACACTTTTTGCTTGGACTGAAGGTGCTCTGATCATCATCCAGTTTTAAGCATGCTAAATACACATTTTTCAATGATAATGCATTAAGAACATGCATCCCTGGTATAGTTTCAAATACTGAACACGTTTCTGTTAATATTTTAAAGGTTAGGCGACATTTGAAAAATAAATTTATCAGGAAACTAAATCTCTGACTAAGTAAAAAAGTATTCCATAGGTTTTTGTTTTCAGTCTGGGTAAAAATTTATGTCTTTGTGTTAAAAGATACCTGGATTGTGTAATTGCACTGGGGACTCTTTATTTACTGTTATCTGTGAGGGGATGAAGCAGTATGAGTAATGTGTTAGGCACTCTCCTAAGATGTAACCTCTTAAATTTAGAGAAATGTTTTGTTAGTTTCAGCAACGCCTAGTTAGAATCCCTTGGACAACTGCAGAAATTACAGCATGAAGCTGATGCTGTTTTCATAGTTGCAGCTGCAGAAGGAGGTAATGGATGATTACTCTTGTGCGAATACAGGAACAGCTAGAGGAGCAGAGTCTTTACAGCAGCCAGTAAGCCTGCCACAGTTGAGGGATGTGAAAATGAGATGAGGAAATAATTTTGAGATGGCTAGTAATTGAGACTGTGACGTATGGAAACCTCAAGTTTGAGGCAGTTCTTGATAATGTTGTAGTATTCACTTTCACAGCAGTTCATGGGAGAGGACATGGCTTTTTGCCAGGGCATTGCTCATAGGTCTGAAACCACTGAAGTTGACAGGACATCTAAAAATCTGTGCACTGAAGACAATGCCTGCATCTGAATGTAGTAATCTGCTTTCAGGTTTCCGCATCAGAAAATATTGACAGTAATCTTACAAATAGATCAAGTCTGAAATAGTTCTAAGTGAAGTGTTTATATAGGTGTTTTGAGATTCATTGAAATGTCAGAAGTGGAAGTAAATATTTTTTCATAAAGATGACTCTACCCTTTACTTTCAAAAGTCATATGCTAGAAGCTGTCAAATCAGTGCTAATGAAAAATAAAATCTTTGTATTTAAGCTTTGTACTCCTACTGATGGATGCTTCTTTGAAAGTGACATTTATGGAATTGTATGAATATGCCAGAGATTTTATTTAGAGTTCAGAAGCGAAAACCAGGTCAAAATTTGACAGTTAGGGATACTTAGAGAGGGAAACGTGTTTGTTATTATCTTTGCTGGAAAGTTAGGCTTCTTGTCACTGGCCTTCAGAATCCGTTGTAAAAACTGTTGCCTCTCAAAAGGAAGAAAATAAATTTTGAACCGCTAGATGAAGTAATAGACACTTGCTGGAATATTACTTAGAGCTTTAATAGATGAGGAACAGTTTTGGTACAGGAACAAATGCATGTCACCTGGTCATGTAGTAACTCCCTCAAATTTCATGAGATGGGAAATTTGGAAATGTCTTGGACATTAGCAGGTGGTTGTGGAGCAGCTTTCCAGTAAGAGTGAGGATAGGCAGCCCAGCTACTTTTGAAATACAGATGGCTGAAAAAATATTAATTACTTTAAGCTATGCTTACTTGTAGAGGTAAGAGTATTGATGATAAGGCAACACGTTATGTTGCTGTGTGGATGTCTTTTGTCTTATAGTATGTAAGCAAGGACTTAAACATAATTCTTACTAGTCATATAGTTATGCAATAATTGTTGTCTGTTTTCTTTGTATTTCTAACTACAAGTGGGAGAGTAGTTCTCCAGTGAGCTATGCACGTTACAAAAAACACATTTCCAACACAAGGCGTCACCTGTATCTAGAGACAACTCTGTGTTATATATGTATGAGTATAATCCTACTTTTGCTAGTTCTGAGGCTGTGTTGTCCTCACACAGATTGAAGTCAAAGAACTCTACTGTTGCTTTGATACTTTTTCTTTGATCTCCATAATAATGATTGAGATTATCTTCTGGCATCCCCTGCTTTTCTCTGCAAGATCCTGGAAGATGTATGATTTCACTTTTCCTGTTTTAACCATGTAGTTTCCTTATATATCCAAATGCAAATGTATTGCCAAGCTTTTAACTTTTACTCATCTTTTGGACCTTCTAAGGCCCCTTAATCTAATCCTTTCATTAATTTCTGGCTTTTCAGCTTTCTCCGAATTCAGGTTTTTTTTGGCATGCATTCAGTTTGTCCTGGTGTTGTTACCCAATGCAAAGTTGTGCTAATATTACTTCTTTAGTTAATAGTGTCACTTCTAGAAAGGTAGTGGTGCCTGTTAATTTGCATGAACTTCAACATTTTATCTCATCTCTATTGTAATGACTACTTTGTTGTGTACTTTCTGTGGGTGAGGCTCTCCATTAGCTTTTTAAGTTACCTAAAGACCAGAGAAAGTTCATCAGTTAAACAGGTCACTTTTCCTGCTGAAGGTCTTTTGTTGGCTCTTGGGAACATTGAACTTCACATCACTGCTTCTGATGCTTTAAGTGGGATTGCCTGTGCCTTTTCTGGTCTCTCTCAGCTACCTAGCTGTGCTGTGGTATGACATCTCCTCTTCTTATGCTACAGATTCAATCTAAATATGATACTTCCATCTATCTAAAAATTCTGTCTCTCTAATTTCTGATCTGATCTACTGGCCAGTGTGCTTGCTTTATGCTCTTGACTACAATTGTGTAGTGTATCATCTGATTTCTTGTGTTACAATCTGTCCATTATTTCTGCCTCTGTTTTAATTGTAATCATTAGGAAGAAGGGTATTAAGGTGATGGAGGTCATAAGTGAGATGTAAATTTGGGGTGCTCTGGGGGCATAACAACTGTTTTGACTGGTTTGTTTAAGTCCTACTGTTTGGTGAACTAATAGAAATTCTTATGAATTCTGTTAGTGAGCTGCTCAGTGCTTTGATATGGCTATTTAAACTCAACATTGGAATATCTTCTTGTAACATCTTTGGTATTCAGGAGTATACAATGGAGGGTTATTACTTTGTTATATGACTATTGCAGACAAATGAGAAATTCTTTGTCTGTGTCTCAGTGGTGGAATCGTTGCAGCGACTTCTTCACCAAACTTATCCTATTGCCTAATTTAGTGGCTTAGAACTAGTCGAAGATCTTTAATTTTTACCATTAGTGCCAGATATTACTATTTTTTAATCAGTTTGGCACAGACTGGTAAAAAACATGTCTCTCTATTCGGAACAAGATGGATTTAAACCAGGAAAGTTGATGATCACTTCTGACACTTATCCTAGATCTCTGAATTTGTGTACCTGGTTTCTAATAGCTAACTGTCGCTTTCAAAATATGAATTGCTCATGTCAGTGACAAAGTATCTAAATGACAACTCTGTGTGTGTTTATGTTTCTTCCCTAAATCTTCAGGAAACTGTAAAACGTGCTAATAAGAATAGCAAAACCATGAAAATGCAGACAGCCACCTGTTTGTGATTCATCTGTCTGCCTGGTGTCTTGTTCAGGGTGGCCTTTCTGGAAAATGTTTTAATATATTGTAAAATAATCTGCCAAATTCAATAGTGGAAGCAACAGTACTGATCCAAACATTTGTAACTTAGATGGTAAGTTGCAACAGTGCCATCTGTGAAATTACTGGTTTTGCTGAGTTCCCTCCCCCTTTTTTTCCTTTTTTTTTTTAAATGTCCTGAACAAAACTTGAGGCAGTAACTCTTTAAACAAGTCTGTTTTCTTGTCTGATTAAATGAAAGTGATGTAAATAACATTCTTAAAATTGTTAGCACAGGTATTCCTCTGCGTATGTGAACATTGGAATAGTGAGTCCTTGACACACCTCTTCATTCGTCTAGAACCAGTGTTAAATGAGCTCTAAATCCTAAAAAGGCAATCCTGTCATCTCTTAAGTCTATCTGCGTGAAACTTTCCATATGCCATTAGCTATTGAAAGGTATGGTAACTGACTGCTGAGGTCACTCTGCAACAAAAAATGATCAATTTGAACAGAGTACATGCTTTTATGACTTGTTTTTTCATATTGCCTGGTATTTGGATTTCTTCTCTTTGCTTGTTCTCAAGCAAGTATTATTTTGGGTTTTAAGATGGATACCTAAGTTGTAGCAGGGTTAGCATAAAGAGAGCCTGATACTTTCCCTCTGCCAGTACTTTTTCTCCTTAAGAATTCTGGAGCACTGAGGGATTCCTCTTCCTTGCTTCTGGAGATGCTGCCACATGGTAAAGACATCAAGGAAAGTTCTCCTGCCCCTTTTGATTCAGTGTGGGCTGAAATCTTGGGCCTGCTCTGTGTTGTCTAGTGTATCTTACCTGCACACAGGAAGTCATTGTGGCTAAAAGACACAGTGGTTCAAATATGGAGGAGCCTTGCACTTAACAGATGCAAGGATGTCTGTGTTGGTATACTTTTTGAGCATTTTGTTAAAATTTTAAATGATATATAAGAGAGGTAGCCTTTTCAATAGCCTTTTGGGGATAGAGCTTGTTTAAAATGCTAGGTGGAGAACCTCAACTATTACTAATAATCTCAGGGAGACGGAAAGTTGGAATATATTTCCCCAGATTTTAGCAATTACTCTGAGAATGCGCCTGAAAATTCCTCATCAGAGGTGGTATCTAGTCTAGGTTCAGAGTCCAGGGACGTAATGTCACATTGGGGGATTAAGGAGTTAAATCTTTTACAGTTCAGTGCTATAGGTCTGCCTTCAGCTTAATCTGGTCTGAGGTTGCTCTGCAGTCTTCCTCTTTTCAGTTTCCCTTCCCTGTACCTGAATTAGTAGCTGTGCAGTTGCTAGGTGAACCACACAGGGAACTGATATGCCAAAAGCTGACTCTTTTCTTCCCCCCCGGACTGGCTCAGTGCACAACTTTATGGAAAGTCATTTGGGTAGAAGAGAAGAGATGACAAAGAGTGGCTGGCCATCAGGGGAGTGTGGGGTTGAATCTAGAGTTTTAAGTTCAATCATGTCATCCTGGAGCCATGGTGTGAACATAGAAGGTGAAAATTTTGGCTCGATATTTAAGGGGTTTGGTAAAGACAACAAAATTTACTATCTGTAAAAGGCATGTGTGTTAAGATTATTTCTGATTATGGAGTGCATAAAGAGGTGAAATTTCAATGTTGCTATTTCTTTAAACTGAAACCCCTTTACTGATCACCTGTATAAAAACAAAAAAAACCCCTTCATTTTCAGCTGGACCTTTTTGAATCATTTTGAAACATGTAAAAAGTATTCCTGTGCTAATTATTATGTTGAATTCTTCATTGTAGAGAACTTGAGCAGTGAAGTTCTGATTTCCCCCAAGTGATTCTTTCCTGATGAAGATCACAAACTGGTAATATGTGTGATAGCCTGCAGCAATCTTTTTCCTAACCGCATCCTACAGACTAGCTCTTTGCATGGAAGAGTTTTGAGCTATGCTTTGAAGTGGAAATCGTAACTCTGTTATGTGTCTTTAAGCACACTGGAAATTAAGTATGCAGATAAGCATATACTGAGTTTGAACAGACTGTAGTATGTGTGGTTCAGCTTTGTTTTAAATGAAACAAATTCTAGTCTCTCCTTTGTGTGCAGTTGCACTATTACTATGCATGTACTTACCCAGTGTAACAAATGTTACCAAGTTGTTTGAAGACTATAAAATATTTAATAGCTAGGGTTTTTATAACTATTGAGTAGTGTTTTTCTGTTTTTACAATTTCATTTGCTGAGGTTCTGTTTAAATGATAATTGACAATTACATGTAACATATCTCACTTTCTCGCTTTTTACACCAGTGTGTTTTAAGGTGTTTTTTCAGTATTATTAAAGAAAGCTCAGACAGCAGTTAGTAACTGTGGAGCTATTTGTTTCCATAGTAGCTGGAGGGCACAGCTATAACTTTTGTAGCAAGAAAGTAGTGAAAAGAGCAATGCTTTTGTGCCTGAGATCTCCTAACAACATATTTTAAAAACTATTTATAGATCCAAGACTACATAATGACTGTAGGTATGAGACACCTACAAACTCTTTCGAACTCTGTAGAAGCTGCAAATGCATAGCACCTCTATGAACTAGCACCTACTTAAATTGACTTAGTATCAGACTTGAAACTTTGATAAGTTTTAGGCTTTGGGGGTGTTGGTTGATGAGAAGCTCAACGTGAGCCGGCAATGTGCACTTGCAGCCCAGAAAGCCAACCGTATCCTGGGCTGCATCAAAAGCAGTGTGGCCAGCAGGGCGAGGGGGCAGATTCTGCCCCTCTACTCTGCCCTGGTGAGACCCCACCTGGAGTACTGTGTCCAGTTCCGGAGCCCTCAACATAATAAGGACCTGTTGGAGCAGGTCCAGCGGAGGGCCACAAAGATGATCCAAGGGCTGGAGCACCTCTCCTGTGAAGACAGGCTGAGAGAGTTGGGCTTTTTCAGCTTGGAGAAGACTCTGAGAAAACCTTATAGGAACCTTCCAGTATCTGAAGGAGGCCTGCAAGAAAGCTGGAGAGGGACTGTTTGCAAGGGCACATAGTAATAGGAGGAAGGGTAATGGCTTCAAACTGGAAGAGAGTAGATTCGTATTAGATATTAGGAAGAAATTTTTCACTATGAGAGTGGTGGGGCACTGGAACAAATTGCCCAGCGAAATTGTGGATGCCCCATCCCTGGAAGTGTTCAAGGCCAGATTGGATGGGACTTTGAGCAACCTGGTCTAGTGGGTGGTGTCCCTGCCCATGGCAGGGGGGTTGGAACTGGGTGATCTTTAAGATAGCTTTCAACCTAAACCATTCTATGATTAAATAAAGGATTTAAAAAATTCTTTTTTTCCATGAGCAGAGACTTGTGAATAGCAGAGTTGTAGGTACTTGCACGGCAACTAGTTTTGTTTGCTTCTATTTGAAACTCCTTCAAACCATGAGAAAAAATTGAAAGAACTGAAGCTACATCATCTGTTTTCTTTCTTCTGTGGCTTAATTAGGACTTGTTGCTAAAACAAATTGATGTGACCCACATTACAGGACAGGAAAATGGAACAAGGAAAAAATACCCTAAAATTAATGCGAGCATGCTATGCGCAGAGATGAGGATTTTCTACCTTATGTAATAGAAACTTTTTTAAAGGTCACCACCAGCAGAATTTGCATGTTCTGGGCTTAAGTATTTCTTGTATTTCCTCTCCACATTTACCTTTCCTGAACTCTGCTCTGGCCTAAATACAACCAAATATTTAATTGACCTAGTAATTATGTAGGTCTATTGCCTACATTAAATCATTCAAATGCAAGATAGGTAGATTGTATAATTTTAAATCTTCTTATTTCTAAATGTTCTGTGGGAGAGAGCTGGTTAATCAAAAGAGCAGCTATTAAAAATCTTTATCGTCTGCACAGTTAAAATCAGAATTAATTTTGTCTCCTCATCAGTGTTGTAGCTGATACAGATATGTTGTTCCTGTAGCAGGAGACAAACTAAAATTTCTTTATAAGCTTGTAGTCTTAACCTTGAAGTTCTTGGCTTGATGTTTAAGATGTCAAAGTTGGAATTTTGGCGGGTGGCTTGGGAGAGAGGACAGAATAGAAAGGGTTCAAAAACTATGCTTGAGGCAAGTTCTGTCTTCAGTTTTGGACATTAATTCTGTTTTGTGTCTGTATACACATAAAAACAAACCTTGAGAAAATTGACTGAAGTGTTTGTGAAAAATATCAGAATGTAGGAGGGTTTACTTTTCTGTACAAATGTATTTAGATTAGGTAAATAGATAACACAAAATATTTTTGTTCTGTCTTTACAGGACTTTTTATTTTTTCCTGAAGTGCTAACTCTCTAAGGCTGTTATTTTACTATCTTTAAGTTTGTGGCGAAAAGGTTTTAAAAAACAAAAAGTAATCTAAACTATTCAGATAGTATGTGATGGTTGCATTAAATACTGCTTTCAATATATTCCTGTTGATAGTCAGTGTTCATTATAAAACTCTTTCAAGTTTTAAGTGGTGACATTACTAGTTTTTTAAGCTGTGTGCACATCTGTGTGTATTTTTTCCTTGTAATAAATCCTAATTGAAGAACTATTCAAAAAATGTTCATCTGAATAACCAAAAAGAAAAACCCAAAACATGGCTCGGACAAAATTTGACTAGCTTTTGAAAATGATCATCTTTCTAGCACACTTAGAAAAGAAGCAGGTGCTGCAGATTCAGGATTTTCTCTTATTAACATATATCTCTCTATTCATTTTTACCTCCTCTGACTTCAGCAGTTATGCTTAGATAAACAGAACTGCAGAGGAGAGTTGTTTACAGCGGCAGTTCTTATGATGGCAAACATCTGGTCTCTCCAAACGTCACTGAGAAGTGCAGAGCTACCACTGCAAGTAGAATTCACTCTTGTGCTGTAAAAGTGCCATTGACCAGTCTTACAACACTGTGCAGCCTACTAGGACAGAATTTCTCGTTAAGTTTCTTTTTGTCTTTAATCTGTGACTTTTTCTCTTAGACAGAAAAACTTCTGTTTCTTTAGAAAAAAATAATAAAGCTAGTAATTCTTATGATGTTTCTTTTATGAGTACATTTCTTCTGAATAAATGTTCTGATTTTTGTGTGTATAGATGTCTTAGAATAATCATTTAAAGGAAAGCAATCAGGATTTGTTCGCTATTTATAGTCATATATATATAACTTCATAAGAATAATAATTAAAAAAAACCCAACCAGACTCTGGGAATGAGGCTTGACATCAGTCAGCCAGAGGATAATCTTAGTCTTGTTTTGTGTAGGAATTTTTTCTGAAGAATAATGAATTCTCACTTCTTAGTAACAAATCACCTTAGCTTGCAACTAAAAAAACTCTTCTAAATATTGTGGTGTTTCCCGTGAAAGTACTTTGAACTATAAAGCTTACATTCAGAAATGGGCTGACTTCTTAAGAGTGTTGACCATCTCTATGAACTAAATATAAAAAAGGAAAAAACCTACATGTATCTGTTTTGCTTTAAGTATATTTTCAGATAATAGGATTGCAGATCTGATTGTGTGTAGAACAGGGCTGGACAGGGTGATTTCTTACTTCTGTGCAGTACTTTAGTAATTAGACCTCTCACTCAGGATAGGGGAGAAGAAAATGTAGTTCCGTTTTTTTCTTGAAGAAGAAAAGATTCAGTTGACTTTCAGCGTTGCAGTTGCTGCTTATGGGGTATACTTGAACAGGAGAGAGAGTGTGTATTTTAAATTCTTGTTGTTGAAACTGTTCCAATCCAATGTGAAACAGAGATTCAGTCTGCTGAGAGCGAGCATGACAATTGGCCAGTTATCTCTGGAGTCCCCTTTCTTACCTAGAAAGGAGGGGAAAAACTGAATTTTAGTCTCTGTTCTGCAGGGCTCCTCTCTTAGAAATTGTTATTGTGGCCAGATAAGACTTGACTGTGTACAAATAAACAGCTTCATTGTGAAGGACTAAAATAGCTTTGTTCTCATACCCTTGGGTATCCTTAAAAACATGTTTTAGGTCTCCGAAGAAATTCAAACACTGCTCCCGAATGCAGAGGAGAGAGCTGAATCTCTGATCTTTCACATCCTGATTAAGTGCTGAATTCCAGGAGGTGGTTCAATGGAATCACTTCATCTATTGAAGGGAGGAACTTCCTTTCACTGGGGAAGTTCAGCAGGGCACTTAGGATCCTAGAGGTTTTTTTTACATATTTTGTAATGCATCTCTTTTTCCTCCCTCCAGTGAGCCACACTCAGCATCTGCACGGTCAGCCTCCTTAGTTGTTGAATCCTGAATTTGTGACTTGGCTCTTGTTTTCAGTATTGATGTTCTTTGATCGTTTGTATAGTAAGATACTTTACTATGAGGAATCTTGTAGGGATTGAAAATTAAAGGCCTTAAATGTTTATGTGAGAATTGATTATATGTGGAATAAGGAAAAGTTCTTCAAATGCTGGACTAAAAATCTGTGAAGTGACAGCAGGAAAGCCAAAATTGCCTTTCATTTGTCTAATTTCTTTTTTAAACTTTAAGTTCTGTTTGTGTTTTCTTTGAACTTAAAGCTCTTTCTTTTACATCCATTTCCCTGTTCCTAACTGATTTAGTTTCTGATTTAGTTTATTAAAGTCCTCTGATAATGGGCACAGGTATCTTTATAACCGTATAGACTAGATTATATAAAGTGCAGAGCAGAGATCAAGCGTTTAATGAGAATAATAATAAAAAAGCCACTTTTTTTTTTCCTGATTTGTGTTAAACTTGCAGTGCTGAGGAAGATTTCTTAGGTACCAAAAGGAAGAATCAATTTTGTATCACAAAGAATCTATATTGAATTTATTAAAAATAAACCTTTACCTTAAACTTTAGATCTTATCTCTAAAGACCCTGCTGTCATGATTGTAAACCAAAAATTTCTGAGTGTGGATATTTGTGAAAATTTAAGGTTGGAATATTTTATACCTTAAGTATTTTAGTAAAAATCTCCGTTATATTCGTAAATGGAGAGAAAACAGTAACTCTGTCTCCCTTACAAAATGAGAGTTTGTAAAAGCACATCAAAAGCTCAGATTTGTCAATTAAAATTAAATTAAATTTATCAATTAAATTAATTTATCAATTAAATTCCACCCTCGGTACACTGAATGAAAATTGAAGATGAAAATCTGTTTTATCTCAGGATAGCACTTGCAATCGCTATGGTGTGTGGACTTCTCAGAATGGAACAATTCAACACAGATGCTTATTGAGTCTAGATTTTGAAATACATATCACAAAAATAACCTCACGCCAGCGAGGGGAGGGGGGAAAGCTTGTATTTTAATAGGCAGGGGAAAATAGTATCAACAGAGAATGCTGTAAACTTCCCTTTAATAGATACTTTACTCAAAGTCCTTGTTACTGACCCTACCCAAAAAACTGAAAACTGTTTAAAAAATTAATTGCAGTTTTATTACTGAGAATGGCTTGCAACAGTTATTATTGATCATATTAAAAAAGGTAATTTGGCAAAAATGTCAAGCGGTAGTAGGCCATGCTCATACAAGAGGGGTTGTTTTCTGTCTTTGTACTGCGACTAGTTCAACTCTTGTTGGTAGGATGGTTTTAATCTAATGTATTTCTTTTTTACTGCTCTCCCATATCAGTTTTTTATCACTCTGCATTTTGCTTTTAAAACAAACTTGTTCTAAAGCCTCCCTATGAACTAGCTGATTGATAATTTTTACTTCTGCAATGCTATTTTCAGGTATTTCTGAGGTTAGTGTTTTGTTCATTTTCCATTTACTGCTTTTCTGATTTCTAGTAACTGCCTGCTGATGTGCACCCTTCTGTTCGTGTGGTAATCCATAATTGCTAGCATATTACTTCCTAATGCACCTTTGTGGGAAATAATTATGCACATTACACAAGCTTAAGTTGATGCTTTGAAGTCTGCCTTTATTTTTGTGTTCATAGTTGACCTTTTTTTTTTCCTCTAAGCTGCTTTGCATGCACTTTGGTAGTGATCTACAGGTGGAATTAATGCTGCTAGTCTTGATTATGAATCTAAAATTAACTAAATAGCATGGAGTGCATAGTTGTAGCAAAAATAACTTGAAAATAGTTTTTAGATTTGAAACAGTTCTACAAGTGAGGTGAATAATAATAATTTTGAGTATTGGTGAAGCAATTTGAGCTGCTTCAAAAAAGAACCAGCAAACCTGTAGTCACAGCATTTGAACACAGTAGAACAAGACCTCGCAAGAAGTCTGCGCTGTTGATTAACTGTCCCATTCTTTAATTGTATTTTAATTGTAAATCTATTCAACTTAACCCTTTTCTTTCACAAAACTAACCAAAATTATGTCATTTCATATTTTGAACTATAGCAGTCAGCGAGATACATGTGTAAGCTGCATTTTTCAAGGTCTGCATTAACATGTGCGGTTCATGGGGTATAGGATAAGTTTTGTGGCCCTTTGGTCCATCTTCCTTTTGATAAGCCTGAAGAATTACCCCATTTCAGCTGTGGCCTTCCTTTTCAGGAAGGAGGATGTTTGCATTTCTTGGGAATACATGTTCTTGGAATCAATTGATCTTTAAAGGGCGCAAGGTATGGCTGCGGGTACTTGGTTAAAGGTCAGCATGTGTGTGTTAGTTCAGATTGGGAGTGTACATTTGAAATTAATTTCTCGACTGTCTCCACTCACTTTGCTTTTATTCATTGTGCTGTTGTCCCTGAATAGATTTAATTAGGTTTGAGGGAAATGAAACAGAAAATTATGCTGCAATGGCTTAAGGTAAGATCTAGTTTGCAGCAATCTCCCCAAAATACATCTAATATGAACTTCAGGTTCTTGGCACCAGTTGTATGCTCTATGAATTTACTTGTAGTAAGATCTGGTATCTGCAAATGCAGGTGCAGCCGAATTGAAGTTGCAACAAATTGCCTAATCTAATGCCTGTTGAAACAATATATAGGTTTTATATGCAATAGGCTATGTATAATTGCATGTAAAAATATTTCCCTTAATAAGCTGATTTCTCTGTATGTTGGTGACTTTTACCCTTTGTTTAAATTTTCCTCCTATCTTGCTCTAAATCACTTGTGCATCAGGTAAGTTGCTAAAATGTACTAGTCATGAGGTCTTTCTTAAAACATCTGTTCAGTTTGATGCATTCAAGTGGCTTTAAAAGTAGTTAAAAGATACACTATAAAAGATACACAGTATAGAATCAACTGCCTGTTCCTTTACATCCATTTGAAAAGTCTTAAATGCAATTGGGCGTTATTTCTCACTTCTCCCTTGAGCTATTAGGAATTGCACTTGGGAATTGGTTGCTGGATGTTGAAACCACCCGAGGTATATGTTGTTTTTCAAAGTAGCTGTAACATTCTGCTGTTCTCTCCATCTACCTGATGGCTATGTTATTTGAAGAAGCGTGGGGGAGGAAGGGCAGAGTGCTAGATCCTGAAAATTTTATTAGGGTTGCTGTTAATGAGACATAAGTTTGTTTCTGTCTTCCTCCCACCCAAAAGGAGATGGCTTTTGTTTGAAGTGCAGTGGGAAAATAATAGTTTGCTAAAATTAAAGATGTAAATAAGTTGAATAGTGTATTAGTGGATTTTTGCCTCCCTTTCTGGAGGGAAAAGAGTATGTTGATCATTAGTCAGTTGTGTTAGCTTTAAATTGTACAGGTAGTGTGCATACTGTCAGAATTTGAAGGAGGGGTGAGTGAGATGAGTTCGCGTTAGTCGTTTCTGAAAAGGGAGAACAACAAAGCAAAATCAACAGCTCTGCTACTTTTAACAAGTACACAACAGAAATTTTGCCTGGTTTGCCTTTATGGCACGTGGTGTATTGCACTCTAGGGAAACAGGCTTTGCTTTGGCAAAACTATCAGTAACCCTTCTTTGGGTCTGCTAGAAACCAATGTTCGGTGTACCAGGGGAACAGTTCTGATCTGAAAATTCCTTGGCAAGAATGCCTGTGGTTAATTTCAAGTAACTCTTCCAGAAGACTCAAAACTCAAATTTTAGAAATTAGCTGTCTTTTATTCTTAAAGTAGTTAGCAAGTTTCAAATGAGCAGTCTCTACAGGAAGCCTGGTAGAGGAGTGCCAACATGGCGAAAGTTTCTTGGGTGAGGGCCAACTTAACAAATGCAAGCAGGCAAGCTTTGTGTCCAGACTTGTGTTTCGGCTTATGCTGATGGATTTAATGTCCTCAGAGCTCAGGCACTGAGGCATACATTGCAGCAAAGATACTACAGTACAATGTGCTCGGTTTCATTCGCTGCTGTGTTTGATGTTGGAGGATTAAGGGGAGGGGAAAGGATCAACTACCCAGGATGCTCTGTTAGGAGGAGTAAGTGAATTTGATTGTCGTCAGAACTAGATTGCCATATGAGTTCTGAAAAGCGTTTGGCTCCTGAGGATAACTGCTCTAAAAATAGATTTGGAGGAGAGGTTTCTCTTGGGTCCAGTTTCGGGTTCCAGCTGAGCTGGCTTTAGGAAACTTGTTTGCTTCTGTTGCAAGACTACAGTGAGGATAAATCGTTTGTTGTTCTTCCTTGAACATTAATTTTTGGAGATATTGACACACTCGCTTTGTCTGGAAATCAAGAACTAATGTTATGGCTGACGACACAGGTACAATTCTAACCTTTTTGTGAACAAACGGAAAATGCGTAGTTGCAAATATTGGCTATGTCTGATTTTATAATCAGCAAAATAACTGGCTTACTGTGGTATGTTGGTGTTTTCTAGCCAGTTTGCTATTCTAGTCTGCGTTACAGGCTGCCTCTGTTCTCTTTGATTAAATGTTCTCTGGAGTAGAGGTATTTCATGAGTTTATGGTTAATTGGTTAACTGTTAATTGGTTAATTGTAACTCAGTTTTTGCTTGAGTAAAGCACACGTTAACATAAGGGACATTTTTTTCTTCAAATATCGGATTTTAAAGTAATTTTTGGAGCACGTAAAATTACAACATGTCTTTAATGTAAGCTAAAGTAAAAGGAAAAAGGTAAAAGATTTTCATCCAGCTTTATCTAGGCATGACTCCTAATGCGGGGTAGGTGAGGTATAGGACTTTTACAGATTTGCCATTGAGGGGTAGAGCACACTTTAAGACTTTCTGATGTCTGCATAAAGACATCTGGTGGTGTAAGCACAGGCTTACCAGATATGGCAAGTGACCTACTTCTGACATGGCTGGCAGCATGTGCAGGGAAAGGGCTTGAATTGAGAATTAACCGTCTGGAATGAGCTCTGAGCCAGCCTCAGTCCTTGCAATGTTTTGTTCTGACCCTATGTGTAGGGCATAGGTAAATTTTATGTTACGTAACTTCCATATATATATATATATATATATATATATTTTAAAGTGTTGCCTGATCAAGCTGCCATGGTTGAATTCTTAGCAGAATTTTTCAAGAGTTTTGAAAATAATCTGTTTTTGAGGGATTTGCATGAAACAGTCTTTTAGACTGGAAAAAAAACACAGCTGTGCTTCATTACTTAAATTGTTTGGGGTTTTTCTTTTCGTTTTTCTGTTCTGATAAGTAAAGCCCCTTTATTCAGAGGCAACTAGCAGTAAACAGTAGAAAACAGTAAGTTAAATAAGTGTGAAATTTAGTAACATTCTCTTTCCTGTTTGCCTCTTCTAATACCCAGTTTGCTCTAGAACATAGTTGTAACCAGAAATCATTTAAAATGTTTTTAGTCTTAAGGTTTCATTTTAAATACGTACAAGGCTTCCGTTGACTACATTGGAACACAACAGTACTGAAGTTCTGCTGTTACATAGTATAATTGTTTATTTCTGAATATTAAAATTTCCAGCTCAAGAGTACATTAAATAATTGTCATATACAGTTGATCATATTTCTGAATGTACTGGCGGCACATGCTGCTTGTCTTTGCCTCTATTTTCAAACTACCTATACGTTTTTCCCATGAGAGTTGTTATGTATATGGACCTTGCACGTACGTAATTAGGGTACTGTGCAGTAGCAAGGCATACATGCCCAAGGTGAGGCTAAGTTGTCTCAGTTTCTCTCTGAATATTATTGGACAGCCTATATCAAGGCAACTTTGTGTTTAATATAGAGAAGCTAAATAGTTGGTATTTGGTCTAGTTTGGAGTAGCCTTAATAAAATAATATTATTTTTTTTTAATAAAATGCTGAGCTGAGTAAGAGTTGACATGAGTCAGCTTGTTGTTTTCTTGCTATTGGTCTGAACACAATGAATGTAATAAAAGGTTAGTTTATTACAGCTGTGAAC
This sequence comes from Pluvialis apricaria, assembly GCA_017639485.1. NCBI lineage: Eukaryota > Metazoa > Chordata > Aves > Charadriiformes > Charadriidae > Pluvialis > Pluvialis apricaria. The sequence continues at coordinate 130,065,670 of CM030008.1, read as the reverse complement.
CTGATAGCAAGCAGGGTCTGAAAGTACTTCTGTATATTATCTATTACAGAAATCAGTCAGTCAGTCACCAATCTCATTCTTCATCTTTCAGAGCTACTCCACTTTATTTCAAAAGAACAATTATGTTGATATTTAGCTGTTGAGAGTATTTTTTGTCTTTTTCTGTGATCAGTGTTGATAAATACATCAAACATTATTTGCAGTTAGTGTGATAAAGTTAACTCCCTACGTTATTATATTATCACAATACTGTTCCTCAGGTATTTAAAAATACGTAAGAAATAGTTTTACTTCCGTAGCTAGGACTGAATGTGGCTGAACGGGCAAAGGCTGATGCTTAGAAGGGAATGAAGTGAAACAGGCTGGTAGATGTGAAACTGTGGCCAAGTGCTAGCCTTGAAGCAGTAGTATCAGGAAGCACGAGAGCAGACCTTGAACTTTGGAGAAAGGCTGCAGGCATCTTTTTGGATGCATGTTTATTTAATACATGTACCCCTGTTTCCCTACAATGATCCTAAAGCAATGGACCAAGCAATTTATGTCTTCTGTAGTGGTGATGCCCATTTGAAACCCCCTACCCATATGCTAGGTTGAGGTCTTTCTTTTCCCAGGGATTTGTTTATAACGACTGTATTTTTTATACACACATACTTTCCATATGTGCGGTTATAAAAGAAGCTGTGATTTGCATTAAGTCTCTGTGTCATCCTTTTGTATGTTTCATGGACTGGAAGTCTAAAGATTACTCAGCATATAGTGAATCTCTGCGTGATTCTAAGCAACAGGGAAGATATTTATAGCTGGTAGAGTGTCTGAACTTGAAGTCTTACCCTTGATAAGGTTTAGATTTTAGAGCCTTCTTAGACTATTTGAATTTTCATGTTGATTCTCTGAGCTAATTCAAGTAGCTTTTAAACTTGCTTCAGAAGAAATGCTTTTCTTCCAAGATGTTTCTGCTGGTCATATTGCCCTCTGGTGGCAGTTTGAGAACTGTTGGCACAAATGCAAAGCATCTCAAAAATGCTAAGCTCTGTATAAATATACACTAAACGGGGGGAAGTGGGGATTTCCAACGAAGTTGTTAAGACAAATTACATGTGGGTTTTTGATGTTTGATTGGTTATAGGGCTTTTACTTAGATATTCATCTAGCTTCTGTAATCCACAGTGATGTGAAAAGTAAGTAACGGTGAAGTTAAAAAACAAAACAACAAAACCAAAAAAGTTACTTAAATGTCTTGTATTTTGTGTAGTCATAAGAAGCAAGATTTATAGTTATATCCTCAATCATAATTTCCTAACTCTTATCAAATCCATTTTTCTTACTTGTTTGCCTTATTTTAACAGAGACTAAGCATGGAGGAAGCAAGAATGGAAAGAAAGAAGGCCTCTCTGGAAGCTCATTTTTCACCTGGTTTATGGTAATTGCTTTGCTGGGCGTTTGGACATCAGTAGCAGTTGTCTGGTTTGAACTTGTAGATTATGAAGAAGTTCTAGGTAAGAATTTTAAATCTTAAGATACTTCTAATAATTGTAATATACATTAAATGGAGGCCATTTTAAATTTCTAGATAGGTGAATTGACTACTACAGTGGTTGCAGGTGACCTACATGACAGGAATAGGCAATGTACTTCAAAAAGTATGTTTTAATGCTGAACTCTATTATGATGTTAAAATGGGATTCTCATAAGACTGGAAAAAGTTATTAGCGTACTACATTTACTAAAGAAATCTCCAAGGATAGATCTGGATCCCTTTGTAACATGTATACTATAGTTCATTTGAAATATCGGCTAAATATGCATTGTTTCAGTTTAAGCTCTCAGAAACTTGCAGCAGTGGTTTAAAGTGGGCAGCTAATGTTACCACTCCTCTGATGGACTGTGTTGCCTATAGAGTCAGGACAACTAATCAGTCGTCCTCTTGTGAATGAGCTGTTGAATGACCTCAGTTTTAAGCTTATAATGGTGATAATTGTATCTCAATATGGCAATGTTAAGATAGTATTGTTAATGTAATACCTAAGGGTGAAAATTAATGTCTCCAATTTCAATTTGTATGTCCATAGGTAGAGCTATTGTCCCTCACGTTGTAGGATTCACCGTGCATTTTTGCATCTACTGGGTTTACAGGCTTTACAGCTTTACAAATCTGTTGGTACCTGCTTTTTTTGATCTGGACTGATTTTAAGTGAAGCTTCTGGTTTGGAGTTTAATTGGGTCTAGTGATGCAAATAATGGTTTCTGTATTTTTACCATGCATGCAGCCAAAGCAAAGGATTTCCGTTATAACTTGTCAGAGGTCCTACAAGGTAGGATATTAGAGAAATAAGCTTCCTTTACAGTCCCTTGGCTAAAAATTTTAGTTTACTTTTTTATGTTTTTAATTTTTTAGAGAATTGCTATTCTTCTACAATTACATGAAACTCAGTCATTTCTCATCTTTCTCATTCTTCGTGGTTTTGAAGATGATGCAATTCTTCTGATTTCTAGAGAATTACATTTATTCCATCAGTCTGTTGTGTTTAACCAAAAACCGATAAAGATCCTTTCTAATTCATTGCTTCCATACAACAGTGATGGCCTAATTTTTGTCTATTCTAGACCCAAATCTGAACTTTTTCTTCCACAAAATTGTTTTCTAATTTTCTAAGTACCATATTAAGAACTATATTTCATTTATTTTAATGGCAACCAAGTTCTGTCTCTATTTAGAGAATGACAAGTGTAATAATAAACTGGCAAACTACGAGGAATTAGAGTTCTGCAAACAGTGTGCAGAGTTGCAATCCTATTAAAGGTTATGTCTGAATTTTGTCAAAGCTAATTAGATAGTTCTCTACTCGCTTGGTGATCCTAGGACATTTCTAATCCTGGATACCATAATTCTATGCCAAAAATTCTTTTGAATAGAAACTGGCCTCTCATTTTGTGTATACTGAGAGCTGGCAGAGCTGCAGCTTCAAAAATAAAAGTGAGGAGTCTGATGTATTAGTCACTTATAAAAGGATGGACGACTTTTTTGTCTGCACGGAATGTTATACAGTTGTTGATAAAATTATGAATGTTTTTCCTTTGTCCAGGAAGTAGGTTGCTTTCCTTCTATTAACTTGGCACTAAAAATTAGGTACCTATCTACCTATCTCTCTTTTTTTTTTTTTTAGAATAACAAGCATATAATTAGAAAATAAATGGTGATTATTTGATTAATTCTTGTTTTATTGTTTCTTTTCACTCAAACATGTTGAATGTTCCTTGTGAACTTAAATTTTACTGTGAGCAAAGCTTGTTCACATAAAGCGCATAACTTAATTACAGATTTGTTTTAAATCTGTGAGCACCAAAATAAATGTGTGGGGAAACAACTAACTTGTGCTCAGTCTAAAGTCTCGGAAATGCAGAAAGGAACTTAAAATGTTTCTAATATTTTCCAGGAAATTTAAAATGTTGTTAAGAAGAGTATGGCTAAATCATTAAAAAAAAAAAATGGTAACAACCTAGCATTGACAGTCAACCATTGCACATTGAAAGCACTGTGCTGGCAACAAACTGCTGAATCCCTAATTCTCTGTTCTTCCTCTCTGCATTTCTAGGCAAGCTTGGGATATATGATGCTGATGGAGATGGAGATTTTGATGTGGAAGATGCTAAAGTATTGCTAGGCAAGTACAAACACAGGTGGAATCATCTGTATAATTCAGTTGTCATATTCATGTTTGGGTTTTGTTTAATATCAAAATAATATTTTTGTCTTTTCCTAGTTGGAGAACTTAAATTTATTTAATTGCAGGGGGCGGGGTGGGGGGTTCTTAATGCAAGTTGTAGGATTGTGTGTGTGTTTTGTTATAGCAAGTTGTGTTCTTTTTCTCCTAATATAGCAGTGTAAGTGGAAAGCATTTAATTAACTTACAGGATGATTTTGAAGTTAGGTGGTTGGTGCTGCTGTATCAACTGTTGAAAGATGGTTGTGATTATTAATAAATTTATCAGATGCAGGGCTTAAGATGCTTGAAGAGTTAAAACATCGTTTATGTTAACATGTTAAGCCAGGTCCATTTTAAGGTTACTTCCAACAGGTCTTTACTTCTTAGATGACTATTTGTTTATCATATTTTTGTACTGTCTTTCCTCTATTCAGAGTTCTCCACAAGTCTGTTCGTTTTCTTTGCCCTTCAGAAATCCTACATGACACGGATTTTTCTTCTTTGACATTGAAACACTGGTTGTGGGGTTCTGTTCCTTGTAGTTTGGGAGAATGTGTTTCTGCTCACTGTGTATCTCCAAAGACAAATGTCAATCACTAGACATGCTTTGTGGTACTGCCCTTCTACCTACATCTTGTAGCCGTTAAAGCGCTACCATCTTCAGCTTCACAGTCAAGCGCTGGATAGATACTTCTTGCATACCTGATGTTAGAAAGTTTGCTTTTCTTTAATTGATTTGTTCAAATGTAAACCTATTCTGAGCACACAAACCTAGCAAGTTAAACAAATAAACAAAACAAGAAAAAATCCTAGCACAGTAATAATAGCTTGAGCAGAGGGCAAAGCAGAATGTCTGAAACTAGTCAAAGTTATCAATAGTATATTAGGATGTTATGACTTGCTGTTTGAAACTTATACTCCATAAAAATCAGTTTATCGTCCATTTATTTTTCCCCGCTTATGTTTACAGAAATAAGCAAGTCTTTTAGGGGGCTTTATTTGTTTAATCCCTTCGTGGTTAAAGAAAGCCCATGCAATCAAAATTACTGAACCAGTTTGCAGTGGTGTGAATGTGAGAGGTGCTCCAAAGTGTCTCCAGTGCTCTGAATGACTTCAGAGCTACAAATCGAGCGTTAAATATAAATGGTGAATAAGATAACACTTTGTGTAGTTATAATCCTAACCTTTATCTGTCTATTATGTAGTGTATAGAAAGTGGATGGTGAATGAGATAACACTTTGTATAGTTATAATCCTAACCTTTATCTGTCTATTATGTAGTGTATAGAAAGTGGATATCAGTCTCTTGTGGGTCATATTAGTTGGATTGAGATTGCCAAGGTGGTAGCCAGAAACATGCTGCTGCTTTGTTACATCTCTGTTTTATGCAACTTGATATACCTGGGAATTCTGCCAGTACATGACAGTGTTTCTATTATAAGCCTGTCTTATCACGCATTTAAACCTTACACTTCAAATGTGACATTAAAAGGTCACAGATCAAAAGTTATTTTTACTGTTTTTTGAATGCTTGCTTAGAAATATGATTTAATCTCATTTAAGTTTAAGAATCTTTTCTGCAGTACAAAGGAAATGGTAACTTATGAAAAGTTACACAACATTGATAAAAATTATGAATATATTTTTTCTAATAACTAGCATATAATATTATTAACTCAAGTTTCCAGTAAATTATTGTATTGTTCTTCTTTAACATTTAATATGAACTAAAAAATGAACATCGCCATGCAGACTAAAATTATTTAATTGATGTAGAAACTGGAAGATTTCCTCTTGAGGAATTTGTCTTCCAGAATTAAGTCTTTGTAGTAAAAAAAAAAACCAAACAAACAGCTAGTAAGCCTGTATTCAACTACACTAGGGTAACTTTCTAAATACTGACTGCATAGCTGCTTTTATATTTTGTTTATGGGATTTTGTTAGTACATATGCTGTGTTTGAAGACTTCCTATTTTCTGGGATTTTTCTCTGCATCAGACTACCATCATAGCAAGTGGTTTCTCTGCTAATTTAATATTTACTTAAAAATGAGAGGCTACTGTTTTATGCTAGGAGGTCATATACTTTTTTCTTTTCTCTTCTTTAGCTACTACTAAACTACTGGTATATTGAAGTTATGGCACGTACGGTGGTTTAATGTTGTCCACTTCAATAATCTTTAATTTTTGCTACAAATTTAAAGATTTAATTTGTATAATAATGATAAATATATATTTAATTTTATTTTATTTTGAGACATGCTTCTACCAGCATGAGTTTATTTTGTATTTCAAAGAATGGTTTAGTAGCTGATAACTTAGTAGTTTTCTGTACTACTTGGGCACACCTAAATAGAAGACTTAAAATTTATTGTTTTATTTTTGTAGGTATAAGGTATGATAGGGTCTGTTCTTTTTATTTGTTGAAATCAAAGGCGATTTTGTGATTAAGTTCTCTTGAGGTATTTGTGTTATTTTAGAAATAGTGTGCAAGAAGTGTGTTCTTCCCAGCCACCCTCCCCCCTGCCCAAGTAAGAGAAGGAGGGGAAAAAACCCACCTAAAACCCAGTCAGCCAACCAACCCCCAATATTTGTTGAGTTAGTTTTGTATCTGTTTATAAAAAAATTATCCAGGGTGGAAACGCAAACTTGTTGTAGCTACTCTGCAGTTACCGTGCAGGTTCTTTCTTTTTCACAGGTATTTGTGAGGTTCTTTTTACTGAATTCCTTTGGTAATGGGAAGAGAGGCTTCTTAATGTGCTGCTTTGAGGACTGCTGTTATCAGTAATTCGCTTTCCCCTTTTTGTCCACCTCACTCTGATTGTTCTTTGAAGGAAGTTATTCTTAGGAGGAGTGTTATACCTCTGTACTTGAGAAGTGAGTGCAGAGAAACAGTGGCTTTAGCAGTATTACAAAAAAGTGCATGGATAGGGAGTACCAATGTCTGTAATAGAATCGTTGGAGCAGAGCCAGTTTTTATACTTCAATCCTTTTTAACAAGCAACAATGTCCTGAGAAATTCTACTTTAAATGGCTGCAGTAGTTAGTTAATAGAATTTTGGAACTTCAGATACAGAAAGTCATCAATATATTGTTCTTGTGCATTTAGTTCTGGGTAGTCCAGCTATGCAGAAAATAATAAAAAAACCCACCCAACCCGTAGTGTATTAGCAAGCAAAGGGTAGTAAACAGTAGAATCCAAGCTTCTGTAAAACCAGCTTTTTTTCCCCTGGTTCAGCCATAGTAGAAAAAGATGTTTGCAAGCAGTCATACAATGACTGCACATTCAGAAAATCTATGGTGAGATAATAGGAGTCAAAAGAATGCTTTTGTACGATTCAGCTGCTTAGAGAAGAGTATGAAACTTATCCTATTTTTCTTACATTCTACTGTAGCACCTTCAAATATTAAAGGCTTGCATATGCTTTTGCTTTTAAAAGAGATGTTTGCAGGAGAAGAAAGGCTTTGCCTTGTTAAATAAACGTAGGCAAGCCCTCCACCCCATTGGTTGCAGTAATATCGTTGGGTAAAGATTTTGACTCCCTCGCTCGCTGTTTGATTTAAATTGTACTGTTTAGACTTCTCTTGAAATAAAGTAGTTTTTATTTCCTGTGAGTCGCTGATTTAGCGTGGCATGGCTGCCTGATGGGGCAATTCCATTTTTGTCACCAATTTCAGGCACTTCTTACCATGCTTATGTGTGCTTATCAGTACGTGAGTTTTACTTTGAAAAGCAGTTGTTCTTGATTATGGGGATGAATGAAGATAAAAAATAGTTTGAGTATTAATTAGTTGGTTGTTTTTTTTTTTTTTAATTATTTTGACTGTAGGAAAGAAAAAAGATAAATATATTAAATTATGTGTTACTTTATATAACTCAGGCTGAAGTGACTTTTTTTTTTAAAACTCAGATTCAAAGGCCATTATATTAATCTTGGATAGTTTTTTGTAAAGAATTGTAAAGAAAGGGTTTGGGGGTTTGTTGTTGGGTGAGTTTTGTGGTAAAGACAGTAAGACAGGAAGAGTCTTATTCTTGACTTAGTGCAAGAACAGGGGCATCTATATGGTTCTTCATGTGCTTACAGAAATGCTGTCTAAAGCCTGGGGTCTTTTGTGAGTGGTGTTTTGGGCTTGGGTTTTTTTAATTTTGGTTTTGTTTTTAATGCCACATCCTGACAGAATAGAATGATACAAATATTTGTAATTCTGTGTTTATAACTTTTATTTTATTTTAGTGAGGTTCAGTTTTCCATTCTTAAATTGAGATTTCGTTCTTCAGTAAATATTGGTTTATGTCTTTTTATCTTGCTTGGTCCAAATTTTGAAAATAAACTAGAAAGATGACTTGAGTACCATGCATAAAGTTAAGTCTATAAAATTTAACTTTTATAGAACTAAGCCATGGAAGAAGTTGGAGAGGGATATTTATAATACCTTGATTGCCTCCTGGATTCAATCTGTCATTTTTAGACTTTTGCGCTATCCAGTGAAAAATTAAAGAGAATGGCTGGTCACTCAAGTAGAGGTTCTGGACATCCAGGTACAAGGATGTGGAACATCATGGACTTGGAAGTTTCCTCAGAATTATCATTGATACTTTCACTATGTGCTGTAAGAAAAACGTGTTGAAATGTGTTAAATGTCTCTGCCATGAATTCCTCTATCTTAAATGTTTCATTAACCTGCACCTAATATTGCTTTGTAGTCTGCATGTGCAACATGTTCACTTAATTTTATGTCTCAACAATCTGTCTTCACCTTTAGCCCACTTTTCTGCTTCTCCTTGCAACACAAATGAAGGTTTGTTCTGGTTAGAAGTGGGGGAAATTCCTCCCTCTCACTCTTTAAAGCTTACCAATAATTGACGTTTGTCATTGCTTGGTTATTTTGTTGTACTTTTCCAGAATGGAAAAGTTGAAACGTTATTTAGTAATGACTGTAAACCAGTGGATTTTAATACAAAACACCAGGAGGAAAAAAGAAGAGAGCATTAATCATGGCTTATTTGTATTTTACAAACACCAATGAGATCAGTGGGTCTCATAGCCCAAGATAGCAACTCCTGGTGTCAGAGAGTTTAGAAACGATGAGCTCTTTCTTCGCTGCTTTGGCTATTTCTACTTTAGCTGTCTTTAGCTTGCTTTGGATTTTCTGTGTAACAATACGTACATCCTTTACATTGTCTACCTATTCATTTTTATCTAGTGTTCTGTATATCCTCAGGTTTGGAATTATTCCTGAGGATCAAGTATATCGTGTAGAATATATATCATAGATAAAAATGATTGAGAAGCATGTTAAAAAAAAACAAAACAAGCAAACACACTGCAAAACAACCCCCCCAGCAAGTAGAGTCCTCACTTCTAAGCAAATTCAAAATTTATTATTCAAAAGAATAAATGTTATCCTTAACAGTATATCTGTGACAAGTTTGTTTAAATACTGTTTGCTTTTAAATGTGATTCTCGGGTATTAGTTGCAAGCTCTCAAATTTGAATATGATGGTTTAAAAAAAAAAAAAGGCAAATTGGATGATTTCAAGTAGCAGAGGATTACTGTTAAAAACAACTGTCTAAAGGTAAAGGCTGCGGCAAGAAAACTGAATATAAATGGATTTGCGTTTAGGGCTAGGAAGAAGGGAAAGCAAAGCTGCTGCCTTTTTTCTAAGATTTTGGCATAATATTGTGCATGTTTATTGTCCAAATTATAGTCTGTACTTTGAAAGAGTCAGCTTTTTAAACATCTTTCTATTTCCTAATTAGCATTCCTGTAAAGACTTCTGTCTGTGACATGTCTTTCACAGATCCTCCTTTTACAGTTTCCTCTTTCCACCTAACTGCTGTCTCTCTCTTTTTTTTTTTTTTCCTTCCCTTTCTCTCTCTCTCTCTCTTTCTTTCTTCTATTCTTGTGTAGGCCTGACCAAAGATGGCAGTAATGAAAATATTGATTCCCTTGAGGAAGTCCTTAATATTTTAGCAGAGGAAAGCTCTGATTGGTTTTATGGCTTTCTCTCATTTCTCTATGATGTATTGACTCCTTTTGAAATACTAGAAGAAGAAGAGAGCGAAGCTGCAGATGATGTTGATGGTACGTCACAGAATGAAGGGGTTCAGGGAAAAAAGACTTGTGTTATTTTGGATTTACAGAACCAGTGACTGAGAGACTAATTTGATTGGCTTTCAAAAATATCCATGAAATCGTCAGTCTTAATATAACATGAATATATGGCATTGAGGGGAAACTCCCAAATGGACACTGTAAAGATTGAACTAAAGTCAGCCATGTGATGTAGTTTCACTAGTTGAAAGCCTTTCAGTGACTTTCCCATTTTTGTGACAGGACAACAAATACTACACAGTTGTGTAAATATGTAGAATAAATTGTGTATCTGCGGTTGTGTAGTTGGTTTCTGTATGTGCTTCAATTTGTGCATTTTGTGCACAAAGCTAAGTGTAATAACCTCTACTGTTAACACTATAACATTTGTCTCTCTAGCAAACATTAACTGAAGCATTTTGTAACAGCTTTGATTGTATTCCAGCATGACTACATTATGTAAATACATATTTATATGTTAATCCTTAATATAGACATGACAATGATAATTCTCTTGTGAAATATAATTTTAATAAATAATTTATTTTGTGATTCACTGATTTCTCAGCTAGATTCTTTTTACCTGTTCAAATAAAAGCACTTCATTTAAAAGTGCTTGAAAATTTTACAGAAACATTTATTTCTAAGTTAGCTAACATCTGTTGTATTCAGAAGTTATAATGTCACTATATGGCTATTCCCACTAATTTGTCTGTTTTCAAACTAAGTTTTCCATCATTTTTTTTAATATAACAATCGCACCACAAGGGCTGTTCTAAATTTGTTTGAGTTTTTTTAAGGTGGGCCTTTTATGGAAGTGGGAATCTGTGATTATGTATTTCTAATGTAATAATGAATATATTAAAGACTAACTGGAAAGTAGAATGTAATGTCTTCTGTTCCTTGCTAAATTCAAGAACTTAATGCAGTTTTGCAAATTTTAGTCCATTTCCTGTGAAACTGTTTTATGACAGTTGTTCCAAAAATATTTTTTGTGGTACGTCTGCTATCATAAAGTTATTGGAATAGAAAAGGGAGATTATAATTGTGTTCTGCAGTTTGTATCAGGTACTAAAAACTGAAACTGACCTGTCATTTTAACACATGAATAGTGTACTCAATCAGATTATTATTAAAATTATATGAAATTGTTTATTGTGATGCCTGCTATGCTTACGTTTGTTTCCCATGTAAGGTTTATACTCACATTTTAACACTAGTGGATGCAGGCTGAAATTTTAACCTGTTTTTAAATTAATTTTCACTTGCTTTGGCATGGCAACTTTAAAGGAATTTAACATGCCCGTTGAAAAAAAACTTTCATTAAATCATCCAGCTCAGTGTACTACTCAATCTTTAAAAAAAGTAAAACAGAAAATGTGTTAATGTTAAGCAAGTGAAGTGTTTAAAAAAAAAAAAAAAAAAAAAGTTGTGAAATGTTAATACTGCTGCTTAAGATTTACAAATGAAATAGAGGCACATAAACATTAGTCACATTTTCTTCCAAATATTTGAGGATTAGGATATAAGAAAGTTAATAATGCATAAATTTAATGGGTTTTAGTATGAGATATATGAAGCATAAAGCAAAGAAAATAAAAAAAAAAACCCAACACCCAAACATACATTATGAAAATAAATGCTAGTATCAGATCTGTGGAATATTACTGAGAAGTTTCTTAGCAAGTGAAAAAAACTCAGGAAGTATCTGAGACGTAGGAAATAAAGCAAGCTTGGTTTGTTTTGTTTGGTTGGGTTTTTTTCCCTTTTTTAATTTTAGAAGCAGATTTGAATTAGAAGTAAGAGTTTCATCAGTGTTGTGCAGTAATGTTGCTCAGTATGAATTAGAAAAATTGTCATGGAATATTGAATTCTGTTGTAGATGCTTCAGTAATGGAACTAGACAGCCTAAAAGAGGAGGAAAACATCTACTCTGAGAATTCTGTATCATGAAGTCTATACCAAATAGTTAAAATGCACGTTGATAACATGATGAAATTTCAAGTGAAATAGAGATAAATAGATTGCTTGAACCATGAGAGAGCTGCAGGCACTGAAATAGGTAATGGTTACATCAGTAAACAGTAAATTAGTTTAACTTGGGCTAAGGAGATGAAATGCAGGCCAAGAAAGTTCTGATTTGATATCATGAAAGTTCCTTGTTGATTTTATTGTGTGTGGAAGTCTGCTCAAAAAACATTTACAGTGGGAATAAAGAATTTGTAGGAGGAGAGAAAGGAGTGGGGGTAGGGACATCTAGGAGAGGTGTTAACAGTATATAACTTCCTAGAGTGTTCAGTTTCCAGAATATAGGTTTTTTTCAGAAGTGTTGACTCCTGCCTAGTGTTGTTCCTGTTGAGTTAACAATTAAACCATTACCAATGGTGAGCAGAGCTGTCAAAGCTCTCCTAAAGTTTCGGAGTTTGATTTTAATGAATTGCATTAATTGTTGTGATTGTGAGCAGGACTTGGCTAGTAAGGGTGGTAATAAGATTTAGATGGGTCTTAATTTATATCAACGTGGCAATTTAAAAAAAAAAAAAAGAAAACCAAAACATTATAACAGCAAAAAGGTGAAGCCGAGTATGATATGCAAATAAACAAGGAAAACTGGACTGTCTCAGCTCTTGCTTCAAAGTCCACACAAATTGTTGGAAATTAGTTGAGGAAATTGAAACCTAAATTTTTAGTTTGATTTGTGATGACTATCAGTTATATAAAATACAGTCAGTATATTAATGTTTTAAAAGAAGTCCAGAAAACTTTTAAAGTGGTTTTAAACTGCAGGTAGAAAGCTGTAGCAGCTTTACCTTCCAATATTATTATGGAATAATTACTTTAGAAGGCAAAGTTGCTGCTTTCTACCTACAGTTTTTGGTTTGAGAGTTTAGAATAGGAGCAGATTAGTAGCAAACAATGTTTTTAATGAGTAAAATATATTGTTTAAGTGATAGGAACTTCCTAGGTTTTGTAGCTAGTAAAGAATGAAAATTTAGTGATTTTATGTTAAATTGTACATGGAGCTTTCATTAGCTACCTTCATATTCCTTACAGGTCATTTATATTAAATTTTACAGAGCTCCAGAAGCCAATGTCTGTGACTAAAGCTGTAGTCTTCCAGTTTGGTCAGCATTTTTAGAAACATGTGGAATGTTTTGCTTTGCCATTTTCTCATGTTTGTAAGTGTTTGATATTTAAACTGCGAGTCTTCAGCAGAAGTTTACAACAAAATACTGCATTAACCTTTGTAGCATAAGCTTTTGTTTGCTTTGTTGTAATGCTAATGTAAAGAAATCGTAGAGGGGGGAGGAAACTTAGTACCCGTATATCTGGAATGGCTGAGAACTTATGGGAGGTTTGAACCCCAGATTTCTGTGACCACCTTCAACAATATTTAATTTGAAAGTAAGACAGTGTTTTATATGGGGAGGATAGGAAATCACAATGCTCGTAATGTATAGAATAACTTAGATTTTAATAGAATAAACAGAAAATTGTTTGCTTATCTGTTGAAATTCTTATTGTAACAATTCATTGCTGTTACTCCCCCCCCCCCCCAAAAAAAAAAAAGAGCTTTTTTGAGAGCGCGTTCAGTCTTTCACACTTGAAATTTGTTTCAAGGTCAGTGAATAAGGCTTACCACCTGTAGGTTTCATTTTATGGTAATTTTGCATTATTAGTTACTCTCCATTGACTGGCCTTAGAAGAAATTGAATTTTTATGACAGTTATTCATATAGGTTACAGTTGGATGGAGGGGTAGAAGAACGCATTGAAGCATTAGAAGGATTTTCATTTCATTTCACGGTCAGATGGGGGAAAGGACCACCTATATTGTAAACATGGTTTGATTAGTGTTTGAGAGCTGGGGAAAGCTGTTGTGTACAGGTCAGTCATTTTGGACAGATGCATCCTGTTTTCCCTATTCAGTTGCCATCAGTTAAGCAGCTATCATAAAGATGGCACAGCAGCATGAAATACATTAAATACTGTTGTTCTTGTGGTCAGTTAGAATGGATTCCTCAAGATAAGGCTAATAAAGGCAAGGCTTGCTTGTTGGTTTCTTTCTTCTCATACAAGATGCAACATATGCCTCTGTGACTTCAGAAGAGAAAATGCTCTCTGCCCCGTGTATCCAATTGGCATTTTTCTTCTAATTTTAGATTAAATAAGAAATTAAATAAGCAAGAGATATTAAAGCAACTTACTGAGACTGTATTTAGATATTATTTTTTTTTTTATGCTAGTTGTATGAATTAGAAAAGCTGTCTTGTATTTGGGAGGGTTACAGGCTTTGGTATACCCAGCAATCTGCATAGCGGTAATGAGTTCAGTTTAAGGTAAGTGGGTGCTAGCCTTCAGTCAGTAAGCTATTTTGTTTAGCAGAAGACCTTGTATATCCAATGTAGCATATTATAGATGCAAAATAATAGTAACAATTATGTGCAGGTGCATATGCAAACAGTCAAAGCTTTTTCTGACTTGCCGTTCTGGAGAAGGAAAAAAGGAGAGAAAAAAGGTTGATAAATGTTTTGGCTTACGTATTTGTATTTCCTTTTTTAGGTCTGCAATTTTAACATTTTTTGCTAGTTTTCTGTGGTGCAGGGTTTTTTTTGATGGGGCCTCATGAATTAAGGCGTGTCTGAACACAAGCCCTAATGTTTAAAGCTTGGGGTTTTCTGTTCCGTTATCCAGGCTTTGCACAAATTGCAGAAGGGTAGCAAGTTGTCTGTCACCTGCTTAGTGCTAACCCTGACCACGTTCTTTCTATGGTAAATGTGAATTAGCCTCTTCCTTTTTCACGTGTAAGTGGATAAGGCACCTTAATTAGCTTACACTTGTTGTATGGTGCTGCAGGTTAAAAGGGTTTATGCAGGTAGATGTTGTGGTGAAATTGATTTATAGGACTTTTTTCATGTTGGAAAGCCTTTTGTATAGCAAGGATATTAAAGTTTTCAGTATTATTAATGAATAATATAAAATTTGCATATGCAAGAATAAACTTCTTTCTCAAGAACAAGAAGAAGATAGAATAAGCAGGTTTCTTAATATATTGTTAAATATGAGAATGTTATCTGTCTACACCTGTGAAACTACTCAAAAAGACTGAATGCTTCATGTTATCTATTTTAGTTTTGCAGTGCTTATCTTTCTCAATAAAAGTAATATTCATGTATTTTTCTTTTGATGCTGAAATTCTAAATCTGTGCTCTCGCTTGGGGGTTCTTTTTGTGGAGATTGTTCTTGAAGATTTTTATGAGGAAAAATAGAGGAAATGACTGGATTTTGTTACAGAATTGGAATGCTCTGTAATATTTGAAGTTTCGAAGAATCAGTTAAGATACTAAGTTATCTACCATTAAGCATTATGTAAAAATAACCACTTTGACGTGAATATTTAATTTTTAGTATGACTGTTTAAAGCAGTTCTTTGGAAAATATTGGAAACCTATCCAGCTATGTTAACTTTAAAGTCTACTTTTAAATTCACTGACTCCAATGGTAGCCATATCTGACATTCCATTATAACCACATAAGTGGTTATAAGTTCTGTATTTCTTTCTGTGTTGCTAGAACCAGACATCTATAATGTAGGACTGAGTGGACAAAAAGAAGGAACTTAAAAACTAACTCAAGACAGACACTTGAATTGGGACTTAGAATAAGAGTCCACAAGTTAAGGTACATGATTCATAAAATTCTGGACATTGCTTTGTGTGCCCCAGGCCTGTAAAAGTCTAAGCTTTTGCCAATGAGTTTACTTAGATTTTGTCACATGCCCCAGGACATTGCTGTCTTGGAAAAGTGAAGTGTGTTGCACCCACATTTTGCTTCAGCCTGTTTGGGGCTCACGAATGAGACTTCCCTGTGCTGTAGCCACTGTAGGGACCCAGGCCAGGTGGAAATCAAGATGCAGCAGGATTTCTGTCTTGTGATTATTACATAATATTAAGACTTTGAAATAAATTATTTTACATACGTTTCCTGCAAATGGGTCTCTTCATAATATGTTAAACTATACATTATTTACGGGATTATGTCATCAGTTGGTGGTTTGCTGAGAATCTTAACACTATTCATTGTATTAAAGCGGGTTGAAACAAATTACTGCTTGCCTGAGTATTTAACAAGTGAAATATCAATAATCAGTGAATAAGGTATTTTGTAATCTTTCAATGTAGTGCATATACTTATACTTTAAAATAATTTCAAATATCTGTATGATAATTTTTGTGTGTATAGGTCTTTGTAAAATTGTCTGTTTTCCGTTTCAAGACATGCTTTTAAGAGTGTATCTTAAAATGTCCAGTAACATTTGATTTTGCTATGAAAAGAGGGGAGGAACTGGAAATTTAAATATGGCTTTTGTGCAGCTTTGCTGAATACCTTTTATTATGTATATTTTCATTGATGCTGTAGTGTAACAAAGTTGAAGTCTATTCTTCCTTTTATATGAGAGAATTGTTTACTTATTGTTCGATGCACTGCTTAGAAGTAATAAGATTGAATAATGAATTTAATCAAGTTAGAACTCTGCACTTCAGCAATGATGGTAATCTGTGAGGGAGTACCTTAAAAAAGTTTTCATATTCCAGGTGTGAGTTTGTAAGCAAATTGATGTAAAAAACTGTATTTTTATCAGGCTAACCCATTTTTAAGAAATTTTGGTGCTAATGTCAATTCTTGATACTTTGAAAACATGTAAGATAGGAAATAGATGCAAGTTGATTACAGTGACTTTAATGGCTACATTCTTTATGATTTTTTTTTCATTTTTTTTTTAGTGTAAAGTATGGGGGGTTTGTTTGTTTTATTTTTTAAGAATAAATGTTGAGGTTCATTGATGCAGTTTAGGTAGTTAGTAATTGTTCTCTGGAAACCTAAGGTCAAGGTTCAGATGTCCAATATAGGTGCTTTATATGTCTGAATGAGAAGCCTAATATTGAGACATGGGAATATCTCATTTAGTTTAATGAGATTATGTATGAGGTTTAAAAATGTATTTACCATAACTTTTCTTAACTTTCTGGTTGGTTTATGGGTAGCAATGCACATGATTTTTGTGGCTAAGGTAGTTATGTTTATGGCATTTAGGTTATAATCCACAGCAGCATGATGGTGATAATACAATCATAATCAAATCTCTTTTTATGGTTTTAGAAATATGAGGCTAATTATTATTTGTATTTTGGAGAGGGCTTTTGCCTGTATGCCTCTTGTGGAACTAGGTATAAAGCACAATCAAGATGCTGAACGACTTTAATTTCAGTTAGCTACAATGGGGAAAGAGGGCAGCACCTGACTTTGAAGAGTAAGGCTTACTTTTTTTTAATAACAGTCTTAACAGTCTTAAATAGTCTTAAGTAAAGCAGTAAGTATTTTAACTGAAACGAAATGGCAACTGCTTCTTGAAATGTGAGCAATAACTTTGCTAAAACGCTTATTTTCCATTGGATAAACATAGATTGTAATTCGTTGTAAGAAAATACTCAGTTTATATAATCTACAGTAGATAGGTGCTTGAAGATCTCTTGAGTTAATATGTTTATTAAATATTTATAAAATTGCATAGAAATATAAGTTAGTGGGCTTGAGAGGAACTGGCACAATGCCTAGCAGAGAAATCAGCTGGAGTATTGGTCATAATTACGTGGCATCACGCTGTCTGGAGAGAACTGAGCTAGCTCTAAGAAGTTAAGAAGCATCTCAAGTAGCATGCATCTGGTAGTGTGGTACTTTTCTTGGATTAATTAGTCTTCTGTCTCAGTTCTTGTGGTGGTCTTGCTACTGAAGATGCTTTATTCTTAATGAGTTAATGTTTGGTATCTCTCCATAGCATTGCAGTGTGCTATGTAAAGATAACTTTTTACATGGCATGGCAGATTGGAAAATTTTATGTCATGCTTGTTGAACATCATAGATATGTTCATAACCTATTTCCATTTTGCAACAAATCAGGTGAGGATCCAGGAGGGGTAGCCAAGAAAAAAACTAAAGTAAAAGGTATTTTTAACATTCTTTTTCTTGTGGAACTTTATGTAGATAATGATGTCTGAAATGCATGCGCATTGCAAATACAGATTGCAGGTTATAATGCTGTTTACTAATACTAGCTATGTTGGCTAAGTGTTGTCTAATGGTGCAGCAAACTATTATGCTCCCTGTTTTTCAGTAAGTTGTTCTGGGTTTTTTTTTTTTTTAGTACGGATTACAATTTAATGGTAACATGAGTGCTTTCCTAACTAGAGGTTATATTTTGTTTGTGCAAATGGTTTTACCACAGCTGTCTTGTTTGGATTATAAAGTGTTTATGTTAACTTCATATTTTGCATGTTTAAAAAAATGTTCTGAT
Organism: Pluvialis apricaria; assembly: GCA_017639485.1. NCBI lineage: Eukaryota > Metazoa > Chordata > Aves > Charadriiformes > Charadriidae > Pluvialis > Pluvialis apricaria. The sequence continues at coordinate 130,047,519 of CM030008.1, read as the reverse complement.
GTATATGCAGATTTTGCTCTGTGTGAAATCCTCCTTTAGTTATTTTACGTGAATTCATGGTACTACTACTATATTGTAATGGGACTTGAGCGCTTTAATTTCTGCTTAAGTCTGTACTTAAATAGTTTCATCTATTTCTTTCTTATGGGAGGAGAAATATAGGTGAAGTTCAATAACCTCCTCTTTAATATTATTTGCAGGATTGATTGCAGTGATGATATATATAAACTTTCCAAAAGCTTGAAGCAGGGTAGCTTGCAACCAATTTATGCCATGTATTTATTTATAATTACATTACTGTATGAACAGGACATAATGGTCTAAATGTATTTAGTGCAACAGAGAGACTAAAAAAAAAAAACTAATTAGCCTCAGCAAAAACCAAACTACCAGTTGTACTTCAGGTGCTTAACTTTTTAGATCTGCTCGGTTATCTCCACACGGCATGGTGCCATGTAAAGAACACAGTCTCTTTGTTGCATTAAAGACACTTAGACTTTAATGTGTTTTTTCTAGCAGTATGTGAAAAATGCACGCTGTTCATAATACTAAGTCTCATTAAGAAAAGAGTGCATTTGCTGAGGGAAGCTCTCATGCTCATATGAATGTGACTTTTCTTAGCATCTTGCATGCAAGTTGAAATTTTTAGCATTTGTTCCACATTGTGCTTGGTATGACTTGGTTGTAAATTGTGTGTTTCCAAGAATGTAATGTCATTTAACAATTCATTTTTGAGTTTTGGATTCTTTTTCAGTGTTTGATATGAGAATTAATAAATGGTATGATATATTTCAAATGCTTTATGCCAAAAACCAGTTGGAAGGAAACATGATGTTATTCCTTGTAGACTGAGCTGTGTGATTGAATTGTTTGCTCAGCAGAAATGTTACACCACGGTTAGAGGCAGATGTTACAGGAGAAATGTTGTAACTCCCCTGCTTTTTACCTCAACACACTGCAGTTTCTCTCAAAAGTCTGAATAAAAATAGAGCTGTTGTATTTTTATGTATAAAATCCTTATTTTTTTTAAGTAATGTGGGAGTATTCATTTTAAAATTAAATACAAATATTGCATACAGAGATTTAATGGAAAAAATTCTAAATTTTATAGAGTTAAAAAATCCTTATTCTGGAGAATGCTGCTGATACTGACAATTTATTTTGAAACCGAGGGCAAAGTGGCAGTAAACTTTGAACATTTAAATTTCAAGGATGCTGTTCTGACTGTTCTTCTGATATATTATTTAGATACCATGTCACAGCCAAATGTGAATTGTAATAGAGAAACTAAGCACAAGAGATACAAGTCTAAAACTAAAACAAACAAAAAAAGTATTGCTAATAGTGCTACATATGGAAAATAGATGTAAGAATTAATTTACAATTGTTACTTTGATTTCACTGAATATGGTCAAACCAAGCTAACTTTTTTGGAGTTGATTTAATTCACCAGGACATTGCTGTTTCTTCTTAATTATTGTGTACTTATTTCTTATTTTTGTAAAATATGTACTTCAGATACATTTTAAGTCTTTGCTTAATCTGAGGTAACGTCAGTAAAATATCGTATACATTTGTGGTGTTATAACACTTTCATTTGTAGTTTCAGAAAGTGGAGAAAATGGTGAAAAAAGCTTCTTTTGGAGATGCTTTTGGCATTTCTGGATCCTACAATTGCCATACTGTTGACAAAGATTCAAAATTTACTGTGATTTTCATGCTCACAGACAAAACTGGTTTTAGCACTCTGCAGAAGTTAGCTAACAGCAAGATAATAGAGGCATGGTTTTCACTAGATTAATGCTTTATTCAGATGCTGTTGCAGTAAGCTAAGGTTATTGGCTGGCTGCATGGTGTGAGATACTGCTAAAGGTAAAAACTACTTTTAAATTGCTTAAAGCTTAAATAGTTAATTTTACAAGTTAAAATTGGCATCTAACAACATTAAGTAAAATTCAATCAAAGCTTTTAGATAGTTGTTCATAAGATGTTTTCTGATCTAAGAATGGTTCTCTTATTGAACATTTCCTCTTTTTTAAATGAAAATCTAAAAAGTAAAAGAAGCTATTAAAGAACCACTCAAGAAATTAAGGGAGAAGCAGGAATCCAAGAAGGAGGAAATCAAAGATGAGGAAGAAAAAAAGAAAGCCAGGAAAGGAAAAGATGCTACTGATCGAAAGGACAAGAAAGCTGTTGATACGAATAAATTAAAGAAAGATTCTGACAAGGCTAAAAGAGACAGAGGAAAGGAAAAGGAAAAAGGCCTAGACAAAATTGTGAAATCCAAGGAGACTACAAAAAAATCAGCCAGTGAAAAGGATGGTACTATTCAGGTGGGAAAAGACAAAGAAACAAAAAAGATAGTTAAAAACCCATCCAAGGAAGACAAGAAAGAAAAGAAATAAGCAGAGTTCCAGTTCTGCTAATTAGGAACAGACCTCAAGAATGAGAAATTCAGCATATTTATATGAATGTGGTAAATATGGCAATAAGAAGATAATGTTTTCTGGGAATAAGTGTGAACAAAAGATATATATATATATATAATTTTTTTTTTTTGAAAAGAAGTGTGTACTGGTGTTGTAAACACAAAGCAAAAATGTCTGCTGTGAAACTCAAATATGTACATATGTTAATATGCCTGGCTAACAATGTGTATTGAAAACAGAAATGTGAAATTGATGCAAATTACTTCAAGCATACTCTTAAATCTGTGGGTTTGTGTTGTGGGTTTTTTTTTTTCCTTTCTTTGTTTCCTTATGTTAAAATGCTGTTTTCTTGATGTGGGGATGAAAGAGTACTGTTGTATATCAAACGCAAGTTTAAAAGCAATATTAAGAATGTTATCTGGACACATATAGTGGAAACTCACAAGAAGATATTTCAGTTTCACAAAAACAACTAAGAGGAGCATTAATGGAATGTATTGTCATAGGAATTTAGAAAAATAAATGTAAATTATTCCTCACTAAACTTTTTTTCCCTAAGTAGATTGAGAAAACTGTTTTATACACAAACACCCAAACCAACTTTAGTGTTGCATTTATTTATGAGACTTCAGTGTATATGCAACCAAAATGCTTCAAAACTTTTGTTTATTGATCCTGTGACAATACGTTCTGGCTTTCTTCCTTTATTTTTTAGCTATATCTAGGTCTGAAAACTTGATTCATTTTCTCTTTTCAGTTAACTGTGTCCTGATTTTTCCAAGTTTCTGGTAATGAATACTTCTGAAAATTAGGCCACATATTTCACCATTGATGGGTATTGTCGGATTCCAATAGCATTTTAAGAAGTGATATGCTACTACTACTGTATTGTGGTTGAATTTGATTAGAGAACAGCTTATATATTTTTGCAACTATTATTTTCTTCAAACAACACTTTTCAAGTACATGATGCTTCTGTAAGCAAGCTCCTGTGTTAGTTCGCTCTTACAGCTTCTGTATTTTTAGCACCAAGGAATGATTTATCCAACAGTCTCATTAGCGTAAACAAAGTTACAAAACATTTCTGCAGAGATATTTCAGTATGTTATTGAATCTATACTTGCTTTCAAGTTTATATGGGAAAGGAATATTTTCTAATTTTATTAGATATTTTAGCTTAGTATATTGAAATATTAATTACACAATAAAATTATACAAGGTTCAGAACAAAATTTCTAATGAAAGTTTGAGATTTACTATTGTTATACTGCAGTATTATTTTAAAGAAAACAAACATAAGGCATGAAATTGAGCATGGGTATATGCATGTGGGTGGTGGTGTAACATTAAAAGCCCTGAAGGTTGATTCTGTTCGTGGTTTTGCTTAAATCTTGTGTATTATAACAGTTGGCAACACATTTATCTTAGACGCATATGTGCTGTACCAAAAGTCCATGTAAGATGCTTTGATCCCTAGAGGTATAAGATGTGGTAATAGCGTAAGATAAAACTTACGAAAAATAGTTCAAATAAAAACAGTAGGAAATAGTACAGCAGTTTAAGATTCTAGCTGTGATAATTAAAAGAGATTATATACTGAGCTAATTTCTAAATATTTATATATGTGTGAAGAAAGAGGGAAAAGATGTGTGTGTGTTATGAACATTATAGTGCTTAGCAAAAAACTTGACAGAATGAAGATCTAATAAATGCACTTGCATAATGAGCATTCTCTTTTAGGTTTCGGAATGATAGATATGTTTTTTCATCTTTGCTCTGATAAGTGTTAAGATACATATTTGACAGAGGAGCACTCAAATCACACTTCTCAAGAATGATGGCACAGTGGCATAGTGCACATCACTTTTTATTTTCTCTCCTAATGTAACACAAGTTGTAGCTGTCTGGGAGTGAAATTTGGAATGAGTTGTCTTTCTGATGAACGTATTATTGTATCTATGACCCAAATTTATCTGGTTCTAAAAAAATTTGTTTGTTTGCTTTTTTCCCCCAAAGAACGCTTTATTTCAGCAGCACTCCAAGCGATACAGATAGCCACACAATAAAATGTGATTTTTGCCCCAGAGATCTGTTGTGCTGTTGTATATCTCTATGAAGTATTATTGTCAATGAACTTAACATGGCAAGTTACCACATAAGCTCAAAAAATGCACCACACAAGTAAAAACTGAGTGCAAGTTTATTTTGATAAAAAGATGAGAGAAAGTAGTATCTTGCAAAAAGCAAATGACTTAATGTATTACATACTGAACAGGATTGAGTAGGAATTGGTGATAAACACGGTAGATGTGTATAAAAAGGTTGAAAGCAAAGATGAGAAATGTGCAAGCAAAACGAAAAAAATACTCTCTCCTTTTACACACCCTAAGTGCTTGTTGGCTGTGAAATACTGAATGTCTTGAAATGCTTTGAATCTGTTTATTGTTTGTGAAGCAGAGCAAGTGGTTGTCTGGAACTGGAAATGTGGGTTATTGGAGGATATGAGGACTTATTTAAAGAGGTTTGTATGTAGGGGAAGTGAACTGAATTTGTGAAAGGCTGTTTCTACACTTTCGGATTCTGAAGTGTGAGACAGTGGCAAATACAAGTAACTGGTTTTATCTCCATATGTGATTAAAAGTGATTGTAGAAGGAAGTAACTTCTTACTCTTGCAGCCATTAATATTACTGCAGCAAAAGATGAATATGTATTAATAATATTTTCAAATACTTCAGTGGTTTTCAATGATGCAGAAGAAAATTGGCAAAAACTCAAGTGTAAATTTGGCTTTTTTCCTCTAGCTTCTGATCTTGACTACTTAGTAGTGGACTCTTAGTGATAATACTTTTAGATATAGCCTAACTACTTCTCTTCATGTAATTTAAATAATTAAAAAATGTGTAAGTAGCATTAATTCTGTTCTCCCTGTTCATGCTACTTATATAGCGTAATGAAATGAATATATGTTTTTCTCACAATGCATAAAATCAGATCTCGCTAGTTCACACAAGGTTGTTTTGAGGCATACTAGTACTATTTGTATTGAGATATGTTTGACTCCAGTAGAAATCTAGTAATTTTTTTAAAAATTTTATTGAGTTGAAATATAATACATTTTTCCACTTAAAGTTATTTTTACAAGATTGTTAGCAGTACAGGAGTTTTCATTACAGTGTAGCCTCTTCTTTCTTAAGTATTATTTTTCTGTTGATTTATGTGCATACAGCTCTTGAGAAACTAGTTTGTTTTGGGCAGTGTGTTTATTTAAGAATGTAGTTTTACCCTAATTGACCTTGGAACTGTTACTTAAATATGAACCTAGGAAAAATTACATAGGATTATAGGAGAATTCTGTCTGGAAGGGACTTCAGGAGATCTTTATTCCAACACCCTATTCAAAACAGGGTCATCTCAAGATGTATGACCAGGTTACACTGGCTGTTATCCAGTGTGGTCTTTAAAACCACTAAGGATGGGAATGTGCAACCTCTTGGTACAGCCTTTTCCATTGATTTGATTGTCCTCCTGACAGGGGGTGTGGGTGTGAAAGTTTATTCCTAGATGTGGCATAATCTTTCAAGACTATGAATTATCTTTATCTCCTACTATGGTGTTGATCATTGCTATTATTGGTTGCTGTCTCTTCATTGTGTTTTGATCTAGAAAGACTATGGTATAGATACAAAGCATCTTAGTGGTGAAATTCTGTCAGTCATACTTTTTCTGTAGTAATTTAGTTGTCATAAGAAACTGGAGATTGAGACTTATTGATTGAAGAGACTGCGGTTCTCTGAAGCAGACCTTTCAAGGTTTAATATAAGAATTCAAAATTCCCCTTCTTGTTCTGAGCAGCACGGTCTAAGGTTCACATTAGTTCTTCGTAAAACCTATAAAGTTGGTCATACGGAGCACTTTTTGCCCAAAGAGAAAAACAGTGAGAAAACCTGCTGCCTGTTTTTCTTCTGGATGCTGAATAGATGTTGAGAATAGCATAGTCATTTGTTCAGTTGCTTTGAAGCAAAGGCAAGTGCTTAAATTTCTGTCCCTTTTTTCCCCTAATGGTATGTTTGTCTTCAAAACGTATTTGTTTATTATCCGAATACACTTTAGTCTTTGTATATATCACTGTATATCAGGACAGCCCTGTAATTCTGATCAATTGTTTGAATATATTTTGGAGAGTTTATGTCAGTTACTTTAATTAAAACAACTCTCTTAGTTTATAATTGAATCAGATCAAAAAGAGCAAAAAGTTAACTTTATAACTAAAAAATGCAGGCCTTAAAGAAAGATCTGTCCCAGCACAGCCAACATCACCAGACTCTGAGGAGACCATCCAGCCTGCTGACAAGTCACATGTCGAATCAGGTAAGGCCTTTTGTAAACTATAGATGAAACAAAAGACGGGATGCTTCATTTGATTTATAATTCTGTTTCCTCAGCATGCAAACTCGTTGTGTTATTTCTTTGGGTAGAAAAATAAATCTTTTATCGCTTTTATGTGTTGCTTATCCACTATAGTTTATTTAATGTGAATCATGGTTAATAACTTTGTATAAATTACTGACCATGAAAAGTTTATAATTTAAATATATGGAAGGGGTTCTTGTCAGCCCTCATGGTTATCAATGGAACCATATCACATCACGATAACTTTCTGCTGATGCACAGTTGTGGTTTTGATACGTATGCAATAGTATACCCAGGCAGAGTAGCAGCAGGTTCTCCACCTTAAAAAAAACAATGAAGCAGGCAAACAAAAAGAACCCCAAACCAACTTTATAAGATTAATCAAATATTCACTTTTCTACTAAAACCAATAATATATCATAAATACAATAAATACAGCTTCTAGTGTTGAAATAAATAATTTAAACATTTTAAAAGCCCCATAATATTAGCAAAATTTATTAGGTTCAAGAGGAATTCAAGAAATAAATATTTTTACACATCAGATTTCAGATGTGTGGCTTGATTTTAGTGTCATTCAGAGAGTACATATATATTTTTTCCTGTTCCTTGAAGAGGATTGTCCTACTTGAATTTTATGTAAACCTAATATAATAACAAATGTGGAGCATATGGTCAATAAAATAGAATATAGAATTTGTTTGAAAAGATTTGCATTAATTTTCTTAAGTTATCATTTCTAAAGTATACCGAGTTAAGAAAGTTAAGATGTTGGTTCTTTCTCCCCCCCCCCCCCCCATAACTGGTACCCTTTTGGACCTTTATTTGAAAAAATGCAGCTGTGATGTGGTTTTGTGCTGTTGAGTTTCTCAATGTTAATTTCAGGACATTTATATGAAGGCACACTTCATACAAATTCCTGTTATGTCCTGGCCTGGTGTGTTAGATGACAATCACTTGTCCCAGAAATCAGTTTGTGATTTATTCTGCTATGAATTGCCAGAAGACCTTAATATTGTAATGCTAAGTATCTATTTCCCCTGTTTATAAAGCCAACAAACCCCCACTTGTGCAAGTGACAATTTGTTGTCAAATATGACATGCTAGTGCTGCTGCCTAAATTGTAAGAAAGTAATGGATGAAAAAGTTAGTAAAATAATTACTTAGAAGAGAATTCTTGATTTGAATAGTTATCTGAACTTATTAATGTTACTGCCACTGAGAAAAAGATAGGTGCAGAAAATCCAGTGTAGATAAATTCTTCCAATTCATCTTCAGAATGAATCTGATGTGATTGATGCAGTACTTTCCATATTGGAGAGTAAGCAAAACCAAGTTGTTTTTGTGATTGAGTGAGTTGCAGAGTTTCATCAAGCCAATCTCTATGGAGGTGACTAAAAGCTGCAAGCCTTGAGCTAATGTTTAGACTTTGCCTTTTGCACTTACCTTCACTGCAATTTATAATCCTTTTAGAGCACAAGAATGCTGACGTAGAATTGGAAGAGGAAATTCAGTCTGTTCTTCATGAAGCTCTTCATTCCCAGCCTGGTAATGCATTAACACTTAGAAATCACTGAAGAACTTAAAAATACTGCCATAGGCTAGACGAATCTCAGAGCCTGGTTTTGGTATGCACTTTAAAGTACTTTTTCCTGCACGAAATATTCTAATTGGGTAACTTGTCATCTTCAAGAAAATTCAGAAAGTTCAGTCATCAAATCCTAAAACTGTGACCTCTTACCCAGAGGTGTTTGGCAGTACTAACTCAGTTGACAAAAACTTAGTCAAAATACTGCATATAGTGCAAGAACGGGTAATCAGGGATGGCTTTTACTGTGGTTTTCTCCATGAGCAAAGAAGGCACTGGCAGGTCAGTGCAGATACTTTGAGTTTATACTGCTGTAAGATGCAGGCAAGTTATCTGTCCCCCTCCCCATCCCCTTTGGGGACTAGTTGAAAAAGACAAAAGGTGTGCTGAAGACTGAATATTTGCTGGTAATAGAATTTACCAAAGAGTATGTATTCTCTAACAATCTATATTGTTGATTAGGAGAGGGACACGAAGATGTAGATGAAAGTATAAATGACCAGTGGCAAGAGAAGGAAGAAGTACATGGAGAAACTTTTGAAGCTCCTACAACAGATGACTTGCTCAGAGAATTAGAGAATGAAATTCCAGAAGCATATGAGACACCAGACTCCGATCAGAAAGGTATCTGGATGACTAAATATACTTAAAATTAAATTTTGCCAAAAATGAGACTAGACAAATGGAAATATGTCTCATTAAAACTTGAGTCTTAATTTCTACTTGCAATAGAGACTTAGCAAATATCTACCACAGCAAGTATTATTTAGCAAATACTTTTTTTTTAAAATGAAAATGGGATATTTTATTGCCATGTGGTTTGGAATCCAGGTAGCTATATATTATTGTTTCCTTAATGTTATATTGGCTTTCAACCAAACAAATTAATCTGTGCTTCAGCTATGCATATCTCCCCCCAGTAAAAGGACTTCTGTAATATCTGTATGGAGTCTGCTTCTGGACTTCCTAGTTTATTAAACTAAATTTTAAGAGTTCATTAGCACAGCCTTTTGTAGACAGACTTCCTCTCACTCTAATTTCATTTTAATGTGGCTCTCTGAGAATGTTATACATGAACTGTATTGCAAGTCCTGCTGAGAACATAACATCATGTATACACCTGCTGCCTTGAGGCATTGACTGGATGATAAAAATTGTTTGTATTTAACATAGTAAAGCAGAATAATATGATCTAAATTAAACTTAAGCAAAAATATTTCTGAATGCTTTTTGTCTGCAGTGCTGAAAATTTTACCTATATCTTAATGCCTCTTTTTGAAAAACTCAGGTAATGGATGTCATCTAAAAGTTTTGATTGCTGGAAGTACACTGAGATTCTTTCTTCATGACTGAAGTAATTCTTTTCAGTCTGGGTCTATTATACCTCCTTGTTTCTGTATCTCATTCTCAATATTATATATAAGAATGAAATTATAAACTTTATTCTTTCAATCTATATACATATCTTGCTGTCATTAGAAGAAATTTGCATAGAATTTCTTCTTAGAAATTTGACTCTATTCTTACATAATATTCTGTTATAGGGTTTGCAGTGTCATGTATTGATTTAAAATTTTTAAATACATGTTTGTTTCTCAGATGCTGATCTTTTGACAGATGATCTTGGAGCAATGGAGTCTGAGCCATATGAAGCTCCAGGTATAATTTTGTTTTTCCAAACTTGTTAATATTTGTTTTCTACCTCAATGTAGCAAATTATATGGGAAAGCAAAATAGAAAATGTTCGACTGGTTTAGTAATATAAAATTTTGAAAATTTTTTTTTCTCCAAACAACTGTTCTTGATTGTTTTGGATGTTTTTACTCTGAGATGACTGTATTATATTTGCTATTGCAAATGATTCTTAAAAAGAAGGGATGATAGGTATGGAAACTACTCTTAATTTGTGCAAAAACTTCATTTTTACTTTTTCATGTTTTTCTGGCTGTTGTGTGTGACTGGGGTCTGTAACCTGTCACCTTTCAGAAGCATCCGGTTTGTAACCTTTCCTTCAGGACTGTTTGTTTCTTTATGGCCGATTATACTATCAGAGAGAGAGTCAGCACCAAGGACTGCATTCTGAATTATCCTTGCGCTGTCTTTCTGCACACACTAATTCATCTTTAAAACTTTGAAAATTTGCCTGGACTAATCCAATTAGCTTATAGACATCTTCATATTGTGCTTGATCTCACAAAATGAGGATTAGCTCATCTTTCCCATTATGAAGAAATGTTAGGTGGATTTTACAGTTTCCCTGCTGTCTGATTCTCTTCTGGACGTTAATAATGCTTCTTTATAGTACAGGCAGTCTCTTCCATTTGCATTAGGCATTGATTTCTGTTTGGACTAGGCTTCTTATCTTTGGCTCAATGTTAGTTCTGGACTTTACAGTCTTGTTTGATGCCAAATATGACAGAAAAATAATTTTATTTGTTGATACAGCTAAAACTGCTTATTCCTGTCTTTGTGGGAGATTATTGCTTTCCAGTTACTGATTTAGAATCCAATCTGCAACGCTTCTGAAGTAAAAAGGTTATTACTTTACCTTCAGTACCACGTGTTCTCAGATGTATCATACTAACTATATTAATAACATTGCAAAGAATTGTAGTCACAAAGGAATAATCCACATATTTAGCTATGCAATGAAAAAAAGTAACTTGCTCTAAATCTGTGATGCCAGAAGCGAATGTACGTATTTCTCGAGGTCTGATTTCTGGCTCTTATCTTGTATTCTGTAGATCATCATCAGCGGTCTTCCTGCACATTAGTAAAGAAGCTAGTTTAGAACTTTGAGGGTAGAGGGCAATTACATTTTTTAATTCATATCAGAACTATTACAAAATATTCATAAAGTGTTATGGCTCTCGTGGATCTAGTTTTCATACCGAATTATAATAGAGGACTAGAAGAGAGGATGACCCAATACCTTCTGTTAGATTGCCATGTGTCAAGTTGCAAGTGTCTGTAAGGGTTTCATTTGCCAGTTTTCAACTAGGGAGCTACATTTAGCTATTGACAGACACATTATGGAAGCAAGTTAAAATAACTGAGTATTAAAATATTTCAAATTTTTAATTTCAAAAAACAACTTTTAATATTTAATTTACAGTTTCATATGAATATGATATGGATGTGGAAAAGACAGTAAGCGATCCAGAAGCTCCAGGTTTGTAAATTTTTATGATTTCTGGTTACAAATACACTTTTTTAAACATGCTTCAAAGTAATATCTCATATTGACTGTTTAGTCACAGTTTTATTTTCAAACAGTTTTTCGGGTAGTTTTAAATAAGCCTGATTTTTGCAGCTGTGTTACTGTTACATTTGTGCACACAACACTGCACAGATCCAATGCACAAATACTTACATAAATATCTTGTTCTGTCAGGAGTCTTCCAGTTTAATCAATGGGTTGTCAAACGTCTACTTGTATTCCTAATTTTAAGCCTAAATACAAATACGCATGAACTTTTTGTATTGTGTGACTTATGATGTAGCTTCTGGATATGTTTTACAATCCAGCTGTCACTTTCAAATAAAACATTGTAGTATTAACTCAGTATGTTCTGTTATTCTTGAGATAAATATGTGACCTTTTTGACCCCTCATGTGCTATTTGTCTGTTGCATGAAAATTTGATTAGAATATAAAATATTAAGTATTTTTATTTAAGGTGACTCTGACCTAATGCCAGAAGATGCTATTGAACATTACACAGGTACAGTCCAAAGCCTTATTTCTTTCTATTGAAGTTTAATTGAATCTTAGCCCCCCAAAAAAATTCAAAGCACTGGAGCTTATAGATAGCATCAGTTCCTTAATGAGTTGTTGTGTCTATATTTTTATTTACATTTTGAAAAAATACAAAGACCTGTATGGATACTACTTTTCTGTAATGTCAACCAAATGGGCAGAATAATATTTTGAGAGTTAAAGTTCCAGGAGAACAGATGTTTGTATTTTAAATGTCATAGAATTTTTTCTGTGGATAAAAAATAATCTAAATTTGCCAAAGATGTTGAAGTTAGTGTGTTAACTGTCAGGAAAAAAAGTAGTATCTTTAAAATAAAATAAAAAAAAAAAACGGCAAGCAAGCCATAACAAGCAGATTCCAAAATCGCACTGTAGAAGTTTCCTGTATGTAGAATTGATTTATGAGTATTTCCAGTCTGAGTTGTAGGTAATTAGTAGATGATTTCATGAACTGTATAAGAAAAGCCTACTGGTAGTCCTTTATCTTTTTTAAGTCTATCTTGTGATGCCAGAAAATTATTCAGTTCTTTTCACAGCATGTTTTAGAAATCTTCAACTTTGAACTCTTATTAACTTCAATACAGTATAAAATACTATAGTTTTAAATATTTTTTTTTTGTCCTGAATAAACTTGGCACTGTGTTATTTGTGTGTATTTATTGTCTTAAAATTCCATGAATTTTCATATTAATTTTTTTTTTTTCTTTAAACAGAGGATGGAGTGCATGGAGATTATAATGAAGACCATGGTATGACAACTGCTGTATTTAGTGAAATGACAGTATCGAAGTCTTTCATTAATATGAAAGTGAAATTACTTTGTCTTTAAATTTCCCATGCTGTCGTATTACTTTGCAAGTTCTTAATTAAGGAGTGAGTTTGTATTATGTTCAAACCCGCTGTGTATGTAAGTAACCAATCAGTCTTTAACACTGGAACAAGCACGGAGTACGTGTATAGGTTATATTCCCATATTGGTCCTCTTTGTCGTACTTTGTGCTTGCGTGGCATAAGAACGTTGAAGACTTTGCATGCCCTTTTTCTTATGAAACCCTGGCCAAGTCAGCTGTGGTTCTGTATAGCTCAGTGCTACCTTTTCATCGTGTCCGTAACTACCAGTGTTTTGGAGATTGCTCTGGTTTAGTTTGATTTGGTTAATGATTTGCTAATTATTGCTGAGACCAAATCAAAAAGTTAACAAGACGACTAGTGGTCACAGTCTTGAAACAAAGGTATGTGGTTGCGATTCCTTCTGTGAGATCCTTCTGGGGACTACCGTACTTCAGAAAAGTTAAGCGTATCTTCGAAGCGCTTTTGTTTATTGTCCATGTTTATGTAACCTGAGCAAAGGACAGAAATTCTTAACTTCAAAATATTTGAGACAGAAAACCTTGAGGTTCATTCTTTGTCATCAGGAGGGAAATTCTGACATTCACCTTTGGGACAGAAGTCAAAATCGCATTGAAGGACTTTCAGTGGCCCAAAGGTGTATTTGGCCCTTACTTCATGTCTTTTTCAGGCGGCAGAAAAAAATTATTTGCCCCAGCTGTGATGCCATTGACAAAATGTGTCAGCATCAGTAGGATGGAAAAGCAAGAGACACCTAGCTTTTTTCTGCACTTATTGTTTACTCTCCTTTCCAGGAGATACTTATTGTACAATCAGTTCCTAATCAAGAATCACTTCTTTTGCTTCTCGCGCCTAGATATGAAGGAGAAGTGCAATTTTTAATCTTAACTTTTCATGCTCCTTCACTATATAGTGGTGACACGAACAGAGAACACCTCCGTGGTACCTGTCCTCGGGAAGAGTCATCTATACCTGCTTTTGGAGTAGTATGATCACGGAGGTTGCCAAAGTAATTTGCATCAGTTTTCCATAGAATCAGTTCCAAAACCATTTCACATTCTGCAATCTCTTCTGGCCCCGGCACAATAACAGTGAATCACTCTGTTTTGTGAGTAGACAGTGTGCTTTGGCAAGCAGTGGTTTCATGTGCGATTGCTACTGTGTGCTGCAATATGAGTTTTAAATAGTAGCAGATAAATCAGATTTACGTTTTCTCTACTCTTTCATTACTATACCAAGTCCTCTGATGAGGCTGATAAAGAAAATAGGAATTTCCATTGTTTTTCTCAAAAGAAATTCCAAGGTAGGAGGTGATTGTCAAAAAATTATTATTCTTGGCTACTAAATTGCCAGGCTTTTTTATGCAGCGAATTATGCCTATAGTTCAACATAATCCATGATGAGCTGTTTTTCTTTTGATAAAATTTCACCTTTTCACGGCAGAATTTTGCCTAGCTTTCAAGTTCTCCCTTCAGGACATTCTGGTTATGAGAGAAAGCACAATGCTTCCTTTGTACTTTTTAGAGGAATTTCATTTGAGAGCTCCAGCCTGGAGCACTGTAGAAGAAAGACCAATCAGGTGAGGCATTGAGTGTTCTTGATATTTGCAAGAGTTAGTTGATTTTTAATTTTTTTTTAATTCACACCACCCCACTATGTCCCCCCGTTACACAATGAAGTTACATGAAGTTACAGAGTTAGTTGGAATTCCACTGTTCCAAGGGCAGACCTGTGTATAGGCAGCCTTATTTCCAGGCACTCATCAGTGTCTCAGAAATAACCACAGAAAATAATCAGAAATTACTATCAGGATCCCTAGAAAAGATGAGAGAAAAGGCAAGGGAAGACAGTCTAATCACAGTCAGTCCTATAAGGTCATCTTATGTTGTCAGTCCTTTAAGGTTTGAGTGAACCAGCCAGCCATGGATGTCTCTGAAGATGTGCTGAAAGGTGTGAGGCTGTCTTTCTGTGACACACTGTTTTTTTCTTCTCAGTTCAGTCTATCTGGTTTCAGGGCATGGGACTTGTAATTATTCATGGATGTGTGCTAGACACCATTTTAGCAGTTGTGGTACCTAGTTTTCTTCCCTGTTGTCTCCTGGCCCATCTTTCTTGTACTTTTTGACCTGCTTTTAGTTAGATTGCAAATGAAATATTTGTTCTTTTTCTGAAGGAGAGAGTTTTCAGCACCTGTTTTCTAAAGTCAAAGAAGGGACGGAGGCTGTCGTGGAGATACATTTGAGTCAAATGTAAAGCTTGTGGTTTTGACATTAGCTTCAAAGCTGCAGTTCACATCCACAAGAAGATTCACTTTAAATCGTCAGATGCAAATGTCTGCAAAATCAGCAGAAGTATAAGCTTCTCTATTCTAGAGGCAATGTATCTTCTCCATCTCTATCAGATATGTTTCCTCTCTTCTGGCAGACCCTCTGATGTAATATTTTTTTTCCAGCCCTGGTGCTTTCTAGAATTCTCAGAAAGTGGAGAGGGCAGCACCAAGATGATTGTTGGCCAGAACAGTTCAATTTCTTTTCTGACTCTTGCTTTGTATGGCTTGGTTCCTAATTCAGATCAGCGACCAGCTCTAACAGAATTGCAGTTCCTGTAATCGCTTCTGCTTGCATGATGTTGGGAGAAACTGAAGGCCTATGGTGGGCTGCACCGACTTTGTCTGTTCAGCGTATTGAAAGGAACTGCTTTTTTATACCTTCTGCAGTTGTTGCTAATGCTAAAAATTCTTCAGTTGAAATGATTGTATGTGCCCGTGGTGAAGTGTGTAAATGGATTGATCATGAAACTTGGAATACAGCAACTCAGTTATTGTACACAACTTTCAGGAGTTTTATGAAGAGTTTTATACAGTTTGTAGCAGTGAAACTAGAGAAAGAAGGCAAGTTAGAGATTTTAATTAGAAATTAAGAGTTCTGGGGTTTTTTTTAAGAATATGCTGTAAGAACTTTTTTTTTTTAAGGGATGGAGGGGGAGCCAAGTAACTATTAGTGCCTTTTAAGATAAAATGATAGTAGGAAGATTTTGGTTTTTTAAAAATCTCAGGTAAATAACCTATTTTTCAGATGAGGGTTAGTACCTGTTAAGATAATGAAATTATCCAAAACACTGGATGAACATTGAACTTCTTTAGTTCTAAAATTCACAATAAATGTATATTGAAAATTCAGACAATTAATGGATAACATTTTGTATATTTTCAGACATTACCTAAAGTAAAGTAACGGATATTCTTAACCTATTTCTTCTTCAGAGTAACAAAAATTAGACTGGCTCTTTACTCAAAGATTAGGAGTGTAGGTGAATTATAACAATTGTACAGAATGATAGCATTATTGTTGTCATTGTTTTCAGTATTTCATCTGTGTAGACAGAAATGCATGAAATTTCAGCGTTATGTTTACATTTGGTTTATGTCTAGAATTTCTACTACAAGCTCCAGTAAAGATTCATATATCTATTCAGCCCTCAAAACTGGAGAAAGTCTTTGAGAGTTTTCCATTTATCAGTAAAGAAATTAACTGGATGCTTGGCAACCAGATTTTTAGGATACATTGTGCATATCAATCACCCAGGAACTTTTATTTTTTTTTCCTTGCAGAACCAAAACACGAAAAGCAGACTGAGACTGAAGATACAGGTATGTACATATATATTTGCGTGTGTGTGTGTATGTGTGGTACACTCCCACACACGTCTCCCCATGTATATATATTTATATATGTGGAGCATGTTAGAAAACCTTTGTTTCATGTGTAATTAAAGTGGAAATACCTCTAAAATAAATGTTATTTGGAATAAAAATTATTTTCAAAATCAGAGAAATATTTTTGTAAATTTAGCATAAAAATCATTAACTTAATCCTGGTATTTATATATATTGAAGAATGTAATCCGTGTGATTGTCAGTCACGATATATTCCCAGTTAGGGCAAAGGGGAGTTATGGTCTGTGTAGTTATAAAGTTAAGTTTTTGATTATAAATTGAGACACCTTCTTTTAATATACCATCCTTGAGGATTCATTTTTAAGGTCCCAAGTCACCTGGGATCTCAAGTGACACAAAGTGGGGCTTGTGAGGCTTTTTGTGGACATTTGGAACAGTAGTTCAGCGTAGATACTCAACCTGCTGCCTGCCATGAGCCTTGCTCATAACCTTGCTTAAGATCGTTCAAAATTTATAGGCTATCCATATTAGCTCTGCTTTGATGCATATTTTTTGCTATTGCCTTTGTCTAATTAGCAGAAGCAATTAAAATTATTTGTGTGCAGTCCTCTCTTTGGGTCCTGTATACTTTCTTGTCTTGAAATACCAGCTCTTTTGAGAGTCAACTTGTACAGCTGATTGAAAAAGACACAGTTGTTTAGTTTAGAATGAAATCAAGAAATTCTCTAGTGTAATAAATAAATTGTAAGTATCTGTTTTGTCACCTCATAAGCTTAAGAGGACAGTCAAATGAATTAAAAGGTGCCATATTGAAAGAAAATAAAAATAATTTATTTTTCTGTGGAATCCATAACTTAAGTTGAATATGCTGTTGTCCTCAGGAAGGAAAGTAGGACCCACCAAGGAATTGCGTGTTTATCCAAATGAAAAGACTTTTCAAGTAGAAGTTTAGAGGGTTTTTTGTTTGTTTTTTTAATGACTAGCAGGTGGAGTTGATGCTGCAAAAGGTGAAAGTGAGAGTACTGATTATGCATAGAAAGACTGAGTGTTTTTTAACATTTCAGTTCTTAAAGTCACTATGTCTTAATCCAAAAAAACATTTGATCAGAATGTACAATTTTGAAATATTTACCTAATGAATAAAGCAGTTCTTTAGTGAAACTGGGAAGAAAATTTAAGTTACTTTTTTTTCCCCCTCAAATTCATCAAAGTTCCTCTTTG
This sequence comes from Pluvialis apricaria, assembly GCA_017639485.1. Lineage (NCBI taxonomy): Eukaryota > Metazoa > Chordata > Aves > Charadriiformes > Charadriidae > Pluvialis > Pluvialis apricaria. The sequence goes on along the minus strand of CM030008.1, from coordinate 130,029,586 downwards.
TTTATAGCAGTTTACTGTTCACAGTTAAACATGGTGTGCTAGCTGTGTTCTTTTGTGTTGTATGTAAGTTTCATCAGTTGAGGGCTTGACTTCATTATTACTCAAAATTGAATGTTTTCTCAGCTGTTGAGGACCTTCCGGAGGAGGTGGTGAATGAACCCACAGAACCAGGTATATATTTTGTAATTGTGGTCTGAAAGTGTTTTGAAGAAATACATGCATTTTGAAATCCCATGTTAAAAAAAAAAAAAAAAAAAAAAAAAAAACCAACAAAACACCAAAACAAAAAAACGACATTATACACTTTTTTTTTCTTCTAATACTTTGTCTTATAGATGAAATCATTGAAGATTTTGATATTGATAAAGAGCTGTCAGGTATGAGTTTTTATAGTTTGTGAAAGAAAACATATTTTTCTTCCATTTATATTTGTTAATATAATTAAAAAACAAACAAAATATGAAACAGAGAAATGTGCTGTGTAGAATCACAGAATGGTTTGTTTTGGAAGGGACTTTTAAGATCATCTGGTCCAACTCATCATTTTTGTGGCCCTCCTCTGGACCTGCTATGAGAGGTCCCTATCTGTCTTGTGTTGGGGACCCCAGGTGGCATCTCACGAAAGTGGAGTAGAGGGAATCGCCTCCCTCAACCTGCTGACCGTGCTTTTGATGCAGCCCAGGATACGGTTGTGCTGCTGGCTTGCATCCAGTTTTTCATCCACCAGGATCCCCAAGTCCTTCCCCGCAGGACTGCTCTCAATCCCTTCATCCACCAGTCTGTATTGATGTTGGAGATTGTGCTGTCCCAGGTGCAGGACCTTGCACTTGGCTTTGTTGAACTTCATGACATTCTTGTGAAGTACTTAGAGCTTCAATTTGAGGAATGGTGTATGTTAATTTCTCACATTACTACTGAAAAAGATTAAGTTGTGAATTTTTGTTTGTTGTGCTGGTGTCATTTTAAATGAGTACTGGCTCAAATTAATTTGAAGTTTTGCTCTAAGAAGTTAAAAATATCATTAAGCAAGATTTTTTGCAAACATGATGTTAGTTCAGTCACCTGGAGCAAAGTGATCGAAGCGGTTTAGTTTGAGCACAGTGTGTAGAACTTGATGCTATATTTGTTTAGGTTTTCCATTTGAAAAATGTGTTCTAATATAATTAAATGGGGAAACAAACATTACTGGTTTACATGAATAACAATTGGGGGCATAATAAGAATGGAAGTCTATAACAAAGAAGAGCTAAGCTTTTGGACATGAAGTACATTTAGTACCTTTTTCTACTCTTAAGTTAACCTAGTTGGTTGTTCTGCAGTTTGGGTCTTCCTTTTGTTTGATACTAATTTGATTGGGTGGCTGGTGGGGAATAAAAACAAAATTGTGGACATACAGTATGTCACTTCCAACACTTATTTTCTTTGTAACAGTAGAAAGTAAGCATACAGAAGATGTTGTGGCCAATGAACCGGAAGAATCAGGTTTGTATATTCTCTTGCATGAGTTTGCGACTTTGAAAAAAATAATTAAGAAACTGAGAATGATAAATAGCATATAATCAAATTCTATGCTAAAAAGAAAAACACATGCGTAACTTTTTCTGCAGCTTTTTTCTTTTAAGGACAAACATAACTGCGTTGTTGGCATTTAGTATCTTGAGGTTTTCAATTACAGTATTTTAATGGCTTACAGAGCACTCTTCAGTTTTAGAAGCTCAGAGTGCTTCCAATTCGGAAAAACTTACAGTGATAAAAATGGCCGTATCAGGTCATGTGAAGCTGAAGATTTCTTTGCTATGCTCTGTTTCCCACCAGCCAGTCAGTAGTGCATACTCAGGAAAGAGAGTATATGTAAGAAATAAAATAAAGTGGAGTGTCTCCCCAGCTTTGACCACTTTAGTTATGGGCTTCCCGAGTGAGAGAATCTGTTTCCTCTCTTTGATTCTTAGTGTCTACAGCTAGCATCCTGGCTATTAGGAATTCTTTCCTGGTGAGCCTCACTCCCTCCGTACATGAATAGGGAGTTACGTGCAACCTTCAGTCTATTAGCAGTAATAGCATTTGGTGACATGTGACGTGTCTAATTTACACATACATATGGAATTAAAAAGAACTGAATTTTGAAGTCAAATATTTCACAATTACAGCTGGGAACATAATAAATATGTGAATATTTTCTAAGCCTATGCTGTAAGCAGCATGTGAAACTGGGAGATTTGTGCTTTGGATAGCATAGTTTCAGAATTTTAAAGTATCATTTCTTGAAACTATGCAATCCCACAATTTACTCATTGGCCTACTAAAGTATTAGTCTTTCCAGTGGAAAAATTGAGCTGAGGAAAATTTGCATCCCACTTCTGCAAAAGTAGTATTACAGAACAGTCTTGGTAAGTCACTGTTTTGAGTCTAAGGGGGGAAAAAACTGCAGCTTTTTGTAAATATGCAGAGAACTGCCCAGTTTGAACTGTTTGTACAATTTTGACTTACAGAAATGCCTGTTCAAGCTGAGGATTATTCAAATGATGATCTAGTGGGTAAGTTAAGATTAAGTGTTTGGTTTTTCCCCCAAAAATGAAGCTATAGCTACATGGAAAGTTTGCAAACAAATTACTTTGTGGAGAGGAGTGAAGGGATAGCGATATTGTCAGTTAAAGTTGCTTCCTGGTTTTGAAGCACTAGTTTTTATCTTGTACTGGATAAATGGTAGTAATAGTTACTGGGTTATATGGAAGCATTCTAAATAAAGCTGTGAGCAGTTTTAATTTACAACTTGTTTTTTTAATGATTTCAGAGCTGGATACTTTTGCTGTAAAGGGAAACATAAAAATTTCAGATCTCAAAATAGGTGCATACTTCCTTGCTAGAGGACTTGATCATTGGTGGTGATACTGTCACTTCTCTGTGTATCAGTTGGATCTATTGGAGCCCAACTGTAGCACGTTCTTTGGGCACTGATGTGGAAACAGGACTGTTTTGTCATGCCGTCACATTTTTCTTGACATAATTGATTTCAGGAACAAGAGCACTTCTAGCTCTTCCATCTGTTGCCTGACAGTAGTAAACATAAGAGTTTACCAAAACCATTTTTAGAGGACCTAAATGACTTCTAAATTTGAAGACTGCATATTGTTAGATTTCATCTACTTTTTGGCATTAATTATTACAAGTTGCTAGTTTGTTCTTCATAACAAAGTAGTTGTGTTGAGTGAAACACTGAGCTGTATCTCTGGGCAGTAAATCACAGAAGCTGCAATTCAGGAGCCCTGAGAGCTATATTTCGGTTTTGTTCTGATTAGCGTGAGCACCTTTCTGGGTTAGTTAGTCTTTGCAATATGCAGAAGCTCTTGTGGTGTGGTGGCCAGGTTGTTCCGTGGGGTTCTGTTTTCCCTTGTAGGAGAGGAAACTTGTATTTGGTTCTTGGGCATGCCAAAAAGTAGTCAGAGAAGTGAAAAAACATAGGATGCCTTTGCGGTTGCCCAGTACAGATTGGAGGCATTGTTTAGCTCATGTTTTGATTTACATGCTGAACCTTAACTGAGGGGATTTGAAATGCTCATATCAATACATAACTGTTGTCTGTGAGGTCTTCCCTATCCTGTTTATCGTAACAGCCATGTGGTGTGTTCAAATGTTTGAAACCATAGGTATTCATTAATAGATACCTTATCTAAAAATATTGTGCTTTGCAATGAATATGTGATATTTTTAACCAAAGCTTATAATCAGTGTAGGAACAACCTTTGACACCATAGGCAAGAAGTTCAGCAAACATTGTGTTCAGTTGGTTTGTTGTGCTTTGAGTTGGAATTGTAGAACAAGAAAAGATGTTTTCTCCAGGAAATGTTGCTGCTAAAGGTTAAAGTAACAAAAAGGCCCTTACAGGACTATTGTAAAATTTCAACAGTAGATAATTCCACTGCACAGTGTCAGTTGTGTTGATATGAAGATATTGAGATGATCTCTTGACTTACATACGCTATTTTAAAACTAAATTCAGAATCCAAGTATCAACCTGAAATCTTTAATTTTTGGTTTTGCGGACCATTTCAGTTGCTTTTTGTGCTGTAATTTATGTCTTAGTCTTGCAGCACTAAATGAATTTCCTACCTTCACGGAAAAATACTTGTGTATTGTACAGTAGTAGATGGTTTTCCAAATATTCTATTTAGAATCATAGAATTTTTTAGGTTGGAAAAGACCTTTAAGATCATCAAGTTCAGTTATAAAACTAACACTGCCAAGTCCACCACTAAATGATGTCCCTAAGTGCCATGTCTACACATCTTTTAAGTACCTCCAGGAATGGTGACTCCCTGTGACTTGCAGCCTGTTCCAGTGCTTGACAAGCCATTTGGTGAAGAAACTTTTCCTGATATCTAGTCTAAACCTCCCCTAGCACAACTTGAGGCTGTTTCCTCTTGTCCTATCGCTTGTTACTTGGGAGAAGAGACCAACCCCCACCTCTGTACAACCTCCTTTCAGGTATTTGTAGAGAGTGATAAGGTCTCTCCTGAGCCTCCTTTTCTCCAGGCTAAACAACCCCAGTTCCCTCAGCTGCTCCTCATGAGCCTTGTTCTTTAGACCCCTCACCGGCTTCCCTGCCCTTCTCTGGACACACTCCAGCACCTCAATGTCTTTCTTGTAGTGAGGGGTCGTAAATGCAGTATTCAAGGTGTGGTCTCACCAGTGCCAGGTACAAAGGACAGTCACTCCTTTGATTGCAGATGGACTTTCAAATAAGATGGTGGAATTGAACCTAGTTGTCCACTCTCTTTTTATTGTATCGTGATACAAAGAGAGTCTTTATTGTTTTCAAACAGTAAGGACTGTTAGAGTAAAAAATAACTTGTTTTACTCTGAAGTATTGTGTATTTCTGATCCTTTTGAAAGGTGTTTTAGGTTTGGTTTTTTACCTTCAGTTGCTTTCAAAACTAGTGCAACACTTTAAACCATGAGATTAGCCTTCAAGGGTATGTTAGCTCTATCCTGGTGTATCTTGTGGAAATAGATAATAAGCGTGAACGTTTTCTTATTCCCTTCACGGGAAAAAGTGAGAGAATCAATCAAAACCTGTTTATTCAGTTATTAAACACACAAGTAACTATTAGAAGTAGTACCATGTACGTGATTCTTCCTTTAGGAAGTAGAAAATGTCAAGAATTTGATTGGCGCAAAATCTGCAACGGTGTATCAACATACTCAAGAATCTTTAGTAATTTGTGTACTTATGAGGGCAGGAGTATCGTTTATAAGTCTGTGTAAAAAGCTTATTGTGTCAGCACATAAAGTAGAAGTCAAATATCATCTCTGAAAACTGAGAAAAGAAATGGGACTTAAGTAAATTACTGTCCAGGAATAAAAATTTTATTACAATTAAATTACTTTTTTTTCCCCTTCTATTAAGTATTTTTACATGCCTTTTTCGGATGTGAAAATTTCAGTTTGAAGGCAACATTGTTTTCACATTTTCCTCTTAGAATGTGGAATTCATATTTACCAGTGTCCTGATTTCAGCTGGGATAGAGTTAATTTTCTTTCTAGTGGCTGCTGCATTTCAGATTTGGCATGAGAGGAATGTCGATAATGCGTATTGTTTTAGTTGTTGCCAGGTGATGTTTTGTGTTAGTCAAGGACTTTTTTTCAGCTTCCTACAGAAGCTGAGAGGGAGCATAGACAGAACAAGCTGGCTAACGGAATATTCCGTACCCTAGGCATCGTGCTCGGTATATAAATGGGGGTTGGCCAGTGGGCAGGGATCCATGATCACTGCTTGGGACGGGCTGGGGAACCGATCTCGATGTGGTGAAGAGCAGCTTGTGTTGTATTGCTTTATTTTTCATATTCTTTTACCATTATTATTGTTATTTTCCTTTTCTGTTACTGTTCTGTTAAACTGTCTTTATCTCAATGAGTTTTTTCTCCTTTCCCCTCCTTTTCTCCCTCTCCTCCCTACCCTTCTGCTGGGGAAGAGGAGAAGTGAGCGAGCAGCTGCGTGGTCCTAGCTGCTGGCTGGAGTTAAACCATGACTACCAGGGATTTTATTTTTTTTATTTGTGATGGGGGGTTCAGTAGAGGGGGAGGGGGTTGTTGTCAGAAGTCTTTTCTCCTTTGTTTATGTGATTTCATTTCATCAGGTATTCAAAGCTAGTATTTCCTCTTGTTTCAGCAATAATAATACTAAATTTTATGGTACTAGAGGTGGTCAAAAACTATCTTCTGAATGAAGAACACATGTATACACATATGCGCTCTTTATGTATATGAAAGATTTATCCATTTATGTAAAAAACATAACTTCAGGTAGTGTAGAAGATATTCAGAAATGTGACTATAGAGTCCTTATTCTCAGGTAGTATAAATTCATGCAACTTCATTTGAATCATGGTGGCACCAGTTTGTATCAGGTTGGGAGCACTTTGATTATTATCTGAAACAGAAGCTTACTTGTTTTCAAAAGAAACCAGGAGATAGTTCAGAGGATTAATTTAGCTGTGAGGAACAATCTGACACTGCCAGTGAAGAGATCAGGTGTGGGATTTGAATATGCTGGAGTGCAAGTCAAAAGTTTTCTGCTGACTTCAGGGCATTTCACAAAAAAACCAGCAGTAGGCAACTGCATCTCTAGGTACCTGTATGTACTATTTTCTAAGTTTACTCCTAAAATTATTACCAATATTACTTTCCAGCAGTAAGCTATTTTAATTACAGTTATAGTCTGTGTTTTTGTAAACTAATGCACTTGAGTGGTATGATAGGCTAGCTTGAAATATTACTGATTTAGGATTTTTTGGCTAATCCTGTTTTGCCCTGGCACATAAATTGCAGTTTTTGTGACTGAGTGGTACTTGTTGGAGATGTACTTTACGGGAGACACAATACAGGTTTTGGGATACCTTTACTCTCTGTATTTGGATTTTGATCCCTCTTGTATATGTTCATGTTTAAAATATCTAAGGGTTGTTTCCCCCTCCCCCCTTTTGTTCTTGTATCCTTGACATTTTTATAACCCTGCATTTATTTTACCAACTGCTGAAATCCCTAATATGTAGAGAAGTTTCCACTTTACAACTTTGACCCTTCCTAGTTCCCTGGCTCCTGTTTTCCAATTTTATGTGTCCCTGACCTTTAAAAAAAAAAAAAAAATTAATGTATTTGTGACATGGCCTAGATTTCCTTTATGAGGTAAACGAAGTGCCATATCCTGAGAAAAAAAAATACTGCTTAGATAAATATTTAAAAGTTTACATTTCCCACTTTATACAGCAACTTTGTGTATATTCATTATGGTAGCTTCTAGAAGTGGTAGTTTTCTCAAATTAACTAGTCTGTTACAAAGTTGCATTTTTTAGCATTTAATTTTTTTTTGTTGTTGTTTTAGAGTAAGTTGTGTGTTGGTTGGTCCTTTAATATAGATTTCCCCTTATTTTTTCAGATACTTAAAGCTTCAAAAGAAAAGTCCCTACATCAGGAGGACCAGCCCTAACCATACGCTACAAAAGGGGAGCAGATGGTTGTAATAGATCTTATGATGTAATTACCAAGCAGTTCAGGGTTTGGGAAACGAACACTAAGATATTGTAAATGGGTTGTAGCCAGCTGTCATTTTAGTAAGCTTTTTTAACACTTGGATGTTTAATTTACATTCCTGTCTGTTTCTTTTTTTTTTTTTTTTTTTTTTTTGGTCAAGTTTAGTGAATTCATTATTTTTCTTCTGTGTTTGTGACAGAGTTGCAACTTTGAGCTGCATTTCATATGTGCTGTTCAAGCAATTGTTAATATTCTATTTATAACGTAGCAGCAAGTACATTTTTTCAGATTTTAATATATATCTTTTGTTGTGGATTCATACAGTATGTACAGAGCAGTTTGGTCAAATGAAACATATAATACTATGACTTTTTAAATGTTTTATAACTGCTGATATAGCATACAGCCTAACTGCATTTTATTGAAAACACTAATGAGGCGCACACTATGCTGTGAAGTTTGACTTGTATCTCTTTGCACTGATGTTATGTCAACAGTTACACTACATGAATTTCAGGTGATTTTTGAAATAGTCTAACAAGATACAAAATGTGTATGTTTTAATTCATACAAGTAAAAGGGCAGATTACTAAATTACTATTTTCGGAAACCCTTTATGTGTGAGTTAGAACTTTTTATTTATGTACATTTGATTTTTAAAGCAAAAATGTCTTGAAACTACATAATAGCCTGGCAGGGAGTCAGTGTAGATTGCAACAAAACTGAGTTGTGGGAATCAGGTTGAGTTCAGTAAAATTCTTCTAGTTTACCTACCAATATAATGATCTCAAAGCTGTATTTAGTAAGCTTTATATTCAGTGAATTATTTAAAAAGTCAAATATGCATAAATACTTGACTTGTAAATTTTATTTTTAAAAAAAAAGCTCTGGAAATTCAACCTTAAGAAAAATAGGGTGGCAAAATTTAAGACCTATAATCCTAAATGCTTTTGTAAATGGTACGTCTGAAATTTGGACTATGAGTGATTTAGAATTTTAATATAACAGGTGTACTTTTTACCTGTTCTGTGCTGCTGTTCCACAATTACGAAGACATATTTTATTCTTTGGCATTTTGCATGTGTTCCTTTTTGGCTCAGGAATAATTGCTGTGATTTTTAGGAAATTGCCAAGCCTGACATGGGAGCTTAACAGAAATAAAATAATATAAATTTTTAGGAAGGAAAAATCAATTTGGTAACCATAACAGTGGTTGCCTTTTGGCTGACAGGGAGATTTTAAATTTTTGCAACACTGTTTTGAAGTCAGGTTTTTAGATGCTTACATTTATAGTGCAAGGGGCATCATATACGCTTGCCTTCCTATGGTTGGGTTTTCAGTAAGACTCCGCATAAGTGAGTGTTACATCTGATCAACAAACACAGAAGATGTCCCACACTGATCTCTTTAGACTTTTCAGGAAAGCAATAATACTCTTAGACTGTGATGTGGTTTGGGATGGGATATTCTAGTAAAATTACCTGTGATTGTGAATTGCAGAGCAATAATTTTTACAAAGCCATATTTTGTGAGGAAGCTTGGAAATAATTTTAGAATGGTGAATGGAGGACTTTTTATATAACAGTGGCAGCCTATTTGTAGAATTATGGGACTGTGAGTGTGTATTATGCTGTGATCAAATTTTAAGTATTTTGTAACTGGGTATGTGATTTTACGTGCTTCATGTTTACAAAAATATGCCAAGCTGAGCAAGGTCAAGAAGACATTAAAAAAATGTATATTTAATCTGTTTTAATGTTTGGCTGCAATAAAACACAGAAGAATATCTTTGTCTTTCTAGTGTCATCATTTTTTTTCCAGAATGTGGTAGATATTAACCATGGGGATAAATATTTGCCTCAGCCACTAGTTAATATTATTTTTCAAAGTAATAATTTTGAATGTTTAAAAATATATATGAAAATATGATTTACAAGGAGGAAGAAATATGGCAAGTAGAAGTAATTTTTATTTCTGGGTGGTATTATGTGAAGGAAGTGGGCATTAGGTTAAGATCTGTGTCTTCTATAATTGTGGTGTGTTTCTTCTTTTGGAGTATTAGCTGTTCTGCAACCAGTTTGGCCCAAATTTTCCCCATGATGCATAATTTCTATTTGTAACTTGAAATGGGTGAAATATTGCTCTAACAAGCACGAGTGTGTGTGGGAAGTATGATATCTAGCTTTCCTAGAGAAATATTCTAGGTTATGGTCCGTAGTTTGAATCAGAAGTCTAGCAAAGGTGTCATGTCTACATGATCCTCTGTTTGAAAACAAAAATATTCCTTGACCTTTTCAGTTTTCAAACACCTCCATATTTTTATGATGAAATAATGCTGAATAAAGGACTGTAGTTTAAAAAAATGGAAAGATTACATCATTCGTTATATTTTCACATTGCTGCATTGCTTCTTGCTATATCTCAGTGAATCTGAAATCTTGGATTCAGTTGCTTTTTTGGAAATCATGGGAAGAAATACCAATAAGGAAAGCAAAATGTAAATGAGTAGGATAATAAAGTTTTATTTTAATATTGAAAATTTACTACAATTCTAAGTGACATTTTCACATTCTCAGTAATTGAAAACAAATCATCATGACACTATCCTTTCTAAGAAGTAAGGAAAATGGCTAAGATTGGATATGGGAAAGGTACCCAAAAATGTCATGTTTTCACTGAATATCATTGTGTAATATTACATGTTTCAAAAATGATGTATATGTAACAAATTGTATTGTACATTTATAGTGTTGTTTGGGATTCGTGTGAAGTCTGCAAGGTCTGAAATACATTTTAGTTGTGACTTGAGTCATTGTCACATGCATTCACAAATATTTAGACATACTGTAATATGAAAAATAAATTTATTCTTTATTGTAGAAACATTCTTGGGAATATCTGGTGCATACATTACACAGTGATAGTGGTCTTAGCCTGTAGACATTGGTCAAAGCAGTTTTGTCTATGTTTTTGATCTAGATTTGTTTTGCTGGAAACAGAGAAATTGAGTCAAGGATGAGAGTAGTTTGAAGACCTAAGAAAATTTTTCTGTCTGAGCTACAACTGGTCTAAGTGGATGACAAAATAGTCTCAAGATTTATTATCATATCCCTGTATTTGAGACAGCATATTTTTAAACTTTTGTCAGAAATAGCATAATTAAAACCATTTGCACCATTGAAGTAGGCTAAGGATCAGTGTGGAGGGAATGAAGCAATCAATATGTGCTGAATATGATGCTGAAGTGAATTCTTAGTTAAGTATGGTGAGAGCTGAGAGAAACAAGGTCTTCAAAGCTAACAAGATCAAGTTGTGATGAATTTCAAAAGCAGCTACCTAGAAGGAGAAGCTGGAGCGTTTAAAGATTATTGGAGAGGCGTTGGTGAAATCCAGGAAAACGGGTGGCTAAGTGGTGTGCTGTATGCTGTAATGAATTGTTCATGTGCTTTGAGTTGGTAAAAATAATAGAAATATTAGTATATAAGCGGTTCTGTGTCTCACCTGGAGCTGCACTATTGCTCTTCTTAAAATACAGTATTTCTGGTGACATCCCGATGGACATAACCACTTATTTATCGTGTAGTATGTGCAAAAAAAGGAAAACAAAAAAGCCAGTCTATTAAGAAATACTGAACGATGCTTTTATTAATGTACTGTTATAGTAATAATATTCCTTCTCCAAGTTATCCTGTAGTATGTAACTGAATCTGTAGATCTTTTTGTCATTTCTTTCAATTTAATTGACAATCTGGATTTTGTGATATAATTTAAGAAGTGAATGACTTTCAATGTCACCATATTTATTTAATTTACCATATCATAATGAAGTTAATACTCATTCTGCCTTGTGCTGAATATAAAAATCAGTGTTATACTGTCTACACGTTCAGTAGTAGCAGTTGTCAGCCTGTAGTAAAGGGTGACATTAGAATGTGAAATAGTTTGATTTCATGTGTGCACGTAACCCAGTTTCTCCATGAAAAAAGAAATGGTTTTTAGCATTTTTACATGGTGTATTTTATTCACAATATAATGCTTCTGAGCAGTCAGTTTAAAAAACTGTGAAGATTGAGTATTCTGTCAAGGTGTCTCTAATTGACTTGGAAATTAAAGAAAATGTTTTTCCTATATATAAGAATACATCAAAATTAAAAAGTGTATCTTAGAGAGGAAGATAACTGTAACTGAAAAGCCAACTGATCTCTCTTTTTAGTATTCTCTATTAAGTTTATTGGGAGGAAATATTGGAAGCTTATTGGGATGAAATTGAAACAGAATGATGTTAGCATTGTGAGGCAAGATGCTCTAAACGTTACAGAGTACACCAAGTGTTTAGAGAGGAGAAAAATAGGAGAGGATAAGCTTGTTTCTTTACGTACCACCTTCATGATATACACATACATGATTTTGGTACAGTATGTAGTCTGTTTTTTGCTACAGACTGTCTTGTACTTATTTAACATTTAGCTGTGCATTCAGATGTCTACAAAACGCCAGGGTTAAAGTATTTTAAAAGTTGAAGTAAGACTAAAGCCTCCAAGTGCCCAAGTCATTTCTGAAAATGAGACTTAGCTTCCCAATTGATTTTCATGTTTTTTTACGTTTTAATCAACTGTATATATTAAGGTAGTGTTCCCAAGAGTTTTTAATAAGTGAACAGGTTTTTTTCTTGCAAAATAGCTTGCATTGTAAGTGTGTATCACTAAAAGCTACCAAATATCTAAAGGGGAAAGCTTCTGAAATATTTTGTGACAGAAGCAATCACCTGCAGAGAAAGAGCTTTTGTGTAACTGTAGTTCAGAGAGCAATGACTAATTTAAAAAACAAAAATTAAACAGAAACGTCCTGTTGGCCCAATTGTATTTTGAGTATAAACTGTGATTTTATTGTATTTCTTTCTTATCATAAGCTGTTAACATAAATTTATTTCATTGACATTATATTTTTAATATTCTAGGGAAAAGTGAAAAAGAAACTGAACAAGACAAAACAGAAAAAGGTAAGTCTGAAAGTAACATTCTGTTCTTCTGAAATTCAAAAGTGTGCTTTCTGGAAGGACTGATTTAAATCAGATTAAATAGTAGTGAAGCTTAGCTCCTGTACACCTTACGCAGATAAACTGGAGTTGAATAAACATCCAGAGTGCGTCTGCTCTTGTAAGTAAACTCACAGTTGTTTCCAAAGCTGACATCAATGTATTCCCCTCTTACGTGGTCACATGCTGCTCTTAAAAAACTTCTGCTGTTTCAGGAGTAAAATATTCAGTGTTGTACTCCTAGTTTAGGACTCCGGACGTCAGAGCTTCACCAGGCTCCTCCGGCGTCCATGGATGAGAGGAAACCTGGGCTGCTCGGCCCCAGAAGCCGGGTTTGGCACTGCCTGCTGTGCTAAGCTTGGGGAGACAAGTGGCACGAAAATTGGCCCTTGTCAGCTCTGTGTTTACCCAGTAAGGGTTTCTGTCTGGCTTAGTTTAGGTAGGAACACGCAGAGGCAGATTTGGTGGAAAAGAAGAGTTTTGCTAAGAACACTGTGAATCTGTTCTCCCTATGCTGGCATTGGTGCTGGCCCCGTGCGTTCCCTGTCACTGCATGAAGCTTGCACAACCTCCTTCGCTGGGGTCGAGGTTTGTGTCTGACCCTAGTCACATCGCTACAGCTGGCAATATACAAAAACCTCAGGGCCTGTATCTGCATCCTTTTCTCTCGGGTGTGGCCTACAGAGTAGTGCCTGCTGTAAGTAGCCATCACGACTTTTAGATGGAGGAAGAGGGATTCAGTGACTCTGCTGGTGTCTGCTGCTCCTTTTTCATTCTCTGTTCCCATTTTTCTGTGTGTCTGTTATTTTATATTTGAGTACTTAGCAATGCTACTTTTATGATCTTTTGGTAAGGTGTTTTGGTTTTGTATATTTGTATTTCAATTATAAGTTTCTTGAACTGTCAAACTTTAAACACTTTATTTAAGTATTAAATATGTCAAATGTAAGCATTACATTTAAAAAGTAAATATACCATTAGCCAGTTTACTTGGAAAGCAAGGCAATTATATCCACATTTCCATTGATAAAAGGACAGATTTGGCAGGAAATATCTTACTGCACTGGGCTTACATACTTGATAGTAGACAAAAACCACCATTATGTGCTAGTTTTATTGACCTGTTAGAACAGTGGAATAAATGATGTACAATACCCGTCCGGTATGGATAAAAAGCATTCATAGGTAAAAATACTAGCTTGTGTAAGAAAATGAAAATGTACAGACTTACTATTAAACGTTATTAATCACAACTTGTAAGAGAACTTTACGACTTGAAAGTATGACAAGGTGAAGCCACTTTTCTTTTGCACCCTAAGTGCTGTATGGTTTTGTTTCTTTTTAAACAGTGAGCAACTAAATAAATGCTTCTGCTGAGTCCTGCTATTGCAGGTTACAGGATTTCTATAAGTTGGGAAAAGGGCTGGTTTTGTTTTCCAGGTTAAGTTGATAAAATTTTGCACCCTACAGGGAAAAACAACCCTGTCGGGTTTTTTATTAAATTCGTTTATATTAAACTGTTGGTGCGATTTTCATAGAAGTTGAATTTTATTCAACTGTTTTAAGTTTTCATAGCTTGAACTGTTTATGTTTTCACTTTCAATAAAAGTGTCTAGCTGTACATATCCTAGTCATAGAAAGTGTATTTAAAAAATACTGTACTGTGGCTGTTTGTTATGTGTAGAAAGCTCAGAAATCTAAGGAGTTGGGAATTTGAAAACTCATGTTTGGCTTGGGTTTAGGGATTGCTTATGGTTCTGACAGTGCAGAGATGTATGTACAAGACTGCATCTGGTTTTAGATCTTTGAACATACAAGCTCAGAAAGTCCTTCTGTGCAGAAACTGTTTAGAGCTTTGAGCGGATCTTACAGAGTTAACATTTTTCACTGCTGCAGTCTTCATAGTACTTTGTTAGCAAAATGTCTTAAAAAAATCTGTAAATTTCAGTTTTTAATAATATTTCATTAAGTTTATTAAAAGTATCACTGAAACTTCTGTATTAGCAGAAGCTCCTCTTTAAGCTCCTCTAAGAAAACAAAAACTAAACTAATTTGTAGTGTACTATTACTTCAAGGTTTTTTTGTTATATTTAATTAAGAGAGATTTTTTGTTTTCTCCATAAGATGATGTTCAGACTTTAAACAAGTAATTTAAATGGGATGGATGTTTCAGGTGAATCTGAGAAATAATTATTTAAAATTTTTCATAGATAGTACAATCCAGGGCACATCTGTAAGATGTCTTTCCATATGAGGTTGTTTTAGTTGTTTTTGATCACATAGGCTAACAAAATTTAAGTAATCTACTTTGACTTATATTGGCATATGTTGAATATTTGTTTATATTGCTGAAGAGTGGATATAAAAACTGGAACAATCTTTTTCTGCAATGAACATGTTTGTTTCATATGCTGAACATCAGCATAGGTGATTACAATAATAATTTTCACTTTTGAAAACTGATAAAACATGAAAATGAAAATGAATGGTATTTGGTCGGAGCACTCAGTTGTGTTGCGTCAGGGACAGAGGTATACATAATCCAGACTTAGGACAATGCCATTCCACAAGTGACCCTGCAAGTGTCATTCCAATACAAGGGTCAGCAGTCACCTCGGTTTACTCCAGGTATTGATCTTTGAACAGGATATGTAGGATTCCACTATGGTACCAGTAGAAATCTAACCTGTATAATCTGTGGAGCCTAAAGTACTATTCTTCTGGCTAAACATAGGTTTTTGCTGCGGGATGAGATGGGTTGTCCCCTAAACTCCATTGAGAACCTTAACCAGAGCTCCCTTAGCTGTAGAAAGAGCTTACATGCTTAGCTTACCTCCAGCATTGTCACCTCAAGGGTATACATACTACCTAGTGATTTATTTACGTATTTAAATGTAGCCTGCATCAAATATGAGTTGTGGGTTGAATGACAAATGTTGTACTTCATAGAAATGTAGTTCTCAAAGTCCAAAACTGCTGCATAACACCATGCTGAACTAAATGTATAAGACATTAGAATATTAGTGTGTATTTTTCTACAGAAAGTTAATGAAGAAATTGATTTCTGGCCTTGTCAAAGGGTTGATTGATTCTAGCCTTTGAATGAAGCCAAAAGGCTTCATGATGAAAGGGAGAGGTGAATGATGGAAATACATGCCAAAAATAAAGTTATCATTCTGGAATTGTTTCTTACGATCAACATCTAACCAACCAACAGTAATTTCAGACAGAAAACCCTGTAGAATACTTTTTACTGCAAAGGAAATTGTTCTGGAATAACTGCAGCTGAAGATTTATTATAGTCATTAGATTCCACAGCTTTATTAGTCCCTAAAATGCCTCAGTTTTTATTGTCCGATTGCTTCCCCAGATAAGTTGATTATAGAGGTTTTGCCTGTTCTACCAATACAGTTTAGAAAGATCTTTTAATTATTGTAGTGCTACTGGCTTTAAATTGTCTAGATGCAGTTACTTGTTTTTATACTTTCTAAGTTATCATTTATAGAAGCCCATAAAACAAGTAGATCACTTACGCTGTCTGTATCTTGCCTAATGAGCTTCCCAAACAACAGGACAATGACAGGAGATTTTAATCATCATCAAATTCTCATTCAAGTGCCCACTGAGAGACAACACAATTTCAAAAACTAATTTGGGTAATGATATGGGTCCAGTATGAGGAGGGAAGACAATTACTTAAGCAAATTTTTAATTCCAGGTAAAAGTAGTTGATCTGCTAATATACGTGTATGTTTTTCAGCCCGTAACTAAAACTTTGAAACTTGGACTGGGAAGGTTGAGGTATATTTGAGGGAGGGGGCAGGGGAAATTAGTAAAACAGAAGGTGATAAAATTCATTGGAAAACTTCTAGAGCATGAGTGTCGATATCTGCTTAGCACTGTTTTTTAAGGTGCCCATCCACAAGTTGCCAAGAACATTATTACTGAGTTTGTATCACAGCAAGGATAGGAGAGTGTTTAGAAAAGAAAGCCTATGGCCCCTTTGGAAAGGAGGAGCTGGAAGCCATATAGGAGGAGCTGGAAGCCATTGTGCAGCAGGAAAACTATGATATAGTTGCCATCGTGGAAACATGGTGGGATGACTCACGCAGCTGGAGTGCTGCAATGGATGGCTATAAACTCTTCAGAAGGGATAGGCAAGGAAGGAGAGGCGGTGGAGTAGCCCTGTATGTTAGGGAGTGTTTTGATTGTCTAGAGCTTAATGATGGTGACAAGAGGGTTGAGTGTTTATGGGTATGGATGGGTGGAAGGCCAAGAAGGCAGATGTCATAGTGGGAGTCCGTTACAGACCACCAACCAGGATGAAGAGGCAGATGAAATAGTTTATAAGCAGCTGGAAGAAGTCTCACACTTGCATGGGGGACTTCAACTTACCAGATGTCTGCTGGAAATACAATACAGAAGAGTGGAAACAGTCTAGGAGGTTCCTGGAGTGTGTGGAAGATAACTTCCTGACATAGCTAGTGAGTGAGCCAACGAGGGAAGGTGCCCCACTGAACCTGTTGTTTCTGAACAGAGGACTGGTGGGTGATGTGACCCAACTTGGTGTCAGCTGCAAACTTACTGAGGGTGCACTCAATTCCCGTGTCCAGATCATTGATAAAGATGTTAAAGAGAACAGGCCCCAGTACTGAGCTCTGGGGAACGTCACTTGTGACTGGCCACCAACTGGATTTAACTCCATTCATCACCATGCTTTGGGCCTGGCCATCTCACCAGCTTTTTACTCAGTAAAGCGCACACCTGTCCAAGCCATGAGCAGCCAGGATATGAGGGTAGGAAGGCTCTACAGAGGGATATGGACAGGCTGAATCAATGGGACAAGGCCAACTGTATGAGGTTCAACAAGGCAAAATGCTGGGTCCTGCACTTGAGTCACAACAACCCCATGCAGCGCTACAGGCTTGGGGAAGAGTGGCTGGGAAGCTGCCTGGCAGAAAAGGACCTGGGGGTGTTGGCCAACAGCCAGCTGAATATGAGCCAGCAGTGTGACCAGGTGGCCAAGAAGGCCAACAGCATCCTGGCCTGTATCAGGAATGGTGTGGTGAGCAGGACTATGGAAGTGATTGTCCCCCCTGTACTCAGCACTGATGAGGCTGCACCTTAAGTACAGTGTTCAGTTTTGGGCCCCTCACTACAAGAAAACCATTGAGGTGCTGGAGTGTGTCCAGAGAAGGGCGACGAAGCTGGTGAAGGTTCTAGAGCACAAGTCTTATGAGGAGCAGCTGAGGGAACTGGGGTTGTTTAGCCTGGAGAAAAGGAGGCTGAGGGGAGACCTTCTCACTCTCTACAACTACCTGAAAGGAGCTTGTAGCGAGGTGGGTGTCAGTCTCTTCTCCCAAGTAAGAAGTGACAGGACAAGAAGAAACAGCCTCAGGTTGTGCCAGGGGAGGTTTAGATTGAATATTAGGAAAAAAATTCTTTGCTGAAAGGGTTGTCGAGCATTGGAACAGGCTGCCCGGGGAAGTGATGGAGGCCCTATCCCTGGAGGTACTTAAAAGACATGTAGATGTGGTGCTTAGGGACACGGTTTAGTGGTAGACTTGGCAGTGCTAGGTTAACAGTTGGACTCGATGGTGTCTTTTCCAACCTAAACAATTCTATGATTCTATGAAATTACGTCCTTAAGATTTTGACACTTTAAGATGGAGATTAAGATTATTTAAGATGGAGAACTGGCAGGAGGAGCCTTTGTTGCCAATAACTATGAGACTGTCACACGGGGAGATTCCTATTTCAGATTTGGTTTAGAGTTGGCACCACCTACTTGTCTATTTTTGTCAATGTGGGAGAAAAGTAAGGAGGCGTTATTATATAGTTATAACTGTAAAGGTTATAACTTTTATTTAAAACTTTATTTAAAATTTTTAAATAAAGCTTTTCCACTAGTGGTAGGCACAACATACAGTCAGTGCAGCAGGATTGTTCCAGTGTAGTTTTCAGTTAAAAAACTAGGGACTGTGTGTCCTCAAGATGGCTGTGAAGGCCATGGTTTATCTTGAATCCTTAGGCCTTATAAAAGTAATTAACTAAAAGCCAGAGTCCTAGCTGCTTTCCATTTTACATACCACCAGCAGCAGATGCAAGATAGAGGAAGCCACTGGGAATGCCCCCTTCACCTTATAGTGAGAATAGGAAAAAAAATAAAAATAAAACAATCCAATGGCAAGAACTAAAATCTGCTTATGAGGTGGTTTGTTAGGAAGCAGAGTCTTTCTATCCTCATGTTCTCTCTCCATACCCTCAGAGAGACTGTGACATTATCATCGTGCCATTTCTGAGGAACTAGAAATTTCATTAGAAGAGACGTTCAACAAGAAATACTCAAGCTAATAGTATAATATGGACACTCTTAATCACAGAGGAGGCTACTGTCCCTCTCCATTGACTACAAATCCTACAGCATCAGTATCCAAACATTAAAGCAAGACAACTTAGCCTGTGTGGAAGCCACCCTTCCTCCTAGTCCTCTTGGTTGCACCAACCAGGAGTCAGTCATCCCTGTCAATGCACAGGACAGGACCAAGGTACCAAGCTCCAGTGCAGCAGGTAAGCCTGCCCTCCCCCTCCGCACCTTTTCATGGTCTCTGGAGATAAGAAAAGGAGCAGAGGGCTTAGGGAAAGGGGATTGTTATTACTGAGAGCAAGAGACGGAAAAAGAAGAGATAAGGGTAGCAAGAACAGGTGGAAAACTGCCTGAGCTGGCCAAGGTGAGATTTCTTTCTGGCCACAGTTGCACATCAGCTAACAAGGTCGCTGTTGGTGTAGTCCTTTTCTCCTGACATGTCTGTTGTGTCATAATAAAATCACAGAATTGTAAAGTATCTGCTCCTAAATTTTTGTGAGGCGCAGGAGTGAGAGGTGATTTGTGTGATGTATATGAAAGTGCATACTGGTTTTTAGAGATAACCACTAATTGTTACAGGATTTCTAATATCAGCATGATATTACCTCCCATTTACTTGGAAAATCTTTGGTCAGGAACAAAACTGTGTGTGTATATCCTTTGATCAGAGGCTCCGAGTATCTCAGCAAGGACAGAACAATTCATGTTATTTGTTGCGCTAAAGCTACCCCATCCTTTAAATAATATTTTCAGAAAACAACTAGTTGAAGTCTTTACAGTGTAGACAATATCAGAAACCCGCTTAAAAGTAACTTGCTGTCTGTTAAAATGCCAAGTGCATGCTATGTCTTTAGGATTAAAAAAAAGTATATTAATCATGAAAGATAATTATGATAGCATTCAATACTTTTGTCCAGTTCTGTCTAATAAGGTATTAACTGTTTTGGGCTGATGTCTAATCAGTCAGGTCAGCAGTGTTCGCTCTTTTAGGAGAATGAGGTTTTCCTTAGCCTGGCTAATTCTTGTGTATTTCAGATGAAAATGTGAAATGGAGAGCTAGGGGTTTTTTCCCCTCTTCTGTGGAGGCTAGAGAGGATTAGCTTACTCCATTACAGAAGTATTATTACTAGTTATTTCTGATATAATATTTCTACCAGTTTGTTCTGTATTGCTTTGGACTTATGGTCACACGTAATCAATTTTTTGCCATGTAGCAGTCATCACTCTTTTTTCCATATGTCTTTCCTATGTACTTTATGTAATTGGTTTGGATGCACTTACCGCATTAACATTATTGGCTTACTTGGCATTTTACACTAATTTCAAGCTTTGTGTTCTGCTGAGCTGCACAGGACCTTACAGACGTTTGATCCTTTGAGGCAATTTGTCTAGAAATTCTAGAAAAGTTTCGTTCCTTGTTTGTTATTTCTTTAGGCAGCTTTTTTGCAACAGAAGATGTGAAGTATCAAGAAATTATATTTGCATTATAATTCTGTGAATAAAATCAACATAGAAGTTGCAAAATTATTTGCCTGATACTGTTTTTCTGGGCAGTTACTTAAGAAGATAGATCTGCTTCGGATGAAGATTCACAGAACTTGATTTTTTTAATGTTATTCGCCTTTTGTTTTTACAGAAAAAGCTAATAATAGCACCAGTAATTGAGATTGCTTTCTATCACAAGGCACTGTTTTTAATCACTGTTCTGAAATTATACCACTGAGATGAAATTTTTCACTTTGGAAATGCCTTTCTAAGAATTGATTTTGGAAGGTTTCAAGGAAAAGATTCAGTAGCTTCCCAAGATGTACTTTGCACTGATTTCTTTGATTTTTCCCAGTGTTTAAATGAAAAAAAGAAAAAGCTTTTATTGCAAACTTGTGTATGTTTTTTCCTCTGCAAAACCATGTAGTATTAACGGCTACAAAATATTTGTTCACACATGCACGTGCTGGCTAATCAGTGGAGAGACGTTTGAGTTTGGCCACTATATTTCATTATCCATCCCCTGCCTGGTCCCTGTTTGCTGCTGTATCTCCACGTGTCTCAAAGCAGATTCTGGTCCAGATATTTAGACCTGAGCAGGGTTTCCTCTCATGCTATTCCTTCGCAGCTCTGAAACTTTCTGTGACATCAGGTCCTGAAAGGAAGGAATGAACAGTTTTCTGAGGGTTTCAGTGTTCACACTACTGGCTTCCAAACAGCCTCCAGGAGTAAGAATTACCATCTAACAGTAATGTCAATGAGTGAGGAGAACAACCTGGATGGGACTTGGTTCCAGATCAAGACATGTGCATGTGGCTGCATGGGCTGGTGTGGTGTCCCAACTGCTTTACATACAGTGGTCGTGTATACAGTCAGTGGAGCCTCCAGCTAACCACCTAGTAGGTGTTTACTTCGTGCTGAACTCACTTTTTAGGCTCCATTGACTGTAACGACTAGATTTCTGAAGATTACAGCAGAGTTTAGGTGTCTACATAGAGAAATCTAAATTTATTTGCCTTAAATTTAAGCTGCCACTGCACTGGTGACATTCTCAAGTAATGACTAAATGAATGAACTTTTAGCTAGGGAGCAAAGAGCTACACCATCAGGTACTGCTGCTGAGCCAAGCAGTTGTATTGCTTCATGCTCAGGCTGTGGTAACTTGCAGGTAATTAACACAGTGCTGCATCATGTCTAGATATAGGTGAAGTGTTTCTCACAAAGGGATACTTAGGTTCTGTTAGCACCATTTGGCGTGGGGCACATGTAATTATGTGATAGCAAAGAGGCTTTGTCACTTGCATTTGTCTTTTCTTGGGTCATTCTCATGGCTGCTTATAGCCCTAATAATTTTCTGAGGTATGCAGCAGAGATGGAGAGTAGCAATAGAGTAGGTGGTCGGTAACAGGGACCTGGGGCAATGGAGTTGAGGAGAAAAGATCCTTAAAGAAGGGCATGAGCAAGAAGTGTGTGAAAGATGACAGGTATCTAAGAACAAGTTGGGAATAAATAGGAAGGGCTGGACCACTTGATTGTGAGCAAGTGTAAAAATTAAAGGGAAGAAATGTGGTAGGGCACCAAGGTTGAGGAGGGGAGAAGTTGAAGGAGAGGTTGATAGAAGAGGGAAAGAGAAAGAAGATGAACAGAAGCTTAATGGTTGAGTAGAAGCTGCAGAACATAAAAGCATGATTGTCACACAAATCAGATAATTTGCAACATACATTTACTTTTGAACGTCAATGTTCTGTTGCTGGCATAGGGCTAGGAGGAGTCTCAGTCACAGTGATGACTGGCACAGTGAGCTTCTGGGGGAATTTCTTTAATGAACAAACGAGAGAATGGAAATTCCCTGTGTAATTATAGTCTTGGCACTCAAGTGCATTGACACATAGCAGTATATTACAGATATTGTAGAAAATAAGACTAGGTGGGACCCTGAAGCTTACTCTGTCTATTCTGTTGACCAAAGGCCTTATTAGCTGTGTGCATCATTCCTGGCAGATGCTTATGCAACTTGTTCTTACAAATTTCCAGTAGCCAGAATTCCCCAACTACCCTCAGCAATCTGTTCTACTGTGCTTGCTTATAGATAGGAGTTCCAGATGTGCAAGCCAAATTTTCTGTTGTACCAATTTTAAGCCTTTTATTCCTTGTCCTGACTATGGTGATAGAGAAAATGTATTCTTTTGATCTCTGTACTACTCTTTACAGTACCCCTCTTCCAGTGGCAAACTCTTTACTACTGCCTTTTTCTCCTTTGTTCTTGCTTATTCAGATGTAAATCTTGTTCCCCTGCCTGTGACAATTAAAGACAAAATATTTTTAAACCATTCTTCAAAAGTAAGTGATTCAATCGCCTTTAATCATTTGCTTACTTTTCCTTGTTTTTCAAGTGATGCTGTTGTGGTCTGAAAAGTATCTAGCAGTGCCTTAATTATTTTTCAAAAGGTATTTCTCTGTCCTTTCTAGGTAAAGGCTGTCACTGCTTCTTGGTGGTGACAAGGTGCCTTTCAACATAAAAATGTAAAATATACCTGGTATTTTAGTTTTCGTATGCCAAAATAGGTATATAAAATAGCTATTTCATCATCTTTCATTGGATGACATAGCAGGCTATTAAGTTTACTGGCTTACTGCACATTTAATACATTAGCACTTCCAAAATATTTTCCTTCTCTCTTCACCCCCCCCCCCCCCCCCCCCCCCCCCCCCCCCCTTCTGTTCTGTATCTTGATACAGGGAGATACAAGATTGCTTTTTGTCACTGGTCATTGTTTATTCTTCAAGAGAAAGAACTAGCATGCAGTTTCTTATAAGACTTCTCCCTAGCTTCTTGCTTTGACAGTGGAAACCTGTTATCTCTGAGGGAGCCTTCAGCAATCCTATGACAACAATCCTAGACAGAAAGCCGGTCTTTATATCCAAGGCTGTTATGCCGTTATTGAAAATCCTCAGTATTATTCTTGCAAGACCAGAGTATGGTATTTAAAAGAATTATTACCATGCTCAATGAGATTTGGACTACAAATCACCCTAGCAGTTGTGTGATCATGCATTACTTCAGCTACATGGTGAAATCTGTAAGTCATTCAAGAAAAATTGCATGTTTTTTTTCCTCTGAAAACAGATAAGTTAACTTCTTTGGAACATTGAATTTAATATATTGGGTCACATCTGCTAAAAGATTATTACACTAGAAGGAGGCAATGGATAATTTATTAAAATACCCCTGCAGGGAGATAGCAGGCTATCTGGTTAATATAGAGGAATGCTTGATTGTTACGCTGAACGCTCCCTGGTGAATCCTTTAACATAGGAGTAGAATGGGAGATGAAAATGATTGCTCGTTATATAATGTTTGCTGTGTTATATTGGTGCCTAGCAGCTGAATAATATTTATGTTAACAGCTCCTTTCCAGCCTTTCATATTGACCTCCTGCTGGTCTAGAGCTGATACATAATTGTACTGAAAATGGGAAGATAATACTTTTTTGTAATGGAGGGTGGCAAAAAGGTTCTTCCAACACATCACCAAAGTCAGATATTATGAGGGGAAAGATGTCTCATATCTTTGTGCCACAGACTTGTAAGATTTTCATTCAACTTTTCTTCTGAGCTGTTTCTGTCTCATCTCCTTGTAAACTCAAAGGAATTGCGGAAACAGCGTCCCACAGGCAGTAAGAGTCTCTTGGTGGGTAGGAAAGCTTCTTTCCGTTGCCTTGAAGGAACCTCACTATTGCCATGCTTACAGAGTTTGAGAAGGACAGAATGACTACATCTTTCCATGAATACTGGAAGTTGGAAAGCTGACAAATAGCTGTCGTTACTGAATACACAGTTTCTGTGTAACTGGCCAGTCTTAGATAAAGATTTTCATTCATGCCATAGGAACTGAGGATTGACATTTTAGTTGTGGTTTACGTCATTTCTTGTATGTACAGCCTCCTACCTAAAGAACAGGAACAAACTGAGTGTTTGGTGATGTCCAGCTGGAAGCTCCCCAGATCATGTACCCAGAGGAACTGACATGCTTCAGTTTTCCTGCTAACAACAAATGACAGTTTCAGGTAGCAGCCGTGAGCTCAACCGACCTAAAAAGTCGCCAGGGACACTTGCTTTTATTTGCTCCTTCCGCTGATGTATCCAGTTTCATCCACACCTACTGTTGAGCAAGCCAGCCAGCCCTTAGAAATAGCAATGATTTCTTGAAAAAAATAAGATAGTATATTTTCAGAAAACAAAAATGAACCACAAAGTGCAACAAATACTTTGCATGTTATGGATTGTTCTTTTCAGGCCCAGTGACGTTATGTCAGAAACTTCTGTCTGTACCTGTTAGTCACTGTGGACTGAAGGTCTTGGTTGGAGGGATCCTTGCTCTCATGATGAGAGCTGGTTCTGCGAGTTCTGCTGGATTCAAGGGGTATGAACACTTGGAACAGAGCCAGTGCTGTGCTCCTTAATCGTTATCGTCATTAACTGCATGAAAATGGAGTAAAGACATCACTTTCCTATAAAATGGTTAATATTAAAGTAAGACATAGCAAGATTGGAAACAGCCACGGACTGAAATGCATTTCTACCATATTCGCTATGGGGAATGAAGAAAAGTCATGAAAACCATCTATATTATTCTATTAAATAAATAAATAAGTAAAGCAAAGCATCTCTTTGCTCAGTTAGTTCCATGATAACTACATTCCTTAAGTGCATTATATTGCGTGCTTGAGTATAAATGCTTGATTTAAAGTCATAGGGTACAATGAAACCCTGAAGTGTTTAGGGGAGCAAACCCACTATATTAAAGTATGTTATTTGGTGGTTTATCCTGAAAGAGGAGTAAACTCCTGTATGTCAGACAGGTTTTTTCCTTCTTACCTTCTTGGTAGCTAATGCCTTGGAAAATTAGAGTCACTTCTGTTATAAGAAGGATCAACAGGGATATAATAATCCTAATGCACTGCTTCTTTAGTACCTTTCCTTTATAGATCTGAAGACATTTTTATAGTTAAAGCTTCATATGACCTTTGTGAATAAGTAAATGGAATTTAGCTTTAATCCTGCTTAAATTCTATTTCCCCCGCTGCCCCTGAAAAGCAATAGTATCTCTTTAACTGTGCATACCAGTGCTGCAGAATAGTTTCTAAAGGTAATGTAAGAAAAACTGTCTCAGTGCAGAGCTGTCTGAGTTCAGTGTTGAACACGACAGTAAAAGTCTTACACAGAAAGGATGAAAAAGGTGGTCAAGTGTTTTTTTTATCTCATACAAAGCAGCTCCAACCCATGAGATGCTCTAATGCTTGGATGGGGTTAGCATTGGTTTAGCATTAACTAAGGTTTTACTCTTTCTGGGAGGTTTAGCATAAACAAAGTGATTTGTCTGCCTAAAGCTCTGTGTAGGATTGGGGTCTCGGAGAGAAAATATTCAATGAATCATGAGCACAGCTTCCAGCAGCATGAGGTAGCTCTTGTCATCCCCGAACAGTGCACCTGAGGACTTAGGAAGCAGAATCAAACGTGACTGGTTACAATGCTTTATAGCTGTTACTCAAAATACTTGCTACAGTATTGCAGCAATCTTGTGATGTTAAGCTGTACGGTGTTTGGGTTTAGCTTTATACATGCCGGTTACAGCGTTCCGTTCAAACGTCTACAAACAAAATAATAATTTTACTTCTTTTCATGCTATTTGTCCATAGAGGGGGAAAACAAGTAATGCATAATTTCAGCAAAAGTATGAGCTACTAATTACAGATATACATAACTAGCAGTTACTTGTGTCAGAAAAGGGTTGGTTTTTTTTATTTAGTTCAAAAGCAAAGTTTAGCTATAGCAAATGTGGAGAAAAGCAGTTATCTGCTGTCATATCCTTCAGTAGTCTGTTTGCATTTTTTTTTTAACATCTAGTATACTTAAACACTGTCTATTTGGTTGCATTAAGAGTGAACTGCTACGAAGTAAAGAGCGGTTTAAATTGACACAATTTACTTCAATTGGCTTCAAACACAACGTACTTTACACAGTTTACTTCCAGACTGGCTTGTTACATACTGCTGCTGCTCTGCTACTGTGTGATAGCTTGCTAGGCTGTGAAAACTTCATCACTTACGGAGGTCTTGATCAGACATTTCAGTGTTAAATCCATTTTCAGCAGGAAGTTGGACAACGTGACTTTTTGAGTCTTTCCTACCCCGAGTTGCTGTTTTCTATCAACTCTTTTAATTGTTTTAGAAAAAGTAGTAGACATATATAGGCACGAGTTTAGAAATTATTAACGTTTTCTGGTAATGACATTTTTCATAATACCATATAAATATGGAAAAATAACAGTTCTTTCTGTTCTCCCATGTCAGTTGAACCATTTGGAAAAAAAATCCTTTTCTATATGAGGTGAAAAATCTCTCAAAAACTCGAGTGCAAAGTTATTCAGTTTGAATGGCTGAAGATTGCTTTTTCATACAGGATTTTGTGATTGTAATAAGTAAGAAATCAATTTCTTTTCAGTGTATTTTGAACTTGCCTTATTTGAAAATTGTACACTTTATCAGCACAGAACTCGTCTCTAGTTAAAGGTTACTCCAAACAATTGCTGTGAAATGCAAAAGTAGTAATGAACTGTGTGTTTTTTAAACCTCTTCCAGCTAAAAAGAAAAAGAAGCCAAAGCTCTTAAACAAGTTTGATAAGACCATTAAAGCTGAACTAGACGCTGCAGAAAAATTACGTAAAAAAGTAAGTTTTGAACATTTCCCTCAGGACTGTAAATAGTGGACAAAAATGAATGCAATAAAAATTAACTTAGAAAAAAGGAAAATTACTTTTAGTTTACTTTCTGTGAAATTAACTTTTTAAAATAAAATATTCAGTGCACATTTATCCTTCAAGTTTCATTTCTGTTGGATAGTTTATCTTAAATTTTTTAAAGGCATGAGTGTATATCTATTCATGTGTGTTTGTTCACCTTTAACCTTGAAAATATTTAGCTTAACTTTTGAATTCCTATTATCAAAAACCACTTAAATTAATCACATGGAACAGGGTTAGATCTGTTCTATCGCCCTTGCCCATTTGAGTACTGAAGTCAACTATTATCAGAAAACTTAGATAATATAAGCATGTTAATATGGATCTCAGTAAGTGTTCACACGCTTCGTGAGCATTAGGTGTAAATCTTTGTAGCAGGCGTTGTTTCTGGTGGAATTCTGTGTGTGTCTCATAGTGTCTGCTCCCGTACAGCTGCTTACAGCACGAAGCAGATGTTCCTGCTTCTCACCAGTGGCAGCAAGACCTTAACATCAATCAATCACTTTTGGTAGTTTTGAATTTAATAATTCAAAAATTGACTGTGAAAAGCAAACAAAAAAATCCCCCAACAATAAACAAAAACTCTTCATTCACCTCGTCATTTATTTGAATGTTTCGGAAAACAAGACCTTTGCAGTGGTGTCCCTTTTCCAGATGTGAGATTAAATAGTGAAACAAGACTGTGTGGCTGTTAGAAATGAAAGACCTTAAGTCTTTTGGATGTAAACCTTGCAAAAACTGGTATGCTTCGCAGACAGTCCTAGCGCATGGAGGACGACTGCAGGTCTTTGTTCTACCCTGAATTCGAGATGACTGAGCAATGAGATGCATTATTTTCAGTACAGTACAATAAAAACCATTTTAGTCACTGCAGGCGTGGGATTATTCTTGATTTTCAGAAGACTGACTGTGTGGATTTAGCTTTACGTTGCCATCCATGCAGCCCCAGAGTTCCTGTAGGACTATGATGGGACTGAAGGGCTACTGCATAGACAGCACTAACCTCAGGCTGCCTCTGCTGCTGCTCTTCACTAGGAGCCTTGTCTACGTGTTAAAATATAAAAATAAAAAGCATTTTCATGCTTCTTGTTACTTAAACAATTGGTTGATCAGAGAAAGGCATAACAGAAACTTCTGATGAGCCTATAGGGTCAGTTGGCTGACTCACTTTTCCTGCCTGTGTCTCTTGGTGAGTTGCAGACCTTCATGTTTGTCTTGTAGGAAGCAGGATAAATTTAGTAACAAACCAGACATATATAATATTTGAAGATAGCAAGACAGTTGTGTATAATAAACCCTCATATTTATAAAGCTGTAAGAGTTGGAAGTGGCAGCAAGATCTGATGCCAAATTTTGCTGAGCAGTGCTCAGCTCCTATTTAACAGTGCAGCTGGTTCTTCTCAACTTCTATCCTTACTTGCTAGTCAGCATCAATCATGAGAACACCATAGTTATATTTGGACTTTGTATGGGACAGGGAAGAGACACAGAGCACTTGTGAGGTCTCCTGAGGGACATCATTATTCAAAACATTGGGAGGAAACAGCCATACACTATGGATGAGTTTAGTATTTCCCCTAGAAGAACCATAGTTATGATATTGCTGGTCATGTGAGATATACAGAGAGGAAATTTCTAGGTATGCATAGAACTTGCTTGCTATTCTCTGTTACATTCAGTTTGGATTTTGGTATTAGCAATAGAATCTTTACATTTTGATATAGACAGGTTATTGTCATCTCAGCAATTTTTCCAGTCAACAAAGGGAAAGTGAGTAAAATAAAACCAAACTTATTCATTTTAACTGTGGAAAGTGGATAATATTGTTTCCTAAATAATGACAATGAATTTCTCTTAAATAAACAGGCAATCCCAACAAAAATTGAAAAAAAAAAAGTGAAAACTGTTGATTTGGTCTACATTTTTTTGTTTTGGTTCTGGTGTTTTAATTGGGGAAACTAATATGTAATTAGGTCATGCATCCTTCAGCATTTTTATTTGATAGAATGGCCAATATGTATCTCTACCTTCCAGGGAAAAGTTGAAGAAGCTCTAAGAGCCTTTGAAGAGTTAGTGAATCAATATCCACAGAGTCCTCGAGCAAGATATGGGAAAGCACAGGTACTAAAAAAAAAAAAAAAAGAGCCATAAATGTTAAAAAGGGTTTATTTTATCTTTTTTTAACAATAGAGTTCTAAACCCAAGTCAGACTTCATTTATAATTTTATGGATGTTTCCTAAGGAAAAAAAGAATTACATGATCTGTCATATTGTATCTGTTTCAGTCCTCTGTCCTTCCCAGTTACTTTGGGAACTTCTGTCTTACTTTAGTCTAGTGAAAGTATTGTAAATAACACAAAAATAAGATACATCCTGTAGATGTCATGAAAATATCAGATGAACGGGTAAGAGATAAATCCCATCTAATGTCATAGTGCAGGAACAACAAGCAGAACTTAGTTGTTACATACTGTTTGCTGGAGCTGGTAAATCAACACATCAGTCAAGTCTGGGCTAAATGCTGCTTTTTGCTTAGTGGGAATCGGGAGGGGGATTTGGAGTTTTTACAGAGAGGGTGTTAAAGGATAAACAACCCAAATTCATAGGCAAGGACACTTAATTAGCCTTTTCTTGTGGAGTGAGTTCTATTTCAGGTGTGCTCATCCAAAGAAAGAGAAAGCATTGGAAAATAAGCTCTGCATTCATAATACTTTTGGGCTGTGTTGGGGTATCTCAGAAGAGAATAATCCTTGTATTTTCATAAATAGTAGGATAATCCCACTGCACTAGATGTAATAAAAGACTGCTTGAATTCCGGTTAATCAAGATGAGCAAAGTGAAATCCTCTTCTTAGAAGGGAATTGTGCTGTTATACAGTTAATGAGGCACTTGAATTGGAGTCACAACCAGTTTTCGCGTGGTTAATAATAGTCATGATAAAACCAAAGCCATGATTATCCAAAAAAGCTATCACACAAGCACTTGATACACAGCAGACCAAATAAATGCTTTCTTGTTCTGTGTGAGGGATAGTCCGCTGAACGATTTGCCTTCTTACTTCAGTTCATATATGTGATGGACTTAACTCTGTTAACTTACACTTTTAATATTTACATTTTTTATGAATCTACTCATATCTAAGAGAATGTTTCCTGCCTCTTCATGAGCTCACTGCTTTTAGGGAGGAGGGCAGATCATTGAAGCCAGCTGTGAACCTTATTCTCATTCAGAATTCCCCACAGTGACACAGCTTCCCTTGTCCTTCTACAACAATTTGTAGTCACAACCTACTACTTAATGCTTAAAAGGTCCTACAGACCAAGATCTGAAGCCATAATTCCCATAGACTTTCTGGGAATGTATAAAAACAGCTATAAATTAATTTCCCTTTTCAGTAGCCTTTGTAGGCTCATACAAGTCTTTTTATTGAACACTCGTGTTAACACGACTAGTGGCAATGTATTGAATCCAGTATGTGTAAATTGAAGCTGTTTAAAGGAGTGTGAAAATCATGAGCTTCATGGACAAATGGATTATTCTTAGTATTTACATTGTAACACCATATTACTTTTAATTTCAAATTTGCTATTTCTCATTACTAACTAAAGGTAAAACTGCAGAGAATGGTGTAAGGGTAAAGGCCAGGAATTCACCACAGGAGTGTACTTCTCCATTTGTATGAATCATGAGCCAACATTACATGCTAATTTTGTAGATTCAATTTCTAATAAGACATGAGGATTCATTTTTCTGGATCTTAAGGCAAATGTTTTCCCTAAAATTCTGCAAAAGACTTGATAATCAGAAGTGTTTTTCAGAAATCTGAGCAATTCTCAATTTGATTTCTGGAGCTATACTTAGGCCAGATGAAAATAATCTTCTACAGAAATTGTTAACACCTTTATGGTTGAAAAGAAGAATAGAGAGATCTTAAACCTCCTTATATGATTTATAGCATCTGTACTGGCAAATTTATGCAGATTTTATACTGACGATTTTTGCCTCATGCTTATGTATCTTTTACTATTTTTTGCCCTGTAATTTCATCAAAAAAAGGAAAAGCACATTTTCTAGTGAATGTACATATAATAATATATATAAAACATGTAAATCTCTTCAAACTGATTTCCAGAGTTATCTCTGAAACCAGCTGAACAACTGTTTGACTGAATCACCATATTGTTTGGTATTTTCCATATTAGTTTCAAAGTAGCCCGAGGCGGCGAAAAAGTAAAGGACAGAAGTGCAAAAAGATTCCAGATATTAACTACTTGCTACAGCATATGCAATTAGCACAGTTGAAGCTGTTTCAACTAATGTGTGTGTGTTGATAAAACAGTTAATTTCGTTAGACTAGTAAGAGTTTCTGCACCTGCAGTGCTTGTGATGCACCTACACCTTGTTCTGCTAATTGACTGAAGAAAGAACATAAGCCAATAAAAATAGATGTATTTGGGAAGAATGCGTTAAACACATAAAAATGCATACATTTATATAAACAATGCAAAGTAATGCTGTAGAAATTCAGCATTTGAGATACAGTCATATTTTTTTCAGCTGTGGAGACAAATTGTGAAAATGCCATACCACAGGTGAAATCAGTAGTAGCTTCCATTGGCTTCACTGAAACTGTAATTTCACAGTAGAGATCTCATATATCTTTGGTCTGCTCCTGAATTTGATGAACAAATTTAAGTTCTGAAAGAGTTGTAGGGTAGATATTCTATCAACATATGTCAGAGTAAAGCCAATTCCTAATTAGTTTTCTACAAAAAAGTGTAAATTTGTGTCAGAATGTATGAAAGAAATGTTTGTTGGTGTGTTTTGATCTGTGTATTGCTGCCAGTGTGAGGCTTAGCATACGAATAGTCTTTAGGCAACAATTTACATTTCTTCCATATTATTAAAACAGATTGCTTCATTTACTTTCGAAAGCAGAAATTATGACTTCTACAACTGTTAACCAAAAATCTGTGTTAATGTATGTTTTAGGTGCAATTTTTCTCATACTTATGCTTTCAAACATTTTGCAGAAACAAGAATTGATGGTAATTCTAATCTGCCTTACCATAAAGCACAACCAAATAAGTTTTCCATTGTTATGCCAAAATTGTATAGGTTAAAGATAATTCTAAAGTTTTTCCCATAGTCTAACAATTGCATAGTTTGCCTTTTGAGAAAACAAAGTTATTATTATGTGTCCTAATGATTTTGTGATTCTTTCTAGTCTGAAGATGACTTAGCTGAGAAAATGAGAAGTAACGAGATGCTGCAAAAAGCCATCAACACCTATGATGAGGTGGTTAGTCTGCCAAATGTCCCTTCAGATCTCATAAAAATGAGCTTGAAACGAGAAGCAGACAGGCAGCAGTTTCTTGGTAAGATTTGAGGATGGTGTAAAAGTTATGGAAGTTGTGCGAGCAAGACTTTCAAAAGATCGCGAAGGACTTAAAAGCGCCAGTTCCATTGAATTTTCAGTAGAACTTGTGTTCCTAATCTCTTAAATGCTTATGAAAAATATTTTTAAATTCTTTAAAATTTTTCTAGGGAACTGGTGCATATAATTGGTTGTATGATAATAGAGCCTATAGACAGCAGTGCACTACGTGCTATGAGAAAGTACGGTGAGAAGCGGTCAAAAAATTTTTGTTGACTGAGAAAGAAGAAAATGTTCTTTTTCTACAGAAGCTGAGGGAAATCATGAGGAAATTAATGGCATACACAGAGTAAACATACCTAGGATAAACTCTCAGTAAACAGAGAGAAGAACGGAATTGAACTCGGGGATAACATCCGAAAGTTTAGATCTCAATTCTGTGGTGTATGAGAAGTGCTGATTAGAATATAAGGCACAGTCAGCTTTGGTGGAGGAAAGAGTTCTGTTCCCATGGGCTGGATTTTAATATCAACTTGTTTTGATCTTGCTGTTGCTCTGCAAGACCTCATCTTGGAACTCAAGGAATGTACTTCGTTTTAAGCACACAAAGCATGATTAATTTCGTAGTGGAAATACAGTGGAACTATTGCTTAATCCTAGAAACATGTTTAATTACTTAATCAATTAAGACATATTTTGATGTTTGCCTAGTTTTGTCAAGCACTTTGTCAGCTGTGTAGGAAAGAGCAACCAAAGCTTAAATAATGTTGCTGCTGCTACACTGTGAACAGTTCTCCACTAGAGGCTACCATAACACTGCATGATATGCATTTGCAGTGATCTCCTGAAATATTCCTTGCACAGCTATACCCGTGGTGACAACCAAGCAGCTGAGTGTACTCCTGTCTGCACAAGTTTTTTTCAAGTTCTGCTTCTTGATCGTTAGTGAAAGTGGAACACCTGGCTCTGATTTGTGTTTCCTTAGCTGTTGTGTAAGTGTCTTACTACTGTTGCTCATATCTATAGTTGTAATTAAGTCTTGTTCTATTAAATTAGGTCGCATGAGAGGTTCCCTGGTTACTCTACAGAAATTAGTTCAGCTGTTTCCCAGTGATACTTCATTCAAGAATGACCTTGGTGTTGGTTACCTCTTGATAGGAGATAACAGCAATGCCAAGAAAGTATATGAAGAGGTAAGCTTCCATTCCAGCCAAGGAAAAAAATTGCTTGCATTCATACGTTCATTCTAAAGACTGCCTGCTTTTAACTTTTGTAGTTGTTAAACACTTTACATGTCTAGTATTGAAGGGTTAATATAGGTATGATTTTTTTCTAGTGCAGTTCTTAATTATCTTCTAATTTTAATTCAGATTTGCTGATACATGACAGTAATGTTTTTCCTCATAGACAGAGAAATGGAGATGTTTTTTATATGCTTGATAATATTTGATTTCTTTTACCTTCTGGTAGCCAGGTTTGGAATATATTGATAGTGCATGTAGATGTAGTGCACAGTATAGAAAAAGATATCTGCAAGACATGGAAAGCAGAAGTAAGCCTGTTTCTTTACAGATACACCATCTCTAACCATGTCATTAAGTAGTTTAGTACTCAACATAGCTATTTAACCTTTGGTTTTTCATTATGTTTGTAAGCAGCCTAAATTATTTTTTTCTTTCATGACGTTTGTAGTGCGGATAGTTCATTGGATTTATATTGCTGTCTTATATATGGTTATCAAGCTTGGGAAAGTTCACTGCCAGGAAGGGCCACTCTGCTCCTGTGATCTAGAAACCCGGTTAACATCTGGAAACTCTCTGACAGATGTGGAGCTTGACGTCACTGATAGAGCATAAGCTCGGAGATGGTCTTGTTGATGTTGGCACACTTGTTGCAGTGCTTGTTTAGTACGGGCGTAGTACGGTAATTGGCTGGTTATGTAGACTGAGGACAGGTCAGCATGACTAGTGCCACCTCCTGAGAATAAAGGCCCAGTTTTCCGTCCCCCACATCTGGCAGTCTAAGAGGATTCTTATTTCGGGTGGTTTCTTAAAGAGAAGGAGGACATTCAACCATGTGGTTGGAAGCAAGAGCTGAACCCTGGTAATACCTTTTTCTTTTTTTTTTTTTTTTTTTTTTTCTCCTCCTCAAGACTCTCTGGTAGTCTCGGATGTTGCCAGAATAATGTTTGCTTTGCTACTTTGGCTACATTGTAGGTCCTTCCCTAAAACATTTCTGTTCAATAATTTTTGGCCTGCTGTCAAAAGTTCTCAGGGGTTTGGAAACATCAGCTTTTAAAGATTGAATATATTAACCAAACCTGCTTCTCAAGCTGCAAGGAACTTGAAAAAAACAAAACCATACTCCTTTTGGGCAAGATTTTCCTTTGCAATTTTTCAGTATTTTGCTGCAAACAATATAGATGCTACAAATTTCTTAATATCAATAATCACAGGAATTTTTATAAATGAAAGAAAGTAATGAGTTTGCTATATAATTACTTTGATACTGAGTTTGATATACTTCAGAAGAATTGTATACTGCTCTGATTAACAACAAATATACAAAATAAGAACTGGTTTGCTTTTAATATTGCTTTCTATGCTTCCATAGGATCCAGTGTAATTACTCTGTTTTGCAGTTCACCAATCACTGAAATAGAATAGATCATAGTGATGTTCTGTCCTCGTAAGAGCAACAAATAAATCCCTTTTAAAAGGAGTTAGATTTATTCTTTTCAAAAAATCATGTGGGTTTTGTCCGTATTCTGGCTATTCCTCAGGCTGAATTCCAACACATTAATGTAAATTTTTTGTTGTTGTTGTAATTCAGGATAAATTTACGTGAAGAACTTTAAGAAAGGAGACATAGCCAAAGAAACAGGGAGAAGTTCATGTGTACCTGCTTTTATTCTTGGTTATACTGAAGGCTTCTTACATGATTTTGGGCAGATTGCTTAGGGGCCATATGGTCTGCTCTTGACTGCGTCGCTCAGCTGTTGCAATGCATATTTAGAAAGTGATTGGCATATGGTTTGGAGCTCCTACCATAGGTGCTCAGGCTCTGTGCATAGTCAATAAAGAGAGGGACAAACTGTGAAGTGTGGTTCTGAGGGCCTTCAGGAGATGTCTTCCTTTTCCCCATGATTTTTCAATACCTGGGAAACTTCTGTAGTGTGATTAAATCCTTCTCACTAATGTAGGACAAATTAGTCATTTGATAGAATAACATAAGAGAGCACAGACAAGAGCATGAACTCAGTGGTGCACAGTAGATGCCTCCAATATTTATGAATCCTGGGTTCTGGTTCCCACTGTAAGGATGTTCATACGTCCTTATTCAAGTGTTCTTTAATGCAGAAGGCATCTAGGAAGAGAGAGCAGAGCTCAAGACGCATCGTCAAGAGAACATACCCCTTGTTCGACTAAGCACTCAAGCTTTTTGCTGATTCCCCTCTGGTCCCATTCTTTTCTACGTGTATGTCTGACTTCTTGTGTGTGTGGTACTTGTTTCTGCTCCTTAGGCAAGCTCCCCAGTAGTTGAACACTCTTCTCTGCAGGAGAATCTAGACTCCAAATTTCCCATTACCAGACAATCTGCTAGATTGTTGGGCAAAAGGTACCGGTGTCCTCCCTTGCTTCCTGCTGTAACTTTTCAATCTTAACTGAGCGTTATCAGTTTGTGTTAAGCATGGGCTGAGCACACGCAACAAGCTGGACCCTTCACAGGCACTGTCCCCTACCATGAGATTACAGTGTATACCATTTCAGACCAGACTAACTGTAGCTGGCATCATCTCCAAGGAAAAGAGTAGATGCCCAAGGAATCCTAGTGAATGAAAACTTTCTGCCTTACATTTAATAGCCAGTTTACTTATTTTGTGTTCAATTCTTGTCTTTTTTGTATAACCAGTTTAAAAGTTGGGAACCAATCAAAATTGTTTTAAAATTATTTTCCCCAAATTTGTTATGTCTTAGCAGCTGTTAAAGTGTTACATTCAAAAGTCTTAAATATGATACGTTCCTTCTTTTAGCTACAGAAGTGATGTGTATAAACATTGAACATCAGATCAAGAGAGTTTTTTTACGTACTGCTGTAGTGTGGTATAGTTTAACTGATACAAAACACATTTCTATTATGCGTTTACTAGACTATGTGCTGAAACACAAATGGAAAATGGTGTCCAATTGGAGAGGATTTTTGTTTTGCCTAATATTAAAGTATTTCCTTTTGAACATTACACTTAAGGACATGGAAACATAACATTAAAAGTAGTCCCAGTAGAATTCAAAGCTATTTTTATTTTCAAAGAAAACGTAATGTTAAAAGTAGTCCTAGTAGAATTTAGAGCTATTTTTGTTTTCAAAGAGCTACAGATTATGATAAAATACAGTGGAAGAGAAGCACATTTTCTGCCTGCCATGCTGAGGCATGTCTGCATGGCTCAGTGCAGCGCTATATAGACATGCACAAGCCAGCTCTGATTGAGCTATCTCAGGTACCAAAAGCAGAATATCCACATTAACACAGTACTCTGCCCTGGCTAATTAGCCATTGATAGCCCCAGAGGTTAATTTCTATATTCATGATTAATATTTAATGGGCTATGAGCAGTTTAGTAAAACTTATTTCTAAACATAATTAATATTGCATGCAGCAACAGCAACAGAGTAATACAATTTACATTAAATACTTCCAGTGTAATTTCTACTGATTGTATCTCTTCGCTTCTCTTTAGGGGCTCTGAATGTAGATCATGCCTTAATGCAACTCGGCATAGTTTAAATGAAGTGTAATATAGAAAATTCTATTCTGTCTTAATTAATCAGATAGCTTTATCCTATAGTTAAAGGAACTGTAACGAAATTATATGGCTAATAAATATTTCTGCCAGTCATTTTATTTTACCCTGTAGGTACAGATCCTTGGATCAAAAGGGTTATACACAGAATCCTATAGTCAAAAAGCGTAAGATGCATAAGGTTGTAGCGTATTCTTACACTAGGGATCAAGCTTATCCTTACTGTGAATTGCCAGGCTCACTTTTTGCAAATAAAGTGTCATATTATGGACTTCAGATAAATTCTCAAATTGATTGTTCCTTCATAGTACTTCTTTTCTGCAAAAAGAAGTGAAATGCTGCTGTTTTTCACTCAAAACTTATACCCACATTGTGCTGATTTTGGTATTGCTTGGATGTAGTTTGTATGTAATAAGGTTTGAGAAAGCAGAGCAATTGGCCCAGAGGACTTGTTATGGTTTTCTTGTAATTATTTTGATTGAAAAATTAGGTTAGGCACTGACTGGAAAAGGCAGAGAGAAATGGCTATAATGTATGCAGACATTTTATCCATGGCATAAGTTTAGTAGCTTCAAAAATGGATTTAGGCAAGAGAAATTGCTCATCTGTCCCTTGTTTTGTATTTAGCGGCTGTGCTAGGCGTTCGGTAGGTATCAGCCCCTCTAATTCCACTGACTGCCAGGCTCTTGTGATGATTCTCACAGACTGAGGATCTGTGCTGATAAGACCGTCCACCCTTATTTTAAGGAGAGAAGAGGTCTAACAACAGATTAACTTGACCGTGTAATTGATAGCGCATAGGGCTACAAATGATACTGAATATATACGTCATAGAAACGTAGAGCTGGAAAGTAGATCAAGACATCTTTAATTTTCCCCTTGGCTGAGGCAGACCAGATGTGCTTAAATTATCTCGGTAACGTTGGAGGTGTATGTTTCAGAACTCAGGCCAGCCAGCTTCACACCTCCTTTCCCTGAAACACTCCCCTGTACACTGATCCTTTCCTACAGCTGTCCCTGTACTCACAAATCTTTCTTTTGCAGTTCCCATGAAATATCCATCTCCGGATATTTGCCGATGGGTGTTCCTTTTCTGCAAAATTAAGTCAGGTTATAACTCAGACTTTATCTGAATCTTGCTCAGTATACAAAATCTTTTAGTTTAATTCAGCACACTAGGTCTTGGTCTTGGTCAGAGTGCAGCACACAACTATACAAGAAAAATTTATCCGTCACCACCTAGTGTGAAAGTACATTGAATCACTACTGCATTAGACCTTGCATTACTGTCTGATAGCTTTCTCTTGGCGTAAGCTCTTCCAGAGAGTGCTCAGTTCAATGGAGTGCTGAGAATGCCCTTTGCATTCCCAGGGTCTGCGCAGTCCTGTTATGTGATGCAGGCATTATTTTACAGCATCTTTCTCAATTATACTCGCTGTGCTTTGCAGTGTAGTGTATTTTCTCGTGCCAGGACTCATTTGCCACCAGTATAAACCTATGTAACTTTAAACTATTTCAGGTATATTTCTTCACTACGCTTCCCGTGACTGTGCTGTAGGCTTGTTCAAAAGCAGCTGCTTTGCTTCAGATCAGTCAAATCTGGGATGTGTAACTTAAGTGTTAATGAATGGTGTTAATTCTGTAACATAGCATGCTGTAGCTCAAGAGAGAGGGTGGAGAAAGACAGACAACAACAAAAAAATGCAATTCAGAGATTTCAGTTGGAATAATTTTACTTCTGAGACTTTAAAATTTGGCTTGTAATAGATTTTTCTGGAGAAGCACAAAAGTGAATGGGGAAAAGAAAGCACAGCCAAGCCAAGAATTTATCTGAGAGTTGGCGATGGAAAAAAATGTCATTACATCACTAAATAGTAATATGTGCACAGGTTTGTTAATTTGCACAGCTCCATACATGTGCGTTTAATTCATTTGCTCTCAACACAGGTTCTAAGCCTGGCTCCAAATGATGGCTTCGCCAAAGTACATTATGGCTTCATCCTGAAGGCAGAAAATAAGATAGCGGAAAGCATACCCTATTTAAAGGTATTTTTATTTTCTTACCTACAGTAAATATTTTACCTGTAAAAAATAAAATTGCAATGTATAAAATATGTCAAGATAGAAGCATGCTAATCACAAATCACAGTTTAAGCTACCTGTTGCTGTGATATTGCTGTATCACTGCCCGTGAACAGGAACAAGCTTGTACATTGAAACTCATCAATTCTTAAATATCAAGTATTTATTTTATTGGTGGATAACCCTAAGTACACAGCTGTGAGTCACAGATTGTTTTGAGTTTGACGGGATGCTGAAAACTTAAGGCTCTTGAAAAATCCAGAGAGAGTTTGCATAGACTTCTGAGTGTTTGGGAAGAAGCACCACAAAATAAAACCTTAATCCAGCTTTCTAAAATGCTTGTGTGTATGTATATAGGGTCAGGGGCAAGTGTCCATCTCTTGAATACACCTCTGTCTTGGAGGGACTGAAGAGAGAGGCCGTGGCATTTGGAAAACTGATAACATTTATCAATGTCTGTTTATTGAAGTGTTGTATTCATTCAACCTAATTTCCACGGTACCGTGGTGGTTATATTTTATAGCCAATTTTGTAGCCTGGCTCTTCCGTAGAATTGGCAGCCTATTGACAGCAATCAAATGAACTCTTTTAGAAGTCCTATTGAAATTTCTTTTATACTTTTTTTTTTTATTTTTCAGGAAGGACTAGAGTCCGGTGACCCTGGCACAGATGATGGACGATTTTATTTTCATCTGGGTGATGCCTTGCAGAGAATGGGAGACAAAGAGGTAAGCATTTAACATGTTCTTGCTTTAAAGTCTAAACCTCTGATGGACTGCAGAATCCAGAAAAACTTTTAAGGATGGGTTCAGTGTTGAAAACATGAGTAACCCTATTGCAATAACAATTCAGCATATGTGTGTGGAGGTCAAGATGAGCAACAGCCAAACACCTGCCATTGCGATGACAATACAGTCTCTTAGCACCCCTTGCTTTAGAACTAACCTAAACTTTTGAAGCTTGCATGGGGCAGTTTGAACTGAGAGACCAAACATTTTTCAAAAAATCAATGAAGATATTTTTAGAGTCTGTTTTCTGCTCCTACCACTTACAACAAAGATTTTAACTAGAGTTAAAAAAAAAAAAACAACAAACAATTACACGTATATCACTGTATAGACATTCTCTCATAGCTCTGATATAACAGTGTTCTGTGAACCTCCCTTCCTTCCCAAAGTGACTTTGAGCACCAATGAGTACATGATAAAAGACGACCATGAGAGGACTGAATGTGTGGGCTGAGTTATGGTATTTCTTCAATAATTAAAGTAGCAAACAGATCAGAAAAGCAGAGATTTGTGCAACAAATCTGTTGCATGCCCAACAAAAGCAAACATATGTGACTGAAAACCGTAAGAGTTTCCGATTTGTTATTAAAACCAAATTTAATGTAAAACCCAAATTTAAATTTTTGAATTAGCACTATTGCCATGGTAGGGGAGCCAAAGGGCTTTTGTTGAAGACTGTTATTAGTAATGAACTTTACAATGGGCATGAATTTAAAAACAAACAAACAAAAAAAACCAAACCAAAAAACCCTACTCAGGTTCCCAGATGGGAAATGTGAAAAGAATAAGAATAAAAAATCAAAATGGAACTGCTTTTTAATCAGTTATCTAGTAATAGGTCTGAAATACTGATACCTAAAATACTGTAAAGAGTGTACTGTAAAGAGTATCTTGGCCCAGTCAGTAGGTAGTTCTCCAGTATGAACTATAGACAAGTAACTTACAATGAAGCCTGTGTTAGTGATCTTTCTTAAGCCTAGTTCATTAGGTTAATTTTCTTTTTTTATAAATTGTGGAACTTTTATTGCAATACCTTATACATACATTGAAAGGTAATAATAACTGTGTTTTTTAAGTTAGATTGCCTTCTCTCAAAGTACGATAAAATATTCTCCCAGTTTATTTTTTTTAATATAAAAGCTCATTTACAAGTGAGAATTAATTGGCCCCATTGTATACATAAACACACACACGGGTGTGTGTGCACACACACAGAGCGTCTGCTTGTGCACGCACTGTCTGTCTG
Organism: Pluvialis apricaria; assembly: GCA_017639485.1. Taxonomy (NCBI): domain Eukaryota; kingdom Metazoa; phylum Chordata; class Aves; order Charadriiformes; family Charadriidae; genus Pluvialis; species Pluvialis apricaria. The sequence goes on along the minus strand of CM030008.1, from coordinate 129,988,076 downwards.
TGTACCCTTTTCTCAACAGAAAACCAAAAAGGAAATCCCTGTATGCTTCTGTGGGATATTCTGGGTTGAACATTTGAGCCTAGAGCATCCCATTACAATGTTTGACTGAAGATACCACACAGATGTAATTAATGTACATCATCCCAATGCCCAGGATAATTGTGTGTTAATGTTTACGGAGTTAATGGTCAAATCTGCTGTAGAAAAAGTTTTAATCAATGACAAATGAACTTCTTGGCATAAGGGAGACTTTTAAATTTATCAGTGAAAAGTCCACTTTTAAGCTAAATTTTTCTCACTGACCTTGCTAGACTTGCTGAACTTCAAGATTTAATCAAGGAAACAGATCAATATTTAAAGAACATGTGAAATTGCTATCACTGAAGGTTTGTTGAAGGTAGATATTAATCTATTAGGGTTAAATTAGGAATTATGAATGTGGTCTTGGTAAGTGTTAGGGAAACAGTGTTGAGTATGCCCTTTCCAACTATAATTTGATAAAATGCCAAATTGACTTAAAAAAAAGATAAATTAGAACACTGGAAGGTATTATAGAGCAAAGTGCTCTTCACATAAAATGTATAAACTGAGTACATCTCAAACAATTGCTTTCCTGGAAAAGAAGCCATATTGTTGTCGCTGTTCTGAACAGTACAGTGGTCATTATTGAGTCTTTCCACTGCCAAGATCTGCATGCGAAAAGAAAGGTTTCGCATGGAAAATCAGGACTGGAAAGGATGAGTGAGGCAACCTAACCCTACTCCGTGCTATCAAAGGCAGCCTCATAGCACAGTTCTTCTAATAGATAAAGATTAACAGTATTATACATGGTGATTATAGCTGATGTATCTTAAAGAGCAGCAACATTCATACTCATCAGTCAGTGGCTGAAACAGGTAATTCATCCTCCTTATCATTTGGGCTAACTCCAGGCGTTGCAAATGAATGCAGGCAGTCAGCATGAACAATCTATTGATATCCCACTGCCCTTACAATTTACATATTGGGGAACATACGTTATGAATCATAATGCTTCCATTTCAGAGACTTAACCAAGATAACATCAAAATTTAAAGGTATACTGTGTATTACCCAAAGGTAATATCTAATTTTTTTTTTTTGACCCATACACAATTTTGCAAAGCTTCTCTAGTGAAAAATATGAAAGCGTATATATGGTTCGCTGTTATTCTGTTCATCCACACTGTTTTCCTGTACTTCAGACAAATATTGTAAGACAACATTCTATTACGGCCTTTTCTCCATACTTCAAGAGAGTTATAAAGATGAAAGTACCACATTTTTTAAAAGCTTGAAGAAGATGTACAGACTCTTAAAAAATAATCAATGGCTGCAATATAGAGGCTTATGTGAAAATTTGAAGACAAAACCACCTAAAGTAATTTCTTACCTTATCTCTGAAATAAAAGTTCTCTAAGATGACACCTGAAAATCTTTAGAAATAATCCATTACATGAAGAATTTCCAATAGCTTTTTGGTTTTTTTGACTGACTGACTGCTAAGACTAAGTCTTAATAAGTCACACGCTGTTCTGATGGCTGATTTGTATCCAAAAAAGTTTTGTTTTTCCTTCTAGTTTACTAGCTTCAAGGTAAATAGTGAGCTGACATGAACTGTTCTCTTAGAGATGTGTTTATTTGATTGTATCTTTTGCTTTCCATTAGATCCCATACATAAAATGATTCTTCTTTAGCTTAAGAGTTAGTACTATGGGTTTTGTCTCGGTAATTCTTTTGTTTTAGCCTTCATGTCAAATGTGGGCAGATTAATGGACAACTGTCGTATGCTCATGAGTTAGAATAGGAGAAATTACTCTCTTTGTAAAACAAATAATTAAAATAGTTAGTCATGCAGGGAAACTACCATACTAGAATGCTACTGGGGACAGTGTTCATCTTATCCAGATGTCATGGTTTAACCCCAGCTGGCAACTAAGCACCATGTAGCCACTTGCTTACTCCCCACCGGTGGGGTGGGAGGAGAATCAGAAGAGTAAACATGAGAGAACTCATGGGTTGAGATAAAGACAGCTTAATAGGTAAAGCAACAGCCACCCACACAAGCAAAGCATAACAAGGAATTCATTCACTGCTTCCCATCAGCAGGCACGTGTTTAGGGCCATCTCCAGGAAAGCAGGGCTCCGTCACCACTAATGGTAACTTGGGAAGACAAATGCCATAACTCCAAAGGTCCCCCTCTTCCTTCTTCTTCCCCTAGCTTTTATTACTGAGCATGATGTCATATGGTATGGAATATCCCTTTGGTCATTTGGGGTCAGCTGTCCTGGTTGTGTCTCCTCCCGGCTTCTTGTGCACCCCCAGCCTGCTCACTGGTAGGGTCGTGTGAGAAGCAGAAAAGGCCTTCTTCACTCTGTGTGAGCACTGCTCAGCAATAACTAAACCATCTCTGTATTATTAACACTGTTTGCAGCACAAAAGTAAAACATAGCCCCATACTAGCAACTGTGAAGAAAATTAAATCTACCCCAGCCAAAACCAGCACACCACATCTTCCACACTCCTGCTGGAAAGAAAAGTGGAGGGTTTGTTTTTTTGAGGAGAACTTGGCTGTTTTATGTAGAGTGAGATAAGCATAAACATCAGGTTGGGTGAAGGAGCGTGAAAACATGGTCCAGGTTTGGCTGAGCGATGCTTAGGCAGAGGTGAATTAGACAGGTTGCAGGCTTGGGAGGGAGAGAACTTCAAGCGGTGTAGGTAGAGAGGGACTCTGTGCATGACTCCAAGTAAAAAGTTCTTTGGATGGTTTCTGTTCAAGGCAGGGATTGCTGCCTGCATCAGTCCCTCTGCTCTGGACTTCTTACCTCATATCTTCCTACTTAGCTGTCCTGTCATATCTTTTATTTTGTGTGTGTGTTGTCTGAAATATTGCAGCTGTAGCAGCAATGCTGGACAAGAAGGGGAGGCAGTTATATGTAGCCCTCTCTGCATATGGTTCATCACAGTGCTACTCATGCTGGATCTTTTATTTCTGAGCATCCGATTTTCATCCTTTGCCAGACCTTGTTTTGCTGCTATACAGGGTAAAGCAGGTTGTGGAAAGGGAGAGTAAGACAAGCAAAGCTCTAGTATTAACCTCAGTAGGTTTGTACCATGTGGTTAGTTCTGGTGTGGCAACAAATATTTGAAGAAACTCAGGTGCATATATGTATTAGATAATTAAGTAACAACTTAGGTCCACAAGGACAGCACTGTTTTCATCATCACAGCATCTCCACTGGCAGCAGAAGGCAGTCATCTTTGATTCATAGGGAGAGAATTGAAACAGAGAAAACAAGGTTGACCAAGATGACAAACTATTGGATCTCCCAAGTCCAAGAACAGCACCTAGATTACTGACCCATATTTGGTGTGAATGGTTGTGAGAAGGTTATCCTGTTTTGCTAATGTTGCATTGGACAACCTTGGCCAACTGATCTGTTTGGGGATTGTTAATTGGGGTTCTGGGCATTTGTTTGGTTGTTTTCCTTAAATTGTTCATTACATTAGAAGAGTAACCCTGGCATCCAAAGAGGCGGTCTGTTACCTTACCAAAAAAGTGTGTTACTTCTCTTCTGTGGGAGCTTGGCTGATATGAATTTTGTTGTTCACAACTGCAATCTTTTAGGCATACAAGTGGTATGAACTTGGATACCAAAGAGGTCACTTTGCATCAGTGTGGCAGCGCTCCCTCTACAATGTTAAGGGACTGAAAGCTCAGCCTTGGTGGACAGCAAGGGAAACTGGTTATACGGAACTGGTGAAGGTAAGGCAGTTTGTTTCTGTATACTTTGATTATTTTTTTTTTAATAACAACTATAATCTAAGGTATTAAGCAGAGAAAATGCGAATCTATAAGGTCTGAATCACTGCTTGTTAGTTCCAGACACCAATTTCAGACCCAGCACAATATTTAACTAAGATACTGTCAAATGAGCTCAGGCATTTTCAAAATTGAGAATGGGGACAGGATGGCTGAAATTATTAATAAACACAAAGTTTGCATGGTAGACAACTGTAATGTCTCGAGTGCTAAAAGGACAGCAAACTTTGGTAATGTCTGGGACGCCCATTGTGAATTTTTAATTAGTCAGGAAAGGCTGTCTTTCATCCCTTGTGTAATATTTGGTGACTTCTTTGGAAGCTTTTAATTGCACAAGAGAAACAAGTGTAGATTCCCAGTAATGGATTTAATAAAAGATAAAACCATACAATTTAACTTCTTTAAAGTCCTTTTTTTATTTAATGCAAGGTAAGTAGTCTGGTTATTATTAATAATAATAGTTTATGTTTCCAAAATTGCATCATTTTTATTATTTTAATTGTAATCATTTTAATCATAATTCCTGGGGGGTGGAATAAAAAAGGGAGGAAGACTATTTTTTTCCCCTGTATGTTTTAATTGTTGGTATGTGGTTTAGCAAAATTATTCTGCACAAATAATTTAAAACCATAAATGTTTATTTGCAAGAGACAAATTCCTTCAGAGAGGTTGTTTCATTGTACATAGTTACATAACTTGTTAAAATACCTGCTATGAAAGGATGATTTTATTTAAAAAAAAAAAAGGAAATAAATTTAAAAAGGAAGATTACTCCTTGTTATGCTTTTGATGGCAGCATAAATAAGGGTAGGAAATTTAGATTAAAGTGTGATTCTCCAGTGTAATCTCAGTCACACACAAAAAAAAGCAATTAGATTTATGGACTAGCATTTGGGAAAATGTTAAATGTGCGTGTATTGAACTCATTCGTGAGGAATGCATAGGAATAGGTACTCCCTGACATTAAAAGAGATGGAGAAACTAAGAACTTGTTATCATACTTTTGCCAAACAAAAAAGAATTATTTTATTGATGTTTTAGAGCTATCTGCAGTGATGTTTTACAGTATCTTACATGTAAACCATTCAAATTCCTAAGTCACAGAAGGTAATGGTCCCTTCACCCTTGGCGTGAGGAGACAAATCAGCTTTGAATGAATTCAGAAAGAATTCAGTTTCCTGTTATAAAATGGCCAGGGCTCCACCTTGAAGGGATTTTTTTCAGAGAGATCAGACCATATATGGAGGTCTTGGGTTGGATCAGCATCCTGCATGGCTCCTAGAAGAGCCATTCAGAAGACCGACAAGGATAGAAATTCACCCCTGCCTTCCACAGCACAAATGCCTCTGAAATCCACTCATACCTCTTCAATCCAGTCATTTTGCAGTATATTTTTTAGCTGTTTTATTAGCAATATGTCATTGAATCTGGACTAAATTGTGGCTGCTAACTTATTTACGTAATAATATCATAAGTTGGGGGAAGGTATGATTTACGTTTTTCAAGATGATGTTCACAGTTGAAAGTGTAAACCCAAAATACAGGTTAAATGCATCAGGAAAAATATTTGTATTGTTGTTTTTCCACCATAACTCAAGAAAGTACTTGAAGTTTTGAAAGAAAGTAGGCTTGACTCTAATAACATACGACACTGAAAGCAAAATTTGGAGTAGTATTCTCCAGAAAGTGCCAAAAAATCATTGAAGACATTTGATTTATTAATTTCTAAATTGTGAAAAACTTCTGTGTGGGTTTTGCTCTGTGGAATGGGGAAATAATGGTGGTTTTTAACTAAAACACAATCAGCAGTTATTTCTTACTGCTTCATCTCATTATGTTCCTCTTGCATCTCTGACATTCTCCTAAAGAAACTGGCTGCTCATGGATTGGGTAGTTGTATGCTTTGCTGGGTAAAGAGCTGGCTGGCTGGCCGGGCCCAAAGAGTAGTGGTGAATGAAGCTAAATCTAGTTGGCAGCCGGTCACAAGTGGTGTTCCCCAGGGCTTGGTATTGGGGCTGGTTCTGTTTAATATCTTTATCAATGACCTGGACAAGGGAATCGAGTGCACCCCCAGTAAGTCTGCAACCGACACCAAGTTAGGCAAGAGTGTCGATCTGCTTGAGGTTGAATGGCTCTACAGAGGGATCTGAACACACTGGATTGATGGACCCATGATGTTCAACAAGGCCAAGTGCTGGGTCCTGCACTTGGGTCACAACAACCCCATGCAGTGCTACAGGCTTGGGGAAGAGTGGCTGGGAAGCTGCCTGGTAGAACAGGACCTGGGGGTGTTGGTCGACAGCTGGCTGAATACGAGCCAGCAGTGTGCCCAGGTGGCCAAGAAGGCCGACAGCATCCTGGCCTGTATCAGGAATGGTGTGGTGAGCAGGACTAGGGAAGTGATTGTACCTCTGTACTCAGCACTGGTGAGGCCCCACCTCGAATACTGTGTTCAGTTTTGGGCTAAAAGAAGGACATTGAGGTGCTGGAACATCCTCAAAGAAGGGCAACGAAGCTGGTGAGGGGTCTAGAGCACAAGTCTTATGAGGAGCGGCTGAGGGAACTGGGGTTGTTTAGCCTGGAGAAGAGGAGGCTGAGGGGGGAGACCTTATCACTCTCTACAACTACCTGACAGGAGATTGTAGAGAGGTGGGGGTTGGTCTCTTCTCTCAAGTAAGAAGTGACAGGACAAGAGGAAATGGCCTCAAGTTGCACCAGGGGAGGTTTGGATTGGATATTAGGAAAAATTTCTTCCCCGAAAGGGTTATCAAACATTGGACCAGGCTGCCCAGGGAAGTTGTGGAATCACCATCCCTGGAGGTATTTAAAAGATGGGTAGATGTGGTGCTTAGGGACATGGTCTAGTGATGGATTTGGCAGTGTTAAGCTAATGGTTGGACTCGATGATCTTAAAGGTCCCTTCCGACGTAGACAATTCTGTGATTCTGTCTGTGCAGGATGTATGGGAAATGCCTCTAAATCTCAATGACAGAATTTGACATGGAAAACTGCTGTATGAAGGGCAAAGCACTGGAAGCCCTGGCCCTCCATCCCTATGTTTCACCACTTGTTAAATGTGAACAAGCTTTTTTCAGTAGTTTGGTAGCTTAACAATGCTGACTGAGGATATCCTGGTTAGTGCTACTGTGCCGAAGGGAAGTGGATTTTTGCATCTCTTACGTGCTGCCCATTTATGCTTAAGAATTTTGTAGTTTCCTTGAAAGAATAGGAAGTGGTACCTGATTTCTCAGGGAGCAGAAAACATAAGCCTTTAAATTAGGAAGAGCGTGTCAAGTGATTTATGTAGAAATGTTCTGTTAAACTTCCTGATCTACAGTATTTCTCAGGCCTTTGGATCTGGAGATCCAAGAAACTTTCTTTCTTGTTTGAACTCTGCTAAAAGGAAACCTTACTTTTGTCTTTGAAAACTTGTCCTTCTCCCTTGGGGCAATTAGCTTTCCATGGATGGTCTTACTGAGTCATTGCGTCATTCTCTGGTACCTTTTGTAGAACCTCAGTATAGCATTATTTTTCTATTCTGGTGCTTGTTCAAAAAAATAATAAATGAGGTACAATGCTATCGGATCCTGGAGACTTTCCATCAGTCCGAAACGAATACATAGGTAATGACCTAGGGAACTTTGTCCTTTCCTCATGTTGTGTCCATTGACTTTTGGAAAGGACACAGAGGATGCTTTGCCAAGAATGTATTACAGTGAATAGCTGATTGATTAAAGTAGATCTTGTATTGTCAGTTTTCTCTGATGGCTTAGATTTTATTAATTAAAAGTTTAAAGTGCAGCAAGAAAGAGCAGGAAGAGAGTGAAAGTACTGGCAACAGCACATATCCATAATGTTTTCTGTAGAGTGGCAACTGGGGCTTAATGGTTTAGCTAATAATAGCTAAACATTCATATTTAATGGAGAAATTAAATTGAAATATGCATCTGAAGTGTGCCTGGGTGCTTTAAGGCGAGCCTTGTGTTGAAAAGAGCAGAGATTATGTGTATGTGTGCTGATGTTCAAGCACTGTGGGTGCCCAAATAGGTGCAAGGAATCTATTTTGAAAGGTTTAAAATATTGCCCCTTACTTGGAGGTCATCAGCATTCCCCAGTAGAGACACAGTAACTGATCGTGAATACTCACCTATGGTGTTCCAGTAACAAAGTGAAATAGATTGAAGTCTTCACCAAGATTTTATTTTATAGTCCAATGGATTAAAATGGATATGTGTTCAGTAGTTATGCCTCACGTGAGGGCTAGTGACCTCTTAATCTCTGTCTGTGTTATTTATGGCCATGCATTGAAAGGGTTTGACAGCAGAGAGTAAGGATTCTTTTAGTATAATAGTCACACATAGAAATAAACCGATATTAAGAAATCTGTATTTAAATACAGTAACATCTTTGCCAATAAAATCTACATTATTGCCAGATGTAAAGCAACTGTAAACTTCCATTATTGTTAGGAACTGTACTTAAAAAAACACATGGAGGTTTATGGGAATCATCTGCTCAGAAACGAGTGCATATGCTCCCAGTACTGTTTGCATCCTGATTCTTCATTTGAAACCAGGATATTGCACCAAATAGAATATGAATTTGTTGCTATAACCTGAGGCTTGGATCCCTACATATTATGGAGCATAAGCATATTTAATTTTTTTCTGTAGATACCAGCTCTTGGATCAAGAGCCTTAAGTCCAAGTCCTGGACTTAGCCATTATGTTTTAACAGTGTTATGCGTTCTTACCGTTCAAGGTATGCCTAAGAGTCTGTAAAATCAGGGAGCTCAAGGCTGAGCTGTGTTTGAACTCCTGTAACTCCCTGCTTCCCTTCTACCTAGGAGCTGCCTGTTACTTATGGTAAAGCACTGTCAGTGTCTTTTATGGATGGGATCCAGGTTTTCAGGAGTACAGACATGCTATTGATTTCAGGGCAAGTTATGTCTAAAACCATTGAGGAGCTCGTTCAAAATCAATGATATGTATTCAAATCACTTTGTATCCAATATGTTAGGGAAGGAGTCTTAAAAGGCAAGGATAAACATGCACCTTTTGGAGGTTAACTTTCAGCCTGGGACACTTGGGAAGGATTAGAGGTGACAAAGCAGCTGTTGCCTGCAACTCCTTGGACCACCGGTGCTCTTCATGCATCATCTTGTCTGCATGGGTGAATGCTCCCTCTTACCTTTTCAGACGAGGGAATAGGAGTAGCTCGAGGAAACAGAGAAGCACTTGTAATATCTTTAAAGTCTTCCAGTCCAGTTTTGTTGATTTGTACCACTTTAGTTTAAGGCCTGTCTAAATGTAAGTTATTCTTTTCTTTCTCTTGTCCAGCCAGTGCAAAATCAGGTGCTCAAGCTGGTATTTCCTTTTGTAGATATGAAAGCACTGAATCAGTACGACCACTGTTCCCATATTCATCTCTGATCAGGTGCAAATTTACAGTCTTGTTTTGTTCCCTGCATCTTGGAAAAGTCAGTTTTCCAAAGATATTCTAGGAAACATTTCTACTTAATGTTAACTCTTAAATGTGTGTTATGGAAACCCATCAGTGGGAGAGAATAAGGTGAATGCAGCAGGAAAAATAAGTGCTTTTCCCCTGTAATATACAGATGAGAGAGAAAATGGTTTGCTAGGAAGAAGAAGAGAGTACTTTGATAACGGAAGTACAATCTTAATTTTCATAGATCTTAGCCTGCCTAAAAATGTTCTAGTAGGAGAAAGTCGCTATATTATAGACAGCATGTTCTAGCCATGGCTTGCTGAGCCTTTTATTATATATCAATGTGCAATCTATTTTGTGTGATCAGCTTGTCTTTTAATTGAAAAAACTCAACTGAAAAATGCAACTGTTTAGTTTAAATGGGGAAGGCTGATAACCATATGGAGTTTTAAGGCTAAAAAGGGGCAGTTATATCACCTCGTCTCACAGACTTTTGAGCTTTACTCAGCTTTACACATCACACAAAGAGGTAGTGTGGGAACACACCTTAGCCTATTTTCAGGATGAAATTGATTGAAAATGTCTTACAGAAATGTTTTGTTCAAGAGCACAAAGGAAAAATGAAAACTATTCACCCAAAAATAAGGTTTAGCGAGTAAAGAAAGCAGCTGGGAAATAAATGGAAGTCACTTTTATCCAGGTCCATTGTTACGCTGTGGGTTTTTCAGTTATATTGCTATAACATTAAAATGACTTATTATTGGTTGAATAAAAGGTTTTCTGATCTATCTGATTTTTACAAATATAGTATCCTAAGGCAGCAGAGAACAGAATTTTTAATTCTACAGTCTTGTAAGCTGCCTTGTACTTCATACATACCAAAATCACACAGTTTTAATGGTTGTGTCCATAAATCACCACCTGGCATTTCAAGTCATATTTGATCTTTTTCAATAGCATCAGCATGTGCAAGTGAATCTTTGCAAACTTTTTCGAAGGTTTAAATCATAACTGTCAGCTTAAGTAGACTGTTTACATTTGTACTCATTGAACCGTGATGTTCTGCCAACGCCTGGAGTTCCAGGTTATGCGAGTGGTTTTCTAGTCGCAGGAGTGCTTCCAGGTAACATGTGCTGTCTTTAAGAAGATCAATACTCTTCCTAGCTTGAAATACAAAATGATCTTGTAAGGAGCCCTTAGGCTAAGCAAAAAGCAAGTCAAAGTGAGGCCTGGTCTGCAAAGAGGCTGAGGATTATTGAAATTTTATGATACCGATGTAATTGAATCTGAGGAATGCTGTGAAAGTTGTTGTTCCTGCCTTGACATGTAAGAAGGGAATTGAGTATAAAGAAACTTGATAATGATGATGAACACTTTTTTAGTGCTTTTAAATTAAAAAAAAAAAAGTTAATAATGGCAGGGAAAAACAGAAACAGTGCTGAAGCTGAACACAGTAAGTTCTCAGTGCAGTAACATGGCTCTCTCAACAGTCCTTAGAAAAAAATTGGAAGCTCATTCGTGATGAGGGGCTTGCTGTGATGGATAAAAAGAGAAGCCTCTTCCTGCCTGAGGACGAGAATCTTCGAGAAAAAGGAGACTGGAGCCAGTTTACCTTATGGCAACAAGGTAAAACATTCTGTATTTCTTCTCTTTCCCCAGTTTCACTTTCTCAGATTAATATAGTGTAATAAGGAGTAGCAACACAGTTTTTTCCAGAACCGTTTTTGTAATCACTGAATCTGCAGAAGAAGGGAGCTAGTAAAATAGTGTCTGGGACCCCTGTGACAGCAAATAAGAATTCTTTATTCTAAACCATATTGTCCCCAGGCATTTCTAAGAATCCCTTGAGGGTAATACTCCGCTTCTGGCAAGGCTGCCAACATTTCACATGGTAATGCATAGTACAGATCAGCCTGAGGGAAGACAGGAACATGGGAGAAGGCGCATCCTTAATATTGTGTTGTCAGCTAGGTGATATCTATCATTCAGAAATGGTGTGAGCAAAAGAATATGAGCTTTAATAAAGCCTGCTTGCACTGTCCCTGAGCTGGCAAGTGGTAGGCCTAACTATTGGAATGACCTTAAATTCTTACAAGACTCTGCATATGAAAGAGTATGGTAAAATAAAATATTAAAATCAATTTATATCAAAATATAATCTGGTGTTGAAAGGGCATGAAGTTGTTGGCATTTTACATGTTTTTCTGTGCAGCCTCATGAATGATTATACTTTTAGAATCACGTTTAAAAATTGGTAGAAAGCCTACTCTTCACAAATAATTTAAAAACAAAGATGTTGCAGGCTGCTCTGATATTACAATGTGTTAATACTTCTGTTTCATAATCTGTAAAATGGGAATAATAATATTATCTGTCTTTCAGTGTCAGCTCTTTGACAGCTTTGTTACTCTTCTGCAAAGCAGAAAACAAGGAAGTGTTTGTTCATTACTCTTACCAATGCTCTATCCATTATTTTCACTAGGAAGAAAAAATGAGAATGCTTGTAAAAGTGTTCCAAAAACATGTGCTTTATTGGAAAGATTCCCGGAAGCTACTGGCTGCAGAAGAGGGCAGGTACCTGGCACATTTCTTCATTTTTTGCAAATTCCTAATGCTGGGAGCAGGTGATTTTGAGGAATGTGTATAGAGGGATGCATGACCTTGGTGTGTTTCATGATGCCTGAAGCGCACAATGATGTTAACATTAAAATATGCCCAGTTTTAGCCCTCAGCTAATATAAGGTGAAGTATGTTAGCTGACACCTTGCTATGGACTCTAGTTGAGCTATTTTACCTTGTGTTTCCTGGAAGCTCATGGGAGGTAAGTAGTTATTTACCGTGGGTCAACCAATAAGTAATGACTTACTAAACCTCAGCCCTAAGTGACCCAGTCTGACTCATAGCTAACCCTGCTTTGAGCAGGAGGTTGGATTCAGTCCTTTCTAACCTGTTTTTATTTCCCTGTCTGAACCTAACTTTGCAAGACTAATTCAGTGAGCCAGATTCTTACTGTGATAAACTTCACCCATCTACCCCAGCCTGGCTGCATTAGACAGAAGGAGAATCACCTCATGGAAGCCAAACAACACTACGGCTGTCACATGCTTCTTTCCTAAATGTAAAATTTTAGAAGGAAATTTTACATGTATGAGCTGTGGCCTTGGGTGCCTCCAAAGCCTGTCTCAAGTGCCTGGTCTACACTGGCTGCTTGGCTACAAATTAACCTCGTTAAGTCGTGCAGTAGACTTATATGGTATGGATGAATACATATGCAGCTGAATGAATGGCCCAACACAGATATCGTGGTTCTGTAGGACAAAATTTTTCATTCTTCTTTTTTTTTTTTCAAATTATATTTTATCTAGAAGGACTACAGGAGAAAAACCTTCATGTTGCAAAATTAAGGATGCAAAAGTTGGAAAACACAGTGCTAGCATAATCCTGATTCAGAGCCTTGAGAATCGGCATTCAGCTTTTTCACCAGACTCTTGCTTTTGATGCACAGAAGCGCACTAGATGGCTGCTGCTGTGGGAATGAACAAGGCTATTGTTTCATTGATTTGTTGCAAAGGCTGTTTGTAGTGAATATAACTGATGAGAGAGGTCATCACACTCAGTGCAGCTAACAGCAAGAAAACTGCTTTCTGTGGCATCCGTAGCCAAAATGGATCTATCCCAGAGAGCAAATTCACTTTGAGAGCTACTATTTTGTTCATCATTTTTTGGCACCCCACATGTTATCACCAGGATGTGATTTGCAGAAACATTGTGCATTCACAGCTATAGCTGTAGTCATGTGTTTTGAATATATAAAATGTAAAATAATCTGGAAAATAGTGCTTTAGAAGTCTTAAGTTTTACATCCATTATTAGGGGATGCCTAGGACAATTTTGGTCTTATGCTAGCCATGCCTCAGATTCTTACTGGTAAATTAAATTTAAAATATCACTTAATCTCTATTTATGTATTGAAGCACTTGGAAGCAATGGGAACAAGCACAATCAGGAAATTAGGAATTCTGTGGTAGATTGTTTCGATGCTCTGAGCACTTCGTGTATTGACAAAGATAAAAGAAATGTAAAATAATCAACTACCTGCTCAGTGCTGCTGAGAGACCGTGTGGAACAATAGCAACTGATCATGTTATTAAAAATTATATAATTCTTCTTAAAAATAGCAGTAAACAAAAAGTAGCACAGGTAGTTTTAATGCTGGGCGTCTTAGTGTAGCAGAGGTGGTAGGTTGGAGCACCTGTGTTCACCGTGGCTACCGGAGCTTATCAATTGCTGTCATACGAAACTGCTGGTAAGCTGAAACCTCAGACAGTGGGAACGGCTAAGGTATTAGACACACGCTGTCTTCTGCTGATTTTGTTACTGTTGGAGAGCAAGCAATACCTTAAACCTTAAGATTTATCAAAGTTACCCTATCCTAGCCTGATGTGCAGATTCCTCAGTTGAACAGAAACATCTAACCACTCATGCGTTATTCACACTTCCTGTTCATTGCATTGCTGTAGAATCACAGAAGGGTTGAGGTGGGAAGGGACCTCTAGAGATTACATAGTCCAACCTCTTGCTCAAAGCATGATGAACTAGAGCAGGTTGCTCAGGACTGTGTCCAGTCAGGTTTTGAATGTCTCTGAGCATAGAGACTTAACAGCCTTTCTGGGCAACCTGTTCCAGTGTACAGCAAAAAAGTTTTTTCTTATGTTTAAATGGAATTTCGTGTATTTCAAACTGTGTCCATTGCCTCTTTGCCTTTCACTGGATACCGTTGAGAAGATCCTGCCTTCGTCTTCTTCACTGCTCCCATCAGGTATTTATACACAATGATAAGATCCCCCTGAGCCTTCTCTTCTCTAGGCTGAGCAGTCCCAGCTCTCTCAGTTTCCTCTTGTATGTCAGATGCTTCAATCCCTTAATCACCTTTATAGCCCTTCACTAGACTTGCTCCAATATGTCCATGTCTCTGTCATAGTAGGTAGCACAGAACTGGACCCAGCACTCGAGACGTCTCACCAACTCTGAGTAGAGGGGAAGGGTCATGTCCCTTAACCTGCTGCCAGACCTCTCCCTAATGCAGCCCTGGAGGGTGCTGGCCTTCTTTGCTGCAAGGTCACATTGCTGGCTCATGTTCAAATTGTCGTCCATGAGGTCCCCACGGTCTTTTTCTGGGAGGTTGCTTTCCAGAGAGCTGTCCACCAGCTTGTATTGGTACGTGGGATTATTCTTTCCCAGTTCAGAACTTTGCACTTCTTTTTGTTGAACACCTTAAGATTCCTGTTTGCTCCTTTCTCCAGCCTGCCAGGGTCCTCATGATGACAGCAAAAAAAATGTAGTGTATGAGCTATTCCTCTCCAATTTTCTACCATCTGCAAGGTTGCTGAGGGGGATGCATTCGGTCCCATCACTGGAGTCATTTGTGAAGCTATTAAACAGTGTTGGACCCAGTACTGAGCCCTGGGGTACACCTCTGATGAGTGGCCTCCAACTGTACTTTGTGACTCTGATCACAGCTTTTTAAGCCTGGCTGAACTGCCAGTTTTCAATCCACCTCACTGTCAACTTACCTAGTTTCTGCTTCATCACTTTATTACTGAGGATGTTCATGGCAGACAGTGTTGAAAGTTTTACTGAAGTTGAAATAAACAATATCCACTAATCTCTCCTCATCCACCAAGCTAGACATCTCACCACAGAAAGCTGGTCAAGTACAATCTCCCCTTCATAAATCCATGCTGACTGCTCCTAGTCACGTTCTTTTCCTTCATGTGTTTGGAAATAGTGTCCAGAATTACTTGCTCCATCACCTTCCCAGAGACTGAGGTGAGGCTGACTGGCTTATAGCCTATATATATATATATATATATATATTTCATCCTCAGATCCTCTTCCTTGCCCTTCTTTGAAGATAGGAACAACATTTGCTTTCTGCCAGTCCTCAGGGACTTTTGCTGGTTTCCGTGACCTTTCAAAGATTGAGTGTGGATTCACAACATCATTCAGCTCCCTCAGCACTCATGAGTGGATCCCATCAGGACCCACGGACCAGTTTGTTGTTCCCTAACCTAATCCTTCTCCACTGAGGGTAAGTCATCTTTGTTCCAGTCTTTTCCAGTGGTCTCAGGTGCCTGGGATTCCTGAAGGTCAGTCACACCAGTAAAGATTGAGGCAAAGAAGGGATGTAGTGCCTCAGCCTTTTCCATGTCCTTTGTCATCAGATCTCCTGCCCCATTTAGCAGCAGGCCCACGTTTTCCCTAGACTTCCTTTTACTGCTGATGTATTTGTAGAAATACTTCTTGTTTCCTTTTGCTTCCATCTCCAGATTCAACACCAGGAGAGCTTTGACTTTCCTAACTTCATCCCTGCGTGCTCAGAGTGTCTCTACAGTCTTCCTGGGTGACCTGACCCTGCTTCCATCTCTTGTATGCTTCCTTTTTGTGTTTCAGTTTTGTCTGGGTCTCCATGCTACCTCCACATGGGGATGAACCATACTTGAACTTGGATGAGGTGATCCTTGAAAATTAACCAGCTGTCCTGGACCCCTCTTCTCTCCAGCACTGTATCTCATGAGATTTTTTCCCCAGCAGATCCCTGAATAAGCCAAAGTCTGCTCTCCTGAAGCTGTGGGTAGTAATCCTGCTTTTTGCCTTTCTTCCTCCTCTCATGATCCTGAACTCCACCATCCCATGGTTGCTCCAGCCAAGGCTGACGGTGACCGTCACAACCCAGTTGTCATCTGAGAGGGGCTGGTCAGTCTGGCTGACACAGGCCTTGTGTCTCCTGTGGTCCATCCCTTTAAATGAGTGTCTGTAAGTCTTTCCATAGGAAAGAAGGTATTTTTCTGATTGTAGATACGAGATAATTATTTTCAGGTTGAAATATGTATACTAATTATTTTAGACAAAACTAAAAATATGCACTTTACACATGCACACACACCCCACAAGACATGGTTTTTGTCGTATTGAATGCCTTTAGGATGTGAGAAGTCACAATTGTTGCTAAGACTGTAACAAAAGGTGGCATTGTATTTTTGTCCCATCATCAAGGATGAGACATAATGAAGTCTTGAACTCCTAGCAGTATGGTTGCGAAGCTGAATGTGATGAAGGCCTTCCTCTCTCTTCTTGCAGATCAAATATTCTATCATGCACCCAGGGACTCATGTCTGGCCCCACACAGGGCCCACCAATTGTCGGCTAAGGATGCATTTGGGCTTGGTGATACCTAAGGAAGGCTGCAGAATTCGGTGTGCCCAAGAGAACAGGTATGGTTTGGGTTTTTTTTGAGTTTTCGAACACCTTCCTCAAGGCTGAAAAAGGTGTGGGACTGCATGTAATTAAAAAAAAGAAGAAATGTGTTTTACTGATCAGGAGATATAATATATTTAATTAAACAGGCAATTTACACCCTAATTCTTGGTACAAACACATGAATATGATTTGTCAAACAATGCCAGAAGAATCTTGGGAGACAAAGCTACTGTTCTCTGCTATAGCATGGAAATAACAGCAAGTTTAGTCCATGAAATCTCTCTGTGTTTACTTTTATAATACCGGTCTAATATACTTGCTAACAGAGTACCTCTATTTTTTTTTTTTTATTTTGCTTAGAATTCTTTGCTTATTCAACAAAACCTGAGAGTAATCTATACCTCCCTTTTCACCACCATAACAGAATACTCCTGTATTTCTGCAGAAGCTTCTTTCCTAGCCAGTATTATTTGTTAAATTCAGTTAAAAATATTCTTCTTGAAGTTAATTTGAAGATGAACACATCTATGAAGTGTTTGGCCCAATGAGTTACACAGATAGCAAATTTCTTTAAAGTGCATTTTAAGTAAGAATTCTTACCCCTCAGGGAAAGATTATACTGACTTGAAGACCAGTTTTGTCTCTGTTTGCTCAGTGCAAAAAAACAAAATAAAATGCAATAGTTATACATTTATAATCAGGACATATAATCCCCTGCGAAATATGAGGAAATGTGATAGGTTTTTGCATGGTGTAATTAAATATAGACAGAAAAATATAGTATTAACTATATTGCTTTTTGCTTACAGACCTAATTTTCTGAGACTTATGTGAAATTGTAATGATGCTTAATATCTATACGTATGTTTTTGGAAGATTCTGTATCTTGGCTGCAGCATCTGAGTGCAACAAGTGTAAATTTTGAATTCTTTACATGGTATTAATGTACAGATACATTTGATACTGAGAAATGAAATGCCACTCCTGTCTGCATGACTGCAGTATGTAGCAAAGATATCTTTATGGACATTTGACACAACTACAACAAGAAACATTTAGAATTTTTGAGGACAGAAGTATCCAACAGTTAATAACAAAAGATGTTGTCACTATAGACTCTTGCCAACATATACCTTATTTAATAATCTGTCACAGTCAGTGTTATAATCTACACTACCTACATCTAGTTAGTGATGGACATTTGCTTCCAGCATTCCAATCCAATATCCAAAATAAGTTTAATAGACATGGATGGAGGGAGAGATGGGTAACGGGCTTAGAGGACTAATATGGCGACGTGGAGTCTTTTCACGTTAGAACGGTATTGTGAATTCAGACTGGTGTAGATTTGAGTACAGTGTTCAGTTTTGGGCCCCTCACCACAAGAAGGACATTGAGGCACTGGAGCGTGTCCAGAGAAGGGCAACAAAACTGGTGAGGGTTCTGGAGCACGTCTTATGAGGAGCGGCTGAGGGAACTGGAGTTGTTTAGCCTGGAGAAAAGGAGGCTCAGGGGAAACCTTATGGCTCTCTATAACTATCTGAAAAGAGGTTGCAGAGAGGTGGGAGTCGACCTGTTCTGTCAAGTAACAGGTGATAGAACAAGAGGAAATGGCTTCAAGTTGTGCCAAGGGAAGTCTAGATTGGATATTAGGAAGAGTTTCTTTACTGAAAGGATCACCAGGCATTGGAACGCATTACCCAGGGCAGTGGTGGAGTCCCCATCCCTGGAGGTATTTAAGGGTCGTGTAGATATAGTGCTTAGGGACATGGTTTAGTGGTGGGCTTGTCAGTGTTAGGTTAATGATTGGACTAGATGATCTTACAGGTCTTTTGCAATCTAGGAGATTCTGTGATGCTGACTGACTGGCATTACCATTAGGTGGCTCTTTAGTGGCCTGTGTGAACGAAGTGTTGGTTTTGATCTGCGGCCAAGAGAGCAAGTGCCCACAGCTCACCACCCATCATTACGGCTGGCACCCTTCTTTTTTCACACCACCTTCTGTTTGGGTTAAGACAAGGAACTTAATGACCTCTTCCTTGGTAACAACGCTCCCTCAAAGTCAAGAGTGGAGAAACGCCTGTTGCTGGTGTGCTGCAGACCGGGCACTTCAGTGTCCAGGCTCCTGAACCGGGCTCAGCCTTGTGCATCGGACTCACTCGTTTGAAATGTCAAACATTCAAGAGCTGACTACAGCCTGTCCTGGAATGTGTTAACTTTAGTTGCTTTTGGCAAGAGCTCTGTATTCAGAATCAAAGGCAGGATTTTCCCTGAAAGCATTGAAAGTGTGTCTACTGATGGCAATGGAAGGGTTTTGGTTTTTTTGCATCCTCTCCCTCATGAGAGGGAAGGTGGGTGAACTACTGTGGAAGGGAACGATGCCAGGACGAAATCCTGCTTTGGGCATTTCCAGTTTCTCCCCTCCTGGTGGCTCAGAGCAGTGGTAAACTAGTGGTTTCAAATAGGAGAGCTGGCCCTCAAATATGAAGGTTAGTGTACCTTCATACAGGTCAGAATTTTGTGCCCAGTTACCTCTGTGCCACCCAGTGTGGGTGTTAAGAGGGGCAATGTTACGATGCAACTCATCCTTTGATGGACAGGTAAATCAGCTCTGTCTAGTACTGTGTTTTACTCCTTCACTTGCAGAAGAGTCTTCTTGCAACTGCTAGGAGCTGGTACGCCTCATTGGTATTCTGTACAGCTATGGTAATTTTAGGTCGTTTGGCTATTTTGAAGTCCCAGCTCTGTAAAGTGTAGGGTACAATGCACAAAAATAGTAGGTAAATAATATCTAGTTATCAAAATCGAACATCTCTGTCAGACAAGGTAATCATGTTTTGAAATGAAGGTGCAGAATTACAGCCCTGTGCAGAAGCCAGTTCAAGATCTCACCTGTAACAGGTGACACTAGAGCTGGGCGGGTGAGAAAAAAACTACACCGAAGTGGGTCAGCACCAAAGCAGAATAATATTGTCCCTATGGTCCTACGGTGAAGTGTTTCTCACACCATGAAGGCTTCTAGAAAATATTTATTTGCATGCTAATAGTGGGGTTTGTAATCTATTCAAAAGGGGCTAATAGTTCTGTCAACTTATGACTTTTCCTTTGTTGTGCAAAACAGTCCGTCCCATTATGATGCAAATGGTAGATTCTGGGTTTTAACCTCTGAAGCTACTTCATCTGCGTGCTTGGAGTTTTTATTGTCCTTAACTAAGCTGCACTTTTAGGCTATTTAGGGCAGGATTTTTCAGGCTTGGTTTAATTGGAAGAAAAAAAAAAAAATCAACTCCTCAAAATCCAAAACCTAATAACCCCTCTGCCCAAACAACAAAAAAAACTCCAAAACAAAATACACACCAAACAAAAACAAATCCCCTAAGCCCCCTAAAACCAACAAAAAAACCCAACCCCACACACCCCAAAAAATCCCCAGTCGGCTTGATTTTTTTACCACATTGCAGCATTGCAAGTGGTTGACTCCCGTTAACTTGAATAAGACCAATGTAACTTTAGTGCAGTAGCAGAGAGTCAGGGTCTGTATGACATAAACCATTTTTGTTATCAATCAGATAACTGATGTGGTAGCAGAAAAAACACATGATCGTAGCCAAAACCTGCAAAAGGCTCATTGTCTGGGCCTGCAAGGCTGATGTCTGTGTGCAAGCCAGTGTGAATTTTTTACTATGTTATGCTTTCTGGTTTATCTACTCTTCCTTAAAATATGTTTAGATAATCATTTCGGTTGAAATGATCCAATTTCAATTTCCACTTCTCTTCAGAACATTACAGCACAACCCCACAAATTTTGATGGTTAATTTTTGCTTTTTTTGAATTAAAAATTAAAATACTGAGATGACTTGGGAGTCTAAATCTCATTTTCACCCTGTTTTTGAAAAAAGAATATTGTTTTCTCTGTGAATGAACACAGTTGAATGAGCCAAGCAATGCATTTCCATCTTTGATGGCAAGATCTTTGTTTCTTTACCGTTACTACTGTTCACAGTTCTTAATTCCATTTAAGGGCATCCATCCTATGGACTGCTTCAGCTCCTAAGGGATCGTGTTAAAAAAATTTATTATGTGGATATTGTAGAGAGGTTTTAGGGGTAACACTTCTTTCACCAATATTGCCTTCACTCACTGTTATTCATCCAGTCTCACCTGAAGAGGTATGATCAGGTCAATGCTTTTGTCCTGCTGCAATGCAAAATAAATTTGCTTTGCTTATGCCACAGCCTGACTTTACAATAGACAAACCATGTCAGCCATAATCACCTGCTGTGTCTAAATGCAGTAGGTGAGATGATTGAGAGCTGAGGGGCAGTGACAAATGACCAGCACAGTGACTTTTTGAACTGTTGTGACATTATCACTAGTGGTCACTTACTAGTTGCTGATTTTTCACAACCTCTATTTTTTTAAACCTCTATTCAAAATTATGAATCCAGATCTCAGCAGGCTGGAGAAGTGTGCCAGCTGAAACTCCTTCAGGTTCAACAAAGCAAATGCAAAGCCCTGCAGCTGATAACAGATCAACACCTTGCAACAGTATGAACTGGGTGATGGCTGGATAGAAACCAGCTTTGAAGAAAAGAACTTCAGGGTCCTAGGGGATGAGTTGAACATAAGTCATAATGTGCTCGTCTTGATGAAGGCTAAGCACATACTGGGCTGTGTTAGTAAGTGCGTAGAAAGCAGTTTGAAGGGAGCATTTTTTTCTCTCTCTTTGGCAGTCAAGACGCTGTGTGGGGAGTACTGTGTCCAATTTGGGGCTCTTCAATAAAAAAAAAAAGTCATTGATAAACTAGAGGGACTCCAGTGGAGGACGAAGATGATGATTAGGAGACTGGAGCATGTGACACGTGAGGAGAAGCTCAGAGAGTTAGTTTGGAGTCTGAAAAAGAGAAGGCTAAAGGGGAGCCTGGTTACTGTCTTCGACTACTAATGGGCGACTGTGCAGAAGACAGTGCCAGGCTTTTCGGAGGTGTGCAGTTATAGAATGAGAGGTAATGGACACAAGTGACAGTGAAGGAAATTGCCTCTAGATGGAAGGAAATTTTCATGAGGCTGGTGAAACAGGAAAAGAGGGTGGAATGTCCGTGGTTGCAGATACTCACAACTCCACTAGTCAAGAACCTGAGATCTCATCTAACCTTGAAGTTGAATCTAACTTTGCAGTGAGTCTTGTTTGAGCAGAGTCTGGGAGCAGGTGCCCTTCCAAAGTTTCTTCTGACCTAGATCATTCTGTGATTCTATCCTTCATAAAATTGACAGGCACACCGATTCTTCCAACAATTAATATCTCCCTTCTAGATTGCCTTTTGCCATTGCTTTTCAATCTGGTAATTTTGTTAATTTTTTAAATGATGGAGGTGCTCAAAACCAAGCCACTTGGAATAAATTGTGTGCATCCCTTTTTGTGCCTAACAAAGGTACAGATCTTGGAAGAGTACTGCTGTTAAAACTTGGCTCTTCCATGCCGTAATGAACACTCACCCGGGGTACTTTCATCTGTTCAGTGGTCTGCTCTGCCTAAGCAGTACGTGGCAAGTGGAGAGGCTTTAAATTATGTGGGCTCATCCTTACAGTTCAGCTTTAATGGTATAGTTAACCCAGTGTACACTGTAGCATTGCAGCCTTCCTCTGAAGAAAAATCTTTAGACTCTGTGCCTGGAATGGATTTATGGGACAAGACTGTTAAAATCCTTGAAATTTTAAGCATGATCAGGGCCTAATTCTGTTGTTCTGATTTTTAGAAAAAGCAGATTGATTTAATGTAATTTGTTTTCAAACCATATGACCATATTACTGGTCATTCCCTCAGTTTCCATCCCTCATTATGTATGTATCTGATTAGAAAAGGAGAAAAGTGGATTACTACACCAGGATTATACCTATTCCCTGGTTATTGGACTCCACTCATTAAAAGTATATAAATAACAAAATATAAATGTCTGAATGTGTATGTGGGCATAACTATGCAGAGTAAGGAAACAATCCCTTGATAATATGAAGATCCATTAGACTGATCCTTCTGTAGTTTATTTCAATTAAAACTCTGATACTCCAGTCTCTATATTAGGTAGTAAAATCCTGACTCTGAAAATATATGCTGTTTAAATCATTCCTGTATGTCAAAGAGCATCGTCAGAGCTGACATATAGCTTGCCAGCTCCATGGCACTTCAAATACTACACTAAAGCATGTTCTTTCTTGTGTTGCAGAACCTGGGAAGAAGGGAAAGTTCTTATTTTTGATGACTCGTTTGAACATGAAGTATGGCAGGATGCTGAAAATTATCGCCTGATATTCATTGTGGATGTGTGGCACCCTGAGCTAACAGCACAGCAGAGACGCACCCTTCCTGCTATTTAAGGGGTTCCTTCTGATGTGCGGAGCAGAGGAGCTTTAACCCCTTTGGAGTATGCCAATAGGATTAATTTATCCAGCATACGAAGAATACTATTATTTTAAGGGTTAGAAGAGATAAAGATGACACTCTACAACCGCAGAGGACTTAATTTAAAAAAAGGAAAAAAAGAAGGAAAAAAAAAAAAAGCCATATTTTGTTTCGTACTGACACAGCACTGATAATGTATTGTTTTTCCAGCTGCAAGTTTGAAAATACAAATCTTGTCAGCCAAAGAGCAATAGGTCTGGATTTTCAAACTGAAGAATGTGCAGATGTTTTTGCCATGCCTGTATTATGCGTACAAGCCCAGTCATTGTCACCCGCCCGGCCACATTCAGGCACAAGATTTGTGGTTCTACGTCCGGGAAATACTTCCCAGGTTTTTATCTGGGAAGCAACATGTAAGATATTTATAAACATATGCACGCAACCAACTTTGAAAATCAGTACGTGGTTATAATGTTAGCTGCTTTTGGCATAGAACGTCCCTCTGTTATCAACTGTAGATAATGTGAATGGGTTATGTCTGTTTTGTATTTTTTCTACCTGAGTAACTGTATTTTTCTAGCATAATTATGAACAAATCTTCTTTAATCAACCACTATTTTTTAAAAGACAATATATATGTAAGTGCATCTCTAGCTGTCATTTGAAGGAAAACACTATATGTGAACAGATTTCATTTTTGCCAACTGTGGCCTTCTCTTGCCTTCCTGGAAATGCAAACAGAAACTTGCATAATCAGCTGCTTAGTGAAGCTGTGTTCTTCTAAAAAAAAGTAGTTCTCTTAGTTAGCAGGCAACCTTCAGTTTGATAATGTGATTTTTGGAAGATGTTGAGCAAATACGACATCTGTAGGCTCAGAACTTGAAGTGCTTGACAGTTCTTAGGATTATGTAGTGAACTGCTGTTTCTCCTATCGTTACAAAAGCTTGTGTTGTGATATCCATTTTCTACCCAGCAAAGAGTCTGGGGCACCTCCTTCCAGGGGCTCCTTCTAGGCTGCCCTTGGGTGGTCATTCAGCAGAAAAAAAAAAAAAAAAAAAAAGAAAAAAAACTAAAAAACCCAAGATGAAGATTTTCCTGTGCTTTGGGAAGGACAAGGTCTAACTTGCGTTCCTGCCAGAATGCAGAGCAGACAAAGAGCTTCAGGTTATTAACTTGTATTAACTTCTGCTGCCAGCGTCCTACAGAGTGCTAGAATGATCCTTTGATTGACCTAATGGTGTTTTCCTTGTCTTGAAATGTATGACATAATGCTGAATTAGTCTTATCGCAGTACTGTTTAGAGTGCGCTCTGTATTTGCCACACAGAATTTACTACATGGTAGAAAGGCTTGTTTTCAAGAAAGAAAACTGGAAGGATGTTTAAGCAGTTGGCTGGGCCTTTGGGTCTCTGCTGTTTAATGGGTGATGGAGAGTGCAGGACCCTCCGCTGTTAACTTCTAAGAACACTAACAAGAAAGAGAGACCTGAGGTTGCACTGATAATGTTTATGGCTGGCTGTTATCTGCTCGCCTGCAAGCCCAGCTGGGTGTGGATAGATGTGCTAGGATGCTCCAGGCTTGTCAAGAGCAGTGGCATCATTACCGAGGGTTGTGAGAGACAAACACTAAGCAAGGAGACATTGAGGTTGCTTAGTCTCCACAGCTTCAGCTTTGTTGTCCAGAATACACTGAACAGTCATCTTATTTGTTTAATGCTCGGTGGTTTTGTACTGCAGAGATCACATCATGATCCCTAAGTATCGTGACTAGAATGCCACGTTTGCTGAAGCAAAACACAGATAGGACCTTCGCATTCCCATAAATTGGGTGCTTTTCAGATTTTGTATTTTGCTAGATAACTAAATCTTGTAATGCCATGTAACGCATGGTGATTGCACCATCAGTTAGTGTAACCGGTTTCTGGAGGTGTGCACTTTAATTTCCTTTTTGACTGTTAAACTGATAAACCCTTTCTGATCAAGAGTCAATTTTAGACAGCTGTGCTAATTAGGCTTTAATGTGTTGTCCATATCAAAAATAACACTGAGACTATACACAATATATAAGAAAGTAACAGTTCTCAGTTAATCATCATGAAAACTGAAAAGCTTTATAAGTTTCATACTTAAGAAAATATAAAAATATTTTTGGAGATCTTTAGGAGAATCACATGCAAAACTGGAAATAAGGTACTTGTTATTGGGGGGGTCATAGTAAAAAAAGTTTTTTAAATCTCCTGGTAGTTGTTTAGTCAGAAGTTGTATTTTGTATCTCTGTAAAGTGATCAAGCAGTACAAATTATAAACTCTTTTGTAATTCTCTAAAATAAAGACATAGTTTGTAAAGAAGGAATCAAGAACTGTTTAAACCAGAATTTGTGGTTTATGAATATTTTTATTAATGTTGCATTTTAGTTTCTGTAGCTCAGAGTAAATACTAAAGGAGTGGTAAAAGCTTTGGAGCTTTATTTATAAAAATCCATGCCGTCCTTCAGATTTTTTCATTGTTCCTTTGAAGTCTCATATCTTATCTTTTCTGATTGCAATTGGCAAATAGATAAAATCGTCAAATAGATAAAAGAAATCTACCCAAGGTGTGTGCGTGTGCCAGAATAGCACTGTTTATTAAATTGTGTAGTGACATATCGGCCATTTGAACTCTTAAGTGCCTTGAATATGACAAGGTGTATCATGAACAGCTTCTGCAGCACTGAAGTGAATCTACTCTATGCCTACCTGTCAAGGAGCTGAGAGCGTATCTTTTTGTTAGGTACAGTTATTGGATTAGCTATATACTTGGGGAGGATATATAGCAAACTACAGAAATTATGTAGTGAATAAATGGTATATTATTTTAGGTATCCCTGTTTGCCATCCGGTATTTCATCTTGAAAAAGCTTTTCAACAATGGAAGTGCCAATGGAAGAAGTGAATGGAAATGTTTTTACATGGAGAACCATTGCAATTTAAATATTTTTTTTCTTTAGATTTATTTACAGAGGGAAATGACATAGAAGGGCAATATAGTCTTCCATTTGTAAGGCAGTATCTACTCATCGTGATGTTAGGAGGTGGATTCCTCCCTGCCTGTAGTTACCTTACTTGCAAGCACAGAGTCTGTATAAGATCCTACAGTTAAGTACAGGCATCATATAGATATATACAAGGCATCATATGTATTTATTAATGTCACAGCTAAAGAAAACAAGTAATTCTAATCCTCTGCGAGGTTTAATCCTCAAGGACTAGATTTCAGTGATATTTGCACTTCCTGGGCAGAACAAGTCCCACTTGAATGAACAGTGATTGTAACAGGTCATCACAAAGGTTCAGTGGCAGTCAAGGTAAGTGTATTAACAGAGAAAAATCATAAACCAAAGTGTTTCTTCATTAATGCTGCAGCATAATAGCCAATGTCTGTCTGTCTGTGTTTGTTTTTTTACTTTCTACTTTAGCCAAGTTCTCTGTGACAAATCCAAATGTCTGTGAGTCTTCGTGAGCCCAGGGAAGGGAAGGGAGCTGTGTCCTGTTACCAGGAGTTGACGTCCTAGTTTTCTGTAATAGGTGGTACCGCCAGGGGAGGGGGAATGGAAGAAATCCCAAAGATAAATGGGTTTAGTAGTCTTATTTGTTTAATGTTCCTGTAAGCTTCTGCTTCTTTTTCTGCCTCCTGTATTGCCTTGCTGGGACCATCCACTGCCTTAAAGACCTCGCGCTCTATCATGGAGGCCAGGCTTTGTATCAATGACGTGCTGCTGCAGAAGGTGGTTAGTCTGAATGAGGCTATTTTGTACAAATACTAGTGGGTAAATCCCAAGTGTGTTGATCGGATCTGCCAGGATGTCTTTTCTGCCCCATGCGGGCATAAAATGTTGTTGTAGATAAAGGCAGTATTTTGTTAATCCATCTGTTAGGGCTGACCGTGTCCAGTTGAACATCATCGCTTCAGCGTATCACTTATGAATTCAGTGGATGTTCCAGAGGCACAGTAAAAACTCTTGTGCCCGTTATCATCTCATTTTATATATATGGTTTACACTGCTGTCTTTGATATGTTGTTGCCAACCGCTTGTTCTAGTAAATTGTCAATGTATGGCAGTTTAGTTGAAGACTAAAGGGTGTGTACAGTGGTTGTAACCATTTTAAGAAATAAAGTCACTGCACATGCAATTTGATAACGATTTTTCTTTTATTTCTTTAATCTGGTTTCTGGTTCAATGAATGGATGGGACTCTCTTTGCAGCTAGAGCAAATAGAGGAATAACAAACTGATCTTTGGCATTTCAGTTCTTCTATTCTTCCACATTTCCTTCTAGCAGAAGCTTGTACTGAATAATTAATTCTAAGTTTTCCTTTTTCATTTTAACCATGGCCTGCATCTGCAATCGGCATACCCTTCTGTCTACACCTTCCACTGACTGCAGCAGAGAAGGGGGTAAATGGCTCTGCGGAGCTTTCATTTGCAATTTTGACCTAAATTAAACAATCTGGATTGAACCATTAATCACTGGTGAATGTGTCCAATGGGTCTCCCTAGCACCCCCCCTTCACACGCACACACAAACATCTAGTAGGCTCCCAAGTTGCCTGTGGAAAAAAACGCATCGTTAAAATTAAATAATTGCATTTCAAATTGTGTGCGTCTGCTGCCCACACAACTCACTCCACTAAACTGGCAGTTTTATAAGGGCTTCAAAAGTTAAGAGTAATTTTTGCTAGATACTGAAATAAGTGACCGCTTATAAGCAGTATGGATGAGGCAGCTGCAGATTGTCACGTTGAATGGCATTATGCTGGCACTGATTTTCTGATTTTTTTTTTTTTTTTTTACTTTTTTTAATGCAAAATCCTTCTGTAAAACTTGAGCAATACATGCTGTTATTTCTGCCCTCTGAGCCAGACTAAACTGCTAGTTACAGTGCAAAGTTTAAATTCAAGATGCATTTCTTTAAAACACATTCAACCTTCGCTTCTATAAAACAGAGCATCCCTGCTGGAGGCTTCAGGAAAACTTCTACTGACACACCCTGGTTTCTTTAAACAGAGAATGCAGTCCCATCGTTCCCAATATTTTAATGTCATAAGTCAAAAAAAAAAAAAAAAGGAAAGAAAGAAATTCTTTGTATATGGTCAGACTCCTGCATCAATAGAAACTTCTCAGTTTTTGTTCAGCGTCGGCCGCACGGACAGATGGCTGGTGACAGTTGTTACTCGGTCAAGAGACATGAAGGACTTGTTCTCAAGCAAAACGCGTGCGTGTGTTTGTGTGTGTGTCATGTGCTCTGTGGATTTCTGCTACGGTGGAAGTCTGTTAATGTATCTGTGCATGTTCGGCGTGTAGGAGCTCAGTCCAGAGCCAGCAGCGGTTGGGTGTTCTCGATTTCCCCCTGGTCTTCGTGTTTCAGTGTGCCGGCTTCCACCACAGACTGGGACCTGAAAACAAGAAGACACGCATGCTAGCGGAGGCTGCTGCAGGAGCACTCACCTTCCTGGAGACCCTTTGCTTCATTTCTTGATTTTTGCTTGTGTTGATTTTCACCTTTGTGGCTTTGTATTTCTTTTCTGTGGAACGCATGAGGAATTTGAGAGGCATTCCTTTGAATATGAACAGGGATGTGACTCATTGCATGACTCAAACACTTCCAAAATATTTGGCACTTAGCTACTATTCATAATGCTGAGCACACTTACCAACTTAAAGGCCTGATCCTGAGAAAATGTGAGGTCTGTTGGTCCTTAATGTCTTCCTAGGCAAAACTGCGTGTGCCACTGCTTACTGGAATACTTTGCACAAGCAAAGTCATTTGTACAAGTGCTTACAGGACTGAGTCCAAGCTCATGCTTGTTACAAATCTTGACAAAGACAAGTAGATAAATCACATTTTACTGATGTAGGAGTTTAAGGGGCAGAAATTTCATGAGTTACCAAAGATCAGTGAAGAAGCCAGAATTAATATGACAAGGGAGCTTCTGGTGCGCCTAGTCCTGCAATTTATCTTTTTTTTTTATCTCCTTGTCTACACCTCTGAAGGAGAACTTTATCCAGGGCTAATCCATTTTAAATTCATTTCTGTCTTCAAAGTGGGAAGCATAGTTTCTCCTTTGCTGCTAATGGACAAAAACCCCCAAAAAACCAACACGTAAAAAATGAGTAAACACTAGAGAAAGTGGAGCATCATGATTTCTTGCAGTGACAAAAGCTGGATGGGCTTAAGCTAGTGGGAAAAATTCAAGACTATTACTGAGGTCTGTGCTCCGCTGTTTGCTCACTGAGCTATGGAAGGAGGAACTGATGAGTTTGTTGTTACAGAGATTGGTTATCCTCCATTTTCTCTGGTTTGGGCTAGGAGTTGCCTCCCAGATTGGAGTGGGCAATGAGCTTTAGAGCAAAATCACTCTGTGAACTGGGGACTTTTAAAAAGGGAACCCTTTAAAAGGTAGGGGTAGAATCATACAGCCCTGGCATTTGCATAGTATTGTTTTAAAGGGCCAGTTTTCTCATGGGTAGCTTTTAGATTTGGGCTAGCTGTCATTCCCAGGATGTGTTTGTAGTTCCCAGTTGTTCATTACGGTATCCTCAGTTTAAGCCTTAACTGTTTCATGAGATTAGATATCACCTCTCTTTTGATAAGAATCATTAATAAATTGCATCCTTTGGTACTGCAGCACTTGATCGGGACTGAGTATCATGACTGTGAATAAATTGTACGATTACTTTTCTTATGCTTGGAGCTTTCATTAAAGCATAACAAAAAAAATTCATTAAAAAAAAACCCTCCAAAGAGAGATAACAAAAACTGGATGCTCAATGGGAACACTTCATGCCAAAATTTTCAAAGACAATATGTTTGCTCAAACGTTTTCTCTGGGTATTTTTTACAGTAGTGTGACGTGCATAATGTTTATGACTGCATTTTAATATAGAAATTCAGGATATTATCCAAAATGGCAGTTTACATTTTTCTAATATGTGGCAGCAAAAACTAATCCTGTGGCTTTGAAACTGGTACAGAATGGATTCAAATCTCAACATCAACAGGTTTTTATTTTCTCTGCTGTACTACCAGATTAAATTATTAATAAACAGTACCTGATTAATTTTTTGTCACCAATGTATTGTTTCTGTCTGATCCACTGCCTTACAATGAATGTAAAAAGTCGCAGATCCATTGCAGTATTTGTCAGCAAACAGCGGAAAGTTTCTGCTCTAAGTCAAAAGTGAAAAAGCTCGCAATTTTGCCTTTTGTAATCACTGCTGATTGTCTCGCTCCGATTTCATTACACCCTAAAACACTCTTGTTTCTGTAACAGCAAGATACCAGTTTCTCCCCCATACTGGTACTCTCAGATGCACGCCAGGTTGGGAGCAACGTAATCTCAAACTCTGTATTCAAGTCCCATGCTGCTCCTCTTCACACACAGCCAAAGTAGCCAGAGCATCGAGTAAACACATTGCAGCCCACCTGACCTCCAAATTCAAGGTTCCAGTGCTGTGCCTAGCCCTTCTAAATAACATGAAGAGGGATCCAGCTGAGATTTTAGTATCTGCCAGGCTCTGCAGTGACAACCTCTTTTCTTTTTCTGCTAGAAGCTGCTTAGCTCCCTATCCTAAAATAAGCAGTTCAGACATCTATCTGAAAGGCACAGCACAGTAGTAATTTAAACAATCATCAGTATTTTCTAAGACACCACAATAAGGGACTTGCTGTTGTGTTTGGATTTCCATTTTCCAAATGCATCAATTTTTTGTTTGCTGAAAAATGTTTTCAGTTTTGTTTTAACTTAAAATTTATGTAGGAAAAAAGAAAATTACTCAATTCTCAACAAGATTCTAAAATACTTTTTTCATATTCTTCATTTATGGTACATGGTAAAAACGTAGACGCTCAGAAAAGCATTTTGGCAATATATATCAATGCAGCTATAGAATACATATTCCAGAATATCCTGGAATACGTATTCTATAGCTATACTTTATTTAATGACAGAGAAAAGGTGATTTGCAATAAGCCACTGTTGCAGAAAGCATTTTCAACTGACCAGTAACTAGATTTTGCAGCTGTAGAAATGAATATAAGACAAATATTGTTTGAAAGAATGCACCCTATATGTTGGTTTCACCTTGCTTTTGTGTATCTAACACATATTGAGTTCAAGGAAAGCAGTTGTGTTCTAGGTATACGCAAGTCCAAGTTTACACAATATTTAGAGTGTTTTGTATGCTGACTCTAGTATTGAACCTAGGACTAAGACTAGTTTCTGTTTTAAAAGTACTACTACCTGTTTTAACTGCATTATCATTTTTTTCAGAGGACTTTATGATCCTGTTTCAAATTTTTAAGTAGAAGCTGATCGTGGTTCTTGAAAGGCTTTTGGGTATCTAACTCCACCTTAATCTCCTACTGAAAAATAAATTGCGGTCAGGTACCAAAGTACTTTTGCCCTGATTAGTCCTTGTAATTTGCAACCATCTTTGCATTAGAAACACCAAAACACCCTCTTGCACAAGAGTTTAAGTCATTTTGATGTAAAATGGTAAATAAGCAGTACAGACCTTTCCTTGTTCGGCAAGCTCAGTTTAAGCTTTGGCCCTGTAAATGCTGTGGATGCTGTTCTGTCGGTACCCTACGGCAAGCAGAAGATCATGGCACCAGACAAAAGCATTTTATTTTGCTTCCTTTCCATATCAATGTGTACAAATACCTGATGGGGTAGGGTAGAGAACATGAAATCAGACTCTTCTCAGTGATACCCAGTGACAGGAGAAGAGGCAATGGGCGCAAATTGAAATACAAGAACTTCTGCTTTAGCATAGTAACAAACGTTTTTACTGAGGGAGTGGACAAACACTGGAACAAAATGCCCAGAGAGGCTGTGCAGTCTTCATGCTTACTTAGAGATATTCAAAATCCAGCTGGATACAGACCTGGACAACCTGCTCTAGCTGACCCTGCTCTGAGCAGGGTGTTGGGTAGATCTCCAGCAGTTCCTTCCTCAACCTTTTTGTGATTCTGTGCCCACAGAAATACCAGCTTCTCTGAACCACACCAATTCATGTTTCTCTATCCCGACAGGGCAATGATTTTCTTTCCAAGCTCATTATGCCTTTGGGGTGTCAAGTTTGACAGTGTGGATGACATTCAGCTGTTAAACGTAGATACCCTAAGGTGCCTTAAATGGCAGTAGGTATCCAAGACAATCTTCCATGGCTGACTGTTATGACCCAGGATTTACAGAAGACTTATAGACTCATGTCCTTCTGGAGTAACAGATGAAGGCCAAGAGGACATCGCAGTGCCTAAAATCATACAAGATGCCTGTACTTAGGCAGCAGAACCTCACCTGTGCTCTTGTTTCTGCAGGATGAATGCAACTAGTTTGTAACGTTCAAGATGTGTCCAAGTCATTTTGACCTGGGCCAGATATGAACTAATCATCTAAGCAGGAAATAGTAATTTCATTGGCCTTCTCCTCATATCACTACATTTTAGTCACTTGTGTTGTGATTCGTCTCACCATTGAACATCTATGGTCACTCTGTGCTATGAATGACAGAGAAATAGACATTCTTGGGGTGCAATTCATCTGACCTGTTCTAAACGTAGGGTCATATCATATGATTCATGGGTTACCTACATTCAGGTCACTGTCCTGATGAGTCATCATCTATTAACACCAGGGGAAACAGGTTCCATGATTTACAAGGCAATGTTTCCTACATATCATAGCCACAACTGCCTCACACTATGTGTTACCTTCAATAATCACCTGAAATGTGGCACGTCCTGTGTTTGCTGCAACTTTGGAATTATAAATGAGTATATTTGAATTCAAAGCCTTCTGGTTTTCCTCCTTTCTCAGCTAAAATTTCGCAGTAACCAGTTTAGAAGATGCTTGGGTGTGGAGGATCTGGTTGAGTTAAGTTTTAACACAAGTAGACAATCGTCTGTACCACACAGATAGGGTCACTGTGCAAGGCGCTGAGCTGGCAGACCCTACGCGTGCCTTTCTTCAATGTGATACACGTGGGAGACTTAGCTCTTGTAAAAGTACAGTGTGATTGCCATGGGCTGGGAGCTACGTCTGAAGTAATTAACAGATAAGTCAATGCCCGTAGACTTTCCTAGCCTAGTTTCCAAGACTAGGTAACCTTGCTTAGGACAGCAAAACAAAACTGGAAAGAGAAATGAATTCTCAGTCTCAATTCTGAAGCCTAGGTACTATTTGACTGTGCTCCATTTAAAGTGTCAATCAACCTCCTCCCCCCCCCCCCCCCCCCCAGTTGTTTTACTGTTCAGCAAGAGTATTTGGAAGTCTGGAAAATCAACACTACCCAGCTGTTTCTCCAGCGGGTCAGCCATGTATTTCAAATGACAGCACGGCATAGGTATGTACCTCAGTATCAAAGAGAGCAGATGGCTTTATGTGTGTGGTCATTTTAATGCAACTATCTCAAATTCAGTCAAAAAGCATATAAGAAAACAGGATGCAGGCCTTCTAGCTCCGCTGATTTTGGAAGGCTTTTGTCACAGTACAGCTGGAGTGAATCAGCTCACAGGAACTGATGTCTGTTGGGTATCAGTTTTGTTTCCTATAAAAAAAAAAATACCAAAATCCTGCGCTGAGGTAACAGTAACTGCCAGCGTATCATGGCATGCTTGCCTTAAAAGACATCTTCCAGTTCTCTGACCCCTCATTTTGTGCTTTTCATCATGGCAATGCCGATGTGCCGCAGCCCACAGGAACGAGGACATATTGCATTTGTGCTGGGCTTCCTTTGGGGGGGTTTGTGGAGGAAGGAGGAGGGTGGCATGTTTTTTTTCCCCAAATGCAGGAGATTTCAAGCTCTCAGAGTGACACACTGCAGCCAATAAATCAGATCACATTGTGTGACTCTATTCATCTACCTCTCACCTCCCATCTGCTCATTTCCCTCTAATTCCCTTCCCATTTCACCAGCACCTCAGGGCTGTTCATCTCCCAGTTATTCATTCCCTTTACAGAACATAATAAGCATTTTTTTTTTAAATCACACCCATGAATTTTTGTATTGACAACGTCTGAGGGGCATTTCTTTCTCTGCCCTCCTCCCTCCCTATCAGACTGCGGAGGAGGGTGCAGCATCCCAGAGTGTGCTCTGCAACATACCTCAAGAGTATGCCTTCATCAGGTGGGAAAACCAAGGTTTTTCCCCGGTATTGAAGAAGAGATGAAGGTGTGGAGGTGTGAAGTAATTGTGGTAAAAGGTGCTCTTCTGTTATCGAAAGCACTTGAAAATGAAAGGCATCAGCAAGGCATCTTGAAAGACGTGCCTGCTCCCGCAGGTGGTGCAGGCAGATGCAGCCAAGCTCTGCTCAGCGGTGCACAACTCCAGCGCAGAAGCCATGAAGTGTGGCACTCTGCCCAGGCTAATAAGCGCTGCTGAAATCTCTTTGCTAATGCAACTCTGAAGCTTCTGCACTTGTGCTGGCTCACAGCTCTGCGTTAAGACAGCGCAGCGTTGTGCCGCAGAGACCTGCCCGGAGGGGCAGCTTTGATACACCAACCACAGCATTTCAAAGAGATGACAGCATCGGTGTCTGGGGGCACAGCTGAGCTGGTTAAGTGATCCACCAGCATGGTGAGCCAGGGGGCAAAGCAGCACGCAAACTCTGGCTTAACCTTGCTGCCAGCCCAGAGCTCAGCCCACGGGACAAGCTGCTGCACTTCCCAAATGGGAGCTGACTTTGTGGCCACCGTGGCATCAGTGACCATCTTTCTCCCTGCTGGTTGGCACATCTCAGGGAGAGGGGTCTGAGGAGTGCCTTGGCACATCAAAGCCAGGGGTGACCCTGGCCCAGATCTGTGCTTAACTACACGTGTGACGAAGTCTCTGTGAGTTCATCTACATCGCTAAAGAGGCAACTGCTGCAGAGTGAACCCCAGCACAAGACCCTCTCATCCCTCTCTGTGCCTGTCAACAGTCCCCATGCCCCTCCTCTCCTGACCACTGGCCCCACCGCAAACCCTGGGCGCCGCTCACCGCAGGGTCTGCACCACAGAGCAGTAGGGATGGCACTGCACCGCATTTGGCTCTAACCATGGCCTGGCCAGCTGTGCACGCTGTCCTGACCCGTCCCTCAGCCCACACCGCACCCCAGGGGACGCAGTGATTACCCTTTGGCATTTGCTGTAAAAACAGTTCTCCGGTGGGCTATGACACCACTCTCAGCTTACTGCAGACACTGTGAAAACACACCAAAATGCTTAAGTATTTGGCATAGCACATACAGTCTTATGCCTTAAAGCCACTGAGACCCAGAGGAGAGCAAGAGCCAGGCGCTATGCAGGGCAAATGCAGCCACACTCCTCTGGCAGAGGCTATCCCTGAGAAATACAGACAGGAGTCGGTCTGTGCCACCAACCTTGGAATTTGGGCACACACCTTGGTCTTTTTTCATCAGTATGGATGTGCCTGATATCTCCTGCTCCTAAGCGCTCTGAGCTTCTCTGTCAAGATCCTGCCTCGGTCACATCCCAAATCCAGGTCAGGGGAAAGGCATGTGTGGGAGCTTGTCCTCTCCATTTTCTTTCTCTTCTATAGACTGACTCCTCCACATGCTTTTTTTCACATAGAAGGAATAGGAGCACCCACTTCAGACAGGCGTTCCTGTAAGACCCTTAATGCCCTGGGGTGCAATATGTCACCTATCAAAAGGTAAGCCTGGTCATGGGGACAAAGACAACACTGCAGCAGCAGTCAACACCAATTTACAGCAGATTCTTTGAGAGCTGCTAAAAAGTGTGCAGAATATGATATCCAAACAAACGAAATTCAGGCCAGGTAATGAAGAAAATTATTTATATTATGTGCAAACAAAAGAAATTCAGGTCAAACAATGAAGAAAATTTTCTTTTCCCACTTTATGAATATTACACACACATACACGCCGTTGTCACCACCATTCACGCTTTTCCTGCTCGTCCCCATTTCCTTGTCCACCAAGCGCTCTTTCTAGTCCGACAGCTTCCAGTCCGACAGCTCAGACACTCCAGGCCTTCACACCTGCCTCATCTTTCAGCCTGCCTTTTTTGCTCCCACTCCAATGACTCCAGTTCCCAATACCCCAACCATATTTGCCCCTGAATCATAGTCTTCACTTCTGTGTGGCAATAACAGGGAAGATGGAGCCCTGAGAGCAAAAGGCGTCAGTCTTCCTACACCCCTGTCCTCATCAGAAGTTCCCTGTCCTTAGCAAGAACAGCACTGCAGAATGAAAGCCACCCTGCAGATGTATTGTTTAGGCTGGAAAGTCCCCCAGAGTGGGAAAAGCCAAAATGTAAGTTGTGGGACAGCAGCGACTCGGCCAGGTGCATGGGGGTGTTGTGACCCCCTGCATTGCGCCCCGGCCCCAGGAGCACCCACTGTTCTTTCTCAGAGGGCTCTTTCCTCGCTCAGTGCTCAGGGTAGACAGTGCTGAGCTAATAAGTGGCTATTTATTTTCCTTTCTGCTAGTGGTTCGGTGTGCGGCTCTGTGACACATTTGCTGCATATTATTCCAAGCCTGCTCTGAAGGTAGCCTTTGTTAATTCCCACCTGAGCTTTTCTGCGGAGTTCATCAATGCAGTACTTGTGTGCCTCTTAAATGCTAATTCGTTTACTGCCATAGCACTACTGTGAGGTTGTTTTTTTTTAATTTCCATTTTGCATGTGGAGAGCTGAGGTGCAGTGAGATTAGGGTCCAAGTTTTCCTCTAATGTGGGGTGCCCATTTCCCAGCGCCGAGGGTCTGATTTTGCAGGGCGCTCAGCATTGCATGGCAGCTTGTGTGTACAAAGCACATGTCCCATTGATTTTTGTTGCAGGTGAGCGCTGAGTATTTCTGGAAATTGGACCCCAAAGTCTACAGCTTGGCAGGCTGAAAATAAGCAATGTGCAATCTCACCACCGGTGTGACGTTTGGTTTAAGTGACTTCCCAGGCCGGCGCAGGCACCTGGGGAGAGAAGGAGAGCAGGATCCACTTCTCCAGGGCTGCACCCAACAGGCTTAACCAAAGGATCATTCCTGGTCTCCATCAGCCCTCTCCCTGACCACCCCCTTTGCTTGCCCACCAAATGTGCTTCCTAGCCCAGCTACTTCCAGACCTTTATGCCTGCCTCGTCTTTCAGTCCGCCTTGTGGCTCCCAGCCCACTGACCCCAGTTCCCAGAATCCCAGCTGGGTTCACCGCTGAGTTCTTTTCTCTCCAATTCTCCTGCCAAACGCGGGGAGGATGCAGCTCAGAGAGCACAGGGTGTCAGTCTGCCAAATCCATGTCTTGCTACAGCCTGGCCTCGTGCAGAGAAAGTTGTTGTGGTCACAAGTAAAAGTTGTAATTACAAAAGCCCTCTGCACCCCATGGCTCAGACAGGAGATGCGCGTTGTGGGCGCTGAACCATCAACCCAAGCTGAACAAGTTTATTTATTCTGGGAGGCCAAGCTAGAGCATGAGGCAATCCTTGGGGTCATTAAACGCTAAAATTAAATATGTTTCTACAGAGCATGTGTGAATTGCCTTTTCAAAGGCTTGTAACTTGGCCAGATGTAGGTGGATTTTTCACAGGGCAGCAAAAGACATAAGTGGTAGAAAACCATTTGTTTTATTAAGTGTCATGTCTCTAATCTAAACTACTGAACTTTTGGCAAATTTATAGCCAGCTGAAGACATAATTTACAATGCCATATTTTAGGCAGCCTGAACAGCACCGGTTCTGCCGTCCCCACCTCCAGCCTGTGTTTGTGTACCCATGCAGTGGTAATCAAGTGCTGTAGACAGATGAAACCAATGCTGCCAACAACCTCAGAGCACAACCGATTTGCTGTCGTGCCCCAGAGGACACCCAGCACCAAGCTCCCTGTCCCTCCTGTCCTCGGTTCAGCCGTGGCTTTGAGACTCTCTTCTCCACTTCAGCTCCTGAGGATATTCTGCATCATCTCCCCTGCAGCCTCCCTGGGACCTGCTAACGTGCCAGATCCACCGGCTCCTTTCCATTTCTCTCTGATGTATTAGCACAATTCCGGTCAAAAGCTATAAAACTGTTCAAGAGCTAATAATCTATGTTACCAGATAATGCATTCATTATGTGATACGCACATCCATGGGACACCTGCTTTACTATCAAGACATGTCACATTCATAATCTGCATACGGGGGAAGCATTTCCGCAGAAGCATTCAGAAATTCTCCATTGTTTGAAATAATTCATAATAAAATAGTGAATATAAGCCTTGTACCATAGGTCTCACGTATTATAGAGCTATTTTAACTGAAAGCTTACAAGAAGTATTTGCCTTTTCCCCCAGCACATGTGGAAAAGCACCCCAGCTACAAGCAGAGCAACCCAGGTGCCATCCACGGGCAGTGAGAAGTTTTCACACATTTTCATACTGATTTTTATTTGCTGGTATTTTACTACTTCTGCAGTAAATTGGTGCTGACTGTGAACCGGCATAAAACATGACCCATAAAAGCAGAAACATATGGCAAAGGAACATTAAGGTCACACCAAGGATAACAACTAGAAAGGTCTGCCTTGCACAGCCCAGCTGGGCATATGGAGGAACCAGTCTGAATAAATAAAAACCTTACATAAGTCACCCCCATGAATGGCCCCTTTTGGATCTAAAACTGTTCCAGTCCGCATTAGTGTGTACCAGTTGTGATACCTTTGCCTCTGGGAGCAGGATCCCATTTCTGAGAGCCAACAATTAGTTTCAGCAACAAGTTCATTTGAAGATCAGTCCTTTTGAAAATGCACACATCAGGAGGCAGTAATGGCAAACCCTAATCTGTACTTTGAAATCCTTTCGCTCTAATCTAGGGCATAAAAATCCACATGTTCTGACCCAACAATGTGGGGCAATGCATTCCAATGGTTTTTTTTCACTGCATTTGCACAATGCCTAATACGGGGGCTTTTGATGAACCATTAGGCATGTCATTGCATCTTTAGGTGCTCAAGTCCTTTAGGATGAGAGGAAATGGCCTCCAGTTGTGCCAGGGGGGGATTAGATTGGATATTAGGAAAAACTTCACTGAAAGAGTTGTCAAGCATTGGAACAGGCTGCCCAGAGAAGCGGTGGAGTCCCCGTCCCTGGAGGTATTTAAAAGATGGGTAGATGTGCTGCTTAGGGACATGGTTTAGTGGTGGAATTGGCAGTGCTAGGTTTATGGTTGGACTTGATGATCTTAAAGGTCTTTTTCAACCTAAATCATCCCATGACTCTATAAGTTTCTACTTCACAGCAGGAAAAGGTAACGGTGTCTTGATGCATAGATTGTACATTTTCACAATTAACATGCTTGGCTCTACTTTAAATGTTTTACCCTAACTCTGAATTTCCTGAATCTCTAACAAGCTTGACTTGCTGATAGTAATGCAATCCATGTTATCCTAAGAATAATTTTTTACTCCAAATTTGATCAAAGTTATCCTTAATTAAAATTTGATTAAATAAAATTGGTTAAACAGCACAGGTTGTTTGGCCAGAATATATATGTAGCTGTTAAGTAAAATTTCCTTTCTCTGTAGGACAATTTTAAATTGCACTAGGCTTTCAGACCTGTTTGCATTGGCAGCACGTTAAAAGCAACTGCTCTTTTGATGCCTGGGAGGGCAGAGAAGGAACATTCCGCTCCCAGGCTGTGCTTGGTGACTGCACAGTGAAGAAACGAAGGCAGAGAACAGTCTTTGTCACTTGGACTGAAGATCGAGTTCAGACATCAAGAAGTGACCCAGATGCAGCTGCAGAAAGGCAGATCTTGTAAAGAAAAGGGAGGCAACGTGTTACTGCAGGTTACTTGCTGCTGCTGGACCCAAATGTAAGAGCAGGGTGATACTGGGGAAAAAGGAACTCTTCAAAGAACTGAGCTCCTTCACATCTTGCCCAGCCACTGAATCCGTCTCTCCAATTGGGGATGCTCGCTCACTGTGGTTAGGTACCCAAATAGCTGCAGACATGCTTCTCCCACTGTGGCTGGCCAAAAGAGTACGCCCTATTGGCACAGCGATATGTTGAGAGCAGCCTCTGACTCTTTAACTGCAAGGCTTAACCATCCACCGTAACTACTCATTACACTGCACACCCAGATAAAACCTCCAGCTGTTCCCAAAAACAACAGCTCATCAACAAAAGCCAGCATGAGTGCCTCAGGCAAATGCTTTGCTTTTGTGCTAGCTCCCTGTTGACTAAAGCAACCCAATGCCCCTTTCTGACCATCAGGGCTCACAGAAGGTTTGGCCACAGCTGAAAGGGAGGTGATTTTCTTCCCTGTGCTCCAACTTTTCACACCATTTAAGTTTCTTCCAAATCCCACAGCTCCTAAGTGGCAGGCTCCCTGCATGGATGCAGACCGTTCAGAAGAGATGGCCCAAAACAGGGGAAGTGTCTGTTGCCATCGCTGCTCCCAGGATTATCCAACGGATGCGGCCAAACTCTCGGATTGAACTGACAGCGATTACCGTATTAATGCTGGTTTGCATGTTTATTACCTTGCCCATTTCAAACTTCACTGAGCTGAATCTTAATAAACAGATATATTCTGAATGGATTTTTGCTATTGTTGCTTTTTTAAATTTTTTTTTTCCCCTGGCCATTAAGACTCATTATGTGGAGTCATCAGCTGTTTTGCTTTGTTTCCCATCTGTTCATACAGTACTT
Source organism: Pluvialis apricaria (assembly GCA_017639485.1). Classification (NCBI taxonomy): domain Eukaryota; kingdom Metazoa; phylum Chordata; class Aves; order Charadriiformes; family Charadriidae; genus Pluvialis; species Pluvialis apricaria. Next base: position 129,947,448 of record CM030008.1, on the reverse strand, counting down.
GGGTTCTGGGATTTTTCCCAGGGTGTGAGATAATACTGCAGATGGGAGTGCAATTTCCACTGTTTTGATTTTGCCCCAGTGGGGCTTCGTGTGGCCACTGGTGGAAAAATGACATTTGCAATGGTTTTGATTAAAGATTTTCCGTATTATAGGAACTTGTCAAATCTCAAGATTTTCAAGATCATATTGCTAAATAGAGTCAGTGGCGTTTTTTTTTCTAAGAGGATTTTCAATGCTTTCCCCATCTGCAATGCCTCCATTCTCTGAAGTAAACAAGGACTCTTTTTAGAGAGCAAATTTTGTGCAATTTCAAGTCACAAGAAAAATCAACCCTGCCTGTGGCTGGGGAGAAGATCACGTTCTGGTCCCATTGCTGTTAAGGGGAGCAGAAAGTGGAACCTAATGAGACATTGAGGGCAAGTCTAGCCTCCTATGACCACTGGTAGCCACCTCATATCACACCTTTCACTCATCTATCAGTTAGGTTGTCATATTCACAGCTGTTTCAGTAACTCAGTAGCAAACCTGCTCCTCCAATTTGTAGCCAAGGTGTACTTTGGTCAGCTTAGACCCGTTTGATCTCATGCCTAAGTTGTCCTTTTTCTCAAACACCAGTTATCTCTCCCCAGTTTTTATTCCCTCCTGTACTTGTAAAGAACCATCATACCCATTTCAACCTTTGCTCTGTGAGGCTGAACAAACGATTATCTTTCATAGCTTCTTGCTGGAAAAATACACTCTCTGCTCTCCTTACCCTCCTAGGAAATCTCAGGTGAACTTACTTCAATTTATATGCGCCTGCCCTGGTGATGAGAGCCAAAGCATTGCTGACAGTCCTGAAGCCAACGTACGGGCAAGAACCTGTTCCAGCTTCACTCCCTCCCACTGCTGCTTGATGCCGCATTTTCTGCTGGTCTGCATTTTGAGATTTATTTTAATTTTCAGGTGATGACTTCCATTTGGTCTCAGGCACATCTTGAAAACGCCCTCTTTCTCCCCCTCTGCATTCATTTTCTAACTTAGATTAAGTGACTACAAAAGTATTTTGGTCAGTCATTCTCTGATTCGATCTCCTGGCATTTTTCTTCCAGAGTTATAATTCCTATCTTGATTTCTCAGCATCTCTGCTACTAAAATTGCTAGACACTATATTTGGAGTAGGTTGTGCCCAGGGTGAGCTTCTCTCTAGGTGTCGGATGGCAGTACTACATTTCACAGGCCCATTCCTCTGTCACGACAGTGCAAGACTCCAAGCTATTCTAGCAGCATTGAGCTCCAAGATTGAGAAAGCTTGAACACACCACTGACCCAGAGGCAGCTCCAGAGAGTATGTGTTTGTTTGGCTTTACAGCAAGTGGCCACAGAGCCAGGAGGGGCAACCTGCAACCCCGCACCTCGTCACGCAGCAGGACAGTGCTGCGGCGGGGAGAACAACCCCCGTCCCCACAGCGTCTGGGGTAAATCCACCTTTCATGAGCACTGCCCTCCCCTGAAGCTAATTACTGGGCAGGTAAACCTGCAGTGATATCTGGGACGTCAGAGAGGAGAAGACCCATAATTGTTCAGCAAGGTTTTTCATCCTTAAATTACAGAAATCCAAGAGGGCTCAATTTTCATGTACTGACCCCGTTCAGAGGAACGTGTGTGCTAAAGAAAGGGTCAGCCACATTTTTTGTTAAACCCAACACTTCAGCATAGAAACACTTACAAAATTATCATGTTCACTCAGGAGTTTAAAGATTTTTACGCTGTGAGTGGAGGAGGAGGGAAGAGATTTTTAACGGAAGTGCAAAATTACTTTAATAAGGGGATAAAAATGATACGACAATTGTGAGGGAATCATATTTACGATGAGGACTAATGCTAGGAGATCACCTACGCCTAGTGTAGACCTCTCTGGAGTATCCAGGAATCTCAACCAAGGCCTGAGACTCTCATTGTGTTAGAGATGTATGAACCTAAAGAAGTGAGGAGGGGGGAGGTTATATAAAGACAGGTAATGCTGGTAGAATTCTGTAGACCTTTTCATAGGCCTTAAATATAAATCTGATCTAATAAATCTAATAAAGCACACAATTATGCTTCCTAAGCATAGGCTTTTACCTCAAGTTAGGCCAAAACGTAATTTCAAGGGAAGAAGAATCAAAGCAAATACTCACAGGGGAAAATCTGTCAAAGCAGTGAACTTTTCACCTCTAACAGCTAGTAATGACCACGGGGTACAAGATCAGATGGTTCACTTAACCGCCAAGTAAAGAAATTAGGCTAAAAGTTAGATCTAGTCTGCCCAGGGGCAACATGACAAATTAGATTCATCTACTCGCCATATTTGTATTAATGCACTTTTGTATTAGTGAACAGATTATAAAAGAAGGCTTTGCCTTGAGGCAGGGTTTTCTGGCACTGAACTCATTTTCAAGCTGAGGTTCTCCCCTGAGGGCACGGTAAGACCCTCTTTTTTTTTGCAGCCGAGAACCTGAGCCTCAGCAAAGATTTACCTGTGAACAGCTCTTAACACTTTGGGGCTTTAAAAACTGCAGATTTCTTTCTATAGAGCTACATAAATTGTACACTCAATATACGTTTTAATAATAATGGAATATTTAGTTAGCTTCTTTCTAAAATCATTCAGTGTGTTCCATTTTTAAAATTAAAAAAAAAAAAAAAAAGAAAAAGAAAAAAAGATGTTTTAAAATCAGCTCTCTGGGACAGGCTCCGTAATCTCATCCTGGCTCCCAGTCTTGGATGGCAGTCAGTAGTGAGAACTGCTGACTATGCAGATGGCCACCCCTCTTCACGCCGTGGCTGCAACGCTGCAAAGGGTCGTAGCCCTGTGGTCTTGTGGCCCTGTGAGCCGTGGGACTCACAGCGCTTAACGTCAGTTGTACGTGTGAGTGTTTCCAGCACGAGGCTTCGCTTTGCAGCTGCAGCGGCGTGGCATCCCTCTGACCTGGGAGGGAGCTGTGAATCAAGAATGCATTTCTTTTTCCTCTGAAGATGAAAGACTTTTAAAATTAATTGCATGACATTATGGCTTGTCTGTGTTGTCAGCTTTGATTCTGGTGTGACAGAATGATGGCCGCTGCCTGTCACGCGGAGTGACGCCGCGTCGGTGAGCACCACGCTCATCAAGTGGCAGCACCGAGTGAAAGCATCACTGCGACCTGCGTGGAAAGCAGTTTTGTGGCGTGTGGTGTGGAGGGTGAAACGAGCGCAGACGTTACACTCCTGCAGGGGAGCCAACCCGGCCACCACTCGCTGCAGCTGGTGTCGGCTCTGCTGTACCACCCACGAACCTGTGCCAGGTATCCAACCCTCCTCACCCATCCCGGCAACCAGCGCAAATTACTGAGGCTGATACTCTCGAGAGGTGTAATTTGAAGCATTCAGAGCTGAATGCACAGCTGCTAGATCTAAAATCAGAGATCTTAAAAAAGAGCAGCTCTGCTGCCTTAGCAAGGCTGGATGGGGAGAGCGGGAGCAGAAGCAGCGGGAGGAGACTCACACATTTTCCCTTTAGAGGGCAGTGGTGTTCATCCTACAAAAGCTGCATTTCCGAGGAGGTAAAACCCCCACCGTTCTCAACTGGGGTCAGCAGCACCCCAGCTGCAGCAGCAAGTGAGAGGAACCAGCACCGGTGTGGTGCTGCTGGCCGCACTGCGCCGTACAGAAGAGCGTCTGATTCCAATATACTTTCTCTGTGCAGGGGCTCATTAATTTCTCCTTGTTTTCCTTCACACTAACCAGACAGGTAATTACAGTTTCACGGAGAGGCTTCCTTTCTCCCGCCACACCGTGAACGCGGTCCAGGGTGAACCACTCCTTTACCATCAACGTTTGCCAAATTACAGCTTCCCTCTGAGTCCTTCCTGCTAGATTTCTGCCAAACCATGTTGGAAAACCTAATAAGAGATGATTTCAAAGGCAGTACTAACCTTTTCATGGGTTTGGGCGAGGCCTCTCGCTCCAGGTTGGAGGATGCATGCTTCACGTGCATGGCATTGTAGGAGGTGTGGGTGTACTCATTTTCGTCGCTGTAGTCAGGACCAAGTAACGTTCGAGCCCACGTCCCCATGTCATACGGAGGAAGAGTCCCCCCGAATTCAGAGGGCAGGCATTCGGGGTGTATTAGCTGGTGAAGGCTGTTCAAGTTGTTACCGTGAAGAAAAATCTTTAAGAAATAAAAAGAAAGTTCAAAGTCATCATCAATTCGTTACTTCATCAAGTACAATAATAACAGCACTAATGAGGTGGAGAGCGTCATTAGTTGATGCTGCAGTTTCAGGTGGGAATTTCTGGCTTGGGCGAGTCGGAGGGGAGGGATTAGCTTTGGGATGTGCAGCTGTGGAATTAGGCTGTCACTGTAAACACTTCTGAAAACCCCGATTCGCTTACTTTCGGCGCGTGACACTTTCACTTTCTTAAGTACCAGATCAGGGAAAGCACAAGTCAGGAATAATAACTGATTACTTCCACTAGAAGAGGATATAGACTTGTACGAAGAGCAGTGAGAAGAAAAGGGAGATAGTGGAGCTTACTGAAAGAAGATGTAAAAGTCCTCAACATCTGAGAGGGTAACGCAGTCCTGCACCCCGGGACTGACATTTCCCAGGGGTGTAAGTCTGTGTCACCACTTTATACTGCTTCAGCGACGTTTGTTTCTCTAATCCCTCTTTGTTTTCAGGCTGGTACCACCCTTGCCCTGCTTGGTCAGAGACATCCCAGGGTGGCCTCTGGGTCCTTCTGAGAGATGTTCCAGTGGTTGTTCGGTGGACTGCAGTGGACAAATGGCCAAGATGACCGCAGGACCACAGTTCACATGGGTTTCACTTCTGCAGTGTGAGCAAACAGCCTTCGGGCGTGGGCATTTTTTGTGGAAACAAGTGAGTTACCACCATGTGAAAACAGTCAATTTGGTGAAGGAACGAAATAGGAAGTTTTACTCCCACAAAAAGGGTTGAGCTGAAGTTTCCCTCACTGCAGGTGACCTCAGCCAGGCCTGATAATCCCTCTACGTTGCTAATTCTCTCTATCCCTCAGCATGTCCCATTAAAATGTATCTACACTTTGTTAGTGATAACAGCTTTCTGGTCCCTGGCTGAGTTATTGATTCAATCCAGACCATTGCAAACTCTAAGTTTTAATAACAGCATCAATTCTCTGAGGCCATATGAAAAATGCAGAGAGGAAAAGAAGGAAGAAAAGAAGCAGGCAGCTACTCAGCTACCCCTGCTCTCCAGTTTCCTATCCCCCCCCCGCCCCAGCCCCGTCTAATTACCCTTTTCCTTGTCTTGTCTTTGAGGAACGGTTTGATTAGCGTGTACAGGGCATGGATGTACCAGGGCTGGTTGACAAAATGGACTCCTCCAAAACGGGCAGGAAAGCTGTCCTACAGAAAGAAAGAAAAGGAAGGCAGTTAATAGATGCAGTGCTTTAGTCAGACAGTCAATAGGATGAAAGTCAGAGGATGAAGTCTGCCTCTTCCCATCTGCAAATGCGCACTGGGCTTGCTGGGAGGGGGCAAGAGGGAGGTAGAAAAAAGAAAGGCGCCTTGGAAATGTCTGCATCAGTTTCCTCTGTGAGCAGACGCAGTCCCTTCTCCCCTCCACGCACTAACGCATCAATTACTGATGATTTAAAGTAGGCTCTCCAGCCACTTCGCCTGAACGTTTTTTAACTTCATCAGGGCATCTGACTTGGCTGGGATGGGAAGAGAGAGGGGCCCGATGAGCACCGCTCCTTCGAGGAGAAGCTTTCTCATTTCTCATTGTGCGGCGCAAGGCGAGCCCCCGGTTCCCACGCACATCGCTGCGCACAGCTCACCTTTTCACCCTTCGGCCTCCCAGCCTCCCCCTTGCTAAAATCATCATTACAATGGCTGACCTTTCGGGGTGAGCGAGCAGCACATTACAGGGAGGAGGATGGGTGGGAAATGCTGATAAGTGAAGGTGTAGGGAGAGCGCACCATGACGGCACCATGGAAACTGACGGAGCCCGGCGCTCGCTGCCAGGCTGTGCACAAACACCCTCGGCATTAGCATGCAGGTAGCGTCCCGCCGGGGAGGTGTTTGCAATAGCGTCCCACTCCGCTCAGCCAGCATGGCACGCTTAATAAAAGAGGAGGTTGCTGGCGTGTCTTTAAAGGTTATTGTATACTGTGACGGGTATTTTGTACCTACACCCTCATCTAACAAACGTCAGTCAGTCAGGGAAGAGCCAAGGATTTTTTCGCATTGCATAAATAGCGGGACCACCGCTGCTCCTGCGTGCAAATACGCTTCCAGCGAGAGGAGAGTGCCTGTCTCTCCCCTGTGAAGGGAGATCCTGATGAAGCCGTCCTCATCCTGCCTGTGTTCCTAACCCTTCCGTCTCAGCACATAAAGACAGAGCATAATCAGGTCTCTTCCTTCAGGGCTTTGGCTTCTGGGCTCAGGCCGCTTCATTCCCCCCCCACAATTAACACGGGACACCCTGGGGCTTTCTCTCACCTTCCTCCGGAGCATCAGAGATTGAGCACAGCTGGTGAGGATATGGGGTGGATTTGTGAGATGATATGGAAAATCTCCTTATACACCTGCTCGGTATAGCTTCTGCGCCACTTCAAGGTCTAATTGTTTCCCAGATTGAGCACTATGTAGGCGTCCCACCGCCCCTCACCATCCAGGGCAGACTGGCAGGACTCTCTACGCTCTATAGCACTGGCCATGGACTACCCTGGCAGTCATCTTAACTGTACTTGTTTGTGAGCAGCCACAAGCATTAAGTGATGCCTTTTTGTTTTGCTATACAGTAAGTATAAGCTGCGTACACCTTGGACACATCAGTTTAGCTGAAATCATTACAAATCTCAATATTGGATGCTCCGTGCAAGATTAGTGGATAGTCTGGCCAGCCCACAGGACACCAAGCAGTGTAACATAACAGGTGATCCCATTTTAAATCCCAGAAAACTATGAGCTGAGCTGTTTAAGGGTAGCACACGCTCTCTTGAGATGTTCATTCACTATAAAGATTGTATTTCCATCGCTGCTGGAATATTCATTAGAGTTCAGGGACACAACTCTGACTGATATGAACTTCTGCAGTGCTGCAGGTTGCAGTGACTTCAACTGGGCTGTACTGAGAAACAGCTGCAGAGAATCTGAGCCCACCTAGAAAAAACACTGACCAACAACAGAAGTGTGAAGGGAAGCCCAAAGTGATTTTCTACCCTACCTAAAATTGGGTTTTAGAGCAGACCAGAGACAAAAATGCCCATCTCATGCAAAACTCACATATTCTGTTGCTTTCCTCCCACATGGGAATGAAAATCTGAAGATTTGAAACTTTTCACAGAATAGTCTAAAAACAATAGTATTAAATATTGTAATGTTCCATAGTATTATTTTTTTAAAATTCCGTATTTGTCCAGATGGCTGCCACCCCACAAGCTGTATCTCTAAGGCAGAAGTTTTGGACTCCTTTGCTCTTTGGGGCTACGCTGTCACAGCCATCCCAGGTTGTACCATAGTAGCACAGATCAGTGTAGAAGATACAGGCTGAGTTTGAAGCAAAGGACGGTAAAGAAGTAAGAGATGGGATGCAGGGGAACAACTTTAAGACACAGAGATTTATAGGGACCCAAAGAGTAAAAATTGTTTTTTCTTCTTACTAGACTGCACAGATGATATTAATCACAATCTTCAGTGAGAAATATCAGTCAGACTTCATTTCCAAGGTGGAACGTGGTTTTTTTTGGAACATATTGACCAGCCTTAATGATACTACATTACCTGGAAAGGTCTGAACGCTGAAAATTATAGGAACCAGCTGGACATTTAAACTGGAAAAGGTTGACTAAGGAGGAGGATGTCCTATATAGAACATGAATTTTATGTCCACCCAACATAGAGTGTTGAGTCCATAAACTAGATTCTGTCTGGTACATCAGTAGATTAAGTGTTACAGGAAAGCTGCTCACATAACAGTTTTATTTAAAGGCAATTGCTTTCTTTTCATTCTGAAGGTAGACCTGAGAATGCACAAAAACCCTTGAAAAGGCAGCATGATGGCCAGGAAAAAAGCAACAACCAAAGAACATTTTTTGTGTGTGTAACTTTCTGCTAATTTTTGTTCCTTACTGTATTAAGCACAATGAGCCCGATTTGACCTTCATCCCTCAGTCCACCTGCATTTGTAAGGCTGTCAATTAGAACAAGGACAAAGACATATTTTATTATTTTTTTTTAAACCAAAGAAATTTGATATGGGAATCATCCAGACACTGTTTGGAACCGCAACATACCAATTTTGCAGAAGTCCCTAATTAGAGCAGAGCTGTCTTGGAAAGAAAAGCTCCCGTCTGGAGGTCTGCCTTGCGCAGTTCCAGGAAGATGTATGAGACCTTTCCCACACCCCACTTAGTGTCTCTGCTGCTTTCCCTGGGGCAAGGTGAAAGTAGCTGAAATTGATTTTCTGCTGGAGAGCTTTTGCTTTTAGGAATTCTCTTTTGATTTCTCGTGTCTTGCGATTCCTTGGGAAGGTGTATTTTATAATGAGGTACATTTTTTGGAGCCTGCTGTGAAAAGGACCCTGGGATCATGGAGCCTTTTCTTAACCTGATTCCTTATTAAAAATACCGAATCCTGAGTTTATACCATTTTACTCCAACGGCATAAATAAAAGATAGCATGCAGCAATTAGTCTAACTATTTGTGGGCACTACTGTCATTTTATCTGAAAATGAGGCTAGACGTATTAATATGTTGCTCAGAGATGAAATTGCAGCGTGACTAAATACGTCCAACCCAGTGCTAATCTATCTAACTTGCTACTCAGAGATAGCAGGGAAGAAACATTGAAAAGACTCCAGATACCTGCGAGGACAGCGAGCTCACTCCAGAGTCAGACCAGGTCTTCTTCATTGGGACCTGAAGAGAACTAAACCAAGGAATATATCTAACCATACTGCAGTAGCACCTTTCCCAAAATGTGAAGGTAAAACATAGAGAAACAAAATTGTCCAAACACAGGGTTTTAGTTGTTCCTGGTGATTGAATGAAACTGGTGCCAAAGGTGGGTCTATTTTTTGCCTGAATTGTCTTTTTTTAACTTTTTTTTTCTTTATTATTTTCAGTTATTCCCCTCTGCATCATCCCCAAAGGAAAGAAAACAATGAACGCTTGAGTGCCACAGTGGAGCTGCCACAGACACCCCAAAATCCATACAGGCCTCAATACACCTTTCATTTCAGGCTGGAGAAGTGTCTCCAAGCTTGCAGATCAGAGCAAAAAGTTACAGAGATCATTGTTTCCCTTCTCCAATGAGACATCCTATGCAGGGAAATTTCTGAATTGAAATGAGCCTGTGACTAAAAACCCTCAGTACATAATGTTCCACTAAATAGCTCGGGAGCGATAGCTGAGGTGAACAAGAGAGAATTTTTCACTATTTCTGCCTGTTCTTGCCTTCATGACATCTATTTCTTTTGGCATGAGTATGCATCAGAAATCTTTTACTGTTTTGTTGTTCTGAACTGCTTGAAAGCTAAAAATTAAGATGATCTTCCAGCATCTACCTCACACCAAAGTGTGGCAGAAAAGCAAAACAATCTTTGGAATACCAAAATCAGGAATAAATCAAACGTGATGCTCAGAGCCAATCTTTTCGAACTGCATGAATTGGTTTCATAGACCAACGACCTGAGCTCAAAAACTAAATTACAGCGTATTTCTAGGTTGCAGGACATCTGAATTTTGTGACACAAATGTTTTTAAAATGCTTTCATAACTTCTACCCTTTGCAATCAGAAAAGCAAACACCCGTCCTGCCATCCAAATGTACTTTAATCTCGACCATACTTGCCAGTTTGCTGCAAATCAAAATATAATCCCCTTTGAAAGAAAATAATTTCCCTCAGATTCTGGAATATTTAAATCATAAACAATACTGTTTAAGCCTAAAGGTCATTTAAACTGAGGATAAAACTAGCATCTTCATGCCTGTGCACTTACATAATCAGTCCCCGCAGTGGATTAAAGCTCCCACAGACCGTATTAATAGTTCAGGAAGATTTTATTAATAGTTCGGTGATAGTTTCTCCACAGAGAGTTTCCGTGAGTGTGTGATTTTAATGGATTGGCACGATAAGGGAAGGAGGCTTTCCGCTCTCCAGCTCTGGGTCCAAATTCAGCCTCTGAAGCAGTGGCAGTGGTTGAAAGTTGTTGTCCCCCGATTTTACGACTTTGTCAGCTATTGGCTGGGTTGTGTCTATCAAAAATATGTTCCTGAGGGTATTTGAATGAATGCCATGTAGCGCTCCTGGTGCTATGTGTTATAGTATGTGCTAGGAGAAAAGGTAAAGTGTGTTCCCCCCCCCACAAGACAGCTTCAGCTTCTAATTTTAATGCAGCTCCTAAGAGGTGAATACTTCTTTCGGGAAATCCTGCGGGCAGGACGTGGTGGGAGGCAGTGGCAGGGCTGGGGGCTGCAGGGACCCCGGGACCGGACTGCTCCCACAGCTCTCCGAGCCATTCCTGGGGCTGCGGGAGCCAGCGCGGATCCCGCTCGCCTGCTGCCGTGCCTGCTCTGAGCCTGGGCACGTTTCAAATCTTTGTCCGGACATGTTGCTCATCTTTCCGTTATCTCTTTTTGCTCCCCTGTGCTTTTGAAGAGACAGGAATGCAAAATTAATGTTGCCAGTGGCAATAATTGTAAACCCGTTTGCTTCTACCTTGGCATGCCCTCAGAGTACACAGAGCTTGGAAATAGCTGCGGAGTAGGGGAAAAGCATTTTAAAAAAAAAGACATTAGTGGTAGCAATACGGCAATGTTGACCTGCTCAAAGATGACCGTAAAAAGAATTCTTGCAATCAGAAAGAACTCATTGATTCAGGGTAAACTATGACTGTAACTGCTCACACCAAAACGCTCTCTTTTCTCTGAAGCATACAGTAGCAAAGGACTGGAGGAAAATCACAGGAAAATATGAGTGCTTGGTTTATTTTTACACTGCATACCCGCATATGTAGATGAGTACACTCTGAAGTACTGCTGTCAGGGAAATGGAACTGAAAAATGAACACTGGGATGCATTCTCTTAGACATTTTTTCATTATGTTTGTTATCTCTCCTGCTACCCTCAATAACTTTTAAAATTCAGTCATTTGCAGTGGGTTTCTCCCAGTCATTATTGCACATTAGTGAGGTCCTACAGAGCATCTGTTCATGGGTGTTGGCAGATGGCACCAATAAATCAGGTTATAGAACACAGATTTGCTCAGTAAACTTTGATTTGTCCTGATAGAATCATGCTGTCATATCATCTGGTCTAACAAAATAACTTGTAACCTTGGGGCAAAAGGGGGATTTCTTCACTACCTTTTTACAAGAAAACACTTAGCTGAACCAGCTCAGAATAATTTAGGAACAGAAAATTTCCCACAAGCAGTGACTCCGCTGGATGAACACCATAGCCGGGTGCTGCTTTTTTGCTTGGCATGTGCCCCTGTTGATTTCCAAGTGTTTCACATACTTAAGGCACAGACTGAGGCTCCCTCCAGAAAAAACGATGAATAAATTATGCTGATAGAGAAACAGCAGGTTCGTTCAGGGGCTTGGTTGAGGAGCTACATGGAGAAGAGAAGAATTCAAAAGGTGATTAAAAAATAATAATACAAAGAGCACTGCCACGCTGATTTGGAAGTAGCCCACTCACGTGTGTGACTGGGGTGTCACAGTTTGCTCTAGATTAGGTCAGATTAGGAGAGGACAGGTCAGGGAGCTTCTGGTGGAGCAGGAAGAGTGAAAGTCACAGGACAAGCTGAGGAGGGGTAGATTGGGTCACAGGAACAGGAGGCAGCATAGGAAGGGACATAAATTTGCCAGAGGCTATTTTTCAGTGTTAATTTAGGAACTTGCTATGATTTTGCAGCCAGCTCTAACAAACTGGGCTAAATTGCCTCCAGTGTCCTGTTTTTTGGTGTAAACTGTAGCTCAGAAACACTTTCATATCCAGCTTCCCTAAGTGAGGGTGACTGCAAGCTGAGTCGCTTCTATTCCTGTATCTCCCTGAACATGAACGTCTAAAATTAGTTGTGGGGGAAGGGAAAAGCATCAGGAAGATCATCAAAGCTGAAAGTAGTTTAGGGCTTAATTAGGAACTGCAAAATGCACTGGGCACAGTGCAGTGCTTGCTGGACGAACGCAGGTGCTGCTAGCTGATGTGTGTCATGATGCTTTGCTCTCCCAGGAATACCAAGCCCTTGGCTGGCTGTGACCTACAAGCTTTGGTTGCTCACTCAAAATCATCATGAGAAGAAAGTCTCCATGCAAACATCATGTTTCAGAGAGAACCGACCTCCCTCCAATCCTTTCCCTGGCGCCGGGAGTTAAAGCAATGCTGTTCATCTCTGAGCCGTCGGTGGGTTGTGTGGGTGTGAGTTGCTCTCAGTTTTGGGTGTCTGACAAAGAAGTGTTTTTTTTTTCTTGTAGCCAGATTTTAATGCAGAACCTTCTGAAGCAAAATGGCCACCGGCAGAATGAGCATATCCAGCAATGAAAGTAAAAGTCAGCATTAAGACGTCTTTAAGAAAAGACCACCCTAATCTCCTTGCACTTACAAAAGGATCCACCCAGGGAGTGCTGGGGTTAAAACATTTGGCATGGAAAACTCGACCCAAAAAAATGTTCTATTTTTAGTACACGCTTTTTGAAAAATAATAACTTAAAGGTTTTTTTGAAAACAATTTTTAAAAGTTAAGCTTTAAACAGAATTAATTATCACCATTAACTACTGTAGCCAAAATCTACAATTTTCCTCAGCTGACCTGATTTAAACCTCTCTCTCCTTAGCTATTTCTGTTCCCACAGACTGGCCTTGCACCCATCCTGAAGGGTAGTAGATCTGTGGGACACTGTGGTTGAAAGCACAGGGAGTGAAGGAGTTAGGGCAGGGAAGAAGATGCCACTGAGGCAAAACCACTAGGATTTAAAAGGCTGTTGAAAGGAATGAATAAAGTGCATGCAAAAACCCAGTCCTGAAAAGGACAAACTACAGCACCTTATTTCTTGTGCAGCACTATTAGGATTTTAAACATAAAACCCCATACAAAGTCTTCCTCTTTAGATATGCATTGTTATGCTGAGAATCGACATCATATATGTAAAACACTTACTCTATATTTTCTTCGCATCGCCACTTGCAGTATCTATGTATCTGCTCCCTGCCAAAATAGCCGTGTTCTGAGCAAAGGGGCAATGAAGGCCAAACTGTCATGGTGAGGACAAATGCCCACAGCATTAGTTAAAGTCAGTGAAATAAAAGCAATTAAAAAAGGTCTTGTGGCACTTGCCTTTCTTCTCAGGAGACCTATTGACTTTGCAGAAAAGCTTTCCATCTTGCCTATGAAAGCGCCAAGGTGTTACACAGAAATCGTACAGTCGTATTACACTTGTGTCGTGATTGAAAGCTGATGATGGAGAAAAGGAGATTTTGTTATTTATAGTGCTCGGCAACCTATTTGGCGCTGAACAGAAGTCTGCTGTAGCTTGGCTTGAACAAAGCCTGGAATCATCTTAAAGCTTTTGCATGTGCATTCATATATAGAGTGGCATGTAAAGGAGATTATAAACTGTTATTGTCATAAGATTATAACCTAGAAATAAAAATGGGTTTTCTAACCCAGGTCAGAAAAAAAATGATCAAGCAGTTTTTTGGGCATTTGTTGACTAACTGAAACAAACTATTTGACAGAGATTATTCCTTTTCCAGTAAATTTCTCTGCATTTAGCAAGAAGTTAAGAAAATCTTTTGTGTTGACTTCTCCATAACTCCTTGAAGGTATCTTTGCCTTCTAGCACCCATTTTCTCAAGGCTATCTGCTAAACAGAAGCTAGATTCCAATCTTATGTCACTAAGAATTTCAGGTTTTACCCTAATTTGTTTAATATTGGAACCTCATTTTAAAATTGAAGGTTTCCCTTCGCCTAGCTCTCACACAACCCCTTTTTTAAACAATTTCTATGGTGTCTGTCATCCTCGATGAATGTGCCCTGACGAGTGTCCCCCTGGTGAAGATATTTTTTCAATTCTTTTTTCTCTTTCAACGGGAGAGTGTGTGTGTGGATGGGGGGAGGGTGTGTGTGAGAGGGTGTGTGTGATGGAGGGAGGGGTGTGTGAGAAAACCCTGTGGCCTACTTTATTTTAAAGAGAGTCAAAATGCTAAATGCCTGTGCAATGGTGGAAACCCAGCTTTGGGGGGATTCGGTACGAGGCAACTCATGCTGCATTAGATAAAAACCTGACAACAGCAACAACTTTGCTTCATGTACAACCTCTTATTCTTCAAAACAATAGAAGCCTAGCAAAAAAAATCTTATTATTTGCATTATTCAGTCTCTGTCCTTGTTCTAATATCTTAGTGAGCGTGCATAGCTTTCTTGTCCCTCCATACTGAAGGGAAACTTGTTTCATACATTCATGTCTCACAAAGTCCCACATAGTCTCAGAACTGAATTGACAGGAGCAGACCAACCTGTTGGCAATGCAATAAAATAGAATATCTTTGTATCTGCCCTTTTGTAATCTCTTTCTCTTTTTTTTTTTTTTTAATAATGGAGCAGTGCATTCATAATGAGAAACCTGACTATATTTGAATGTCCTTGAAATAAGTTTTGAGAACAAAAAAACAGTAATACTAAAGCTCTATGTGAGAAGATGTAAAGATACATGTAAAGCTACTTCGTGGAAAACATTTTTAGGACAGCTGATTTTACAGTGTCAGACAGCATTTTAAGTTTCATGACATTTTCTATGCCCTGCATTTAAGAAACAAGTTACAAAGACCATTTTGCAGTCAAGAGCCTTGTACTGTGCGGTGCAGAGAACACACCAATATTTTTCCCCCATGGTCATAAAAGTAGGCATTGCTAATAGCACCATCAATACCGAAGATTGTCTGATGCTCCATTTACATTTTGTTACAACTTTGCCACAGTTTTACATCTGGGGCTCAAACATTTCAACAGGGAGCTAGACACATTTTCTGTGGGGACAGTTTTGAGGTGAAGATGAGGAAGTGATTTGAGTGTTTCTCAATGGTCTTGGAGGGGAAACACTGTATTCTGCACTTCAAAAATATTTCTATGACTACTGGAGGGTGAAGATTCAAAGCTCAAAGCTTTTGGGGCACAGAACCAACCCTTCATACAAGGTTTTCCTAGTGCACATGGTTTTACTGCCCCAGTGAGAATCTGCAGCTCCATGTGTGCATATGTCAGAACGCATTCTAGGAAGTTTGGAGGTTGAGAGGTTTCATAATCTGGACTAGTCATCATGATACCCTCTTGCCTTAAAACCTATTATCAGTCAAAATCCTTAGAGTTCATTAGCTATGTTCTCCCAAGAGACCAGCGTCAGCCCGGACCAGCGGGTGGGAGGCAGAGCTCTCCCCACAGGGGTGGCTCCTACAGGTGTGGCAAAACACAGGTGGAGTCAGGGCCTCCTGAAGTTCTTTGATACCGGGATTTCTCCTTTTCCAAGTGTGTGACTTTACCATTTTAATGTTCTTTTCGTGCTGTGTTCACCACCTAAAGCAATGCTAGGTGACAGCCAGTGCTGCTCATCACATAATCACTCAGAATCCAGGGCTTTTATCAGTCTGGCAGTGTTAAATGCTGCATAAACTTTGTACTCTTTGTTACGCAAAATACATGCTTATACTCCATGCAACAGCAACTTCCTTTCAGTTCACACTTCTTATTTCTCACCACCTTGCTTTACTGCAACCTTAACTCTGACTTCAAAACAACTTCAAAGGATAGCGGTAGGAAAATTACATCTGCTGTCTGTGCAGGTGCAAGGAAAGCAGGGCACTAATCAGTGCAGCTTCCCAGCCTTTTCGTTATCATCAGCCAAGCATGGATATCAGACTGCGGGGATAATTCCAGGGCACTGTTTCAGTCCTTTGACCTCTTCGTGTTATCACCTACTCCCACTACAGTCCTTGAACAAGAGGAGTCTGGGGGTTACCGGTTAAGTTTACTGCCCAAGTAGTGCTTGCACTGCCTATGCAGACGGTTATTCTTAATTGTTTTTTTTTCAGGCAGCACAGTGTCAGTTTGTACCTCCATTCTCCGGTTCTACTCTTAAAAATTTGTTCTGATTATTTTTTCTAAGGCCAAGAGCAGAAAAAAAAGACTTTGAATTTGCTAAAACTACAGCTAGCAGGAAAGTGTGACCCCTCTTTCTCACTCACCTCAGATTAAACAGCCATACAAGTTTTCCTCTTCCTCTTTCTTTTCATATTGGATTAAATTCACACATTAAGCACTGTTACATGAAGTCTTAAATGAATTAGGCTTTTTCCACCCAGAGACTTGAAGTATTCTGTGTCATATCCCTGAAGGTCGTTAAATTTGCTGGGTGGATACAGGGCAGTCAGTTTGTACCTTCTGCTTTGAAGGCTTCCCATCGAGAACTCATTCCACCTGAAGGCATGCAGCAGCCTATCCTCCTTGTTAAAGTCCAAGCGCTTTAGTATTGCTCCCTGCTTGAGTATCAGCATTTGCAAATCAGTGGGTGTCATTTACCTTGAGCTTAGCAAGGCTTTAGGCATGGTGGCCTATATTGTGCCTCTAGCAATTTGGAGAGATTTTGTTTGGAGAGGTGGAATACAGAGTGGGTGAAAATTTGATCAGATTGCTGGGATCCAAGTGTTGAGATCAGAGGTACAAAGTCTGCCTTGTGGTCATTTACTAATGCTTTTTCTCTGGGTTTGATACTGGAGCCGGTAGAGCTTAATGTCTTTATAAATGCCCTGGGTGATGGTAGGGAGTAACTAACCCCCAGAAGCTTTGCTGATGGTACCAGGCTGTGGAGTACAGCTGATGTGCTGGAAGTTAAGGCAGTGAGCCCCTATTCAGAGAGATCCCTGACAGGTTGGATAGATGGGTTGCTGGGAATCACATCAGCAAAGGCAAAGCGTTTTGTCTTAGAATAACCCCATGCAGCAGGACAGATCAGGCATTGAGCAACTAGAAAGCAGTTTTGCAGAAGAGGACCTGGGCATCCTGGTGGGCAAGTTGAATGCAAGTCAGCAGTAGTGTACTCTTGTGGCAAAGGTGACCACCTGTGTCCTGGACTGCACTAGCAAGTGGGTGAGGAAGGTGATCCTTCATCTCTGTTCAGCAACTGTGAGACCACATGTGGAGCGCTGTGTCCATTTCTGGGCTCCCCACTGCAGGAGAGGCAGACATACTGGAATGAGTCCATTGGAGGCTGCTGAGATGGCTAGACGCTGGAGCAAGTGGTGTATGAGGAAAGGCTTGGAGAACAGGGTCTGTTCAGCCTGCAGAAGAGAAGGTTAAGGGGGAATCTCACTGCTCCCTGCAACTAATTAATGGGCACCTATGGAGATGACAGCCAGACTTTTCTCAGGGAGAAAAGACAAGGTAATTGACCTGAGTTGCAGTTGTGGTGGAAAGCCAAACCAAATATGGAAAAAGTTTCATGGCGGGCACTCAAACACTGGAACACGTTTCCTGGAGAGGCTGTGGAAACCCCGTCCGTGGAGATGTTCATACCTCAGCTGAACAAGACCCTGAGTGACCTGATCTAAACCCAAAGTTGGATCTGACTTCGAAGTTTGCCCTCCTTCAAGCCATGAATGGGATCAGATGACTTTTGGAGATCCCTTCCAATCTTAATCATCTCATGATCCTGTCGTATTTTATATGTGCAGGTATGCATGCATCTGAGGTTGTCAGACTGTTCCTGCTCTGTAATTTATTTAGTCGTGTTCCACACTTATCACCAACTGATTTCTGGTTACTCAGGGCTTCAGGATGCAGCTTCCATTTAAAGCTGAAGCTTTTATCATTTTTAATATATGCCACAGAATTTATTATAGACTAATGGGCAAGAAGGTAAGGCTTATTTAAGATATGCTTTGCCACAAAACCCATATTATGAGCACAAACGACAGCAATAAACAAAAGGAAATAATCTGTTCAGACCAGAGGAAAAATCTATATCGCTAACTCCCTGCATTGAACAGTTGTTCCAAGAATGAAGAATTTCCTTGTTATCAGGAATGTTCTGGGTGAACAGAAGTCATCAGAAAAGCTTCATTCCCTGTTAACTGCTACACCATTCGACACATGCCCCAATGCATATTAATCCCACTTATGTCCATCAACTTAATTAAAACCTCTCCATTATTGAAATCTATAACTGGCACAGAAAAGTATCAGAGCTTAGGAAAGAAAGAGTGCTCATTTATGTTGTTCACTGGACAGCTTTCCAGTAGTGCTATCTTGTTCCTGGTAGGAAATAAATAATTTCGTCTGGAAATCCAGCAATTTGGAAAACACTTGGGGATTGCAACTAAAGCCAACCTTTGTCTGTGAGAGTTAGTGAGAAGTAAGTTAATAGTACTGCTCAACACATTGCAGATGCTTGACTGGGGATTCTTTTTTCTTTCTCCTTTTCTTTTGGCAATGACACACTTTTGTCACATATATGCAGTACACCTTTGCACAAAAATTCAAGATAAGAGCCACTGACAACACACTTATAATGCTGAGGTTACACTAATATCTTGCTTCCTCACTTCTATCAGGGAAAAGTCTTGCTGGGAAAGTCAGTTCACTGCTTATTAGTATCATAACCTCCAAAATTTTAAGACCAAATCGTTAGCAAATTTTTTTCTTTTTTCCCCTAATTGTCTGCTCCAGGCACTGTATTATTTCAATTTTGAGTTTAAAACAAATCTCAGGCACACTGTGTTTTTGTACAATCTGGGAAGGATTACTCTATTAATTAGGCTCTGCTATTTGAACTGGTCGAGTTGTGACGGGGCTCAGGTTATGAAAGCCTGCTCAGTGTGAAATTCATCACTGAATGCAGCAAATTCTTCACTCAAGGTGATTATTGAACAACTCATTTTACGGAGAATAAACAGCAAGGAAATATCCTAAACAGAAAAACAGAGAAGTTAAAAGCTTTGCCACCACCAAAATTCTTTCAGACTACAGAAGATAATTGGAGTCATTTGCCTAGTACTTCAGTTTGTATCCAGAAGCCAGAAGTGCCACTGGAAAAATAGCTTAATTTCTGACATAGAAGTTCTGAAGCACCTTGATTGTTAAAAATATTTTCCCATTAATTTAAGCAGAGGAGGCTAATTATAAAAGATTATAACAGCAACTTGAGCACTACTCTCAAGGTAAAGTGAAACATATTAGATGTGTGTTTTTAAACAGACATTACAAAGAAGGTGGTAAAAATAAAATTATGTTTGTGACTGTTAGAAAGCTAGAATCAGTTTTTCAGTCTTGTGGTAAGATCACAGTTAGATTCTGGGAAAAATCATTCAAGGCAGCGTCTACTGAAATACTCAGAATCAACTTATGGCAAAGCAATTAACATTTCTAAAGCAATGAAGGACTTGCCTGAAGTTTGAGGAGATTAGATGTTGTTTTGATGCTCTGGACATGAAAAGAAACCCACAGTGTTTCTGCAAATGAGATTGAAGCAAGAAAGCATAATGCAGTCAGTGTGGGAGTCCACAGAGCCTAGGACTCTGAGAAATTCAGAGTGGACAAACAACTCATGCAAGACAATATCTGCCATTTCTAAAAGGATCACAACACTACACAGGCATTTACAAACATTAGCAGAGATCTGTAGAGGAAGCAAGCAGATTTCTTCATGGGAGTCATAGAAAACAGCATAGCAGAGGGTGAACTGACTGGCCACCTGAAGGCCCACGGGACATGGACTGATTTTCCGTGATGTTTAGGTGCACCAGGGACACCAATACCATCAAAGACAAGTCACTGATGGTAGGAGTCAATGAAACTCTGGTCTTACAGAGGTAAACTTTATTCCATTGTAGAATCATGTCAGTAAGTGCTTGGATGATGAAAAATATTGAAAAGTTAAAATTTATAATAGTACCAGAAGGAAAAAGATGCTTATTATTGATTTTAAAAGATGCCAATTTCTGGATCTCAGTGAGTGAATTCATTCAACGGACAGACAAATGTTGACAATGGAAGAGGAAACTAAGGATGTTTTCAGGAAATACAGGAATGCTCAACAGATTATGGAATAGAAATGAAAGAGTCAAAATGGTCCATGTCTTATCCACCCGGGAAAGTTTCTCTTGCCATAATTCAGGCAACAATAAGAAGAACCTATTGCTCTAGGGAGATAAATAACTAAGAAGAACAAGTGAAGGTAGTGATCTTAGAGCTCATGTAAAGAGCAAGCAAATCTTTTGTTTGCATATGAATGACCTAAAAATGGCATCTATTGCAATGTCTCTAATGAGAAAATGAAAGGGCAGTAACACTCTGGGAGGTGACCTTAAGAAACTGGGACATCCATTTGTGCATGATCATTATCTCTTTGGGAAACCATTTTCTTTGAATATCATTGGGTTGTGCTCGGCACCAGAAGTTTTTTGCTTGGAAAAGCAACACATTTGACAATGTAAAAAGCACTACGTTACGCATAAATTGTGTTAGCTATGGGGGAAAAGTGTAAAAAAACCCTGTCTGGAGGCTTCAAGTGACTCAGAAAGCACAATGAATTCTGACATAAAATAAAGAAATAAAGATGTAAAGTGTACAGATGTATTCCAGAGAACCTCATGGGAATGTCTCCCCAGCAGACCCTTCAGATGGGGCAGCCATAAACAAATTTGCACCTAATCAAGCTGCCTGCGTCAGCAGCTTGCCAGGGCTACTGAGAAGATACATGCAGGAGGGGTAGGTCACAACCAGGTCTGTATTTAACATTGTGAAATTACCGTGGCACCAGTGATGCATTGGAGGTCACATGAACTCTGAAGACAAGATGCCTGTGCTTGTCAGCCAGCAAAGAGTCACTCGGGTCTGACAGGTGTCTTGAGACAGATAGAGCAAAGCAGCAGGTCCGGTACGGTTTGTGAAATTATGCTAGTAGTGATAAAGGTGGGAAGCAGTCATGCCAATGTGCAGTGGACTCATCCCCGATGCAAGCGACACTGCTGCACCAGATGGACACAAGCAGAGAAGAAGTAGGTGGAGCAGGTTTTCTCAGCTGAGGCAGCTGAGCCCCAGGACTTGTGACAGCAGGAACGGAAGGACTTGGCCGTGGCAGAAATGGCAGCATGGGTATTACAGCTGAGATCCAAGGGTCCGTGTGACAGTAAGGCACACCTCAGGAGTTAATTTAGAGCTGGTAACTGATGGTCTTTGAGATTCTGAATTGCATTAAAAATCAGTGATGGTGTGCCTAGAAAGGGAAGTTGTGGGAAAATAAAGAACTTGCAGAAGGAGCTTAAAATAGTCACTTGGTAATAAATGACTACTAATCCCTTCCCCTCTTCCATCAATCTAGCCATGATCAGTTTATTACCCTCCGCTTGTTGCTGTGCTCACAACATGGAGTGGAAATGTGAAACAGAACTTTCTTTGTTTCTCCTTTAAAAGTGGCAGGAACAGCCTCTTTTCCCTTGCAGATGATACGATAAGGTCTCCCACACTGCTTACAGAGACCAGATTGGTAGGAAGCAGCAGTAAGGAAGAGAAGACAAGAAGGAGGAAGAAGAAAGTAGAAAATTTGTTCTCCCCAACGGCATTCTCACAACTGGATAATTTCTCTGGCTTCAGATGCCCTGGACATAATAGCAAACCATCTGCTTATGGAAAGTGCATGCTTCAAGATAGGATAGCTGGATTAGTCATCCAGTCACATCACAGCTCGGCAGGGTTTCTCTTATTTTAGTAAACAAGGTTTCATTTTTAATCCTGTTTCTCTATTCTTCAAAAAACATTTTGATGTCGTTTGTATAGTTTAACCTGTCCATTCTTCTAAAAAAAATATACGTGAGACAAATTATCAAGCATCCTACAACAGTATAAAACTAGTAGTACCAACAATCGCAGTAACAATAAAGCACAACTGCAGTTAAAATATGCTGGAATCAAATATTCTACGAGGGAGTTTAAAGTGCTTATAGAGTCTTTACCATAAGAGTATCAGCCACATTTAATATCAGTGACAGCTAGGGATATGCAAAACCTGGTGTTTACAGCAGGGGTGCGGGACTCAGCTCCCTGTGGCAGGTCCAACCCCTCTCCAGGACACATCCCAAGTTATGGACCCATGTGGGCTAAGTTTTTAGGCCCAGCTCCACCCTGTGCGGCTGGACTTGTCCTATGCTCATGGATGCATACATGTGCATGTTACACAGTCCTACAGCTTCTTTCTAACCTTCCCTCTGGCCCCTTCTGGCCTCTTGTCTCTGAGCTGCCAGCGTGATGTGGACAAGCTGGAGGCAGAAGTGCACATTAGTGGGACACTACTGCTCTGCCTTCTGCTGCATTTTCCTACTCCAAGAAAGTCCCGGTCTAGCAGCTGAGGAATATTTGTTTCTGTTATGCTGCAAGGCTTGTTGCAATTTTCAGATTCAGATGGCTGTTGTTCTTGAAGTGCCTCTTTTGTGCCTTTTTCCCCCCCATTGTTGTCATTCCTTCACTTTTCCCATCATCCATACTCCTCTCCTGGCTCAACTAAGTTTGTTGAAGCAAAACCCTGGACAATACATTTCAGTGTGCATTTTGTCTTTCATTTTGATTGACTTCCCACGTGTTTTTAGAGCCACGGGTCAAAAACTTCATCACTCCCTGCTGCTTTATAAAGTACTCTTCTAAATAAATAGTACATACCACAGAAATATCTGATCGTCCTAGCAAAACATGAAGCTAGCAGTGCCTGTTGGAAGCTGAAGAAAACAGCACCTGCCTGCGCGCAGCAGTTCTGTGTAATTCTAAAAACATAAAGACAAGCGGAAAAGCCTTGCCTCTGCTGAGACACAGGAAAATTCACTGTGAAGTGAAACTCAACACATGAATACAGGGGTGCAGTTCTGAAAAAGTAGAGAGGTTATTGTCCCATCACCGCTAACAACCTCCTTGAAGCTGCTGGTTACTATCCCTCATGGTACCCGGCCTTGTGAGGGTCCCTACAGCATTACAAATAAAAGTTTCCAGAATGGTTCAGATCACAGAATCACAGAATGGTCAGGGTTGGAAGGGACCTCTGGAGATCATCTAGTCCAGCCCCCTTAATGAACCTCACGTATTTGCCCTGAGACATCAAAAAGTATTTCTGGTCCACAGCTGAGGAAAACTACAACACGAGGGGTGGATACTACTATGTGCCCATCTCTGGTACTCCTCCAAGTGTATACTTGTGAGGTTTGAGTTTCTTAAACAGATGTCTTCAGAATTGTGGTGGGTTAACAACAGGTACACTATCATTTTTCACCTTCCCTAAATAAAATGTGGTAACATATAAAGTCTTATTAATTTATATCCATTCAATCATATGTTTATTCTCTGACTTGTTTAGAAAATATCTTTTCACAGGTTTAAGTTTTCTAGAAGCCAGATAACTGAAGAAAATGTTAAAATCTAGTACTTGTGCATTTTACATACAGAAGGTATGGACAATGCTTTCTCTATTTAGAAGACAACCAGAGTATAACACTTGTCAGTGCCTGAAGCAGTCAAATTTTCTGTGTATTGTTTTTTTTCTGCCTGAGGAGAGTCTTGGTTTTATGGCAGATTTTGATGTCGGTAGAAACTGTAGCTCCAAAGTACAGTCCCAGCTCCAATGGCTTCAGGTTACAGAATTGTCAAAACGACAGACTTCTGAATGACTCTGGCCTCAAGGGCCTAACTTCACTGAGGAGAATTAGGAACTTTTCCATCTAATTCTAATTTCCATCTGATTTTCCACACTAAGCTTTGGATCAGCCTTGTGTCACACATGTATATTTTGTAATACAACCTTGGTGCGGTTTTGGTGGAACTGGCAGCATAAGAGGGAAGATTTCAGCTGTGCATTTTTGCTGTGCCATGCAGCATCACGCGCCTTGACTCCAGACATGCTGACATATGCGGCAAGCAAGTAGATGGGTTTGCAATGGTGAACTGCTGGGTGGAGAGAGGGCAGATATTGCTTTGCATTTTAAACATATTGCAGTGGCTGTGTCTGCAAGAGCTTCACACACAGAGCCCTAAAGAGCCTGATGTTTCTTTTCATACTTTGTGCTATGGGACTTTGAGGAAACACCCACACTATCATCATGGCAGTGTATTTTCAAAGCTGCCTTCACTGTCATGGGTTCGGGATGACGAAATAATCTACATTTAAATGGAAGCAATACTGAATGCTGATTGTGCATTATCTTGAAGGACTGCGTTTATTGGCAGAAGCCCACAAAGGAGAGTTGGCAGATCGCCTTGACGTGAGATCACTAGGGGGGAATATTCATCAAACAATATGAAAGGGCATCAAACATGCCTGACAGGTGAGTCTCACGGTGGCTTGACAGCTTGGACATTTGCATGAGAACCTGCTCACCCTTTGCTTTACTTTTCATTGAATAACACTGTACATTGAAAACTGTACCTTGCCATCTTTGCAATCTCAACCCCTCTCCATTGCACTCAGAGGTCTCATGTGAGGCCGTGTTTTGGAAGACTTCTGAGGGTATCATCTTCTTCTCTAAGGTTGTCTACCAGCTTCTTCTCGCCTCATACTCCCTCCTTTGCTCTTCAAAGAAGAAAGATATTCTTCAAACAACATACTACTCTGGCAACACTTTAAGGTGGGCCCCCATATATGATCAATGACCTGGTACCCCTAGATTTGGTACATGAATGTTCCCTGGTAGTTTTGTTGTCAGGAAAAGCAGGAAATGCAAGAGCAGGAAATTCCCCAAGACCTAGGACTGTATCTGAGCATCATTTCCTTCTCTTCCGTCCTTTCACCTTAATTGCTTGTGCTAACGGCTGGCTGCTGATACCAGTGTGATCGTTGATTGCCCTTTCTTTGCCTCAGGGTTATTAACAACAGGACCAATATTCAGGAACTCAACACTTCCTTGCCCAATTTCCATTTTTGAAAAATCCTTTCACAACAACATATGAAAGTCCTTAGGGAGCCAGATCCAGCTAGGCCAATAGTCTGTCTCTGGCAGTGGTCAAAGACGGACAGGCAAGAAGGAGTACAAAACCAGGATAAAAGTCTCCAGTTAACAGCTTCCTGTATTTGCTTCTTTCCTGAAAGATTTTTCTGTCTTCAAAGACATGTCTTTAATGACAATTCATTCATGATTCTCCACCCTGGAAATCTATAGATGAAAAAAAAAAGATTGAGCTAAAGTGACGGGAATTTTGAAGACTATTGATACCTTAGGAGTCCAGCTTGCCTGCCTGGGAATAGATTGCAAGGTTTAGCTTTCTGCTATCAAAGCATTCCTTACTAAAGCAGGAGGGAGCCTGCCAGCTGCAACGCTGTCCCTGTAAATCAGGTTTTGGTATGAGAAGGGGAAGGGGATATCATCATGATTTCTGTTTCTCTGGTTTTGCCTCTTCAGCATATTTTAGTATTGCCACAGTCAATAGCTCATTACTTGCTTCACTGAAAGACTCTTTTGGGACTCTCTGAGTTTTATGGGAGAATTTTCCACTGGAAAAAATAACAGAAAGCATTTCGGTGGGAGTGGTCAACCTATTGTTGTCCTGAGAGCATGAATCAGGATCCCAAATGCTGCAGTACAATGTCCTTCCAGCTGCTCCTCCTCCGTGTCTCAGATCAGGTGCTGTCCTGTGTGCTCCAGGAACATTTCAGTGCTAGCCAGGAAACTTTTACATGCACTCCTCAGATACTCATGAATCCTGTCAGAGCTCTGCTCTCCCATGCAGTGCTTAAGCAACAAGGCTTAAAAACTTGTAAAAAAAAAAAAAAAAAAAAGCAGAATCTTTATGATCACATTGGTTACAACGCTTTCTGTAACAGATAACTTTACAAGTCATCATTGGAACTGAGAGCATATTTCGCAGCTAGGCATATTCCTCAGTGTGACAATGACCTCGGGACCCATATGGTAGCAGATCTCCTTGGGCTACCTAAGAACCTGATGTGGCTCTGCACTCTGGTGTTGAACGCTTACAAGTACAAAGTCGGGACTTCCCAAAACACTTCCTTGTTTTTCATTAGGTTGATATTTCCTTTTTAGCTTCACCTCCAAGCCTGAGGCATGTGAGCTTTCTGAAAAAGGGTTGAATAAAAGCTGATGACTGATTGTAAGAAAATAGTTTGCAAGAAAAGCTAAAAGAGCACTTCACCAGAAGCACTTGCCATTTGAGAGCTCAGCACTTGCCATTCTGTAACATTCTGCAGCAGTACTTCTGGATCTCCTGATATTGCCAAGTATTTAGTAGGACTCAGTGTAGAGTAAAAGGGATAAAAAGGGTATTAAAGCTATCTCAGTTCACCAAAATGTGACATATTTAAGAATCTCTTACTATTTTTTATACTTAACTGCGTAGTTGCTAGGAGTAAAATGCTGACTCTGAAGAGGTCACGAGGACTACAGTATCTTCTAGAAGGTATAATACCTCCCTTATTACAGTGCTTTTTATTTTTGTAGCTGTCTTTACTCCTGGGAATGCAATAAAGTGTATTTTCTAAAAGCTCCACAGTGTCAGACTAATAAACACTGTGCATTTACAGCTACTCAAAATATTTTCTGTGCAGTACCAAAACAGGTGAAGATAGAAACAAGCAGTCATAAAAAAATATCTGTTCTTGTAAAACAGAATGTCTCATCCATAAAGCTCTTTGGTTTTAGGAAAAAAGCAACAACCCACGAAATCCATAAAGTGTAATTCAGCCTCTTAGTGGAAGCAATTCACTGCAGCTATCCAGAATGCTGGAGGATTGTAGTGCTTGTAAAAGTCCCTGGCAAAAAATATAAAATGTTAAAAGCAGCAAAAAGATATAGTCTCCTCTGCTTACATAGGTCATACAGACCTCTGCACAGCCTTCCCTTAGAATCCAGATGTGAATATCCTCACCACAGGCCAAACCCCTGCCCCGGGATTTCTCTCTCTCTGTTGCCTGGCCCACAGGGACCACTTAAATACTCCTCTCCCCTGGCTCTGGGAACACCATCTGTTCTGAGAAATAAACAAGCTCCAGACTGGGAAACCACAGGAAGCCCTTTATAAACACTTAACCATTCTTACATGACCATTTAATTGTTTAGATAGGTAAACAAGAAATGATCTTGCTGACAACGTGACCAAATTAAGACCCTCCATCTCTGTGAAGGATGTCCATTCTTCCATCCAGTGCTATCTATTTTTTAACATTACAAGGTGACAGATTTCAGGTAGCAGCAGCTGGACCACAACAAAAAAATAAAGGTATTTCTGTTGGAGGACAATTTCTGACAACATCAAGCATTTGCTGTCTGAGTCAGCAGTTCTTCAGGAAAGCTGCACAGCTACGCTGACATAATGACGTGTCCAAAGTAATGCATATACTCAGATCTCAAGAGGGCTTCTTAGCTCAAGTGCTTGTCACCAGAGTGGCCACCCAATTTTCAGGCTAGCACTAGCAAGCAGGGCTCTCACAGCATCTGTCTGCCTCAACTGTAGAGACAAAGCCCATGTGGCCAAAATTTCTTAAGAAAGTAATTTATTCATGGAAGAAAAAAAAGATTGACTGAAATTACTTGTATGTATCCGATGAAGCACCTTGCCAAAAAAGAATGAGGAAAAAAACCCAAACAAATGCACAAACCAAAGTATTTCCAACTTTTATTTTGAACTCTTATTTCTTTCTGATCTGTAGCTTCAATGTGGTATGAAAAGGGAGAAAGAAACATTCCAAAATGACACAGAGCCTTTTTGCAAATCAAAGAATGAACTGGATGGTTTGGTCTGGGTTTGGGTTTGGTTTGGTTGGGTTTGGTTTGACCCACAATTGCTTTTCCAACTTTAGTACTGGGACAATGACTTAGAAAATCAATTTGTTCGTCTCTAGCCGTTAAGTGGGTAATGAGGCATTCAGTGTGGTTCATGGCCACGTTGAATAAACAACGTATTCAATGTCATTAACATTTTCAGCCTATGAACTCTTGAATGCCCAACAACGCTCCTCACTGTGTGGTGTGGGTGAGACGGGTGAGATATCTTCAGTGTTTCACAAACCATTGTCAGAATTCAAGAAAACTTTCTACTTTTATTGAGCATTTTAAGTATTTCTTTATGGCAAAATCTTATCAAAATGGTCTGGACAAGGTTGTCTGATGATCTACACGTCTTTTTGGTCAGTGGACCATTTGCTGGATTGCACTGAATTGTTCATTAAAGTAATGGGGAAAAGAAAACTTTCTACTTTTATTGAGCATTTTAAGTATTTCTTTATGGCAAAATCTTATCAAAATGGTCTGGACAAGGTTGTCTGATGATCTACACGTTTTTTTGGTCAGTGGACCATTTGCTGGATTGCACTGAATTGTCCATTAAAGTAATGGGGAAAAAGCAGGTATACCAGGAGGGGGTGTGCATCATCCTGTCGGTGATGTGATTTTGCTGCATTATGTAGATGTCTCCCATATTAAAATATTGCAGGCATCTTATTGTCACATTGAGGATGAATTTTAATTAGACACAGTATAGAATAATGTTAAGAATCAAACTCATGAGCATATATTTTACATGAAAAATGTGCTATTTAATGCATACAATTATCATTCGATTTCCAGATCCCTTTTTCCACAATAGCACAGAGGGAGTTAGATTGGACCTGTGATTTGTCTATTCTGGTATTCTGTGATAAGCTCTCTCAATTACTGATTTTAGTAACGATACCAAAAATACGGCTGTTATTCACACCTGTATAGCTGATATATATTCACAGTCTGGCCAGAAACCATAAACCCTTAGCACAGTTCAGGCATATGACTTGAACGCACGTTAAAGCATAAGTGCTGTTCCTGCCATTTAACACAGAGGAGCTGTGGGCTGTGAATTCCTGGTGCTAAGCAGACATGCCTAACTGAACACCTCTGAAATTGCAAAGCCTATTCCTCCTTTTGTTTTCAGTGTTGTAAAATAAAGTGTTAAACAAGAGGTGGCCGATATGAAGTGAACGTGAATAGAAATTGAATAGAAATCACTTCTCTAGTTTGAAAACCAATTTGGAAACAGGTGAAAATGCAGCCTGAGTGTGACTAAGAGGGCAGAGCTAGGGTCAGGTGTCAGTGGTTCACTGAAGTCTTTTGGCTGGGGTTTGAAATAAACAATCTTTCCAAATTATTTCCCACCCCTAACATGACAAGGTTAAAGTCCCTCAAGCCTATTTGTAAATCATTACTGGAAACTCTTTTTGCTTGGCCAAGAAGTGGAGCCAGATACTCCTACCTAAATAAAAAATATAAAACTCTATGCCATACATCCAGGCAGAGAGAGATCACAATGAAATCTGGGAAGACTGTAAGGCTGGGGAAGACTCAACACTCGAATATTGCATTTATCTTAAGAAATACGCTCCTCCTGGAGAATCTGTTACCAAGTGGGTTTCAAATTATTTGAAGAAAAAGGTATATCACATGTCATGTAACCTCCATAGAGATTCCAGAAGACTATAAGACCCATCCTTGTATTTGTTCTATGGCTGGAAGCACCGGCTTTACATGACCAAGTGCCACATCCCTTTCTCATTCAGAAATGTAATAAAGGCAGCTTCATTTTGTTCATGTGACAGGGACATTGTCACGCTAGGGGAGAGGAAGACATCAGGACCCAGGGAATGGGGACATCAGAGAAGACATCGTTGGAAGATTTTTATTCCTGTTTCCCTCTTTTCTCTGAGAAGGCAATAGCATGGATTGGTCTAAAATTGGAGTTGTTCCTGGTTGGAGGGTCCCACTTTTGTTTTAATATACAGTAGTCCTGTGTGTGGAAGGAGCAAAGCTTTGCTGTGTCACCTGGACAAACTAACTTTGAAATGAACTGACATTCTTAAATTGGTCTAAATTTCTAATTTGTTATTTTAGAGTTGCTTGGTTGAATTGACTTGAGCAGTCTCATAATCCCATTGGCAAATAACCCTGATTGGAAATAAATGCAAACCTACTCTTAAAAGTCCATCATTTTCTGTTGATACCAGAATCACCTGCCCAGACATGTGCAAACATGGGATAAAATTTTGCTTTTGTTAACACTATTATCATAAGACTTTGAACTAATTGAGCTGGTTATTATCACTTGAAAATCTTTGAGTTCAATTTCTGGTATAATGAACATATATCTAAACATCTTCATTTTCCTTTTTGTCATGGCTGTTTTGCTTTAAAAACTATTTTGCCTGGGAGACTTCATACATTCATAATAATTTTACAGTCTGTATTTTACTTAAGACACAAAGATATAAAGACCCCGAGAAAAATCTAACAGAGGTACTGGTTAAACAAACTATTCGAGAATGCATATTTTATAACTTAGCACTCTCAAAGACAGCTCAACAAGGAAGTTTTTCCTCAAATCTCACTAGGAAAAGAACGACATATGCTCAGGACAGTACCGCCTATTTGGTATTTAGAAAAATAATTTGACTTGCGAAAGGAAAGAAAATGAGTCAACAAGACGAGTCTAAGGGTACCTAAGTCATGCCTACACCTCACTGCAGAGTGCATCCCTTGACTATGCACGACCTAAATTTGTAAGTCCACTTGATGCAGTGTGGGTCTGCCACATCATACCTGAAGCAGTATTACTTCCTTCACATCTCTCTCATTTAGCTCCCTACCAGTTCTTAAGTTATTTATCTCAAACATCTTCTGCCCCTTCTCTCGCAGTATAGATACGCTATACCGTGCACCTCCTCTGACCCAGTCTCCAATTTTAAATGACTTGTTTGTCCCTGCCAGCATCGGAAGTTCCTTTAGCTGTGCCCTGTGCAGGCATGGGAAGACCTCTGGATGAGAGAAGTGCTGAGTGCTTTCACTCTGCATCATTATTTTCTGAATTAGTAGGCATAGTTCGCTCTGTGTCAGTTCAGTCACCTTCATGCTAGAATAATGGGGATTTTAATTACATGTTGTTAAACCTCTCACTCTGATGTAGCCATGTATTGGAAGGCTCATCATCAATTCAGCAGTCAATTGAGGAAACCTTGGATAATAAGAGTTTATTAACCCAGGTTAATGAGCCTCAGGCAAAAATAAGGGATTTTGTCCAACTGAAGAGGTGCACTGAACATGAACGTGGCTACATGAGCAGAACTCAGCCCTCTCGAGATCTGTCCAGAAAATGACAGCGCATTTGGTAGAAATACCAGTGACTGGATGCTGCAAGCAGAACATCTGTATTCTCAGGAGTTACATTTTTTAAGCGTGTCCTCCAGATCTCTGAGGAGAGGAAGATATCCCAGCAAGCGCACTGGCAAATGGGTAAAATGGCTGAGAGAGGCAGTGAGCATGATGGGTGTCTCTCAAGAAGGCCCCTAGACACTTCCCTCAGGGTCTACTTGAGGGGGGTCCTTCTGTTGCCCACCCTGGAACTGATCATAGAATCATAGAACGGTTTAGGTTGGAAGGGACCTTAAAGATCATCTAATTCCAACCCCCCTGCCATAGGCAGGGACACCTCTCACTAGACCAGGTTGCCCAAGGCCCCATCCAGCCTGGCCTTGAACACCTCCAGGGATGGGGCACCAACAATTTCTCTGGGCAACATGTTCCAGTTTCTCACCACCCTCAAAGTGAAAAATTTCTTCCTAATATTCAATCTAAACCTGCCCTCTTCCAGTTTAAAGCCATTCGCCCTCATCCTATCACTACACGCCCTTGTAAAAAGTCCCTCCCCAGCTCTCCTGTAGGCCCCCTTTAGGTACTGGGAGGCTGCAATAAGGTGTCCCTGGAGCCTTCTCTTCTCCAGGCTGAACAACCCCAACTCTCTCAGCCTCTCCTCATAGGAGAGGTGCTCCAGCCCTCTGATCATCTTCGTGGCCCTCCTCTGGACCTGCTCCAACAGGTCCATGTCCTTTATACTGGGGGCTCCAGAGCTGGACGCAGTACTCCAGGTGGGGTCTCACCAGAGTGGAGTAGAGGGGCAGAATCACCTCCCTTGACCTGCTGGCCACACTTCTGATGCAGCCCAGGACATGGTTGGCCTTCTGGGCTGCAATCACACATTGCTGGCTCATGTTGATCTTCTCATCAATCAGCACACCCAGGTCCTTCTCCTCAGGGCGGCTCTCCAGCCATCCCCCACCGAGCCTGTGTTTGTGCTTGGGATTGCCCCGACCCAGATGTAGGACCTTGCACTTGGCTTTGCTGAACTGCATGAGGTTGGCTTGGGCCCACCTCTCCAGCCTGTCCAGGTCCCTCTGGATGGCATCCCTCCCCTCCAGCGTGTCTACCTCGCCAAACAGCTTGGTATCATCGGCAAACTTGCTGAGGGTGCACTCTACCCCACTGTCCATGTCTCCGACAAAGATGTTGAACAGCATGGGTCCCTGTACCGACACCTGAGGAATGCCACTCATCACTGGTCTCCAGTTGGACATTGAGCTGTTGACTGCAACTCTTTGAGTGCGACCGTCCAGCCAGTTCTTTATCCATTGAGTGGTTCATCAGTCAAATCCATGTCTCTCCAATTTAGAGACCAGGATATCATGTGGTACAGTGTCAAACGCCTTGCACAGGTCCAGGTAGATGACGTTGGTTGCTCTTCCCTTGTCCACTGCCACTGCAACCCCTTCATAGAAGGCCACCAAATTTGTCAGGCCTGATAACACCTCTGTTCCCAGCAACATACTCCAAGTCCTCTTTGGACCTCACACCTTGCGCTAGGTGCAGAGAGCTGCCAAAAATATGCGGTGCTGAAGATAAGCAACAAGCTGTCTTCTTCCCCTGGAAGACAGCCCTCCGATGAAACACTGGCCCCATCACATAAATTCACAGAGGGACATGTTCCCATAGGATGACTCAACAGGCATAGGGAAAAGGGAAGAATCCCATGACATCTGAAACAGCTATTTACAGCCATACAACTCTCCTTTCACTTTGGTCTCCACCGCTGCTGTTCTACTTTTCCCAGGCAAGACATCAATAGATAAGGAGGTGAGAAGCAGCACATCATTGCAGCACAAAGGTCATTTATTTAGTTAAAGTTATGCATTCTTAATTCATAAAAAAGTTTAACTACAGAATTACTTTTTTTGGGTTTGGGTTTTTTTTCCGCACCTTTCTGAATAGCTGTAAATGCAGCTAAAATAGCAATAATATTTCAGAAGTATTTGCTTATTTGCACATTGCAAGTAAGTGTCATTCACAGCTAGAAAGAAAGAGAAGTATTAGCCAACAGACGAAAATGCATGAACTTCATGAACTTCAATGATGCTAAATACTTCTCTTTCCTGTAATAAATGCATTACCTAATGAAATTATAAATGGGTATCCGCAGTTCAAAAACAGGGTAACGGTAGTTTTCTGGATTCCCACTTTTGTGTCCAATCCCCTGTGACTGCAAACTCTGAGAAGAGCAAATAGTTCAAAATGACTCACTAGGCTGAAATTCTTGGTTCTGAAGTCAGCAAAAGATTTGCCCTTGTTGTCATTTCTGGGAATTCGTGTGAGCGGTACCTTTACTCGTCAGATCTTGCTGTTGGCAAAATTCAAATGGATACGAAATCTTTAAGCTAGTGGATGGAAGTGAAAATGGCCCAAGAGAAAATGACCTTTGATACTCTGAACTAAAAACCAGCGAGTTTCTATTTCATATTTCTGCATCTGTTGTGAAATATAGCTCACGAATTAAAGTATCTTACCTCCTTCCCTGTAGGGTACCTTATCAATATTCAAAGAAGGAAAAAAGGACTGCCTAAAATATAAAGTTCTATGAATTACCTGTAACTTTTGAAATGAAAACAGCTGGGAAATGACTGAATGAATTGTATATGGACTGAAGAAATTTGGGTGCATATTATTCTTAGTTTCAATATATGTAAAATTGTAAAGCTGTGATTCAAAGAAAATAATGGCAACTATGCCAAAGATGTATCTGAGATAGATTTGGGTAAGTTTATTGTAAAGTCTATTGTAAAATTTCCGCTGTGCTTCTTCCTCAGAAGGCAAAATCTTGCAGTTCTTATTAAAGTATTAAAGTAAGATCTCTACTAAACAAAACATACATATATACCCACATACATACACAGAAATGGTCTGCAGGTTTTGTCCCAAAATTAGGACCTTATTCAGTTGGGAAAAGTAACCCTTATACAGTTGATGACAAACAGAAGCTCCACAGGGCCACAGGTAAATCCTTGCCTGCGCAGGAAATTTCTCATTGCGTAATTTTTCCCATAAAATCTATGCAAATATTACTATGATAAAAATGCGTCAGTGTATTTGTGAAGATGTGCCATTTTCAAACGACAGCAGACTCCCACAGGGCCTTGGGGTCCCAGTGAGCCTGAACTGAGGGGGCTGATCCACACATCCTGGCAGTCACGCAGCAATCCCCATCACATAGAGGTCTGTGAAGAGCTCTCTGGAGCTGCAGCAGGACATCAGTGCTGGAAGAGACCTCCGTTGAACCACCATGATCTTACACATATGCATATGCATGTATACAGGCCCATATTTACGAAAATATGTAAACAGACTGGTGTTTGTAGCTCAACTACTGCAGTCAGGAAGGTGACTTCTATAGTGTCAGTTCATGAGTTGTGTGGGAAGGTATAGAAACACATGGGAGATTAATACTGGATTTGTTGTGTAGGGCTCCTGCAGCAGGACCATGACTCCAAAAGGGGTCTTGCTTTTTACCCCTCACTCCATTAATCCACAAGGTGGAAAATGTCATTGCTCTCCAGTGTTGTAAGGCATGTTAAAAGCTTCACCAGCCTCGGTGGTGACCATTTTTTGGGCAGGTTGTAAAGTCATTTTCTAGCTTCCTGTGAAAGACCCCTGCAGTGAGTACTGCTAGGAGGGAGAGGGGACTTTAGAGGTTTGAGTTGGAGGATATAAGGAGAAAAATAAATACAGTACTTGTTTGTAACACAAGGAGTAATATATCTAGATCTGGATTAA
Organism: Pluvialis apricaria; assembly: GCA_017639485.1. Taxonomy (NCBI): domain Eukaryota; kingdom Metazoa; phylum Chordata; class Aves; order Charadriiformes; family Charadriidae; genus Pluvialis; species Pluvialis apricaria. Next base: position 129,912,517 of record CM030008.1, on the reverse strand, counting down.
AATAGCCACTCAAGGCTTCAAATCTTTTGATGAACTTTAAGAAATGTACCTGCACCAGAGTATTGACAATTCAATTTATAAAATCCAAACGTAGATAAAGAGCTAAGGGTATTGATTAAACTATGAACCAGAATATCATTTCGATTTTTTATATCTGCAACTACAATAAACATGTCAGATTAAAGTTTTAACCTGTTTGTTACCACCATCTGGAGAAGGATCCAGACAAAGAAGTGAAGAAAACTAATAATCTAAGAATAGAGGAGCATATACAGCCAATTACTGTGGGGACTGAGACTTCATAGGGGGAATCCTTTCAATCTCAGTAAGTAAAAGGGAAATTATAAAGAAATACTAGTACCTTAGTGCCTACATTACATTAAGTGGCTTATGAAGTTGAGGGCTTTTTAACTCTAGGAGACTGACTGGCAGCGGAGAGGCACGCACACAGTTATCCTTAGAACTTGCTCTGAAGCTGACACTGCTTTCAACTCCAATTAGCTAACTCAAAATCATAGCCCTGACATTTTTTTAAAAGAACTGTCATGTATGAATATGCACAAACTGTACTAAAAAAATGACGATTCAGTAAAATATGGTCCTGCGAGCACTTGGCACTAGAAAGACCCTCCCAGGAGTGACCAAGGCCAGCTGGTGCTAAGCACTCTTGCCAGAAAAACCTCTGAGGAGTAAGAAGAAAAGACTTGACTTTTCATATGGATGCTACCTACTCAAAATACTGCTGGTATTTTCCTTTGCATGTAGCGATGAGATCCTTTTGGCTTCACATGCTAATTGACAGAGTGAAAAGGGGAGGCTAACACACACATACACACACACATGTTTTAAAAATCCTATTTTCCATATTTAGGCCTATCAACAAGGCATAGATATAGGCCTTGTGTAGTATTATGAATTATTAAAGCTGACTGAGTGCTTAATCACACTTCCAGGCTTCTTGCAGATCACCTGACAGGCTCTGGTGGGCCTGGTGGTATGGAAAAAGGGAAATTCCTTTGCTGAAGGGCATAGGGTGGTATGGTAGACCTCTGTGTGTGCTTCCTGTCCCAAACCAAGATCCCTGCAAGAATGCCTGAGTGATGTTCCATAGCTATCCCCACACAACCTCTTACGATTTCTCTGTCCTTTTTGGTCTAACAACCTTGGAGTTGCCTTGTCCCTTCTCCAACTGCATCACAACCCACAGCTCTTATCACTTCAAAAATCCCATCCATGGTTATTTGTAATTCCACATATGTGTCTCAGATCAGATTTTCCCAAAACTTCCCAGCACGTGCCAGACAACCCACCCGCTTTGCCCCCAAAAGCCATCCAGAGCATCACCCAATCTGAATGTCCTGTTATTCCAGCCTCCTGCCCCAAACCTCCTTCTGCCCGAACCTTCCAATTTCCCTTCTCTTCTGCCCCAGCATCTCAGCTGCCAACCCTCACTGCTCCGTGGTCAGGATCCCCAAACTCTGATCTGCCAGCAGTGATGGCTACTCAGCTCTACACCTCTGGACCCCTCACCTTTGCTTACACCATCTGCCTACATCTGCACCCACTGCAATGAGCTGCCATGGCTGCCTGAGCCCCACCATCCTCTACCACAGCACCTCCTCCCTCACCACCCCCACCCCTCCCCAGGGAAAGACCCAGCTCCTGCCTCTGGCAGGGATTACTAAAACCTAAATACAGGCTGTGGTTCCCAGAAATGTACTTTAAAAGGATGCAAAGAACAAAAAAAATAAGGTCTATTTCAGGAAAACCAGGTGTATTTAGATGCTTTATTTCCTTACTTTTACTCTGCAATTATATCTGGAACTTTGCTTTCTATAGGATTCAGAAAATAAAACTGGAGAAAATGCACATGTAAATTTTTTCCTCTTTCTTTTCTTTTCCCTTTACTTCAGTTTGGCAAAGAGATTAACCACAAAGAGAGCATTTTTACCTTTATCTCCCTCTCTTTAGCCCTGTATTTGAAAGGAAGGTGGGGGAGGTGAAAGGGGACTGAGATCCAAAGAATTAGAGGTTACTTGATCTTCTTTGTAAATAATTGCAGTACCATTGACTGAGTGCCCTGAAGCCCAGCTGCCTGCTGACAGACTGCTGCGTCAGCAAATTTCCTCTTGTTTTGCAGAGGTCTTTAAAATCATCATGGTTTGTATATGAAGCAGAGTACAAAACAAACTCACTACCAATCTTTGATGACACGCAGTCGCTTTCCACCAAATTTGAACAATTTTTTTTTCCTTTCCACTTGCATCAGGGGTGTTACCTCCATGGTGCTTATCAATTCTTCCTTTCTCGTGGAGTGTTAGTTGCTTCATTCTCACTAAATCCTTTTTTTCCCATTGAGATTTCTCATTGCAGTCAAAATGCAGGAAGTTATTTCATTAAGCACTTTATTAGTTCTGTTTTCACCTTTGAAAAAGACTCTTCATTCTCCTCCATTTATAATGCACCAATTCCTCCAAGGCACTGTAAAAATACAGCTATGGTTCAACACTCTTTATTAATCATTTTTTTATAATAAAATAGATGGGTTAAGAGGCACAAGGGCAACCTGTATAACAAAACCCTGTTAAATACCTTATTTAGACCTTTTCATATTAAAAAACTCCTAGTTCTGGTACAGGAACATGTGTGCTTCCTTGTAAATTATACATGTTTGCTGCCCAACCTCACACTGCTGCCAGTGTTAAAAAAGTGAACAAACCCCAGGGTACAAGGGAACTTGCAGCAATAAAAGTACACTCTGGGTTTGAGAAGCTGCTGAGTGGAACTGGACAAGCAAGAGTCCTTGTTCTTCAGCCATTCAGAACTTCAAAGGACAAAACGATGCAAGGTGAAAATCTGGTCTGGAATATTGCTTAACAAAAGCCACTAAATTTTCAGCAAGTGATTGCTGCAAACTGCCCAGTAAATCCAGCTAGGGATAGCACACATCTTCAAGACAGCTTTCAAGCCTTCACTAGCATAGCCCAGATGGCGGAACATCTACTGCACTCCCAGATAAGATGCTGTAGTGGTTGATAGTGCACATCATTAAGTAGAGACCTGTTTTGTGGTCTGAACTGGTATTTCAACAGCTAGATTAAGGGCTCTGTAATATCACTGGAACAATTTTCTGAAATTATAGACTCCAAATAAAACTGTGCCAATTTTGCAAGGGACAAGATGAAGGTTTTTCTTCCAGCTGAAGCCTGGAATCAGCAGTAACGCCAGGCTCTTCCCTTCTCGCTCATTCCCACTTCATGGGAGTTCAGAGAGTGTGCAAGTGGCAGTAAAATTAAGCTTGCTACCTCCTTTCTGGCTTGATTCTGTGGTGCTAGTGGGAGCAAAGAGCAACACAGCACTTCATCTTCAAGGTAAGCCTTGTTACTCTGATTTGAAGAGGAAGAATATGATTTCTTAAATATTAACCCTTCACTCTGAGCAAGAAAACCCACCCCACATTGTCAATGTGCAAAAGTAAGCACACGTTCTGTACAAATATAATTCTATGTACGAAGAATTGTTTTGACAGCATCCAAAGGAGGAGGGAGGTGGTCTTTAATAATGAACCATTTTAGCTGAAAATAAGCAGCATTTCCATGGAAAACATTTAGATGCGGAGCTGGTGAGGAAGGAAGGGTTGGAGCAGCTCACAAACCCTTGCTTATTGCAACAGATGCTATATGTTTGGCTGAGAGAAGTGGTACCTGCCCATCCATCTCTCCTTCATCCAGGCTAACCATCCTGTTGCCATCACAACCATATCCAAGGCAGCTGTCTCTTGTGTAAGGCCAGCAGCGGCAGCAGCCATGTCACAAGTGGCCTTGCAAGGGAGTGAGGGCGTGTGTAAACCTCCCATTCTGTGGAGATACAGAAGCAGCACTGGCAATCAATCTCGTGATTTTCAAAGACTCAGTTAAAGCCTGAGCTGCTGTTCCTGTGATATTACATTAAAGCTTGGCTTTCATCAAAATGGGAAAAAAATGGTTCCAGCCTTCATGGCAGCAGACAAAATCTTGAAGACATTGGCTGACTGCACCTCAGTGACTAAAAACCTAGACTGCAAAAGCAAAGGAAGAGTCTTAAATTTTCTGTTTGTACTCACATCTCCATTTGAAAAAAAAAATAATCATGACACTAAGGAGATAAAAGAGAGGAGGAGTGTGGAGTTTTTGGATGTTTTCAGAGGGAGGCTGTAACAGTACTGTGGAGCAGCTGCCCTGACAGATAGTCTCTTGCCCACCTGGAGGAGAGGACCTGCTGTGAGGTTTCCATGAGCTCCTCAAAGAGAGCCAGGTGGAGCACAGCGGCAGCAGCAGGGCTTTGGATGAAAGTCCCTCCCTTTTGAGTCCTGTGGTTTGTGCAGAACTCCTGCAAAGAAGCTGAAAAGTGCTGGGAAAAGCTGTGTGGTTTTCTGCCAGAGCACAGCTGGGGAATTCAGGGGTCTTTTGCTCTTCCTGTGCTTCAGGCGCTCCATGGGACACTGGAGTAATAGCACCACAGTCCAGCTTTCATGTCATGATCACGGTCACAGCTTCATCTGGCCCCAAGACAGGGTGTGTGTGGGTTTGCTGGAGGGGGTGGAGGAAAAGGCTCTGCAGTTTCTCCCACTCTACCCTTCGCACCGGTGGTGCTCACTCCAGCATTACGAGAGGAGACACAGACCTTCAGCTCAGCAGTTCCTACCCCCACCCACCTCGGTCGGACCAGCAACCCACCAGACCTTCACGCTCTTGTCAGCAAAAGAGGCCACCAGGATGGCAACAATGCGAATTAGGAGCAGGTGATGGATCAGTGGGGATGACCGAATGCTCCGTGCTTTTAATCCACCAAACTCTGCTATGGTCATGCTTAGATAAGCACAGGGAGAAATACAATCAGCTTTCCACTAAATTTCAGAATTTACTACATTTTTACTAGCATCTTGTTTGGTTGAATATGTTTATTTTTATCCTTCAGGCAAATATTTCTGCCTCCTGTGAACCTTTTATGTAAATCAATGGAGGCATTTGGCAAGCCATATCAAAACTGCAGCTTTACATATCACTGAAGCGGAAAATAAATGGAAATAATTACTGATGCCTCCAAGTACAGATTTGTTTTAAAATGAAAGATGGAGCTCAGAGGGGGTGGGCAGTGTATATCTAATGATTTCCTGTTAGCTTACATAGCATTGGCTCAGACATTTTTATTTTATTCCAGGACATGATTTTTCCCTCTTTAGGGGAAGATCAGGGAGAGATGGTGGTTGTTTGTTTGCTCATTTTAACCACATTGAACAGAATCAGATCTCTACTTATTTAGTAAACCCAGAAGATGATATTTGTAAATCCCTCCCTCATACTAGAAATTGAACATAAACCAGTGTTTGAAGGAAAAAGGTATACAGTGGCATGCCAGTAACATCTCTGACAGAGCCACTGGCTGAGCAAACTGTAGTTTCTATATGATGGGCCTGATCAATAGTCAAAGGGGTCAGTAGTAATCTGATTTCATGTATTTCAGTATAAACCAGTAATGCACATCCTGACGCCACTGATTTGCACTGACAAGAAGAGAACCGAGCCCTGCAGTGCCAGGGGCTGCTCCTGAGCCATCATCACAGTCCGTTGTCCTGACACTGGTTGCATCTCAGGGGAAAATTTAGGACTTCTGTTTAGTGTCTTTGGACTCTTGTAAACAAATGTTTTATAACTGTTCCCATGAATAGGCAGTACTTGAAGGAATCACTGAAGATGTGAAAATTTTGCTGTTTCTGGAGTAGAAGGCAGCCATGTAAACCAGAAAAAAGATCCATCTGGTCCTGTAACCTCTCTTTAGACCAGCTGCCCCACACAGCCACCAGGGGAAGAGGAGGAACAGGTAAGCGTGTCTTCACCCAACATGCTCTCAGCCTTCATTTATTCTCAGATTTTAGTCAGATGTGATTCCTGTCTCCTTAGTCACCCTTGTTGGATTTCTCTCATGTTAACCTGTCCAGTGTCTCTTGATATCATGTGGCATCCACATATCCTTCAAGACAAGGACTTTCAGCTCTACAGTGCACTGCGGGAAGAGCTGCCTCCTTTTGTTTGCTCCAAACCTGGTTCCTAGTAGCTTCATTTGCTACCTCCTCGTCCTTGTACTAGTGACTAGCAACAGGTGCCTCTAGTCACAGTGGCAAAGTATCAGCCCTGTGCTCCGTTAGTTTTTCAGAGCAATAGTTCCCAGATTTCAGTTATTACAGCCCCACTGTTAACACCAAGCCCACAGAGAGGTGGTTTCCCGTGAATTCTGGTTCAAAGCTTTTCTGCTGCTGGATCTAGATTTTAAACACAGCATCAACCCATCAACAACAGGACTTCTGTGAGGGTCACACCCCACTTGGAATTGCCATGGTTTCACAAGCTCCAATTTGTTTATTGCTCCCTTGCCTGCAACCCCAGGATATAAAAATATACAGACGGTTGTATTTTAAAGGCCAGCTCCAGTTCTATTCAATTTGTCCCAATTTTTATTTTATCTTTTGCTGTAGGGTGAAAATGAATGGGTTTTTTGGAACACCACTTCTGTTGCATTCCTATAGCATCTCAGCATGTGCTAGAAAAGTGTATAGTATGACAAAATGACCATCTTTTCTACCCCTCCACACATTACAACTATTTTAAAGCTTTTAAAAATAGTAAAAGTATTAAATACCATGTGAGCTTTGCTCACTGTAGATAGAAAATCTCCAAAGAGACAATACCTTGAAGTTCAGACAGAAATTATTTGAGAAAGGGCAGAACACCAAGAATGTGGGAGATGTGGCAACAAAAGAAAAAGTGAAACGGCATGTTTTCTGGTGTATTTAGCAAAGCAAACTACTGCAAGTATCTTTGCAGTACTGCCTCCTGACAGGAAGCTTATCAATGTTTGATGTGCTGCTGCTGAGCTCATTTACATAATTCTGATGCTGAAAAAAAAAAAAAAAACCAACAAAAAAAAGAAAACAAAAAGCTGTTCTGCTTCATAAAACCTCCCATCATGGCAGTGTAACAATACTTCAGCTTGTAAAGCTCTACTGTGCATTAGAAATTGGAGAAATGCAGGGGGAAAAGTGAGCTCATGACTGAAAGGGCAGAAAGGTAGATAAAAAGAAAAAGATGAATCATTTTAAAGTTGGTGGTTTGCTGCGTTTAGCATGTACAAATAGTATTTTGAAATGTTTAAAGGATGCAAGATCTGCTTCACATGCAACAAGAGTTGAATGGCAAAGAAATCAAAAGGGTTCAAAGTCTTCGCCTGTGTCACATCTTTCAAGGCTGTCCCTACTGGTTGCAGGTTTCTCAAAAGGTTGCAATATACACAAAAATCAACAGATGTTTCATCTTTAGTGAAATGTTCCTGCCAAGAGTTATTCCACATCTTTCAGTGTGATACCCAGCCCAGATTCAAAGAGGTCTGCCTTGAAAGCACAGCCTCCAAGGTCTGGGGAGAGGAGGCATGAAGTTGCTCTCTGGGCTTGCATACAACCTCCCAAATACACAAAACGAGGGACACATCAATTTTTGTCTGTGGTTACCATGGTCATATTAGTAGTGCTGGTGATATATTAGGGAATTCACTGTGTTGAAATTCTGGATCACTTACCCATCTTCACGCCAGTGGCATGAATGCTTACTGACTGGTCCAGGGGAATTTGAGGAGACCCAGTGTCTGAGATACTGCCACTGAGGGAAAACGGCAGCCTGACAACTGACTGCATGGGAGTACGTTTAAGTCAGGTATTTATTTTCAACAATGAGCATGCCCAACAACGCACTCTGCTGTTAAAAGCAAATTTCTGAAAATCATGTTCTGATATTATTATGGAATTTGTATGATGTAAAAATTCCAATTTAAGAAAAATCATCAAAGATGACTAACCTTCTATAAGCATGCAAGATTATCTCCTGTTTTTTTTTTCTTTTGGTCTAAACCTGGAATCCTACAGATGTACTTTCTGCATTAGCTTCAGAGAAAAGGAATGCACTACTACAAAGTGTTAGGTTTTTTCTTTTTTTTTCCTGTATACACACACAGCGCTGGGCAATCCTTAGAGTTAGATACCAAATAAATTTACTCAAGCTAATAGCAATGTTTACTTACTTTGTTCGTTTAACAAAAACCCTTGAGATAATTTACCTAGAATATCTCTGCAAAACAAACAACCTCAAAATGGTGTAGGCAGTCTAAAATACTTCAACCATTTGAATAATTTTTTTCACAGATGGCGGGAATTTGCTAGTAAGGTTATTTATGCGTTCTCAAGCAATACTGTTCAGGCATAAGTTATCTCTGGAAAAAAGACAAATCTAAGTTATTTTCATTGTCTTTTAAGACAATTCAAATAGAATTTATTTGTCTTCCTTACTGGATAAGAGGTCTAGCCCTTTAAATGCTGTTGTTCCAGTTTTAGAGGAGAGAGGCTATAAAACAGGGGTGCTTCATTAAAATACCATAGCTGGCACCTCTCAGAGGCAAAGGAAAAGAATATTCACTGAGTAAGTAACACATTATAAATTATAATTGAGATTCAATTCTCCCAGGGAGAAGAGAAGGTAACTTGTCATTTGAAGTGTTGTGAGTTTCTGAGAGTGGACTAGGAGTTTAGAGGGTATAATGATATCATTAAGAAATGCCCTTGCAAAGCAAGCAAAATTATACTGTGCTGTTTCTTGAAAACCACAGGAACTCTTTATTGTTCTGTCAGCAGCAGTTCAAAGAGCTATGTGACCCCATTAACATTCACTCAGGCATATATAACAAATTGGAGGGGGGAAATTTCTTGAATAGTTAATTATATTTGGTATGTTTGAATACCTAACGCTGTTAGCCATGTGGGTTCAGCACCGCAAAATGCACACCTTGCATACCTGGTTTACCTCACAACTTTATTTATCTTTTAATATTTAGAGGAGAAAGCAATAGAAAGGGTAGAGGAAGAGCAGGGAGGGAGGGATGTGGAAAAAGCTAGATAATGACGAGCTGGTTTGATGGCCGTGGCTGAACTGATCTAGTATTTCCAGTAGTTTTACTTTGTGCAGTAATTATTAGAAATTATATAGTTATTAGATGCCCAGAAGACCCTTTGAACCCACATATAGCCATGGCAGGGCTGGGTAGGAATATGTGGGGTGATACACTATAAGCTTAATCTAGAATCTTGCAGAGAAACCAAATTTCTCTGTTTCAACAAGAGGCAGTTCTTCTGGCCAAACTATTTATTTATTTCTGTGTGAAAAGTTGTGGGCTTCTTTTCGAAAATGTTGATTTTTTTTTGTAGAAAAGCTCAGTTGCAGAAATTCTGAAGCAGTATTTGACCAGGACTGCAGCTTGGCTGTTTTCTGCTTCCTTAGTCCTTTGTCAGTTCATTTGTCCAAGTGGCTTTTCTACACACAATGCCAAATGACTGCAGACAGTCTCCGTGCTGCAGTGATCATTGACTTAGTTTAAGGAAAGACAGTGGCCAGCAACAGAAACTGAGATTTGCCTGGTTGGTTATGAGTGCACTCGTTTTCCTTTTGATTAAAAAGTGTTTGGGTTTTGTCTGAAAATACAGAGGGTTAACTTTTTGTACATAGTAAAATTATTAACTTTTCTTTTCGGAGAGTAAGTAGTAGATATTGTCTCCAATGTCAGCAGAAAGCCGACTCACATTGATTAATTAAGATAGAAGCTTTATCTGTACCAATTCATTAGTTTCAGCTACAGTAGAGATTCAGGAATCCTTATCTCTTTAGGACTGTCCCCTCACAGATTTCCTCACACTTAGGAATAAGTTTGAGAAATGATATTAAATGAGATGATACAGGAAAGGACCATCACAAGGAGGTTAATGCTATCTGTGCTATACCGAGGAGATGTTATTTCCTGAGAAACGTTTGAATTCAGGTTCTCTATATTTGTAAATGAAGCCAAATAAAGTTAGGAAATGTCAGTGGGACTCTTCATGAAACCTCACACAGAAATTAGAGCAGGACCCTTTCTAACTACTGCAGATGTCCATTTACATAGGCATTCCCACCAACCCACCAGAAACCATCTCCTCCAGATGTTAAACACACGTGCTACCGAGCACACTTCTACTAATTCAAAGCTGCTTCTAAATTTTCTCAGAAAATAAAAGAATAAGATTTATATTACCCTATAAGCCTAGGCAAGCTTGAATTCTATTTTCAGTTTATTGAAAGTTCTGCTGTTATCCTCCATAATTCTTAAACAGCGACCAAGTATTTCGCTCGTCACATATATATTCATGCTTCTGCCTTCTTTCTGAAAATCTGTCAATTTGATGACATTCTAAATGTATCTGCTATTTGAAGAATATTTGCATTGTAATTGTATTAGTGTTAGCTATGCTTTTTCTTAACTGCGTTCCATTGCACATAGATTGGAGTTGATCAGAAAGCCTCCTCTGGAATGGAATTATTTTTATTACACTTCGGCCATACTTTAAACTGATTCTACTGCAAACAGTTTGAGATAGTGGGAATGTGCTCAGAGTGAAAAGCAGAACGCACATTCAAATGGTCTAATATGTGTCTACTGGAAAGGGATGCAAAACGCATTCTCAAAGAATCGTAGGGAGGTTTGAATTACCGGGCAGTACAGCTACTGGAGGGATTTCCACTGAAATGTTTTTTCCTCAGAAAATGCCCATTTGTTGAAATCAAAGCTTAGCGGGGGCAAGGGGTAGAAGGGGTAGAGAAGAGGGGAGAAGCAAGTAGGATGAATTTTTCACTCGGTGTTTTCATCTTTCCTTGGAAGATTGCAATGTTTGAGATGTTTCAGGTTGACATTTTTGCATCAAGGAACCCCTGCCATTCAGGAATGCTTGTTTCAAGTGTTAAGCTCTACGTGGTCAAGAAGAGACATAAAAATGTTTGAGAACAAAACAGAGTGCTTCAAGATCACTAGACAAAAACTCCTAATTGATGTGCAAAATTTCCAAAAAGTACTCAGATGTCGTGGGACATTTTCTGCATGCCTGGAAAACTCTTATGAAGTGGAAAATCTCTTCCCGCCATGGTGTAATAGGGGTGGAATTACAGCTTCCATCAGGGCAATGGCAAAATTTGCATCTGTTGGGACTTCACCTCAAACTTACTGAAAACATTGTATTCTCTTTTGACCATATTGACCATACAAATATATACTACCATAGAAAGTATTGAGGAGTTTATAAGTTGCTTCGTTTAGGAGGAGATAATAATAATAGATGAGGCTTTAAACAGAATTTTTATGTGTGGTAGAAAAGTCCCCTTTTTCTGCACATAACAGGAGTCAAACAAAAAGCAAGCAAACAGTTCTCAAAATCGTTACCTTTCTGCAGAATTTTAAAATGTTATTGTCTGCAGCTCTTTGTTAAAAACTCACACCAGAAATTATTACCTTGCTTCGAGCAGCAGAGAGGGCAGTGTGAACACAGAGTCCTGGCGTGAGCCCTCTGTGCAGCCGTGTGAGCCGAGCTGTGTGCTCTGGCACAGCAGCGGTCAGGGACCCATGGCCAGTTCCACTGATGCGGCACATCCTTGAAAACATGTGCTAAACAGGGGACTGTGAGCCGGAGGGGTAAGGGGACAACTGATCTTACACTGCTGCAGCTGTTTTCCCAGGGGATGTAGATTTCAGTCGTGCCATTGTTAGTGAGGCTTCAGCATGAGTCCTCTCCTGGAGTGAGTCAAGTCTTTATCTACCTGTGCTCAGGGGACAATCCATGCCACATATCACATAGTACAGGCACATCGTCACTCCTTCTCTTGCTCTGACTTCCTCCGTCTCCCTACCCACATGTACCTCCATTGCCACCCCACATCTCAAACAAAATAGTACCGTTTCCGCCTCTGTTGGCATGTAGCTCTCACTGAAATGTGAATACTCCTGTATCTTTCTGGTCTAGTCTTGTCTATGCAATCCCTTTTATATTTTTGCATAATAACTTTATATATTTCTCATAGCAAAAAGATATCTGTAGTAAACACTCTTTTCAGGACGCTTTCACTCATTTTCCATGCTAAAAACCAAAAGAATTTTGGGGTTGTAAAACAAGTTAAACAGTTATTACAGATGCATCAGTCCTGAAGTTCTATGAAATTAATGAAGGCACAGAATGTAAATTAATGCAAGTACATTTGGCCACATTCACATTTTATAAGAGGAAGAAAGGTTCAAGGTACAACATGAGCTACTTATGCATATGTTGGTGGGAAGGTTTAAGCATGACTGGTTTTAGCTCTGGCTGCTGTTTTGCTGGCTACCAGTAAGAAACAGCTGCTTTCTGTTCTAACCAGACTTACTGCAATAAACTTTTCCATTTCCTTGCTGCGGCTGAAGGAGTATTTTCTTCCTGTCTAGTTCTTATCAGCTATTCAATGAGACCTTTGATAAAATGAAATAACTGCTAAATGTAATAACTAAAGAAAGACTTTCCACTTAACATATCCAGCCTCTCGGGCTGTCCATACTGCAGCTTGTCCTTTACTGACAGCCAAAAGCCCCAAAGCTTCCAACTGGCAAACATGGCTGGACTGATCAATTCTGCTAAGCAGTTAATTCCAACTTTCAATTGACAAATGTGAGTCTATATCCTACTATGCTTTTCTTTTTCCTTGTTCCAGTCAACTCCCTAGAGATGATAGGCACATAATGAGCACAGGCCTTCTCTTACAGAGAGAAAAGTCTGTTTATCTACCTTTATTTTATATATAATGAGTCAATCCCTTTTCTCGTCTCCTAAAATTTCAAAGGCACCCTCAGTTACAGCTCAGAGAGTACTCGCTCTACATATCACAACAGCTGCTGGAGACAGATAGCATGAGTGTTTCTGGAATGATTCAAACTGACCTTCTTTCAATGGATACTAAGTGCTCATCATTAGCTGTGACTTCATGTTCAGCAGTTCAACAAAGGTCCCTAACATGAAGCAATTCTAATACTGAGGAAAAAAATAACTGGAGAACAGATTTGGGAACTTCTGAAACAGTATTAAATGGAAAAAAAGGTATACTTTTTATGTGCATATACTGGAAAGAGTTTCATCCAAATATCTGTGTAAATATGCAAACTTACATTTCATACAAATAGTGGACTTGAAATCAAGAAAGTTTTTTTGCTAGAGATGTTTGGGAAAGCCCACTGCATCTTACAGCATCTGCTAAATTGTGATCTGTAGCCATTTTCCAGATGCCAGATATCATTAGATCTTGAAGCTGTCTCTTTTCAGAAACAGTTAAATAATTCTTACTGGGAGGAGTTCTCTATTTTCTTCAAAGACTAGATTTGTCCCTCTCTGTAGGTAAGACCATGTTTATATAGCTAATTTTGTTTCTATGAACATAAGCTTGAGTTATTAACAGGTCTTCTAGAGTTATTAGCAGGGACTCTAGTTTGGGAAGCTACAACATGGCTTTTGGCCGTGTCAACACATTGCGATTATGACACAGGAACATCCTGTTTCTATACTCTGAGGAAATTGTCTGCCCTCTGGTAGGCCACTACTAAAGAAGCGGTTATCCATCCTCAAGAACCCAGCCTAAAATATCCCTTTTTCTTCAGTTTCTCTCTCCTGAGAAAGACAATGACAAGGCTTTTGCACAAAATACAAAATCTAATTTTTAATTTTATTTTCTTTTTTAAATTAATTTTTTACAAGTGTTTAAATCCTAGGCATAAAAAAAAAAGAAAAAAAAAAGTCTGCCTTGAAGTAGGTTTCCTTCTAAGAGCAGAAGAGCAAGAAGGCCTGATTCTCAGCTACCATAAATCAGCATTATCCTGCAGCTGAGCGCAGAGCCCCAGCCAGTTATACTACCCCAGCAACCAGCCTCAGCTGTCTGCTGATTTTTGTCTTTCAGATTGTGAACCTGAAAGACTGAGGAACAACAGAGCAAATGAATGAGTGACTTTTGAGTCCAGATTTAGTTTCCCAGGCATAAACACTAGGTGCTAAGGTTTTTTTACATGTCCTTGTCCAAGCAAGTCTATACATGTGTCTATATATGGTTTTACTAGCCTAGCTTCTATTACTGAGGATTTGATCTGTTCTGCCTTTGGTAGGCAATGACAGAGAGCGCTCTGTCTTTCTGTTGTACGGTCTGTTATAAATACCTGATGAGACATAACAGCATCATAGGATATTTATAGCATAGACAGGCTTCTCCCTACACTACAGATTTCTGCAGAAAGGCTGAGCTAGAACAAGTCTTTTCAGAGTGTTCTTCAGTGTGTTACAATGTGGATTCTCACTCACTTTAAACTTTCAAGTAACAGCAGTATTATGTTCAGAAACTCTATAGAAAGACTAGCAATATCTTATACTCACTGTGTAAGGCATCTTATAGCCTGCATCCTTCACGTGACTCATGAGGAGTTCAACTGGAAGTACTAAGTCAAAGGGATCACACCTACCTTGGGTTTCAGAGTATAAATGTGTTTAAGCAAGGAAAGAAGAGTCAGTTCCTTGCTCCAGGGTCTCGGTTGGTGAAGGAAAGATGAAACTTGCAGGGAAAAGGGTTTGGCAAAGTCTCCCAATGCATGAGGACTTCCTGGGCTCTGTTCAGATCCCCAGTTTGACCATAATAAAGATTCGGTCATACCCATTAACCCAGATCATGCTAATCTGAAACACTGCTCCATTATCTCAGCTTGATTTCAACTCTGAAAAAGCAAGAACTGATAACAATTAAGAAGGAAATCAAGTGCTTCTTACCACTCATAATGAAATGGAATGTTAAATATTTTGGGTTTCCAGATGAAAATTTTTGAAACAAACATATTTCCAGAGTTTTCCAGAGAATTTTGGAAATGTATTTCACTGTGATACTTCTATTCTGAAAAAAGGCATTGTTCTAGAAAAAAATAGTTTTCACTGGGACACTTTTATCAGCTCTAAAATCTCATCTTTTTCACCAAGATTTGGAAAAACAAATAAAAAAAAAATTACACCTTTGCCATAATATTGGACTACACTTTTTTCCTACAAGGTTCACATTCTAGTCTACATTTTGAGCATATTTTATATTTTCGCTTTCCCGTCTGAAGTACAACAGGAAAAATATTTGATTGTATAAGATAGTGTCAAGAGACAAGTAATCTACTGCTATAATTTAACTGACATTAAGTTTCTCAATCCCACATAATTACAGTAGGAGGGAATTTCCAAAAAAAAATTTTAACTTCTAAAAAACTATTTTAGCTTATTTAAATCTATTGCTCGTATTAAAGATAAAAAAGCTTCACATAATTCTAAGCAGGCTGAGATTTCGTTAATGTCATATTTCATTCCAGATTCCAAAGCAGGATAATCTCAAACCTGTTAGCTTGATTATCTGACTTGATCTCAGCATTGGTGCTATTCTGGATGAGTGTATCTTAAACAATTTTCTAAAAGAAGCTTATACAAGTTTCGCTTATTTGAAGATTTTTTTTTCAGAATAATTTTATCAGTACCAGTATCTGATTAAGATGTTCTTAAGTCAAACATCAATTTCCTTTCATTTCCCGCTCTTCCCAGAAATACCAGTTTCCAGAGTCACTGAATGATGATAAACTTAAGATAATTTAAAAAAATAAAAGAGCCCTAATGGATGTCCTAATTGACATTGTTAGTCATACCTTCTGCCAGGCTTTTACCAATGAAAATCTGGGGACAAATCCCAGTCTGTTGATCTTGGTTGTTCCCTGATGTTACTGCTATTTGCTGCAATGATTGTGAAATTTGAATCAAAGCCTTCTTGATCCCTAAAGATCACTCCTGCAGGGATTCGTCGTTGTCACAAAGTGGTCACAGGGCTTTATTTAAGAGTCACTGTCCTTACATAGGTGAGTACAATTGCATGTTACAGAAGTATCAGAGAAAAAAAGAATACATCCAGGGTATAACCATTCCCCCTACTGTTTTCAGTACCTTGAGACAGCCTTGGGGCAAGTTAGCCTTTATGCAAGGCCATACTAGGTACGCCAGAGTGCAAACCTGATCTTCAGACCAGTCTTGAATCCCACCTGCTGGTTTGTGCCATAAGCCACTCAGCTGGGTCTTGGTAGACAGTGACCTTTTGGCTTTGTTTTCACCAAAACAATGGGAGGCCGGATCAGACCTTGTGCTGTTTTGAAAGTTTTGGAATATTTCTGGATGCTGTTGGAGAATTTGCTGCATTTCAACTCAGACTACTAGCTGGAGGAATTTCTAAATTGGCACGTGCATGCATGTACACAAACTGCAGTACATAGCTCTGGTGTTGGATAAGGCAGAAGCAAACGGTACTTCTCTATACTCATTGGTAGGAGCACCCTAAAATCAAAAGTCCTCTCTGGAGGCAAAGCAACTACATTCTCTGAGAAAAAAACAACCAGCATTAAAAAAAACATCTGGGCTTCACTGGACTATGTTCACTCTAACACTTACACTTCAGCCCTAATTCCCATGTTTATCAGAGGTCTTCAAATCCAGTGGTCAACAGCAAACATCCTGCGTACTGAGACATCACCATTTTTTACAGGTTTCACCTGCTTCACAATTGCAACGTGGGTTTCTTACCTTTGCCATTAGATTCTGATGCTTTTAAACTGCTGTGCAAAATGCCTAAAGATCAGTCTCGTTAACTGAAGCCACAATTAAATTTTGTCTGCCATCACAGGATAATTGTAAAATCAGCATGACGCACAGAGGAGTATAGCTTCACAGACAAACAGAGGGGAGAAATATGCTATGAAGGGGAAAAGCTGTTCACATTAAAAGAATAAGGATCAGAAGTCAAAACGCATCAAGTTATTGACAAAATAGATTGCTTTTATACACATGTCTCTCCCCACCTTTCCATCCACACAACAATCTTTTTTTTAATGTTAAAACTCAAAAGACCAGTAAGGTCTATGGTATGGTATAAGCTCAAGGCATACAGTAGCAATTGTCTTGTAATAAAAGAGCAGACCTCATTAATCAGAGATGGTTAAGGCACTAAGAACACATTTGTCCCTGAACTGCTGTGGCATAATGACAATTGCCATACTGTACAAATACTTGTTTAGTGTCTGAACAACTGTTGTTTAAAGTGGAGACATAAGGCTACTTTTAGGTCATTAAATAACATAATTGAGAAACAAAGTAGGTGCCCTGTTGGGTTATAATGAACTACCTTGTGTGATGCAATATATACAGAAATCCAAAACAGAACGAGGAGTTGTACTGAGCTAAATATGCTTTCAGCTGTGTGGTGGTGTAACTCATACTTCATGTCCCTGAGCATTCACAGACTCTACAGTATTTGGAACTGAGCATCCTATATAATAGCAACACAATCTCTGCAGCCACGTCTCTTAGATTTGACTAGTGTTGGTCTTACAACACAGGATGGGTTAACATATGCACCTGTGTAATGTTTGTTCTCTGCACTTAGGGATAATGCACTGCAGCAGCAATTTGAGGAAAAAAATAAATTGAATATAAATGCAAAAAAAATGAACTGCCAATATAATAATCGGTTTAAAGGAATTTGAAAGAACAAGATTGCCAAAGGCATAAATTTAAATTATTAAATACACTACTATTTATTTTTTAGCAGTTCTACATTTCACAAAGTGATGGTCTGAGACACTGAATCAGATGAGAGCTTAACAAATCTATGGGAAAATGGTTCAGCTATGGCATTAAAATTACTATTACAGCCGGAGAGGCTAGCAGTTCCTGGCTCAGATACCAACATGTGAACATGTGGGTTCAACCCCACTAGAAACTGTAAGAGAGAATTATTTTCCTTCTATCCACTTCACTGGACTTACACAGGACTTAATATGACCCAAAATCTCTTCTTAGAAAGGAGGACTGGGACAGCCATGTAACCTGCTTGTCTGAGGATCTGTACGTGTACAGTGCCTTAGCTGTGAAAAATAACAAGGAGCTAAACCAATCTCGATTTTCTTCAGACGTCATCGTCTCATGAGAGTAGAACCTGACTTTTTCACTTTCAGTGACCTCCACTGAAACTCATATTGTGAGTCTTCTTTTTCTGTATGTAGGTCTTGCCTGCATTTCAATTACGTTTTACATAAATTTTACATTAGGATAGCAGTAGTTCTTTTAAAATAATAATAGAAGAAAGTCTTAATGAAGGTACTTCAACAGCAATCATAAGAGCCAAAAAAAAAACACCCCTAAAAAAAAACCACCAACATTGCTTGCTAAATACGTGCTTTATAAGCATGAATGACTTGCTTCTAAACCTGGTAAATTGGAGTGCAGCATTCACAACTCCTACAACTCGTCAAGCCCGCCAGTGGTTTAGAAAAGTCTAGGACACGTTATCCCAATTTGTACTTTTTAGAGAGAGAGTTATATTTCTGCTTATCATGGAGAAGACAACAGTAACTTGACTTTAAGTGAGAAATTAAATGCCCACGCACCAACAAGAAAGGCAGCCTCCTTAAATTGCCCAGCACATGATGTCAGGCTAAAGTCACAATCACAAGATCATCTTTGGTACTCCCAGGCTTCAGTAATTCCAAAAACATATTGTTGCCAATAACTGCAAAGAAACTGTAGGCAGATACCCTGGCAGCACTGTGGCCAGAAATCAGATGGTATGAAGGCTGGACTGGTGTCTTACTGGAGAGTTGGAAGCGCAAAATTTGGACAGGCACAAGGACACCTTGCTGGAATTTGATTTCATTGATTTATAAATGTCCCTTGGCTGTATCTTCCTTCTGACTGGAGGGTTTTTTTAAACCACAGAGTGTTATTCTGTGAAGGAAGGCAGATGAAGTGATAGTATCAGCAGGAGAAGATAAAGTATTGTCCTAGGGACTAATTGCACAGCCTGACTTTCTAATTTGTTAGAATAGATGAAAATTCCCCACAAAGGGGAACACAGGCTTAAAACTGCTGGCAGATTCTTCTACCTCATATTTGAATAATAACATAAAGTAGAGATAATCATGATCTAATTGTAGACAATTTGTTAGTCAAAAAATTAGTTGAACAAATTGTTCTTTCTGGTATATAAGTTAAAGTTAAAATACACACACACCAGGGAAGATTATTCCTGAGGTATTTATCACTGCAGGATACCTGAAAAGTACTAAAAATAAAATGGAAAAACAATGACTTTTAAAATCTCTTCTTTTGAATATGTAGCTACATGAAACATGGTCCGTAAGCAACTTGGTCTGATTGAAGTCAGCCCTGCTTTGAGCAGGGGGTTGGACAAGGTGACCTCCAGAAGTCCTTCCAACCTAAATGGTCCTTGGATTCTATCAAATGCCCACAATAAATAAGGTTGTGTCAGACTACCTGAAACCGAAAAATCCATCTCAGGTCTAACAGCAGAGATGAGCTCAGGCTCTAGTGGAAAGGGCTAAAGTCCTCTCTGAGCACCACAGCTTATCCTCATCCTCAGGCTGCCCCATCAGGCCCCAGCTGCCTTGCCCTCCCTTTCCACCTAACCCTGTAACAGCATGCGGTTCTAGCTTGTTCCTATTTATTTGCAAGCACCAAGTGGATGCGCAGCCCCTGAACAGTCTGAACAGTAATGTAACAGGATCATGTGTGACAAATTAAGGCAGTCAGAATGGGGACACGACAGGGAGCCTGTCCTCCCTCTTCCGCATTTCCCTCCGACTCAAATGCATCCGTGCGAACACAACAGCACACTTCCATCTGCTGAGGGAGCTGCTCTCTTCTCCTGCCACCCTCCCTCTACATACAGATGTGTTTGCATGTGGACTGCACACTACAGAAGGCAGACCCTGCTGGATTTTAATCCCTCCAAATTCTCTGATGGATTAAACCTCAAATCTCTAACTGTCCTTCTTAATGCTGCAGTAAGTAACACGCACATTTGTTACACTGATCTACAGCTGAAATAAAAGTGAAAGACAGTCAAAATGAAACATCTGAGAATCAGTCTATGCTGCTAGTGGATGGGACACTAAAGCGTTCTGGATTATTTTCTCCCACCACCCTTGACCCTGCCCAGTGTCTGATGAGGCAAAAATCATGGGCTGCAACAATAAAAGATGTGGGTACGTGTATTACCCTCCACCTACCTGTAACCCTTCAATGGCCAGTTTGAGGATAGATGGCGTAAGCTTGGAGGCTTGCTTGAAGGAGAAGTTGCTCCAATCTATAATTAGAATGAAGCCGTTTATCTGAAGCTCCTGATCTTCAATGAGCACTTCCAAAGACAGTAGGATAGCCCGAAGGATATCTATGAAGGAGTTCCTAAAGCCAAAGCAGAAAAAACAAAAAAAATTAATGGTTGCTGTTATCTTCAAACCTCAAGATATTCAGCTTTGCTGTGGATGGGCCATGAGCAAGGGACAGGGATTTATTCTGGTAGAATTCTTCTGAAAAGAGAGTTAATTCAGAGGTGTCACTAAAGCGCTCCTGCTCCGAAACTCACATTCCTCTGCTTGATGTGATAAGTCCTGCTCACTGGTGGATAAAATAAACCCTGAATTAAATCTTTTTGATTCTTCTGGCTTCCTTATAATAGATTTTAGCTAAGCTACTTTGGGAAAATATTTCTCTGTGGTGAAATGAAACGGATTCAGGCTATCAATTTAAATCCCTACTCTTTTGGATATACTTTACCAGGTTTTTTGTTTGTGGGTTTTTTCCCCTTTTTTTCTGTCTATTATAAAGAGGAAAATCAGAAAAGGAAATAAATACGGTACAGTATTAATATAAATGGTATGGTTACAACTAGCCTCCCTGGCTTCCTGCTTGAATGGAGAGAATGATCCAAGGCTTTGCACAACAATGTCTGACTGTTCCCTTATTTCTGCAAACCAAATGCAACATGGAAAATAGCTGAATCCACTCAAAATGGGAACTCTTTATTAATTAGCAGCTACCAATAAGCTGGCTGCAAGGCTTCCCTCCGCTCTGGGAGAATAATTAGAAACCTTGGAGGCACTGAAGGAGATAGCAAGTGACAGAGAAGAAAATGTTTAAATGTTTTCTTTAACGTGAAAGTCTGTACTGAGAAGCCTGGACCACTCTCTACTTCCATCTCATGCATTTTACAAAAGCAAGTTGGACACTTTAATGACTTATTCCATATTTACACCTGACTGAGCTGAATCAGGCCCTCTCATCATCTGTCCTTCCCCTTAAGATTATTTACAAACAACAGATTCAACAAGCAAGGAAAGCTTCAGAAAGTACTGCTTAACTTTATGTAAAATGAAATTCTAACATACTGCTATTGCGGTCTGCTTTTCCTCTGCATAACTCTCAAATTTTGATGAAGCCTAAGGTCTATTATAAGGAAGGCTCCCACCATGTTCTCCCACGGAGATTTTCATTTAATCCTTTTCTGCTGTTTTCTTTAATTTAGAACAAGTCATCTAAGCCTACAAGACCGTTGTTTCAAATTCTGCCTGAGAGAAAAAACCTTTATGCAGTCAAAACAAACTTCTCTACCGTCAAGACCTCTACGCCTGAACGGCAGCAACACATGATAAATTTCTATTAGAAGTAAATGGTGAAGTGTTTTCTTATTCTTTCTTTTTTCTTTCAGCAAGTTTCGAGTGGAAATGTACATTCCTTCCCTAAAGACACGGTCCCTTGAAAAAGCTGTTTCTGAACTGCGCTTCGCTGCCTAAGTTAGAAGCTTCCCTGAAGTATAATTGCTGAGGCAACTTGCAATACACAGAGCTTAAAGATATTTGACTCTGTTGCTGCTGAGTACCACACCACCTCTCCCCCATTAGTAGTAACAGGACAACCTTGACCTTTTCAAGTCATATGGGGAAGCTGTGCTAAAGAGACAAACTGAAGGAGTACTTTCCTTAGCAACGTAAGATGAAGGCATACCGACTGGATTGGCAACTGACATTCATTTTCAGTCTAAATTTATTTTAAAAAACTTTGATGTGAATGTACTACCCACTGCCCAGCTGAAATGGGTGATGACTTTCACACGGCAGCATTAAATTAGTACACTTTCAGTGGTGAAAAAAGCAATTGAATCCCTAGATCGTATCTACTTAATATATCCTACATTACTCTACCCCAGCAGCCCCATTCAAGGGGGTCTGCCTTCCACAAGAACTGCCCCATGGAGGTTCTCAGAGGTGTGCAGTGTCTCCTCACACACATGCCAGCCTTCTCCCCTCTCTTGTTGGCATCAACACAGAATGATATCGTCATTCATGGATGGTCTTTCTGGCTAGATTGGGGAAGATGGACTAATCCAGAGCTCGATTTAACCCCACATTTGCAAATCTTAAAATGAACTGAAAACTTGTGATTATTGAAGGTGTGAAAATAGAGCCACATTGTGATCAGAAAAGGTTTCATCCTTTATTTTTGGGAAGAAGTTTTCTTAATAGAGGATGCAAACTCATATTCATGATCCTGCTACCTCTGATGCTTTTTAAAGCTGTGTAATGATTTCAGTAGGGTTGTATGAAAAGGTGCATACAAGGCATCTTCCACAATCCACTTAAACTCTAAATCACAATGAAATGTTTCATTTGATTGAGCAAAATCTTCTTCTCAGACTCTATATTAAGAATTCCAATCTTTGTTTAGGGGTCTACATAAATTACCAGGTTCTCAAGCAATTAATCACCTGTACATCTCTGTACTTTCAGTAGAAATTATTTGCCTGGGAGATACATCACCCAGTTTTCTTAGTGTGTAACTAATCTCTCTGTCCCCTGCCCAGATCCTTCCCCCGCTCTATGTATTTGCAGTTTTAAAATATGGTGTAGGAAATAACTCAAAGTGAACACAAAGATGTTTTTCAGATGAGTACAAGGAGACACGAAAGCAGCACACAAGTCCTCCAGGTGGACTGTATGCAGGCACACTGCTTTGTGAATTGCAGGGTCTGGATAGAAATCACAGTGCCACTTGAGGCTGAAGCCCTCTGCTCCCTAATCTTGAGGCTTTGAGACAAATCATTCAGCTGTGTGACTGATTTGCATCCAAATCATTTTCTATGCATGAACACAGAACCACTTTCTATTAGTCCACCTCTTTTGTTCCTTTGCTTAATGTTCCCTTCGCTCCTCCAACCTCCCTCCCCACCAGTTTAACCCTCTCACAAAAAAAAAAAAAAAAAACAAAAAAAAATAAATAAAAAAAGTGAAATAAATTACTATTACACAAAGGGAAATGTGTAAGGTGCTGTACAGATTCAGCATGGAGCCTGCTGAAGTGAGCCACTAATGAGTTACAAAAGATTTGCACAAGCCCCAGGAAGACAAAAAGGAGGAGGGAGGGAGAGTGCCTATCTGCCTTGGCTGAATGGAAAGGTACCACAAAAGAGGCTCTTCAAATATCCTTTGGAAAATGGGAAGTCAGCCCAACAGAAGCCAGTGGTAAGGAACAATAATGTAAAACAAAAATGAAGATGGTTTAGCTGAGGGATTTGGTGGAGAGATTAGCCAAAGGCATAACATGAAAATAAATAAGAAGAAATTACTTAATTATAAGAGGCGTAAGCAGGCTGCAAGAGAATCAAAAGGCTCAGTGGAGTACCAGGGTGCAATGGGAACAATTACAGGGGATAAAGACATTGCAGGAAATTAAATGATCTATTTGCATGTCTCTGCCACCAGTCATTTTGAAGAGATACATGGATAATAAAGCTGAGGGACTGTTGGAAAATAAGGGGTCAAATAAGACACGCTGCAAGAAAGTGATACATTTTGGAGAAGATAGCATCAGCAGAAACTTTTGACATTACTGTCTCTGAACAGTTAAGCACAGGCTCTGTTTTAGGCGTGCTAGTGAAATTAATTGGGTTATTCAGATGGTTAAAAGTATGAATGTACAGAAGCACTGACAGCTGAAGCCATTAAGATTGTCTGGTAGTAAGCAAAAACAAACTGTCACTAAAAATCCTGACTGTCCCACAAGACAGCAGGCTAACAAAGTTCGGACCAGCGTTGTTCTCTTGACAGCTGCAGACAACTCAGCTTAACATCCCTAAGTTAGTACATGGTAAGATCCTGTCTCCTGCAATACTTAAAAACACCTAGTTAAATGCAAAGGCACATAAAAGGGGTTTCTTTACTTGTTAAAAAAACTCTTGGTATACCAAATCAATGAATTTATCACATTTTAAATGTAACAAAGCAGTGAAGCTACACCATCATATTTAGCATAAGCTTACAAAAGAATGAGCAATATAAAACTGGTCTCATTGAGTCTGTTTGAACATCTAAGAAGAGAAGACAGTGTAGTACACCTCACAAAAAACCTACAGCCAAAGTTGAATAGCGTTTAGCAAGCTGCAAATATGGCATAGAAACAAACCAGGTAAGACACCATATCTTGCTTTGTTCCCTCCCCACCCAGTAAATGACCAACAGAGAGCAGAAATACACGCTTAGCTTCTGGTGGGGGGAGAGCTGGCACTGCCCTGCAAGGAGGATTCCCACTGGGAGTAATGCACAGAAGAGGAAGCAGAAACAATAAGGACCAGAAAAACTTCCTCAGTTTGTCCAGAATAATTTGAGCTAATCGAAGCTGAAGAAGCTGTAAGGAAAGGCTTAGAAAGGGAGACATGAACAACAAGCAGATCGATGCTGGTGGAGGAGGGAGAACCCAGGAAGGAGCATTTTGAATTGCTCCCACACACAGCCAAGGTACGCTGCTCATGGAAAAGCTCTTGGAATCCAGTCAGCATTGGGTTTTGAACTGGTGTTGATAAATCATATGAAACCATTTATTTCAGCACACTAAATTCTCCTTTCTGCTCATGAAGTATTGATAAGAAAGCCTTAACTTCTAATAGCATGTTCTTAGAAAACATCTGGGATTTTTTAATGCATGTGTTTATTTTAGAATTTTAAAACTTAACTCTGCTGAAAAGGACGTACAGTCCTTGGGGATTCATGTCTTGATTCAAACTCATGAATATGAGTTGCTACCCTGCCTCTCTGGTGTCAGAGGGAAATGGCAGTCAGTCCAACCACTGCAAAACATGATCTTCGCGTTTTATGACCTTTCAGTGAGGAAAGGCCCCTCACATGAACCCTGCATAACACGGGGCAGCCCTTGGCAGAAGAATAACCAGGAAGAATAACGGCAAAATGAAGAATCGTGAATAAACATGGTGACTCACTTGGCTAATCCTGCACCAGAGAAGATGAACAGTCAAACAGAGGAGCTCACAGCTGACTCATGTGTTGAAAAGGGCTTGTTTGTCTCATCTGTCTGAGGTCTGAATAGCGCATATGTGCGCAGAAATTAGCAAGGCTTGTCTGCGATTCACAGAGAAAATGGGTTGCATTCACAGCAAATGTTCACAACAAATATTTTGACCAGCCGTGGGTAACTTTCTTCGTAGAACAATTCAAAGCCATTTAAACTCATTAGCTGCAAAAGTATGAATAATTCACCAGCACACAAACTGGAGAAATTCTTACACGACCATCTGAGATTTTTTCATATTTTGCGGGGTACCAACCCTTTCTTTGCTATGCCAAAGTTAAGTTACAGATTTTTTTTTTTATTTCTCTCTAGAACCAGAGTATATGCAGATAAAACTCCTACTGAGGAGTAAAACACACGTTGCATTAAGTTAATGTCATAGCTCCAAATTATTCTTCCGTCACATCCAGTGTAGTTATCTTGGGCTGTTCCAGTATGCCAGCTTCAGACAGGCATCACTCCTGTTTTGTAATGAAAAGATATCAAGTTTTTCCCCACAGCATCTGTGTGAGTCTATAAATAAAATTCCACAGTAACTTTACATCCAGGATAACAGACTGGATAGATAAGTGTACTGATTTTTTTCTTCGCAAATGGTTAGTCCAACAGTGCAGTGGATACAAGGAACAGAGCAGACTGAGCTGAGACCTGAACTGTGTTTAACAACATCAGAAATACACTGCTTAGCTTATAACTGAACAGGGGCCAGTCACCCACAGATATCTGGCTGGCTTTGAATTCCTGCTTGGAGTCAGCTGGAAGCCTCTGCCGTTGCCAGTGAATGAAATGTACCAGCCTGCAGAAAGAAACTACATCGGTTTATTCTTTTATCATGCAAAAATTGCCTCATGGTGGCTTTCTAAAGATATAAAAATATTCCCCATGTTATGTTTCTGCTGGAGCTTCTTCTATATACAAGTATTATGAGTTTTTTTGCTGTCACTTTCCACTTCAGTTGAACTCCATAGCAACCAATAGACCCTGAATTACACGCTCCGCATTCAAGTCAGTGTTACGAATCTCCTCCTACGTACACTCATTCATATTGTGGGCACCCTTGCCAAACGAATACTTTGTCCCCAATGTTAATGTGACTGTGCAAGAACCCTTTCTTATGTGTAATTTGGTTGAAAAACAGGGACCTTTGCAGTCCCTGTGCTTGGGGAGGGAGACTGCAGGTGGTGGGACTCTTTGGACCCTTGGTGGGACCAGCTTCCACCACAGAGACCTACGCAGGGGAGTATGGAGGTGACATCTGCTCTTCTCTTTGCCTCAGCCCAGGGACTTGTTAGACCGCCTAGCAGGGAATCAGTCCAAGATAAAGCATAAAATTGTTACACTCCTGAGAGCTCAAGAAATCCCTCCCTGAGCTCTCCAGATCCCAAAGGGAGCAGGCAACCGATTGCAACCCAGCACAGCACAAGCTTAGCGATGGCACATCGGGAGTCCACGTGGGTGCAGTAGGGCAGCCCAGCCCTCAGCCTAATGGCTTGACTGGGTTCCAGGCAGAGCGCTCAGCACCGGGCAGGGTGAAGCCTCTCAGGAGAGGTATGAAGCTCTGCTTTGCAGCCTGCTGCTGAAAGGAAAGGCCAGAACTGACTCTCAGGTGCAATATGACTGTTCTTCTGGCTGCAGATTTGTTTTATTCCTTCAGGAGGCAGTATTTCTGAGCTACACACTGGTGCTTTTCTTGCCGTTTTAGTACCCGGAGCATTGTCATGCTTGCACACTGTGCAAATTTATCTGTTGAGAAGTGACAATCACAGGCAGTGTGTTATGATACTGTGGAAGTTATTAAAAGTCCTATGCTACAACCCATAAATGCGATCAATAAATCTATACTAGAGAACCACTGCAGTAATTTGCCTGGATGTCCCAAACGCAATGTCGCCTGCGAGGAGCATGGGGAGGATGGGGAAAGAGTGCATTCCAGCATGAGCACAGTCAAGGAGTCTAACTGGTGGTGTTTTCAGGTTAGTGGTCTCCCCTGTTAGGAATTTAGGAGATGACATGTCAGAGCAGACTGATGGTCACAGCTTAGGATACAGTTTGAGAGGCAGTTTTTAACCTCCTATCGTGATCTTACCAGTGTTGCAATACTGTTGCCTCAAGGTACAGCTGTAGTATTAATGAACAAAATGAATGCTGGTACATGAATGGCTTATGGTTAGCAGCATTAGGATTGATGACCTCTGTTGTTTTATTTTATTCTGTGGGATTGCATAGCCTTTTCTTACTCCTTCTTGGCACTGCAATCCATCCTTGCATCACACTGAGCTGTTTGCTCAATTTCTCACATCATTGCGTTCCACAAGTTAATTTTTCATTACAGAAAGGGAAAGAACTTTCTTTTGAACATTATGAAGCTACTGTTTAATCACACAAAGCAATTACACAGGTCCTTTGTTCTGATAGCAGAAGAAGGTACAAATGGCATCACCGATTCAGTCTCCCAGCTATCATGTTTTTTCTGTATGATTCAACTATATCTCCACTAGCTATATCTCTATTACATCTTCAACATCTTTCCATCTGAAATAGCCCTGGACTTTTTGCTCCCTTCTGATGCAATTACCTCACTTGTTCATAACGCTAATGAATTCCTTTCATTGCTCTTTTTTTTTGGACAGTTACATTTTTTACATCCCCTTCTTTCTGAGATAATACAATGTAAAGTGAATTCAGCATTCAAGGTGAATTTGGAATATCAGCATACATAAAAGTACATTTTATCTTTTCCTATTTATTATCCATCTCATTCTTAATGCAGCCTAACATCTAATTAACTTTTCTGACCACCGCTGCACAATAAGCACACTTCTTAATTGTGCTGTCCATAATGACCTGATGTTTTTCTTAAAAGGTTAAAAGTAATTGAAAACCCTGAAGAAACTGCATAGAGTTGAGAGGATAAAGGATCTGCATACAAGATGTGGCCACATACTAATATCCAACATGTTCTTTCACTACACTTAGACTTCTTGGCATAATAATGCTGCTTTGCTAGGTCATTCTAGAGTTTTCCACAATTTTTGCTAATCTTCACTAACCTACACAACTTTCCACTTACTTTTTGTCACAACCCCACTTACTTCATCTATGTCTGCTAAGAGAATATTACTGCTGGGCATTATGATAACATAATTTTGTCACTTACAAATCCTACTCTCTGCCTGAAGTATCAGGGACACTTTTATGTGCAGGGCAATAATTCACCTGTATATTTATTAACTTTTCTGAAAAGACTTCAGCACAAATTTCACAGGAAGATTTTTTGACTAGCTAACTAAAAAGTATATTTACATATTTTACCTTAGGCAATTTTAACAAAATTATCTAATTGCCCCTTTGTTTCCAACCAGCAATTCTTACGGCAGACCTCAATGATTACTAGATCAAACAGT
This sequence comes from Pluvialis apricaria, assembly GCA_017639485.1. Taxonomy (NCBI): domain Eukaryota; kingdom Metazoa; phylum Chordata; class Aves; order Charadriiformes; family Charadriidae; genus Pluvialis; species Pluvialis apricaria. The sequence goes on along the minus strand of CM030008.1, from coordinate 129,883,951 downwards.
AAAGTTAAAATCAAAGAACTGCTCACCAATGCATGTATTCTGAGGGTGCTGAATTCAGAACTATGAAAGTCATATTATCACTTGTGGATATTCAAACAACACTTGGTTACTCACACTGCACTCATCAACCCAGAAAGCTTTGAAAAGCACAGCACAATGCCTAGAAATTCATTCAGAAACTTACTTTTCTCTATCTTTGCTGGAAAGTTTAACTGTTCAGCTGAGAAGCAGACTCCCCTTGTGTGCTTGGAATTATGGTAAAGAACTTTCAGCTGGTAATCGTAAGCTGACAATGAACTCAAAAGGTATGCATGAAGTCACGTCTTTCCTTCTAGTACTTAGTCTGAAATCTCTATGAACGGTAACGCAGCTGAATCTCGGATTTTTAAAGACATAGATAGTGTACAATTGGTGTGCTTGACAGATGAGTGTCAAAACTTGCCTGTAAAAGCAGCCCATATTTTGAAAAATATTCTGCTAAAGGGTGCCTTTTTCTTGTGTATGGAGTTATGGAAGGTACATTTGATTCTACAGGCTGAAAAAAAGTTGGCAAAAAACATGGGAAAACTGGAAAACTACATGAGGCTAGATGGTCAGGAGCAGATTGCATCAGGCTCAAGAAATAACGATTTATCCAGTAGGAAAAGCACAGCTGAGCTGATCACGGTAAACTCTCAGTAAACTGAGATTGAGTTATGGGTAACACCCTGCACATGAAATTCCAGGCAGTGTGTGTGAAGGTGACAGTTGTGCAGCACTATGTCGCTAATAAAAGCATAACATGAAGAAGAAAAAGAAAAATACAACACCCCGGTGGACTTTATTAGGACAGCGTGACATCCTCCTTAGTCTGTGTGAAATGGATGCACACACTGATGGAGGCCCCACAGTAGTGGCATGTCTAGAAATGGTTCACATGAAGATGGTTGGAAAATGGCCTGTGTGTCTTCATTGGCAAGATCATCCTGTGGCAGTAATATACATCTCCACATAAAGATTTATCAAGTAGTTTTGGTATAACCAGATGGTATAATGGAGAAACAGAGGCACCATGTTTTATTCCTCCTTTCAGGAATGAGAGAGAAAAGCAGAGCACGTATGGGCAGTGAGCAGAAATGCCACCAATGAAAACAAAGAAATATTTTGCAAAGAACGCAATCAGAACCATCACAGTCTTATGACCTCTCTCTGGTAAAAATGGCATTTTAACTATCATAATAAAGAGGATGATATAAAAATGATGTTACTAAAAAGCTTGGAGAAGCTCAGCAGTCCCTATGCCTGTCTGGTGGAGAGCATATTAAGGTTTTTCTAGAACAGCAAGAACAGATTGATGAAGCCATGTGGGATGTCATCACCAAAGGCAAATCATCAAAGCTGAATCTCTTCAGAGATGTTGGGTAAGAGGTTATCAAGACATGAGAAGAAGAAGTGGCAAAAAATAGAAACGCAAGTATATCTTAGTAAACACCTAAAATGGTTATTAAATCAGGCAAATAAGCATATACCTATGCTTATGACTGTACTTAAATCTGGGCAGTGAAAGTGGCAGACGTTAAGAAGTGATGTCAATCACAAAAAAGGATTATAAATTATTTTAGTTGGAGACCTTCAGGGCCAATAAAAAAACAGACATGAAAATATTCTAATCATTTCTTATAAGCAAATGAAAAGATGTGTCAAGAATCATATATCAAAGAGGTTTCCCACTGGAACAATAGGCAACTTTGATATAGCTGACACGATGGAGGAACTTGAGATTATTGATGTAGAAATGATCAGTGGGGAACTCAAAACAGATGCTATAAAGATTCATAAGACACCAGTCTAGGAAAAATTAGCTGCAAATCTCTTCAGAAACAACGATGAAGAAAATTTGCTATGATGATTCAGCTGAGCAGGGGAGAAGGACCAGAAAAAAATGAACCTGTGTAGATTTATGGATTAGTTCATCATGTTGCCAGCCACAAAGGAACTGCTTTGCACAGCTGGGTTGAAAAGGATATGCAGTGCCATGAAGCTCAAGGAAAATGAGCAGTTTTCACCCTAGATGCTTTTGAGTGGATTAAATTTCATGCAACATCGCGGAAGAAAGTGAAAGAATGAATAGCAACAACTATTCCCCCTAAGACAGCGGATGATTTTTTTTTTTCCAGAAATCCACTGAAAGTGTAAATGAGAGGTATCTGAAGAAGGTATGTAGAAGACTCCAGACTTTATCTAATCGTTAATGAGAAAAAAAGGTGATGTGATCCAACCAACAATGAGGAGCTTGGTCAAATGTTACCAGTGGAATTAGAAAAAGGTATGTCCTCTTACTCACATTTTCTAGGTTTGTCTCAGACTTCACTGGGTATCAGACCCACCATGTGGAAAGCAGCTGACAAGAAGTTGCATTGGGAGATCTGGATTTCATGGACACATGACTCCCCAATATGTCCATCAACAAAAGACTGATAACCAAATGAATTTTATAACTACCAAGTAGAAAACAAAAGTTGTGGAAGACACCATGAGTCTGAATCATACCCCATTGCAGGAGAAATGTTAGGGATTAGTGTTGAGTTTAATTCTATAACCAATATGTATTACAACTGCTTCATTTTCCACCTTTTTCTGTGGATTTTATCACCACTTATGCAGAAAAAGTCGGGTAAGAGGAAAAAAATTGTTCAGATCCAGAGACAGCTACAACCACCTGATGCTTTGCAAGTGAGGAAGTGAGCTTTCCTGGGATGTACAGGGTTTCTTTGACAAAATAGTCCTTTGGAAGGGTTTGGGGTTTGTTTGGTTTGGTTTGGAGTTTTTTTGAAGTAGCAAAATACAGTTTTCTGAGAGAACTGCAAGACAAAGGGAAAAGAAGAGGTGAGCCTAGAAGGATTCCATGCAACACAAAAGATCAAGTGGAAATTTTTCCAAAGCAGAAACCTGAACAAATTAATGGGACTGGCCTAGCTCATTTAGAAATACAACAGTTTTTAGTCTGGCTTTCTCAAAACAGATGAAGTAATTATGGAAAAAAAATGTTAAAATGCAGGTTGCAAATTGAAAATTAGAAACTGCCGGGGCTACAGTTGTTCTCAAAATGCCCCCTGTGTAATATCAGTGGACAAAAGGGGCTATAATCAATTTTTAAGTATGATTTCCTATACCATAATCACAAAGGGAAAAATTAAACATTTTAAAAATATAAGACCAGTACTTCATAATTTTTGAGTACTTCATTTTCTATGAATACAGTGTCTTGGTACATAATTTCTCTATTAAAAAAAAATAAGAAAAGAATGGGCAATCTACCTGAAGCATTTAATCAATGCTTTACTTGTATTTCATTATCGGGATTTGAAACCTTAAATTTCTGCAATAAACTCTGACTTTTAAACAAGATTACTGATTCCATGATCTAGCGGCGTGAAGGCTTTTTCTGGATGGGTCAGGATGGATCTTTGTGTCTCATATTGACAACAGTGGTGTGAAATAACTGTTTAAGTTGAGATCCCAAAAAAGGCAGAAACAGGATTGCTGAGAGTTGTATTGAATATCTAGTAATGGTGAAAGGAAGCCCAGCCTGCTATCCTCTATTTCCCTGAAGCCAGTACAATTTTTCAGTACATGCCAATTCCCAGTAGAGTACAGATTAATGTTGCAGGTCCAGCGTGGGCCTTGCCTTGGAATAGTAATGTTATTATTTTGGCAGACTGTCAAATTTTCTCTGGAAAATGCAATTTGGTGAAAACCAATTTAAGTAGTTTACAAACTATTAAAATTCAGTTGAGTTGAAAACAGAATTTCGTGTGAATTGCAATGTTAGGAATTCTGAAAAAAAAAGTTTCATTAATTTCTTATTACACAACTTATCAGCAACCTCCTAAATCACTCTAACTTCTGTACGGTAGAGTATACTTATATGTGTGAATGTTTGGTATCTGCCTTCTGGTAACCACTGTTTCAGGGTTTGCATTTTCTGGGGGAAAGGGCTGCGTTTTAGGTTTCCTAAACAACTGGAAATTATACATTGGTTATGTAATGTTTTATACTCTTCTATTTCTGTTTGTATTGTTTATTATTGTAAAGCTAATATGATTAATTCATTTTTTTTCACACTTCTAATAAGAATTCTCACATACTCAATACAGAGAATTACTGAAGAAATGTGGTTAGTTGAAGTCACTACGCTACTCAATTATAAATAAGTGCTCATGGAGCAACATATGTAACAATTAAGTACAGAAAATAATAGACAGCCAAAATTTTTGTGCTTTTGAACTCAATGATAGCAATGTCCCACCAGACCTCACACTGGTATTTGTAGGAGGCAGCTTTGGAACCAGTTAGCTGGAACAACCAGGATCTTTACTCCGAACGCAAGCAGTAGTGATCACTTCAATGAAGATACAGACAGCAGGGAGGCCCTGTTTTGTCAAAAGTTGGCAAAAAAGAGGCAGTAAAAGGATCAGCACACAGCAAGTACAATTACATGGCCTTGAGAAAAATGCCAGAAGGAAAAACTTCAGTATTAGAGGTAACTGTGGAAGTCCTGAACAAACAAATCACCTCTTGTTCTTTACTTCCTCTTGTTTTCTGGAAAACAGTTGTATGCAGTCATTGGTACAAGCTTGTTTACAAAGTGACACCTCGCTTTTTTTCCTCTATTCCTTCCTGTAAAAAAAACCTCCATAAAAACAGAAAGTCACAATTAATTTTCCTTGAGATCTGACTGGTTTGATGTTAAGCAAGGGATTGGGTGTTACGATGAACATATTATGGTTTATTGGAATAGCTGCACCTCAAAATCATTTTTAAAAGTAGCAAAGCCTACTTTTCGGAAGATGGCATTGGAGATGTTTGCACCATAACAGGGAAGATATTGCCTTTGGAAGATTTAATATATAAAAGCTTTAATTTAGTATCATGGGTTGGCTTGTTAAAAGTGCAGGGTTTGTTAATACTACATTGGGTGTCCTTTTCTGTCTGTTATTGCCTCACAGTTCACACTGCATTGAAAGGGGAAAATTAGGCAGGGGGAGTTCATTCCTATAGATCTAAGCACAGCCTTACAACACGCTTGTTATAACAGCAGAATTCATTTGCTTGAAAGCGACTGTAGTACATATTTCTCTTTATTCTAGCCAATATTTTGACTTCAAAAAACGTTAGTAAAAAGGCCTTATGGCAATATCAGAGGAAAACTACAAGTGATCAAGTCTTTGCAAAATGAATCCCAACATGCTACAGTTAGTTTCACTCCACAAAAACACACGGAGTGCTTCCAGCCTCTCCGTGTTGTTTTTTTCCCTGATCTTTCAGAACTCTTCATATTTCCATTCCCTTGCATTCAGTTGACTTAGCTTTGGTTAATATTTTGCAATTTTAGTATTAATCAACAGCACTTAACAGTCAAGTAAACACACTGGTTTCATTTCTGCACAAGAAGTATATTAAGCTATAAGGTATTCAAGCAAATACCTAATATAAAGCACATGAATAGTGTCATAGTGCATTTCATCTCCACAGTTGAATTTGTTGGGGTTGCTCACGTGTGTGAGTGTACGCATGGCTGAATCAGATGTTAAGAAAAAAACTTTTGTCTTCTTGCTTTTTGGAAATGCATGAACCTTATATGCTTTTGAAAACATGAGATAAGGAGGTTCCCTGCCTTTAGCCATGCAATCTTCTAACTCATGGTTTCATGAAAGTCAGAAAACAGACTTTTAGTTCACCTATTCTGACCTAGTCATGTGCACTAGTTTTGTTAAGGGCCCCACAACATGACTGTAGGCATGAATTAGGCCATTTTTCATTCCAGGAGTAGGAAACTGCATGACAGAGTACAGCTCTGGCACAGTGGGACTTTGTGCGAGCAGGACATTGATGAACACCTTCCTCCCCTCTGCCTGGCCGCAGCACTTCACCCCTGCACTCTGCTGCTCCCTCGGTACTGGCCAGAGCCTCTCCTCAGAGGACACAGTTAATTGAGGTGTTGAATTATAAATCACACCCACTTCGTGATGCTGGACAATTCTTCAAGCACAACTACTTCCATTTTTTTTTTCCTTTGTTTTGTTTTCTGTTATCCTGCCGTACTCACACTGGAGCAATTCACCACATACAGAAATGAATCTTGTCCACTGCTTGTGTGCCCTCCTTAATTGCTTATTACCACCAGCCTGGCAAATGGTTGTTTTGTTGATGTACCATTAGTGTAGTAACACTTCTTATCTCTATGGATACTTCAGGATACCAGAATAACTATTTTTTTATTGAAGATGAATTTGTGAGCCATAGCCTAGGCCACGCTTAGGTGGCAGACAAGAGATCTATTTTCCACCATGCCTTTGGGAGATGTAGAGCTTCTTCAGGGGAGAAAAAAGCAGGCAAAAGATTTTGTCCTGCACACCCTGGTGTAAGAGCTGGACCAGGACTGAAGTTTCTCTGTGCTTCATGTGGTGGCCAGTTCAGGTTTGGCTCTGTATGTTTTGGGAAGCAAAATTAAAGAAGATTTTCTCTTCAAGGCAGTGGTGTGACGTGTAGGAAACATTGAGTTATTTCTTCCCTGCATCACTAATTCACTGCCTGACTGTGTTCAGTCCCTGTGAGCTTCCCATCAGGTTTGGAGTGTGCTCCTGCCCCAGGATGCAGCCAGCTGCCCTGCTGCCCCAGAGAGCCACCAGTGCTCACACCCACCAAGGGAGCCCCCGACCCCCTGACACACTCGTCTTCATCAAGGGAAGCTATTCAATGCTTCTTTTCTCTTGTCCATTTAGATGGCAAACTTTCTAGGGTGGGGGTTAAGCCTCATTTTATTTTTTCACCCTAGTGTGTTAGGACCCAGTTTAGGGTTGATAGTAAAAAATGAACCAGTTCACACAGGAAATTGGTTGCTGGTGAGCACAACTGGCTGGTATGAGTGCAATGTCCTTTCAGATACCATCATGCAATAAGAGGTCACCCAGCTCAACAGCATGGTCTGGATTGACTGGGCAGGAGTTTTGATGCAGCTGCATTTAAAATCTGTGCATTTTATTACATTTGACAACTGCCTGTAGGTTACCTCCCTGCATTACATGTTAATATAACCTTTGCTATTCACTGTCTTTCCCTGACTCTAGTACAGTTGAATGAGAAGATAGCACAGTAAACTCCTTAAAGTTAAAACCCCCTATACTAAGTATTTTTGGCTTGGTAGGTCCAGTAGTATTAAAGAAGAGCATTTAATGTCCTGGAAACTCAGGTCTCAGCACTCAGATGTGCCAGAACCATACCCCAGTGTATGCCAGAGTTGATGAAGGTGGCTTTATGATAATTAAATTTCCTTGCATATAGGGATGCAGCTGCTGATTAGCAGGACCAGCAAGAGTTCTGAAGGCCCTCCTTGGGCTATTCTTCTCGACGGCAGCCAACAGGACAGGCCACGTGGCTCCTGCATTGTCTGAAGCATTCCTTCCATGAACGTGTAGCCAACGCTACCTCTGCACTGCAATGTTTCACAAACAGTCACACTTAGTACTTCAGAAACTCCTTCCCATGGGAAATCTCAATACCTTTGAAAGTAAGACGGACAGAAGAAAGCACCGTTCTCACTCACTGCGTCTGCATACTCCTTCCGACAGAGTATTTGCTCACCGATATTTTTTTTATTTTTAGACTTTCTTTTATTGGGGTCATGTCAGAAAGCCCCCATTGGAGGACTATTTCCATATAGGCTACCTACCTAGAGATTCTGCAGTTTTCCACATCACAGATAGGCATAGCAAACTTTTCACAAAGTTAGGATACCTGCCTTATTGAGTGGTTTCAAACAGGTTCTCATCCAGCAAGAAGGCTGCAGTAGACCTTGGAGACAACGAGTTTCATGATCATTATGCCCCTTAGCACACACTGAGTGGGAGACACACCTCTGTCACAGGAAACAATGACACTGGAGCACCATAAAATACCAGAACTATCCATTTTCAAATATAATTGAGGCATAAAACACTCAGCATGTATTCAGAATCCCAGATGGAAAAATTGTTTTTACACAGTACTTCTTATATACAAGACAGTCTGTTGGATTTTTAGATACCAGAGCTTACTGATATAATGTTTATGTTCTTAGAGTGCAAGATATCTTGAAGCACATTCTGAGTTTATCCTCCTCAGAGGCTTTTGACAAAGCAAAATTAATCCTAGAAATGGGGGATAGGAAGTTACGTGGCAGCACCTCTTACATCTCCTGGACTGCTTCATCGTAAGTTCTCCTAGTTTGTCTCTGACTTCTTCAGTAAAAAATCCAGTGAAGAGGAGTCCACCGAGTGCCTCAGTTACCTCTTCAGGTCCTGAACCAGCTTAATCATTGCAAAATGTTTTCTAACTTTTGGAAATCTAATTCTTCTTAAGATTACTTAATTTGCTTTTATTCTGTATTTCAGTCCCCAATGAAATGAGGAACTTTTCACTGCTACCTTTTATTAAGGTAAACTTGTATATATAGAAAAATTTGTATTCCATCTCTTAATGTCCTCAGCTTTTATTACATTGTCATATTTTCCAGACTTCTTATTTTACTGTTCTTTTCTTGACTTAGCTCAGATTTGTCTCTCGTGCTAGTACTTGAGTTACAGGTCAGTTGAGGTGAGTAAAGGTGAATAACTGCTGGTCTCCTGCAGACACGATTCCTGTAATACAGCTCAGAGACATTCCTTCCTCAATGATATCACCTTACTGTATCATTCCATTTATAGTCCATTCTTTACCCCCAAATCCTTTTGTGCCCAATCAGTATTTTCTCCATTAATTAACCATGAATACCTTATTTAACAAAACAAGAGGTGAGAAAATCCCAGTAGAGACAAATGTGCCAGCAATGGCAGGTATGTCTGGTGTCTCAAGGCTTGTTGGCTTTTAACGTGGAGTCTACATCTGATATGCCTTTTTTTGAAGTAAACCCCCAAATGATCATGAATTACTTTTAAATTAATCATATCAAATGTTCTCTGAAAGAAAGGGAATGCACATGTACCTGTGTACACATTTTAGCAGAGAATAATAATGAGATGCCGGAAAAAGGAAAGGTATTCATTGGCAGCTACGGCATGCACAAATTGCCATTTTCCCCAGACTTGGAAAGCTCTTTTATTCAAACAGAACTGAAGGCTTTATCAGAGTGAAACTGAATTTAAATTGCAGTAGCCAGCTAAAAGTGGCTTACATGTAGATGAGAACCTAAGAAATGGAAAGATTTCCTACTGACTCTCCCAAGATCAGAGTTTATTCCTCCTCCTTTTTTATCTCAGTTTTCAAATGAATATTGCAGTGCATTTGGAAGCAGGATTTTTCAGCAGTCTCTTTCTCTTTCAATATAAATCACATTTCTCCTTTTGTACTTACACAACGAACAGGTAGGATTATCCCTGGGACACCAAGGCAATGCATTCCTATTTAGAAACCTTGCAAACTGAGAACAGCTTACAGGATCACAGGTCCAAGATAATAGGAGAGCAAGGAGATGCCTTAGATAAGGTTATCGCACTTCGGTGTGGATTTTCCTGGTCAGAAATACCTATACAAAAGCAATTCTGTGTGCTAACACATACCCTAACACTCCGAAGAGATATAGGCACCACATGTACTCTGCAGATTGATCTGTGCATATTTAATATACATGACTGGCATTTCTTGGATTTGCTGTGAAAGGAAGCCAGAAGCAAGGAAAGAAAGAGTGAAAGGTTTAGCACTGGCAAGGGAAGTGCATGTACCTGATCACACCATAGCAGTGGCCTTGTGCTTGTTAACACTTTTTTTCACCTTTATTGCTTCATTCATATCTGAATGTATGGAATTCAGTTCCTCTGCTGACATGGTATAAAACCAGAGGAGCTGAAATTAAGGTTTGGTGGAAGGGAGCGCCGGACTATCTATGGGAAAGAACAAGGAAGGTGTGGGGATGGCTTGTAAATGAAACTGAATGAAGAAAACAATATTGGTCTAAAAAGGTTTAAATAAAAGTCTTGACCTTCCTGCTTTGTTTATTCAGACCATCAGCTGCTTGTCTTGTAAAGTATGTGAGAGTACGTGTCTTGTAAAGTACACATGAGAGTGGTTCTACTGGATCAGACCACAGGTTCCTCTGGCCCCAAATCCTCATTGTGACAGTGACCACCAGCAGGTCCCTAACAAGTGGTTTGATACACAGCAGGTTGGCAAAGTTAAAATAGAAAACATATTAATTTTCCTCTGAAAAGCAAATATTTCTTCTTATGACTATTGATGCATTAACTTCAAAAATATGGCAGTCAATAGCTTAGAATATTACAGTTTCAATCAAATCCTGAATTTTGTCCCTCTAAAGATGTATTATGAGATATTACATACATAATCCATATGCATTTTTCAAATAATTGTTATTGTCCATATAGTATCATAACATTACTTGGTGCTGTGATTTATACCACATATATGAAAGATAACTGGTACCACATGCGTTAATGCATGCACAGACACGTGTCATCCCCTGTGTGTCTGCAGTGGAAAAGCGGAAAAGTGATACCATCTTTCTATAAAGAAAAAGCACTGATGAGGATATTTGCATACTACCTTTGCCTTAAAAATTAATCTTTACTGATGCAAGTGTGCTCAGCATGGGCAGAAAATAGGCAGTTACAGAGGAAATAGTTCCAGCAGGAGGCTAACTGGCTGGCTTTGCCCTCTGTTCCCTGCTACAAACGGACCCTCCAGGAAGTTTCCAGAGCAGAGATTATCATGGTCTGGGAGCGAGGGATAGTTGCTTTTTACTGCCCCTGTCATTGCTGCATTTATTGAAAATAAAAACTGTGAGAGTGCAATCCGGATTTAAGACAAAAAATTTCTCTTCCTCAAGGAATGACTCAATTTTCTTCTCTTTAGGAATCAATTCTCAGCCATGGCATATTAATTATTATGCTCCATCCATTTTATTGGCTTACCCACGTCAAAAGAGGCAAAATATCTTGTACAGAAGAGCTTTAACAATTCAATTTTTAGGCTGATTTATTGGAATGTCTTTACTCTTCCATCCTTTCCCCTGGCCTTCGCCTCTGTCTGCTGTGTTAAATTTTCAGGTGCCCGTGGCAGATGGGTGCTTGTACCAATTCATTCCTTACATCCCAGAGATACACGGTCAGGGCACTCTCACCAGTGCAACCATGGGAGCTGCCTCCCTCATCCTCCAGCCTCACCACACCAGACAAGCACCCTGAAACAGGGTGACATGGTGGCAGGGTAGAATTTACCCCAATGTGCTGTTCTGCCATTTCATGGAGCTCAGCACACCCCACACTACGCATGCCCTGACCGAGTTCATGCTGTCCACTCTAACTCCTCTGGGATCACCCAGCCTGCTAACCACACCAGTTCCTAAGCATCCCTTATGCTGCTCTGAGGGTGCTGGAAGTGAAGGATGCTCAGCACCTACCAGGGTGTGGTGAAAAAAGAGGCTATTTTTATGTAAAATGTAATTGATACGGAGACTCAGAGTTCAGAGAAAAAAGTCTAAAATAAATCATGGCCTGGGGAAATGATGTATCAAGAAAGTATTAGAATTTAAAAATTTCAAATGTATTTAAGGATTCCAGCTCAATATCTCCATTCATTTCTGATGCTTCTAGTGCATGTAGCCAATTAAATAGCTTGTCAGAGAATTATGGTTTTTTCCTCCCCTGACTCCTTGCAGTCTCTTCCTGCTGCAATGCATGAATTTGCCTTAGCTCCTTTTAATTAAGTTGGCAAGTTAGAAACTGATCAGAATATCAGATATTTAGAAAACTTGATTTAGGAAATGCTCCGACAAAAAAAATATTCTGATCTCTCCCTACGAAGTCTCACCTCAGAAAACTCCTGTTTATAAAAGTATTCATTCATGGTTACCACCTGTTCCCAAGGGTCAAAGGGACAAAGAGCCAAATGGGATGTCATATTGTTTGGCTCCGTACTATTCTGTTGATATAGCCCTGTTATAATGTTATTTTGCAGAACCCAGCTGCAAGGATGACATACATGGCCCACGTAGGAGTATGGGTCATTTTCTAAGGACGAGGGACAAGTGTTATCACAACTATATGCAGTTTCTCTTTTCTGCCACCCAGACATAAACCCTCACACAAATCTGGGTCTTTTGAGACAATCTGAGAAGGAAGAGGGGGTGTATGCATGTGTGTGTATGTGTTTGTTGCGTATGTGTGTTTGACTGTGTGTATTTTTTTCTAATCATCTGTCCTTCTCTCTGGTTCATAAAGCTTGGGGACTGGACTTGGTTTCTTTTCTCCACAGGAGGGAGGTGGCACAGAGCCACTTTCCAGTCTGCCCTTCTGTTTCCCTTTGTTATTCCACAGGCCAGCTCCAGCAATTGTCTGTCTCACCCACTGGCACCGTCCTTCACAGCTCTTCAAGTCAGCCCTCAGCCTGACACCATCCACTCACCTTCTCTTCCCTCTCACTATGTGTTTGATTGCCTTACTCCCCCCACCACTGATTTTTTTTTTTTTGCTTTCAGTCAGGCTTATCTTGTTCTTCAGCATACGCTTCATAACTTTCCCAGCTGTTGTTTTTCTTTCTCTTTTTCAGACGTTTTCTCTCTCTACTTTCATTCCCTTCTCAGCCCTATCCAGGACTGTCATTTGTGTATGTCATCCTTCTGTCATTCATATGGACTACAACTGCCTTCCCAAACACGGCTTCCATAATAAATGGTACTAACTGAATTAAGTTGCCACCTCCAAGCAAATTAAAACATTTCAAGACAAAGGCCCTTTTCGTCTTCTTTGTCCAACATTTAATTTGCACATCTGTTACTCCCTCAAAGGAGTATTCTGCCTATGCTACACTTCCTTCCTCGACTACCCTGAATTCTGTTACTATTTCACACTACCTTGGTAATGTAATAATGTAATATGAATTATTTTTAATGCAGTGTGCTTCTAGGCTATTTATTTGTCAATGCAGTGCTTGATCCACAACCTAAATCTGCATTATTGTAGGCATCTCCCAACACAGAAGCACCATCTCTTAACCAAACCCAAAGACTTGCCATGTAAAAATTATTCTGGCGTTAGGGCTGGCCATATTTCAGCCGTAATCTCTCATAATAAAGAGCTATGAGGCTGAGTTATTGCCACAGTTTGCCTGTGACTATAAATCAGTATCAAAAGATGTTTATTCCTTCATATTCTATTAAGCATCTAAAATAATCCTTGAAATATATTGGAATAATCAGCATGAGACATATTCCTTTATACCAACAGGATCTGCTGACAATAATATCCCTGTAATTACACCACTATGAGCATTCTCAGCAAGGACATCATTTTTTCTATTGTGATCCTTTAAAATATTTATCGCTGACAATTTACCGTTATGTCAGAGTATTTCCTTGCCCTTTAGCCTATCTCAATACACTTTCCTACAGAATGGTAAGTATCTGACATTTGAGGCTCCTTGGTTAATAAAAGGGAATTTATGGCTCACAGCTGACTTGGGAATGTATGCTGTAAACAAAGCAGTGGTTTTTTCTGTCTGACTTACTTACAGAATTTTTTGGAGCTATGTGACAGCTTCTAAGACACAACAGTTCAGACACAAAGGCAGAAATTAATTACTATTTTGCTGCAAAAGACAATGGGCAACCTTCTGCCCCCCAACCCCAAGACCCTGTTCACAGAGGATCATGATTAGAAATAGCCCTTGTGCTGGCTCTCCACACAGAAATAAATTTTACACTGGCTGAACAACCTTGAAGGAAATATCTTTACTTGGGAGATTAATGAACATCTTCTGCTGAATTACTTGTTCACCCCAACCCCCCCCCGCCTCCCTGGTGTACGAGCAGGATATATTAGAAGGCAGTAGCAGACCTAGGAACAGCTGCGGTACTTAGTGAATGCTTTCCTCAATCCAATAGCTGAAATGGCACTCTTATCTGACTTCTTTAAAAGCTTCAGATTCACTAGAGATGCATCGTCAGAGTTGGGGCTCAGGTTCGGTGAGACTGATGAAATGAGAAAGTGGGAGAAAGAGTATTCATAATCCAGCTCATGGGACATTTTTTTTTATGTGAAATCCTGGTTCAGGTCTCATCAGGTCTCATCTCACATATGTTTGTGTGTACACATGTATCTGTTTTACAAACCAGGATTTGTTATGATGCAAATTATTTCATCAAAAAAGTTTTTGACAAGATCAGTTTGACATCCTTATCTGTCGATATCACTCCACAATTTCCATTTAAAAATAAGGTGCTCTGTAAGCAGTGGTATATATGAAGCCTTTGTGGGCTTTGGGTGAGTTTACACCTTGTAGCCGGCTTATTCTGCACCTCTGAGGACTGAGCACTGATCAAAGTGAATGATGGTCCTCCCCTGCGTCGATTCTCTAGTGTACAGTAATATAGCTCAACATTTTTCCTCTTCCTCAGTGTGCAACTAACCTGATCTCTTTCTTTTCTGTCCATCTGCTCATTTTCACATATTCAATACCTCTGAAGTTTTCTGTTCTGTATTGTATGTGATTAACATTAACTAACAGAACCAAAATATACTATGCAGGACCTAGAGAGAAAGTGATGACATTATCTCTAAGAAACCTGTCTAAAAATAGAGCAAAATCAAACCAATGTAGCACACGTGAAATAAATGAAAACATTGCACCATGATAGATTTCAGCTAGTGATTTGGAGATAAGAATCATCATTCCTTGTGCTTTATCCCCAGTCAAGGAGGTTTTGGTCAAAACAACACTCACCGTCTTTTTCAATGATGTAGAAGCAAAAATAAAATTCTTACCGGTGGACTTTGCAGATGTCACAAAACCCATGCAATGATAATTGATGAGGAGGACAGGTTTAGCTCTGCAGAAGAGCATGAATCACATGCTAGACTGTGCCCACGTTATGGAGGAGAATGTATCAGTGGTGTTTGTATTTTAGGCAACAGTGACTTGGAAGCAGATTTGAGCTGAACATGAGCTCAAAATGTGAGAATACCTAAGAAAACACCAACAATCTTATATCTAAAAGGAGGGAACTACTGAGCAGAAGATACGGTGTTGCCATATGGTTTATTAGTGAAAGTTTGTATTCAGTTAATCTGTCTGCACATTAGCAACAATGCTGAAATGATAGGAAAGGTCCAGAAAAGAATGATGAAGAGTATTAGCAACCTGCAAAATCTTCCTAATTCTGAAAGTAAAGAAGTTCAATCTATTTAAGCTTTGTCAGCATAAATATTTTGCAATATAGTAAGCTAGTGCAATACTTTGCAGAACATATCTTTGCTGTACTGCCTGCCCACAAGTATGTTCTTTACCTTGTGGACAACACAAGGTTGTTTTGCCCTCAAGGAAAAGAGGGCTAGCTGTTTTACATTCACCATGGTTAAAAGTGAACACAAGAACCACTGCTGTAGAATAGCTAATGCACTATCTTCTTGTTGCCTGACAGTAACTTACCCTACAGGGCTGCATCCACAGCGATTTCAAAAGTTCATTAAAAGATGACATGGCCAAGACACAAAAGTACAAACATAAGAAGCTGTCATATTTTTGTCGTCCCTTTAAACTAACACAATCCAGCAGCTGGAAGCTGAAGCTGGCAACATTGAGACTGGAAATGAAAGCCTAGTTTTCTGGAGATGTTAGGTCTACCAATTACATTCTTGAAGCTAAAATTACAAATGTTTCTAAGAGATCACATAGAAGTTTTATCTTCGATACAGAGAATCCCTTAAGAGTATCTTGGATCTGATTTGCTCAAGCAGTCACATTATGCAATTAATGACATTTCCTTTTAAAAACCAATATATTTGTAAGATCAAAAAGTTATGAGGCTGCTTCTGCCTCCTTGATATGTGATCCATACAGCCACCATACTGCCAGGAGTATAAATGGTAAGAATATCTGGACTGAAAATCAGTGTATGGATTATAGCCGTGCTGACTTTCAATGATCCTTTATAAATTATGATTTATTTATAAATGACCCCTTATCATTATGATGTAATGATAAAGAAAGATAAGCCACAGCCAGCTGCAAATGAGACTGAAGTTAGGAAAGGTGTGCTGAAGGCTGAGCGCTTACTCTTCCATATCAGTACCACAGCATCATATGAATTGATTGCATGAGCATTCAGCTGAAATGTAAGCTTGTAAACATCTTGCCATCACTGAAGATGTGTCTACAGAAAGGTTGCCCGAGGTATACGTTTGTAAGATATAGACAATGCTTGTTTGTTTGCATGTTTTTTTTTTTTTTTGTGAAATAGATATGAATATATATTTATTCAGGTCAATAACCCGCTTTGCCTCTGCTTAACAGAATATTCCACTCATCATTTCCTGTTCCTTAACAGCTTTTGCTCATGTTGATTTAGACAGTAAAACAGGAGGAGGTCATTCTCTATTTACTTACAGCCTAAATCCTGTCCCAAATCCCTGCAGCACTTGCAGTGCTACAAAAGCCCACAGAAATGATACTTCTTGTCATTTTAATCCATAAAGGAGTTGAGCTTCAGTGGCTGAAAAGAGGTAAAAGTTTTAATTTCACTGAGGAGTCTTAGGAAATTATATCCTATCCTATTAGCCTCAGCCTTTCTTCTTTGAAGGTTAAAATTACATTTTCAGAAACAAGGTATCTTGCATGCAGGATCACTTTAGGTTTTGCCTACAGACACATATATACATATACATGGATGCATATTAAAGGACTTGCAGAAAATTTCAGCCAAAACCTGACAGGAATCAATGTTGTGTCAAAATCTCAGTGCAGGAGCCTCAGACAGCAGCACTCTCAGCTTTCCCAGAGCAGGACCTGATGTACGAGGTTAATCACAAGGATTCATTTTGTTGAGGGATCAGAAACCCAAAGCTGGCTCTATATAATACCTAAATCCCTTAATGCAACCAGCAGAGCCACAGTGCTTCTGTCCTCTAAAGCTGTTACTTTCTATTAATTCAAGATACCTGTTCATTCATCTTTCTTTCCAGGCCAATTGCTAAAGGAAGGGTTTTGTGGTTGGAAGAAAGGCAAGCTCACAGTTCAGAAAGACAGGAGATAAACTACTGCCCCCTTTGTAGTCAATAGGACTTTTATCACTGTCTTCAGCTCTGGATTTCACCAAATACTTTTGTATATGAAAAGTTACGTTTCTGTAACTTTTTCTGTACATTTATTCACCAGATCTGTACATGCAAAGAAAAATTAGAGACACTTCTGAACTCTGTTTTCACATGGAGATGAAAGGTTCTCCCAGAAAACAACTGACGTGAAAAATTGCAGGTGTATGTTCTAGGCGTTCTCTAATAGTTTCTATGACATAAATTCAAAGCTCCAATCTATTGACTCCTAAGGTTGAGACACTTTCATGAACACCTTTAGACAGTGCCAAGACAAAATCCTACCTGGAACTCATCAGAAGTTATGATATTCAAAACCTTGATCTGAATTTTGTACCTTGGTCTGATTTTCATCAAAATCAGCAGAACACATGGCAATCCTATAGTGATTTAAATTTCTCTTTCTCACTGTGAAGGCAGGGAAAATGGAATGGAATGGTATGACTTCTGATGAAGAGGACAATGTGAACATGATATTCCTGGACTAACCCCTCTTCTCTGTATCACTTCAAATAGGTAGTGAAAGCTGACTAATCACATTAACATTTAAGGGCATCATTTATAATAATGGCTGGAAGATATCTTTGTTCATACTATTCTGCAAAGAAATGGCCTGAACAGAAAATAAGCTTCGCACGAACTTCCCAGTTATCAGACTAACAAGCATACAGTAACCAGTGTGTGTAGAAATTACAATGCAGTTTCTGGACATCTCCTAACACAGGCTGTAATTCATGAAATGGTTAAAACAAAAAAAATGATCTGTTAAGAAGTCTGCAGACAGAATAAATATGGTCAGTTCCTTCTGCACCAGAAGAGCTACAAGAACCCCCATATGTTTTGAGACATTTGCTTTCTGCCAACCTGTTTGGCTAGTCTATGATGTTACTGAAGCAATTATATAATAGGCATTAATGTATTCATAGCAGACAGACACTATATGGCTAAAAACTGGAAATATTTAGGGGAAAAAAAAAAGAGCTACTTATCTGACAGACATATCAGCCAACGGTATCTTGGGCTGCATCAAAAGAAGTGGGGCCAGCAGGTAAAAGGAGGAGATTCTACCCCTCTACTCCACTCTCATGAGACCCCATCTGGAGTACTGTGTCCAGCTCTGGAGTCCCCAACATAAGAAGGACATGGACCTGCTGGAACGGGTCCAGAGGACGGCCACGAAAATGATCAGAGGGTTAGAGCACCTCTCCTATGAAGACAGGCTGAGAATCTTGGGGTTGTTCAGCCTGGAGAAGAGAAGGCTTCAGGGAGACCTTACAGTAGCCTTCCAGTACCTAAAGGGGGCCTACAGGAAGGACGGGAAGGGAGTGTAGTGATAGGCTGAGGGGCAATGTTTTTAAACTGAAAGACAGTAGAATTAGATTAGGTATTAAAAATTTAAGAAATTTAAGAAATTCTTTACTTTGAGGGTGGTGAGACACTGGAACAGGTTGCCCAGAGAACTTATTAAGGCCCCATCCCTGGAGGGGTTCAAGGCCATGTTGAATGGGGCTTTGAGTAACCTAGTCTAGTGGAAGGTGTCCCTGCTCATGCCATCTAAAACTAGATGATCTTTAAGTTCCTGTCCAACCCAAACCATTCTACGATTCTATGATTCTATATAACCTTATGTCTCAATGGTGCTATGTCTGAAGAAAGAGAGCTGATCAACTAAAATGAAAGTTTTAGTGAAATGGACTTATGATTACAAAATATTTTACTGAAAATGGCCTCATTGCTTCAAGTATGGTCACATATATTCCATTACAGGTTAAGCATGAGTGTATGTAAAAATATAAGGACACTATCTACATTTACCTACTCTGATCCCAGTTGGCTGCAAAAAGCAGAAGAATCTTCCTGCCACAGTGGTCACGATTTTCCAGTACTCCCGGGAACCCATCCGTCAGAGCTCGCTTGATTCCTGGATCATCAGCCTTGAAGTTTTTAAACATATCCAGATTTAATTGGCGGTACTGGAAGTACTGAGCCAGCAGTCTGAAGGCCTCAGTTTGGTGAAACTTTCTGGCTCGGAGAAATCTCAAGATGAAGGCATCATCTGTACGTAAAAACCCAATGTCAGGCCTTGTGATGATCATGTCCCTGACTTGCTGGATATCCTGATGCAAAATGTCTGGGTTTTCATTCAGTTCCAGGCGGGCTTTCTCTATAGTCTCTGGACTTAGTCCAGCTTGTAAATGGGTCATCTCTGCAAAAACCTCTATTCCAAATTCTTAACTTCAGATATTTTAGTAGAAGTGCTGATCCCATTCAATTTATGTGAGTGTGAGCCATTCAGAAGTTTTTTGATACCAAGCTGATATTTAACAAATGAAAACGAAGGGCTTTTCTTATTCTTGCAGAAAGAGTAACAGGCAGTTCACATGTAGCATAATCCATCCAAAGGAAAGAGTTGTTTATTCCATAACTTACTAAAAGAAAAAGCAAATACATAAAAGAAAGATTAAATATATGTATAAGGCTTACAGAATGCTTTTCTGAACTTTCTATACCAATAAAATTCCTTTTTGTGCTTCATAAGTAAGAGGATACCAGTCGAATAATTTCAGAATGGGTGCATTTAAGATAAAGCAGTCACTGACATCTTGAATGTATATATTCAAGCTTTCAGACAATTTTCTTACAATTAATACTAAGCTGTATCAACATATTATTAGAATACACTTTGCAAAGTTGTCTTACAGAAGTGTGGGAGTTCCAGCATCCCATAACTTCAAGCCTAGGATGAAAAAAGCAAAAATGATAGTCATTTTCCCCACCCCTAACAGGAACTACATTTCAGCTTCCTAAGTATGCAAATTTATACTTATCATATTAAATATAACAACTGTTGATTTGGTTTTATCACCCATTCTATCAGCTTGTAGTTTTCCTTGAATTAGCCCCTGAGCTGATAGCAAACCAGATTAAAGAGCCCCCAAAACTCCACCAACATCAGGGTTATTTTCTACTTGGTGAAAGCTCACTGAAAATATTTCCCATTGAGACTTAATACATCTTCATGGGAAACTTCCCGTGAATAGTGTTTGATGAATCTAATCCGACAGGGTTGGTGTTTTAGCTGAAAAGAGATGTATTTTATTCCAAATTCTTTTTTCAGTGTCTTTTCCGAATACCTAGTTCTGAATTTCATTTTCATTCCTGTACTTTACCTAGAATTTGTTTTTACAAGTGTTAGAAGAAAAGCTGCTTAAGCTGTTATGTATGAGCAAAATGGTACAGTGAATCTCTTACATTTCAGTGACATAATTAGCAAGGGGCTGTCATCTAAGTCTGTGTAGTTACACTTGTGTGAAATAAGATCAAGGTCTGTTCCAATGTGAAATGTATGTGAAGAAAGATCAAGACCCATCCAATTTTTCAGCCATCACAAAAACAGACAAGCAAACAAAAAACCCCACCACTTAACTAATCTCTCTCTCTCTTTCTAATTTCTGAAAAAGAAAAATTGGCTTTAAAAATTAAAAGAGAATCCCTCAGTGAAAGACATACTTTATTGTATTTGAGAAAGCTGTTTGGAAAGTTATGAATTATTTATAGCTAAACAACCGTTTCACTCAGCTACTCCCCTGGGTTCAGCGTTCTCATATCAAACAAAGAGGAGAGCAGCAGCCAGAGCATTTCTTCATCCAGGGGCTGCTCAAAGTTACATTGCAGGACTTGGAAGTCAATCAGCACAAGAGATGCCGAGTTCCCTGTTTTGTGAGCTTGCATTTCATTGACAAAAACCACATTTTAGATGCCACATCTGCAGCCCCGGGATGAGATCCCTAAATTTGAATACAGACAGTTTCTGCATATTTGCTTAAAGGACATTTGTGGCAGGAGATAAGCTTTTCATTCAACAGCAATGTGCGTTAGACTTGTCTGTGGGTGATACAAAGGAAAGTTTGTTAAGCAGCCTCTTTCTGTATTCACCGTGGAGCTGGAGTTATGAAGAGCTACCTGCAGGGCAGCATAACTGGTTATTCATCAGCCTGGGAAAACTTGGGAAAAGGCAGAGTGGGGTGGAAAGAAGGCTGGCTGCCTTTGACAAGTCACTACAGAGTGCAAATGACTCCAGAAAATCAAGCCCTGAAGTTTTGAGGGGGTAATCTATGGGTGCAAGTTATTCAGTTTTTAAAATTGTATTAAAGGTGGATTGCACACATAAAAATAAAGTAACAGTTATTTGCTTTTGGCTCACCTTTATTAGACTAAATTAGGAGAACTCCGATGGTATAAATTGAATTCCACTGATGTAAAATTGATATAGGCCATGGGAAAATCAGGCCAATATTTTGTGCTTAAGATCTCAAATTAATGGTGGTATTAGCATTTTCTTGCATAAATCATGGGTTTAGTTACAATTGCCTCCATGAGCTAGTTAGGAGAACTCGGTCTATTTACTACGGCGCTGTCATTGGGGGAGTGTAGTGTAAGGATTGGTCCTTTCCCTAGTTTTAACAGCAAGTCATAAGGGGGCTGGTTGTGCTTGAGGGAGGTCAGCAGAGGGGTGGAAGCAAGGAGCTTATCTGAGGTCTGCATCACATCTGGTCCAGGGCTCAGTATGAATTCAAACACCTCTGCAGCTCCTGTGACTGAGAATTACAGAATTGCAGAATCGCAGAATCACAGAATAGTTTGGGTTGGAAGGGACCTTTAAAGATCACCTGGTCCAACCCCCCTGCAATGAGCAGGGACATCTTTCACTGTATCAGGTTGCTCAGAGCCCCATCCAGGCTGACCTTGAACACTTCGAGGGATGAGGCATCCACAAATTCTCCAGGCAACCTGTTCCAGTGTCTCACCACCCTCATAGTAAAGAATTTCTTTTTTATATCCAACCATTAGCCCATGTCCTATCACTATAGACCCTGGTAAAAATTCTCTCTCTGTCTTTCTTATAAGCCCCCCCTTTAAGCACTGAAAGGCTGCAAAAAGATCTTCCTGAAGCCTTCTCTTCTCCAGGCTGAACAAGGCCAACTCTTACAGCCTTTCTCCATAGGAGAGGTGTTCCAGCCCTCCAACTATTTTTGTAGCCCTCCTCTGGACCGTTCTAACAGGTCCAAGGACTTGTGGCATTTAACTGTGACACCCAGTGTGTTCATCCATTTTCTGAGAGTTTATGGTAGTAGCACTGTCCCTTCCTCTCCTCCTTTTAGTATCATAGAATTGTTTAGGTTGGAAAAGGCCTTTAAGATCATTGGGTTCAACCATTAACCTAACACTGCCAGGTCCACCACTAAGCCATGTTCCTAAGCACCACATCCACACGGCTTTTAAATGCCTCCAGGGATGGTGACTCAACCACTTCCTTGGGCAGCCTGTTCCAATGTTTGATAACCCTTTCAGTGAAGAAGTTTTTCCTAATATTCAATCTAAACCTCCATTGGTGCAACTTGAGGCCGTTTCCTTTTGTCCTATCACTTGTTACTTAGGAGAAGAGAATGACACCCACCTCACTACAACCTCCTTTCAGGTAGTTGTAGACAGCCATAAGGTCTCCCCTGAGTATTCTTTTCTCCAGACTAAACAACCCCAGTCCCCTCAGCTGCTCCTCATAAAGCTTGTGCTCTAGAACCTTCAACAGCTTCGTTGCCCTTCTTTGGACACACTCCAGCACCTCAATGTCTTTCTTGTAGTGAGGGGCCCAAAACTGAACACAGTATTCGATGTGTGGCCTCACCAGTGCTGAGTACAGGGGGATAGTCACTTCCCTTGTCCTGTTGGCCACACTGTTCTGACTCCCATCTCCACTAAGATGCTTCTTTGGAAATAAGACAAATTCTTTAAAGGTCAGCTACA
Source organism: Pluvialis apricaria (assembly GCA_017639485.1). Taxonomy (NCBI): domain Eukaryota; kingdom Metazoa; phylum Chordata; class Aves; order Charadriiformes; family Charadriidae; genus Pluvialis; species Pluvialis apricaria. The sequence continues at coordinate 129,861,029 of CM030008.1, read as the reverse complement.
GTCTACTCCAGAAGAAAGTGGGGTTACACAAAAGAGAGAAAGTCCGGGCCTTGAGATTTTCTTACAGGATCCCCAAGCATTTATTGTCAAAAATTATGCTGTTTATTATCATTAAAGCTTCTTACTGTTTTTACCTTATTTAAATGGATTAACACCCTTCATGCCTAGGACGATCCCAAGGTGAGGGAGATACAGTCCTCTCCTGTCAGAAGTTGTTGCCAAAAAGTAACTTACAAATACTCAGTCTAGCAAAAGATAAATTTTTTAATGCATTTCAGAGTTTTCTGACAGTGACCTGAGCTGTAGCCATGGGTTACAGCTTACAGGAGAACCTCTATAGATTATCAGATGGAACAGACTTTGCATTAAAATACTTTATTGGCATAATGTTATATATTGCAAAATAATCCAAAATATGTATGAAGAATGTTGTCGTTATCTGAATCATAACACATATCATGGGGTTAGTAATCCACTCTAGCACCATTGACTTCAAGAGTCTGATTTATGTCGGTGGATGATTTGGTTCTCCCACTGCTTACCTTGACAATAAATTTAATGCTCCATAGCTACCTAGTTTAATTGTCATTGTGCTTTCTCCAATAGTACTGTTTTATTCTGATTCCCAAAGGTATGGCAGAAGCACCTTCTCTATTTTCACCCCCTCCCACACATGGCGATTTCTCCTTCTCTTCTGGTGTTCTGCGCAGCTCTCATCTGCCAATTTTTCAGATGTTTACATCTCTCTTCTGCTTTTTTTTTCCCCAAATGAAGATGCAGGCCTTTTTTCCCCCCTATCTTGAATATTGCTGCTGCGTGTTGGCACACTAGACTCTTTGTTATAGTCTCAACAGCTGTTTTTCTGTGTTCTGACTCTTTGTTCCCAAAGGACTATTTGCTCTCCTAATGTCTTTTCACAGCCACTTACAATAAATCATCCCTCCAAAGGAAGAAAAACCAGCTTTAAACAAGGAAAAATAATTAACAGAGGTTTGAAGCACAGCATATTAATACAGAAAAAAAAAGGGAAATTTCCACCAAAATTGTGGTGTCACATGCCATTTCAGCTTATTCATTTTCATTCCCAACAAGAGAATGACAAGGGACAGAGAGTGGCATCAGCATGGGTAAAATACTGAAAATGTGATACAGTCTTCAGATAAATGTCTTATATTCTTGCTTGACCCTCAAAAATAAGATTCAGCTAATAATAAAATTCATAGTAATGCTTAGTAATCAACTAAAATGAAAATAATATTTTAAGGAAGTATGTATAGCACTTCCAATCCAAAGATCTTAATATACTTTACTGTTCTCTCTTCAATGACAGCTTCTGGGTCAGCATTCAATCTCTATTTGCTCTACATCCCCTGGAAAATTGGCCAAAACCTGCTCTCAGTGATGACAATGCTTGTCTGGTTCATTTTGTTCCCGCCCGCTTAGCTGTCCCTGCAACATCATTTGCCTCTTGAAACATTGTCCTCATGTCCATTTGGCCCTTCCCCATCCACTTCAGTTCCAGAAAGATTGTAGTTGCCTTTGTCTACTGAGTGTTTTCCATTCAGTCCAAAGCTATGATGTGCCATGTGAAATTTCATTACCACAGATTTCAAACAAGGAAGGCACTAGGGTTTGATCCTCACCTGGTATTAATAGGCATCACTGTTATGATTTGTCTCATTATATAATTCCTAACTCCTAGCATTCATACAGATATTAGTTGCTAGAATCATGCCAGAAAAGAAGGGAGTGGGCAGGCAGGGAGGAAAAATGGTAATCTAGAATGATTTCATCTCAGAGTGTGGGTGTCATCTCATTAAATTGCTTTTTAAAAAATATTTTGATGTTAACTGTGGAAAACATCTTGGGGCTATGCTCTGCTTATCAAGGATTTCTCCAAAAGGACAGGGGAGGATGAATCCACAGCTGTACTTACAGGAATGGCTCCTATGGCACTTTGTGGCCTTGTGGTACCTTAGTAGGAACCTGCACTGGAAACTGAGTGCTCAGACATAGAAAGGGACATACCCCAGCTCCGTGAGTTAATTTCAAAAGAGTGATGAGAAAAACTGACTCTCTCTTGTCCTTGGCTGCTGGATCCTGGCATCCTTCACAGACACTGGGGAGAAGTACAGACCTGAGTGATTTGCTTGAGGTCACAGAGGACACATTTCACAGAGCTGAGAACAGACCATATGTCTCTTGAGCCCGAGCCTCAAGCTTACAGGTTAACATCTGGGCAATCTTTCCCCCTATGCATAATTCTCTGCATCATGAGAAAAGTGTGAAGTCATGTTGCACAGAGCGAAATGGAGAGGTAGACTGCAATGTTCCCAGTGTCCCCAGTGTAATCCCCCTAAGCACAATCAGGACTCCACAAGTGTACAATTTCTTCATGTTTTTGCCAAGACCAATCCTGCTTTGGGGGAACCTGACAGGTGTATCTCACTTCTCAAGTCCAATAGCCCAACTGCTGCTCAGATTATCACAGAAGCACAGAATGGCTGAGATTGGAGGGCAACAGGTCCAACCCTCCTGCTCATGCAGGGCCAGCCAGAGCAGGTTGCCCAGGACCGTGCCCAGACAGCTTTTGAATATCTCCAAGGACGGAGAATATCTCCACAGCCTCTCTGGACAATCTGTGCCGGTGCTCGGTCACCCTCACAGTGAAAAGGTGTTTCCCAATGTTCAGAAGGAACCTCCCATGTTCCAGTTTCTGCCCATTGCCTCTGGTCCTGGCAATGGACACCACTGAAAAGAGCCTGGCTCCATCCTCTTTGCACCCTCCCTTCAGGTATTTGTACACATTGATGAGATCCCCCTGAGTTTGCTCTTCCCCAGAATGAGCAGTCCGGGCTCTCTCAGCCTTTCCTCACAGGAGAGATGGTCCAGTCATCAGACTGTGTACAGTATGGCCATATCTCTTTTGTACTGGGGAGCCCAGAACTGGGTACAATACTCCAGGTGTGGCCTCGCCAGTCCTGACTGTTATGAACAACCCCTGCTCTAGTCCCCAAGGGACTAGATTCTCCCAGTCAACCTAGACAAGTTAAATATCGCAAGCCTTTCTCCTGCAAGTCCTAGTGCTCCTGTAAACCTTCACCAGGTAATTGTTGCTTCTCTTCAATATGAAAATAGGGAACATTTGTGACTGTAACACACGTGTGGAAAATTTGATGGTTTCTCACACTTTCCCAGGATGCAATCTCCTTGCTCAGATGCAAAAACTAACATTTCTTTCAGTTCATTGAAAACAATACATCGCAGAT